>OW121768.1:23672675-25051675 GCA_933228765.1 Miltochrista miniata
GCTGCGGTAACCACAAGTACATCTGGTCGGCCGTATGCTTGTCTGCCACCTTAGTGGTATAAAAAAGGAGGAAGTTATTAGAAAAGTTGGCTAGAGATTTGAAAGGACGTTTTGAATACAGTCATTCGATGATATGTTTTGCATTAAAGCGAGACTATATTTAGACTAGGGAGATAAAACAGATTTAGCCTAGTAATGTATCAAGCCCCATTACACTATTTTAGTACCTGGAACAGAACTCTTAAAAATTTTGGGTACAGAAGCCTGTGACATCCTTCCGAGGGCAGTCGGTAACAACCGTAGGCAGACTAGTCAGTGGTAGGGCACGTTTGAATCGGCAAGACTCACAGTACCGAAGTATGAGTGTACTGAATGAAATTCCATAATGAACTCTACACGATAGGTCTGACAGAATCTATGGGAGAGTTCAGGCTGGAATGTCATTCCAGGTACCTCCAACAGTTTCAGAGTATAAGTGTTTACTATAATTACAATTACTGGAGTATAAGTTTAGCCTGTCGTCTCTAAAATGTCAGAGCTGTCTACAATCATTCATGTAAACACATTTCAACATACATTGACTGTATGATGTCCTAACAATAATTTCTTTGACTCAAAAAGCCTTAGAGGGGATTTGATAGAAAACGCTAAGACGATAACTAGAAAGAGTTTAGCGGTCCCACACGAGTGTAATAAATTTCAAATTATTACATAGAGAAAGTTTCCAAGTAGGTAAACAGTGCCCTGTTGTTCGCTAATTCGTTTGTCTGTGGTACCCGTTATAAAAGACAGCGATTTAGCCAGCTTCACCTGTGGCATACTTCGAACACCACAATACTTCGAGCGCCGTTTCAATTTTCTCTTCTAGAACTTTATTTCATGTTCTAAAATAAAGAAGAAGCGCTCGTGGCCCCGCGGACTCAGTGTTCTGTAAACGATCACTGCAGTAAGCAACTTTCACTATGGCCGGTCCATGGATGGGTGACCATCCATGTGATCACTTTGTTACATTTATTTGAGCGTTTCCGTGCTTCGGAAGGCACGTTAAGCCGTTGGTCCCGGTTGCCAGTAAAATGGCAGTCGTTAAGCTAAGTTGAAGGCTGAAGGCCCGTCGAGTTTCTTGCCAGTTCTTCTCAAGCGGGCCGCGTTCCGAACTGGTGGTACTATTTGCATTGTATTCATTGACGTGTCGCAAGTGCCTATGTATTAGGATTATGCGAAATAAATGTTTTTTGAGTTTGAGTTTGCTTTATTTCAACAGCAGGCAGTCACAACCTGCGCCTGTCCATTTAAACACGGCAATACGGCTCACCACCTATTACGTGGGACAAATTATACAAAGGTGAAATGTGGGCATATAATATGCCTCTGCCTACCCCTTCGGGGATAAAGGCGTGACCATATGTATGTATCAGGGATGTAACGGAGTTAGTATTATCGGAACCGAAGGCGGAGCCGGAGTTTTTAAATTTGCTTTATCGGAGTCGGAATCGGAGTCGGAGGTAGGGTCAGAAGTGGTGGTAAGAGAGATAATTTTTATTTAAGGACAAATAAAACATTATTTAGTCTATTTTCTTTTATTTCAATTTTCAATTATAAAATTAAACACAAACAATGAAAAAAATTGGCATATTTCCAATAAACAAGATTTTAAAATAGATTAATTTAAACCCAACGTAACATACTACAGTATATTAAATGAACAAAAGATTTAAAAGAATTAAAATCAAACGAATTGATTCCACAAACAATGAAAAAAAATTGGCATATTTCCAAATAAACAAGAAACGAAAATAAATGAATTTCAACCCAAAGTACGTAACATATTACAGTAAGTATATTAAACGAACAAAAGCTTTAAAACAATTTTAATTAAATGAACTGACTCCACAAACAATGAAAAAAAAATGGCATGGCATTCTTTATTAATTCTTCATATTCAGCGGCATGGACAGACTTCAAATGGCCTTTTAACGACGGTGTCGTACCTCCCTTTCTTGAATACGTCTTCATACACAGTTTACACTTTGCCGAATCCGAATTAACTTCATTGAAGTAGTTCCAAATACAACTTGATTTAGGTTTCATTGTCTAACACAAAAACAAATCACTTTTATTGATAATAAGCCGCAAAAATCAAAACAAATATCTATAACCTATGAACGTGTCGCGTGCGTAACAAATTAACAACAAGTAAAAAATAATTGACGATAGAGTGCACGTAGGGAGATTCCCCGCGCGACATGTATGAACCTGTTTATAACAGTCGACAAAGGCCGCCGCCGCCGCCGCTATGTTAGGTATGCTTCGACCTCCGATTAAAACCTTCGATTTAAAAGTGTCGGAGCCGAAGTCGGAACCGAAGGTGTAATTATAATCGGAAGTTCCGACTTAACGGAACCGGAGTCGAAGCTCCGTAACATCCCTGGTATGTATGTATGTAAAATAATGGTGCCGATGGCTCCGCTCGGGTAGAATTCGGTTTCCGTTCCAGTATCTTATCGGAATTTATTTCTGAAATAAAAGTAGTCTATGTTTTCCGACTTTTTACATTATTGTACCAAAGTTCAGTCATCTACATACAGCTGTAAGAGCGTGAAAGGGTAACAAACAGCCACACATCACCACAGTGGTCAGTGACCAATGAGTGGCTTGAAAATATTCAAATGTAGTCATCATAGACAGTCACAAGCCTGTCCTAGTCAATTTCTGGCGTTGCAAAAATAGCCTATGATAATTTAAAAATGTCATTAAGGCAAGTCAACCAAAATCGGAGTAAGACTATACCTATACTAGAGAATAACTTGTACCTATTCTAAAAGTAAAGTGATTTTAGTTATTCTCCACTTTAGTCTTACTCCGATTTTGGTTATAAGGTCCCTAAGTAGTATAAAAAAGCAAATAATAACTACAAACACTAAATAAAAATTGTTTTTACCCGCCATTCTCTCATGACTTAGACCATAAGACACACATCGCTGAGTCAGCATCGCGAACAGTCTCGCGGCCGGGAGAGGAAATTCGAAGCGGGTTGTAGAAAATTCCCGGCCAATCAGACATAACGGGTCCCGGGAGGGAGCAACGATACTGTGACCATGTTGCTGATGATCAGCTTTTATTCAATCTTCAGAATTTCTGTTACGTTATACAATATTGCATAGCAGTCAATAAGTGCTGTGTAACTACTTTTTGCGTCAGTGGTTTCAATTTTTTTATTAATAGGGGACTTTTGGAAATGTGAGTCCCATATAGACCAGTGCAGATAGCTTTTAAAATATAAAAAAATAGTAATAGAATGAAACCAAAACCAGAAAATATTGCAAAAGGAAGAGAATGTGACAAAAATAACAGAAAAAATAATTTACGGGCGATCTGAGGTCGGGAAGTGAATGTTGTGGTTTTCTCGATTTCCGACAAAACCACAAGTCCTATGGGAAAATGTTTAATGGTAAAGTTGTAGGAAATAAAAAAATCTACAACTTTTGCATTTTCTTTTTTATGACCTAACCTCAAAAAGTATGTCAAAAACGCGAAAAACCCAGATATTGAGTTTTTGATTTTTTCTTTTACAAAAATGTTCGTTTTGTCATTAAATTTGGCAGAAACCTTTCTTTTTATGTTCCTAATGCACTGTAATTTTTTTGATCCAAAATGTTTATTTTTTCTCCTTTTATTGACTATCGCAAAAGCATTGAAATTTTCAATCGAAAAATTACCTGTCAAAATATCAGATATTTTTTAAAAATTGATAGGCTTTTTGTTACTTAAAATCTCTTATTTCTGATGATTTAAAAATATATATACATCACAATAGTAAATTTTCTTAAAAAATGCAAAAGAATCATATTTTTCTGTTTTAATCATTCATGCACAATTTCGAGCTATCCTACTATCCTACTAGAAGATGTTTGGATGATTAGATGTTTGGATGTTTGTTACTCAATCACGCTCTAACGGCTGAACGGATTTTGCTAAAATTTGGTACAGAGATAGTTTATAGTCTGGAATAACACATAGGTTACTTTTCATCCCGGGAAAATGTTCCCACGGGAAGCGGGAACGGGTACCGAATTTCACGCGGGCGAAGCCGCGCGCATCAGCTAGTTTATTAATATTTACACAAAAAATTATCGATTTTTTTTATTTTATTTATCAACGTACCATAAAATCTGACGTTTTTCGAATTATTTAAAAGTAAATATTAATAAATAGCTCAAAATTGTACATGAATGATTAAAATAGAAAAAAATGATTGGAGTTCTTTTGCATTTTCTGAGAAAATTTATCATTGTGATATGTATATATATTTTCACATCATCAGAAAGAAAATATTTTAAGTAACAAAAAGCCTACCAATTTTATAAAAATATCTGATATTTTGACGGGTGATTTTACGATTGAAAATTTAAATGCTTTTGCGATATTAAGTCAAGAAAAGGAGAAAAAATAAACATTTTGGATCAGAAAAATTACAGTACATTAGGAACATAAAAAGAAAGGTTTCCGCCAAATTTCATGACAAAACGAACATTTTTGTAAAAGAAAAAAATCAAAAACTTAAGATCTGGGTTTTTTGAGTTTTTGACATACTTTTTGAGGTTATGTCACAAAAGTGTAAATCCAAAAGTTGTAGATGTTTTATTTCCTACAACTTTGCATTAAACATTTTTCCATAGGACTTGTAGTTTTGTCGGAAATCGAGAAAACCCCTTTTCCTCCCTTAAAACCCCCTTTTTTTTCACTTCCCGACCTCAGATCGCCCGTAAATTATTTTTCCTGTTATTTTTGTCACATTCTCTTCCTTTTGCAATAGGTTTCATTCTACGTCTAATTTTTTAAATTTTTCATCATTTTCAGAGTTATCTGCACTGGTCTAATACACCAAGAGTTTCGTATAAACTTGTAGATATAATTAGTAGGTAAGTGAAAGTGCGGAAGGAGTGCTTAATATTGCAAAAAATACAAACAAACATGAGATCACACCTCACCCAAGTCAATTTAAATTGTTGTTCTCTAGAAAATATGCTATCAAAATCGAATACATCTAATATTTAAGCGCGGAAACGTAAGTAACAAACTCATTTCAAAATTTGTTAAGTATCTATCTATTTTTTTTTTTTATTTATTTATTTATTTATTGAATAAGGTTTACTTACAACTGTTTACATTTTTACTTATGTCCTATAAAATACATTAACCTAGTAGCCAGCACAGAGCAATGTAACAATTACTTAAAAGTAAACACCGCTTGTTCTATGTTTAACAAAACACAGTTAATAATAAGATGATATTATCAGAATGTTATTTTTACTATGATATCATCACATCAGTGTCTTTTAGTTAGCAACATCAATGTTAATGAAGCAAAATAAGTAGGAAAATAATTATAATGGACAGAAAAGAAATAATTAAACAATATGCAAAAAGTGATGTTCAGTATCCGATATGGAGTTCAGTGCGGCTTTCAACTTAGGTACAGAATCCAAATGACAATCTATCAGGTCGCTGCAACCATTCACCGTCTTACATATTCTTGCGTAAGGAGAGTTAGCTCCGAGGACAGCCCTTCTTAGGGGTGAACACAGTGGTGTGACTGGGTGGCGTGGGACTCTGGAGGGAACACGTAATTTAAAAAGCGAGAGTATCTATATATCTACCTATAATACCTATGTATCTTTAGTTTAGTTCCGGTTAACGATTATTCTTCGGAGCTTCTACTAACTGTTGTCCCAAAGCGAACCTAAGACTCCACAGAGCAGATCTGCTCAGCAGTTCTTGATATGGGACTGCAGCAGAACTATATTCTCTGGAACCGCGACCTAAAAAGGTGGTCCTAATCAATGATATATAAAAAACTATAGATACGTTACCAACACTTAAAAATGGCAACAAAAAAGTTAGGCAATTGCCTTAATTTTCATACATGCTACCATAGATAATTTCATAGAAATTCTTTTTTTGAATGTAAAAAATATTTGCCATTTTTGAAAGCCGTAATGTTCGTACATGACGTGTCTATATTATAATACGTCGTTGGTCCTAATGTCCTAATTCTTAGGACTGTCCTAAAACAAAGTAAGTAATACTAAAGACATAGCCACACTACACAAAGCAGTTTGTTTAACACTACTAGGTTTCAGACGAAGCACTATTTTACTTTGAACTTCGATAACCTATTTTAAATGGATCATAGGGGTGTGGATTTCGCTTTGTAGTTGAATTTCGTGTCGACACTTTGCATACTCCATTTTGTTTGACAGACGTGAGGTTAGAATTCGCAAAACGGCGGGAAATTTTCTACCATTCCTTTTTCCTGAGGTTTGCTTTTTTTCACAGACAATGTAACGTTTAAACTGCCTAAATTGGTAATTGGCCTTTATACTGAGTCATCTGTTTGGAAAAAGAAATCCAAAGGTACAAATGTGGATGTAAATAAATTCCCAGGAAGGTATGCGTTTAGTTTTGTGTGGAGATGGTTCCGTACACAGATCAGGATATGAATCCGATTTCAGTGGTTCCGTGAGTGCGATGAATTTGTTATTAGGTTGCTAGTGTTGTAAATTTTATAATATTAGTAATTAAGGCTACAATTTACTGCGATTTAATATTTGAGCGTTCTGCTTACCCCTTCGGAAATGTAGGCGTGACTGTATATTGTACTATGTTCGACGTTTTGACTACATTGCATAGCTGCAGCCGTGATCAATAGTAGATTCAAAATAAAGGTTTAAGAAAAATGAAATCAATCAGATCGAGGACGTCAACTCGTTCAAAAATGCAATTTTAAAGTAGGTATTATTCGATCTGAAGACGGTCAATATCCATCAATAACTTGACGCCACTAACACTCGGATCGTATGAAACTAGCTACACACACAGGTACGTGCATTCTTTGCACACACAGACTTGAGTCAAGTCGCTTTTTTTTTGTTTAACGTGAGGGAAAATCCTCATGGATGTTATGCCAGACTCCTACTGACTAAAAAACCACACGTCACGCCCAACAGCCTGTGGTTGGGAGCCCCGCGGAGGCCCTCGGAATGATGTCCCAGAAGGAAGGATGTCCCAGATAAGTCAAGTCGCTTGACCGTATCCGGAGCCCATTATACATTTTCAACTTTGACCTCTTGAAGTACCTTAACATGAAAATGGTTTGTTCTAAATTTAAATTATGAATGAATTCATTTATAACGGAACCTTTTGCGCCGAATTTGATGTCTACCCGCAGTTTAACGTTAAAGGGAAACCCTGTTTACTTATTCCCTTTTTATTTACAACGTTACCTTTCTACATTAGAGGGGGCTTTGAATTAGAGCTCAATTCAAAGAGTTTTAATGGAAAACCCATTCATCAATTTCTCGCGGCCATAATCCTCGCTAAAGGAGAGTGAGATGGGAAAATGTGGGAATAAATCAACGTGTTCTGTAATATTGCTAAAAATCTCTGTACGAAATTATTCCCGCGCATTCATCAGTGTACAATCCGATTAATTTTGTCGCATTTATTTTGTCGTAATGCGGTTGGTACTTGATTCGATGTTGGTTTATACTTCTTGTACCTATTAATAATTTGGTTATGAACTCTGTAGATATTATTATTGTATCTACACACTTTTGGCTCTATTCTCTTGCAGAGGTAAGCAGAGGCCACAAAACTTGCATAAACCTTACAGGAACATTACAAATCTATAACAAACCGTATTAATGTATTTTTAGATTTTATTGTAATAGCAGCAATAGTAGATAATATTTCATCTATAAAAATCCCAGCTCTCCAGCTATCAGAGGTTCCTGACACAAATTAGAGAAAGTACAGATGGAAAACTCATGTGTGTACTCTTTTTTCACACCTACCCTCTGCTACACACACTCGCGCTCAAATCAGTATCGAAAATTCGGTTGAGACTGCCTGACCTCGTGTCTGTGAATGAGTTGTCTATGTGTGCGTAGCCTCAGCATATTTAGTATGTAGGTTTCCATCTGTACTATCTCTAATTTGTGTTCCTGATACGACAAACGGACTGCGAAGACTCAGTATTAAGTTTTTAGGGTTTCGTAGCCAAATGGCAAAAACGGAACCCTTATAGATTCGTCATGTCTGCCTGTCTGTTCGTCCGTGTGTCACAGCCATTTTTCTCCGAAACTATAAGGCCTATGCTATTGAAACTTGGTAACTAGATGTATTCTGTGAACCGCATTAAGATTCTTATATAAAACTAGAAATAAAGTAGTAAATGCATAGGCAATATAATATTCAACATAAGGGGATGCAAGGCAAAAGTTTTAGACTTGGCACTATCTGACCATACGGCACAGTTGCTGTCATGCCCGGTGAAATCATATATCCATTTGAAATCATGGTACGTTAACAAAAGGGATTATTGCAGAGAGAACCAGCTTAAATTCAAATATTGTATGAATTCACTTAGTTTTAGCAACGTGCTTGCTTCTCGGGATCCTAACTTTGCATTTATAAGTTTCTATGAAGAATTTAAATTGTTTTATGACTTATGCTTTCCTATAAAGCAAAAAAGATGTTCCATAACTGTACGTCCGAAATGGCTTACGAAAGGTATCCGTATATGTTGTAAGCGTAAGCGTCAGCTGTTATGGGAATATCGCAAGAACCGTACACTGAGCTCAAAAAAACACTTCTCAGCTTTGACAACAAGGCTGAACCATATCATCAAGCTGACACAGAAATCGCAAAACGATTATTTTATACAAACTGCCTCTAATAAATCAAAAGCAACCTGGGCTGTAATACCAAATAAACCAAATAAAGGTAAATGGGAGCATTATTCGTGAACCTTTAGAAATTGTCAACCGCTTTAATAACTTTTTTATAGACAAAATAATACAGACTCCACAAAGTTCATTGACAAGATCAGTGCCATATGAACTTAACTCTGTGTATATGACTCCCAGTCTACCTAGCGACATACAGAAAATCATTCTTAGTTTAAAAGATACTAATAGCACAGGGTATGATGATATCTCTACAAAAATAATAAAACTTGTTTGTGTTGAGATATCAAATGTATTGTCTCATATAATAAACTTATGTATTGAAGATGGTGTTTTTCCTGACTTGTTGAAATTGACTGTCATCAAACCGATGCACAAAAAACTTGACAAAAATGACATGCAAAATTATCGCCCCATAGCACTTGTTCCGATCATGTCTAAAATCATTGAAAGGGTAATACATAACTGTATATATAACTATTTTGAGGGTCATAATCTACTGTGTACGGAACAGGTGGGATTTAGAAAGAATAAATCAATAGATATGGCAGTTTATAACTTTTTAGCCACAGTACTGACCAATGTAGACAAGGGAAAGCAAGTGTGTGCGCTGTATATGGACTTAACAAGGGCTTTTGACTATGTTGACCATAAAATTTTGTTAAATAAATTATACGCCTATGGAGTCAGGGGAAATGTATACTCATTAATTAAATCATTTTTAAGTAATAGGACGCAGGTCACGAAAATAAAAAGGCTATGTTTACAAACTAAAAAAGTCATTGAGTATACATCGAATAGTAGAAATGTCTCAATTGGTGTACCACAGGGCAGTGTCCTTGGTCCATTACTCTTTATAATATATCTGAATGACCTGCCTAAAGTAACCCAATATAAGACGGTTCTATTTGCAGACGACAGTACAATTGTGTTTACTGGAGACAACAGGGAGCATTTGGAATGTGAGGTAAATTTGACATTAAATAATACAATTAACTGGTTGACATGTAATAATTTGATTGTTAATATAGACAAAACATATCTCATGACATTTAGAAATAGGGTGAACAAAATTTCAAACATGAATATAAATTGCTCTGGTAAAAACGTCACAGAGACGGATGTAACTAGGTTTTTGGGTCTTAATGTAGATAACAACTTAAACTGGAAAAGGCATATAGAACTACTATGCAATAAGGTTAATGCATTCTCATATGCCCTGTATATGTTGAGGAAAACTACGAGTCAAACAGCAGTGCTCACAGCGTATCATGGATATGTTGCACCTCTTTTAAGGTATGGTGTCATATTTTGGGGCAATTCCATAGATAAAGAGACTGCGTTTGTGTCACAGAAAAGATGCATTCGGTCTATATGCCATTTGAAGCCCATGGATAGTTGCAGACCCCATTTCTCTCAATTAAATGTTTTAACACTACCATGCATGTACATTTTGGAAGTAGTATTGTTTGTCAGGAAAAATAAACATTTATATACAAATCTACACAGCAAAAGACGTAACTTAATTTTAAGCATGCCGGCAAACAAGACAGCCTTCATGAATAAGAGTTTTTTATGTATGGCCCCTCGCCTTTACAATAAGCTTCCAAAGGAGTTGTTGGAAATTGTTGAATTAGAACAATTTAAGGATAGAGTAAAGCACCTATTGTTAAAAAAATGTTATTACTCAGTTGATGAATATTTAAATGGAAAATGATAAGTGCCTTGACATGTTTACCTAAATACTTACTTTTATTTATTTTATTATATTGACATATTTTATTGTAAATTTTATTAAAATTATATTGACAACTACCAAAAAATAAAATGTTCATTGACATTTTAGCTCATCAATAATAGTTCTTGACATCTTTGCTAATTTATAATAATTGTTGACATTTTCTTTATAAATAATATTTATTAATATTTTGAATTAATGGGTTAAAAGATTACCAAGGAATATTTTATTATTTTTTTATTTTGACATGTTAGTTTAATCCTGAGAAAATATCCTGATAACCATTGATTGAATATTCATTGATATTTAATTTACCATAATGATAATAATAGTTATGGACATTGTAAATTAATAGGTTAACAAAAATACCAATCTATATATATAAAAACAAGAACTGACTGACTGACGATCAACGCACAGCCTAAACCGCTGGGTCTAGAACCATGAAATTTCGCACAAATGCTCCTTATGTCACGTAGGCGAGCAATAAGAAGGGATTTTAGAAAATTCGGCTCCTACGGGGGTGAACAAGGGTTGCAAAGTTTGTATGGGACAATGTGATTCCTTGGTACGATTTTCTTCAAACTTGGCATAAAACATCTTTAACTGAATTGATGGAAGACGTGTTTTTTATTTTATTGAAATTTATCTTTTAACATAGTTAAAATGGGGTACAAAAATATTTTGGGGGGATTGACCTCGTGATTCATATTAATACTCCTTAGTCGGTACTTTTTATTTTTTTTTGACACATGTTTGACAGCTCAATACAATTTTTAAAAAATGGTCTCAATTTACCTAGGTATATCTATTAAATGTCAAAAAAATCAAATATTAATTTTATTATAATGCTCAATTTATTGATTTTTGCTTTTCATTATGCGGATATTGCCTTTATATTTTGTATGTCAAAAATACATTTGTGAGAAGGAAAACCTGTACCTACATGGCTGGCTAGGAATTATGAAAGAACAAGTTCTAGGTAAGGTGTACACGGTTCATCCGAATAACACAGAGTATTTATTATAACCATATTCGCTTACTTTCTTATTTTATACAGGGATAATACAAACGATCAGAGGCGTTATAGATTTATTTATTTAGCATATGAAATCTACAGTAAATGTCTGATCACAATAGGAGAAACTGTATTAGTACGGGTTGCCTTCGCCTCGAAAGTCTGAAGACCTACACAATCCAGAAATACGAGAAAGAAAGAAGGTCAAATATCAATTCCTTAGCAAAAGCAGAGTATGCTCTCTAAACCAATTAAAAAAGATATTAGGTATAAATTTTTACAAAAATATAGATTTACTTCGCTTAAAGTACGTATTTTGATTTATTAGGTCAGAATTATTTCTATACATATAAAAACAGTACTGTAACGTGCCGCGGGCTGGCCACAGAAGACGACAGACGACGGCAGATGGAGCAAACGAGTTCCAAAGCGGGCCTAGAAGAGGTCGCAGGCTGGATGCTGAAGGCGCTGGACGTAAATTAGGAGAGGCCTACGTCCAGTAGCGTACATTCTGGTTTGATTGATATAAAAATAAAAACTGACTTAGATACCTGATCGAGATCTAGAACCTTGAAATTAGATTAATGGCTTAGTTGCGCACAAAAAAACGATTTTTAGGGTTCGTGCCCTTAAACGGGAGCCTATTTATGAGACTTCGCTGTCCGTCTGTCTATCTGTTCGTCATGAGGCTGTATCTCAGGAATCGTGATAGCTAGAGAGCTGAAATTTTCAGATGATATTATTTCTGTAGCCACTATGACAACAAATACTAACGTCAGAAAAGGGGGGTGGGGATTAAGGGGGCTCCCATCCAACAAACGTGATGTTTTGCTGTTTTTTTTGGTACGGAACCCTCTGTCTTTTCTCTCCGACCAACTAAACCGGCCAACCGTTGTTCGGAATGGAACTCATTAAGGGACTTTATTTCGAGGACCGCAGCGATGACACCGCGCTCCACACGCTGGTGGAGTGCACGGCGTGGGCGCAACAGCGCCAGGACGTCGTAGTGGGTCTGGACGTGGACACTCTCTCGCTCGAGACCATGGTGCGAGCCATGCTCTCCAGCGGGAGTAAGTGGGACTGCGCCGCCTCTTTCTGCGAGCAGGTCATGCTCGTGAAGGAGGCGGCGGGCCGGCTAAGGAGAACTGTCCCAGCCGAGTTCCGCAGTTGGCGGCCTAAGCGCCGCCGACGTGCCTTCGCCGAGGACTATCGGCCTCCATGACCGGGGGTCTGAGGACGGTGAGAGGGTCACTCACCGTCCTTACAGAAGCAGGCCCATGACGGCAGCGTGACGTAAGCAACCCACGCACGCCCCCCCCCCCCCTTAGAAGCGGGATCACACCCGAAACCACCCAAAGACGCGGGATAGCACCCGAACCACCCACTGGGCGAGGCCGCAATGGCGGCCTAAGGTCCGTTGGGAGTCCTGGGACATTCTTCCGAGGGCTTCCCCGGGGCTACCAACCATAGGCTGTTGGGCGTTCCGTAAGGTTTTTTAGTCGGTAGGAGTCCGGCATAACATCCATGAGGATTTTCCCTCACGTTAAACGAAAAAATAAAGGGACTTTATTCCTATCTATACTTTATTCTTTATTTATTTCCTCTGTGCGCGAGTCCGCTTCGCACTTGGCCACTTTTTTATACTACTAAGATGGCAGACAAGCTTACGGTCCACCTGATGGTTGGCTACTGTAGTGGACCAATTCGCATAGCGAACGTTTGCAACACCAGTGGCGCTGCTGCATGTCGACCCATATTTCCCTTGGCATCCAGTAAAGTCACGGGAAAGTAAAATATCCCGTAACCCTACTGATAGTGCTTCGAATTAGGTTTGTTTTCAAAAACCATTTTAATGAAAATCCAAGTTGTGCCAAAATAATACAACGGGAATGCACGCGACAGAAAACCACGCGATAAGAATAGAAGCGACGGGGGACCTTTCTATTAAATTTCTCTCTCTCTTACGCAAACGAAGTTGCGCGGGTCAGCTAGTTGTACATAATATTATAGGTTTATTTGATCTACTTCTAATTTATTGTAACTAATAATAGTGCCTGTTAACCATTTTTTGCATGCCTGTTTGGTGGAGATATAGTGATACTCAAATTTTACTTCGAACACCATTGTAATACTTACCTATATTTCGCAATAATAAAGAATTGAATTGAATTGAAATTTTGGGGGTCCCCATACTTAAAACTGAAACTCAATTTTTTTTTTCATCAAACCCATACGTGTGGGGTATCTATAGATAGGTCTTCAAAAATGCTATGGAGGTTCTTAATATCATTTTTTTCTAAAATGAATAGTTTGCGCAAGAGACACTTCCAAAGTGGAAAAATGTGTGTCCCCCCTCCCCCCCTCTAACTTCTAAACTAAGAGAATGATAAATCTAGACAAATTATATCATGTACATTGCCATAAAAACTACCAACGAAAATTGGTTTGAACGAGATAGAGCTGGTAGTTTTTTTTAATTCGTCATAAACCGCAATTTTTGGTTTGAAAAATCACTACCACTGCGAACGTGTTAAAACATCAATCAAAGTTACAACGAACTATAAGAACTTTTATATTATGTTATAGATAATTCAACTCATCAGTGCGTATGTATGTATGTATGCATGCTTTTTGTATAAACATCATATTTATACAAAAAGCATACAGCGCCATCTACCACGTTTGCAGGCAACTCTTACGTTATAATGAAACGAAATCAAATATCATGACAAGTCTCAATGTAATTGCAACGTTGAGATCCTGTGTAACTTGGTCACATTATAATTCATTACATAGTGTTCTTAGTGATAATACCATGGGTACAGTCGTTAAAGAAAATGTCTAATTCTTTACGGAGAAAATGTTTAAGAAGTCAGGTAAATATTTTTTATGTGTCAATTATATGGAATTAATATTTGTTATCACTACATTATAATAAAACAAAGTCCTCGCCGCGTCTGTCTGTTCACGATAAACTTAAAAACTACTGCATGGATTTTCGTGCTGAGATCACCAATGATTCTTGAGAAAGGTTAACGTACCTATATAATTTGTTGAGTTTTTGTATACATTGACTAAAATATAATGATATTAGTTGGAGATGTCGGAAAAAAATAAGGTGTCTGGGAGCTTTTACCGAAAACGCTGCCTAAACCCTTCGAGGCATAACAAAATAATGTATGGTAGAATTGTGTAACTTATAAAGGCCTACAGAAAAGTCATAAATGATAGAGCTCTAAATTCTAATGCAAAAAAAATAGAAATGCAGAGATGGTCGACGGAAAAAAACATTGCTTATACTGCAAATATGACAAAAATTGAACTGTATGACTTGATTCAAAAAATGAAAAATACCATATCTATACATCTAAAAAAAACTGTTGAGGGTCGAGAGTCTGTACATGGAAGATAATTTGAAAATTTTAATTGTAGGGCGTTCTCTAATCGATACTAAAACTGAAAATGTAATTAGAAATTTTCATGTCTGTCTGTATCCTGATTATGAATTGATTTAAATGAAACTTGGTACAATCTGAGCTTATGATCCGAGGAAGGTTCTAGGATACTTTTGTTCCCGATATATTGCGCGGATCCTTTGGGAGAGGGCAGGGCAGTTTCACATGCTTTTCGCACACCTTATGTGTCAGCTAGTTTATTATAAGATTAATGACATACTTCAGCCATATGGCTTAAAAGTTCTTTGGCTACCACCGTATCATCCTGAACTAAACCCAATAGAAAATGTATGGGGAATTTAAACAAATTATAATGCTTTGCATAAAATCGAACAAAATGTGATGGAAATAATGAAATTAATAAACGAACATTTAAGTCAAATTGATGAAGAGATGTGGCGTTGTACTTGTCGACACGCCAAAGAAGAAGAATACTATCGACATTTTGATTGAATAATTAACCTTGGAGAGAGCAGCGAATCCTAAAATTCCTCAATTTTATTCTTCAAACAGCGATACATATTAATATGTATAACATACATTTCACCCATTAAGTTTTTATTTTAGTTAAACAAGTGTTTTTGTATTTTGTACTTCACTGTACCTCATGTCACGCACACGAAGTCACTGTGTTTAGACGAGGCTTACCCACACATAGTGCCGCGCGCACAGATGAGTTAAACTTACTATACTAGCTGCTACGAAACCCTTCATGGGCGAGTCCAAATCGCACTTGGCCGGTTTTTTTCTCTTTATACTGCGGTATTACTGAGTTCTGTTTTTACCCTGTGGGTAAGGAACAACCCTTAAAACCACTAAATTTCTCTTTCTTTTTCTATTCCATATCGAAGTCGGTTGAAAAGCGTCAGTACCTACCACAGATATCAGATTTTCTGATTTCTGTGCTCAGTACTAGTATCTTCAACTATCACAGACAACAGGCCAAAGTGTTGAGACACAGAACTTCAAACATGTTCAATATAAGTTACCCAATATGGAAGTTACCCATTGTAGCGGCGGAGTTTAATTACCCTCGTGTAACATTTGATCAACGGGTAATTGAACGGGGTAATCAATTTGTGAGGGAACCACTTATTGGAGTCGGTTTATAGCTAACGAACGCAAATGCGAACTTTGCCCATCAATTTGCCAATAATGTGCATTTGGTTGAATCTAGGACGCTCAAATAGTGCAGTTTTATCACCAATAGCGTTGGTAAACTGAAAAAAAGATTTGGAGGGAATAAAATTGAATTTTGTTGCTACTAAGTACTTATATATAAAATGTCTATCATTGCAAAAATGACAAATCGAAAACGTTATTGTCTGTCTGTATGTATCCAGGCTGTATCTTAGGAACCATGATAGAGCAAAATTTTTCACAGATGATATAGGTAATTCTGTTGCCGCTATACCTAACAATTAAAAATCAGAAAAAAAAAATTTATGACGCAGAAAACTCATACAACAAACGAATTTCTTTTTGCCGTTTTTGGTACCTAACCCACACTGTATGCGAATCTGACTCGCACTTGGGCATTTTTTTTCAAGTGACAATACATTGACAAGGTCTGCTCCAATATAAAATAACACAATTGAAGTTCTGGACTTCAGATCCCAGTGAACTAATGCCGAGGGAGGCATCTCGGTCTCGTATCGACCTAGTCTACGTTACTTTTTTTTTTTTTTTTTTTTTTTTAACGTGAGGGAAAATCCTCGTAGGATGCTATGCCGGACTCTTACCGACTAAAAAACCTCACGTAACGCCCAACAGCCTATGGTTGAGAGCCCCGGGTAAGCCCTCAGGAAGGATGTCCCGTGACTCCCAACAGACTTACGGCCCCTAATGCGGCCTCGCCCAGGGGGTGGTTCGGGTGCAATCCCGCGTCTATGGGGGATTTCGGGTGTGACCCCGCTTCTAAGGGGGGGCGTGCGTGAGTGCTCACGTCACGCTGCCGTCATGGGCCTGCTTCTGTAAGGACGGTGAGCGGCCCTCTCACCGTCCTCAGACCCCCGGTCATGGAGGCCGATAGTCCTCGGCGAAGACACGTCGGCGGCGCCCAGGGCGCCGACTGCGGAACTCGGGTGGGAGAGTTCTCTCCCGCACCCGGCCCCCCGCCTCCTTCGCGAGCATGACCTGCTCGCAGAAAGAGGCGGCGCAGTCCCACTTACTCCCGCTGGAGAGCATGGCTCGCACCATGGCCTCGAGCGAGAGAGTGTCCACGCCCAGACCCACTACGAGGACCTGTCGCTGTTGTGCCCACGCCGTGCACTCCACCAGCGTGTGGAGCGCCGTGTCATCGCTGCGGTCCTCGCAGTGCTGACATTCGGCCGTGGTTTCCCGGTGTTTTCGCCACAGATACCTACCGAAGCTACCGTGCCCGGCAAGCATCTGTGTCAACCGGTAGGAGAGAGCACCGTGTCTTCTCTCCAGCCACTCGTCCATGACCGGTCTGACGGCCGCGATTGTGGCGAATCCCCCCTTTGGTTGCTCAAGTCGCATCTTCCATGTCTCCAGGGTTTCCTGGTGGAGCAGGGTCCGCTGGGCCTCGATTTCTCGAGACGCAGGCCTTTGGCCCCGCTCCAGCGCCTCCTTGCGCCATCTGAACAGTGACGCAAGGGCTCTCGCTTCCAGGTCCCATGGAGGGGTCCCGGCTAGGAGACATGCCGCCTCACCGGAGATCGTGCGGTATCCTCTTATCACCCTGACGGCCATCACTCTCTGCGGGCTCATCAGTCTAGCCTTATTGCTGGCCGTCAGGGTCTCCGCCCATACGGGAGCCCCGTACAGGGCCATGCTTCGCACGATCCCAAGGTACAGCCTCCTGTAGGGAGCGTTGGGTCCCCTGATGTTGGGCATCAGCCGCGCGAGTGCGGCCGATGCTCCCCTCAGTTTTGGGACCAAACTTCGGAAATGATGTCCGAAGTTCCACCGGCCATCGAGTACGAGCCCCAGATACTTCATCGAGGGCTCGATGCCGATGCTGACGCCCCCCACCTGTAGGCTGGATCCCGCAGGTGGCCCCATCCGAGGTCCGTGGAAGCACAGAGCCTCGGATTTGTGAAGGGCGACCTCAAGACCCAGCCGCCGAATCCGACCCACGACCTGAGCAACCCCTGCCGTGGCCTTAAGTGCTGCGGCACGGTGCGTTGCTCCCCGCGTCGTAACGAGGGTGTCGTCGGCGTAACATGTTACGCCGACCCCTCTGAGCAACGGACCACGCAGCACCCAGTCGTAACCGATGTTCCACAGGAGCGGCCCTAAAACCGATCCCTGTGGAACACCGCACGACACATCTCGCCGACCCGGCCCTAGCCAGCTCGGGTAAGTTATGGCTCTCTCGGAGAGATAAGCCCCGACAATTCGACGGAGGTAGGGAGGCACTCCATGATAGATAAGCGCCTCCCTGACGCAGCTCCAGGGCAAGGTGTTGAATGCGTTGGCGATGTCGAGAGACACCGCCACCACCACCTCACCCTGTGAGACTGCTTCCTCCGTCAGGCCTCTAATGCGCATGATCGCGTCCACGGTGGAGCGTCCCTGACGGAAGCCAAACTGGCTATCCGCCAGATCAGGCCCCACGCGTGTGAGGTGCCCGACGAGGCGTTGTGCAATAATGCGCTCAAAGAGCTTGCACACCTCGTCGAGCAACACGATCGGCCGGTACCCTGATGGGGAATTTGCCGGCCGCCCCGCCTTTCGAATCAAGACCAGTTTCCCTGTCTTCCAGACCTTGGGAAACTGGCCTTTTTCGAGGCATGCGCTATAAAGACCCATAAGTCGAGGCCCAAGCTCCTCGAGAGCCAGGACCCATGCACGGCCTGGAATGCCGTCGGGTCCAGGGGCGGTGTTTCTACGGGATTTAAGCCGCAGGACAGCCGCCCCTAACTCACCCTCGGTGACTACGGGCACGTCGTTCTCGCTGTCTTCCGCGTTGGGCGCCTGAGACGGAGCCATGCGCGGAGGAACGTGTTCCTCCGCTCTCGACGGGAACAAGGAGTCCAGGACCCCCTCCAGCCGCTCCGGCTGGAGACTCTGGGTTAATGGGGGCGCCTTAGGGCGTAATTTGCCTCTTACCATGAGGTACGGGCGCCCCCACGGGTTCCGCTCCAGAGTCTCCATCAGCTCTTCGCGGCCCAATTTTTTGGACCGCTTGATGGCGGTCTGGAGTGCCCTCTTGGCCTCCTTGTACCCATCGTAGAGCTCCGTCTCTCGGGCTGCCGCATCGTCTGGGCGGCGACGCCTTCGGCGAAACCTGGTGTACCGGCGGCGCGCGGTAACGCAATCCACGCGCAACTGCGCGATTTCCGGCGTCCACCAGTACACCTGTTTCCTCGCCGGTCTGGGCCTAGCCCTGGGCATCGCCGCATCGCAGATGTGCGACATGGCTCTCCCGAACCACTCCACCTCGGTATCAACATCGGCAGGCCTGTCCGCTGTCGGAATCCAGGACTGCACGATGGCCGCCTCCAGGAGAGCCTCCCGATCAAGGCGATGGAGTGCCCAACGCGGTTCCGGGGGATTCGCAATTGCTGGCGGCAGGTTAGGTGGAGGGGAGACGTCAAACCGAATGTATCGGTGATCTGATGACGTCTCCTCCTCCTCCACCACGCGCCATCCCTGGACACGGCGGGCGATCTCAGGGGTCGCAAACGAAACGTCTATGACCGAGCTGAGCCCCCGCCGCGTCCAGGTTGCGACATTCCCCCGGTTCAGGATGACTAGGCCACGTGTAGTGACCCAGTCCTCCAGTATCCTCCCCCTGTCTCTGGTTTCCCGGGAGCCCCAAGCCTGAGACCAGGCATTGAAGTCTCCCAAGACCAGGACAGGGCGAGAACGACGTCCAGCTCAGGGAGCCATAGCTCAAACCGATGCTGGTCGAGGCTCGGCGAGATGTAGACGGCCACGACAGCCACACCCTCGTATTCCGCCGCGACACAACCCGGGCCTCTGGCGATGACCGCCAGGCGCGAGTCGTCCGCGCCGGTCCCCCCAAAAATGGTCGCCACGCCGTCCAGATCCACCGGGCTTCCCGGGTGAACCCAGTACGGCTCGGCGACGACGACGATGTTAATGGACCACTGCCTGATGCTCTGGTACAGAAGGTCCTGAGCACCAGTGCAGTGGTTCAGATTCACCTGCAGGATGCGGATATGGGTGTCCATTAATGGACGTCCATTTCCGCACCCTGCCGCGAACTTGCACCCACAGCCTCACCCCCCCGTGCGGACGGACGGGGCTTCGGCCTTGAGGCAGCGCAGGCTTTGCTGCCCGCCCGGTGGTCGGCCTCCTTGCCCTCCGCCACGCATAGTCTACGTTACTAGTCTAGGACTACGTTAGTCTAGGGTCGTGCCCTGTATAGATACATTATATGTAAAAAATTGGTGCATCTTATTTTTTTTTCTATTTTTTACGAGTGGGTATCCACCTGGATGCTATGCCGGACTCCTACAGGCTAAACCCACACGGTGCTCTACCATCTGCCTACGGGTGGCAGTCCTAGGTACGCCCTCGGAAGGGTAATCCTAGGACCCTCGAAAAGATAACTCCTGGACACCTATATGCCTACCACCTACTCGAATTTCCGTTAATTTGTAGACAATAGAATTTTCCTGTAGTCATCCTTCTGAGGGCTTACCCGGGGCTCCCAACCGTAGGCAGTAGGTAGAGAACGTGTTGGTTTTTAGTCGGTAAGAGTCCAGCATAGCATCCATGACGGATTTTCCACACGAATTTTCCTGGGTCATCCTTCCGAGGCCTTACCCGGAGCCCCCAACAGCAGGCAGTAGGTAGAGAAAATGTAGGTTTTTAGTCGGTAAGAGTCCGGCATAGAATCCATGACGGATTTTCCACAAGTAAACAAAAAAGACTATACAATTTTTACTAAGGAAGATGTAAAGACGTGTTTCAGCGAAGTAAACCTCATAATTGACTTTTTCCACTAACAAGATGGATCCTTTAAGCTCTCGAGTGCACTTCGCTGCGAATTGAAAAAGCTAGTTTAATTTCCTAGGAAATAATGTATTGGTTTTAACACAGAATAGCTAACTACAGTTTAATCTTAGTTTTTCGAGTAGACATAAATAGTTTTCTAGAGTAGAACCATTCTAATGCCTGTTCAAAAGTATCCATTCAAGGAGAAAGCCTCTTTAAGATGAATGGATGGAAATGATAGTCATATGTATATTTCTACACCAATATTTAAAAAAAAACGGACAAGTGCGAGTCGATCTCCCGGGTCCCGTTTTTTGCCCTTTGGGTACGGTGGTACTTATTATAAGAAAGATGATAGTGTAATATATTATAGTGTACAATTTAAAATACTTATTAAATTGTATTAATTTTAATTTATTATGACAATATAAAAACATTGGGAAATTTATGATGTATGCAAAATGTATTTACTTATTTAAATGATTGACAGCATTAATCTTTATGTTACTGACTGCCTAATCTAAATTTTAATTTTAATTGTTAAATTTGTTTTTTGACAATAATTTATTTGACAATTCGAATTTGTTATATGTATATTAAATTCAATTTTATATTATATTGCTGCGCCCTAACAGGGTCCACACTGAACAAATTGTAACTTAAATTGACATCTATCACCATTATTTGCCATTCCACAGTACATACTGTGGAATGGCAAATAAAATACTGAATACTGAATACTGAATACCCTAAAAAGGGAAGATTTGTCAGTTCGTAATTAATTAACTCTGAAACCACTTAACGAATTTTAAATATACTTTGGTCATTATAAAGCCAAGTTTTCTGTAGTAACAGACTATCATTGCATCATGCTCGGGCATCAAAATGGGCACGTTTGGATTGACAGGCAAACCCGTAGACCACAGTCAGTAATGTATCTACCTTACATTTAAACGACTGTAAATGGAATACTAGCTAAATAGAAACAAAATGTTTCCGAGTGTTGAAGCTCGAAGGTAGAATTACATCATATTAAGAGGCTCGGAGCACTCTGTCTCCCGAAACGAGTTGGGCTCATTAAAATTTCACTCGTTAGGCACCTTCCATTTCAGAGCGAGACGGGGGCAAATGAATAATAAATTAATTGAAAAACTCGAAACTTATCTTTCTTTACCTTTCGTCAGTATGGCTTGTTTAAGTGAAGAGGCATATCATAGGGCTGTTAACTTGAAAACCACTGTCTATAGTTTTGTAGACTGTGAAAGTGGCCTCCAATCGGTAATATTATTATGGCTTTCCAGCAGGCGCGCCTGCTGGAAAGCCATAAAATGATGCCGCCGCCTAGGCGGCGGTTGGCGAGCCAAGTACCTTAATAATTTAAAAGGTTTTAAACCTCAACTCGGACAGCAGAGATTGAATCAGTGACATCTCTCCTGGGAGTGCAATATTTATAAGGCATGTATTTAAATCGATATCTGTATATTCCCTTTTTCTGAACTAAATATTTCAAAGTTAAACCAAAAATACTGACTTGCACACTAATTATGCACACTAAATAAATCAAATTCATTAAACTGATTAATGGTATTTGCATAACTGTTTTACTGAACGAATAACTATTATCAAAATAGTATATCTAATAATTCCTTAGTTCAACAAAAATATTAAAACTTTTTTAAGGAAAACCATCGCCTAATTTACTTTTAAGAACATCGTTTATTCTAAGTAAAGCCCCATTATTATTTATTCAGTCACCTCTACAAAATTTAATTTGATTGATCAAAAAAATAGAAGGCTAACCTAACCTAACCTATTCTGTTATAAGATTGCACAATTTGGGATGCGGGGTCCTACTAACATCTTAAGGACCCCAATGGGTCGGATCCTCCTCGTGGTGCATCCTGGGCAACGGAGTAGCGACCACTCCCCTTCCTCTGTGGGGGAGTTGTGCTACTCTGGCTAATTCCGGCCGAGGCGGGAGTAACCCACCTGTGGGTTGCTCGGTGGTGTGTGTTGCTGCCGGCCGTGCCGTTATTCACGGCCGGCAGCAGCAATGATGGGTCGCCGTCGCTTCGCCTCCTTTGCTGGCGAGACGATGGCGGCAAAGTGGGAGAGGCACTGCGTGGGGGCGGGAGTTTGGGTAGATGCTCCCGCCCTGCCATGCAGTTCGGGCTGCCGGCCGTGAATAACGGCGCGACCGGCGGCCACAGTGCTGGGCCGCTGTCACCTCGCCAGTTGACGAGGTGATGGCGGCAAAGCGGGAGGTGCACTGTGCGGGGGAGCGGGAGTAACCGATAATGATCCCGCTCTGCCGTGCAGTTCGGGGGCGCCGCGGTGAGGAGTCACTGCGCGCCCCCGAATGTTTCTTGACCGTGGGCGTAAGGTCGGGGGACCCCGCCCACCAACGGTCACATGGCGGTGGGCACCTTTTCCGTGTTCCGGGGTGCCCATTAGCGCACGCCTGCGCCAGCCGCTCTCTGTCTCCTCTATTACAGAGGGGCGCTCGAGAGCGGTGCAGGCGTGGACTTCAGCTCCTTAGGGAGCTTTGGGGAGCCGCCCATCTGGCTCCCCCGAGGAGAGCCCCGAATAAACGGGGCGCCCCTAGCCGGGTCGACGTGAATAATCTTTTGATATCCCTCGGCCCGGCTAAAGGGTGAGGAGGAACACCGCGGGGTTTAGTGGGTAGGACGGTCCATTCCGGACCGGGCCGGGAGTCCCACACACCATCCCAGCTGCCCCCGCAGTTGGGATGAAGGCGCGTAAAGGCGTTCCCCGCGTCAACAAAAAAAAAAAAGATTGCACAATTTAGAGTGCAAGTTAGTATTTTTGATTTACAATTCGTATTTCTGTTTTACAAATCATATATTCGATTTACGGACTACATTTTTGAAGGGAATTCGATTAAAAAGTTCATCTCGTTCTGCGTAATATTTGAGTTTTTGAAGTAGGACATGTTTAGTTAATCAATTGGTTTTTATCTTAGACCATATATCACGGGACTAGCCTTTGCGAACCACCGCATACAAAAATATTCTGCCAGTTTTCATACAAGTGAAGGGGGAAACACAAAGACATATAAAATTTCATTGCATTTAAAAATGTATTAATCGACAAACGCGTAATGGCTGTTGTGTGTTAATTTTTATTGTACAGTCAACTACAATGAAATGTACTAGTTTAATCATATAAAATGATGTACTGATGTACAGTGCTTTTTATAAAGCCAAAAGACCAAATGGTCATGTGCAATGGCAGAAAACAATGCTTAAGTAAGTAATTTGCATCCTGTGGTTAGATGATCTAAGGTTTTTATGCACAGCATATAATTTTCTGGTTTGCATTCAGTAAATTAGTGCGAGTTACCTAGTATGCAGAAAAATTAAACAGATGTGCATTGAAAAATATCCCTATTTATAAATGCGTAAATCATCAGACCAGCCAAAAACAATTTTGGTGCGTATTACACAGTGGTTATATCTACGTCGATTTTCTCAACCGCAATAAGTTTGCTCCATTCCGTGGGACCACCAAAAGGATTGGCTAAGTATGGGTGTGTAATTCACCTCTGCCTACCCTCTCAAGCATATAGATGTGATTATAGGTAAATATGTTAACCTCTTATTTATATATAAAATCCTACGCTTGAGAAAAATATTCCTACACAGCTTTCCATATACATTTAAGTCGTAAATGCCTCAAAATGTTCAAAAAAAAATTACCGACCGCATCCACGCTCCCGGCAAATCGTATAAACGCGCATTTTTCTTCAGAAAAAATAAAGTTTATCTAAGAAGAGATCCGTAAAATCCGGGGCATTACCAACTACTACACAAGATTACTAAGTCCATCATGGAAATGGCTGGGAGCGAGCGAATACCCTCAGTGTTTACCCACAAACAAGTAACAACTGGCGATATTACTTCAATTTCTTCGACGGTTCTTATCTGCGGATACGAAACGTGACATACGGATGGCAAGGATTGTGAGTAAGATTATAAGCTTAGAATTCACTTTGAAGAGTTTTCAAAATCTACATACATTTTCTGTGGTGAAGATCAGAGTGCCTAGAGAGATGTGGCCATCAATAAACAGTATAAATAGTTTAAAAACGATGGCGGTAGGATGACGCAAGTGTAATCTTGTAACTTGGGTTTTTGTACATGTTCGTTTCGAGTTTTATCTCTTAAATGTAAGTATTAAAAGTAACCACGTAGGACGTCCACCTGCCAGATGGACCGACGATCTAGAAAAGGTCGCAGGCTGGGACAGGATGCGGAAGGCGCAGGGCCGTGTGTTGTGGCGTAGATTGGGAGAGGCCTACGTCCAGGAGTTGACTGCTATAGGCTGATTTGATTGATTGATTAAAAATATGATGAAACACCAATACCTTATTTGTCAGATCTTAAAGAGCAATTTAGACACTACGGTGAATCCCTATCCCTAATAATATTATAAATGCGAAAATAACTCTGTCTGTCGGTCTGTCATGTTTTCACGTCTAAACCACTGAACCGATTTTGATGAAATTTAGTGTAGAGATTGTTTGAGTCCAAGCGAAGGACATAGGCGACTTTTTAACTGGCTGCGCAAAAGAAGGTAATGCTTTTACGCGATAACGACTTCTACGCGGACGAAGCCGCGGGGAACAGCTAGTAATAATATAAATACCTACGTAGATTTGCAAATGACTTGGCCATTCTGACGGAACGTCGTCATGGTGAAGTCCAATAGATAATTCAGTTTCATTAAAAATCTTTGAGTTGTTGCTCCTCTACTAAAAATGAGTTGAAGATTTTTGAACTTGACGTTTCGCGAAGAGGGCTCTTGGTTTACGGGCAATCAAGCAGTTTTTGTTGCTGAGATTACGTCAATTGTCGTAAATGTTGAGATTGTTCTAAACCTAAATTCATTACACTTTTTATTGGCGTTGCGACTATAGGCTAAAAAGACAATCATATTCATGACTGACTGATCTATCACAGCTTTTTTCAAACCGCTGCACATAACTCAATTACCAACAACTTGCTTGCTCGCGATTCTTATCCCCCGTGTGTTCGAAAACTAAGGCCAATCTCAGAGTAGGGGATGTGATACGAAATACCCGGCCTGCCCAGGGGATCACTGTCTGTAGCCTCGCCGAGATATGTAGGCCTACAGAAATATATTAACATGATTCTCCGCGGTGCCTTGTTGAGATTCTACCAACGAATTAAGCTCCGGGTCACAGTCAAAGGCGTTATCTAAGTTGAGATGTACCCGGTTTATATTATTTTTGTGATAAAATTAAGTACGTGATTCAAAATATACACAGAAAAGGAAATAAAAAACGTGATGGGCACTCTCTGCGTGACTGAGAGTGGATGATTCAGACACGTAACTGAAAAGAAATAGATGATTTTTTGGGTATATTTCCACTGGCTTTCCCATGACTACGTCTTCAGTAAATCAGTAGGTACATACTGAAAGAAATTTTATCAAGTTCTTCTCGATACAAGGCATTGAATCCACATCGACAGTAATTTAACAAGTAGTAAGGATCAGGAAAGCAACTAAGTGAAAATGTCATAAAAAATTAAAGCACCACGGCAACGTTGAATATTGCCCTATGTGAACGCAATATTGCAATCTATTGGAAGATTGATGAAGCAGAACTATGAGGCTATTGCAACTATGAGAATTTAAGTTATGTTATCATGATTGCAATTTGAACACCCGAGTCGATTTAGATAGGCATAAATACCTTGACCTTTTCGTAACGAAAAGCCATTTCTGAATATTAGTGCACGGGCGAAAACACTAATCAAAACTACGACTGGATGCGCCAGCATCGACGCATACATATTTTTAACTAGCTGTGCCCGCAACTTCGTCCGAGTGGAATGTAATAAAAAAAAATTGTTTAAATAGTTTTTTTTTGTTTTTAGCATTTTTTCCTAAAATAAAAGATTTTTTCTAAAATAAAAGTAGCCTAAGTAACTCCTTATTACATAAGCTATCTGCCAGTTAGTCTCGTTCAAATCGGTCCAGCCGTTCCAGAGATTAGCCGGAACAAACAGACAGGCAGACAAAAATTTCAAATATATATATTTTGGTATGTGTACCGTATATACATTCATATGCATGTAGTAGAAAGCGGTTATTTTAATATTACAATTTACAAACAGACACTCTAATTTTATTTATTTGTATGTATAGATGTATAGATTTATATATTTATGGTACATATTATAATTATTATATTATTGGGAAACTACAACTGACCTATACAAAGATTCATAAAATAATACACAGCTACCGACATGAAAGGTACAATTTATTTCAATCTTAAACAGTACAACTATGATTTTACTTAGGTAAATAGCACAAATCACTAAATTTAAAGAGAACTATCACTAATACACACTTAACTAGAAAATACATCTACAAACACAACCGTTATAATTAATTTCATTCTTAACCGCAAACGCAACATGACTTTAGAGTTACTAAATTCTAATATTCAATTCAAAGACAAGTTATGCAGATTGACACACATACAAGAGAAAATATAAGGAAAGATGTTACCAGAATGATGTTTTTAACAAATGTGCAGAGAAGAGCAAAAAGAGCGAGTAAAGGTATGCAGTAGGTTATATAGACGTAAATCCCCTCTACAGAGCTAACCCTCCCGCTGCGTCATCTAGTACCTAACAGCTAACCCTAGCGCTGCGTCATCTTGCTCCCAACACGGCCTCTCCTGACTGGAGGACGTCCTCGTCCTCCTAATTCTCATGCTGAAGAATCAGTGCCGCACTGGAGTGTGCCCCGACGCAGGCACCGGAGGCGCGTAGCTCAGGCACCGGAAGCGCCCAGCACAGGCATGGAGATGCCCACGACAGGCACCGGAGATGCCCACGACAGGCACCGGAGATGCCCACGACAGGCACCGGAGATGCCTACAACAGGCACCGGAGATGCCCATGACAGGCACCGGAGATGCCCACGACAGGCACCGGAGATGCCCACGACAGGCACCGGAGATGCCCACGACAGGCACCGGAGATGCCCACGACAGGCACCGGAGATGCCCACGACAGGCACCGGAGATGCCCAGCACAGGCACCGGAGATGCCCAGCACAGGCACCGGAGATGCCCAGCACAGGCATGGAGATGCTCAGCACAGGCACCGGAGTCCCCAGATGAGAAGGTGCGTTCTCGTTACCAACAGCTCGCTCAATCGTGGATTCTCGGTCATCATATCAGCCTGTATCCCAGAAAATAAAAACTATTTCACGACAAGCATATTCTAAGTATCAATGTTTGTAAGCTACCTATACAATATGTGGTGATGTAATAGAGATGCTGCAGACACCTCCGTCGCACTGCCACATACTATACTAGAGCTGGGTCGGGTCTCCGTTCGTCAACGGAGATTCGACCCAGAATAAAACACAAACATAAAGAGTAAAGCGTAAAAGCACATTAATCACCATCTCTGGCATCACACATACCACACAGAGATGACACATCATTCACTATCTTTGGCTCTGCACACATCACGGGGAGAAACCACATCATTCGCTATCTCAGGCATCACACATATCACGGACAGGAAGCACACCATTTGCTATCTGTCGTACTACACACTTCACGGAGAGAAAGCACCTTTGCTATCTCCGGCAGCACAGAGAAGAAGCACATCGTTCGGCTATCTCTGACTCCACAAATCACGGACAGGAAGCACGTTTGCTAACTCCGGCAGCACAGAGAGGTGGCACATCGTTTCGCTCTCTCTGGCTCCTACACACAGCACAGAGATGAAGAACATCTCTGCGCCATGTAGGTATCTTCAAAGTAGGCAGCACATGCCTTCAGAGTAGCTCCTCGCCACGGCACCACGAATTCCGCCGCAGCCTGTTCAATGACAAAAACAAAAAAAAATTACCAATGATCGAGGAGA
The DNA here is from genome assembly GCA_933228765.1 of Miltochrista miniata. Taxonomy (NCBI): domain Eukaryota; kingdom Metazoa; phylum Arthropoda; class Insecta; order Lepidoptera; family Erebidae; genus Miltochrista; species Miltochrista miniata. The sequence goes on from OW121768.1 coordinate 23,701,508, forward strand.
TTTAGAATCGCTAACAGTCTTATGCCAGTATTGATGCTGGTTAGTATCCAAACTTACAGCTCTTTGCCTATGCATCGTTCTCAATAACGCACGGTCTGAAGTTGACGTACATACTAGGTACTTCTGCGTCGTATTTCAAGCGGGTGCATCAACTCAAGCAATACTGAGATTTTTAATGCACTCGGCTGTACCTGACTCTAACTGACTGTACGTTCCAAAGTTCTGTATCACAGTAGGCAGAAAAGAACACTTGTGTACAGTATTCCCAAATCAATAATGCACATGCAGATCTTCGCCAATTGCGCTAATTGCCCTAAAAAAAAATCGCTAATTGCCCTTAATAAATTCGCTAATTGCCCTAAACTAAACTTAATTTGGGAATACTGTAAGAGTGTTTTTGGAAAAAAAGATATAAATCACCACAAAAAGCAATAAACTGGCAGGCTTGTTAATGTGCAACAGCGATCCGGCGGCTCCCAAGCCAGATAGGTCCGCGGGCAGTCACTCTTTCGATCGTTCTAAAGCGTTGCTCGGAAGCCACTGCCAAACGTTGGTTATGTAGGCGCACCCGAATGCGCCGCACTGTGTCGGAGGCGACCCCGCTTTCTCTGCGAGCACCGCGTCCTTTGCGCCCCCTGACACTACGATCACGCGTCGTCCTGCGCTCAATGAAATAAAACAAAAACACAACATAATAAATACAAAACAATGTGTGCACTGTTTGAATCACCTTTCAAACGATGATTAGACCTTCATTGACGCTGAGTAGGTATTACTCAAAACTAATACCTACATCATTGGTATTTACTAATACTTCACTCAAACTATTTGAGATAATACACTGACATGCAAAAAGATCATCGGCGAGACAATACGGCATTTTCAAATATTCCTAATAGGTGTCCGTTGTATCCAACGAATCTCGTCAACGGCACATAATAATCGGCATCTAAACTTATCTGGAACTCCGATGCTGTTGCCGTTTTAAAGTAAAAAGTAATTGCGTTTACCCAACCAGCCAACTCGGTTATCAAATTTGGTCGTGTCACTAAAACTTCAAAATGGCTTGTAGGATCCATGCGATGAAGACACTACTGTTGGGGTAAGTCTAAGGAAGGTTTGCAGCCACTTCCGTCCGAATCAGGTCAACGGATGCGGGTGCAAATTGACAAACATCGTCTAATGGTAGAAATGCAGGAGTGCACACGGCCACACCCAGTTTTCCTACCATAGTTTACCTTTTTGATAAGAGGGTCTTTGATGATTTCACAGACCCAACGTTTCCGAACGTGAGAGGCGATACGATCTAATTCAATGGGTGTACTACTGTTTAACTTTATCGCCATAGGTACTACCAGTAGTGACAGAAAGTTGCAATTCCCGATATAAAAAAACTTACGAAAATTCATACGACCTAAGAAGTATTCATCAGTCTTGTCATCATAGAGGATGTACGGAACATTGCACTATTTGCTAGATAGGGTACAGAAGGAAACCTACATAGGTACAAAGTGCGCTCGCTCATGCTACGCACCCTGTAGACACCGCTCACGGAGTTCACAGACACAAGGTCAAAGGATTTTCATAGTACCTACAGTAGTTTGCGTTCTGTATCTGTATCCCATCATTCAGTGGTCTAGGCCTTTAAATGACATGTTGGTAATCACTTGTGCGCACATACCTACACACTTCGCGTTTAAATACATCTGTGCCTAGTGCCTACAATGATAAGCGTGTTCATTGATTCCGGCGACACGGCCTGCAAGTTCACCTTCAAAGTAATCTCACTAAGCTATTGGTAACGTGACGATATGAGTTGACTCAAACTCCTGTTCACAGAGACCCCTTAATACTAAAAGCTTGTCCACTCGCCTGCAAAATGCTCTAACAATGACTACGAAATCAAGGCAAAGCTTTAACCACCGTTCATAAAAAAAATCGACAGGGATTCACTGAATGACTGCTACAACTACATATTTCTTTGTTGTTCGTGTGGTACTTTTGACAAAAAAAATTATATTCGAATCACAAGAAACACGGTCTTCAGTTTGTCAAAACAGGTACTCGCGTAGCTATTTCCAGGTTATATTACAAAAAGTACACGGCTCAGGCTTATATAGATAAAACAAGCATAGAGAACCATTCAACTAATACATTCGGTTGTAATTTGACGCTTATTGCCGAAGCACGGATTTGTGAGTCAGCAATACCTCTGATACTACCTATGTCGGGTACTTATTTGTATTAGTGCACATAACCACAAACAGTTTATTGCCTAAAACACAACACAGTGACTTGTTGTTAAATCTTTAACTCCAAGCTTCAACTAATTGCTCCGAATTTCAAATTATCTAATACCCTAATAACGCTTCTATGGCTCGGTGCTGCGATTTAGGTAGGTACTTGATTTTCCAAAGTAAAAGTCATATTAGCGGAAAAAAGTCACATCATATCACGGACAATAATGGTGATACACAGTGTTACTAGAGTGTGGGTAGTCTAGTATACAAATAACCAACTCGTAATCAATCGGTAAGTAACGTGTGAATCAGTAATTGATTTAAAAGAACATTATCTACCCTCACTAGATTGACATTATTTGGTCACAAAGTAGCCATAGGTCAGATAAAGTCTGCACTACCAAAAAGTCTCAGAATAAGATAACAATTTACCAAGACAAAAACTGCTTTCCTAAAGTCTGCGTTACGAAAGAAGTCCCTCATACCCTTGCAACACCTTAGACAGCTCCCAATGCGAGAAAGGTTTTCTTTTAAATTCTGCACTAACTACCTCCAGGTATCTGTCTTGGATGCTCAGATACAAGCTAGAGATTAAATAAGAATGGTTCGATCTCACCGTGGCGGTAATGGCACTTAGCGCACCAATGATGCGGTCGGTGTAACTCGCAGACTCCTGGTTAGAAGCAGCGCTCCGATGAGTAGCTTGGTACCTCACGCCGTTCTGCAACAGGGCTGGGCAGCGCTCGCGCCCGCTGTGGCATTCCCGGCGAGGCGCTGGCGCTGGCTCTTGGTTGGCGCCGCACGACGACTTCATTCGTTGGCGCCACATTACCGTGGCCGTGGCGACTGACACCGACGATACCGACGACGTCGCTCAAGTGCAGTCAATTGTTTTCATAATCTGCTGCATTTGGTTACGTAATGCATTGGTAGAAGACGGTCTACTACATGCGAGTGTGACATGAATGTAGGCCACGCTACAAGGACCAGAGCAAGATACAGTGATACCTAAATCACTGGATTAAGAGTACGGTCAGCAATGAAATTCGCTGAGCATAAAGTATATTTCTTTATTTTCATAGTAAAAGTTCTTTGAACTTTGAACCTGACTGTACCTACGATCTGAGTAACGACGCTTCAAACAGCTTGCAATACGTCGCCTAGGCATTTGTTGTTCTTTACACACGACAATCACCAATGAACTTGTTTATACTACTAAGGCGGCAGAAAAGTATACGGCGGTATAGTATCTTATGGAAAATGCACGCCGTATACTACGGACGTTTGCAACACCAGTGGTGCCACACTTACGCTGCCGACCCTAAACTGCATAAAATCGAAATCCATTACACACTAACGATCTCTAAACTGATTGACTAACAGTGTTGAGGAGAACAAATAACCACAACAACTGTATAGTAGCATTGCAATCAAGTTAGTTCACACTAATAATCACTTTAGAGATCGTAACGTACTCACCTGCTGATTACACAACTCACCAGGTCTTTCCTTTAATAAAATAAAAAAACAAAATACCCACACACATAGGCAATCAACAATTTCAAATAAAGAAATCGTCAACCTGCATAACTTATCTGCCGATAATTAGATAGCAAAGCGATCAGGACGCAGGAGTAGGATACAATCCAATTGTATTGTATCCCACTTCTGATATTGGGAAACTACAACTGACCTATACAAAGATTCATAAAATAATACACAGCTACCGACATGAAAGGTACAATTTATTTCAATCTTAAACAGTACAACTATGATTTTACTTAGGTAAATAGCACAAATCACTAAATTTAAAGAGAACTATCACTAATACACACTTAACTAGAAAATACATCTACAAACACAACCGTTATAATTAATTTCATTCTTAACCGCAAACGCAACATGACTTTAGAGTTACTAAATTCTAATATTCAATTCAAAGACAAGTTATGCAGATTGACACACATACAAGAGAAAATATAAGGAAAGATGTTACCAGAATGATGTTTTTAACAAATGTGCAGAGAAGAGCAAAAAGAGCGAGTAAAGGTATGCAGTAGGTTATATAGACGTAAATCCCCTCTACAGAGCTACCCTCCCGCTGCGTCATCTAGTACCTAACAGCTAACCCTAGCGCTGCGTCATCTTGCTCCCAACAATATGTAAACATTCGCGCACTAAACGCATCATACTTTTGTGTAATGTATATGGCAACACTAACCTCCTCGCCAAAACGTCACGAGACTGCACTCTCTAAACGCACCGCCCGCTAACCGCTGCTATCACCCATCCGAACGTTCCTAGTAGTCTTGTCCTAAAGCGAGGAAGTCAAATGCAATAATAAACTTCACCTGTTACACCTATTTCATTAGAACCAGATTTGTAAGAAAATGTTTGAGCATTTTTGCTTTATTTTCTACATTTAAATACTTAAGGTTAGGCTAGTCAGCGGTTGAAATTAGCCAAATAAGCATGCTGTTTCTCCTAAGGGCGGTTAGTGAGAGCGAGAAGCAGCGATAATTCATTCATTAAAAGTTCCCTTGGAAAAAAGAGTTTTATGAAAAAACTACTGCCTATATCAATTTAAGAATAATAAGAGTTTGGGACGCTACTTGTGTGGATACCCTGGCCCCTTCTCATCTTCCTAGCACGGCGGCCTGCGCCTGTGCTACTGCTGCATCTGCTGAGACACTCAAACGGCGCCAATATAATAATTTGATAGGAAATTATATTTTTGAGCCGTTTGGGGTCGAGACATTGGGCTCGTGGGGTCCAAGTGCACATATGCTTTACAGAGACATCGCAAAGCGTTTGATCGACTCTTCTCGTGACCATAGGGCTGGCCTCTTCTTCGCTCAGCGAATAAGCATAGCTATTCAACGCGGTAATGCGGCCAGCCTTATGGAAACCTTACCATTTGACGTTGATGGGGAGGAATTCTTCGACACCTAGACGGGGCATTGTCAGTTTTGTATAGGTAAGTATTTTCCCCCTTTTTTATTTTGTAGTTAACTTTTTTTTTCTGTTTTATATTTAATTTAAGAATAATTTTTTTTTTTTTTATATATTTTTTTTTATTTAAGAATAAAGCTTTGTGAACATTTTGAGAAATGAACGTTGTCAGAACGGTCTGAGATTTTGAGATCATACATTCCTTTTATGACTTACTTCCACAGAAATTTGGTTAAAATTAGGCAGAAATATCGAATATTTGATGGCTTTTTTTTTTTTTTTTTTGTTTAACGTGAGGGAAAATCCTCATAGGATGTTATGCCGGACTCTTACCGACTAAAAAACCTCACGCCACGCCTAACAGCCTATGGTTGAGAGCCCCGGGTAAACCCTCAGGAAGGATGTCCCGTGAACATATTTGATGGCTTCTATCTTTTTAATGGTTATATACCTATTTTACATTTTTTGAACCGTACAGACAAACTTAATGATGAGGCAAAACGTAGTAATTTTCTTTCGAAGTTTATAAGTATGGACAAAATAGCGACTAGTACAACCTTAACTTGACCCCTGCAAAGTTGGGGTGCGTAGTACAATAACAATGTTGCTTGCGATACAGTTGTCGTGAAGTTCTAATTACTGACCGAGTACTGCGACTTTAGGTCCTAGGAGTCCTAGGAATGAAGGTAAGAAAGTCTGGATAAGGTACTTTTTTATACTGGGTGGCGCAAAAGTAATGGCACTATAGAAATTACTTTTTTTTTTTTAATGTCGTCTCCTGTCATTCTGATATTGATAATCTTGTAAAAAACAAATGTAAAATTCATTAAAAATAAACATGGATCGTTTTACTTCGCAAGAACGTGGAATAATCGTGTCAATGTTTTTACGGAATAATTCATCAGTGATAAAAACACAACGTGAATTTCGTCGACGCATTTTCCTTGGCCTGCAAGATCACCCGATCTGACCTGTCCAGATTTCTTTCTTTGGTGTTATTTGAAATCTCTGGTGTATGAGAACAAGCCACAGACTCTTGCAGCCCTAAAAGAAAACATTCATCAAGAAATACGGAACATATCGCAGGAAGTGTTGCGGAAAGTTATGGAGAATGTCATAAATAGGGCTCAACTTTGCATCAACTCGAGAGGTCACCATTTAAGAGACATCATTTTCAAATCCTAATGCGACGAAATTTCATGGCACAAATATACATTATAAAAATTAATTCTCGTTTTCTAATTTACAAAAAAAAGTTGTAGCTGAAGCAAATAGGGTCATTACTTTTGCGCCACCCAGTACTACTTAGGTGGCAGACAAGCTCACGTCCCACCGAAAGGTTGGTTACCGTAGCCTATGGACGTTTGCAACACCAGAGACGCTACACACGCGCTGCCGACCCGGGCGCACGCTGTGACGACTAAAAGTTGCAATTTTCAAGACACCCATAAGGCCTTCAACTTGGCTTCACGACTATCATTTTACTGACAACCGGGTCCTGCTTTACGTGCCTTCTGAAGCGCGGAAACGTTCGTAACTAAATGTCACAAAGTGGGCACGTGGTGGTCACCCAATCAATTTGTAACCCAAAGATGTTCTGTGTTACTCACCAACTAGCCTGAGGTAGCTATGCAGAGAACTCTATCCCAGGGCGCCTTATTTCTGAGTTTCCAGTCTGTGCGCAAGGGTAGGCTAGGGCTCTGACGAAAACAGACAATAGGGTGTACACACATATATTTACTAAGTACACAGAGATACACAGAGACACACAGAGAGCTTATTCACTGATAGACACAAATATCACAGGTACACAGAAATAAAGTCTAATTCCACTTAATAGACCACTGCCGCGTGAGCAGGTAGAACGGGTAAGCAGCTAACCACACTGTAATAGGGTGACAATTACTGGCCTTGAGTAAGCTGAGAGCAGCACAGCCCGAGAATGCCACGTGGAGGCGGCTGGTCCCTCTCAAAACACCTCGCTCATGTAGTCCACGTGTCATTGGGTGTGGCTCTGCCAACCGTGGACGGGCCGCTTTTCCCCGTAGTTAAAAAACCCGGTATCCCGGGTGTAGGTTGACACAGAGTCCAACTCCTTCCGAAGAGAATAAGTTAACTCAGACTAATTCCTTAACAGGTCCTCATGTTGCAACTAACAACCTCCAAAGAAAAATTGAGGCGTGCCACTCAGAGTAATATCAATCCCTCGTCCTTAGCCGATGGTCAAAAGAGACTCGGAACCTTGTATCAGGGTTCCCTACCAGCGCATCTTCCTTCCTCATAATACCCCGTGTCCTTCAAACGGAGTGTATAGAGGCACATCATAGGGCCGTCAATTTGAGGACTGCTATCAATAATCTTGTAGGCTGTAAGAGTGGCCCTCAACCGTGGGCGGTATTCTTTTAACCAACACACGGTGTGGAGAGAACTGCAGAATGGGTACAGATTTTCCCTTGTTCATGTTGAAGGCAGTAGACTTGTCCCCTAAGTAAAACTACTGACAAAGTATGGGTACCCCTTCGGGGAAATAGGCGTAATTGTAAGATGGTCCTGATGCCGTGGTAAACTACATTTAGTGTATCCTTCCGAGGGCTTACACGGGGCTCCCAACCGTAGGCTGTTAGGTTACTCCTACCGACTAAAAACCACACGTATCCTGTGTGGTTTATAGTCGGTAGGAGTCTGGCATAGCATCCATGTAGGATTTTCCTCACGTAAAAAAAAACATATTTAATAATGTGTGGAAACATACCCACTCCCAAAAGGAAATACTTTTCTTGAACATACTGCTGAAAACATAAAGAAGTAAACTGGATACAGTTTTATTCGTTTGCTCGTACCTACACCCACAGTTCAATCAACGACATTTACTTCCAAATGAAATGAAACCTGAAAACTGAAAGAAATTCCATAATTAGACGACGGTTTCAATGCGAAGCAATATGAAAAATTGTAGAAATGATTCTACAATTTTCCATATTGCTGATATTTTCTGTTGCACTGTAAAGAAAAGGGCATTATCGGAAGCCTTATCGGTAAAAAAGAAATATCTTACAGTCAATCTTTGGTTGGAAAAGATTTTTAGTGATCATAGGTACCTATTATAAATGGGTAGGTAAGGTTAATTTTTATTAGTTATAACTAACCGATGCTCGCGACTTTGCTCGTGTGGAATTCTGTTCCCGTTCCCGCTTCCCAGTGGTACCCTTTTTCCGGGATGCAAAGTAGCCTGTATGTTATTCACGAATTACCTAAAAATTAGCTTTATTCATTGATTCAAATGTTAAGACAATTTTAAAACAAATTAGTCCGCGCCGAAAAGCATAATAACTATGTACAATATGAATAAAACTAAACTAACTCTAAATAGGGCCCCCGTGGCTTTGTGCCCAAAAGACTGGCAGCATTCCCCCTTTGAACGGCGATGCCTATCCGTTGGGAGAAATAACTGCCAGCCCTTATGTCACCAGTTGACTCCACAAGACGCTTCTTCAAAATTAAAAAAAAAATGCGAATTCGGACCCCATGGATGGTTTATTCCAGTCGGTGTCGAGAGCGAGACTAGGGTCTCGCTCTCGACACCGACTGGAATAAAATTGTACGACGAGCCGAATTTAATGTATCCCTTTACCAAATTTCTGACAGATCCATTTACCCGTTAGAGCGTGATTGAATAACAAACATCCAAATATTTTCGGTAGAATAGTAGGACTAGTAGGATTAAAATTTCCTGTAGTGTGAAGGCATGAAGGAATAAATTCGGTCAAGAATTAGAATTTCTACCTCCGCCTTAACATAATCGTTTCTAGTCAGAAATGCTCTCAGAATTACGTCGTAATTTACAAAATCTCTTCAAAGTGTTGTCTGAAATCGAAAATCTTTAAGTTTTTATCTAGAATCAGGGCTGGAACATTGTGAGGGTCCAATAATTTTGGCAGTACGTTCAAATCGCTCGCAGTTAGTTGTGTAAAGTTTGGCACAGATAACATTAAACTCGACCGACAAAGGCTAAGTTTTGGAGATAAGCCTTTGGAGATCATGCATATTAAGGGTGGACGATAGGCGGAGAGATTGTGAGAAGATGTTTGTGACGTAATACCAAGTTCCAATACTTTTTGTAAGGGACTCTTTTTTAAAGGTCCTCGCGTCGAAATAATGTTAACAAAACTTACTAACTATGTATCTGGCTAAAGAATTAAGTACCTACTGTTAGAATCGACCCATTACAGCACATATAATTATTGTTAATATGTTAATTTTGTGATATGGCAATCGTTATTTAGTCGATTATATCCATGAATGTGAATGTTGGAGTGACATTTTGACATTGACGTAAGATGTCACTCCAACATAGACAAGGAAGTCAGACGACACACACGACATTCAAGAATCAGTCGTTGAACAGTGTAGATCGTTGTTGCAATAAAATTAAATCTGATATTAGCTAGTCAATCTTGTATTATTTCACTTCGCCTTGATGAGATCTTTTATCTCAGAAGTGGGATCTGCATAACTCGCTAGTTATTTCCGCGACTGGTGCATCCTGTGAGATTTTTTTTCTTTACCTACCCTAATACGAGTAGTAGTGAACGAAGACCGATACGTGAGAAATTATTGAGAAATAGAATATTCAAGACACGGATTACGAGAACTACAGTGGGCATAGGCGTCGTCATCGTTTGAGATCAATTCGTCAACGTTGTTCAGCAGCATCGCAGTCGTAGCGCATCACCCGAGAAAGAGATACGTGAGTCGTTCTAATTTTAAATATAACCGCACGCAATTTTTACTGAACTAAGTGGACGTCACGCGATTTCGTCCGCGTAGCTTCCGTGTCCGTGGGACTGTAATAGTAAAACGTGGCCTATGTTTGCCGGGGATGGTGTGGCCTCCCAGCGGTGGAAGAATTTTTCAGATCGGTTCGGTGGTTTCGGGGACTGTTCGATGCAAACAGGCAGTCGGGTCTTTCCTCTTTGTAATATTAGTATAGATGAGTAACTCAGTGTAATCGATATCATGTAATCGCCCTGAGAGAAATAACTGTCTAAGCTTAGTGGAGAGGCAAAGACATGGTACGAAGCTCTACTGACGATATCGTTTTCGTGGCCCGAATGGAAAAGTAAATTAACGGAATCTTTTCCATTAAGTGACGATTATACAGAACTTTTTAACAGTAATGTTGTTCAAAAAAAATACCTTAAATATCTCTACTCTTTAGAATTATACTACTCTTATAAAAATATCAATTTATTACACCGTTGTAAAATTATGGGAATACGCGCAGTTGATTGTTTGTTGAATGGCATTGACGATCGTGCTTGAGGTTAGGTGCGAAAGCAGCTAAATGTGAAGAACCTGAACAGGTATTGCGATACTTCCAATCTGTTAAACAACAACCATGGGAGTCAGATATTAGAACGAAACCTCGTTACATTAAACGGATAAATAGCAATCTAACTAAGTAGTCAGCGCACATACGACGTCGTCGCAGCATAGCAGACATCTATTAGCTTGTCATCAGGACAAATATTTTAGTAAGCATCGCATTGGTAAGGTAACAATGTCGTTTTGCCGATAGAAAAGGTGGTAGTCGAAAACGAGATTCAAGGCATACCTATTACGTATATTATGATCAATGAATAGTTCTCACTGTCGATGATTCTGTGATTAGGTAGGAACAATATTCTGACCGGTCATGACTTCACTTAGTTACCATGAATAATTTCAATATCTACATACAACTAAAGATCTGATTTCCAAATAACATTACTGATTATATACTTACTTTACTTTACCTTGCAATGATGTGAAGATTCCATCTCGTAATACGTGCGTACTATATTAGTATAATAGTTCAAACTTTTAAAAGAAAAAAAAATCTAATAGTATTATTCGAGAACAAGGATTATTGGTAAATAGCATGCGACTAGGCGCAAATACTAATTTGATTTTGAATATAAATTACTGTTGAGATCCTTGCTCGCGCTATGTGATGCCAAATTGGATACGTAGATAGTTGCACAGTTTTAGAGGAATTCATTATGCATCGCAAACAAGACGGAATAATGAGACCCGTAGCATTACTATAACAAACTTTGATTTAGAAATATTTGTCGTTGTGGTACCAATTAGCAGAAGATGTAGTGACGAGAAGATGCATAGATGTTTGGCGCTGTTAGGGCTCCAAGGATGTCCAGTGTCCAGTAGATGTGCCGTCGTCGAGGTTAGAGACAATGAAAGACTTGTGTGACATTGACGTAATCTCGGTTTACTGTTGTACAATGTCGGTATAATGTTAATTTACGTATATAGTGGCGTTCATTACTAGGTAATTACAATGGTTAGCTTTACTGAGATATTAGTAGAATAGGTAGCACAAGTTTTATTTTAAATGACTTCACTTCGTAGCGAGCAGGAAAAGTTGTGTTGTAATTGACATAGACAACAACAGTCAAATTTGCCTTTTGGCGGTAACTTAAGGCTAGGTTGTAACTTAGGCAGTGCAAATGCGTGGTGCGATCGCCACAGATGGTTCAGACATATTAAGAATAGGTGAAAATAGATTTGCTTGATGAAGTAGGTTCACAAAATAAATTTATGAAACGCGAGTGAATGGGCAAATTGGTAGGGTACCTCGGTGGAAGTTAAAGAAGCAAAATATGTATACCAGGATCGAAGCTAGAGGAAAGCCATAGTCTCTACCTATCTCGATGGGAGACAAACGTGACTAAATATGTATGTGTGTATCCATATTAGAATTCTGAGTTTTTTTAGGGACAATAGTTGAAATATGGCCGATTGTAAAGCGTTACGGATCGCCACGATGAAATGGAATAGGTTGTTGATAGATGCAATAACTCCTGAGTATGAGTGTGAAATAGAATACAGAGCTGGTGAAAGAGTATTATGCGTTGATGCTTAATGTACTTACCGTAAATTCACATTATTGAATCACCACAGTTTAAACTGATGATGATAGACTAACCGAGATCTTACTGACTGACGATAGATCATCAGCGGCTGGTGTACATAATAGTTGAAGTTGAAATACGAGGGGTAGAAACAATAGCAGTTAGATGGCAGTTGTTAAAAATGAATTACCAGGATAATGAATTATTTTGATGTCTGAAAAATTTATAGGTACTCATCAGAAAATATTTGAAGTGATATAATAGAACAAAGAATAAATACAAAAAAAAAAAATGTGACGAGATATAAGTATTGAGGAGAATTATTGTTATTAGGCTAGAACGAACGATATTTAATAATTAGGTAGAGCACGAAAAGAAAAGCCCGCGGAGTTCCTAACTGGTGGTACGAACTTTGATTTGAATGATGATGATGCGAAATAAATGTTTTTATTTAAATTTGAGTTGAGAGTACGTCTTATATAGAATAGTTCAATATACTTAAAAAAATTACTGAACGGATACGAAAATATTGATAAATTATGGACTGCGAAAACGATATTGACGATAGTGACAGTAATGATGTGAGAAAAGATTGTGCTAAGATGATTAGATTATGAATGATGAGACAGATAGTGCCAGACTGTACTGATATGTGTTATGAGCGTCAGTGCAAGTAGTAGACTATATCAGTATGGGGTAAGAATGTCGGTGCTTTAGCACAGTTAACACAGATCGCAACAGACTGTATCGGCATGGGTCGTGAGCGTTAGTGCTGACTGCACAGATGACGCTGATTACGATAGACTGTGTCGGTAGAGGTTGTGAGTGTCAGTGCCTTTCTTAAAGATAACACAGATCGCAACAGACTGTATCGGCATGGGTCGTGAGCGTTAGTGCTGACTGCACAGATGACGCGGATTACGATAGACTGTGTCGGTAGAGGTTGTGAGTGTCAGTGCCTTTCTTAAAGATAACACAGATCGCAACAGACTGTATCGGCATGGGTCGTGAGCGTTAGTGCTGACTGCACAGATGACGCGGATTACGATAGACTGTGTCGGTAGAGGTTGTGAGTGTCAGTGCCTTTCTTAAAGATAACACGGATGGCAACAGACTGTATCGGCAATTGGTCGTGAGCGTTAGTGCTGACTGCACAGATGACGCGGATTACGACAGACTGTGTCGGTAGAGGTTGTGAGTGTTAGTGCATTTCTTACAGATAACACAGATCGCAACAGACTATATCGGTATGGGTCGTGAGCGTCAGTGCTGACTGCACAGATGACGCAGATTGCGACAGACTGTATCGGTATGGGTTGTGAGTGTTAGCATTAGAAAATGAGACGGACTGCGACGGTGGCTGAGTGACGTGACCTGCGGCAGTGTGCCGTGATCTGCAGCTGAGCGCCGCGAACTGCAGCAGTGTGCCGCGAACTGCGGCAATGTGCCGCGAACTGCGGCAGAGTGCTGCGATCTGCGGCTGAGCGCCGCGAACAGCGGCAGTGGAGTGCTGCAATCTACGACTGACTGCCGCAAACTGCGGCAGAGTGCCGCGAACAGCGGCGGTGTGCCGCGAACAGCGACTGAGCGCCGCAAACTGCGTTAATGTGCCGCGAACAGCGGCAGAGTGCCGCGATCTGCGGCTGAGCGCCGCGAACTGCGTTAGTGTGCCGCGACCTGCGGCAGAGTGCCGCGATTTGCGGCTGAGCGCTGCGAACTGCGGCAATGTGCCGCAAACAGCGGCAGAGTGCCGCGATCTGCGGCTGAGCCTCGCGAACTACGGCAGTGTGCCGCGAACAGCGGCAGAGTGCCGCGATCTGCGGCTGAGCGCCGCGAACAGCGGCAGTGTTCCGCGAACAGCGGCAGTGTTCCGCGGACAGCGGCAGAGTGCCGTGATCTGCAGCTGAGCGCCGCAAACTGCGGCAGTGTGCCGCGAACGGCAGCAGAGTGTCGCGATCTGCGGCTGAACGCCACGAACAGTGGCAGTGTGCCACGATCTGCGGCAGTGTTCCGCGGACAGCGGCAGAGTGCCGTGATCTGCAGCTGAGCGCCGCGAACTGCAGCAGTGTGCCGCGAACGGCAGCAGAGTGTCGCGATCTGCGGCTGAACGCCACGAACAGTGGCAGTGTGCCACGATCTGCGGCAGTGTTCCGCGGACAGCGGCAGAGTGCCGTGATCTGCAGCTGAGCGCCGCGAACTGCAGCAGTGTGCCGCGATCTGCGTCAGAGTGTCGCGAACAGCGGCAGTGTGCCGTGATCTGCGGCAATGTGCCGCGGTCTGCGGCAGTATGTCGCGAAATGTGACAGAGAGAGCATTTCGGACTGCGGCAAACTGCGCTAACTGCGGCATTGTGCCGCGAACGGTGGCAGAGAGCCGTGTCGTGGTCTGTGGTAAACTGCTGAATTTGTACAATTGTACAGTCTTTTTGTCTGTCTTTATCCCGAATAAGTATCACGTCGAGACTACTGAATCAATTTGAATGATACTCGGCACAATTTGAGCTTATGATACGAGGAAGGATTAAGAACACTTTTGATTCCGATGTTTTGAGCAGTTCTTGTAGGTGTAATTTCTCAACTTGTGACCAGACTTCTAATTTTTTTTTGTGTTGAAAAGAGAGTACTTTAAAGAATTTTCCACACAAGTTTCAATGTTGAGGGTTTTGCGGTTCAGAAATTAGAGACACCTCAACTTTCGCTAAACCTGAAGTTCAAGGGTCCCTTTGAATGTGTCATTCCAAAATGGCATGTTTGCTAAATCGAATAAAACTCAATGATTAATGGTGTTGTGATATGATTTAGTCCACACTGAAGGCGCAGTTTCATGCGCTCCTAGGTGGGTGATGAAGAAATACCTCCCCTTGCATAGACTTTGTGTGACGTAGGAGAGGTTTTGAGGGTCAGCAAGTATGAAATAATTCTATTGATATTATAATGTTATTCGTTAGTGTTATGACTGTAATTAATACATTACCGCGATAAAGAAATAACTATATTGAATATATTGGTGTGGGGACACACCATTGTAAGGATGGCCGAGCTGTTAGAATCGACCCATTACAGCACATATAATTATTGTTAATATGTTAATTTTGTGATATGGCAATCGTTATTTAGTCGATTATATCCATGAATGTGAATGTTGGAGTGACATTTTGACATTGACGTAAGATGTCACTCCAACATAGACAAGGAAGTCAGACGACACACACGACATTCAAGAATCAGTCGTTGAACAGTGTAGATCGTTGTTGCAATAAAATTAAATCTGATATTAGCTAGTCAATCTTGTATTATTTCACTTCGCCTTGATGAGATCTTTTACTACTAAGTATTCCTTTTCCTTTTACTGTAGTTTTTTAACGAGTACGGGTTCTAATTCACACGTCGCCGTCGTAGCCAATTTCTTTTAGGGGAATCATTTTATTAGTAAGGGGTGAATGCAAAATATCTAAATTTTTTTAAGACTCAATACAATTGTTGAAATTCGGGCATACCGTATGCTTCTACCTACTCTCTTGCGGAAAGAGGCGTGTCTTTATGTATTACGCTGTTGTTGACATTTTATATTCACACATGTCCGTTGATTGGAACTTCAATTTCGTATTCAAAAGATCTTAAAAACTTATAACAATCCTTGTTTTTCGTCGGAGGTTAAAAAATCATCAGTGTCCCCTGTGACTTATCGTCCCAATTTCCTCCTACCCACATTAGAATCTAAACCAAGAATCATAAACTTAAAATACGTTTGATGGGGGATTTCAGATCGCTGTTCAAAGATTACAGCGAGATTATACTCGAACTTAGTAACTCAGAAACGAATAAGTTTTTGTTAGAAGATTAATCATCGCTTTGACAAATAATCGGCTATTCATTGTCCAGATAAGATTGAGGTTTTGTGGGCTAACTGCGGGTTTGATAAACAGCTGTAAAATGGCCATCAGATTATATTGTAGGTTTGAAACAACATGTTTTGTGCTTGTTTTTGATAAATATGGTCATTCGGTTCAATTCTCAAGAATCAGTCACTTTATAAAATGTGAAATATAATTACGTGGCAAAAGTAAACTTGAAAGAATTTGATATTATTTTCGTGAACTTGCCTACACTGAGCTTTGATGGCGTCTTTCCACAATCAAAACTGTCATAATCGAATTTCAAATCTTTAAATTGTTGTAAAGATAGATTGTTAGCAGTCCTGGGACATCCTTCCAGGGGCTTACCCGGGGCTCCCAACCATAGGCAAAAAAAGAGATAGATTGTATCATGCTACTTTAACGTAGCTGGGTCCATTAGACGTATAGGTACTTATATGTGGTTCGAAAGCTTTCAACAGCAGGTACACAAAATCTCCCGTCCATTTCAAGACGAAAATAGGACCACGAAAACGTAAGTCAAAATAATTCAGATGAAAAGTAGACGTGACTATCTGTACTTACGTCACAAAAAGCCCCAAGCGATTTGTAGATAGAGTTACCCGCATCCAGCTCGCACTGGTAATTTATCAGCAGTCAACAAGACCAGCACTATATAATAGGTATTTAGTTTCTACTTAGATAACAAGGGAGAAAATGGCTTTTGTGATTAGCGATTGATACAATCCAGAAGAGATTAGTCACAAATATAAGATGGTGTTATTTGGTTGGTGGGAGGGAGATTTAATAAAAAGAACCGTAGACTCGTTGATTTTTGGCAACGAAATCATTTAGCGAGTCTTTACTTTACTGTACCAAAACGATCAATTCAGTATGCGATTTGCGATATGACTGGTCATCGGATGGGTAACCACTTTGCAACATTTAATTTTAGAGCGTTTCCGTTTGTAAATTTTAACAGTTTTAAGGAAGCCGATTAGGTGACATCCTCTTTTTTTCCGTTTTATCATAGTAGAATTATATAGTTTTATGGAAGATTTAACTATATAAAATATCAGAGTGAAACTTCTGGAGCCCTACTGTACATAGTTTTTGAAACAAGGAATTTGGTTACGAAAAAAATACTGTCAATACAACCATATAAGAACAACATTTGAGTGAAGTATCGCGACCCAGTTTTACTTTATACTCGAGAAAAAGAAATAAAAACAAAAAACTAAAAAAATCGCTTTATTTTTTTTATATTTTGATTTCGCAGTTCCTGTATACTATTGAAGTTTATCCACGTCATTACATTCAGCAACTATTAATTTTTATCATTTTCCCAGAACTGAAAATGAGCTAACTTCAATTTTTTTTTTCAAAAACTATGTACAGTAGGGCATCAAGAGTTTTAGTCTGTTATTTTAAATAGTTAAATCTGTCATAAAAGCAGAAAAAAAGAGAATGTTACCAAATCGGCTTCCTTAAAACAATGTAGTCGTCACAACTTGCGCCTGTCATATTTAACACGGCAATAAGCTCGCCACCTATTATGTGTGACTAAAACTTATAGGTAAATTTGTGCCCCCCCTCGGGGATAAAGGCGTTACTATGTATGCAGTTGACCATTCGACATTACCTACAGCTTCGCCGAATATTCAGAATTTACTTTGACCTGCACGCAATCACTAGCTAATGAGCTCAAAAGCAAATAGCTATTGAAACTGATCCATAGTGTGAACTGTGTCAAAAGATAGCTAATTATGTACTCGACATACAGAAACTACAGTTATGTGTGTGTACGTTTGTGTATAACTATTCGCAAATAGTATGTTTACTAAATATGTTTGAACAATTACAAAGTTAATAGCTTGCAGATTCGGAATTGAATACTAGTTGTTTTGGGGTAAATGTTATTTGTGTGGATGACATTGTGTGAAATATTACGAGTATAATGTAAAGCCTAATCTGGTGTTTAAAATTATTGTGAAAACATTGTGATCTTTAACATTTGAGAGTTCAAACTGGGGATAATAAGTTGAACTTAGCTGTTCTCCGCCGGTTCTCCAGTGACATGCTACGAACCCTTCAGCATCCATGTAACCTATTCATGATCGTATTTACAAAAATATTTTAAAATGATATTGGAGGATATCATATTTTCTTTATGATATTCTCAGGACAGGACTTAGTATACAGATTCTACAAAATAAAGTGAATAGCAAAGTGACTAAAGGGGTATAGCTTGGCAAAGAAGTCTAGAAATGAAAAAACATATTTTTCATGCTGGCTACATTGTCAAAAAGCTGTCAATTACGTCACAAATGTCAGTTTATAAATGAAGCACTACAATTTGATTGGTGGTTTTTTTTATATTAACGTTTATTGGCAACTAGAAACTGATGGGCGTTTCTTTCTAACGGGTTGCTTTATGAACTGCACAGGGGCGCTTCCATTATTTTCTATTTATTTATTTAACAGTTTATGTACACACATTAAAAATACATACTGCTCGTTCGCTATAAGTTTGCCGCTCGGCTTCATACTAAAGTCGAATTTTTAATAATACAATCTTGCTTATTTTCTATGACGAAGTGACATAAGCTACTGTCAATTTACTTCGCCTACTTAGAAATTCGGGTATACGCCTCTACGCCAGCGGCAAACTTAGAGCGAACGGGTAGTACAGTAATATAGTTAGGAGAAAAGGAGTACAATGGCGCTGCTTATTTCTATAAGAAATCTCTTCCAGCAGGCCGGCGAGTTCTATTCTTTTTGAAAAGCTATACACTGTTTAAATTTATGAATAAATAATTTCATAAGCTTTACATATTAATCTTTACTTTTATGGCATTTTTTTCATATAAAAATTCTCATGGATGCCATGCCAACTAAAACTACACGGTGCCTTGCCATCTGTCTAAGGCCAGGAGTCCCGGGTAAGCCCTCGGAAGGATAACGCCAGCCCCCCCGACACAGACTTTGTGAACCATCGCGGACTCTCCCTATGGTTTGGGTTCTATCCCACTTCTTTCGGGTTCGGCTATTAACCAACTTTTTTGGGGGAGGGTACTATTCAACATCTATGAGGAGTGGAGAGAGACACCACTGTCTTGACCTGCTTGTGTAAAAACGACGAGCAGTCAACCCGCCCGCCGTTCTCATGCCCTTACTTTGATGGTATAAGTGGTAGTGTAATATTAACTTACTTTGGCAAACTAAATATTTAAAAAATACTATTGATCGTATGCGGATTTTGTTACTATATTTTTGTATTGTAATACGAGTAACAGTGTCAAATATATAAATAAGATGCACTGACCTTTAGATAATATTAAATAATATCAGTTGTAGTAAACCCACAGTATAAATATATGCTTAACCAGTATTGTAGCTCCCTACAAACGGACGAAGCGCAAGCTATACCTACGATTCTCGTTTTCGGCATGCCTTTCAGCAAGCAAGCAGCGTCCGCAGTCGCGATTGTGCCGAGTAGACGTGTGTCGTTTTTTAAATAGTAACCGAGCGTGTTTTATTTACTAAAAATATTTAATATGACAACTAGTGTCTATTGTGCTTGTTTTTGTTGCATGAATTCGTCAATAACGCACCCAGATATAACGTTTTTTAGATTACCTGAAAACTCCGAAAGGTAAGACTATAAATTGATTTTACTTAAGTACTAATTGGTACTATATCACTAGTTGACTAAAGTTAAACAAAGTGATTGACACGAGTGAACTAGGTTGTTACATGAAGTAGGTATGTTTGTGTTTAAAACTAGACTTGTGCTTGCTCAGTCAGTGAACGGTGCGATCCAATATAGTACAATATCCAAAAAAAAAACTATTTCAGAACTCTAGTACGTGTTGGTAGTACATTTAGTTCCGTTGTCAGTTCGTAGTTATTTAATTGAGAGCAATGATTTAGGTATGTTTCAAGAGTATTCATTTCTTTGTGGATGACCGATGTTGCAGTACACTTAGCACCGTATGACTGCCTCTGTGGCGCGGTCGGTATTGATACCGCCTGCGGCGCTGGAGGTCGTGGGTTCGATTCCCACCCGAGACAAATATTTGTGTGACCCATAAATGTTTTTCTCAAGAGTCTGGTTGTTTCTATGTATAATATGTATGTATTTAAAAAGTATATTCGTATTAATATCCGTGGTCTGATACCCATAACACAAGCAGGTTATTCCTAGCTTACTTTGGGATCAGATAGCGTTGTGTGAAAATGCCCGTGATTATTTATTTATTTATAAAAAAAAATACAGCATTTTTGGTACCTTTGATTTTTATTACACGCATAGAGACAAATATAAACTTCCAAAGTTTAACACAACTTGACAATGTACGAAAAGTACTAGTGTACTAGAGACTGACTAGTACTTTCAAATCGAAAAATAGTTTTAATTTTGTAAGTCAAAAATTTAACGCAATGATTATAAAGACTAGAATTCCGCGATT
The DNA here is from genome assembly GCA_933228765.1 of Miltochrista miniata. Lineage (NCBI taxonomy): Eukaryota > Metazoa > Arthropoda > Insecta > Lepidoptera > Erebidae > Miltochrista > Miltochrista miniata. Next base: position 23,721,936 of record OW121768.1, read on the forward strand.
CTATCACTGACGAAACATGTGGTGAGCCGATTATTATTGTCTACGCCGTTTTCAAATTTCTACACCCGTCTCACTCAATCGTTAGTAGATAACGGGCGCTGCGCCGCCACGCCGCCACCCCGCGCCGCCAGCCGTTGCGGGGATTTTATATTATCACTCACAAAGTATTTTTTTGTTTAAATAAAAAAGGTACATATTTACTCGAAATGAAAGCCGGTTGTCAGTAAAACAACAATCCTTAATACAAATTGAAGGCCTTGTGGGCGGATTGAAAAAATCAACTGCATTAGGCTCACTATCTATTACGCGTACGTAAAACTATAAGCTAAAATGTGGGCGTATACTATGCCTCTGCCTACACATTCAGGGATAAAGGCGTGACTATATGAATGTATGTATGTACATATTTACAATCGCTATACTAAATAGAAAGTCAAAGTAGGCACATATTATTAAAATGCTGTAGGTGGGCAGCCCTATCGCATGCTTACGTACCGCGCGGCTGTAGGCATTTATTTCTAAAATCCGGCCGAGTCAAACTACAGTATACAGTGGTAAACCTTAGCATCGTGATAGGTCCCCACAAGAATCACGACCGCGATAGCACTACTCCTAACTGTATCGATATCGGGTTAACCTCATCAAATTAGTTCCAGCTTATCGCGGTAACATTTCAGTAATTGCTGCATTTGTTGATAAACCCTTCATTGATAAATCTAACAAATAATTGCTAATGCTGAGTTGCACGAGAATCCGGTTGTTTTGTGAATCTGCGCTTTTTACGAGAATAATCCGCGGCAGTTACGAGAATAATGCGCGCTTTTCATTATTTTTTTTTCTGACAGGATTTTGATTTTGTGTGAAAGATACCTGATGAGTAAACTGAATAAATCTCATTTAATTAAAGTACTGATTCCGGGTTACAATCAGTGCTGAAGTGCCGAAATATGGATTACTGTTTTACAATTATAATTTTCTGCGATCTGGACAAGCCATGCCAGACACTCATTAATAGCGCTATTAATCACTTTCCACACCTTTGGGCCTTAAACTGGTGGTTTTGACTTTTCTTTAAAGTTCACTCATACTTGCACTACATTGACACCTGTGAACCAGGATCTACAGCACAGGCCAAGACCAAAAATGTTATGGTTTTTATTAGAGATGCGCCGAATGTGGTTTGAACCGAATTCGAACATTCGGCCGAATATTCGGTATAAAATATACCGAACCGAATATTCGGCCGAACTAATAGTTGGCGACATTATTTTAGCGCTGGGCGCGCAGCCCTAAACCCCAGGGCGCGTATTCTCAAACGAACAACTTGCAAGCGTGAAGAAAATTTACAGTTGAAATGTCTTTTTTCATACCTTCCTAGTCACTAATATTTCACCAGTAAATCTCAGTCTATGCAGAGAATTGCCACTCTGTTGCTACTATAGTAGTTCGCTTAGGTCTACAGATCCATCAAGCTATAAATAATCGAAGTTGTCGCGAAGGCGCCTAAGTAGAGGTTAGTTAATAATCATCATAGCACGCCTCTATGCCGAGTCGAACGGGTAAGGCTGGTATTCCGCAGCACTAGCTCAAAAACGAAAACAGCACGCCATATAATATGTGGCCGCACGCGCCGATAGATTAATGAGCGGGCTTGTTTTTAATGAAATGATTTTTGTTTTCCACCAACAAAGATTAGGATTGAGATGAGTGATATGAATGTGAAATGTGAAATGGAAAATGAGCAGTTCATTTTTACAGAGAGGTAGAGTTTTGGACTGGTTGTGTGCGGTCATGTTATGTAGCGTTATAGTGATGATGTCGTGTGACACTGAATCAAGCGAAGAAAAAGTACTTGCATATTGTAACTCAAAGAAGAATGGATAAAAACAGAATACGTAATAACTCGGACCGTAATATCTAGAACTAAGCCAGGTCATTACAACACTCAGTTCTTTAATCTTGATAATTTTTTGGTGGGAAAACAAGTACTTTGCGAGTTCAACGTATTCATTAATGGGTCTGCTCTGCTCGCCGTAAAAATCGGGCATTTTTAAAGAAGCAATGTTCAGCACTCCGAGCTTTTTTGTTTTTGTTAAATAACTATGTCACTCTGCGTCACCAGAGATTTTTATACTAGGACGTTAGTTATTGGAAAACCCCTACCTACCTATAATCTCAACATTCGGTAATTATTCGGCAAATAAACCGAATATTCGGCCGAAACGAACTATCCAAAACTTGCCGAATGTACCGAATTCGAATATTCGGCCGAACATTCGGCGCATCTCTAGTTTCTATGTACCTATAACATATCTAGAAATATGTAAGTATGTCTATCAGTTGTCTAGATCTCATAGCACAAGCTTATATCTGATTAATTTGAGCTAAATGATGTTGTGTGAGATTATCCAACATTTTTTTATTAGTTTATCCGTGGTCTGATACCCATAACACAAGCAAGTTATTCTTAGCTTACTAAATGTCCGTGAATATTTATTTATTTACAGTACTTCGAAATGCTTCGTCAAATCTAAAAATAAAATTCGATTTCTTGACTATGAGTACCTATTTCGAACATGTATTTAACCGTACCATTTTTAACCGAAACCATAATTACTGTACCATACTGAATCCTCAAAACGCAGCTGTATAATAATTTTCCACAACTTCCATAATTATAAACGTATAGAACATTCTAATTCACTCTAAATAAATACCACCAATTAATAACAAGAAAACATTTTCTAACAAGTCTTTGAGAGTTAGTTGAGTTTGTTATCAAATGTAGGGAAACACAATTTTCCTCGCACTGTGTGTTACTCAACACAATTAAGACATCAGACGTACAATACTCTGTCATAAGACCCGTAAGTAATGCGATATAATTACTTGAGAACACGCAAAAGGATGCTTTATGTCTTTATATTACGACTTTGACGACAGTAACTTTTATTTATTCCGGGTTCGATTCCCGGGTCGGTCCAAATATTTGTGTGATTCAGAAATGTTTGTTTCGGAGTTTGGGTGTTTTCTATGTATAATAATGAATGTATTTAGAAATATACAGGGTGAAATTTAAAGACAGTAGTTGGAGGTAAAGTACCTTTAATATCGATAATAGCAAGTTTTGCTAACAGGAAACAGTCCTTTATTTTCAAAAGTAAAAAAGGGCCGTCGTTGACGGCAGCTGTTCTGACTGCATGGCCATAAACGCTGGAGCACCACAAGGCTTAGTGTTGTCCCCTACTTTGTTTCTGCTGCATATCAATGACATGTTGTCTATTGACGGCACTCATTGTTATGTGGACGACAGTACGGGTGACACTTAGTACGCGGGCCGTCCCGGTATGTCTCGGGTTGCAGTGGAAGTAAGCCGTGAACAACTTGTGTTTGAAAACGAGGCTACTCTCACTAGAGTGTCCGATTGGGGTGGATAAATCTTGTCCAATTCAACCCTACCAAGACACAAGTTTGTGTGTTCACCGCAAAAAAAAACCCCATTCACTGTGGCGCCGCAATTTCAGGGCACATCTCTCACCATCTCTGAAAGTATAGGGATACTTGGTGTTGACATCTCCAGTGACGTGCAGTTCCGCAGTCACTTGGAGGGCAAGGCTAAGCTGGCGTCCAGGAATCTCGGAGTGCTCAGCAGGGCGCGGCGGTACTTTACTGCGCCGCAAACACTGCTTCTTTATAAGTCGCAAGTGCGGCCGCACATGGAGTATTACTGTCACCTCTGGGCGGGGGCATCTGAATACCAGCTTCGTCCATTTGACACGGTGCAAAGGCGAGCTATGAGAGTTGTCAACGATCCCATACTTGCAGGTGGTGTGGAACCTCTTAGTGACAGGAGAGACTTTGCCTCTTTGCAACGATCCCATACTTGCAGGTGGTGTGGAACCTCTTAGTGACAGGAGAGACTTTGCCTCTTTGTGTGTGTTCTACCGCCTGTACAACGGTTTGTGCTCTGAAGAATTGTTTGATATGATGCCTACGGCTACATTCTATCATCGCACTGCTCGCCACAGACAGGGTATTCATCCTCACACGTTGCGTCCTGAGCGCTCGAGCACGGTGAGATTCGATAGAGGCTTTCTTCCGCGTACGCTTAGGTTGTGGAATGATCTCCCTGCTTCGGTTTTCCCAAACGCCTACCCTACTGTATGGGGTCCTTAAAAAGGGAACTTAGAAGGTTTTTACAGGGTCGGCAGCGTGATTGTGGCGCTTCTGGTGTTGCCAGCGTCCATAGGCTGCGGTGACCACCGGTACATCTGGTGGGGCCGTGTTGTCTGCCACTCTAGTGGTATAAAAAAAAAGTAATTAAAACTGCATTTAAAGATTTTTGAAAAAGCACCTGCTTGAGCCGGGAATCGAACCTGGGAGGATACGTGAGGATTTTTTGTCGGTAGGAACCGACTAAAAAACCTCACATAATTATCCTGCCCAACAGCCTACGGTTGGGAGCCTCGGGTAAGCCCTCGGAAGGATACCCCAGAAATACATCATCTGTGAAAATTTCTGCTCTCCAGCTTTCACGGACAGACAGATAACGAAGTCTAAGTAACAGGCTCCTATTTTTATCCTTTGTGTACGGAACCTTAAAGCATAACATCTCAACTATTACACCGATATCTCTGAAGGGGTAGGCAGAACAAAACAGGTATAACCTCACTATGCGGACAAAGCCGTGGGCTTTAGCTTGTAAGAAACGATTTTCTTTTTAGTATGCAGGGCATTTTTTTGCGAGTTAATGGTTATGTTTTGTTATCTGAACAAAAAGATTTAATGCATAAGGTTTCAACGGTTCGAGACCCAAAAGGCTTTGCTGCCAAAGAAGCATAACTTTTCACGTAGAAAATGAACCCGACTATAACAATAAAATCAGGAGGACAAAGATATCGAATTATTTACCATTCTTCCTAGATGCAGATAAAAAGCAAGCCTATAATGTCATGTTGGGAGTCCTGGGATCTCCTTCCGAGGGCTCACCCGGGGCTCCCAACCATAGGCTGTTGGGCGTTACGTGAGGTTTTTAGTCGTTAGGAGTCCGGAGTATCGTGAGGGAAAATCCATCATGGATGCTATATCCATGATGGATTTTCCCTCACGATAAAAAAAAGGACTAGGTAGGTAGGTAATAGGACGTCGAATGAAAATTGGCAATAAAATTCAAGTCTGCACCCCCTTTTATTTTTATTTCTATTAGAAAAAAATAAATGAGAATCACTTTGATTAAAAGAGTTAAGATTTTACAGTACCGGTCTTTGTACTCGAATAAAATCGTAAAAAGGCTTTCAGAAAATAAAATTGTCACTTTAAACGAAAATACATTGGAATATTCTAAGTTTTATAGGATTTGAAATGTCACATTTTATTTTACGCTTAGAATTTTCTCCCGACTACGATGTGACTGATTCTTTTATGTCGATTTTTTTTCTTGATTACAAGATTTTTTGGATTGTTAAGGCTATAAAGACCTGGCACATAAAACTTTTTTTACGTAAATGCTTTCTTCTTATTCGTAGAAATTGTAATTGGTGCCAAGTAAGACGAGCTAGAGGTCGTCCCAAGTTAATAAATAGGGTGAGTCTATAGTTGTTATGAGACCGGGTCTGGGTGTTTCTATGTATGATTATTATATTTAAAAAGTATTTATGTATATACGTGGTCCCATAACACAAGCAGGTTTATTCTAGGCCCCTAGCTAACTTTGGGATTAGATAGCGTTGTGTGCAAGTATCCGTGAATATTTATTTATTTTGTATTTAGATAAGCTGCTTTGATTAATAACGACTCTCAAACCTACAGTACAGGTCAGAGTTTCGTAGCTCACACACGATAAAATATAATATTTGCCGTACCTATGTCCACCTATACGCCAGTTAACTGAATTACAGCCACCGTTATTCAATTTCGGGAACGGGGGACATCTCGGAAATTGGCCATTCGCGCCCAAACCTAATATTTCGATGTCCCGCCGCGACAACCCTCATATTTTTTGCAAAATGTTCGGAGCATTAAATTCTTATTATACGGGTACTGGAATTTAATATATTACTGTGTGTTATGTGTGTGTATATTGGCTGTTGTTTTGCACCTGAAATATACTTTAACCCTTAGAAGTTGTACTAAACTTTAGGGCTGTTGAATTCACTACGTTATTTAATGTTTACATGCCAATGACCGCGGAGTGACGTCAGAGTTTCATGCATTGCTTATGTCAGATGGACCGACGATCTGAAAAAGGTCGCAGGCTAGGACTGGATGCGGAAGGCGCGGACCGGCTGTTGTGGCGTAAATTGTGAGAGGCCTATGTCCAGGAGTGGACTGCCATAGGCTGATTTGATTATGACCAAAGTAACGGGATTACACCCGAATCACCCGCGGTGATAGCCAATGTCTGCCGGGAACCCTGGCACATGTTTCTGAGGAGAAATAAAGGGGTGAGAAGTTGAGAACTAAAGACCGTGTGGTTTTAGTAGCTTCGAGTCCGGTATGTCATCTGTGGGAATTTCTACACGTCAAAAAGCATAAGATTCAGTTCAGTTTCTGTGGGACTTGATCCCACAAAAATTGAATCTTTACGCTCTTAAGATTAAGCAAACAAGGCAGTTTCACACGCTCCTATGAGCCTGATGAAGACATACCTCTCCTTTCATAGACCTTTCTCCAGTTCTTTTATGACGTAAACGAAGTTGCTCGGGTCAGCTAGTCTATAATATTAGTAATAATTGCAGGATAACATCACGAGGACCATTCCTGGCTTCAATAAATGTTAATTACTCGGACCGGTATGCGGAACCGTCCGGTCGATCATTGATAAAGGACCCGTACACCCTCTCCTCTCATTACACCATCCCTAATTTATAGTAAGGGTTTGGGAAAGTACGGTCGTAGAGACGTGAAAGAATTATATATTTGAAGAAACTATAGTTTTTCACTCTGCGATATGTGAAGCTTTCTCTTCTATTTTCCCCTCCAATACTATACAGGTATATATTAGAATTATTCAAAGAAAATAGGCAGGAACGTTTCTATGTAGGGAAGATTATTCCCATTTTCTGAAGCCTGGGTAGAAATTAATTTCTCAAGAAGTAATAATAATATAGCATGCCGTCAAATTGTAACACACTGAAGAAAAGGGTGGAAATGTTCTACTTTTTCTATCCTTTTTTTACGTGAGGGAAAATCCTCAAAGGATGTTATGCCGGACTCTTACCGACTAAAAAACCTCACGTAACACCCAACAGCCTGTGGTGGCTTGACCGATTCTCATGAAATTTTGTGTGCATATTGGGAAGGTCTGAAAATCGGACATAATCAATTTTTTTCCCCTAAATAAAAAAAAACATGGCAAAACAACGTTCGGCGGGTCATCTAGTATTATATATAATTTTTTAACAACTATAGGACCGCTATTGGAAGTCTTACTGATTGCGAGAGTGACCCCCGACCACTAGATGTTGCCATGACTATCCATCAGGCGGGCAGTGTCAAATTAGCGAGCTTAATATCTATATTAATAAACCCAGGGTACCTACCTAATCTAGTATATATAAATACCTATAAAAAAAAAAAATTCTACTGCTCGTTCGCTCTAACTTTGCCGTTTGGCTCCATACTAAAGTCGAATTTTTAAGCTAACTCTAATCCCCTCTAAGTGCAACACATTTAATTCATACGTCTAACCGCCTTCCGACTTAATTGAGTTAGAACCCGGCACGCCTAATTCCTCAACAATTATATTTTCCAATTAAATTTTCCACTTTTCTTACTCAGATAATGGATTTTGAAATAATTTTCGTACAATATTTTGATGCTCATAATGAGAAAAAGGGTTTTGCCGACTGTAAAATAGGGTTAAGTCAATTACGATTAATTTGACTGTGCGTTTTGGAATTTCGGAGCGAATAAAATTATGGCTTAACCCTAAAACTCATATTAAAGTGGAAATTGTTAATTATGTGTCAGATAGAAGGGGTATGCTGTAGGCTGCATACTGATAAGGAGAGCAACGGCCACAAAAAATGTTCATGGATTTTGCTTCAGGAATCTTTCTATAGAGTTTATAGAAATTAGCCTGTGACTAAAATGGTAGGTGCATCAAATGAGTTTCGTCGTCAATACATCGACCCGCACTTGTTTGGGGTCCTGAACCACTATTAACATTGGAATTATAATTGGAAACAGACGACCGTTATCTTCAGAATAACAGTTCTGAAGAGCTCTTCCACTTAATCCCATCTTCTGCTTTTTGATCCTGAACGATATGTGCCAGGCAGAGGTGTCTTTCTATACAGCAGGGAGAATCTTCGCAAGAACCGACCGATCCAAAATATTCTTATTTTTTAAACTATTGCGGTTTCTTACACTCATAGAATTCCGGACTTCACGTCAAATACTTTTCACTTAGGTACATACATCGACGTTTCGGACACGTTGCAGCGCTTACGACGACCACAAACGCTGCAACGTCGGCAAAATATTATTTTTAACGGTTCGGCACTCAGAATTGCTGCGAAACTATTGAAATTTGGAGCATTCTGCCGGATTCTTGAAGCGGATCGTGTAAAAAGACTATCTAGTACCTAAGTTGTAAAGGTAGCCTTAATTTATTAGCTAGATGTCGTCATGGCGTTATTTTAGTGTGCTAAATATTAGCTACTTAGAAAAAAAGTGTGTGCGTGTAATCTTTACGCGCGATTTATGAAGTAAATTATATTAATATCATTCTTTCGAATTTTGACTAGCGGAACTACGTTCCCGCTATTAAAAATTCAAATAGTATCTACCGAAGCATTACTTCCGTCAAAAAAAAATTGAGTTACTGCCTAGTCGCGCCTAAAGAAGTTTTACTTCTAAAGTTGATTTCAAAATGCCCATTAGAAAAGTGCCTAGAAATAAAACATCGGTGCCATTCTTCGTCAATTGCCTGCGATCACAATAATTGTGTTCCAGATTTAAATCAGTAAAGCACTTAAACAAATCACCCCCACTAAAAGAAAGCTGTGATTAAATTACACGATTATTTTACAACTAGAACGCCCGTGGCTCTGTCTGCGTTGAATTAGATAATTCATTTGGTTTTTTATCCATCAATTCTTTTTTTGCACTTTTCCCACCGCTTAAAGTTCCGCTCAGATAACTTGATGGGTCTTCGATATCTGAGCGGTAAAGTGTCTTTCACGGTATACGAGAAAAAGCAAGTTCGAATAGTGCAGACCGATAATTTTTCCACATTTAAATTATGTATGATTTAGTTAGCAAATTACTTTTCAAAGTAATTTGTAAAATAAGTCTAGCCAGAGTTCGCCTAAGCGTGTTCCAAATTGAAAACTTTGAAATCGGTCTCCATTACTTAAGCCAGCTTAAATATTCTTAGTCGCGGCTATTAATACTACCTATGCCGCCGTTAAAACAATGATAAAAAATCAATAGGCGATTTGTGTCCATTTCGATTGCTCGGCCAATATGTCGTAGAAAAAAGAAACTTATGTCAGCATTTCGAAGGAATTCGTAGAAAACGAACAGTGAAAACCGCAAATTCGAAGAGTCAATATTTAGAAAGTTATAAGGGTTTAACCGTGGCCGCGCAGTCCGCATGAATTCAACTGCGCGGCCACCAGTTCTCTTGAACGGAGCTACGTACAAGTCTAATTCTTTTTGCTAATCACTGATACGATTTCGAAGAAAATGTAGATTATAAAAATAAAGCCCTACTATTTGAACTTCACGACATACGGCACTCCAAAGTTATGGCCGCGCAGTCCGCACAATGCGAACCGCGCGGCCACCAGTTCTCATTAACGGAGCATTGTAGAAGTCTAATTCTTTTTGCTAATCACTGATACGATTTCGAAGAAAAAGTAGATTTGAAAAATATAGCCCTAAAGTTTGAACTTCTCGTTCTACAGCACTTACGTAAGGGCGAACCGCGCGGCCACGTGTTTCTTAAAGTGGAGCTTAAACAGAATTTGGTAGAGGTCTCATTATTTTTGCTAATCATTGATACGATTTCGAAGAATATGTAGATATCATGAATGAAGTTCTAATGCTTGAAAATCACGAGTTACAGAACTTAAACCCTGTAACTCGAGTTAAAAGAAGGGTGACCATGATTTACGTTGCGTCGACGAGATATTCCCAAAAAAAAAATTGAACCGAATTCATATATTCACGGACATATTCACGGACAATCTCACAAAAATACATATCACTATGTGCTAGGTATATTTTATTTTTAAGGATTTGTATGAAGTCGGTTCTATTGTTTAATTATTTTTTTATTATTATTTTAAGTGACGGGTAGACCGATAAGTATATCTATCTAGGTGTAAAGTTCTCATCAACACAAATCAATCAAGCCGAAACACAAGGTAACTGCTGTAAATCGTTAAGAAATTCCCTCAACTGTCTTTCGGTTCCATCATCATATCGACTCCAGACCTTTATTAAATTGTAGTAGGTATACTTACTTATTAAAGCACTTAATCAAAAAGTTAGCAAACGCACTAGTTGTCCCAACAATTTTCGGTGGTTGCCCTCGATTTCTCCTGGATCCCAGCATCAGATCTTGATACCCTGGATATGGGACCACCTCAGAAGTAACCTCATTCAAACAAAAAAATCAAAATCGGCGCCGCTATCGCGTAATACTTATACATAAAAAAAACATAGCGTACGAATTGAGAACCTCCTCTTTTTTGAAGTCGGTTAATAAGACTTTTTAATGTCACGTATATTGCTATACTTTTAATCGTAAAAAGCAAATAGTTGTAGTCCCTTGGTTTGAATTTGAATAGAGAAGTTTACTTCTAGGATATAAATAAATAAATATTCACGGACATCTCACACAACGCTATCTGATCTCAAAGTAAGCTAAGAATAACCTGCTTGTGTTATGGGTATCCACGATCCACCACGGATATTAATACTTATATACTTTTAAATACATACATATTATACATAGATACACCCAGACTCTTGAGACAAACATTTATGGGTCAATTTATTTATTAAAATGATTGAAATTAAAAATATTTTGATTACTTATACTTATTAATATTACTTATTAAATAGATGTTTCTTAATGGTATTGTTATAGTTTGATTTTATGACTAAAATTACGCCAGTAATTACTAATCCGATAAACAGCACTAACATTTTATAAATTTAATTATTACTTTTTACCCGTAAACACATTAAGTAGGTAATCATATGTCTCAGTAAGTGAAATTCAAGTTTCCTTTTTACTCCACGTTCCTCTGATATTGACTTTTTTTCTTTCGCCAGCAAATATGTTTACTTCATGCATGCTACTACAGATAATTTATAGAATTCTTTTTTCAAATTTATAAAAGTTTATTTGTTTTTTAAAGTCGCGATGTCGATGTGTATAGCTATGATACGTCCTTGTTTTCGTTAATTGCTGATTTAATTTCAAATGCTTTAGTTTTACGTAAATTGAATCTAAATACCACTATTCAAGTAATATTAACCTATAACGTTGGTAGTCTGGACAATAACAATATCAAGTAAGGTATTTCCGCAATACTAATATTTTTTACCCAATATTTAAGTTGGTAGGTAATGAGGTACTGTATGGTGTTTTTACGTATAGTACTTAATTAATGTAATGTAATCGAAAGTCAATACTTTACTTATATGTACCTACTTACTTTACTTTTTTTATAAACGACATTTTAATACCTACATTTATAGAAGAATACTTCTAGTTAGTAAATAACACCTTATATAAATAAGTACGGAAAATGCTCAGAATAGTTGTGGACCGCTTCATCTTAGAAAAAGTTACAAACGCCATCAGGCGAATTATCGTCCCGTCCATTTGTCTTCTTTGGGTTGGGCAGTTCGTTATCGTCGTGGTGATTTGCTAAGGTTTGTTTCCTTTTGGTGGTTGCTGTGGTTGGGATTGTTGAACTGTGGGAGTGAGGAGGTCCTGCACCAAAAACCAATATTAAATGTAGTGGAATATCTATTTCACACAGCGCCATGTAGAATGAATGATTGCCAATCGCCAGCAAATATGTTTTCTTTTTAATAAACCTATTTTACTTAAAAGCTTACAAGCACATTTTCGTAAGACTAATTCGAATCACTAATTCTCAATTGAATTGAATTGGAATTCAATTGAAACAATCAGTAGCTCTTTTTACAAGAAAAGCTACTTGCTATATAGATATATTTACACTATGATATTAAAATAGTAAAAAGCCTGGATTCACACACTATAAATCTTGGTCACCCTATTTTTTCCTTCGATTATTGGTTTTAAGTTTTATACGTGATTTAGTTCTTAATTTGAGGCTTTATTCATACTGTCTACATATTCTTCGAAATGGTATCTGTAATTAGCAAAAAGAATGGGACTTCTACTAAGCTCCGTTTAAGCTCCATTTAAGAAAAACCGTGGCCGCGCGGTTCGCATTGTGCGGACTGCGCGGCCATAACTTTGGAGTGCCGTATGTTGTGAAGTTCAAATAGTAGGGCTTTATTTTTATAATCTACATTTTCTTCGAAATCGTATCAGTGATTAGCAAAAAGAATTAGACTTGTACGTAGCTCCGTTCAAGAGAACTGGTGGCCGCGCAGTTGAATTCATGCGGACTGCGCGGCCACGGTTAAACCCTTATAACTTTCTAAATATTGACTCTTCGAATTTGCGGTTTTCACTGTTCGTTTTCTACGAATTCCTTCGAAATGCTGACATAAGTTTCTTTTTTCTACGACATATTGGCCGAGCAATCGAAATGGACACGGCGATTTTCAGAGAGGGCTTAATTGAACGATCTGGTTAAACTAAGTTAAGTGGCTCTAAGCCTTATTGCCTTTTAGCTAGCGTTAAATTGCTAATGAGTGAAATTTCTATTCTATGTAATTGGACGCTAAAATGGCGCCGAAGTTGGGTAAATATTTTAATTTAATGTGAGTGGTGGGAAAACTATGTTCCAAGTTCTCAAAGAGGAAGTTGGAAGATCAGGCGACAGTTAATTCCGATATATTGCTGTCATAGCTAAATTACTGTACAATAACTTTATCACTAACTAGAGGCATCATGAAATTAAAGTTATTCTACTAAGGTATAATACAGGTCAGATGTGAAATAAGCCTTTTTAACCTGTATGATTATAGATTTTAAAATTACTGTCGAGGTCAAAATTTATGGGACTGTCGCTTTTTACTTTTACACATAGAGAAATCAATAAAATTTCGACTAGAAGCGCCATTTTAGCGCTCAAGACAACACCTTTTGGACAAAGCTGCCTACCCATTGTGCGGCATACTACAGAATGAGATCTTATTATAGATTGTCGGTTCACGGGAGTAATCGATCTCCTCTAACCAGATAATGCCTTTAATATAGCGAGGTTGAATACCGCTTTGTGAGTGGCGGTAGTCTACAATGTGGATAAAAGCGGCATTTTAGAGCTTTCACGATAAGTTTTTTTCTGACGTAAGCAAATTGTGGATTTGTGAGTAGAGTTTTTGTATCGTTATTTTTGGAGATGGTTATTGATCATGGTCCAAGAAGCGTAAGCAAGTGAGGAAAAATACTTTTCTTACTTCATATTTGCGGGCGTGGCCGCCTACTTTTCTATAGAAACTAATATTATAAAGAGTAAAGATTTGATAGTTTGTTTGCATCGTAGCTATAGGCTCCAAAACTACAGAACCGATTTCAAAAATTCTTTTACTGTTGGGAAGCTACATTAACCCCAGTGAACATGGGCTATATTTTATTCCTGTATTCCCACTAGAACGGGACCTACGCGGGTGAAACCTCGTGATGAGAACAACTTAAATGAGTACAGATATATAAGAACGTTGGCAGAGGTGTAAAAAGAACCCATATTGCCATATATTTGTCCATTTATAATTGTTGTGTGATGAAAGTGGACCATTAATAAGTATACATCTGCCTACACCTTCAGGATAAAAGTCGTGACTATTATGAATGTATAATTAAGCGTTGTTTCTATGTGGATATAACTTGTCAATTTTATATGAGACTAGATGATGCTCGCGGCTTCGCCCGCGTGAAATTCGGTACCCGTTCCCGCTTCCCGTGGGAACATATTCTCGGGATAAAAAGTAGCCTATGTGTTATTCCAGACTATAAGCTATCTCTGTACCAAATTCCAGCCCAATCCGTTCGGCCGTTAGAGCGTGATTGAGTAACAAACATCCAAACATCTAAACATCCAAACATCTTCACAAACTTTCACATTTATAATATTAGTAGGAAGTAGGAAGTAGGATCTACATTCGCCTTGCAATACGAAACTGTCAGTGTATTTTTCAAAAGCGCGCAACGGAAGCGAATAGCTTTCGTTTGATTGATTTCATGCGCTGATACAAACCGACAATCCTTTGTTGTTGTTATATTCTGAAAGCGGATTTTAGGGTTGAATTTATTATGGCCTTCAAATTGTATCGAGAACAAAGTGTATAAATAAACATTAGATTTATTCACGGAGTAGGTAAGCACTGATCATAGAGCAATAATACCTATGAATTTGATCGGAAGGGGAGGCGCCATACGGAGACTTCCCCTCTGTTAATACACAAAACAACATTATTTGTACATATTTGTGTTTGATATCTATACTTATAATAAAACTGTAGAGGGTCGAGAGTCTGTACATGGAAGATATTTTGAAAATTTTGATTGTAGGGCGTTCTCTAATCGATACTGAAGCCGAAATGTAATTTAAACTTTTCATGTCTGTCTGTCTGTATCCCGAATAAGTATCTTTCTTAGTAATCTTTAAGCTCTTTTGTGATTAAGCAAACAGGGCCGTTTCACACGCTGCTTGATGAGTCTGATTAAGAAGTACCTCACCTTTCGCAAACCTTATGTGACGTAGATGAAGTTACGAGGGTCAGCTAGTTATGAATAAATTGTTTTATGTTAGGTCCGTAGTGGTAGACGATTTCTTTTGTAGTGGTGTATAAGAATACGATTACGAGCACAAGACAGACGGTTGTGTATTGAGTAAATATAAGGGGCGTCTCCTTTTACTGGAGGTCGTGTTGCTCTATGGCACTCATGCACCATAGAGGTGGCCGGACTAAGCCTACATCTGGGTCGCAAGTGCCAGAAACATGCACAGTTCGCATTCTCTTCCTCCCTATGTTCCCCCTCCCTATGTTCCCCCTCCCTATGTTCCCCCTCTATGGACCCGGCACCCGCATGGAGAAGAAGAATCTAAGTAAGGTAAGAGAGATCTGAAATTTTGATTTGGAAACCTGAATGCTCCACTTACATATCAAATGTTCAACAAGGTACCTGTACATACACACGTTGTTACTGCTCGTTCGCTCTAACTTTGCCGTTCGGCTCCATACTAAAGTCGAATTTTTAATTAGACGAAGTAAATTGACAGCAACTAATGTCACTTCTTCATGCAATGTTGCGTATTTTCTATGACGAAGTGACATTAGCCACTGTCAATTTACTTCGTCTAATTAACAATTCGGGTATACGCCTCTACGCCAGCGGCAAAGTTAGAGCGAACGGGTAGTACTATTTCCGCGCGGAAAAAAATCTCGGAGGAACCTAATCAGGAAATCGTATCTATGTGTACGACCAGCCTTACCTTAGGTAGACAGATGACCTCATAAATAAAGGATGTGACTTCTATCCGAATTAAAAACGTAACTTTGTTTTTCTAAATATGAGAAAAAAAACCTTTCTAAACAAAAATTACCCAACATGAACCAAAAATTGCGAATTCGTTGAAAATTTTCGTTATTTTTTATTGCACTATGAAACTTTTAGAAAAAACAAAGTTGCGGTGACAAACACCGTAAAAACTTAAACTGCGACATTGTACAGCTTGCTAAAAGAAAAACATCCATCAAAACGGCGAAATGATGCGTTGATACACGCGCACCTTTTTAAAACTGAAACTTGGCAAAGTCGTAAAAGACATGAAAAGAGCTCGCGTAGAAGGTTGTTTCTATGAAAGTTTGCAAATGACAGCCGAGGACTACGGTTCTAGAAGTATGGTTCTTAAGAGGTAAGAATCTGCGAGGCATTTGCGTAATAGGTATTATATATTCAGAGATCTTTCGGAAAAATACAGAGACTAAATGGGTATAGCTTGGCAAAAAAGTCTACAATAGATATTAAAAATTTTTCGTACTCGCTATCTACATTGTCAAAGTGCTGTCAATGACGTCATTTATAAATCGACATTATTATGTCAGTTTATAAATGACGTACTACAATTTGATTGGTGGTATATATTGACAATATTGACGTTTATTGGCTACAAGATACTGATTGGTGTTTCTTTCTAACGGGTTGGCATTTGAACTGCACAATCGCGCCTCCATTATTTACTACACTGTTTTGGCAAGCAATACACACCCAATAATATAAACACATACATATGTCATGCCTTTATATTCCTACGTAATAGGTGGTGAGCCGTATTGCCGTGTTGAGATGGACAGGCGCAGGTTGTGACTACCTGCTGTTGAATTGTTTCAAGCCGCCTATAAAGGCCTACAATTTTGCTTAACGACTGCAATTTTACTGGCAACCGAGACCAACGGCTTAACTTGCCTTCCGAAGCACGGAAGCGCTCCAATAAATGTCACAAAGTGTTCACATGGATGGTCACCCAGGCAAGGACCGGCCATAGTGAAAGTTGCTTACTGCAGTGATCGTTTACAGAACACTGAGTCCGCGGGGCCCGAGCGCTTCGAGATAAAAAAATATAGATAGTAAAACTATGCACATTAATCTTTAATTTGATGGCAGTGTTAGTGTTTGCTACATCAAATATTAGCTTACTATGGCGAGTTTTAAAAAAATACGATTGTTCGGATTTTGATAAAATATTTTTGCCCGGTAATACTAGTAACAGTGTCAAATATATAAATAAGATTCACTGACCTTTAGATAATATTAAATAATATCAGTTGTAGCAGAGATGTGTTAAGTAGGTAGATAGTCTCTGAACGACAGCAAAGCGTCCAAAATTTTAAGCGCTAACTGTTGGCGGATAAGTGCCGATCCGCCATTTAGTGTTAGTAGTACTCTTTATACTGTGATTTAGTGCACATTCTGTTGTCAAGGGATAAGCTTGTGTCACGTGACAAAATTTTATTGTTTAAAATGTCGAATTGTGCAATAAAAGTGTGTCGAAATTACAGAAAATAATTAAAAACATCCAGGAATGTCTGTAAGTAACTCGAAACTTATCACAATTTTATGAAATCTATTTACTTACGCATGTATAATTTCTTCGACTCCATCTTGACGTTTTTGTTGGTGTTGCCAGTTTCCAATTCAGAATTCCCCAAATTAAATAAGTAAAGAATTACCTAGGTATGGAAATGGAACTAAATTATTAGAGAGTCGTAAAATAAATAATTTGGAAACGGTCAAGTGTGAGTCGAGAATAGTGAAAATCGACCTGACTGACTCGAGCATTCGCGTGTAATGTAACATTTATTATAGACTAGCTGATGCCCGCAGCTTCGCCTGCGTGAAATTTTGTTCTCTTTTCCGCGTCTCATGGAAACTTATTCCCGGGATAAAACTTGTATCATTTCAGACTATAATCTATCTCTGTAGGTGATTACATGATAATTTTGCAATCCAATATGGCCGCCGCGCCGAAATCACAAAATTTCATGATGGGTATCGTTTAAGGGGTTTTTTGGTATGCTGAGTACGAACTTCGGGTTAATTTAGAGATCCAATATGGCCGCCGCGCCGTTATCACAAAATTTCATGATGGGTATCGTTTAAGGGGTTTTTTGGTATGCTGAGTACGAATTTCAAGATAATTTTGCAAAATTAACCCTAAATTCATACTCAGCATATCAAAATTCTATTTATACGATATGCTACATGAAATTTTACAACGGTGGCGAGGCAGCCATATTGGATTGCAAAATTTACCTGAAATTCGTAATTGGCATACCATAAAAACCCCATAAACGACATACAACATGAAATTTCACAACAGTGGCACGGCGGCCATTTTGGATGGCAAACGTTAACCTGAAATTCGTACTCAGCATACCAAAAAAACCCTCATACGATATACAGCATGAAATTTTACAACGGTGTAAGGCGGCCATCTTGGATTGCAAAATTGACCTTAAATTCGTACTCAGCCTACCAAAAAACCCCTTAAACGATACCTATCATGAAATTTTGTGATAACGGCGCGGCGGCCATATTGGATCTCTAAATTGACCCGAAATTCGTACTCAGCATATCAAAAAACCCCTTAAATGATACCCATCATGAAATTTTGTGATAACGGCGCGGCGGCCATATTGGATCTCTAAATTAACCCGAAATTCGAACTCAGCATACCAAAAAACCCCTTATACGGTATCCAACATGAAATTTTACAACGGTGGCGCGGCGGCCATATTGAATTGCAAAATTAACCAGAAATGCGTAGGTCCTCGTACTACTATTTTTTTCCCAAAAGCATTTGACATCTTAGATCGTATGTCCACCTATTTTAAATACGGACCAGTGTGCAGCCGGCCAGCCGCAATAAAAAAAGCGCACCGATGTTACAAGTTGTACCAAAACATTACACATTGTATCATTACAAGGTGCGCAAAGCGCATTGATGTTACGAGTTGTATCAAAACGATACACATTGTGTCATTACAAGGCGCGCATTGCAATGCTCGGTTCACCTCCCTCACCGGCTGTAATTCTCGACTCGAAACGTTACATTACGCGCGAATGCTCCCGGTGAGGGAGCACCTTAAAAAACAGCAGCCATTAGCCCGTCACATAATACGCGACTACGCATATAGGTCGATAGAACCGGGCGGCGAGCGAACATCGGTCGACCAGTACACTTCTTCTACTTCTTCTACTGGTTGGTGCGTAACTCTGTGGGCAATTGCCTCCCATTTGTCTTGCCATTGCGCAGTGTGGGTAACGTATCTATACTTTTTATATGTCATCCGCGAAAATACGTTTCAATTTGTAGAGGGCTATAAAGACCTCTTAATGTAAAATCGCCAGTTTCTTTTACATAACTTGGCCGGACAAGCATCCGCGTATGTAGAAACATCTATAATCATACAGATAGACATTTTATATATTATTCGCGAAAATACGTTTCAAGTAGTAGAGGGCTATAAAGAGCTCTTGATGTAAATATCGCCAGTTTCTTTTACATAACTTGGCCGGACATGCATCCGATACACATTGTGTCATTACAAGGCGCGCATTGCAATGCTCGGTTCACCTCCCTCACCGGCTGTAATTCTCGACTCGAAACGTTACATTACGCGCGAATGCTCCCGGTGAGGGAGCACCTTAAAAAACAGCGGCCATTAGCCCGTCACATAATACGCGACTACGCATATAGGTCGATAGAACCGGGCGGCGAGCGAACATCGGTCGACCAGTACACTTCTTCTACTTCTTCTACTGGTTGGTGCGTAACTCTGTGGGCAATTGCCTCCCATTTGTCTTGCCATTGCGCAGTGTGGGTAACGTATCTATACTTTTTATACGTCATCCGCGAAAATACGTTTCAATTTGTAGAGGGCTATAAAGACCTCTTAATGTAAAATCGCCAGTTTCTTTTACATAACTTGGCCGGACAAGCATCCGCGTATGTAGAAACATCTATAATCATACAGATAGACATTTTATATATTATTCGCGAAAATACGTTTCAAGTAGTAGAGGGCTATAAAGAGCTCTTGATGTAAATATCGCCAGTTTCTTTTACATAACTTGGCCGGACATGCATCCGCGTATCTAGAAACATCTAAAATGTCTAACTTAATCATACAGATAGACATTACAATTCCATTTTATAAATTATTTCCATTTTATGATCTCTTGAGAACAAAACTTTAGCATGATTAGTTGCCCGAAAAAATGGGAAGTGTCTTTAGCCGGCGTCACTACACACTGACGCAAGGCGTATGTAAGACAGCACGCTCACGCACACAATCATGCGTTAGTACGGCAGTTTTTGTTGCAGTGATCACGAGGCGAGAGGGTTTCTAGGTAGTTAGTATTCTTAGAGTTGTAGTAAACCTTAGCATCGTGATAGGTCCCCACAAGAATCACGACCGCGATAGCACTACTCCTAACTGTATCGATATCGGGTTAACCTCATCAAATTAGTTCCAGCTTATCGCGGTAACATTTCAGTAATTGCTGCATTTGTTGATAAACCCTTCATTGATAAATCTAACAAATAATTGCTAATGCTGAGTTGCTCGAGAATCCGGTTGTTTTGTGAATCTGCCCTTTTTACGAGAATAATCCGCGGCAGTTGCGAGAATAATGCGCGCTTATCATTATTTTTTTAATGACAGGATTTTGATTTTGTGTGACAGATACCTATGAGTAAACTAAATAAATCTCCTTTCATTAAAGTACTGATTCCTGGTTACAATCAGTGCTGAAGTGCCGAAATATTGATTACTTTTTTACTACTACTACTACTTATTTATTTATTTATTTAACAAATTCCACAGCTCTTATTATACTATGTACTAGCTAAACTTAGGTGGTAGGACCTACAGCCAGTTATGGAATTACATTCTTTAAACTAGGTATATAAAAAGTAACAGTCTCGAGCAAACATCAGAAAACAAAAATAAAAAAAACAATAATTACAATCTAAGTTACAGCATGTGTGCGGTTGTGTGCGTGTGTGTGTGTGTGTGTGTGTGTGTGTGTGTGTGTGTGTGTGTGTGTGTGTGCGTGTGTGTGTGTGTGTGTGTGTGTTTGGTAGTGTGTGTGACGTGTGTGTGTATCACTTCTTGTACATCACCTTATTGTTGAGTAACTGCAGTACTTCTCTATTGTATCTATTCATATACCTACCTCAATGCTATTACTAAAAATGTCAACGGTATAAAATATCTTATTGTAATTGCGATGAATACGGTTAACAAGCGAATTTTGTGCATAATTTGTTTTACTATGGGGTACCGCGAACAAGTTCGTATGCCTTGTTCTGGTTTTTGGGCAACAAAAGCGCAGCATTCTTGTTACTAGTTCCGGGCAGTCTATGTAACTACTACTACCATCTTCACGCCAAATCCCTTGCGGGGTAGGCAGAAAGAACCGAGCGCCACACGGCACGGTCCATACACACCTCACTTGCTTCTTCAACTTTCATTTTTCTTTTCATGCATGCACGTCGGTTCCTACGGCTCTTGACACCACCTTCAACTAACACACGATTAATTTGGTCGTGGTAGATGTGTTTACTTTTTTACAATTATAATTTTCTGCGATCTGGACAAGCCATGCCAGACACTCATTCATAGCGCTATTAATCACTTTCCATACCTTTGGATCTTAAACTGGTGGTTTTGACTTTTCTTTAAAGTTCACTCATACTTGCATTACATGAACACTGTGAACTACATGACACCTGTGAACCAGGATCTACAGCACAGGCCAAGACCAAAAAAGTTATGGTTTCTATGTACCTATAACATATCTAGAAATATGTAAGTATGTCTATCAGTTGTCTAGATCTCATAGCAGAAGCTTATATTTGCTTAATTTGAGCTACAAGATGTTGTGTGAGATTATCCAACAAAATTTTATTAGTTTATCCGTGGTCTGATACCCATAACACAAGCAAGTTATTCTTCGCTTACTAAATGTCTGTGAATATTTATTTATTGTACTTCGAAAGGCTTCGTCAAATCTAAGAATAACAATCGATCTCTTGACTAAGTACCTAATTCGAACAGGTATTTAACCGTACCATTTTTAAACAAAACTATATTTACTGTAGGTATCATGCTCAATCCTCAAAACGCAGCTGAATAATAATTTTCCATAACTTCCAAAATTATAAAAGCATAGAAAATTCTAATTCACTCTAAATAATTACCACCAATTAATAACAAGAAAACATTTCTAACAAGCCTTTGAGAGTTAGTTGAGTTTGTTATCAAATGAAGGGAAACACAATTTTCCTCGCACTGTGTGTTACTCAACACAATTAAGACATCAGACGTACAATACTCTGTCATAAGATCCGTAAGTAATGCGGTATAATTACTTGAGAACACGCAAAAGGAAGCTTTATGTCTTTATATTACGACTTTGACGACAATAACTTTATTTATTCCGGGTTTGAGTGCCGGGTCGGTCGGTCCAAATATTTGTGTGATTGACAAATGTTTGTTCCTGGGTTTGGGCGTTTTCTATGTATGTATTGAGCAATATATCTACAAAGTATGTGTATCAGTCGTCTAGATCCATAAAGGGCATTAGTTTGATTTGGGCTAGAGGATGTTGTGTGAGAATGTCCACCAAATATTTATTTATTTATTAAAATCGGTCCACTCGAAACCTAAAAAAAAACCGGCTAAGTGCGACTTGGACTCTCCGTAAACGTTCCGTTTCAAAGCGAAAAACGAAGTCACGTCTGTTGCATGGGAGCTCCCTTATTTTTTTCTGATTTTAGCGGCAATAGAAATATATCATCTGTAATTTTTTTCTGCTTTCATGGACAGACATATAACGAATTCTCAGTAACAGGGTGGCGTTTTTATCCGTTGTGTACGAAACCTTAAAATATAACATCTCAACTATTACGCCGATGTCCCTAAAGGTTAGACTGAACAAAACAGGTCACAATCAATTTCTTGACTATTTATTACTAAGATTATTTTTGAAAAGCAATTAGTATGCTAACTGATCATAAATTTAAAATATGGAAAAAGAATTGGTTTCGAGCAGGATTCGATCCTGCATCTTCTCGCATTCCGTGCAAGATGGAGAAGATGCAGGTTCGAATCCTGCTCGAAACAATTCTTTTTCCATATTTAAAATTTATTTATTACTAATATCCACAGCTTTGTCCTCACCATGCGGACAAAGTCGTGGGCTTAGCTTGTAAGAAATAATTTTCTTTATATTACGCAGGGCATTTTTTGCGAGTTTCTGGTAATGTATTATTATCTGAACAAAAAGATTTAGAGCATAAGGTTTCAACGGTTTGAGACCCAAAAGGCTTTGCTGCCAAAGAAGTGTAAAATGTCCGTGAATATTTATTTATTTATTTATTTATATAGCATGACGTCAAATTGTAACACACTGAAGAAAAGGGTGGAAATGTTCTACTTTTTCTATCTTAGCTATAATCACAGTTCATGAGATACAGCGCGATGACAGACAGACGACACTGATAACAGAAGTCACAGAAACAGGGTCTCGTTTTTACCGTTTGGGTACGGAACCTTATTAGGCAGTAATAACTTATGTGCATGTTGATGTGTCTTAGTAATTAGGATATGTATGTACGGTTACTTTAATAGGTTTTCACACTAATATTATGTATTTTATATTTAATTCTTGGGGTTCCCAATGGGACGACTATGGGAAGTCTTACAGATTGCGAGAGTGACTCCCAACCACTAGATGTTGCCATGACTATCCATCAGGATCCATCATGTCAAATTAGCGAGCTAAATATCTATATTAATGAACACAGGGAAATCTAGTATATATAAATACCTATAAAAAAACAAATTTTCAACATGTATTTCTGCTATGAAGTGAGTGAATGTGCAAAATTCGAGTATTATCGGTAGAAGGACGGTTCAAGACAGTTTTTATGTTCGGAAAGGCGTTTTACGATCGTGTCCGTGGATAAAAATCGGAACGTCCCAACTTCTTTAATCAAATAGTGATTCCCATTTTTTTCTTGTTTTGAATGTCAATAAAAGTTCTCTGAACCGAGAATGAATAAAATTTGTCGAGCTATAAATTATATTAGAGCATATCTATATATATAAAACTCAATGCCACTTTTCGTTGTAATTTTATAACTCAAGAACGGGCTCACCTATCCAAACCAAATGTTAAGGCTTTGTTTGGATTATTTTGTAGATGGTTTATGGGAAGTTTGCACAAAATCGGTCGAGTGGTTCTTCATTTATCACGCAAACGAAGTTGCGCGGGTCAGCTAGTCTACCATATATTAAAAGTTACAGGATACTAGAAAATCTAGGGTATGGAGCTTTTCATAACGAACTGGCGCTGCCAAACCCTGCATAATCCGTAGTTTTCTGAAGAAACTTATATGGACCCTAGCCTAGCGTTCTGTCGTGGCTCAGTTGTACTGCATTTATTTACGCAAATAAATATAAATAAATTAAATACAATATACGGTCCAATTCAGTAACCTCCTCCTTTTTTTAAAGTAAGTTAAAAAAATAAGTAAGTATAGTTTTCTAAGTGATATACCAAAATATTTGTTAGTCAAAATCAGTCAAGTCAAATTTATGTTTTTCGGTTATTTTCGGTGAAATATGTTTGTTGCAATTTAGGTGTTTTCTACTTATAACGTTAATATTTTCGCATATCTTTGAGCTATCTAAAAGCTCAACAAAATATATAATTCTAGCTTTAGAACATTCGCTAACTCTAATCCCCTCTAAGTGCAACACATTTAATTCATACATCTAACCGCCTTCCGACTTAATTGAGTTAGAGCCCGGCACGCCTAATTCCTCAACAATTATATTTTCCAATTAAATTTTCCACTTTTCTTACTCAGATAATGGATTTCGAAATAATTTTCGTACAATATTTTGATGCTCATAATGAGAAAAAGGGTTTTGCCGACTGTAAAATAGGGTTAAGTCAATTACGATTAATTTGACTGTGCGTTTTGGAATTTCGGAGCGAATAAAATTATGGCTTAACCCTAAAACTCATATTAAAGTGGAAATTGTTAATTATGTGTCAGATAGAAGGGGTATGCTGTAGGTTGCATACTGATAAGGAGAGCAACGGCCACAAAAAATGTTCATGGATTTTGCTTCAGTAATCTTTCTATAGAGTTTATAGAAATTATACTGTGACTCAAATGGTAGGTGCATTAAATGAGATTCTAACCATGAATTTGGACCCCTCGGGGCTAATGGTGAGTTGGCCATGTCGGATAAATCATTGGTACCCTGACCTGCCCTGGTCGTCAATACATCGACCCGCACTTGTTTGGGGTCCTGGACGACTATTAACTTTAGAATTATAATTGGAAACAGACGACTGTTATCTTCAGAATAACAGTTCTGAAGAGCTCTTCCACTTAATTCCATCTTCTGCTTTTTGATCCCGAACGATATGTGCCAGGCAGAGGTGTCTTTCTATACAGCAGAGAGAATCTTCGCCAGAACCGACCGATACAAAATATTCTTATTTTTTAAACTATCGCGGTTCCTTACACTCATACTTGTAGAATTCGGGACCTCACGCGAAATACTTTTTACTTCATGCATCGACGTTCCGGACATGTTGCAGCGCTTGTGGTCGCGGTTGGACTGTCTAACCGCGACCACAAGCGCTGCAACGTTCGGCAAAATATTCTTCTCAACGGTTCGGCACAGAATTGCTGCCAAACCATTGAAATTTGGAGCTTTCTGCTGGATTCTTAAGTAGCCTTAAATTATCAGCTAGATGTCGTCATGTCGTTATTTTAGCGTGTTTTTGAGCTGCTTACAAAAAAAAAGTTTGCATTTCAAAATGCCCATTATAAAAGTGCCTAGAAATAAAACATCGGTGCCATTCTTCGTCAATCGCCAGCGATCACAACAATTGTGTTCCAGATTTAAATCAGTAAAGCACTTTAACAAAT
Organism: Miltochrista miniata; assembly: GCA_933228765.1. Lineage (NCBI taxonomy): Eukaryota > Metazoa > Arthropoda > Insecta > Lepidoptera > Erebidae > Miltochrista > Miltochrista miniata. Next base: position 23,747,588 of record OW121768.1, read on the forward strand.
CACCCCCACTAAAGGAAAGCTGTGATTAAATTACACGATTATTTTAGAACTAGAACGCCCGTGGCTCTGCCTGCGTTGAATTAGAAAATTCATTTGGTTTTTTATCCATCAATTCTTTTTTTGCACTTTTCCCACCGCTTAAAGTTCCGCTCAGATAACTCTGATGGGTCTTCGATATTTGAGCGGTAAAGCGTCTTTCACGGTATGCGAGAAAAAGTAAGTTCGAATCCTGCAGAGACCGATAATTTTTCCACATTAAAATTATGTAAGATTTAGTTAGCAAATTACTTTTCAAAGTAATTTGTAAAATAAGTCTAGCCAGACTTCGCCAAAGCGTGTTCCAAATTGAAAACTTTAAAATCGGTCTCCATTACTTAAGCCAGCTTAAATATTCTTAGTCGCTGCTATTAATACTACCTATGCCTGCCGCCTCTAAAACAATGATAAAAATTCAATAGGCGATTTTCAGAGAGGCCTTAATTGAACGATCTGGTTAAACCAAGTTAAGTGGCTCTAAGCCTTATTGCCTTTTAGCTAGCGTTAAATTGCTAATGAGTGAAATTTCTATTCTATGTAAATGGACGCTAAAATGGCGCCGAAGTTGTGTAAATATTTATAAAATGTGAGTGGTGGGAAAACTATGTTCCAAGTTCTCAAAGAGGAAGTTGGAAGATTAGACGGCAGTTATTTCCAATATAATACTGTCATAGCTAAATTTCTGTACAAAAACTTACTTAAACACTGACTAGAGGCACTAACTAGGTATAATTATGTATATAAGTATGTATAATATTATAAGATAAGTTTGTCTGTGTGCACTTTATATAATCTCGATTTTTATATCACTTCTACCTTATATTTCAAGTTATTCTTCAAGCTTTCCTCTCGTCGGACTGCTGGAAGAAATTTCTATTTTAGAAATAACCAGTAGTATTGTACTCGTCTTCTCTTTATTGCTATAATTTCCTTATTTTCAAGTTAGGTATATGTGTGCATATTAAATAAATAGAGGCATCGTGAAGAAATTTTATTCTGCTAAGGTCAGATGTGAACAATTCAATTAAAAAGAATATTAAGCTACTTTAACCTGTATTAACACATATTCACTGCAGTAAGCAACTTTCACTATGGCCGGTCCATGGATGGGTGACCATCCATGTGATCACTTTGTGACATTTATTTGAGCGTTTCCGTGCTTCGGAAGGCACGTTAAGCCGTTGGTCCCGGTTGCCAGTAAAATGGCAGTCGTTAAGCTAAGTTGAAGGCTTTATTTCAACAGCAGGCAGTCACAACCTGCGCCTGTCCATTTAAACACGGCAATACGGCTCACCACCTATTACGTGGGACAAATTATACAAAGGTGAAATGTGGGCATATAATATGCCTCTGCCTACCCCTTCGGGGATAAAGGCGTGACCATATGTATGTATGTATGATATAGATTTGAAAATTATGGACTAGGTCAAAATTCATGTGACTGTAACGTCACTGTATGCATAGATAAAATTTCGACAGGAAGCGCCATTTTAGCGCTCAAGACAACACCTTTTGGACAAAGCTGCCTACCCATTGTGCGGCATACTACAGAATGAGATCTTATTATAGATTGTCGGTTCACGGGAGTAATCGATCTCCTCTAACCAGATAATGCCTTTAATATAGCGAGGTTGAATACCGCTTTGTGAGTGGCGGTAGTCTACAATGTGGATAAAAGCGGCATTTTAGAGCTTTCACGATAACTTTTTTTTCTGACGTAAGCAAATTGTGGATTTGTGAGTATACTTAGAGTTTCTATATTGTTATTTTTAGAGATGGTTATCGATCATGATCCAAGAAGCGTAAGCAAGTGAGAAAACGTACTTTTCTTACTTCATATTTTTTTTTGACTGCCTCTTTGGCGCAGTCGCTAGTGATACCGCCTGCGGCGCTGGAGGTCGTGGGTTCGATTCCCACCGGAGACAAATATTTGTGTGACTGGGTGTTTCTATGTATAATATGTATGTATTTAAAAGTCTATAAGTATTAATATCCGTGGTCTGATACCCATAACACAAGCAGGTTGTTCCTAGCTTACTTTGGAATCAGATAGCGTTGTGTGAGATGTCCGTGAATATTTATTTGTTTATTATATTTGCGGACGTGGCAGCCTACTTCTCTATGCTAATATTATAAAGAGGAAGGATTTGATAGTTTGTTTGCATCGAATAGGCTCTAAAACTACTGAACCGATTTTAAAAATTCTTTCACTATTGGGAATCTGCATTAATTCCGGTGAACAAAGGCTATATTTTATTCCCGTATTCCCACGGGAACGGGAGCTATGCGGGTGAAACCGCGTGATGTCCGCTAGTATGCTAGTACATTATAATTTTATTAAATTTATTATTTTAATGCAAGAAAAGCTATCTTAGTACCCGAACAAAGAACTTAAAACACATAGAAAGAACAACTTAGATGAGTACAGATATATAAGAACGTAGGCAGAGGTGTAAAAAACACCCATATTGCCATATATTTGACCATTTATAATTGTTGTGTGATGAAATGTGGACCATTAATAAGTATACATCTGCCTACACCTTCAGGATAAAAGGATCGTGACTATTATGAATGTATAATTCAGCGTTGTTTCTATGTGGATATAACTTGTCAATTTTATATGAGATCTACATTCGCCTTGCAATACGAAACTGTCAGTGTATTTCACATTCAAAAGCGCGCAACGGAAGCGAACAGCTTTCGTTTGATTGATTTCATGCGCTGATACAAACCGACAATCCATTGTTGTTGTTATATTCTGAAAGCGGATTTTAGGGTTGAATTTATAATGGCCTTTTTTTTTTTGATGTGATGGAAAATCCTCGTAGGATGCTATGCCGGACTCTTACCGACTAAAAAACCTCACGTAACGCCCAACAGCCTATGTTCGAGAGCCCCGGGTAAGCCCTCAGAAAGGATGTCCCGTGACTCCCAACAGACCTATGGCCGCCGCTGCGGCCTCGCCCAGCGGGTGGTTCGGGTGCAATCCCGCGTCTATGGGGGGTTTCGGGTGTGACCCCGCTTCTAAGGGGGAGCGTGCGTGAGTTGCTCACGTCACGCTGCCGTCATGGGGCTGCTTCTGTAAGGACGGTGAGCGGCCCTCTCACCTCGAGCCTCGAGCGAGAGAGTGTCCACGCCCAGACCCACTACGAGGACCTGGCGCTGTTGTGCCCACGCCGTGCACTCCACCAGAGTGTGGAGCACCGTGTCATCGCTGCGGTCCTCGCAGTGCTGACACTCGGCCGTGGTTTCCCGGTGTTTTCGCCACAGATACCTACCGAAGCTACCGTGCCCGGCAAGTATCTGTGTCAACCGGTAGGAGAGAGCACCGTGTCTTCTCTCCAGCCACTCGTCTCGTCCATGACCGGTCTGACGGCCGCGATTGTGGCGAATCCCCCCTTTGGTTGCTCAAGTCGCACCTTCCATGTCTCCACGGTTTTCTGGTGGAGCAGGGTCCGCTGGGCCTCGATTTCTCAAGACGCAGGCCTTTGGCCCCGCTCCAGCGCCTCCTTGCGCCATCTGAACGCAAGGGCTTTCGCTTCCAGGTCCCATGGAGGGGTCCCGGCTAGGAGACATGCCGCCTCACCGGAGATCGTGCGGTATCCTCTTTTTATAATGGCCTTGAAATTGTATCGAGAACAAAGTGCATACATGAACATTAGATTTATTCACTGAGTAGGTAAGCACTGATCATAGAGCAATAATACCTATGAATTTGATCGGAAGGGGAGGCGCCATACGGAGACTTCCACTCTGTCAATACACAAGTCCAAGCGACCACAAACAACATTATTTGTACATAATAATATGTGTGTTTGAAAGCCCTATCCCTACTAATATTATAAATGCGAAAGTAACTCTGTCTGTCTGTGTGTCTGTCTGTCTGTATGTCTGTCCGTCTGTTACGCTTTCACGCCTAAACGGCTGGAGCGATTGAAATGAAATTTGGTATACGAATAGTTCGAGACCCTGGGAAGGACATAGGCTACTTTTTAACCGACTGCGCAAAAGGAGGGTTATGATTTAACGCGATAACGACTGTTACACGACAACGACTATTAAGCGGTCGAAGCCGCGGGGAACAGCTAGTTATGAATAAATTGTTTTATGATAGTTCCGTAGTGGCAGACGATTTCTTTTGTAGTGGTGTATAAGAATACGATTTCGCGCACAAGACAGACGGTTATGTATCGGGTAAATATAAAAGGCGTCTCCTTTTACTGGAGGTCGTCTTGCTCTATGGCACTCATGCACGATAGGGATGGCCGCACTAAACCTACATCTGGGTCGCAAGTCCCAGAAACATGCACAGTTCCCTTTGGTACCTCGCTATGGACCCGGCACCCGCACGGAGAAGAAGAATCTAAGTAAGGTAAGAGAGATCTGAAATTTTGATTTGGAAACCCGAATGCTCCACTTACATATCAAATGTTCAACAAGGTACCTGTACCTAGACACGTTGTTACTATTTCCGCACGGAAAAATAACTCGGAGGAACCTAATCAGGAAATGGTATCTATGTGTACGACCAGCCTTACCTTAGGTAGACAGATGTCCTCATAAATAAAGGATGTGACTTCTATCCGAATTAAAAACGTGACTTTGTTTTTTCTAAATATAAAAAAGAAAATATAACTTTGTAAACAAAAATTTCCTAACATGAACCGAGTTCGTTGATTTTTTTTCGTTATTTTTCATTGCACTATGAACCTTTTAGAAAAAACAAAGTTGCGGTGACAAACACCGTAAAAACTTAAACTGCGACTTCGTACTGCTTGCTAAAAGAAAAGCATCCATCAAAACGACGAAATAAAGCGTTGATACACGTGCACCTTTTTAAAACTGAAACTTGGCAATGTCGTAAAATACATGAAAAGAGCTCGCGTAGAAGGTTGTTGCTACGAAAGTTTACAAATGACAGTCGAGGACTACGGTTCTTTAGAGGGAAGAATCTCTGGGAGGAATTTGCGAAATAGGTAGATATTCGAATTTAGGTACTTATTGCTTTCGCATTGCACCTGGCCAACTCTGTGCAGTGCGATAAGGATAGCTTTAGTCCAGATCGATTTTATTTGAATAAAATCGATGATTCGTATTTATTTCCTTGTTGACTCCAAGAAAACTGAACCAATTTAAGTATTTGTGACACCATTTTTAGGGTACCGTAGCCAAATGGCAAAAACGGAACCCTTATAGATTCGTCATGTCTGTCTGTCCGTCCGTATGTCACAGTCACTTTTCTCCGAAACTATAAGGCCTATGCTATTGAAACTTGGTAAGTACCTAGGTGTATTCTGTGAACCGCAAAAGCAGTTAATTTTCGGGGTACCCATACTCAGAACTAAAACTCAAAAAAAAAATTCATCAAACACATACGTGTCTATAGATAGGTCTTTAAAAATGCTATTGTGGTTTCTAACATATTTTTTTTCTAAAGCGAATAGTTTGCGCAAGAGACACTTCCAAAGTGGAAAAATGTGTGTCCCCCCTCTAACTTCTAAACTAAGCGAATGATAAATCTAAAAAAAAATATATGATGTACATTGCCATAAAAACTACCAACGAAAATTGGTTTAAACGCGATCCAGTCGGTAGGTAGTTTCTTTTTCAATACGGCATAAACCGCTATTTTCGCCTTGAGAAATCACTACCACTGCGAACGTGTTAAAACATCAATCAAAGTTACAACGATCTACAAGAACTTTATTATGTTACTTGCTGCTACGGAACCCTTCATGGGCGAGTCCAACTCGCACTTGGCCGGTTTTTTTAACGTGAGTGAAAATACTCATGGATCGGACTTCTACCGACTAAAAAACCTCACGTAACGCCCAATAGCCTATGGTTGGGAGCCCCGGGTAAGCCCTTTGGAAGGATGTCCCAGGACTCCCAACAGACCCACGGCCGCCACTGCGGCCTCGCCTAGGGGGTGGTTCGGGTGCTATCCCGCGTCTTTGGGGGGTTTCGGGTGTGATACCGCTTCTAAGGGGTGCGTGCGTGAATCCCTCTCGTCATGCTTCCGTCATGGGCCTGCTTCTGTAAGGACGGTGAGCAGCCCTGTCACCGTCCTCAGGCCTCCGGTCATGGAGGCCGATAGTCTTCAGCGAAGACACGTCGGTGGCGCCCAAGTCGCTGGCTCGCACAAAGAGGTGGCGCAGTCAGTCCCACTTACTCCCGCTGGAGATCATGTCAGAGTGTTCACGTCCAGACCCACTACGAGGACCGTGCACTCCACTAGCGTGTGGAGCGCTGTGTCATCGCTGTCGTCTTCGCAGTGCTGACACTCGGCCGTGCTTTGTGACATCATTTTTAGAGAAAGAGTATGACTAGGTTCCTATTACATTTTAAAGTTAAAAGCTTTTCAAAGTCTGGTAGTCCTCTAAACATGTCAGTAATTTTTTTTTAAATTTTTGCCATTTTTAAAGTGGCATAAATTCTTTATTTATTATTTTCCGAAATAATAGAAGCGATAGGAATATGTATGATACAGCAGATCTAGATTTTATGAAAAACCAAATATTTTTCAAGAGCCATTTTCAGGAAGAAAAAAAGGGGAATACGTTTGAATGGAGAATCGCCTGGCCGTCTTCCCTCTTAAAATGTCCTTTTACAATATCGCATTATTTATTTAGGACGGTCTGCGGCGGAGAGTTTTGCTATTAGGGCTGTCGCAAATGAGGGTCCTACAAACTTTTGTTGAGTAATAATGGCTTACTTGGCCATTTACAAGAAATGGAACTGTCTCTATTAATAATGTCTTTATTGAAGTGTTTGTCTTTTGGTTATTTTCTTCGTTACTAGTTGAATATTTTAGTAACAAAAGATGCGTTTATACGTTCTTTTTGTTTACATGTTAAGTATACTTAATGTTATTAAATATACCTACTTACACAACTTTTGATGCACAGAATGTACAAAGAGTCTTTCTTATAGGTACTTATAGTTCTGAGGACCTGGTATATCGTTGCTTACTCGGGGCTCCCAGTAATGGGCTGTTTTAGGGCACCGTGTGGGGTTTAGCCGGTAGGAATTGAATTAAAATAGGTATTTCAAATCATCAAAATAGTCAATGTTTCATCAATACTTGTTGCGCCAATCCAAATTTATTCCAGTTTAAACATTTATAAATTTATATACATAAGTAATTACAATAAAACTCGGGTCCAACGTTCATCGATTTCAATAATCTTTTCGGCAATAAAAGGAAGAACTTTAAGGATTCTTTTACATAAGTTTTAATATTACCTTATGTGACGTAAAAGAAGTTGCGCGGGTCAGCTAGTTCGCAATATAACCCAAAATATAAAGAGAGCCAACCCTAATGCATTTGAGTGGTCTGAAAATGGAATTCAACTTGAAACTCAATTATTCGTTGAGATATGGCACTACTTATATCTTACCTATGTAAGTTGGGTCTGTAGGTTTTCACCTGTTTATTTCTTTAGTAACACAATATTTTCACGCGATTTTAGGGTTCTTAGTTTAGGGGTATTCCGGTTCATCACAGCAATAGTGTCGGCAGCGTGAGTATTAGAGCCTTTTCCAAGTAAATCGGGCACCTGCTTTGGGCGTCAGAAATTCAAATACTCAAATGGTACCACCTCCTCCAATGGTACCTACCAAAATATTGATATAATGAATAACTCAGGTGTTACTAACTTTTAAACTTTCGCGTTGCATGATATTAATAATTATATTAAACGGGTATTAACCAAAGACTTCTATATAAACTGAGGTTTATAAGTACTTATAGAAGTCTTTGGTATTAACACGATCATGTATACCTTAAAATTGAGGCTTGACGTTTCGGCTGGGTTGCACCAGCCGTGGTAACAAGCAGACTCAATCATGGACTCAAAATGGTCTGCTTGTGACCACGGCTGATGCAACCCAGTCGAAACGACAAGCCTCAATTTTAAGGTATGCATGATCGCGTTTTTACCCGTTTTATATAATTACTAACCTCGGGTGTTATTTCTTCAGGTTCCCTAAAAGCGAGTACCTACGCAATGTGGCATACACTAATGATGGAGATGGACCATCGTCTTAACGTGGGAACCTTTCGCAACACGGTAACCCATTGGTCATCCATCTCGACAGCGACCGTAACGTAAGATAACAAGATAAATGCTCTTTTATATACCACTAAGAAGGGCTATTATGAGCTTCAATATTATGTATTTAAAATCTTCACTTGTACTGTTCCACGATATTCATTATAACTAATAGAATAGAATAGAATAAAACTTTATTTGTACACCTCGTTAAAAACTATTTACAAAATAAAACATACACTATTGTACAAAGGGCGGTCTTATCGCTAAAAAGCAATTTCTTCCAGACAATCTTAGGATGGACAGAAAAGATTTATGTTATAATAGATGGGTAGTTTAGGTGTAGAGATTATGCATATTTATACAGACTACATACATACATACCTACACAAAATATACATATATATACATACCCATATATACAAATACACATATACACATACATACATACCTACATATATATAAGTACATATACCTAGACATACGTTTATAAAAATAATATATAGATACGTATAACAAATAACAACTTCAGTGTGAAGACCTTAAATATTTGATATGATTTAGAGTATTAACTACCGTGTCAGATAATGTTGCTTTACCATTCGCTTGAAGACATCCAGAGACTGAGCACGTCTAATCGGTGTAGGCAATGCATTCCATAACCGCACTGCCTGTATGGTGAAAGATTTGTCATAAAAACTGGTCGAGTGGGTAGGTACTGCAAGTTCCAAAGATTCCGACGACCTCAAGGATCTTGAATGTGTGTCATTAAGGAACATAAATCGTTCTTTAAGATAAGTCGGGGAACGTGGATCAAACAGTATACTGTAAAGCATAGAAAGAATATGAGTATTCCGACGAAGGCGAATTGGGAGCCACTCGAGCATGTTGCGATATTCAGTAATATGATCATATTTGCGTAAGCCAAATATGAATCTTATGCAGAAGTTTTGTAGGCGCTCAAGCTTATCAAGTTGCTCTTCAGTAACGTCGAGATAGCTGATATCTGCATAATCTAGCATAGGAAGTAGGAGAGATTGAGCTAGTGCAATTTTAGTGGCCTTTGGCAGAAAATTACTTAGTCGGCGCAAGGATCCTGCAGAAGCAAACAGCTTCCGGCTGACTTCCTGCAGTTGAGGACGCCAAGATAGCGTGCCATCAATGAAAATGCCCAGATTTTTGATCGTATCGCTTAAAGTTAGCACAACACCGTCAAACATAACATCAGGCAATTGTGTTCTATCTATTCGCGACACCATAATAGGACTGCCCATAACAGCCACCTGAGTTTTGGAGGGGTTAACTCTAAGTCCATACCGCTTACTCCACCTACATATCCGCCTTAAGTCAGAGTTTATAATTGATATGGCTTCTGTAATTTCATGTGCTGGAGCTTGCATATATATCTGTAGATCGTCTGCATAAAGGTGGTAGGATGACAATAGAGATTACCTACCTAATTAACTAACATACCTTTGAGAATGCATAGCATGCATAGCAATGCATAGCATAGAACTGCATAGCATAGAACTGCATAGCCTTTGAGAAAGCCGTAAGGCAAACCAAGTGATGTTTTTCAATATGTGTAGCAAGTTCATCAAACGCTATCAATTAACACTATAATTAGCTTTAATATTAGTTATCGAATAATGATGTTATAAGTATTTGTAGAAACCGAAGTATGTGGAGAGAAAGAGAAGCGCTCTCGGCCCCGCGGACTCTGTGTTCTGTGAACCATCACTGTGGTAAGCAACATTTACTATGGGCAATCGTTGGATGGGTGACCAACACATGAAAACTTTGTGACATTTATTTGTGAGCGTTTCTCTAATTCGAAAGGTTGGTTAAGCCGTTGGTCCAGGTTGCTAGTAACACGACAGTATTTAAGTCAAGTTGAAGGCTTTATGGGTGGCTTGAAAAAAAATTACAGTGGTTCGTTACAACCTCCGCCTGTCCATTACAACACGGCAATAGGCTCACCACTTATTACGCGAGATCAAAAACTATAAGGTGAAACGTAGTTAGAGGTATTACTATGCCTATGCCTACTCCTTCGGGGAGAAAGGGTTATGTATGTATACAAACGAAACTAACTAGCAACACTTGCAATACTTTTCTCGACTTCGTATATCGGCAGCACAAATTTTGTTCAACATACTTCTATTCATATTAAAATAGAGATAAAAACTAAAGTCCACTTTCATTTACAACAAAATACAACCTTATCGAAGACTATGCTAAGAGCCTATGACACTCCACAATACCGTAGCTTTCTATTGGTGAAATAATTTTTAAAATTGGTTCAGTAGATCCAGAGATTGCCCCTTACAACGTCACAAACTCACAAACGTTACCTCTTTATAATATTAGTATAGAAGACGCAACATAGTTTTATCCTTTCAATTTTCATACATTCAGTTGAAAGGATGTATGAAAATGAGTAGAGATTGGAATGCCGACAATAGCAAATCCATTTGTCCTTTAGGAGCACAAACTGCTATAGAATTCCATTACGCATCGCGCTGCAAATTTGAATGCATGGATATTGCTTGATCAATAAATGAAAAATTGTAGCAACGTATTGCAAACCGTATTGAATATAAAACTTAGCGATACTTCCTGTTGAACCTAACCCAAGGGTAAAAATCTGGCCGTCTGTTTGTCTGTCTCCAACAAGGCTGTATCTCAAGAATCGTGATAGCTAGAGAGTTGAAATCACAGGTGATGTGTTTCTGTTGCCGCTATGAGAACAAATACTAATATCAGAAAAAAAAATGGGCTCCCCACGAATTCTGAGATTTAGATCAAGATTAAGTATAGTCGGCATACGGACACTTAAGACGGATCTGCCCTCGCTTCTTATTTAACCAATTTACACAAAACAATATAGGATCATACTGATGATGTTGTTGTGAATGCTTGTCTGCCACTTTAGTAGTATAAACACATTAGGTGAATTATTAATTGCATAAATTAGTATTTTCCAACCGCATTTAGTAGGTTATAGATAAACTGACCATTTATTTTTGATCTCAAAACGGGACATAATTTTTATTCCCCAGTTAGCAGGTTAACAATTCAAATAAACATAACGTCATTATCTATTTACAAAAAACTTGCCAAGTGCGAGTCGGATTTGCCCACAAAGGATTCCGTACCAAAAAACAAAAACTGTACAATGGGAGCCCCCCCCCCCTTCTTCCCCCCTTTTTATACCACTATGGTGGCAGACAAGCATACGGCCCAATGATGAACTGGTGGTCACCGCAGCCTATGGACGTATACAAAACCGGAGGCGCTACACTAGCACTGCCGACCCTGTAAAAACCTTCCAAGACCCCTTTTCAAGAACCCCATACTGTAGGAGTTCGGGAAAACCAAGGCCGGGAGATCATTCCACAATCAAAGCGTGCGCGGGAGAAAGCCCCTATCCGATCTAACCATGCTCGAACGGACGCAAAGTTTGAGGGTGAACATCCTGTCTATGGCGAGCGGTGCGATGGTAGAAAGTAGTCGTGGGCATCATATCGAACAAATCTTCACAGCACAAACCATTGTAAAGGCGGTAGAACACGCACATAGTCAGTCTCTCCTGTCGCAAAGAGGTTCCACACCACCTGCAAGCATAGGACCGTCACTGGAGATGTCAGCACCAAGGATACCTATACTGTTAGAGATGGGGTGAGATGTGCCTTGAAATTGTGGCGTTACAGTAAATCGGTTTTTTTTTGCGGTGAATACACAAACTTGTGTCTGGGTAGGCTTGAATTGAACAAGATTTTGTTGACCCCAATCGGACACTCTGGTGAGAGTACTCTCGATTTCAGACACAAGTTTTTCACGACTTTCTTCCACTGCAGCTCGAGAGATACCGGGACGCCCGTACTGTCGTTCGCATAACAATGAATGCCCATGTCATTGATATGTACCAGAAACAGAGTACCGGACAACACTGAGCCTTGTGGTACTCCAGCGTTTATGGACATGCAGTCAAAACAGCTGGCCGTCAACGACGCCCATGATGCTTCTACCAGCCAGAAAGCTGGACATCCCACCGCATGAACTCTCGGGCAGTCCATAGGAGGGTAATTTCGGAAGAAGACTACGGTGCCAGATCCGGTCAAAGGCCTTAGAGATGTCGAGTACTCACTGCTAGAGCCTCGCCCTTACTCTTATCATCACATCAGCCTATAGCGGTGCACTCCTGGACGTAGGACTCTCCCAATCTACGCCACAACACATGGTCCTGCGCCTTCCGCATTCAGTCCCACTTTAAAACGCATACTCTGCAAACTATGTCGACCACTCTGGTTCTCTGATGGATAACATTATTTCGGATTTTATCTCTTTGGAGAGACTCCAAAGATAGCTCCTCCATTCCTCCATTGCTTACTGCGCAACTTTCTTTAAGGGTATGGACTAGCCCAACTGTAAGTTTCCACGTCTCGGCACCGTAGGTAATATATGGTCGTTTGCTCAATAAATGGTTACTTTGTTTATATTTATGTTGACATTAAATGAACACTGGCTTCAATTAAGGTATCAGTTTACCACCAAACTACTTCATGAATTTTACACAAAAACTAAACACTCGAATCTCTAATCTCTAAATTCCTCGACCACGCATGTCCCACGGGCTACGAAATTTAAAAAAAATCGTAAGATTTCGGAAAACGGGACAATTTAGCGTCCCGGCCCTTTGTTTGGGGACAACGGGACAAGGGACCGAAAAAAGGGACAGTCCCGTTCAAAACGGGACGTATGGTCAGTTTAGTTATAGATGAAGTACTTACGTACTATTAATTATTCTGCGGTTATGGGGTTAATTTCAGCGGTTGATTCAAGTAATTTATTTATCATACTTACCTACATTTTAAGCTAATTGCTTTTGCATGATTTTGTAAGGTATATATAGTTTCCGTGTTAGACTTTACAATCGAATAATCACCAGGATAATAATCTTAGGGATCTGATTCGAACCTAGAGGAAAACAAACCCAGAAGAAAACGAAATCTGAAACGCGTGAAAAGACCCGCTCCGCTCTGGTATCTTCTTTTCCTCATCAAATTGCGGGCATTTAGGGTGGTTTTATTATCATGCGGTTTCTCACCTGCGTGTGTATGTGTAGACCACTGTGTCTATACTGTTATACTCTGTGGTTCTAGGAGTCCATGGAGCGTACCAGCTCTCACGCACTCGGATTAGAAACCACAGATATAATGTCCACAACTGAACATGGGTGTGAGCAACCGCATGACAATGAAACCGTCCTTGTCGTACCTATACGTGCGACGAGATCCTATCTAGATCTTTAAGACTGGTGTCAGCCTCATGCAAGTGATGCCTTTTTCATACCACTAAGGTGGCAGACAAGTATACGGCCCACCAGAAGGACTGGTGGTCACCGCAGCCTATCAACGTTTGCAACATCAGAGGCGCTTCACTCGCGCTGCCGACCCTATTAAAACCTTCTAAGACCCCTTTTGAAGAACCTTTGCTGTAGTATGGACGAGGCATGGCGAAGAGACGAAGAAAACTCTGTAAACTCATGAATATGAAGTCCTAGATGATGGGGTGGTTTAAAACTAAGTTATAAAAAACACCCCCAACCAGAACAGCTTACGGCCCACCTGATGGATGATGGAAAGTGGCTACCCTATCGTAGCCTTTGGACGTTTGCAACATTTGCAGTGCCGACCTTTTAAACTCATTCTAAGACCCCCTTTAGAAGAATCCTATGTTTCTCAAGATGTTCCACTGAAATCATGAGGGGGACTTCTAGATATTCACTGTAGTATATTCATCTCTGATCTGGCGATATGCAATATAGGTTAAATATGACCATCGTCAAGGCTTATAACGCCTATTATAGCTACATTAACAAGTAACATAAACGCTTCCATCAATGTTACTATATTGTAGGGTGGCAATGAGGCTTCTGTTTGAGCGACTAATCCTATTATTTTAGTGTCTATCGATCCATTTTAATAGGCAAGGCTATTTAGCCCCCCAACTCTGCAAGAGGGGTATCGGCAGATAGATGGGCATCGTGTGGTTTTAGTCAGTAGGAGTCAGGCACAGCATCCATGATGATTACCCCACGTAAAATAAGAGGGGTATAGCCGTATAAGATGTAGGTGAAGGGTACTCATATATTCTTGCACCCGAATTTTCTCGACTATCCCTTTTTGATCGAGATGAAAAGCAGCTGAACTACTCTACGTTTTACTCTCTAGTCTAGATCTAGTTTTTCAGTACATTATCCACTTGCTCACTCAAACGCAAGAAAAATAAGTTTCAAGGGAAACGCAACGAGATTGCTCTCATTTTACTCGAACTTGACTAATTCCTTGATTATGAAATACTCTGAAGATAGTGACAAAAACTTGAGCCTCCCTAGAAATCTTCTCTCATCCACTCACAAATCTAGTTTTGTTTACTCATCTTTTGTTTTACAATATCTTCTCTCTCGCTCTCAGAGTTAAGGTATACCTCAGCTCATCTTTATTATCACTTCTGTGTAGAAACCGTGACTATAATATATATGGTCTGCGAAACAAAATACATCTGTGTAAACTATTTTATATTGTTAGAAAACCCATTACAGGATAACACAGTTTTCCGTTCATGAACTTAAATTAACATTTAATCGCGTCCGTGTTCGGGAAATGTCCGCACTATTCGAGGAGTCATTGCGACTACAAAGTGCATAGTAGTTAGCGCAAATTCTCGTTAATGCCATCGTTATGTTGAGCAGTGTAGGCGTCGCTTTAGCGTTTACGGCTCTCCACCAATTTCTAGCGTTGCGGAATGGAAACATACGGGCTATAGTACGGGACGTTTTTAGAGAGTTTAAAAAGTTATTAGGCTGTGGTTTCGCAATGTCTGAACAAAGTTATAAATAATCGAGAACGAGGCGGCGGGAAAGACCAGTAAAAATATCTCTCTCCCGAGTACCTACCAAGTCGCACTTACAGGCTGTATACGCTTGGGGCGCCGATTCTTGATTAGGCATTTTTTGACTACCGGCTTCCTTGACCGAAGGCCTGAGAACAGCGAGTTTGTAGCTTGCCGTTCTTATAGAAGCAAGTCCAGACGAATAGGTGTCTCTTCGCCACTCAAAAAAGTGGGATAGCACTTTTTTTTTTTAAAGCACCCAACTTCTCCGTCCCCAATGAAGCGAGTCAACATTCTCCCCATACGAAAAAGAGAGTACTCACTAGAAAAGTTGTTATTTAAATTTACATAAATACATATGCTTTAATATATGCATGTATGCATATATGCATATGCATAGTGCTTTAAGATAACTTTTATTCTCCCGTGTGTATCAGAAGTGAGTATTTAAGATGTCCCAGCAATATCGCTGCGTTGCTGCGCTCGCTAGGTGTGTACAAACTTCTACAATTGCTACAAATAGTAGTAGTTGCTGCTACTACATTCTAAGACTATCAAGTTACATTTTATTTACAGTAAAAAAAAGATCATTTGCTTCGGATTCATTCATCTAGTAGGCTAAACGAAGCTATTATCAACTTGTCTTATAGGATCTGGAGGACTGACAAATATCCCTACTAACTATACTATACTATACTATCTTTACGCAAAATCCCCTGCGGGGTAGGCAGAAAGAACCGAGCGCCACATTTTCACATCCCTACTTATAGTATAAAATGTGAAAATAACCACAAAAGCGATTCTAATAAAATTTGGTATACAGAGCTAGCTGGAGTTTTTTGTTCATATGGGGAGGACTCTTCTCGGGCTGTTGTTTATAAATAAGTTTCCTAAAAAATCCAAATAGGTATTCGCAAAGCTAATAATTCCACTCGGACTAAGTTGGACCGACATTACGCATATATCTATAGTTGAGTATAAATAACAAACGCTAAAACTAAAGAAAACATTATTCCAACTAGGGATTCAAACTCAACGCCTCAATACCTAACTAGCCGCATTTACCACCGCTGTACCACAAAGACACATAATTATGCCAAATGAGTGTCATAAAACAAGCTCTTCATTACAAACTTACTTGGAAACTTTTAGCGTGACGGAACAGCAGTTATTCTCCCCATCAAATCAAGTTACCCCATCGCGGGGTAATGAAATTCCCCAAACAAATGTATGAGAGTCAATACATTAACACAGTTCCGCCATTTCCTTATCACAACGAACGTGTAAGGTTTAATTCCTGATTATCTGATAGAACATTTATGTTGTGTTCGATTCTTTTCACGTAAATGATAAAGTTTGTAAGACACTGAGTGCAAAAAAAATGTTATTTAAATTTTAATAATATAAACAGGAAAATCATCTGGTCTATAAGCAGGGTGCGATGGGAGGAACATAACATATGATCGTATAAAGTAATAGGTGGTGAGCTGTGTTGCCGTGATGATATGGACAGGCGCAGGTTGTGTAGGACTCCCCGTCGTTGAAAATTTTCAAGTCGTCCATTAAGATCTTTAACTTGGCTTAACGACTGCCATTTTACTGGCAACCGAAAACAACAGCTTAATATGCCTTCTGAAGCACGGAAAAGCTTGCAAATAAATCATTGTGGTGGTCACCCATCCATAACCGGCCATAGTAAATATTGTTTACTACAGTGATCGTTTACAGATGAGAGGAAGGGCGACAAAGTTGATAGGGTGCAAGCCAGCTTACCCTAAAAGCGGTGACTTGCTGACTCACATTCGAGGTCATGGCGAATAGAAGAAAAATTTAAAACAAAGCTCCATACCAACTCATGTAACCGAAGTGGTACAGTTAGAGCAAATTACTCTTAAAATGAAATTGGGAGAGGGCTGTGGCAGACTTACGGTGAAGCCAGTCCATGCCCTTAAAGTTGCGTAGCGAGCTATGCTTGAGGTGTCTCTGAGGGATAAGATCCGGAACGATGCGATGTTATCCGCCGGAGAACCAGAGTGGTCGACATAGCTCGCAGAGAATCCCGTTTGAAGTGGCAGTGGGCTGTTGGCTGAGCCGATGGTCGGTGGAGCAAACGAGTTCCGGAGTGGAGACCGCGACTTGGTACACGTAGGGTGGGACGACCCTCCACCAGATGGACCGATGAACTGAAGAAGGTCGCAGAGACTGACTGGATGCAGAAGGCGCAGGACCGTGTATTGTGGCGTAATTTGGGAGAGGCCTTCGTCCAGTAGTGGACTGCTATAGGTTGATTGATATAAGGATTCAATTTCAAATGAAAAGAAGAATCTGGTTTATACTTCAACAAAGTTAACCAGTATCATTCCTTCTTTAAACAATCATTGACCGTGGCCCATTTCTTAGCCTCACACACAGTGTAACTCTCAAACTAACTAGTTCCTCGAAAGTGTCAAAGCCAGTTAGACTTCATAAACAAAGTTACTGACACTAAACTTCTGTCGTTAGTACGACTAAGCTCTCGGTGTGTCCCCGCAGTAAGGCACGGTGCTCATTAGCGGTCCGACAGCTGGGGAGATCCATCGGCATTCCTAAACGTAAGTGCACACAACTAGTAACATTTTTTTTTAACGTGAAGAAAATCCTACAGGGATGCTATGTCGGACTTATACAGACTAAAACCACACGTTTATTACCCAACAGTTAGGGTTGGGAGCCACGGTTAAGCCCTCGGAAGGATGACCCTAGGACTAACAACAGACCTACGGCTACCATTCGGGTGCTATCCCGCGTCTCTGGGGGGTTGTTCGGGTGTTATCCTGCTTCTTAAGGGGGGGGGGGGGGGGCGAGTTTCCCGCACGTCCCACGGTCGTCTAGCTAGGGCCTGCTTCTCTTCGTCATCGAGACGGTGAGCAGCGCCCTCAGCGTCCTCCTGGGCGATCATGGAGGCTGATAGTCTTGGGCTTAGGCATGTCGAGGCCACCTTAGAGTCTACTCACATTCATCGATAGCCTGTGAAAATTCGCAATATTTAATTATTTTTTTTACGCTTTGAAACATCAGTAACCGGCACGAGATACAAAGCAAAATAGCGAACGCTTTCTTTCGTGTCGACACCGGCGAACGCGCATTGCTGTAGTTCTTAGACACCGTACTTGCGACTAACTTTTTCACAATAGTCATAAATCTCTTCTTCAGAGCGGAGGTGATATCTTGCCGCGGTATCCCGGAGACTGTCAAAGCATTCCGAAGGATGCGACAAAGCACGCCTAAGCTTACCGCAGTAGTATTTATGTACTTACGACCATGGAGCAAATATAAGATTTGCTCCATGCTTACGATAGTTAATATTGAAACGTCCACTTTAATAACAGACTTTTTTTTAAAAACAATGGTTAGTTGTTCAGTGTCATTTCTAGAACCTAAGTGATGATGACGGTTTACATTTGCTTAAAAGCTGCCCTTAACACAATTAACGAACATAGCCCCTATCATAGAAACTGAAATTAACTGTTTTCGTCTTTTTTCATTACTAATATTTTATAGAGGAAAGATTTGATTGTTTTGCATCGAATAGGCTACGAAACTACTGAAACGATTAAAAAAAGAAATTCACTGTGGGAAGCTACACTCTTCCCGGTGAACCGAGGTTATAATATTCCCGTATTCCCACGGGAACGTGAGCTACGCGGGTAAAACCGTTCTCTAAAAAGTAATATTTTTATTCGTCGTCCAAAAATACCTTTTCATACCGCGCCGCAAATGTGCGCTGAGCCTAAATCGTGTTATTTTAACAGGGTCTGTTAATAGGGCCCGTGTTAATAGGTAGATACGTGGAGCAATAAATTGTGAAGAGATAGGCCCCGCCGATTCTATTAGGAAAATGTATGGAGTTTTGGGTATAAGTCGACTACTTAAGATTGAGGGCACGCGTGAATTTCTTTTAATATCTGACTATGTACGAATATAAAATTATAGCTGATAGACTAGCTGACTCGCGCAACTTCGTTTGCGTCACATTAGAGTGAGGTATGGTATTAATATTTCGAGTATTATAATGTTCCCGTTGCATTTACCCCCCTCGCGCTTATTCTCGTCGCCTGGCGTCGCTTGTATTCATTAGAGCTAAACAGCTTATCTTCGTTTGCGTCACATGAGAGTGAGAAGGAAAGAGGTGTTAAAGTGATATAATGTTTCACGTCGCTTTTACTTCTACCCATCCGTTTTTCGGTATGGAACTCATCGTGTGCGAGTCAGACTCGCACTTGGCCGGTTTTTATCGTTCAGTTGACTGGCTGCCACTGCAGACCAAGTTAACTCCCGTCACGTCGCTCATACTTTTAAACTTAATAAGAGGGTTATTGTAAGTGAACCTTAAAAGATAGGCATATGCTGTCAAGGACTTTTTTTCATAACTTTTTAAGAGAAACAATTTTGTAGTACACATTTTTTACGTAACTTTAACTATTTATGCAGCGTCAGCAATGGAAGTTCTCAAAAGAAAGAAATAATCCCCGTTCTCGAAACATTATTCATGGCTGCTCCGCTCCTATTCGTCTTAGCGTGATGTTATTTCGCCATTAGCCAGCCTCAATAAATGGACTATTAAACTGTAAAATAATTTTTGAAATGCAACCAGTAGTTTCTGAGATCCTAGCACAAACAAACTCTTCAGTTTTATTATTTCGTAAGCGAACCCTAAGAGATAGACAAATTAGGTTATTGTGAGCGAACCTTATAAGATACTACCCGTTCGCTCTAACTTTGCCGTTGGCGTAGAGACGTATACCCGAATTGTTAATTAGCCGAAGTAAATTGACAGTAGCTAATGTCACTTCGTCATAGAAAATACGCAACATTGTATGAAGAAGTGACATTAGTTGCTGTCAATTTACTTCGTCTAATTAAAAATTCGACTTTAGTATGGAGCCGAGCGGCAAAGTTAGAGCGAACGAGCAGTAGACATATGCTGTCGCGGACTTTTTTTTAGAACTTTTTAAGAGAAACAATTTTGTAATACACAATTTTTACCTAACTGTAACCATTTACGCAGCGTACGCCTCGGAAGCTTTCAGACGGTAAAAAATATTAACCGTTTTCAAAACATTCTTGATTGCTGCTCCGCTCCTATTCGTCTTAGCGTGATGTTATATAGCCTATAGCCATCCTCGATAAATGGACTATCAAACTGTGAAAGAATTTTTGAAATCCAACCAGTACTGCTCGTTCGCTCTAACTTTGCCGCTCGGCTCCATACTAAAGTCGAATTTTTAATTAGACGAAGTAAATTGACAGCAACTAATAAATATCACTTCTTCATACAATGTTGCTTATTTTCTATGACGACATTAGCTACTGTCAATTTACTTCGTGTAATTAAAAAATTTAAAAATTCGGGTATACGCCTCTACGCCAACGGCAAAGTTAGAGCGAACGGGTAGTAGTTCCTGAGATCCTAGCGTTCAAACAAATAAACAAACAAACTCTTCAGCTTTATAATATTAGTATGGATTATTCACAAATATCATGGTAAATACATAGATCTAAAAAAATACTATAAGATAAAACCACAATAATACGGTTTTTAGGGTTCCGTAGCCGAATGGCAAAAAACGGATCCCTTAAAGATTCGTCATGTCTGTCTGTCTGTCTGTCCGTCTGTCTGTCCGTCCGTGTGTCACAGCCATTTTTCTCCGTAACTATAAGACCTATGCCATTGAAACTTGGTAAGTAGATGTATTCTGTGAACCGCATTAAGATTTTTATATAAAATTAGAAAAAAAGCAGAAACTGAAATTTTTTTTTTCCTTCAAACCCATACGTATGGGGTATCTATAGATAGGTCTTCAAAAATGCTATTGAGGTTTCTAACATTATTTTTTTCTAAACTGAATAGTTTGCGTAAGAGACACTTCCAAATTGGAAAAATGTGTCCCCCCCCCCCTCTAACTTCTAAACTAAGAGAATGATAAGTCTAAAAAAATTATATAATGTACATTGCCATAAAAACTACCAACGAAAATTGGTTTGAACGAGATCGAGCTGGTAGTTTTTTCTTAATACGTCATAAACCGCAATTTTCGCCTGTAAAAATCACTACCACTGCGAACGTTATAAAAGATCAATCAAAGTTACAACGAACTACAAAAACTTTTATAATATGTTACTTGCTGCTAAGGAACCCTTCATGGGCGAGTCTAGCTCGCACTTGGCCGGTTTTTTGTATATCAGTGGGTCTTCGGTGTGACCATTAAGCGTAATATATTTTAAAAACTAACGTAAAGTCTTGCCTTTTTACCCCAAAGGTGTAGGCAGAGAGATAATGCCTCTTCTGTCTAGAGGTTAAAATGTGCGACTACGGATCGAGGTAGTGGGTTCGATTCTCACCGGAGACAAAAAATTGTTTGATACATTAATGTTTGTCTCGAGAGTCTGGTTGTTTCTATGTATTTCTATGTATTATAAGAATGTATTTAAAAGTATACCCGTGGTCTGATACCTATAACACAAGCAGGTTATTCCTAGCTTACTTTGGGATCAGATAGCGTTCTGTGAATATTTATTTATTTATTATTATGTCCACATTTCATCGAATTGTTATTTCTATTACATTTTGTGCCACGTAAAGCCTCGATGATACGGGGCGAGTATACAAGCTGCTAGCTGCCGAGTTCGCTACTCGCCAGCTAGCAGCTTGTAAACTAGTTCCTGGTCAAAAATAGATTGTAAATAAGCTCGATGACATGAAGCGAGGTTCATATTAATACTTGTGGACATTCTCACACAACATCATCTAGCTCAAATTAAGCTAATATAAGCTTGTGCTATAGGATCTAGACGAACTGATAGACGTACTTTGATAAATATTTTTAAATACTATACTTACGTAGAAATAAATTTTATACATAGAAAACATCCAGACTCCGAATCAAACATTTGTGGATCACACAAATATTTGGACTGACCCGGGAATCGCCCCCAGGACCTCAAGCGCGGCAGGCAGTTACACTACCAACTGCGCGACCGAGGCAGTCAAGCTGTTTGCGATCTCGCTTGCTTGTAGCTTAATCTATAGACTCGCTCCGTGACATCGAGGCTAGGCAGTAAGCCTTTTTTTATAATTCAATGGAGCCGGCTGCGCGCACGAAAAAACATGACGTACTACCCGTTCGCTCTAACTTTGCCGTTGGCGTAGAGGCGAATACCCGAATTGTGAATTAGACGAAGTAAATGGACAGTAGCTAATGTCACTTCGTCATAGAAAATACGCAACATTGTATGAAGAAGTGACATTAGTTGCTGTCAATTTACTTCGTCTTATTAAAAATTCGACTTTAGTATGGAGCCGAGCGGCAAAGTTAGAGCGAACGAGCAGTATGCGCCGTTACCTCGCTCTGAGGCGGTTCATTTAAGGCTTAGTTGTCTCGTTCAACTATCGTCAGTAAACCGACTGGTCAAACAACCGATTTTTTTTTAACGTGAGGAGAATTCTGCAGGGATGCTAGGCAGGACTCCTACCGGGTGAAAACCACACGCTCCCTACCAGTCCCTACGTAATGCCTACAGTTGGGAGCCCCAGGTATGCCCTCGGAGGGATGACCCCAGGACTCCCCACAGACCTACAGCTACCACTAGGACTATGGGCACCTAGGGGGGAAGCACGCACACGCACACTAGAAGCTACTTTCATACAATCTGAGATTTATTGACGTCAAGTTATTGATGGTGAATTCATACATACATATTGTCACGCCTTTATCCCCGAGGGGGTAGGCAGAGGTATAGTATACGCCCACATTTCACCTTATAGTTTTATGTCCCACGTAATAGGTGGTGAGCCTATTGCCGTGTTGAAATGGACAAGCGCAGGTCGCCGCGACCCGCAGTTGAAATTTTTCCAGCCGCCCATAAGGCTTTCAACTTGGCTTAACGATTGGCAACTTTACAATTACTGACAACCGGGTTTCATTTCGAGTTTTCTTTCTCTACGCAATGGATCTTTATGAAAGTGTTCCCTTAGTCGCCTCTTACGACACCCTTGCGATGTATGGGGTGGGGATATTTTGTACTCTTACCCGTCGCAAAACGGGATCCCGTCGTCACACGGGACTTCCCTTAGTTGCCTCCTACGACACCCTCGGGATCGTGAATGATCGTATCAAGAGTCCATTATGATATTGATATAAATGCGTTTGCTACATAGAAGTGACGCATCACTGGCTAACAGCTATCAAATCGAAATGCATTTTGTAATCAAGAACATGTTTTAAATTGCTGCTGACTATTACATACGAATCGATACTTTAGTCTTTGTTTAACATCACGACTGTATATATTGTAGAATTTTAATTATATCTGCTTTTTGTGCAATTTAAATAATGTGGGTTTTGCAGTGTATAGAACTATAGACAATCGAATTCTACCGCCATTTTAAAAGTCAAATTTAATTTATTTTTAAATTCTTTAGTAACTATGTATTAAATACTTTTTTGTGTATTCTTACTTAGAAATAGCGGCTGGCCGGAGTATAAAATTTGACTACGTTATTTTCAATGTGGACTTCCAAAGTGAGTATTATTTTTTTATTTTTATAGTAATTGTCAATGTTATCAATAACTAAATTATAGATTGCTAGCGGTTATGGACTTACGCGGTTTCACCCGCGTAGCTCCCGTTCCCGTGGAAATACGGGAATAAAATATAGCTTATAATATGTTCACCGCAAAGAGTGTAGCTTCCCAACAGTGAAAGAATTTTTCAAATCGATCCAGTAGATCCGGAGCCTATTCGATACATCAAACAATCAAATCTTTCCTCTTTATTATATTATTAGTATAGAGTAGCGGATACGGACTTACGCGGTTTAGCTCCCGTTCCATGGAAATACCATGGGAATAAATTCCCAGCAGTGAAAGAATTTTCCAAATCGGTTCAGTAGTTTCCATACGGTCAGTCGTGAGATAGGCGATCATTTGTGGCATTCGTCATTAGAAAGCCAATTCTCTGAAGTAGCTGAAGCAGCATGACTTGTCTCATAATTTATTATAAGGTGAAAAAAGACAACCGGGCTCAGACGGAATTTAAACCCTTAACCTAAGGTTGTCTTTTTCACTGTATAATAAAATATGATGAAAATGTTAGCATACTAATTGCTTTAACTATTTTATCCATGTGTAATAATTATGTTAATAATTATAATTTTGGCATTAATATCATAGCATTTCTATGATAATAATTATTATTGAACAATATCTCTGTACTCTGTATGTATCTCTGTACCAAATTTACAAAAATATAGGTATGACATAATTGCATACGTTATTGTTATATAGTACCTACGTCTAAATGGGTTCTACGCGGTTCATAGTACATCACAAACAAAGCTGTGGAGCATCTCGCACAAAAATTATCAACAAATTTTGAACAAACCAAGAATTAATCGTACCCTCATCACAACTAAATTGATTCCCACAGTGATTAAAATAAAATAGTAAGTCCGACTTATCTCTGCCAATATATCCAGGGGCTTATTACCCAAAAACTTGGTAACCAAACGGCTCAACTTGTCAAATGAGCGTCGCGACGGTAACGAGAAAAGTTTTTTGATCAGCTAACCCCCGATACGGGTTGTACTCGTAATCATAAGTTAGATCGAGCGTACGAATTGAGTTATGTGGTTATACTTCACAACTTAGAAGGTCATGTTAAGATGAATTACTTAGTTAGTTCTTTTTACTTTTGCTCACAAGTTGGTGCTAAGTTACGTGATTATTTGACGCGTAGAATGACAGGTAATTGGTAGACGAATTAGGAGTTGTTTTTACGACTATCACGAAATTATGTTCAGTGCGATGGCTCTGTGATAGTACACATGATAATTTAAACCTTATTTTAAATGCATTAACTTGTAATATCGTGCACATTTATCATAATTAACATATCAGTCGGGGAACACGGAACTTTGAACTTAATACTTGTTTGTAATTAAGTAAAATGTAACAAGAAATAAGAAATAAGAAAAAAAAAGTGGGTAGTCGACCGATAAACACACAAATTTTTTTGCTCTCTTTTAATAAATCATTAAATTAATTATTATCTACATTTAGTGAACATATGTACTTTAAGGATACTTAATACTCACTAGTGCTCGCTGTCCAGTGTTATTATTGCTGTGTCACTTAATCAAGCCATAGATATCTCACTAACAATATGGACCTAAAACTTGCTAATGGTCTTGTTGAACTTGCTGAGCTGGAAAAGAGGTTTGCTTCAAGAATGGAAGATTATGATGAAAAGCTCCAACAGATCACGTCTGGAACCACTGCAGCTTCACCAGAGGTAGTAAATCTGGCTAAGGACTTTAGCCAGTTTAAGAATTTAGTTTGGCAGACACTTTCCAGCATAAAGGCACAGGTTGAACTTCTAACACTGGGGCTGGACCGACATGAGACCACCATGAGGCGTAAGGTTCTGTTATTCCACGGTGTTCCTGAGTGCCCAAATGAAAATTTGCACGAGTCTGTACACAAAATCATATCTGCAGAGATGAAGCTTTCCGAGGTTGGTCTGCAGCACCTTAACATCTGTCACAGACTGGGCAGTGCAAAAGGGAAGATACGCCCCGTACTGGTTCGATTTCATGGTCTGCAACAGCGTCATATGGTGTGGGACAGTAAAACTGCACTTAAGGGCACTTCCATTGCTGTCTCGGAATTCCTGACCAAGGCGCGGCACCGTGTCTTCACAGCCGCTAGACACCACTTTGGAGTAAGGAGCTGTTGGTCTGCCGAGGGCAAGATAGTCATCTTGACTCCTGACAAAACCCGCAGGAAGATTGAATCCAGGTCTGAGCTCGACAGTATCATCCATCAATATCCGAGTCCCGTGAATGAAAACGTCAAATCTTCACAGCCTGTGGCTGCAGGATCTTCGAAGACTAGCGAGGCACCGAAGCTAGTGAAGGCAGGCAAGTCTAGTCGCCGTCGCGTCTAATACAGTTAAGGCTTTTAATATTTATTATTGTCAGTCGCACTTTGCTCCACACTACCGGTCTATTTTTGTTATTTGGTTACTTGCTCGATACCATAACATTGTCCTTTGTTTCATTATCTTAGGTAAACATACTAAGTACACTGTAACCATTTTGTTTCTCCATATAACAAACAAGTACCCACTGATAAAGTATTTTAAAATAATGTTTGTACAGTATTTATTGTTTACAAGTTTAGTTTGACGGAATAATGTCTACGTCAGTCATGACACTGACATTTTGACACTTCATGTTAATGCCGGCTCCACACGTCCGACCGAATAGTAGAAAACGTTGTAGTGTTTTGTTTTCAAATTTTTTAGATTTAATTCCAGTAGTTTTGTATCCGGATTGCGTGTGGGATAATTAGTCTCAAGTAATTTTTTTTTTTTTTTTTACGTTGTTCTTAATCAAAGACCTCCTTAGCTGTATATCGGATTTTTTTTTTTTTTATCTCGTCATAATGCGACTGATGATGTTAAAATTTCTACCACTATATTAGCGAGTCAGTGAGATGCTAAATATTTGTATTCTTAATTTTTTTTTTATATTCTTATAAGTATATTATAGTATACATAATTATATAATATTATATTGAAATTTTGTATCTTGGAAAACATGGACGTCCTTAGTGACTCAGATAGTAGCTTTTTATCGTGCTCTTCTGCCTCTGACAGTTTTCACAGCGTGGATGACGACTCTTCCGCTAGTCTGATTCTGCACGATCATCTCACCTCTTTCTCTTCCCAGTATCCTAAAAATCTCAATATTGCCCATATTAATGCCCAAAGTGTTTACGGCCATTATTCCGATCTTCTGGCGTCTTTTAGCAACTCCTCTCTGGATGCTATACTTATTTCAGAAACGTTCCTTAAACCATCCATACCTTCTACACAATGCTCACTTCCAGGCTATGTGCTTATACGTAACGACAGAACTGGTATACGCTGTGGTGGTGTGGGTATTTACCTGCGTGCAGACATCTCCTACAAGATTATTAGTGCATCACCTTCTGCCTACACTGAGTCAGCTGAACACCTTTTCCTGGAAATTTCCTTACCTCACACTAAACTTCTCCTTGGAGTTTTCTATAGCCCCAGCTTGCATATCAACTACTTCAACTCTTTCGATGACCTCTTACATGACCTTACTCCATCCTACAGTCACGTAGTCATAATGGGTGACTTTAATACTTGTCTGCTAAAAAACGATTCCCGCTCTCGTACATTGTTGTCTTTGTTATCTGACTATAACTTACACGTTTTGCCTCTTTCTACAACTCACCATCTCCCTAATCACGATTCCTTACTTGACCTTATTTTAGTCTCCTCGCCGAATGACGTGTGTAGTCATGGGCAGTTGTCCGCTCCTTTCTCCCATCACGACTTACTTTACCTTTCTCTTCGTCTTCGTCCTCCTAAACGTAAGCCTCAAATATGTTTTCTTCGTAATTTCAAGGGTATGGATCTGGAGGCATTACAATTGGATGCCGTCTCTGCTGACTGGTCGCTAGTATTCAATTCTGCTAATGTTGATGACATGATTAATATTTTTAATTCAACGGTTGTAGCGTTGCTCGATCGACATGCCCCGGTTAAACGAGTCCGCATTAAACATTACCCGGCTCCCTGGTTGAATGCTACTATCAAAAACTTGATGGCACGCAGAGATAAAGCTAAAAAGCGACTCAGGAATTGTCCATCTGAACAAAATTTGTTAGTGTTTAAGTCCCTGCGGAATCGCTGCAGTCGGATGTGTAGAGATGCAAGAAGACGCCACTTCTATGAATCTCTTAACGGTCGGAGTTCTGCTGAAACCTGGAGGTTTCTTAGGTCTGTTGGCATAGGCAAATCACCTAAATCTGACACCAAGGACATCGATGTCAATGCGTTGAACACACATTTTTCACGGCCACCGGTCTTATTGGATGCAACTGTGAAAAGCGCCACACTACTTAGATTGGGGGACGGGCCTGTGCCGCAGACCTCTTCCTTTCAGTTTCACTCGGTTTCGGAGGCCGACGTTAAGAGATCTCTATTGTCCATTTCTTCATCTGCTTCGGGCTATGATAACATTTGCTCTAGGATGATCCTTCCCATTCTACCTATCATACTCCCTGTTATCTCTCATATCTTTAATTTCTCGTTATACTCTGGTTCCTTTCCTGCGGTTTGGAAGTCAGCCTATGTTATACCGCTACCTAAAAAAACGAAACCTTCCTCGCTGACTGACTACCGACCTATTTCTATTCTCCCTTTTCTTTCTAAAGTTCTGGAGCATATTGTTCATCGTCAGCTCTCCATCTTTTTGTCGACTTCTAACTCCCTTAGCTCTTTCCAGTCGGGATTTCGCGCTGGGCATAGTACTGTCTCAGCGCTGGTTAAAGTTACGGATGACATCCGTTGGGCTATGGAGCGGAAGGAGTTAACTCTCTTGGTCTTGCTTGATTTTAGCAGTGCTTTTAACTCCGTTGACTTCGATGTGCTACTTGGTACATTGAAGTCTATAAACGTCTCTCCTCCTGCTATACTCTGGTTTGACTCATACCTTCGAGGGCGTTCCCAGTGTGTCCGTATCGATCAGACGAACTCTGACTGGTGCGAGCTATCTGCAGGCGTTCCTCAGGGTGGCGTTCTATCTCCTCTTTTATTCTGTATCTTCATCAACTCGGCTACGAGTCTTATTTCCAGTAACTTCCATCTCTACGCTGACGACCTGCAGCTGTACCGACATTTTTCGGCCACTGACGCCCCATCTGGCATTTCGTGCATCAACCGCGACTTAGATAGACTAAGCGACTGGGCTAATTCGGTCGGATTGCGCATCAACCCTCTGAAGTCGCAAGCCATCGTCATTGGCAGTAAGTATCAAACTGACAATCTGCCGGTGTCTGAACTGGATCCAGTTCTTTTGGCCGGTATTCAGATACCTTACGCAGACACTGTGAAGAACCTTGGAGTGATCATGGACACCACGCTATCCTGGAGTGCCCATATTAGTGACGTCAGCAAGAAAGTGCACTTCTCCTTTCATTCGTTGAAGTGCCTCCAGAGCCTCTTGCCCTTGAGGACGAAAATTAGTCTTGCTCTAACTATAATTCAACCCATTATTGACTACGCCGACGCCTGCTACTTAGACGCCACTGAGGAGCTTCTGGATAAACTTGAGAGGTTGCAAAATTTGTGTATACGCTTTATATTCAATCTTAGAAAGTTCGATCATGTTTCTCACTTTCGCAAAGAACTCAAGTGGCTCCCAATCCGCCTTCGCCGTAACACTCGAATCCTCTGCCTCCTTTACAATATCCTTTATAATCCATCTTCACCTCCCTATCTAAAGGAAAGGTTCTCTTTTGTTCGTTCTCCTGATGCTCTCTGCAGATCTCACCTACGCTCAAATCTTAAATTTCCTTCTCACAAAACCGGTTTTTATTCAAACTCTTTCACCGTGCATGCAGTCAGACTATGGAACTCACTTCCGCCTGGTATCAGAGACAGTAAAACTATCAGCACTTTTAAAAAGAAAGTCCGTGGACACTATTTCTCTACAGTGTAATCCTATTTATTTATATATGTAATTTTTATTTAAATATATATTATTATATTTACTTATTTATATATGTAATATATACAGTTAATAATATTTATCTTTTATTTTGTGTGTTATGTTAGTTCTATCCTGTTTTGTAAACACACTTTTTCTTGATCTTTCCTTTTTCTTCACGTTCTCCTCTCGCCGGTCTGCTGGTAGATATTTCTTACAGAAATAAGCAGTACCATTGTACCTATTTATCCTTTTATTATTGTTATTTTACTTTCCTAGTGTGTACATAAATGAATAAATAAATAAAATAAAGAAATTACTACGAGTATTACCCACAGAGCAACGCGCTCATTAACAAGGTTGCTATGTGCTATAACTGCCATCTTGAACATTTTTTCGTGGATTTACTTTGCGTGTAGGTTGTAGAAGAACCCTATACGTTTCTACAAAAAGAAAACATAATCTCTTTTGCAAGATACCTATGTCAATGAATGTTCTTAAAATTGCCTGCAGGTAGGTACTTAGGTGTATGTATCTCAGTATGTTCATTAATTATTTAGATCTTATTCCTTACAAGAGATTTCAGCGAAATACTCGTAAGTTTATTTTCTGTTTGGTTCAATGATACTGACCTGCCTGCTGAATAGTCATGGCGATATTTCGCGATTTGCTGCTTGATCACAAACAAGACTAATGACAGTGATTCATTAGATGACCACTTACAGATATCAGATTCTGATTTCTGTGTGACAACCCAATGATGCCTTTTCTACGCTCCACCTATAGAACTCGAGGTTGTAAGAGGAAGGAAACTCGTTTTATTTTTTTAATTTCCAATTTTTATTTACTGTCTTAAATTTAAAAAAGCGCTCGTGACCCCGTGGACTCAGTGTTCTGTAAACGAACCGGTCCATGAATGGGTGACCATCCATGTGATCATTTTGTGACATTTATTTGAGGGTTTCCGTGCTTCGGAAGGCACGTTAAGCCGTTGATCCCGGTTGCCAGTAAAATGGCAGTCGTTTAGCTAAGTTGAAGGCTTTATTTCAACAGCAGGCAGTCACAACCTACGCCTGTCCCTTTAAACACGGCAATACGGCTCACCATCTATTACTTGGAACAAATTATACAAAGGTGAAATGTGGGCATATAATATGCCTCTGCCTACCCCTTCGGGGATAAAGGCTTGACCATATGTAATGTATGTATGTCTTAAAATTAAGTATTAGCTTTTCAAATATAAGTTTTATAATTGCATTTCTTGTGCACGTACCATTGGATTACATCCTTATGAACTTGGCACAGACGCAGCCTTGGATTTCCCGGGAACCTGTTTTAGAATCGAAAACGAGGTGCAATAACATCGCTTGAAGCTTAGGTACGCAATAGAACCTTTTCTTTTATACGAAGTAATTGTTAAAGGGTTTATTATATTGAGAATTCGCAAAGTTTGGCGCTTTTGTATGTATGTATTTAATTAATACATAATAGTAGACATAATACATAATAGGCAGAAACCAATGTGCAACTTAATGGCCAAGAGTTGGAACTTGTGAAATCTACTGCGTTCTTAGGGTTGACGATGGATTCTGGATTGCAGTGGGGCCCACATATTGAAAAACTGGCTGGCAGATTAAGTTCAGCAGCATTTGCTGTCCAAAAGATTAGGCATTTGACTGATGTAGAAACAGCGCGAATAGTGTACTTCAGTTACTTCCACAGTGTAATGTCGTACGGTATGCTACTATGGGGCAATGCCGCAGATATAAATACAATTTTTGTTTTACAAAAACGGGCCATAAGAGCCATAATATAGATTAGGTCCAAAGGTCTCTCTGCGAGAAAAATTTAAAGAAATAAATATTCTGACTGTGGCATCTCAATATATTTTTGAAAATCTTATGTATGTTCAGAAAAATTTATCTAGTTTTACTAAGTTAAGCGATAGACACAATGTGAACACCAGACATAAAAACAACCTTGCCGTTTATCATTGTAGACTGAACAAAGTCAGTAATTCTTTCCTGGGTAACTGTATACGTTTTTACAACAGGCTTCCAAGCGAAATTAAAAGCATGCCCCTAATTAAGTTTAAAAAGTGTATAAAAAGTAAATTGTGCTGCAGGGGCTACTATACAATTGACGATTATTTGATTGATAAGGAAGCCTGGTAGTGATCTGCTTGCTCTACTGATGGAGTTTTAGTTTATAGTATCTACTTATTGTACATATGTAGTGCACAAAAAGAATAGCCCGCCGAGTTTCTTGCCAGTTCTTCTCAAGCGGGCCGCGTTCCGAACTGGTGGTACTATTTGCATTGTATTCATTGACGTGTCGCAAGTGCCTATGTATTAGGATTATGCGAAATAAATGTTTTTTTGAGTTTGAGTTTGAGTTTGAGACTGTTTATCAACCTTTCAGTTGTCTGACTATACACCAGACATAATTTTAAGGCCTATGGGTGATAGATACCCCAACCAGCCCACGGCGGATATAACTTGTCAGTCGTAATGCTTGGCTGTTGCAAAGCAGGAATTTCAACATCTGTAATAGTAACCTGCTGTTCCGAATCCTTGTAAACCTTCACATCGAACTATCGGTGAAATGGAGGATATCTCCGGAGCTCCGAAGGCATGAGGCAAGGAGTAACTGCAACCCCGAGAACACAAGCCGGGCGAAACATTCGGCAAAGAAGGATTGGAACTGCCCTCATGCTTGTCTTCGCATAATACATCGTTCTCTAAGACCGGGGGTTGAGTGACTGGTGGGGAGGGGCAGTCTTACAGAAGCAGGGTCAACACTGCGGCGTAATGTGTTTTCACCACCACAGCACGCCTTACTTCTCAGACGCGATAAATACACCCGAACCAACCCTCAAAGAACCGGAATAACCCCGAACCCTTAGGCAACGCCTCTGTGATAGCCAGAGTTTGCTATGGATCTTGGGAATTACTTTCTCGTGGCGTCGAGCTATAGACAATTTGATAGGAATCGTATGCCAACCGATGCCTCTTTATGTGAGAAGGTTATTCTCGTGAAAGGGAGCGGGAGAGAACTCTCCCACCCGAGGTCCGCAGACGTGTCTGTAGGCCAAGACTATAGACCTCCGTGACCGGAGACCTGAGGACGGTGAAGGAGCTGTTCACACCGTCCTTAGAGAAGCAGGCCCTAGAGCCTACACGACAGCGTGACGTAAGGGATTTACGCACGTCCCCCCCTAAGAAGCAGGATAACACCCGAAAATCCCGCAAAAGACGTGGGATAGCTCCCGAATCCCCCCCCCCCACTAGGTGAGTCCGCAGGTAGGTCTGTCGGGAATCCTGAGGTACCCTTCCGAGGGCTTACCCGAGGCGGCTCCCAACCATAGGCTGTTAGGCAGGATACGTGTGGTTTTTAGTCTGTAGGAGTCCGGCATAGCACCCGCATAAGAATTTCCGCACGTTAAAAAAACCCGTATGCCAATGCATCTCTTCTTACAACCGTCATAGAAACCGTTTTATACTGTTTTGCTGCGTCCACATTTGTTACATTTGGACAGCACGTTTCTCCACTACTGTGTCAGACTTGCGTTTTGATACCATGAAAACTGCAGTTTTGGGGCTATCCATGCCGAACACCCGAAGAAAATGCTTGACATAGAATAAACGTCACGGTGATTTATGGCGTTACTAACTAGTACCAGGGTAGACGCTGTTTGTATACGGACACACATCAAATACACGTGGAACGAGTCGTGAAATCGAAAATGGGTTTTGGTGTGTATTTTCATAGGGTATTCGGTGCTGTTCGTTGTCCGCGTCACCGGGAGACGTCCGCACTTGCATTTATGACCCGCGTTGAGGAACACTGAACGGGACAAACACAGAGACGGGGTACAGAGTGAACCACTGGAGTTTGGAGCGCTCGTCGTCGCCCCGGTGACTTTGTGTTCCATAAACGGTCACTGAAGCAAACAACTTTAGCTATGGCAATTCTTTGGATGGTGATTACCACCTGATTACTTTGTGACAGTAATTTTATAATTCATCGCTGTGCCCGATTTTAAGATCTAATTTAATTTTACGATTCTTAGGGTTCCGTACCTAAAGGGTAAAAAAATGGGACCCTATTCATGAGATTTCTCCGTCCGTCTGTTTGTCTGTCCATCAAGAGGCTGTATCTCATGAAACATGATAGCTAGAAAGTTGACATTTTCACAGATGATGTAGGTTTAAGTTTTGCCGCTTTAATAATAATTACTTTTAGTACTTGTTGTTATAACAAATACACCCTACTTCCCTAGTTTGTTTGTGAAGATGTTTGGATGCTTGTTACTCAATCACGCTCTATGGGATTGGGCTAAAATTTGGTACAGATAGCTTATAGTCTGGAATAACAGAGACTACTATTGTCAGCCCGGAAATATGTTCCCACGGGAACGGGAATGGGTACCGAATTTCACGCGGGCGAACATCATCTAGTAAAATTATGATTAAGGGCCCAACAAGCAAAATAGTCTCAGAACACATATGTTATAGGAATAAGACACTTATAAGATTCTTATATTGATTTTGGCGTTCGCAATTACTCTTATATGCGTCTCAGAAAATGCTATTTGGTTCTTGATCACGATTATTCTGATAATTAGCCTTTTAAGGGCTTATAATACTATGTATACAGATCACTATAAGCCGCACCCTCTTGTAAAAGCTTTTAGTAAGAGCAATCAGACTTAAGTAT
Organism: Miltochrista miniata; assembly: GCA_933228765.1. NCBI lineage: Eukaryota > Metazoa > Arthropoda > Insecta > Lepidoptera > Erebidae > Miltochrista > Miltochrista miniata. Next base: position 23,781,863 of record OW121768.1, read on the forward strand.
GAAGGTTCTTATAACCAGCAATTGTAAGCGCTTTTAAGATTGCTTATTAGGCTACTATAGACCCGAATCTCCTATTAAAGCTGCCCATAAGTGTAAATACACTTGATTCCATTTACACTTGGTACTTAGTTTTATAAGCGCTAATAAGTACAATATTTGAATCCGTTACAAATAAAGTAGTTTTATAAAACCATTTGTAAGTCGTAATTGACTTTTACTAATAACATACTTGCCACATGCTATTATAAGTGTTATGATTTTATACGAGCTAAGTTCAATACTGTTATTGTCAAAGAAACACTTGTTGATTCGTTGGTAAAGTCATTATAAGATTATTTACCCTTGCAATAGGTGGTTTGGGACCTTGTGAAGTTCAAGTCACAAAACCTGGCAAGAGTTCCGTATATTGGACTATGACTCAAATACAGAAGAAGTAACACCAAACCACTTAGGTGGTGATTATGCTCATGAATAAATAATAATATGACAAACTTGTACTGTTAGTACTTATTAGAGTAAAAGCGCATTAACTCAAAAAATATTAATTACTTACACAAATCGTCAATAAATACATACCTGCTTATATTCATGAACACAAATACCACCTACAGGTGTTATTTCAATATTAGGTTGTATATTTAGCGTTTTTCTTATTTCACTACGGATCCCCAAAAGATAAAAACATGGCGAGTGAATGCAGCGACTATGAGATATTATAGAACCGAGTTTGTCTATAGAGGTATAGTAGAACACTTGCAAATGCTAAACTAAAAATGGCTACCGAAAATGACTAATGGGGAACATTTTGTTATTTTAAAATAATGAATACGAATGTATAATTACTTATTTTAAGAGGGGCTTTAAAATTTTCACCAGAAACTTGGTATGTTGCACGAGAAATACGAGTTCCCAGTACGTTTTTGATTAACATCATGAAATACGAGGACTCTGAAAAATTATCATATAACTTGCCTTATGTCTAAAATATTATTAGTATTTTAATAAAGTTTTTAGTATTATGTACACGGAGTGTGTAAAACTCCCAATATTGATAACTGAATGATTGACTGAACGAAATGAACTAAATGAGAACTTGTAGAACAGTTGTAAAGTGCATAACAATCTAGTTTAGTTTTCTAAGAGACTACTAATAGATTTGGTAGGATTATATGGTTTTACAAAATGCCGCTACACGGCTGTTACAGTCGTTAGTTGAATTTCATGAGGGTACTATTAGACTGTTAAAAAACTGAATACACTAATAAAGTGGGCCCTTTTCCGGGCTTGTAAGCTCTTATGAGTTCGTTATAAGTCTATTGAAAATTGGTCTTAGGATAATTATAAAACCGCTTTTTGCTTGTTGGGGGGGGCTCCCATATAACAGACGTGATTTTCCGCAAAGGAGCCTTCCGTGCGGAAAAAACCGGCCAACTGCGAGTCAGACTGTCTGATTCGCACTTGGCGCTCGTGGCCCCGCGTACCCAGCGTTCTGTAAACGATCACAGCAGTAAGCAACTTTCACTACGGCCAATCCTTGGATGGGTGACCATCTATGTGACAACTTGGTGACATTTATTTGAGCGTTTTCGTGCTTCGGAAGGCACGTTAAGCCGATGGTCCCGGTTGCCAGTAAAATGGCAGTCGTTAAGCCAAGTTGAGGGCCTTTTTAGGCAGCTTAAAAACTTTCATTTTCCATCTCAACACGGCAATAAGACTCACCACCTATTACCTGGCACAAATTAAAAAATAAGGTGAAATGTGGGCATATAATATCGACACCAGAAGTATCAATTAATGTAAGGGACAAAACACGATTTTTCAGGAGAGCCACAAAACTATTTTATTTTTATAAATCTGTCTGTAACTTTTTACTGTCTGGTCCGATTTTAATTGTGTCAAGAGTGAAGTTTCTCAGAATTTCTTCTTCTTTCATGCTATAAACTCAAGATTTAGGAATGTCTACTGGTTTCCAAAATAGCGTGTCCGTTACATTAAAAAAATATGTTTAGGTTGTACCTTACGTTACTGATATTTGATGTATAAACAAATGACTAAAGTGTAAGTAGCAAGAGACTATAGAAAATCACATGCAAACGTATTGTAAAGGACTTCACTTTAAGACTTTTGATGATATTTGATGTAACTTGGTACTGAAGGATATCGAAAAGAATTACAAAAAACCGGCCTCACGCAAGCAAAGTGCGAGTCGGCCTCACGCACGGAGGGCTTAGTACCAAACAACAGTTAAATATCACGTTTGTTGTAAGGGTGCCACCTTAAATATTATTATTTTTCTGATTTTAATATTTGTTGTAGACCCGAAAAATTACTTTGTGGTATTTTTACTACAGGGAAATATTTTTTGCATGATTAATATTGGTATGAATGATAAAAATAAAAGTTTTCGCACTAAGGTGCCCCGACTAACCAAGCTGGAGAGGGTCTTGGTCTCCTTGTTTCCATCAGGAGTTAAGAGACATGTTGCTCTGTATGGCTCCGTCTCAGGCACTGGACGGAGAGTACTGTTAAAACGATGTGCCTGAAATCACCAAAAGCGTGTTAGGGGCACCTGTGCTGCGACTTAAAAAAGCACCAACCCCGAACCCGACGGCCTTCTAAGTCATGCATGGGTCCTGATGGCTCTTGAAGAATTTGGGTCTTGACTGATAGGGCTCTGATGCTGATGCGCTAAGCATAGCTCGAAAAAGGTCAGGGTGGAGCATATTATTGCAGAGCACCTTGTTGGGCACTTCACACGAGTGGTGCCAGATTTGACGGATAGCCAGTTTATTTTCCGTTGGGGGCGCTCCATCGTAGACGCAATCATTCGTGTCTGGGGTCTGACAGAGGAATCGATATTGCAGGAAAGGTGGTGATGGCGGTGTCTGTTGGCATCGCCATAGCTTTCAACCCCTTTCCCTGAAGCTGCGTTAGAGAGGCACTCATTTATCATTATGGAGTGCTGTTCTGCTTACGTCGGAGTTTCAAGGCTTATCTCTTCGAGACATGAATAAGCGCAGTGGTTTACCAACATTAGGAAACACAATGCGTCCTGCACACTGTCAGGAACTCATAGAGACATGGAAGGTGCAGACTGAGCAACCAAGGTGGGAACTGCTGCAATCAGAGCGACCAGACTGGGGGGGGGGGGGGGGGAATGCATGATGTCCATACATAAGTAGACCCAAAACAGCATAACAACAGAACCTCCAAAAACGCGGATTAGCAGCATTCTAGCTGAGTGCTGAGCCGCGGTGATGACCTCGTCTACACGGGACCCTGAAACTACCTTCCGAGGAGTTACCCGGGGCCGCCACCCATACACCGATAGGTGGAACCAAGAAAACATTTAGGTTTTCACACAAAATTGTGAAAATTATGTGAGATAAATTAAAACTTAACTCATTTTTCGAGCCTAAAAGGCTCGAAAAATGAGTTAAGGTAAGGGACATGTTGTATAAAATTACCGATTTGAGGTCTATGGTAAGAGTCAAAATTATTTTGTATGATGAATTACTTTACTTGTCTGAGAAGACAAGTAAAGTAATTCATCATTATAACGTTACGTTATACTTCGTTACGTTATAAATCGTTTTAGACAGTCCTAAAATTCGTACTGTAAGGGACATTTTTTAACGATAGAGACATTTTGAGTATACCAATCGATAGAGCTCGAAATTCTGAATCCAATGATATAAATAACTCATTTTCGCCAAAATGTCCCTTACGTTAATTGATACTCCTGGTGTCGATATGCCTCTGCCTACCCCTTCGGGGATAAAGGCGTGACCATATGTATGTATGTACTCGTATTATCTACAATACATACCAGTCACCGTACGAAACGCATAGTTACTACAATGAGATAATGTCTACAGCCCGTTCGCTCCAAGTTTGCTGCTGGCTTTATGGCTGGTGTAGAGGCGTAGTAGGGAAAGCGGCTGGCAAACTTAGAGCGAACGGGAAGTATGTACTTATTTAAAAAAAAAGAAAAGATCCATGACCCGTTCCTTGCATTCGATATTTAAAACTTGCAGCTGCCTGTCAGCACAATATAAAGCCCGTCACATACGTACCTAACTATAATATAAATGAATATGAAACATAGCAAGGCAAATTACGACTTATCTTCGAACTAAATTATTTATTTTTATATTTTATTTTATTTATTTTTATTTTTATATCTAGATATATTTTAAAGGCGATTGTGTAGACCGAGTGAGATTAAAAATATATTATAGTTTAACTCCCGTGTGTATTACTTGCTATAATATAATATAATAGTCAATGTCCCGCGGTTGCACCGGCGTGGTTCCCGTTTCCGTGGGAATACGGGAATAAAATATAGCATAAGTCACCCGAACTTTCATCAAAACAATGAAAGAATTATCCAAATCGGTTCAGTACTTTTGGGCATATTCAATGCAAAAAAAAACTAACATACAAACAAACAATTAAATTTTTCTTTTTATAATGTTAGTATAGGTGTCTCGATATGTTAATATATTATAGCTACGTCTATCTGTGACAGGCTTAACACTGACAGCACAACCGGACGGCATAACCTAGGCCCGTCCACATTGAGCTTTACATGTTCGACACGATTACACACTACACTAGTCGATGATATGACACAAATGTGGACCCAGCATTTTGCTTAGCGATGTGACGAATCGTATTTTTTTCAATTCGAATCAATCGATTATAAATTACTCTTAATTCGAATTGCAATTCGAATTGATTCGGATCGTTACGTGTCGCCGCGTCGCCGTCGCCGCGTCGGTGTCATCAAATCGCGCGACGAATTTGCGAAAGCGAGTCAAATTATTCGTATTCGTACTCGCATGTCGAGTCTTCCGCATGACAGGCAGAGTTAGCGAGTTATAACTCGTTACTCGTTTACATTATTATTCGAGTGAGGTTTTATTTTGACGGCGGACATTACGAATGACTCGCGATTAAAGTTAAAACATTGTGGTAGGTATTGATTAAGGAAAGAGGGACTTATAGGTATTGGCTTTTAAACACGTAGACATTGACAATACTTCTTTAATTGTACGTACAGCAAAATCAAAACTTATTTCCTATTTTTCCCTATTTTATGAAAATTTTCAAGGGCTGGCACTCCTATTTAGAATATATAACTCCTAAAAATACCCCTAAATAAAGGTATTTAACCCTAAATTTAGGGAGAAACCCCCGAAGTTGGCATCACTGCTGTACGTAAAACGAATCGAATATCAAATAATGTATCCAACCAATCGTGATTCTTAGATCAATATTCGAATTCGTATTAGAGCGAGAGAGCGAATCGACAGCGGCAGCGCCGCTCCCCGCCGCCCGCGCTCCGACCGGAAGCACCTACCTGTCTCTAGTACGTAGTACGGCTGTACCTGCCTACGACTAGCGAGTACGTCACGAGTTAACGAATTGATTCGGTTTCGGGCGAAAGCGACTCGAATCAACGAGTCAACAGTCTTATTCGAATTATTCGAATAAAATTATTCGAATTACCCATCGCTAATTTTGCTTCCTACAGTGTATAAAATTATTCAAATCATCATCTCAATAAGTGAATCACCACTATTGTGATTGTGCTGCTTAGCGGTTTGCATTCGAAAAAAGCCTTCAATGCTTGGTCCAAATACTCATGCGCATCTATAAGGAAATACCATACGTCTTCGAACAAACGAGTTACTTCCTCGCAAAATGTACGTGTTCTGAATGCATTGATAGCCAAGATTTACAACAACAATAAACTTACGGCTCAATGGTTATGGAGGAACAATTGATATTTGTATCGCTATTGAAATTTGTAGACTATAAGATATCTGATTCCAGATATGTGTGTGTATATCTGTTTTGATTTATACAGGACAACTAACCCACTTTTTTTTAACGTGAGGGAAAATCCATCGTGGATGCTATGCCGGACTCCTACTGAGTACTGACTAAAAAATCTCACGTAACGCCCAACAGCCTATGTTTGGGGACCCCGGGAAAGCCCTCGGAAGGATGTCCCAGGACCAGCTATCCCACTTCTATCAACTATATCTGTCTGCCCTACAGCGGACTAGGAAGTATCCCATTTTAGCGTTCCGTACCCAATGGGTGAAAACGGGACTCTGTTCCTAAGACTTCGCTGTACGTCTGTCTGTCTGTCCGTCACGAGTTTGCTTTTTGTGTTTAGAAACCCCTTATGAATGCTATGCAAGACTTTTCTTCAGAAGTTCGATGCACCGTTTTTTTGTTCCAATAATAAGTGAAGTTTTACTTGACTGTTGTACGTTAAAATTGATGGATCGAGAGGGTGTCGTGGATTTCCTTTCCTCCCATTCTATAATATATAGTTCTACCTGTGGTAAATTGTTCCACGTCTTTATTCTTCAAATCGCTTCAAACGAGCAACATCCTTCATTTCCTCCTCAAAGAGCAAATCGCACTTTACTATGATGTAACCTATTAAAAACAGCTTCCGCGAATGAAATTAACTGCAGATTCTATCCTTGTTTCAGTATAATCTAGCTACAAAGATCAAACAACGCATTTTCAATCAATATTCCTTAGTAAATCGTCTGCGAAGAGCAGCAGGATACAGATAGCTCCCTTTAAGATAAATAATTAAACCTCCCTTCAACATTGTCGTGCAAACACGTAATATTGAACCGCTAGCTCGGCGAACTATATAATTACTAAGTAATTTGACTGCGCCGCTACTTACATTCGATACGTTATTTACTATTCATTTGTAGGGTTTGGTTGCATTGTCATACGAGATATATGAAGATGGTGATCATGATAGAAACTAAACATGATCACGGCAGAGACATATTATATCCCCACATTTGACCTATTTAATTTTGTCCCAAGTTGTGACTGCCTGCTGGTAAAAATTTTCAAGCCAAGAAAATTTTAAAGGCCTTTAACTTAGCTTAACGACTGCCTTTGACTGCCTACCGGGACCAACAGCTTAAAGTGACTTCCGAAGCACGGAAACGCTCGCAATTAACTGTTACAAAGTTGTCATGTAATGGTCACCCAACTCACCCATCCATAACCGGCAAAAGTAAATGTTGATTACTACAGTGATAGTTTATAGAACAATGTCAAATAATCCATACAAAATTAATCGAGAATTTCTAGAATTTACATTTACGTGCGTTTCTGTCCTTCGGTAGTCATAAAAAGCTGTTGGTCTCAACTCCCAGAGACATGGTATTTGTAAATCAAGTAACAGGTCTTAAGGGTGGCTTGAAAAAAATCAACAATAGGTATCACCATGATTTCGACACGGCAACAGAGTTGGTATTGCGATTGTTTTACTTTTACTATTGGAAACGTCAATAGAGCCGTATGCTTGTTTGCCGCTTGCTAGTAATATGCTATGCTTGTTAGTAATATATCAATTAACCAAATGAGCCTATGAAAGTCCACTGCTGGAAATAGGCCGCTCGCAAATTATGCCACAATACACATTAAATTGTATAAAAACATTTGTGTAACGACTTTTGACACAAAAATAACCCGCAAACGAATCCGCATAGTTTTCTTAAACTATAGAAGCATTAAAAAAGGCGCATTCTATTGTAGCTTGTCTGTAATTTCAAGGAAATAAAAGATTCTTCAGAAGTGCTCGTGGCCCCGCAGACTCAGTGTTCTGTAAACGATCACTGTAGTAAGCAACATTAAAAAAAAACCATGCTCGCTCATCTCAAAACCAAATTGTACCATGAATCATTTGAGGTTATGCGATGGAAGAAATTACTTCTACCTGATCTGACCTGAAAGTTGTCTTTAGCAACGAAATGCATAAATCCTCTGCCTCTGCATATAGTCACTGGTCCAAGCCAAAATTACGGCGAAAATTGGTTGCCCAATCGAATTAGTCTTCAATACCTTTGCTAACTATTTTTTTTATACCACTAAGGTGGCAGACAAGCATACGGCCCACCAGATGTACGCTGCCAATGCGCCAACTGCAAAAGTTATTCTCGTATCGTGCTTTAATGGAACCGAGCTCAACACCCTAGGAGCTTAGTATGCGGTGCTCATTCATGAGACTGTGTATTCCTGTAGAGATTGCGTGGCTAACATCAAGCGCTGTGCTACCACAGATCTGTATTCAATGATATTAATGCTCTACATAGCTACTGTACAATAATACGCACGTTTCCTCATAACATAACACATGTAATACATGTTATTGTTTGTTATTTAACTCTTAAGTAACATGTTTTTATACTACTAAAGTGGAAGTTTTGTGTAGAACCAAGTCCATTTCGTCTCAGTCCGAAGACCCCACAACGTCAAAGCGAGGTCTTTAGACGGCGAGTCCGGGTGCTTTCCTACTTTTCTCCATCCTTTATGCACGGTACTCAGCATCCCCAAAAGTAAGAGTACAGTGACAATATGAGCTTTTGGATTATGCTTCTTCTACTGGGACCCGCATGAGGCGGCCTGACCAGACACTTGTTGCAAACGAACCTGCATGGTTTTCTTAAACTATGGAAGCACTAGAAAAAGCAAATTCTATTGCAGTTTGTCTGTAATTTCAAGAAAATAAAAGAAACTTCAGAAGCGCTTGTATCCACGCGGACAGTGTTCTGTAAACAATCACTGCAGTACTTCACATTGACTATGGCCGGTCTTTGGATGGGTGACAACTAGAGATGCGCCGAATGTTCGGCCGAATATTCGAATTCGGTATATTCGGCAAGTTTTGGAAAGTTCGTATTCGGCCGAATATTCGGTTTATTTGCCGAATAATTACCGAATGTTGAAATTATTTCCCAAAATTAACGACACTTGGCTAACCAAAAAAGCACTGATACGATGTTAAACTAAAGGAGCTAAGAAGAGGACAAACCGGGAAGTGGACAAGTTTGAAAGTGGTCATTTAGGTGAAAAAGCTCCAAGTTGCTTCCCTAAAAAATGCCCGGTTTTCACCGCGAACAGAGCAGGCCCATTAATGAATTCGTTTAATTCGCAATAAACTCGCAAAGTAGGTACTTGTTTTCCCACCAATAAATTGGCGAGATGAAAGGACTGAGTGGCAGAAGTTGTTGTAATGAGCTGACTCAGTTCTAGATAGTGGTTCAGGTCATTACGGAGTCCGTTTTTATTTCTTCTTTAAGTTACAATATGCGAGTACTTTGTCTTCACTTGATATCGTGTCACACGAAATGATCACTAATTCGCTACAAATCACAACCGCACGCAACTAGTTCAATCCTAATTTTTATTTTTGAACTCTTCATTGGTGGAAAACAAAACTCATTTCCTTAAAAAGAAGCCTGTCCAGCTCACCTCCTTCCGCTAATTACATATGGAGTGTTGTTGTCATTTTTGAGCTGGTGCTCCTGAATACCATCTTGCCCGTTCCACTCGGTATAAAGCGTGCTATGAGGATTATTATCGACCCTCTACTTAGGAACCTTCGCGACAACTTTGATTTTTTCCAGCTTGAAAGATCAGTAGACCTAAGCGAAGATATATAATAGCAACAGAGTGGCAATTCTCTGCATTGAATATAGAAAGCGATTTACTGGTGGAATATTTGTGACTTCACCAGCAAATATTTAGACAAAAGACATTTCGACTTTCGACTGTCAACTGTCTTTACGCTTGCAAGTTGTTCGATTGAGAATCGGTGCCCTGGGGTTGAGGGCTGCGCGCCCAGCGCTGAAAGAATTTCGCCAGCCTCGTTGACTGACCTGCAGTAACCTGATTACCGCGTTAATTTGAACCGAATAGTTCGGCCGAATATTCGGTTCGGTACATTCTTTACCGAATATTCGGCCGAATGTTCGAATTTGGTTCAACCAACATTCGGCGCATCTCTAGTGACAACCACGTGATCACTTTGTGACATTTATTTGCGAGCGTTTCCGAGCTTCAGAAGCCAGTAAAATAGCAGTCCTTAAGCCAAGTTGAAAACCTTTAGAGCAGCTTGAAAAATTTCAACATCGGGCAGTCACAAACTGCGCCTGCACATATCAACATAGCAATACAGCTCACCACCTATTACGTGGGACAAAATGCCAAGGTGAAATGTGGACATGATATATGCCTCTAACCTTGCGGGGATAAAAGGCGTGACCATTGACTATACATGTATGTATGTAAAATATACTTTAGACTTGAGAATTCTTCCGAGGGCTTACCCGGGGCTCCCAACCGTAGGCTGTTGGGCGTTACGTGAGGTTTTTTAGTCGGTAGGAGTCCGACATGGCATACATTGAATAAAAAAATCCATGAAGGATTTTCTCTCACGTTAAAAAAAAGGATTATTCTTTACGCTGATTTTTTGTATTAACTTGACAACATTGTGTCAACTTAACGGTACATGATATTTTTAATTCACATGCACATAACAGTATTATGATTATGAGTAATCGCATCCATTAAAATACAAACATAACACTATAATTTTTACAATGTGCGATAAAAATTAAGTTCGCCGAGTTTAATCCAACAATAATAGGGAAGTGTTATAATGAGGCTGGTAAGTGTTACCAACCCATTATTCTTGCCAATTGTCAGGGAAAATTACCCGGTACCGTACCGCCAATTAAATTATGAAGCTAATTATGGCGTCAAAATTTCTGAAATGAGATCTGTATTCGCTGTGCAATAATTATGGTGGATAATTTGAACAACATGTATGTTAATTTACGACTCAAACTATATTTTTATAACCGATGTATAACGAAATTTTTTTTACACATCACCATCTGATCTCAAAGTCAGATATAGGATTAACTTGATTGTGTTATGTTTATTTTTTTTATTTATTTACTTATTTATTTATTTATGTACACACAAGAAATAAAACGAAAAACAATATACAGAGATATAGGTACAATGGTACTGCTTAATTCTATAAGAAATATCTACCAGCAGACCGACGAAAGGAGAACAAGAAGGAAAAAGAAAGTTCAAAAGTGTGTAAATAAAGGAATAGGTTAGAACTAAATTAATATACATACAAAATTAATAAAAGAAAAAGTATATAAATCTCAACATGTCATTGATAGGTACAAATATATAAATATGTAATAATATAAATACGGTACAGATAACATAATATATACTTACATAAACTTAATAAATACATAAATAGGTTTATAGTGTAGATATATAATATTCACTGACTTTCCTTCTAAAGGTAGTGATAGTTTTACTGTCTCTGATGTTAGGTGGTAGTGAGTTCCACAATCTGACCGCATGCACAGTAAAGGAATAAGAATAGAAATCGGTTTTGTGTCTAGGAAGTTTGAGAAGAAGGCGGAGGTTAGTCCTGCAGGGAGCGTCGGGAGAGCGTGCAAATGAGAACCGCTCCCGCAGATAGGAGGGTGAAGATGGATTGTAAAGGATATTGAAAAGGAGATTGAGAATTCGAGTGTTCCGGCGAAGACGTTATGTCGTTGAGACGTTGTTATGGGTAACGGATAACGGAAATTAATACTTTTTACTTCTTTTTTGTATCGAAACAAATATTTATAGATCAACCCCATTTTGTCCCGTTGTGGGAATCGAACCCACGTTGATAAACAGTCGTACTTTACAACCACTATACAAATGAGGTGGTCCAACACCTAACCTATTTGGGTTATGGCAAAAAATTGGAGAGGAGTACAGCAGATAATGATTTCCCTATGTATTAACTATCAACCACAGGTTTGTTTGAATAACAATATCCGATATTGCAAGCAAAAATTATCATCAATATCAAAATACATATAATAAAATCGTAGCAGGTCGCTGTCTGTACATGGAAGATAAATAAGAAAAAATATTATAGGGCGGCTTTATGAACGCAATAGAACCCAAAACATTGATTTTTAGATTTTTTGTCTGTTTGTCTGTATGTGTGTATATCTGTTTGTCTGTACGTTTGTGCACGCTAATCTCAGTAACCGCTTAACCGATTGCAATGCGGTTCTTTATTGTGTTGAGGTTTGCTCCACTTAGCATTTAGTGTTTATTTCATGTCAACCGGATAATAAATAAAAAAGTTATCACTTTAAAGAATCATAATGGGTTAATCTAAAAATGGGTAAATCTAAACTGGCGTGTTGGCTTAATCATAAAAGAGCTTAATGAATAAGGCTATTTTTATGATTAAGCCAACACGCCTGAAAACAATTCACGACTGAATTGTTTTAGAATAGACTTAAACTTTAAGCTCTTTTATGATTAAGCAAACAGGGCAGTTTCACATGCTGCTTGATGAGTCTGATGAAGAAATACCTCTCCTTTCATACACCTGATGTGACGTAAACGAAGTTGCGGTGTCAACTAGTTTTAAATATAATCGTCGGGATTATTTTTACGTAGGTAATATAAGTAGGTGAATAAGTTGCGCGTAGGATGCGGAATGAGGACAGAATTGCACGCTGCCGCTGGTACCACTGAACGGGCGGAATTTGTAATCAATTCTAGGTATTTAAAAGTAAAAATAAGATATTCGTGTATCAATCTTTATCTCGTTTTCCGTATATCCGCAGACAGGCCCTACAAACAACAAAACTTGTCAAAGGTGATCGTAACATTGCACTGGTATCACTAACCGAGGTTAGAACGGGTAGGGGGGAGAGCATCGCATCGTGTCCAGAATGCTAAGCGCCAGACGGTGGACAAAGACTCATTGTGCGGGCCAAGCACCTTGTATAATGGGGTTCATGATACGACGAACGGAAAATGCTCATTTTTATTCATACTCCTAAAATCTGATGAGTAAAAATAACAGTAATAAAAAGAAATTGTATTTATCTTAGAGAAAATAAATGTTTATTATCAAAGGGTTTCCTAACCCTTTCAATTATTATTAATGTTTAGATTTTTTTATATTTCCTCGCGAAAATGACACCGCCCGTCCTGGTAGAAAGCTATGCGACTTCTTTTGAGTTAAAAAGGAACTCCATACATATGATTTGTTCTCAGTCACCTACAATAAAAACTCGTTATGTTTGTACAGAACTTGAATGTGTGTGTGACCGCTAAGACTAAGCAAACGTTCCATCAATATACCCTCCAACTATAATGATAGCTGTGGCGGGGGTGGGGAAGCTTGCTCAGTGGGAGGCAGGGAGTTGCTTATCTGTATGTAATACTATTCTGTTACCTTTTTTTAAGGGTTACTATCACAGTCCACAAGTCATTTGACAGTGGTCTTAAAGTTGACAGTTTAATGATGTGCCCCTTCAGGTTTTGCTTGAAGAAACCGAGGTTGTAAGAGAAGGTAAACATGCGCAATGTTTGCAGCGTTCCAGGTTTTATCGTTCGACAGAGAAACGATTTTTTGAACATTTCGGTTCTGGCAAAAATTCTGTCCACTATTTGGTAAAGTAGCATCTCTGCCTGACACGCGTAGTTCAGGATCGAAAAGTAAAGGGTGGTCAGTTGAAATGCTCTTCAGACCACTCGCCGCGGTAGACAAAGACTTCTATATAAACTTCTATATAAACCTCAGTTTAAATAGAAGTCTTTGGCGGTAGATCCTTTAAAATGTAGCCAAGAACGCTATTTATCTACGCTGCGCTGCCCCAGCTGCTCACGGCTAATCGTTACCTCTCTTTATATTAATCAGGTGGCACACCTTATAAAAAGTGGTTCAACATCATAACAAGGTTACACTGGCGTTGCCTATCCTATGTGGGACACAATTCAAAAGCCTACCTAGTTTATATCTCTCTGCGAAAATAGATGGTGATTATCCCTACAACAGTAGTTTAAGATTTAATAAAATAATGGAGTTTTTCTCATCTCATATTTAGCGTTTTTTAACATAATTTTGGCGGAACCCTGATGCCTACTCCACGGAATCCCTAGGTTCCGCGGAACCCAGTTTGGGAACCGAGGATGTAAAGTATAATACAACAGTACTAAAATGTCTACAAATTAAAAAATACAGAGGAAAAATTTCAACTCGTAATATCCACAATTTTTGTACCGCGTAGTACAAGGTATAAAGCAAACATATTATGACTTAGGCGGTTTGATCGCGAGTGCAATACTAATTCAAGCCCTGCGATGCTTTCCTGGACATCACTAGCGGTGTGCTAGCATTAGTTGCAAGGGGGTTTGCGCAGGCGTTGTGCGCAACTACCGATATAGGTGAAGCTAACGCGGATTATTTTTAAAGGTGTGTTTCAATTTTTTATCTGGACTTAGCTGTGTTTGAAAGTTCGCGTTTCGATAAATGAAAAAAAAAGTGTTTGGTTTTAATCTTTTGAAGATAACGCGGATAGGTAACGATTTATTTACACTTTTTTAGAAAAAAAAATGAGATTCTTTAATAAAAAATCGTAGTAGTAAGAAATACAAGCGATAATTTTAAAAATGCTTTTAAATTAGTTTCGGTGTTTTTCGATATAATCTTAAACTTAGGTACGTGGAGATATCATAGGTACCTATATCATCAGCTTATTTATGTCATTTAAAATGCATTAGTTAAACAATGTTAAACAATTAAGTATTGATTGCTGGTACATTCTAGAATACATTTTTATAGAACTAGTCTTTCGCAATTTATAAATTCCATTAAACGTAGGTAACTGGTTTCAAGTGGTGGCATGTGTTAGTCTTCATATTTAATAATTTAAAAGACCTGAGGCAGTGTTCGCGTTATAAAGTGGTAGTTTGTTGTTTTAGTAAAAAACCGAATATTTTATGTAAATTTTATAAATAACTGTTATAAAGGTACATAAATTGTGTGTTTGTATAGATATCTTCATAATGTTTTCTTAGTCATGCTCATATGAATGACTGTGAAAGTGATTCCTCACCCTTTTATGACAAAGCGCGTTCCACTTCTAAATGGGAAACAATGTGTAACGGAAAAAGCCGAAGGCTTCCGATTGACACCGATAGTTCTGTTATCATGATAACAACATGTTATCAGAGAAACCGATTGAGTAGTTGTTGTCATGAACCAATTCTTTAATAGTGTATTTTAGTATGTGTAACCCTATTATGTGATAAAAATATCATTGAACTGTTGAAAATCAGATGAATAACACCACATTTTACGGATCAATCCTATCAGGTAAAACATTGTAAATCTATTTCTTTTAAATTTGTATTTGGAATAAAACCGTTCTCCGTGATTGCAATCTTCGCGGGGTCGTTTGGAATCGGGCGAGATCGCACTTCGAAATTTACCGAAGTAGGATTCAAAATTGGAACTTCGTTTATTGTTTAACCGTTATTTTGTACCGCTACGTGTCCCTTCGTAAATCGAAAGCACGGGTGAATTTTTCTGTGAATATTTCTGGGATGGAATTGCTTTTTAGTGGATTTTGAACCATAAGGTGTAGTATTAAGGTTAAACAGCTCGTTTCTGGACTTAGACGTATATTTGTTCAAGTGCATTTAACGATATTTGATAAACATTGTACGTTGACCTGAATTTCCGTTTGTATGTTACACTTTAATTAAAATATACCGCTTTACGATAAATCTGTGAGTGAATTTGTATCAATGAATTTTAAATGGCTAATAGAATGTTGGCAATAAAGTGACTTTTTTACGACTGTTTATTTTTCCGGGTGATCTGAATTACTTACAAGATAACATTGAATACTTTGTAGCTTTGCTATTCGAATGTTTTGAAGCTTTTTCTAAGATTTTGCCGTAAACAGCGGTACATCATCATCCTGGTATTAGGCTCTATGGCATTTGAATCTTTTGATTTGTTGTTTGCTATCCACTTTTCTAGTATTAACCCTACTTCGTACGGCCATTGACCTATACAACAATTTTCCTCCAACACGTCATGCCAGATATTCTTGAGTCTGGTTTTCCTAGAGGCTTTAATTTCAACAGAGCTATGAAATCCCAAAACTGACCAACTTAATTGTTAATAAAAGTATTACGTAGAATTTTTTTTCATACACTGCTACAAGAAAGTACTTACTTAATTTATTTACTGGTACTGTTTCATTTAAAAGGATCCATAACGTATTATTTAACACAAAGAAGCATTGTCACCCGTATTTTGTATTGACTCATACGGAAATTAGCGGCGACAACGTGAAAATATTGTAAGTACTTATGAATAGGTGGTTGACTTTAAGTTTAATTCAAAAAGGGATAAGTTCCGAGTTAAGTAACTTTGTGACTAATCGAATTCTTACTGATGTTATAAATGAAAGGATGAATAATTTATTTTTTGTTTGTTATGCTTTCACGATGCAACAGAGCTGATTTTATGAATAAAATTAATGTTTTGAAGCAATTTGGATGTTATTTTTTTCATATTTATTAATAAAGTGAAAAAGACAGGGAAGTGCTCCTTAAAATTAAATTAAATTAAAATTAAATTAAATTAAATTGCCGCCTTACCAAAGTTCTACATTTTCATTTAAAAAAAATTGACTGATTTTAATAATTTCGTGTCACACACCGGTCACAATATTTATTACGTAAAACTTTCGCACAAAGCTTACTATCGCACAGGCAAAACGCAATTCATTAACTCTTGCCACTTCTAGAAACTGCTAAGCATTATTGAGCAGTATTTGAGGTTACTTATCATAAAATATATTTTACTCTTATGTCCGGCATTTTAACAGTAAAAACTGATATGGGCGATATTATGCCGTTTTGCTCGAGTAACTGGACGACCGCTGAGAATTGACACATAGACTCAAACATTACGCAGGTTATCATAGTTCTTTGTTAATTTGCTGTTTATAATTTTACAACATAAGTAAAAAGAAAGTGGCAGCTGTGAAAATGTTGTAACTACAAAACAGTTTCGCACACTTCACAGACAGACGTTTAGAGTTATTAATATTTGCACATTAGTTTGGTTTATTGACTAACGAGATGGTAATTTGTCTCAACAAGTTAAAAAGCATCTGTGCGGAGCAAAAGCTGCTTAATCCAAACCAAGATCTTCAATGTGAAAGATATCCTATTGTTTTGATTACTTTTGATAGGACCTGTTTTTTTGCTAATGATATCATGAGTTATCTTAAAAGTGAGACCCTAAGACGTATTCTACGACCTTGTGACCTGTCTTTGCTTGTTTTGCTTAAAATGTTATCACAGTAATATATTTCGGGATTGAAGTCATAGATTCCTGAACTAGCCAAATCTCCTGAATGTAATCCTCCTCTTACGTCATTTCTGTGCTTTCCGGATCCAGTCTCTCCTAAGATAGCCAAGTCATAAATAATTTTAAATTTACTTTGATCGTAAATTCGTGAATACACCTTATTGTGGCTATAAACATATTCAGGGTTGGCAATCGTAGGAAATGTTATAATATGTATTTATCTCTTGTACCCAAAGAATTAATGCGGTCTGTTCCCATACATATTTAGTTTTTAGTACGGATGTTTAAAGATTGACAAAAGTGAGTAAGACACGTATATTTTTCTGATTTTTTTACACTGTATAATTATTTCAACAGCAGATAGCTGTCCTTTTCGCTTTGGTAAATAAATAGAAAATTATTGGAAAGAATAATTATACTGGCGATCGCAATTCCTAATATTTCTGCAAAACCCCCTAACTCGGCTAAACCCGCGTTAGGTATAGGTATTACGTTCGCGTTAAAATGCAGGACTTAAAATTTAATACGTAATCCAGAAAGGTCACAACTGTTTTATCCAGGCTGCCTTTGACTAGTCACTGTGAGGTCGACTTTCTAACTGTGAACGAACTTAATAGGTTACGGGCGAAGCTAGTTCGAGTGATAAAGATGAGTTTTTTCGGAGACCTACAGTAGGAAATGGAACTGGTATTAACAAGAAGCCGTGAGATCGTTCTCACCCGAATGCCCCTCTCTAACACGTTTATTGTGAGAGTTCAATCCGATTGACGTTGTCATTTTTGTTTTATTTCAAACTTTGAACAGATGATCCACGTGACCTAGTGACGTAGTTTAATGCGACAGAGTCACAGACTACAGACAAAGTCTCAACATAAGCCCCTCTGCACTCTATTTTATAGAGAGGGGCTGAAATGGATTTGATAAAAAAATTGAACTAATTTCGTTTTCCGCAGTCAAAATTTCAGATTTAAAATTTTGAAACGAGAATCTGCCATTTTTTTTTTACGTGAGGAAAAATCCTCAGAAGATGTTATGCCGGACTCTTACCGACTAAAAAACCTCACGTAACGCCCAACAGCCTATGGTTGGGAGCCCCGGGTAAGCCCTCGGAAGGATGTCCCGGGACTCACAACAGACCTACAGCCGCCAATGCGGCCTCGCCCAGGGGGTGGTGCGGGTGCTATCCCGCGTCTTTGGGGGGTTTCGGGTGTTATCCCGCTTCTAAGCATGCGTGAGTTGCTCACGTCACGCTGCCGTCATGGGCCTGCTTCTGTAAGGACGGTGAGCGACCCTCTCACCGTCCTCAGACCCCCGGTCATGGAGGCCGATAGTCCTCGGCGAAGACACTTCGGCGGCGTCCAGGCCGCCGACTGCGGAACTCGGGTGGGAGAGCTCTCTCCCGCACCCGGCCCGCCGCCTCCTTCACGAGCATGACCTGCTCGCAGAAAGAGGCGGCACAGTCCCACTTACTCCCGCTGGAGAGCATGGCTCGCACCATGGTCTCGAGCGAGAGAGTGTCCACGCCCAGACCCACTACGAGGACCTGGCGCTGTTGCGCCCACGCCGTGCACTCCGCCAGCGTGTGGAGCGCCGTGTCATCGCTGCGGTCCTCGCAGTGTTGACACTCGGCCGTGGTTTCCCGGTGTTTTCGCCACAGGTACCTACCGAAGCTACCGTGCGCGGCAAGCATCTGTGTCAACCGGTAGGAGAGAGCACCGTGTTTCCTCTCCAGCCACTCGTCCATGACCGGTCTGACGGCCGCGATTGTGGCGAATCCCCCCTTTGGTTGCTCAAGTCGCACCTTCCATGTCTCCACGGTTTCCTGGTGGAGCAGGAACCGCTGGGCCTTGATTTCTCGAGCCGCAGGCCTCTGGCCCCGCTCCAGCGCCTCCTTGCGCCATCTGAACAGTGACGCAAGGGCTCTCGCTTCCAGTTCCCATGGAGGGGTCCCGGCTAGGAGACATGCCGCCTCACCGGAGATCGTGCAGTATCCTCTTATCACCCTGACGGCCATCACTCTCTGCGGGCTTAGCAGTCTAGCCACATTGCTGGCCGTCAGGGTCTCCGCCCATACGGGAGCCCCGTATAGGGCCATGCTTCGCACGATCCCCAGGTACAGTCTCCTGTAGGGAGCGTTGGGTCCCCTGATGTTGGGCATCAGCCGCGCGAGTGCGGCCGATCTGCCACCCCTACAAACGTTGTAGTGATGTGCAAAACAATGCATCGTCGTTTACATTTCGCGAGAGCAAAGGTTAACACTGTTAATCCCACACTACATTCCATTTGAAACTGGAATTATTAATGAAGTATGGCGCACAAACGTACTTGTTCTATCAAGTTATGCTATTGTATTGTGAATTTGTGATTTATATTCCGCGTCTCTTTGATTTAGTAATGACGTACATTCATATACACGCCATATCCTCAAAGGGGTAGGCACATTTAGACTTATAGCTTTTTTGTCGAACGCAAAAGTTGGTGAGCCTATTGCCGTGTTAAAATGGACAGCTTCAGCTTGTGACGATGCACTGTTGTTTTTCAAGTCACCCATAACTTCGACTTGGCATTTCACTGACAACCGGGACCAATGGCTTAACGTGTCATGTGTCAATTAAATATCACAAAGTGTGAAAATGTGGTGGTCACCAATCCAAGCACCAGCCATGGCCATAGTTGCTTATCGTAGTTATCATTTTCAGAATTCTCAGTCAGCGGGGCTATAAGTAATGACGAGTTCAAATTAATTCAAAATAGCTGATGCAGCTTCACCCGCGTGAAATATGTTCCCGTCCCCAGTTTCCATGGGAACCTATTCCCGGGACAAAATAGCCTCTGTGTTTCCCTAGACTGTAATCTATCCCTGTACCAAATTTCAGTCAGATCCGTTTAGCCGTTAGAGCGTGAAGGAGTAACAAACATCCACACTCACAAAATTTCGCATCCCTGCTAATATTATAAATGCGAAAGTAACTCTGTCGGTCTGTCTTTTACTTTTTAACTTACTGCGCAAAAGGAGGGTAATGATTTTAACGCGAAAACGAGTTCTACGCCGACGAAGCCGCGGAAAACAGCTAGTTTATAATATAAGTGAGATTCAAAAATGGAAAAATAATTCCTTTCCATTTTACAATCAAGCGGGCATAGTAATTAATAGTTCGCCTAAAGCTAAAAAATAACGTTTTAAAATTGTTACAAATAAGTTTGTATTGTTTATGATTTGCCAGAACTAAAAAGAGCAGAATTCATTAAATTTTCAAAAGTATAATAACAGTTCTATTTCATTATAAAAACTTACTCACTTGTACCTACTATTCTACAACTTTTATTTTAATTTTATGTAATTATACCTGACCGGTTTCGCTATTATACCATTCTCAAAGGTATTTTCTACACCTTTGTTAATAAACACCTTTGAGAATGCTATAATAGCGAAACCAGTAAAGTATAATATATAAAATAAAAATTAATTTAGTTGTTTAATGTATTTGTATTGTTAAATGATGTTAAATTGAAATACATATTTTAAAGAGATACGCGATAAATTTGAGATACAAGTAAATCTGATTTTTATATAAGAGTAGGTACTTACATTTTTTTAGATAAAAAAGGTATATTTTCTCTCCCTATAAAAAAAACTCCGTTGATTCCATAACCCCTAACAGGATTTTCTGTAATAGGAGTTAGTACCAGCTATGATTCAGCATTCAGCTCTTAAATTTGTTGACATAAGTACTTTAAAAAACGGGATTTATGCTGTTTACTCTGCCCTTTCTTTATGCTGTTATAAATTTAAATCAACACTATCCGTAATTCGAATAAAAAATAAAAGAAAAAAATGTAACTAATAAAACAGCTATTTTAAAGTTTCCCCACTCCTGTGACTCATTTTAAAATTCGAATACCGTTTTTAACAACGTAAGAGCATTAACCTAAGTTCAAATTTTTTACTTTACAAAATGTCGGTTGTAACTTATGTAATAATTTAATTCAAGAAATACGAAATGCTAACATTGTATGACTGCGAAGGCCAGCAGCCTTGCACCTCACATAACCTCTTTAGACTCGGGTCAATAACCGTGAAAAAGTAAGGCTCTGCATTGTATGCAAATGATCTACTGACTTTTTTTTTCTTCTAATCAGTATGATGTATTGTTTTGAATGGCATTAGATTTACCGATTAGCCTAGTTATTTTTTTTATAGATGATACTGTTTATTTTGTAGGTAATTGTATTTGAATTTTATTTGTGTCACAGCTGTTCAATTTCATATTTGAAACAATGCAGTTTCCGAGTCTTAAACGTTGTTTTTTTCGTTTTCATGTTGGCGTAGATAACTTTATTCAGGACGTAATATTATGTGTAAGAATTATTTCGTAGGACCATCAAAATCCCTACTAATATTATTAATGCGAAAGTTATGTACTCTGTATGTCTGTCTGTTACGCTTTCACGCCTAATCCGCTAAAGCGATTTGGATGAACTTTCGTATTAGTCCATTGAAATGTTACAATTTAAGGACCGAATATAGCATTTCTTAGAGGACGCAATTTTATTTTTGGGACATGTGTAGGGGTTCAATAGAAGCTTAACCGAGATATAGCGAAAAAAGTGTTTTTTCCCCCTCTTTTCAATATGGCGGCCGGGGGACAAGGGTGGCAACCCCACAAACTTGAGGTTAAGCTTCTATTGACCCCCCACATGTCCCAAAAATAAAATTGCGTCCTCTAATAAATGCAAAGCTCATGTAACATTTCAATGGACTAAGGTATAGAATTTGAGTCCCTGGGAAGGATATAGGCTACTTTTTAACCTATTACGCAAAAAGAGGGTAATAATTTTGCGCGATCGCGCGCGATAACGACTTCCACGTGGACGATCGATTTATGATGATTCCAATATTTTCAACTCCACTACGCTAGGCACCAGGAATACTACCCGTTCGCTGTAACTTTGCCGCTGGCGTAGAGGCGTATACCCGAATTGTTAATTAGACGAAGTAAATTGACAGTAGCTAATGTCACTTCGTCATAGAAAATACGCAACATTGTATGAAGAAGTGACATTAGTTGCTGTCAATTTACTTCGTCTAATTAAAAATCCGACTTTAGTATGGAGCCGAGCGGCAAAGTTAGAGCGAACGAGCAGTAATTCATTTTATTGACACGAACATGAGCAAATGTATTAAGAAACCGCGAAAAGCTGCGAGTCGGACTTGCGCACAGAGGGTTCCGTACAAAAAACGGATAAAATCAAGCTTGTTGTATGGGAGCCCCCTTGATCCCCTTTTTCTGATTTTGATTTTGTTATTAGGTATAGCGGCGGCAACAGGAATACATCATCTGTGAAATTTCAGTTTTCTGGCTATTACCACTATTAAGGTTCCTGAGATACAGCCTCGTGATGGACAGACAGATAGACAAACAGACGGACCGCGATGTTTCATGAATAGGGTCCGTTTTTAGCCATTGAGAACGTAACCCTAAATAGTTTAGAACTCGTACCCATAAGGCTAAATGTACTTATCTATGTAAGGTATAAATTACATGAACAAAGAGAAAAATAACCATATTAGTCAGAGAGAAATTAGTTCAATGTCATAGGCACTATCTTTTACCACAACAATGACGAAGTACCTCACCTATATTTCATGAATCAGCCATTGCGGCGACACATGTCGGGCGGGAAAACTGACGGCCATATTTTTTCATTTTGGTACAATTCATTTGTCTTATGTTTTGAGAGACATATTATTTCATGTTTTTTTATAGCTTTTTTGTGCACTAAATCAGGAAGTTAGATAATTGCCTATATTATAGTAATGATTAGTCTGTATTATATTAGGACCCTCATTATAAGGGACAGTCAAGGAACTAGATCTATGTTATAAAGCAATGATTGCTAAGTTTGTATCAGGATCGTGGTTATAACCATAGATTTAGAATGTACAAGATAAACAGTGTCAGATAGAAAACGAAACCAAAAAAGAAATATCTATGTGTGAAAATGAATACATGAATATCTATATATGAATATCTATATATGTTATTTAATATCAAATTCACACACTGAACTCGACACCATCGTAGAAAATATTAAATTTTCCATTTTATTCGTAAGATCACTACAGAATATTGTAAAATATGAATGACATATTATCACCACGGGTGCTAGGGTGATAAATTAAGAGTCACAAGTTGCTATCTCTTTTCCTCTCGAGCTATGTGTACTGGTAAATGAGGTCTCGCTCGCACGCTATGTGTGTCTATTGAGAGTAGCGAAAAATTCTAAATCTATGGTTATAACAGATTTTTAAATAAATGCGAAAGTTTGTGAGTGTGGTGTGGTTGTTTGATACTCTTTCCCCAAACGTTCCGACCCCAATGAATAAAAACGGAACCCTATTCATTAGACTTCGTTGTCCGTCTGTCTGTCTGTCAGTCACGAGGTTTTATCCCGGGAACATCCTACCGAGGGCTTACCCAAGGCTTCCAACCATAGGCTGTTGTTACGTGAGGTTTTTTTAGTCGGCAGGAGTCCGGCATAGCATCCATAAAGATTTTCCCTCACGTTAAAAAAAAGGGGTAGTGAGAGGCAATTGATAAACCTACATTACACTTTTTAACCGACTTCCAAAAAAGGAAGAGGTTCTCAATTCGTCTGTATTTTTTTTTATGTTTGTTACCGGCAAATCGCTTGAAGGTGTTAACCGATTTGGATGATTCTTTTTTTATTTGAAAGCTGGTGCTTCCCATGTTTTCCCATATACTGGAAGTCAGAATCGGATGCTGGGATCCTGGAGAAATCGAAGAAATCCTTCTAATCGAGGGAATTCCTTAACGATTTACAGCACCTACCTTGTTTGGGCTTGATAAATTTGTATTGGGGAGAACAATACCCCTAGAACAATATATTTTTCATTTCTCATACTCGGAAAATAGTGTTTTCTTGATCTGACTATTGGGTGGAAAATGCTGTTTCCCTCCCTAGGGAGGGAAAAATTCATACAAATTACTTCCCACCCAAGGGCCGGAATGAACTTTAAAAATAGAACTGCTGACAGGTCAGCTGTAATAGTGAAGAGATTTGTGTAAAAAAAAAAATGCCATGCGACTTTCCAAACAGCCAGTGTGAACTTAGCGAAAATTTCTTCCGGCCCCATACACGTACAATAATATTGATCAATGTAGCAATAAATTGAACATATTATTGAGGTTTGAACAGACTATATTCGGATGGAAATAAATATTGAGTCAATATTGTACGTGTATGGGGCCAGCCGGAGTTCCATATTTAAAATTTAAAAAGTCGACATAATGTAGTTGTTATTATTTTATCTGTAACAGAATTCAAAACAATTGGTAATAATGCTATAAGGTGATTTCGGCGGGAAACTTTCAGACAAGCATTACATTGTGTTTTAATAATTTTTCAAAACTAGTGTAATTTTGAGTGTTTATGTGTAATTTATGGTGGATTATTAAACATAAAGGTTCGACAACGTGCAAAAGTGTTGGAAAGTGATAAAGCGCAGTGAAACGCGAGTTTTTAGGTTTGTCGACGAATTCCACAGCAAGCCCTAGTAAGGTACCACCGCCTTACTAGAGTAGAACTTAGTCCAAACTTGGACATACATGAATACGCTGCTCATAGGAAGAATCATAATATGAAAATGATTTATATTATTTTCACAATGAAATTAACTTGACTTTGGCATACTCTCAGACCGAGAAAGTCCAAGAACAAGAAGAAAAAAAAAAAAAAAAAAAAAAAAAATGCTATAAGGCAAGGCTGAATCTTATTATAAGTTTTATTTTCCTCGTATTTGAAATGAAAAGTAGAGTGTTTAACTCGGGTAAAAGAATCAATTCCGACTCGGACTATAGCCGCCCTCGCTGCGCTCGGGCGTCTAAATACCTCGGGAATTGATTCTTTCCACCCTCGGTTAACAATCTACTATTCAGTCTACCCGTCACTAAAAATAATGAAAAAAAAATTAACAAAAAAAACCGACTTCAAACAAAAACTAAAAAATTAAAAATAAAATTAACTTAGCACAAAGTAATGGGTAAGTATATTTAGTTTATCAGATATTATTGAATGTAATACTGAAGTCGGTGCCAATATTTCTATGAGAGATTAATAATACTAAGCCTATAGGTTTACTTGGCACTGATTTCAGTATTACATTCAATAATATCTAAATAATAGCACAAAGTAATGGATAACTAAATATACTTACCCATTGCTTTGTGCTAAGTTAATTTTATTTTTAATTTTTTAGTTTTAGTTTGAAGTCGGTTTTTTTTGTTAAAAATTTTAATTTTTGCCCCACGTAATAGGTCGTGATTGTAAAGTTGAAACGGACAGGCGCGGGTTGTGTAAGAACACCTGGAAGAACAGCGGGCGCTGTTGACAATTTTCCAGGCGTCTTTAACAACTTGGCTTATCGACTGTGTTTACTGGCAACTGGGACTCTGCCTACCAATTCGGGGATAAAGTCGTATCTATGTGTATCTGTATGGATATGCTGTTCCTTTCTGCGGACCGATCGCCAATCTGTCTATGAATTTCGCACAATAATTGTGAGTGCGAAATATTTGAAATACATTCGATAACAGTCAGTAAATCATTTCAATATGGCATGTATTTAAATCGATATCTGTTTATTCCCTTTTTCCGAACAAAATATTTCAAAGTTAAACCAAAAATACTGACTTGCACACTAATTATGCACACTAAATAAACCAAATTCATTATACTGTTTAATGGTATTTGCAGAACTGTTTTACTGAACGAATAACTATTATCAGAATAGTATATCTAAAAATTCCATTGTTCAACAAAAATAATAATACTTTTTAAAGAAATCTATCGCCTAATTTACTTTTAGGAACAACGTTTATTCTAAGTAAAACCTCAATTTAATCAGTCTGTTTAAGTCAGGATTTAGTTCCAAATATGTAACTAGATGGCACCACTTTTTTGTACATAGTATGTAGATCGCGATATGGTTTCGTTACCTGAGGAAACATATATAGCTGTGATTTTTTTTAATAAAGAATTTTAGTACAAGGATATACAGTCTATCATTTACACCTAAGGTCGGTTAAGACCTTTTCATGGTCCTTCGAGCCGGATAGTAAGGCTGTTAGTTAGTGCACGGTGGTTGATACCATCGAACCCGTACTCGCAGTGGATCGCTGCAAGAAACTGAGTACGTGGAAGGAGAACAACACCGCTCGAGGTCTTCGAGCTGGTTGTGGACCTGAGGACACCGCGGTTGGCGTGCTGCGTGCTGCTGCAGCAGGCATCAGACGGAGCAGAGGACACCACTACAGATAAAAGGAGGTTTACTAGTGCAATCTGTGTGAGTAAAGTGCAAATCGTGAGTACATTGATGATTATAAAATTTAGGGAATTTGAACTTTATTTCAAGGAGCTTCGTAACTTGTAAAATTTATCAAGATTGGCGAACATTTCAAGAAAATTCCAGGACTTGTAAAATTTCTTCTTTAGTTTTAGACTTAGAATTATTTTGGTAGTTTGGGACTTAGAATTATAAGCTGAAAAACGGAGGTACGGGGAATCCACGCCCGATTTCACTCAGAATTGCCAAACACTTTGAAACTTTTCGAGAACTATTTTCAGTTATTATTCTAAGTTGTTAAGTTAACAATATGGCAACACTTCAAGCGCTCATAAACTACCAGAATGATTTATCTAATAGGATAACTAAGGCTAGAGTTAACTTTAAGAAATGTCCTAAGGAAAGATCAAATAAAGATTACATTGAGAACAGGTTGGAAGCTTTAACAGAGATGTGGGTGGATTTCAAACAGGGTCATAAGAAGTTGTTACAAGAACATGATCCTGCTAAATTAAAAAATGAAAATTATATATTGAATGATACTTACGATCTTACTGAAGTACAATTTTTAGATTATAAAGGGGAATTGAAAAAATCTTTATCTGATCTTCCAAGAGAGTTAGGGTTGCCAAAAGATGTAGGAGAAAATAAGAATAGTGATACAAAGCCTAACCTAGTAAAGTTGCCAAAAATTACCATTCCTACATTTTCGGGCAAATACACAGAGTGGATTACATTTAGGGATCTTTTTATTTCAATGATCCACAATAATAAGTCGCTTGATGATGTTCAGCGCTTACAATATCTGAAAGGTTATTTGACAGGAGAAGCAGAACAACTTATAAGAAATACACCTGTAACGGCTGCAAACTATGTAGGTTGTTGGAATATCATAGAGCAGCGATATAATAATAAAAAGTTCCTTGTTGATAACATCTTTAAGCGTTTTTTGGGTCAGAGAAGCGCAACTTCTGCTTCAGCTACTATTTTAAAAGAGTTTGTTGATACTACAACTGATTGTATGACAGCACTTTCTAATTTGGATGTAGATGTGTCCACTTGGGACCCTATTATCATACATTTGCTGTGTTTGAAATTTGACCCAGAAACCCGCAAGGAATGGGAATTGCACATTGCAAAGGTTATAGATTCCAATTCCTTACCTAGTTACAGTCAGTTGAGCGATTTTCTAAGTAGTAGGTTTCGAGCTTTGGAAGCGATTGAGCCAACAAAACAGAAACCAATGTTAAAGGTTTTACATGCTACTAATGTCAGGAAACTCGCTTGTGAATTTTGTAATGAGGAACATAAGTTATGTTTTTGTAAAAAGTTTACCAAAGAGGATTATGAATTTAGAAGGGAGTTTGTTTTGAAAAATAGGATATGTTTTAATTGTTTAGGGAGCAACCATAGTGTAAAATTTTGCCGAATACCCATTAATTGCCAAGTATGTCATAAACGCCATCATTCTTTGCTGCATCCAAGGAATGTTACATCTTCAACTGTTGGTTCAGGGTTAGTAGGTCAAACAGTTGAAGAAGCTTCGGGCAGAGACACTAAAACAAACGAGGAGTCTAGTTCACACGGTAATTCGCCGATGTCAACGGTAAGTCATATGGCAAATTGTGCCAAGAATAAGAGCAGCCATGTATTATTGCCAACAGCGTTGGTTGAAGCTAAATCGAGAGCAGGAAAATATCAAATGTTTAGAGCATTATTGGACCAGGGCTCTCAAGCATCGTTTGTTACTGAGGCTACGGTCCAGAGCCTAGGCTTAAAGCGTATTTCGGTTACCAACGTCGTATCGGGTTTAGGTGGTCAAAACGCGTCAGAGTCTAAATCAATGGTTGTAATCACATTGAGGCCAAAAACAGATCCTAGCGTTATATTACAAGTAAAGGCATATGTTCTTAGCAAGATTACTTGTTATCTTCCAGAAACAACAATATCTCTAGGTGATTGGGTTGATTTGTCGAGAATTACTTTGGCTGATCCTCAATTTGATGTGCCAACTGGAATTGACATTTTGCTAGGAGCAGATATGTATGGTCAGATACTAAGGGAAGGTGTATTACGATCACCTGCGGGTGCTCTAGTAGCACAGTGCACCACTTTTGGGTGGATATTATCTGGGCCTGTAGAGACTGCTACAGATGAAAATCGAATCACAGTTTTACATACATGCACCGAGGAGTTTAATTTAAAACGCTTTTGGGAGTTGGAAACAGAAAGTTTATTGCCTTCTAAAAGATTAACATCTGAAGAACAAAAGTGTGAGGACTTCTTTGCTGCAAATAAGCGCCAAACATTGGATGGGCGATACGCTGCCGAACTACCATTCCGTGAAGAAGTATTTTCCTGCAAACAGAGAGTTCACTTGAAATTGTAATTAGACAGTTAACAATTTAGAAAGAAAGTTCATTTCAAATGCAGTGCTTAAGGATCGATATTCGGAAGTTATGCAAGAATACTTAAACTTGGATCTTAAGAAGCTAGTAGGAAAACCTAATAAGGGCAAAGAAAAATCCGTGTATCTACCGCATCATGCCGTTAGAAAGAAAGAAAGGACGACAGCCAAAATCTGTTTTGGTTTTTATGCATTCTGGAAAAATAAAAATGGCATTTCATTAAATGATACTATTATGGTGGAACCTAGATTGCAACCAGATTATTAGGATAAATACCCAATAGCATCAAAAAAAAGTAGCTCACGAATTTTAGAGAAAAGAAAAACGAGAAAAGCTAGCTAAAGAAATGAATGAACTTTTGCAAGAAGGTGGACTTGTATTACAAAAAACGGTCTAGTAATAAGGTTAGAGTTTAGAGTTATTAATTATGTTAAACCAAAAGGAAAAAAAGGACAACAATGAAGAGCAAGAAGAAAACAAATAGGAAAGTAGAACAAAAATGGATAATATAGTAAAAATCTTGGACTTGTCTGGAACAAAAATGAAGATGAATATTTAAAACGCTAATATCAATATTCGGAGAAGCTGCCGCCGCTGTCTGCACCTGTAATCAAATCAAAAAATTATATCGGATGTATCGCGTTTATTCAACCCGTTAGGATGAATAGCGCCGAGTGTCATATTAGCAAAGATATTCCTACAGCGATTGTGGATAGCAGGAACAGAATGGGATGAAAAACTTCCAATTGACATTATAAAGGAGTGGTATACTTTCCGCTACGAGGTGGCACGTTTGATTGAATTTCATTTTCCGTCGTGGTTGAATACGCAAACAAGTGATGTTACTATAGAACTGCATGGAATTTTTGACGTATCCAACGTTGTCAATTATGTTCATGTTATAAAAGCATCCAGTCATGTTTTTGTCGGATCAGTAGGTGCCAAAATAAGAGTGGCAGTAGTAAGGTAAGTAAGTATACCACGACTTGAACTTTGTGGAGCTACTTTAGTGACAGCATTACTGCTAGAGATTGCAGCAGTTCCAAATAATCCGAGAATTCATTTAAGGGCTTGGACAGACTCTATAATTCTAATGAATTGGATAAGGAAGCATGCCAGTAGTTGGAAGAAATTTGTGGCCAATAAACTCCAGAAATTTCACTATGATCCCATGTGTCAACTAAGGACAATTCAGCATATTATGAATTACGAGGTGTTCACCTGCAGATCTAGTTCAACTGGATATTTAGAAGTGTATATAAACGAGGAAGCATTTATAAAAGTTTTACGTAGGCATAATAGATCAAAATATTTTAGAGAAAATTATAGCTTTTTGCAGATGTTTTAAAGTAGTAAGAACACTAATTCTAATATGTATTAAAGCGGGTTTGAGTTCATTTGAATTAGAAGAGGTTTGTTTAAACTCATGTCCGTGGACTGTGATCAATAATGATCCAGAAGAACTTATCCCCATAGCTCTAGGTCATTTCGTAATATGTATAAAGGCAAATTACGAAAATTCAAATTAGGATTTTGAGACGTTGGCAGGTTATACAGGCGATGCTTCAGAGCTTTTGGTGTCGATGGTCGGACGAGTACTTATTACAGCTGATGCATCGTC
This sequence comes from Miltochrista miniata, assembly GCA_933228765.1. NCBI lineage: Eukaryota > Metazoa > Arthropoda > Insecta > Lepidoptera > Erebidae > Miltochrista > Miltochrista miniata. The sequence continues at coordinate 23,812,324 of OW121768.1, forward strand.
ATAAATGGGCTTTATAATTCCTGAACCAGCAGTTGGGGATATAGTTTTATTTAAGGAGGACGAATTGCCTCCAAGTCAATGGTTGTTCGGTAGGATTCTAGATTCTACATTACAACGTCCTACATCTAAACTGTGTGTTTTATCAGTTAATGATAATTAATGTTTAATTATATGTTATTTTAGTTTATTGTATGTCTTCGAAAGAGTTTTAGTTCATGTTTCTTGTATATAGTAATTAAAGGTATTGCAAACTAGATAATGTCATGGTGGGCGGTTTTAAATGTGAAGGACATTCATTCTGTCCTTGGTGGGCGGAATGTTTAAGTCAGGATTTAGTTCCAAATATGTAACTAGATGGCACCACTTTTTTGTACATAGTATGTAGATCGCGATATGGTTTCGTTACCTGAGGAAACATATATAGCTGTGAATTTTTTTAATAAAGAATTTTAGTACAAGGATATACAGTCTATCATTTACACCTAAGGTCGGTTAAGACCTTTTCACAGTCGCCTATACAAAATTAAATTATATTGATCAAAAAAATAAAAGTCTAACCTAACCTAACCTATTCCGTTATAAGATAGTACTATTTAGAGTGCAAGTTAGTATTTTTGATATGCAATTTGTATTTCTGTTTCACAAATCATATATTCGATGTACGAACCACATTCTTGGTGTGAATTCGATTAAAAAGGTCATCTCGTTCTGAGTAATATTTTAGTTTTTTAAGTAGGACATGTTTAGTTAATCAATTGGTTTTTTTAGCACAGCATTTAATTTTCTGGTTTGCATTTAGTAAATTAGTGGAGTTACCTACCTAGTGTGCAGAAAAATTAAACAGAGGTGCATTTAAAAATATCCCTTTCAATATTATGTAGTCAACAAAAAAAAAATTACTTACGTGGCAGACAAGCATACGGCCAACCAGCTGAACTGGTGGTCACAGAAGCCTATGGACGTTGCATGCAACACTAAAGGCCCTACACTCGCGCTGCCGACCTTAAATCCTTTTGAAGAAACCTATAATATAGGCAATTAGGAGAACCGAGGCAGGGAGATCATTCCAAAATCTAAGCGTGCGTGGAAGAAAGCCCCTACTTGATCTTACCGTGCTCGAACACTCCGGAAGCAATCATTTTGTTTGTTTGTTAGACTTTCGGGTCTATATTTAACGATTTTCACGAATTTAGGGACAGGTGGAACTATTTTGGCGGTTATTATAAGTTATGTTTACAAAAATGAATGCCATCAAAAACGAAACTTGTGAAAAAAAAATCCAAGTCTCGCAACTCAGTTCTTCTACCGTAAAAAGGTTGTGAGATTCGTGTTATGTCAAGTCAATGCTCCTAATCAATATATAAAAGTCTTTTATGATGTTCAGTCTTTTAATTCTCCAGAATACCATGGGTAAAAAAATAGTATAACGTAAACGAAACCGAAAGATAACCTAGTAAATTCGTAGGATTCATCAATTTAAACTAGTTATCTAGTCAAATTACCAGATAATTATTTATATACTGTTTAAACCAGTATTTTGTACTTGATTCAGAGCATTGTGCTACTATATAAACTATTAAACCACATAAATGGTAAATATATCTATATCAAAATAGTTATTACGGTTCCTGACATACAGCGTTCTGACGGATAGACAGACAAACAGAGGGACGGCGAAGTCTCATGAATAGGGTCTCGTTTATACCATTTGGGTACGGAACCCAAAAAGTGTAATATTAAAATTATTTAATAATATTCAAATTATCTCCCGTATTATCATATCAGAATCGATGCAAAATCAAATCTGACATTGATTACTTGAGCACATTTTTTAGCTCCAAAATACATTTAAATCATTCAAAACATGGATAACGTATTTGTAAATTTGACTCGATGGGTGTTACCCACCAAGACACACCAAGTCAAAATTACAACTACGTTGAGACTTGGTTGAGGAAGGTTTCAGTAAGGTCCCACTACAGTGGGAACCAAGTCTAACCTACATTAGAAAGCAAACGGGAGAGATTACTCAAAAGAAAGTTATAACTCTGAATAAAAAAAAAAAAAAATTGCCTTGTAGGGTTCCTTACAAAGGGTAGAAACAAGAACCTTACTGACACAGGCTGTAGCGTGGTGACAGACATACATACAGACGTATATGTGTCTGTCTGTCCACAGCCTGTCAAAATATCATGAGATACTTTCATGATATTTAGAAAGACTCGGAAAATTTCCCAGATGATGCCAATTTCTGTTGTCGCTATCCATAACAATAAATACTACAACAAACATAAATTTATATTTTAGGGGCTCCCATACAACAAAATGTTATACGAAGCCCTGCGTGTTCGAATCCCACTCGCACTTGGCCAGTTTTTATAATACCACATTACAGCCTTGTGTAGTCTATACTAATATTATAAAGAGGAAAGATTTGATTGTTTGCATCGAATAAGCTCCGAAACAATTTTAAAAAAAATCTTTAACGGTTGGGAAGCTACGAGCACACTCTTCGCGGTGAACATAAGCTATATTTTATTCCCGTATTCCCACGGGAACGGGAGCTACGCAGGTGAAACCGCGTGACGTCCGCTAGTTAGAAATAAATAATAGGTTTCCTCAAATTAATATAATTTGATACGTTGACAAAAATTGACTTTTGCATTATAACTAGCGCACCGGAAGATCGATCATTTATTGAAACAGTAAAATGTCTTGCGGGAATTTCGATAACATCTGCATACCTAGTTGTATGCGATGCAGCATACATCATACACAATGACTGTGACTGCCTTGATGGGGCAGTGGTTATGTATGGGACTGCCGTGTTAAGGTCTCAGATTAGAATCCCCATTAGCACTAAAATCGATTTTAAGAGCAAAAGAACCTAATATCCTACTAATCCTACTTCCTACTAATATTATAAAATATGTGAAAGTTTGTGAAGATGTTTGGATGTTTGGATGTTTGTTACTCAATCACGCTCTAACGGCTGGCTGAAATTTGATACAGGGATAGAGTAAAGTCTGGAATAACACATAGGCTACTTTTTATCCCGGGAAAATGTTCCCACGGGAAGCTGGAACGGGAACCAAATTTCACGCGAGCGAAGCCGCGCGCATCAGCTAGTATTTATATACACATATATATACATATATATATATGTATATATCAAAAACATCACTTTGAGACTAGGATAGTCTTATAGAGGTCCCTACCCAAACGGTAAAAACATGAGACTTGCGACTGCTGTCCGTCTGTCTGACTGTCTGACCGACTGTCTGTCTGTCCGTCTGTCTGTCTGTCTCGAAGCTATACCTCAGGAACCACGATAGCTAGAGAGCTGAAATTTTCACAGATAATGTATTTCTATTGAAAAATAGAAATAGGAAGAATAGCCTTAATCTTTAAGCTTTTTTATGATTAAGCCAACAGGGCAGTTTCACACGCTGCTTGATGAGTCTGATGAAGAAGTACCTCTCCTTTCATACACCTTAAGTGACTGGGCCGGTATTTTTTTATTACTGATTTACCTCTATGAAGATTAGAACTCTCAACCGAAGATCTTTGGTTGCGAGTTCAGTACACCGAGGTATACTCAGTTACTCAGTATGTTTTGCACTTTAGTGGAGATCAAGGCACCCATAGAATGACCTAAGATTGCTTTTTTTTTTCTATTTAGGGTTGCTTTGCGCAAAAGGAAAAAATCTGAACCCTTATAGAATCACTTGTTTGTCTGTCAAGACCCTATATTTTTAATTCAACAATTTTCACTAGGCTATTATAATTTTCGAGCTATGTGTTAAATCCTTGAAGAACTAGTGCTTGTTATCAGAGGCATGACTTTATCATCACGCTTGTCATTCTGATGGGTGGGCTATGTAGCACATACAATATTACTATGTAAATATAATACCTTCATGATTACAACAAAATACCTATTTCAAATGCGGGCTATTTTACTTGTATATACTTTTCAACCGACTGTAAAACGATGGGGTTCTCATTTTAGAAAACTATTTGTTTATACATCTAGGTACTTAATATTATAAAGAGGAAGGATTTGATTGTTAGTTTGCATCGAATAGACTCCAGAACTACTTAAGCGATTTGAAAAATTCTATCACTATTGGGAAGCTACAATATTCCCAGGTGACATGGGCTATATTTTATTCCCGTATTCCCAAGGGGACGGGAACTACGCGGGTGAAACTGCGTCACATCGGCTAGTATAATAAATGTCTATTAATATTTCTTAAAAGCCCTGGCAAGGTGGTCAGACGACTTCATTTTTTTTTTATATTTAGCTTGCCAAATTGACGTCGCCATCAGCCTGATGTGGCGCATCTAGCGATTGGGGGCCACTACAGATAGTGGTCCTGTGATGTGCCTCTTGACGCTCCTCTTGAAGATCCCGGGATTGTAAGATGAGGGAAGCACGTGTGCGGGCAGGTCGTTCCAAGTTTTTATAGTTCGACACAGGAACGATTTTTTGAAACGCTCAGTTCTGGCGAAGATTCTCTCCACTGTGTATGAGTGGCATCTCTGCCCGGCACGCGTAGTTCGGGATCGGAAAGGAGATGGTGGGATCAGGTTGAAGAAGAATATAGGTCTGTTTTCTGTCGAACCTTAATAACTAGGTACGCTCTGCCGGCGTATATGTTTCTCTCCTCCTAGAATCCTGAGTTCTTCAATCGGATTGTGAAGGGACATATCAGTGGGCAGCCATCCTGATGGCCACTGTTCATAGTCTTATCGATGGTAATACAGAACTTTAACTGGCTAGATGTCCTCATTGCTTTCTATCAGGATATTAAAAAAAAAATAAGGACCTACCTGTGAATCTTCCTTTGGGGTTCAACGTTATTTATAATTTTTTATCATAATCGTTTAGGAGTTTTGTCGCTAGAAGTTTACAGACATTTATCGTTTTAAAATATTTATCTAAGGCTTTGAATAGAGTCGTAAGATTTTAATGGGTTTATTAAACTAATCGAAGGATCAATTATTTATCAATTAATGATTGCCCGTTTAAGTTCTTTAACGACTTAATGATGAATGTCATTAGGATTAGCAGTAACAAAAATATTTAAAATATTGACTATTAAGTTTATACGCATTAGTTATAAATGATAGGCTGACATGGCAGCTTACAACCTAAACCACAGCCTAAACCGTATACCTAAATAGGCTTTGCACCTGCAATAAAAATTAGTCAAAATGAATAATCGTCATTTTAAGCAAATTAAAAAATTAACACATCTATCTTTGTGATATCAATTTAGGATTATCATTTTGTTGAATAAAAATACCAGTTTTATTATTATACAGTACAATACATTATTCTTAAATCTCGTCACGTTTTGGAACTTTTTGTAGGATAAAAACAAATTAAAATTGTTATTTACTAGTCGTTAACGTTAGAAAAAATATAGCATAATTTGTTTAAATAACTAGTTTGTTTAACAGAGGCATCTCAATTACCGCCAAAATAACGGATTTAGCACTTTTACTTACAAGGGCCGTACGGAGTATTTACAAAAAAAAAAACAATTAAAAAATTGTCACCTTGAATGACCCAGTAACATGACCGGGATAAGTAAGTGTGCTAATGATTATTATTACGTATCTCAAATCATTCCAATGTCGATACTCTGTACAATGCGGGCTCCATCACGCTAGCGGTTGGCCTACAATACAGCTCATATATAAAAGATACCAGCGAGATGCACGTCCAGTTCCGACTCAACTCTTTAATAAGAGCCTTGTGTGTAAATTTTGTATTTATTTTTTTAGAACCGGTATGGGAAGTCTGCTGGTGTTAGTCATCGGTGTGGGGCTCCTCGCCGTAGCCTCGTGTGGCCCTCCAGGCAAGCCGAACCTAGGATGGGGGGAGCGCACCTTCGCAATCGTTGAAGTCAACCAAGCAGCCACAGCCTATAACCAACTAGTCAAGAAAAATGATGCAGCAGATGTCTCCGTTACGTGGAACACTTGGTCCGGTGATTCAGCTGATAAAGCCAGGATTCTGATGAACGACCAGGAGTTCTGGACTGGTGCTGGATCAGCTACTACTGCAAACTTCAAAGTAAAGAAGGGTGGTAGATACCAAATGAAGGTGGAACTCTGTAATAAGGACGGATGCAGCTATAGTGACGCTACTGAGATAGTTGTTGCGGATACTGATGGTAGTCACCTACCACCCTTGGACTATTCTATCGGTGAAAAGAACAAACCTTTCAAGCAATCTTCCGGCAAGGTCGTAGGAGCTTACTTCGTGGAATGGGGCGTCTACCCGAGAAAGTTTCCCGTAGACCGCATCCCTATCCCGAATCTGACTCATCTTCTGTACGGTTTTATTCCAATTTGTGGTGGAGATGGCATCAACGACAGTTTGAAAGAGATCGAAGGAAGTTTCCAAGCCCTACAGAGGTCTTGCAGCGGACGAGAGCCCTTCAAAGTATCAATTCACGATCCTTGGGCTGCTCTTCAGAAACCACAGAAAGGCTTATCTTCTTGGAATGAACCTTACAAAGGTAATTTCGGACAACTGATGATGTTGAAACAGGCGAAACCAGACCTGAAGATCCTTCCTTCCGTTGGTGGTTGGACTTTGGCTGACCCATTCTTCTTCTTCACTGATGACACAAAGAGAGCCCGTTTCGTCGATTCAGTTAAAGATTTCCTACAAACATGGAAGTTCTTCGATGGTGTTGACATTGACTGGGAATTCCCTGGTGGTAAGGGGGCCAACCCAGATCTTGGCGGTCCTGACGATGGCCATATCTACGTGAAACTCATGAGAGAACTAAGGCAGATGTTGAACGAGCTCTCAGTCGAAACTGGCAAGACATACGAACTGACTTCTGCCATCAGCGCTGGTTGGGACAAAATTCAAGTTGTAGATTATAAGAATGCTCAGCAATATATGGACCATATTTTCCTGATGAGCTACGATTTCAAGGGCGCATGGTCTAACGATTCTCTTGGCCATCAAACAGCACTACACGCTCCTGCATGGAGTCCAAAGGAAACGTACACTACTGACTTCGGAGTCAAGTACCTATTAGCTCAAGGAGTTAATCCAAAGAAGATCGTTGTTGGCGTTGCCATGTATGGCCGAGGCTGGACCGGAGTGAATAACTACACTGACAATAATCCCTTCACTGGTGTAGCCACCGGTCCTTGCAAGGGAACTTGGCAAGATGGTGTGGTAGACTACAGGGAGATCGCTAACGGCATCGCACAAGGACAGTATGAGTACCATTATGACAAAGTTGCGCAAGCGCCTTACGTTTTCAAAAAAGAAACGGGTGATCTTATTACTTACGACGATGCACGATCAACGATCGAAAAGGGCAAGTATGTAAGGCAAAATAAGTTAGGAGGTTTGTTTGCTTGGGAAATCGACGCCGATAATGGTGACATATTAAATGCTATGAATATGGGATTAGGAAACAATTCGTGATTATAATATTTATGTGTGTAATTATGGACAATGTGATCATAAATTTAAGTTAGTTTTTAAAACGCTATCTCAGAATTTATATAAGAAATATTGAGTGACTGAAGCATGTATTTGTAAGTAAATTAAAATATTTAAAATGTTAATTTTCTTTTGTTTGTCTTTTATCCATACTAACATTATAAAAAGAGGTAAAGTTTTTGATTTTGGACGTTGGAGGTAAGTTCAGGAACTACAGGGGCTACTACCCAAAGCAGCTAAGTAGTAATATTAAATGTCAACAAATGTAACCCATTTCGATGACGTTGGAGGTGAAAGGTGCACGCAAGTTCAAAGAATGTCACGTGCAAAAAAAACACCATACAAATTGAAAAAAATGTATGGAATACCTATTTATGATAGTTTAATGGTAGTAGTTAAGAAGCAGGATCACACCCCAAACCCTCCAAAGACGCGGGATAGCACCCGAACCACCCCCTAGGCGAGTGGTAGTCGTAGATCTGTTGAGAGTCCTGGGACATCCTTCCGAGGGTTTACCCGGGCCTCCCGACCATAAAATGTATGGAATACCTATTTATGATAGTTTAATGGTAGTAGTGAAAACTGTACGAAGTACGTAGAGTAGGAAAACACGATGCCTTCTGATGCAACGGGATCAACGCTTGCATGATGACGAAAAAAATGGTGTACCGAATACATATGTGTTTCAGGAAATTAATTTTGCAAAGTATAGCTCCTAAGATGGTATAAATTAGTTTAAAGATGAGAAAGAAGTTTGAGAGTCAATAGTCAATTCGATTGTTAAGGCTACCTTTGGCGCAGTGATAAGTGATTGTGACTGTCGTGCTGAGTCTTGAGTTCGAAACCTGGGTCGGAACAAAATATATATGTATGATCAACAAATGTTTGTCTCGGAGATTGGGTATTTCTATTACTTAAATACTAGCTGATGCCCGCACCTTCTCCGCGTGAATTTTGTTCCTGTATTCGCTTCGCGTGGGAACTTATTTTCAGGATAAAAATATTAGCCTATATGTTAATCCAGGCATTATAGTCTGGTATTACAGTATCCCTGTACCAAATTTCAGCCAGATTCGTCAAGCCGTTCGAGCGTGAAAGTGTAGGTAATAAACATATTAGGTTAAACCTATATTATAAACATTCACACATATACACATCCACATTCACAAACTTTCGCATTTAATAATATTAGAAAGATGAACGTACGTACATAGTCTTTTCCCGAAGAGGCTATGAGCGGAGGCGTATTGGGTAATCGCCCACATTTCCCCTATATTTATTTTTTGTTCCTGGTGAGCATATTGCCGTGCTGAAAAGGACAGGCGCAGGTTGTGTTCAACTTGGCTACTGCTACGAGTACTACGTGTACTACCCGTTCGCTCTAACTTTGCCGCTGGCGTAGAGGCGTATACCCGAATTGTTAATTAGACGAAGTAAATTAACAGTAGCTAATGTCACTTCGTCATAGAAAATACGCAACATTATAAGAAGAAGTGACATTAGTTGCTGCCAATTTACTTCGTCTAATCTAAAATTCGACTTTAGTATGGAGCCGAGCGGCAAAGTTAGAGCGAACGAGCATTATGTTACTTACAACGAGAACCAACGGCTTAACGTGCCTTCCAAAGCACGGATATGTTTGTCAATGAAATGTTACAAAGTAGTCACTCCTCCGAGGTCCCTGCCCTGTTTTGGTACATTACATACATACATATAGTCACGCCTTTATCCCCGAAGGGGTAAGCAGAGGCATAGCATACGCGCACATTTCACCTTGTAGTCCTATGTCCCACGTAAAAGGTGGTGAGCCTATTGCCGTGTTGAAATGAACAGGCGCAGGTCGCCGCGACCCGCAGTTGAAATTTTGGAGCCGCTGATAAGGCCTTCAACTTGGCTTAACGATCGACATTTTACTGACAACCGGGTTTCATTTCGAGTTTTCCTTCTCTACGCAATGGTTCTTTTTGTGAAAGTGTTCCCTTAGTCGCCTCTTACGACACCCTCGGGATGTATTGGAGTGGCGACATTTTGTACTCTAACCCGTCGCAAGACGGGACCCCGTCGCCACACGGGGCATGCATTTTAGTACATTAGTCTCCATATAGTAGTAGTAGTAGCATCCATGATGTATGTGTGCTGACCTGACCACTTCTATCTCATAATCAAGTTAGTAGTTGAGAGGCTGTACTATAGCATATTCTACTGCGAGCTAGATATTTGAATGTGAGCTGCGCAAACCTAAATAAGCTGTTTGGAGAGAGGGGTACCGTAGGCTATATTTTAACCTCTGCCGGAAAAACAAACGGTTTAGGAAAAACAAAGGTAAGTTTCATCTGTGTATCTGACTCTCTGTCTGTTTGTTTGTCTAGAGGGCGAAATGTTTGACTGCGGCTCATGAGGTCGTGGGTTCGATTCTCAGGGGAGACAAAAAATAGTATGATCCACAAATATTTGTCTCGAGAGTCTGGGTGTTTCTATGTATGATAAGTATGTATTTAAAAGTATATAAGGTGGTTCTTTTTTGTTTCGGTGGTCTGATACCTGATACCCATAATATAAGCAGGTTATTTTGACTGCCTCTGTGGCGCAGTCGGTAGTGATACCGCCTGCGGCGCTGGAGGTCGTGCGTTCGATTCCCACCGGAGACAAATATTTGTGTGACCCATGTTTGTCTCAAGAGTCTGGGTGTTTCTATGTATAATATATGTATGTATTTAAAAGTATATGTATAAGTATTAATATCCGTGGTCTGATACCCATAACACAAGCAGGTTATTCCTAGCTTACTTTGGGATCAGATAGCGTTGTGTGAGATGACCGTGAATAAAAAAGATATTCCTAGCTTACTTTGGGATCAGACAGGTTTGTGTGAAATTGTCCGCGAATAATTTTTCTCTGCTTTAGAAAAAAAAATATCACAAGACAACCCATTTAAGGAAATGCCAAATAGATGTGGGGGAGCCAAGCCGAGGGCTTCCTTTAGTGACGCAGCGGTAACCTTATGCGAGATGACCAGCAGTGAACTGACATAAGCTGATTTGATTGATTGATTGATGTTGATGATGTACCTACCCCCTCGAGGTGCTCGTATGTACGAGCACAAATTAGAGATAGTACAGATCGAAACCTACATAACAAATTCGCTGAGAGTAATACATGAGAATAAAGTACATACATAAGATTTCTATCTGTACTATCTCAAATTTATGTCTCATGTGTGTACTTTTTTCACACCTACCTTCTGAAACCTCAACCTCGCCTGACCTAGTGTCTGTGAACTCAGTGAGCGGTGTCAATGTGTGCGTAGCCTCACCGAATTTAGTATGTAGATTTGAGCCTGGAACGTTAATCCGAAACTCGTTTGTTCGAAAAATCTATTGACAAAATCGTTTTTGGCAGACGTCTCCTTTCATAGAAAGCATGGTTGGCAGAAACCACCAGTCGTAGAAAGCACGGTTCGGCGAAGAATCCTTCCATAGAAAGCACGGTTGACAGAAATCACTATTCGTAGAAAGTACGGTTCGCCGAAGTATTGGTTGATATAATCATTAATGCACAGATGTCATGGTAGAAAGCACTGTAGGCAGAAAACTCTGTACATAGATAGCACGGTTCGCCGAATTAATTGTTGATAGAATCATTATTCATAGAAGCCTTGGTTTATAGAAAACGCGGTTGGCAGAAACCTCTGTACTTCATTCCGAAAGCTTTTTTGATAGAAACAACTTTTTCCAGATACATCGGATCACAGAAAGCGAAAGTAACTCTGGCTGTCTGTTACGATTTCACGCCTAAACGGCTGGGGAGATTGAGATTAAATTTGCTAAAAGATTAAATTTCCCTGGGAAGGACATAGGCTACTTTTTAATCGACTGCGAAAAATGAGGGTTATGATTTTACGCGATAACGACTTTTACGCGATAAAGACTTCTACGCGGTCGAAACCGCGGGGAACAGCTAGTATTAAAATAATGTTATTTATGTCTTTTTTTCGTGAGTGTCTTCATTTTTAATGTCCATTATTTCAAAACAGAGGAAAATAACATAATTAAGAGTTTAAAAAAATTTACATTTTTTAGGTGGATTAGAATTCTATGCAAATATTTTTGTCCCACGTAACAGGTGGTCAGCCTATTGCCGTGTTGAAATCGACAGGCGCAGGTTATGTCTACCTATTGTGGGAAATTTTCAAGCCGCTCATAAAGTATTTAACTAAGCTTAACGACTGCCATTAAATATTAATGGCAACCAGGACAAATAGCTTAAACACATACATAGACTGCCTCTGTGGCGCAGTCCTGTAACCGCCTGCCGCGCTGGAAGTCCCGGGTTCGATTCCTGGGTCGGTCTAAAGATTTGTGTGATCCACAAATGTTTGTTTCGGAGTTTGGGTAAGTATGTATTTACGAATATATAAATATGTCTATCAGTTGTCTAGAGGCCATAGCACAAGTTTATATTAGCTTAATTTGGGCAAGATGATATTGTGTGAGATTGTCCACAAATATTTATTTATATACTAGCTGACCCTCGTAAATTCGTTTACGTCACGTAAGGTCTATGAAAGAAGAGGTATGTCTTCATCAGACTCCTAGGAGTTTGTGAAACTGCCCTGTTTGCTTAATCAGAAAAGAACTTAAAGATTCAGTCTATTCTAAAACAATTTAGTCCCCGCCTACGGCGTGGACTGAAATATTTTACAATACCATTAATCGTTAAGTTCTTTTGTGACTAAGCAAACACGCCAGTTTAGAATGACCCTTACATTTAAAGGAATCCTTGAATTATAGGTTTAGCAAAAGTTGAGACGTCTCTAATTTCTGAACTACAAAACCCTTAATAATGAAACTTGTGTGGAACAATCCTTAAAGAACTCCCTTTCCAATACTAAAAAATACTTTAAATTGGATTACGCGTTGAGAAATTACAACTGAAAAACCATTTTATGTTTCATCCCCTCTCCCGCAGGAACCTCGCAAAATATCGGGATTAAATACTTTTAATCCCGATATTTTGCGCGGTTCCTGCGGGACATAGTGTCCTACAGTGTCCTAGAACCTTCTTTGGACAATAAGCTCAAAATATACCAAGTATCCTTCAAAATGGTTCAGTAGTTTCGGCGTGATACTTATTCGGGATACAGACAAACAGACAGACAGACATTAAAAATTTTAATTACATTTTCGGCTTCAGTATCGATTAGAAAATGCCCTACAGTTAAAATTATCAAAATATCTTCCATTTACAGACTCTCGACCCTCTACAGTTTTATTATATCTATGTATAGATTTTTTAGGAAATTTCCCAATTCAGAAACATAAGCATATTATCTTTTTTCTAGGACGTAGCCTCCGAAAATAGGTCCATTTTCAATATAATTCAAATGGTTAACGACTGATTTATCAATAAATGGTTTTTCATTAACACAGTTGCTTTAACTATGTCACATTAATTGTATCTTAATAGCACGTACTAAGTAGGTCTTAAATTGTGGAAAATTAGTTTAAAATAGGAATTACTTCATTTATTTAAATGCTCAATATTAAAATTTTCGAAAACAGGTCAAAGATAGCATTCGAAACTCATTGTAGCGTTAGATCCCGGTTGCAAAAATGTCGGACCAGCACACGGTGGGTTTCGTACCAAATAAACCTGCAAAAATCACATTTGTTGAATGGGGGAGTCCCCCTGAAGTTTTTTATTCTGATTTAAGCATTATTTTTAATTTCGGAAGAGGTCGATTCTGTTTTGACATGACAAGCTTTAAAGAGTAGGTAGGCTTGCGAACTCCTCTCTACAAGTAAAAGAGAATTTAGAACTCGAATCAACATTCCGGAACAAATCATGGTTTCTTAAAATAAATAAATATTTTTGGGATATTCGTATACAACGCTATTAAACCCCACTCCAACACACACTTCAAAGTAGCGCGTATGTGGGTGTGTAATTCGTCTCTGCCTACCCCCTCAAGAATATAGTCGTGATTATATACTATGATATGTTAATTTACACCAAAGGTAAGGGTCTCCGGTAGTATTGTAATATTTTTGATATGTCTCCGGCAGTATCGTAATATTTTTTTCTGTCAGTAGCGTCTGGAGATATTTTGATAGTATTTTGTAGATCGATAATTTGCTTTGTAATAAAAAGGATCGTAGGTTTATGTCGAGAACATCTCTACTAATCTATACCTACTTCTATACTAATATTATAAAGAGGAAAGATTTGATTGTTTGTTTGTTTGCATCGAATAGGCTCCGAAACTACTGGACCGATTTGAAAAATTCTTTCACTGTTGGGAAGCTACACTCTTCGCGGTGAACATAGGCAATATTTTTTTCCCATATTCCCACGGGAACGGGAACTACGCGAGTAAAGTGATTGAACCCATATAATAATATTACCAAATCTATATTAATATTATAAAGAAGTAAAGTTTGTGTGTTTGTTAAATTGTAAAGGGTAATCTCGGGATCTACTAAATCGATTTTAAAAATTCTTTCGCTAATAGACAGCTACGTCATTGTGGAGTGTCATGGGCTATATAGCTAGGTAATCAATTTTTTTCTACAATAATGCCACGGGATACCTCTTTCATAAACGAAATTTTTCTTGAAAATAATACGACGGGAATACACGCGACGAGAAACCTTTCTCTCTCTCTCTCTCTCTCTCACGACGAGACGCTACGGGAGTAAACGCAATGCGACGGAAACAGGTAATACTCTCTCTTATGTGGCGCAAACGAAGTTGCGCGGGTCAACTAGTTTACAATAAAGTGGGAAAACCTGCCAAATTTGTTACCATAGATTTTTAAATTGCAAAAGAAAATTTTAGTAGTTTCAGAGTTTATACTCACTGGCAATAAGGTTTATTGTTATTATATACTTTAGGCTCCCGCTCGCTCGGCATAGACTTACCACCACCTATTACGTGAGGTGAAATTATAATGTGAAACGTGGGTATATACTATGCCTCTGCCTACACCTTCAGGGATAAAGGCGTGACTATATGTTTGTGTGTAGGCTCACTCGCTTCACTCGATCATCCTATTATCCTCTTGTCATTGTGTGATGTGTATCGGAGTTCTTCCAAGAAAATGTCTTGACATGATGGCATGTCACTTCAATGGTTTGATGCATCACTGAGTCACTGTTTATACGGACGTTTTAAGTTAGTTTAATGTTTCTTTGTTGCTGTTTGTGGGTCTGTAAAACAAACTTAAGGATAGTCACGGGGCATACAGAAGGAGGCCCAAGATGGCAGAGTGACGTGAGAGTTTCACTCACGCTACACGCTCCAAGAAGCGGCATAACACCCGAACAACGCCCTAAAGATGTGGTATAGTACCCAAACCCCCTCTGTGAGCCAAAGTGATTGATAGCCAAAATCTGTCGGAATTCCAAAGAAATCCTTCTGAGGGATTACCCGGGGCTCCCGGACCGTAGGCAGTGGTAGAGTACGAGTGGTTTTAGTCGGCAAGAGTCCGGCATAGCATCCATAAAGGATTTCAACACGTCACGTCTGCTATTTCAATTGTGTCAGAATTGTAGCTCAATATAACGATTTGAACGAGTTTTCGTAGCTATGGAGCTACAATTACGATTTTATTGTAACTGAATGATTGAAATCGCTAAAAATAAAAATAAAAGCTTCTAGAACTACAATATTTAGTTGTGGGAATGGCCCCCTATCGCTAGTTGTATCTGACATAATTTTGGCGACCTAAATGTAAAAAAATTATTCATTTAAAAAAACTGGAATACCATAACGAATTTTGCAAGCTGTGGGAGCTAAAGGTTATACCTTTTGAAAAGCTGATGGCTTTCAGGAAGAGAGAGAGAAATGAAAAGATTGAATTTAAAATGTAAATAATTAGTAGTTTATTAGAATTGAGCACTTGGGGGTCGTGGGTGTGGCAACTTCGGGCAGCAAGTACGGTTTCCGAAGGCCTTCGCAGGGTTCGACTTATCTTGTGGCTCCAGGATGTCGATGCAGTCCGCCAGGTAGCCGTGTCTTCCACAATTTCGGCCGGCACGGTATTCCCAACCCGCAGGGCGGATGTTCGCTCGTAGAACTCGAAGGGTGGATTTTACCAACCCGTAGGGTAGACGGTTTCTTGGACCCGTAGGGTGAATGTTCCTTCGTGGAACCTGAAGGGTGGACTTCTTGAACCCGTAGGGTGGACCCGTTAATTTTCACTATTTTAAAATCTAGAATCATAATAATTAATTTAACTCACCCAATGATGGGGTCTTCTATTTATAGCTATTTGCTCCTTATCCTTGACAAATATTTACGAGGATATTTGCGATGATATAAACGATTATTTTTAAACTGATGTGATTCTCACAATTTCCAATTACACTGATACGTTCGTGATCTATTTTAAATATTAATCTGGCCGTCCTCCTGCATTGACGCAATGCCTTATATATCAATGAAATAGCGCCTCTAGTGGCACCGCTCGAAACTACTCAATCGTCAAGACCGTATCACTGCCTATAGCTTCCGTCGTTGCGACACTAACTCGGTAGATGGCGCTTTCATTTATTAATCTAAGTTTTCATTTTAAAACCCCTAACGTTGAACCCCTATTTGCACCCGTTGTTTCACAACGTTACACTTTTTACAGTACAGGTGTACGAAAATTATTGATAAATGTGCGGAGTACGTTTAAAAATGACTTCACTCTTACCGACTAAAAAGCACACGAACCTACTGCCTACGGTTGGGAGCCCTGGGTAAGCTCTTGGAAGGATGTCCACAGGATTCCCAACAGACCTTGGTTACCACTGCGGCCTCACCTTGGGGATACTGGGTACAAAATACCAATAAAATGGGTATATTGAAACCTCCAAACTTCAAAACAAACATTTGCGGATAACACACATGTATTCCTAACCGGGATTTGAATGTGAGACCGCAGCACGGCAGTAACATTGAGCCTCTGAGCCACCAAAGCAGTCAGATGAAATCTATTATTCATTTTGCACCGCTAAATTAGATTTAGCAACAGAGGCGTCTATTCTTTTATACTCGTCCGAATTTATTCTAAGGTATATTTTCTCACGAACCTACCTCAACCGCACATAATCTAATTGTTGCTCGCATCCCTACTCAATCTAGATTAGAAAACTAAATAGATTCCCAAAACAATGTATCAAAGACCAAAGAATATATAAAAAAGTAGGTTAATCGCGTTAATATGAACTGTGTCAGTGGTTGTAAGTGCGACAAAAAGAGATTCTTGTTGACAATAACTGGTTTTGTGGCCATGAAACTGGCGATAGTTTTTATATTTTGGATCATTTTTACACAACATGATCTATCACAAAATAAACTAATTTTTGAAGCGCTCGTGGCCCCGGGGACTCAGTGTTCTATAAACGATCACTAACCACCCTGTGACCACTTAGTGACATTTATTTCCGAGCGTTTCTGCGCTTCGGAAGACACGTTAAGCCGTTGGTGCCGGTTGGCAAAATCGCAGTCGTTAAGTCAAGTTAAAGGTCTATGTTTGCGGCTTGAAAAATTTAACAGCGAGCAGTCACAACCTGCGCCTGTCCATATCAATATGGTAATTCGGCTCATCACCTATTACGTGGGACAAAATAAAAATAGGTGAAATTTGGGCATATAATATGTCTCTGCCTACCGCTTCTGGGATAAAAGGCGTGGTCATATGTATGTATGTATGAAAGTGCCTATTTTTTAAAAATAAAAGTTTTTTGTCCCTTCTACCTACTGAGAATCTGCTGTACGTCTGTCTAGTGGTCACGAGGCTTTTTTATTGAACCATGATAGCTAGATGAACATAGTTTTCACATTTTGAGTACTGTGGCCCTCTGATGGGGACGCTTGGTGGGGCTAAGTGGAATTACTTGCTGTTTGTGTTGAGTAGGTAGTAATTTTAAGATCAGAATTGACCTTTGAGAAAAATAAGTATGAATGAAAATCAGGTGCGCAATTTGTCTTCGCTACGCTTCTTGGCATGCGATCGATTCTGCAAGAATAGTCTTTTTTTACGTATTACCTAATCGATGCTATGCCAGAGTCTTACTGACTAAACCACATGATGCGCATCTATCAACCTATGGCCGGGAGTCCCGGGTACAGTCAAGGAAGGATAACCCCAGGACTCCCTATACAGACTTTGTCCACTATAGCGGACTCTCTCCGAGAGATAAGGTTTTATCCCACTTATTTGATGCTGTAAGAATAGTTCGTAGAACGTCTGCATATATAATTTGGACAAAAGGGTAATGGTAAAGGTACCTTAACTGTATACTTTACCATTACCCTTTTGTCCAAATTATCTGCACTATTGCCTCTGGGCCCTGATCAGCCTTGTTACCTGTTTTTGTTTCGTGCTTACCTACCCTCATAGGTTACAACAACCGCTTTCCATCTGGTGGCCCGTAAGCTTGTCTGCCACCTTAGTAATTTAAAAAAGTATAATGAACTAGCAGTTTTAGTGGCCCAACATAGAACAAGTTTTGGAGGATCCCGGTGTTAACTCAATGGATCGAATAACGGCAACATTGTATTCAAAGCGCTTTTAAGCTTGACATTTTAGATTAATACCGTTTAATGTGATCTGGTTTGTAAATGCGAGAGCAATGCAGTTGAAAGTAAGATCTACGCCTACCTACTAATATTATAAATGCAAAAGTTTGTGGATGTTTGTTACTCTTTCACGCTCAAACAGCTGAACGGATCTGGGTGAAATTTGGTACAGAGATACATTATAGTCTAAGATAACACATAGGCTAGTTTTCCGGGAATAAGTTCCTACGGGAACAAATTTTACTCGGGCTAAGCTGCGGGCATCCGCTAGTTATATTATAAAAAAATGTTTAACAAAAAAAAACCGACTTCAAACAAAAACTAAAAATTGAAAAATAAAATTAACTTAGCACAAAGTAATAGGTAGTACCTATATTTAGTTTTATATCAGATATTATTGAATGTAATACTGAAATCGGCGCCAAGTAAACTATAGGTTTAGGTAGATATTATTAATCTCACATAGAAATATTGGCACCGACTTCAGTATTACAGTCAATAATATCTGATATAAAACTAAATATAGGTACTACCTATTACTTTGTGCTAAGTTAATTTTATTTTTCAATTTTTAGTTTTTGTTTGAAATCGGTTTTTTTTTGTTAATTTTTTTTTTTTCATGATTTTCAGTGACGGGTAGACTGAAATTATATCTGTATAGGGGTAATGTTCTCCCCAATACAAATTAATCAAGCCCAAACACAAGATAACTGCTGTAAATCGTTAAAGAATTCCCTCGATTCGAGAGATTTTCCTCGATTTCTCCAGGATCCCAGCATCCGATTCTGACTTTCTGTATATGGGACCACATGGGAAGCACCAGCTTTCAAACAAAAAAAGAATTTTTAAAATCGGTTAACTCCTTCAAGCGATTTGCCGGTAACAAACATAAAAAAAAAATACTGACGAATTGAGAACCTCCTCCTTTTTTGGAAGTCGGTTAAAAACTAGCTGAGCCCGCAACTTCGTTTACGTCACATAAGGTGTATGAAAGGAAAGGTATTTCTTCATCAGAGTCATCAAGCAGCGTCTGAAACTGCCCTGTTTGCTTAATCATAAAATAGCTTAATGATTAAGTCTATTTTTAAACAATTCAGTCCACACCTTCGGCGCGGACTGAATTGCCCCTACATGGCTTTTCCCGCGGGAGATATCAAGCTTTGACAAAGCAATAAAATTAACGCTCGAATCCATCCTGAATGTCTCCCTGGGTTGCCAGTCTCGTCACTGCAATACTCCGTACTAATGGTGGCGTGGATGGTATATCCTTTGTTTCGGGTGCCCTGGAGGCCTGGTCCACTCTAGGCATGAGTGCGGTGGCGACTGAGGCTCTATGCAGTCAGCGGGCGTGGGATGACATAGCGTCAAAGCGAGTTCGGGGACTGTTGCTGGACGGTGCTGTTGCGGCCGATAGAGCCAGGCTTCTTGCTGTATCGCAGCCGGAGTCGGGGGCATGGCTGCACGCACTGCCGTCGCCTCACCTGGGCACTTTGTTAGACGATGACTCTCTGCGTGTGGCAGTGGCTCTCCGCTTGGGCTGCAGGGTGTGTGTGAACCCCATAGATGCACCTGCGGATCCATGGTGGGAGCTGATGGCCATCACGCTTTGAGTTGTCGTCGCTGTACGGGAAGATTTCCACGTCACCATGCCCTGAACGACATTGTTCGGAGGGCTTTCGTCTCAGCGGGTGTCCCTTGCGTCCTCGAACCACCGGGTCTATGTAGATCTGATGGAAAGAGGCCGGACGGGATGACCTTGATTCCGTGGATGAATGGCAGGTGTCTGGTGTGGGATGCGACTTGTGTCAGTACAGTGGCCGCCAGCCATTTGGGTCGCACCATTCATTCACCATCGGCGGCCGCGGAGGATGCAGCCGAGAAGAAGAAGCAGAAATACGCTGCAATGGAGCCACGTTATTTGTTCGTACCCATCGCCGTGGAGACAATGGGTTGCTGGGGCTCCGAGGCAAAACAAATTATAGGACAGTTGGGGCAAAGGATTGGGGAGAAAACGGGTGACTCCCGCTCCAAGTCGTTCCTGGTGCAAAGGCTGGCTATAGCCATTCAACGTGGTAATGCGGCTAGTGTTATGGGCACCTTTGCACCGGGAACGGTTAGGGGTGGGTTGTTTGACTAATAGGTTAAGTTTATTTTTGACATTGTATTTGATTCTTTTGTATTCTATGATATTAAATAATAAATTGACCATTTTTAAATAAAAAAAAGTCTTAATCATTTAGCTCTTTTATGATTAAACCAACACGCCAGTTTAGGTTCACTCACATTCAAAGAAACCCCTACAATTAAAATTTTCAAAATATCTGATTCTTAAAAGTGTTATAACTCTTTTATTTCTAAACCGATTTACGTAAAACAAACGCTAAATGTTGACTGGAGCAAACCTCAACACAATAAAAAAAACCGCATTGCAATCGGTTGAGCGGTTACTGAGATTAGCGTGCACAACCGTACAGACAAACAGATATACAGACATACAGACAAACAGACAAAAATTCAAAAAATCATTGTTTTGGGTTCTATTGCGTTCATAAAGCCCCTATAATATTTTTTCTTATTTATCTTCCATGTACAGACAGCGACCTGTTACGATTTTATTATATGTATTGATGATGATTGATTAAATGTGAAAGTTTGTGAAGATGTTTAGATGTTTGGATGTGTAGATGTTTGTTACTCAATCACGCTCAATGGCTGAAAAATAGCTTTTTTTTTTTTTAATGTGAGGGAAAATCCTCATAGGATGCTATGCTGGACTCTTACCGACTAAAAAAACCTCACATAACGCCCAACAGCCTATGGTTGAGAGCCCCGCGTAAGCCCTCGGGAAGGATGTCCCGTGACTCCCAACAGACCTACGGGCGCCACTGCGTCCTCGCCCAGGGGGTGGTTCGGGTGCTATCCCGCGTCTTTGGAGGGTTTCGGGTGTGATCCCGCTTCTAAGGGGTGCGTGAGGTGCTCACGTCACGCTGCCGTCATGGGCCTGATTCTGTAAGGACGGTTAGTGACCCTCTCACCGTCCTCAGACCCCCGGTCATGGAGGCCGATAGTCCTCGGCGAAGACACGTCGGCGGCGCCCAGGCCGCCGGCTGCGGAACTCGGGTGGGAGAGCTCTCTCCCGCACCCGGCCTGCCGCCTCCTTCACAAGCATGACCTGCTCGCAGAAAGAGGCGGCGCAGTCCCACTTACTCCCGCTGGAGAGCATGGCTCGCACCATGGCCTCGAGCGAGAGAGTGTCCACGCCCAGACCCACTACGAGGACCTGGCGCTGTTGTGCCCACGCCGTGCACTCCACCAGCCTGTGGAGCGCCGTGTCATCGCTGCGGTCCTCGCAGTGCTTACACTCGGCCGTGGTTTCCCGGTGTTTTCGCTACAGATACCCACCGAAATTACCGTGCCCGGCAAGCATCTGTGTCAACCGGTAGGAGAGAGCACCGTGTCTTCTCTCCAGCCACTCGTCCAAACAGAGATAGCTTATAGTCTAGGCTGGAGTAACACATAGGCTACTTTTTATTCCAGGAATATATTCCCACAGGAAACTTTAGAAGAAGAAAAATTATCTAGTATTGAACGCTAGTATCTCCAAAACTACGGTTGGGCTTCAGAAAAATCTTTTGCAGTTCAATAGTACCTACATTTATCGAGGATGTAGCAGCAATGATAAATATTTTTAAAACGGGGAATAAATTATTTCTTTTTATAGCTTCCGTTGCGTGCGCTGCGAATGGTAATAGGTACTTATTACATAAGAATGATGTATTAAGAAAATGGTGCTCTTAAAAAGTCCTGAAAAATGTCCAAACGCAAGTCACTCGCGCACGGAGGATTTCGTACCAAGAAACTGCAAAAAATCTTATTTGGCAGTCCCCTTTAATTTTTTTCTGATTTTAGTATTTGCTGTTATAGCGGCAACAGAATTAGATCATCTGGAATAACACATAGGCTATTTTATATCCCGGGAAAATGTTCCCACGGAAAGCGGGAACGGGAACCATATATCACGCGGGCGAAGCCGCGCGCATCAGCTAGTAATATTATAAATGTGAAAGTTTGTGAAGATGTTTGGATGTTTGTTACTCAATCACGCTCTAACGGCTAAATGGATCAGGCTAAAATATGGTACAGAGATAGCTTATAGTCTGTAATAACACATAGGCTACTTTTCATCCCGGGAATATGTTCCCACGGGAAGCGAGGACGAGTACCGAATTTCACGCGGACGAAGCCGCGAGCGTCATCTAGTAGTATATAACCTATAAATAATATTATTACTACAATGTGATACTTATTAATTATGTTTAGACGAGTACCTAATTAACCTTAATAACACTAGGGTCGCCATATCTATCTTTCTAAGATAGTATATAAGCCGATCTATTTACCTAAGACTTACAATCGGATAAAACAGTTCATTACGATATAGATTAGATTCATAGTACTCGACTACGATGGCCTTAGGAAGCATGAAGTTCTTGGTAGTAATAGCTGTGGTCCTGGCTGCTGCAGTAGGGCATCCTGCTGACTGTCACGGAAACTGTAAGTTTTATTGATATTTTAAAAAGCTTATTAAATTTGTAACCACTTTATTGGTTAGTAAGTTACTCACCAACTTACTCAGAGAGAGCTTGCAGAGGACTCTTTCCCAGGGCGCCTTTCTTCAGAGTTACTAGTGTGCCACAGACACTCCTGTCATCCTCTCAGCAAAGGCAACCACAGACAACCGAGTAAAAAAAGCGAAGTTCATAAAAGAGCTTAATGATTAAGGCTATTGTAAAATAATTCAGTCCGCGCCGAAGGCCGGGACTGAATTGTTTTAGAATGGACTTAATCTTTAAGCTCTTTTATAATTAAGCAAACAGGGCCGTTTCATACACGCTGCTTGATGAGTATGATGAAGAAGTACCTCTCCTTTCGCAAACCTTATGTGACGTAAACGAAGTTGCGAGGGTCAGCTAGTACTTATAATAAAACTGTTGAGGGTCGAGAGTCTGTACATGGAAGATATTTTGAAAATTTTAATCGTAGGGCGTTCTATTGTCGATACTGAAGCCGAAAATGTAATTTAAAATTTTCATGTCTGTCTGTCTTTCTGTCTGTCTGTCTGTCTGTCTGTTTGTCTGTATCCCGAATAAGTATCACGCCGAAACTACTGAATCGATTTGGATGAAACTTGGTACAATCTGAGCTTATAATTCGAGGAAGGTTCTAGGATAGTTTTGATCCCGATATTTTGCGCGGTTCCTTCTGGAGAGGGGATGAAAGGCAAAATAGATTTTTGGTTATAATTTCTCACTACGTGGTCCGATTTCAGATATTTTTATGGTGTCTGAAAGGGAGTACTTTAAGCATTATTCCACACAATTTTCAATATTGAGGGTAATGTAGTTCAGAAATTAGGGGCATCTCAACTTTCGATAAACCCTGAATTTAAGGGTTCTTTTGAATGTGACGGTAAATCTAAACGGGCGTGTCGGCCTAATCATAAAAGAGCATAATAATTAAGGCTATTGTAAAATAATTCAGTCCGCGCCGAAGGCGTGGATTGAATTGTTTTAGAATAGACTTAATCTTTAGGCTCTTTTATGATTAAGCAAACAGGGTCGTTTCACACGCTGCTTGATGAGACTCATGAAGAAGTACCCCTGCTTTCGTACACCTCATGTGACGTAAACGAAGTTGCGAGGGTCAGCTAGTAATGTTTATTAACAGGGTTTATCAATATACAGAATGTACAATAATGGGAAGATGTTTCTTATTATGAGGAAAATCTAACTCACTTACACCGGTTTAGAATAGACGAAGTAGCTGACCGCCCCATATTTTATCTAGATTAGATTTTTTATCACTAAGGTGGCAGACAAGCATACGGTGCACCTGATGGAAAGCACTACACTTGTGCTGCCGACCCCGCAGGCACATTCTAATACTATTCAAATAAGGTACGGTTTGATTTTTAAGATTCCGAACCAAAAGGTTAAAAACCCTATTTATGAGACTTCGCCGTCCGTCTGTCTGTTTGTCACGAGTCTGTATCTCAGGAACCATGATAGCTAGAGAGTTGAAATTTTCACAGATGATGTATTTCTGTTGCCGCTACGTCAACAAATTCTAAAATCAGAATAAAGGGGGGATTAAGGGGGGCTCCCATACAACAAACGTGATTTTTTTTGCCATTTTTTGGTGCAGAACCCTCCGTGCATGTGTCTGACTCGCACTTGGCCGATTTTTAAATTCCTAGGATTATTTTGAACAGGATGGTAAAAAAAATCTATGGGTACTTAATGATAGAACGTCCAGAGTCCTGCTGGCAGGACTTTGCGTACTACCGGTAGTACGCAATGTTTTTTGTTATATGAGGCTTTCTAAGCCTGCTAGCAGGACATAATTAACTGACATGCATAGTGCGTCTCTTTATCACTCAGCGAGTTTTTGAATCGTGATTCTGCGACCAGTTTGGTCAAAATGGCGGCAAGTGTAAGACGTGGTGTCCGTGTTCGCGCCAAAGCGACATATTTCGACGCAAATGATGGCCAAAACACGTGGAGTCGCAAACATTTTCGTGATAACTATGATATAAGTTATTGTTGGGGTACTGTAAGAAAGGTAGAAAACAACTATGCAAGGGTATATAGGGATATTGACAAAAAAAATCCACAAATTTATTTTCATACCCTATAAACCCAAGAAGCACCTGCAGCTATTTCTAGATACCTATACTTATCTATACTATTACTACATAATATTCACACTACTGTTATAAATGCAAGAGTGGGCTATAATAGGCTATGTATGACATCCACGCGGATAGAACCATGGGCAACATGGGCTAGTTTACTATATTTATTATATAATAATTATTATTAATATTTTAAAGAAAGATTCTTATTTTTGTACGTTACGTACAAAAATGAACTCAAAAACTACTAGATCGATTTCAACAATTCTTTCGCCATTAGTAAGCTACGTTATATATATATATATATATATATATATATATATATATATATATATATTATTAGCGATGAACAGGATCAGAATTCAACGCGGGCGGAGCCGCGAGCAAAAGCTAGTAACTTATAAAACAAAAAGTTTGTCACCCCTGTCTAATTTCATCACGCATAAGACTCAAGTACTGCTAGAAGGACAGCCGCTGAAATCCATAATAAATCCCCAAAAAATTGCGTACTGCCGGCAGGACGCACGTCCATAGAATCGTCCTTCCAGAAGCTCCTTCCAGCAGGACCAAGGCTTGGACGTTCTATCATTAAACTTAAATACTAATTTTATTTGACGATCTATGAATATCTAATTAACCGCTAGGTGGCGCTTCAGTAGAAGAACGTAGTTCAGGATGTTCCTTAGCCCACTGTTGGAAGTCTGTGGTAGGGCACTGGTCAAGAGTAACGCATTTATTACTGACTTGCTCTCTGACCGTCGGCGGGTCACAGAAGCAAGTCGTATAGTCACAGATCTTCACTTCTTCTAAAGTCTGAGTTTCAGGTTTAATGCAGGTAGGTTCTAGCAGGAAAGAACCGCACATGGAAACTAGATGTGAACCTTTTTCGCATTCCTTTACAGCTGAAAAAAAAAACGAAATTTGTTTTATGATTGTAAAACTTATAAACTCTTAAGCCTCGCTGACACGCAGCGAGCTTACTACCTGCTAGTTGGCCAGTTAAAAAGCTAGCGAATGATTTACAATGGGATAGAAGTTTATAGTTATAGGAGTCCGGCATAGCATTCCTGTAGGATTGTTGGGAGTTCTGGGACATCCTTCCGAGGGCTTCCCCGGGGCTCCCAACCACAGGCTGTTGGGCGTGACGTGAGGTTTTTTAGTCGGTAGGAGTCCGGCATAACATCCATGAGGATTTTCCCTTACGTTAAACGAAAAAAAAAGCATTTCTGTAAGATTTTCCTCACGTTAAAAAAAAAGCCAGTTGCAGGGCACCGTTTGGTTTTTGTCGATAAAAGTCAAAGATTTCTAAAAAGTCTGACAAAGCATCTAAGATGGATTTACAAACGTGCAAAAGAGACGGAGAATAGAAGGATAGTAGAGACTCAAGTATTCCACAGAAAAAGTAACAGTATAGTAGCTAGTAATTTTGAAAGTACGTAAGTAAGCTTTTTTTACGTGAGGGAAAATCCTCATGGATGTTATGCCGGGCTCCTACCGACTGAAAAACCTCACGTAACGCCCAACAGGCAACAGCCTATGGTTGGGAGCCCCGGGTAAACCCTCAGAAGGATGTCCCAGGACCCCCAACAGACCGACGGCCGCCACTGCGGCCTCGCCCAGAGAGTGGTTCGAGTGCTATCCCGCGTCTTTGGGGGGTTTTGGGTGTGATCCCGCTTCTAAGGAGGCGCGTGCGTGAATCCCTCACGTCACGCTGCCGTCATGGGCATGCTTCTGTACGGGTGAGCAACCCTCTCACCGTCCTCAGGCTCATGGTCATGGAGGCCGATAGTCCTCGGCGAAGATACGTCGGCGGCGCCCAAGCTACCGTGCCCGGTAAGTATCTATGTCAACCAGCAGGAGAGAGCACCGTGTCAACGTAAGTAAGGTAGTTAATTTAACAACCCTCTGAGTTTCTTGCCAGTTCTTCTCAGGTGGGTGGGTCGCGTTGTGAACTGGTGGTAATTCTTTGGTTATGGTAATTCGGGACGTTTAACAAGTGCATCTGTATATGCTTAAATGAAATAAATATATATTTGTTTGTTGAGAAATATATATGATTTGTAACTTACCAGCCGATATGCCAACAATAACCAATATAATTAAAAGCACAAGCCACTCCATTTTCATGACTATACAGTTTTAAACACTGATACACTAATTTAAATGAAATATTACTTATATTATCGATACTTGATAAGTACTCTTAATACCTGGCTGCAAATTATCTAATTAAAGAAAGACCTGATTTATAAAATTACTTTTAAATGGCGTACCATTACATGAAAGTAATTGTCTTTAATTATAGTACAATGTGAGAATTGTGAGATATTGAACAGGAGAATGAACTCGTTGTTGCAAGCTATTTTTCAGCCAGTACAAATTAATTGGAACAAACCTTGCATTCCGGTTCTCGAAGTTGCATGATGGAGGGTTGCAAAGAGAAGTAGCAAATTTATTTTGAAGACAAAGCCATGAACTTGGAACATTGGTCAAGAACTCCTAAAACATTATCACCGGATTTGCTCCAAATACAGGTAGGGTTTGGATCACAGATAATCAGAAAAGTTTTTTCTGATTTCTATGGTCTGGACATGCATACAAATAGTCACGCCTTGACCCCCGAAGGGGTAGGCAGAGGCATAGGATATGCCCATATTTCACATCATAGTTTTATGTCCCACGTAATAGGTGGTGTGCCTATTGCCGTGTTGAAATGGACATGCTGTGGGTTTAATTTCGAGTTTTTCTTCTGTACGCAATGGATCTTTTTGCGAAAGTGTTCCCTTAGTCGCCTCTTACGACACCCTCGGGATGTATTGGGGTGACGACATTTTGTATTCTTACCCGTCGTTACACAGGTTCCGTCGCCACACGTGGCGTGGTCTGGACTCAATTACACGTTATAATGAAGATGAAGACAAATTCACTGTTTAACATTTTGACGCTCTATCCGTACCTACTTCTTTAAACAAGACAGTCTGAAATAAAGTAGCAACGGCCTGGCCATATCTGTAGGAAAACCGATGGCCGATGGAGCAAACGAGTTCTGGAGTGGAAAATG
This sequence comes from Miltochrista miniata, assembly GCA_933228765.1. Classification (NCBI taxonomy): domain Eukaryota; kingdom Metazoa; phylum Arthropoda; class Insecta; order Lepidoptera; family Erebidae; genus Miltochrista; species Miltochrista miniata. The sequence goes on from OW121768.1 coordinate 23,840,134, forward strand.
TCCCAGGCAGTGACTGGGTTTGGAATGGGCAGGACCGTATGTTGTCGAATAATTTGGGAGAAGCGAAGCTACGTCTAGCAAGGGACATCAAGCTCAAGTTTCAAAGGGGCCTCATGGTGGTCATACATCCAAGAACCGACCAAAGCAAAAGTTGCTTACTGCAGTGATCGTTTACATATACAGCCAGATTTCCCCTCCAAAAAAAACTCTATAAACTTTTGAACGTTTTATTTGATAAATCATAAAATTCTAATTACTAGGCGGCGCTTTCGTAGAAGAACGTAGTTCAGGATGTTCCTTAGCCCACTGTTGGAAGTCTGTAGTAGGGCACTGGTCGAGGGTAACGCATTTGTTACTCGTTACCTCCCTGACTGCCGGTGGGTCACAGAAGCAAGCAGTAAAGTCGCAAATCTTCACATCGTCTAAAGTCTGACCTTCAGGTTTATCGCAAGAAGGTTCTAGCACCAAAGAACCACACATGGAAACTAGGTGGGTACCTTTTTCGCATTCTTCTGCACCTGTAATGAACAAAAACATATTATTTAATAAGTAGGTACTAGTATTATTTTTTCGGGTACCAAAGGGTAAGAACAGGGCCCTATTTACTGAGACTTCGCCGTCCGTCTGTCTGACTGTCTAACAACAAACAAACATATTTCATCCATTTTTTTTGTTTAACGTGAGGGAAAATCCTCATGGATGTTATGCCGGACTCCTACCGACTAAAAAACCTCACGTCACGCCCAATAGCCTGTGGTTGGGAGCCCCGGGGAAGCCCTCGGAAGGATGTCCCAGAACTCCCAACAGACCCACTGCCGCCACTGCGGCCTCGCCCAGGGGGTGGTTCGGGTGCTATCCCGCGTCTTTGGGGGTTTCGGGTGTGATCCCGCTTTTAAGGGGGGGCGTGCGTGAATTGCTCACGTCACGCTACCGTCATGGGCCTGCTTCTGTAAGGACGGTGAGCCGCCCTCTCATCGTCCTCAGGCCCCCGGTCATGGTCGCCGATAGTCCTCGCCGAAGACATGCGGAACTCAGGTGGGAGAGTTCTCTCCCGTACCCGTCCCGACGCCTCCTTCACGAGCATGACCTGCTCGCAGAAGGAGGCGGCGCAGTCCCACTTACTCCAGCTGGAGAGCATGGTTCACATATTTCATCCATACAAAGAAATGCACTTTTATTATTGGTTAATAATTATTGCATTGTACTTACTATAGGTATCTTTGTGTAGCACTGTGTGGTAGACAGCAATCCAGACAAGATTGCTTGTTGTAAATTGGAACTTATAAATAAATAAAAAAATCTTCTAAAACGTCACTTATATAAACCAAAGAAGTACCACCAGTTCACAACGCGACCCACCTGAGAATAACTGGCAAGAAACTCCTCCAGACTGTACCTATCTCAGGAATCGCGATATTTAGACAGCTGAATTTTTCACAGATGATGTATTTATGTTGTAGCTATTACTAACATCAGAAAATAAAGAATATTTAGCGGAAGGGGGGGAGGGGGTCCCATACAGCAAACGAGATGAACGCCGTGAACGTTTACAGAAGTTACGCTGCTAGGGGCTGAGAGCGTTTCAATATCATACAAATTTAAAAATGCCAATATGTAAGTGATTCGTCAATCAATTTCATACAGATTTGACTTATACATAATAGATAGTTTCTATAACTAGGTTTTTTATAACTTTGAATAAGTTTTTAAAACTCAAACCCTAAATTTGATATCACGAAGAATCAGAGACAAAAAACCATAGATTTAGAATTTTTCTCTACGTACATTCTAACGGCAATGGGCTCACCACCTATTACGTGGGACATAAAACTATAAGGTAAAATGTGGGCGTATACTATGCCTCTGCCTACCCCTTCGGGGATATAGGCGTGACTATATGTATGTATGTACATTCTAAATCTATGCCAAAAACTAACTGCTAAAAGAAAAAAAATCTTGTAAAAAGTCTCGAATATAAACCAAAGATAGTACCCACCAGTTCACAACGCCACCCACCTGCAGAATAAAAACTTGTTAAAATGTACAAGTTTTGAAACTTACCAGTCGATGCGCCTACAATGGCCACCACAAACAAAGAAAAAAGCAACTTCATGTTTAAAAATATTATCAGTTTGGTACACGTTCCGTCTTCTCAGATACACAAATACAAATGAAATGTTACTTATATTATCAAGGTTCGACATGACCCCGTCTTAATACCTGACTACAAAACAAGTAATTAAATAAAACCTGATTTACAATATTACTTTTAAATGGCGAACCATGATAAAAAAGTCATTGTCTTTATGGACAAAGATCTGAATGCAACATGCATAAAAAGAATGTTATCAAAATGTAGTTTTTATGTAGGAAGGTGGTATGAGATGATCCCTCTAAGGGAGAATGCCTGTAAATCTGAGAAAGTACAATCTAATGTTCATATTAAAGATGTTTTGAATAGTCAGTTTATCTATCTAGGTATTGTCATACCTTATGTTCTCAAAATTCAGTATTGATAAGAGTTTCATTAATTATACTAAATGTCTGCTAAAGGATCATCTTGTCCACACAGGTGTATAAGATGATCCCAGAGGATCATCTTGCCCCGTTCAGATCCAACCCAATCTCCATAGTCGAATTTTTAATTAAACGGAGTAAAGTGGCAGCAACTAATGTCACTTCTTCATAGAAATTATGCAGCATTGTATGAAGAAGTGACATTAGTTGCTGTCACTTTACTCCGTTTAATTAAAAATTCGACTTAAGGTATCGTTAAAATGACTTTACTCAAATAATTATTTTAAAATGTTTTAATCAAATATGTGTTTTGAACAATGAGATCAACCCTTAGGCATAATCAACTGCCACAGCCCCTAGTGCTTTATCATCCATAGATCCCACTGTCCACGGCTGGTCTTCCACGATAAGTGACACGTGGCAATTTCCTTTTAAAAAAAATCCATAATAAAATAACATAAATGATTAAAAAAATAACAAACTCGAATGCTACTGAGAAGGTCGAAACAAGCTTGATATCAGGCGGTACCCATTTGAAAATCATAAACCGAAAGAAAATGTGTGGGTACCGCTTAATATCATGGGTTATCAAGCTTGTTTCGACCTTTTCAGTAGCATTTGAGTTTGTTATTTTTTTAATCATTTAATTTATTTTAAAATGTAGAATTGCTATATTATCTTGTTACATATAGTATATATACATATAACATACATACGAGTACATACATACATACGCGCGAATTTATTACCCTCGCTGGCGCAGCCGGGCAAAAAGACATTGGGGTGAGATGATCCACGGATCATCTTGTACAGAAGCAGACGAATCATCTTGCCCCAGAGCTTACTTTTTATTTGAAATTCTCTAACCTAACCTATAAGTATCCTACAGTCACCGCAATACGTTTTTATAACAAATGAACATATTTAGAAGCTACTAACATAATAATCATTACATAAAATCGGTTACACGAAAAGTAAAGGAGTTTCAAATTCAGGCTTACTTTAGATTAACACTGTACAATTTTTTAAAAATCACAAAACACAGTGATCGTCCTTCACGCAGCCATCGCGGTTTGACTGCAGTCGGTGGGGGCGGGAACCTACGCTTTTCTCGAAAAAACAACTAGATGGCATGCACAGTATCGTCACAATCGAAAAGGATCGTCTTACCTCGAGGGATCATCTTGTACACCTTTCCCCTACCTACTAGATGATGCTCGCGGCTTCAGTTATCGTTGCCGCTTCCCGTGGGATTCAGAATTGTTTATTTGTTAGATAGGTACATCGTTACAAGAGGCGACCATTTATAATGTAGATCCAGCATGTTTCACTGTACATGGGCGGCGTGCAAAATCATAATGTTCATGCAATAATAATCACGGGAATATAGAATAGTGCGTGAATCCCTCAAGACATGCTGTTGTCTAGGGCCTGCTTCTGTAAGGAAGGTGAGCAGCCCCCTTCTCGTCCTCAGGCCCCGGGTCATGGAGGCCGATAGTCATGGGCGAAGACACGTCGTCCGCGGCACCCAAGCTGCTTACTCCGGAACTCGGGTGGGAGAGTTTGCTCCCGCTGCCGCGCCGCTGAAGCAGGCCCATGACGACAGGGTTACGTCAGGGATTCACGCACGACCCCCCCCCCCCCCCCCCCTAAGAAGCGGGATCGAACCCGAAAACCCCCCAAACACGCGGGATAGCACCCGAACCAACCCTTAGGCGAAGCCGCAGTGGTAGCTGTAGGTCTGTTGGGAGTCCTAGGACATCCTTCCGAGGGCTTACCCGGGGCTTCCGACCGCAGGCTGTTGGGCGTTGTGAGGTTTTTTAGTCTGTAGGAGTCCGGCATACCTCCATGAAGGATTTTCCCTCACGTTAAATAAAAAAGTATAATATGGGTAGGTACACCCATTTTTTCAAACTTTACCTTTCTCATTAGAAGATGACTTTGTGTTGTTTTTATTTTCAACAAGTCATTCGTAGTTGGATATCTATCTAATAGTTGATTAGTCTGTCTTCAATGGAAATTATACTTTTTGCATCTTTATTGCTCTTTTTGCCAGACTCAAAAAATATGAAGCGATGTCAATTTCCAGTTTTTGCTACGTATTATGGTCTTGTTATTTGATAGGATCTATAGCAAAATGAAACAGTAATAAAAATAACATATTATTTATGGCTCTGATAATTAAAGTAGTAATAAAAATAACATAGGTATAGGTACCAACTATATTTTTTGTAAGGAACTGGAAGTGCTATGATTAGCTAGTGCTTGTTAGCATCTGTAAATGTATCGATACTCCGAATTCATAGTAGTTCATATTATACCCTTTGGGTACATACACACATACGTCACGCCTTTATCCCCAAAGAGGTAGGCAGAGGCATATTATATGCCTACATTTAATTTTTTTTAGAATTTGTCCCACGTAATAGGTGGTGAGCCGTATTGCCGTGTTGAGATGGACAGGCGCAGGTTGTGACTGCCTGCTGTTGAATTTTTTCAAGCCGCCCAAAAGGCGTTCAACTTAGCTTAACGAATGCCATTTTAATGGCAACCCTTTGGGTACGAATCCCTATAAAATAGCTCAATGCACTTTTTTTTCATGAAGTTAATTGTGTCTTCTACGTCCATCCATAACAAAATTAGAAAGAAATTGATTCTTTATAAGTTACAAGGAATCGACTTTCATATTACATGTAGTATAGATTTATTATACATACATACACACATACATTAACGCCTTTAGGCAGTAGCAGGCAGAGGCATAGTATACGCCCCCATTCCACCTTATAGTTTTATATCCCACGTAATAAGTGGTGAGCCTACTGCAGGGACTACTGGACAGGCGCAGGTCGCAGCGGCCCGCAGTTGAAGTTTTGCAAGCCGCCCATAAGGCCTTCACATTTTACCAACAACCGGGTTTCATTTAGAGTTTTCCTTCTCTACGCTATGGATCTTTTTGCGAAAGTGTTCCTTTAGTCAGTAGTTAGATTTGTTATACTATATACTGGTACTATATACATAATAAACGATACATAAAGGAAAATACAAAATAATTACTCATATACTCAGATTACATGATTATATTGATAGTATTATAAGTATAACCTTATTCATTTAATAACAAGGAAGCAGTAATGAAGTGTTTTCTGATCTGTCCAAAAATGGTTAAAAATATTAAGTTATTTTTTGTTGTGATTGCCTTGACCCTACTGGGATCATCAACTGGTGAGCAGAGTTATAATTAAATAGGTATTATGACGTATACTTAAAATGTAAACAGCGGTGGTTATCTTACTAATATTAAAGCTGAAGAGTTTGTTTGTTTAAAAACTAGAATCTCAGGAAGTGCTGGTTTAAATTCAAAAATTATTTTACAGTTCGATAGTTCATTTATCGAGGATGGCTATAGGCGATGAAACACCAAGCTGCCACTATTCTTCCAAGTCGCGTCTCCCTCCGCTGGACGGCCAGAGTAACCTCTTCTAGAGTGATATAATATAAGTAGTGCTATCTGCATATCCGCACACTCAAAGGACAACATTATCATTGATAATAATTATGTACCTATAGGTATAGGTAGATTGCGGAAGATTTTTTCTATATTAAGCTCGCCAAATTGATGTTACCAGCCTGATGGAAAGCCGTGTCGCATCTGGCGATTGGGGGCCACTCTCACAGTTCGTAAGACTTCTGACAGTGGTCCTCAAGTTGGCGGCCCTGTGATGTGCCTCTTCACGCTCCTCGTGAAGAACCCGAAATTTTAAGATGAGGGAAACACGTGTACGGGCAGGTGTTTCCAAGTTTTTATAGTTCGACAGAGGAACGATCTTTTGAATCGCTCAGTTCTGGCGAATATTCTCTCCACTCTGAATGAGTGGCAATCTTAGAGTATACAACAAGTAGTGGCAAACTCTGCCCAGCACGCGATGTAACTAGGGAATGCAATCCCGCAACAAGATTGCAATCCCGGTATTTGCGGGACTGAGCAATCTCAATCCCGCGGGGTCCCGGTATTTGCGGGATCCCGCATATTTCTGAAAGTCACTGAGAAAAGAATAGAATTCTGTATCATACATCCATCTAGAACTGAAAAATAGTCACCCCCTTAATCCCCGAAGGGGTAGGCAGGACGAGGCATATGGTCTCATCTCATACCTAATGTCCTTTCCTCAAAATGTACCATTCCTAAAATATGCACACTACAGGATTAACCCCGCTCAATCCGACTTGGATAGGTTAGGTTAGAAGGCTAAGGCCGGAGCGGAGCGCAGCGAAGCTTCCGCATTAGCCTTCGTGGTTATTTTTTTTTATAACCTAACCTAACCTATCAAATCGGATTGAGCGGGGTTAATCCTGTAGCGCACATATTTGGAGAAAGGAACATTTTGAGAAAAGGACATTTCGCGAAAAGGACATTTTGAGAAAAGGATATTTCGCGAAAAGGACATTATGAGAAAAAGACATTTCGAGAAAAGTACATTTTGGGAAAAGGACATTTTGGGAAACGGACATTTTGGGAAAAGGACATTTTGAAAAATGACATAATGAGAAAGGACATTTCGAGAAAAGGACATTATGAGATGAGACGAGCCGGGCCTTCAACTTGACTTAGCTGCCATTTTACCGGCAAACGGGACCACCGGTTTAACGTGCCATCCGAAGCACGGCAACGCTCAAATAAATGTCACAAAGTGGTCACCCATCTAATGGCCGGCCATAGTAAATGTAACTTACTGCAGTGATATTTTACAGAACACTGAGTCCGCGGGGCACAAGGACAAATAAATTATTTAATATTACTTTTGTATTGAGATTATTAAACGGATATACATATAAGTAATAAAATAGCTACTGCAAATTATTAGAAGCGCAGAAAACGTAGCATGATAAAATTCTTGTCCGCCAAACGACTTCTAATTTTACATGTCAGATAGCCAGCAAGCAATGTACGAGATAATTGAATACTTTTATAGTACAAGAAAAGTCAAATCTCCCTGATTAAATCACTAAAATCAAATAAATACGTTATTAGGTTATATATTACGTCACAATTACAAAAAACTTTCTCAAACCGAATCAGTTTGTGCGCTTCCGCTAAAGAATAACACAATATGGCGTTTACCTTTGCACAATCCCGCTAATCCCGCGGGATCTAGCACGATTTACGTGCGGGACTGGTCCCGCAAAAATACTGCGGGATCCCGGTATTTCGGGATCCCGGTATCCCGGTATTGCATTCCCTAGATGTAACCTACCTTGAACGCGCGCAAAACCATCGGCGTCCGCTAGTGTTACTTATTAATAAGTAAATACTTCTTAGTCCAATGATTCGTTATTTATATCTTGGGGGTTATTAATCAGTCATTATTTGTTTTCATAAAGTTATCGAATGTTGTTTTTTTTAAATTACTCATCCATTTTTTATAGCTGCTGATTTTACTCCCACTACTAAATACAAGCCACTCCTAATAATTATAGATTTACGTTTTTAAGGGAACTTTTATTCCATAACGCCTTTTTCTTTCGTTTAACTATCGCATGTTACGTTACAGCAATACAGTCAAAACGGCGGTAGTCGTTTCAGCTGATGTCGTGGTTTCATAAAGCTACAACAAACTGTTTTTGTAATTTTATGATTTCTTTTTAAATTTAAATAACTCAAAACGCCACATACCAACTTATACGTATATCAGTAAGCGGCGTTCTGAGTTATTTTAAAAATTTACGCAAACACGTTCAGCATTGGACTGTGATAGGTAGAATTGAAAGATGTTTATTTCTTTTCAGGTAAAGAATGTAAAAACGGAACTCATTTAGTTGACTACACCATCCACTGCGGCCCTCTCCTAATAGAACCAACTTGTGACCAACCGCAGCTTGAAACAGTGAGCGACGTATTAATTTGTCAATATTCGGAGTGTTTTTGTGACCCGCCGACAGTAAGAAATACAGTCAGCAACAGATGTGTTACACTTGATATGTGCCCGAAAACGGAGATCCAACAACGGTCTACGGAACATCCTAAATTACTTTCTTCTACTACAGCGCCACTTCTTGTTAATTAGGTTTTAATTTTATCAAATAAAATGTTTAAAAGTCTGTTGTTTGTTTTTCAAAGGGTTTAATTAAAGGTTCCACTATTTTAGGTTTTCTGCAGTTTGTTTTTCAAAGGGTTTAATTAAAGGTTCCACTATTTTAGGTTTTCTGCAGTAGGTAAGTACTTCAAGTTACAATGTAAAGACGTCTTGCTCGGCCTATTACAATCTGCTTCTATTATTATACTACAATTTTAGACAAACGTCTGTGTAGGTATAGTATGTGAAAAGGGATGTCAACTAGCTTCCCACAATATGCGACCCTTTGGTTCTAGAACCAACTTGTGACCTACCGTACCTTGAAAAAGTGAGCGACGTATTGATTTGTCACTATTCAGAGTGATTCTGTGACCCGCCGACAGTAAGGAAGACCGTCAGCAACATAATAATTTGTGTTGCAGTTGACAAGAGCCCGAAGCCAGATGATTCCCAACATTGGCTATGGAAGATTACTAGAGCGCCACCTAGCAAAAATTACGTACTTATTAATTTTAATTAACCAAATAACATGCACAGATATTTCTTTTTTCCATAGACAGGTACAGTCTGGTACGAAAGTGGAGTAGGTACTAGTTTTGATAAAATAAATGGCTGACTATCTTGGTGGAGGTGGTAGTGTAGAAGTCATTGTATGCGATTGTCCTAGCCGAGGTCTCGGGCTCCAATACCAAGTCAGATCAAATATTTGTGTGCTTCACAAATGAAGCGCTCGTGCCCCGCGGTCTCATTGTTCTGTTAAACGACCACTGTAGTAAGCAACATTTCTCATGACCACTTTGTGACATTTATTTGCGAGCGTTTCCGTGCTTCGGAAGCTACGTTAACCCTTGTTCCCGGTTGCCAGTAAAATGGCAGTCGTTAAGAAAGTTGAAGGCCTTCATGGGCGTCTTGAAAAATTTCAACAGCGAGCAGTCACAAGTTCACAACCTGCACCTCTCCATATCAACGCGGTGATACGGCTCACCACTTATTACGTGGGACAATTTCTAAAAAGGTGAAATGTGGGCATAAAATATGCCTCTGCCTACCCCTTCGGGGATGAAAAGCGTGACATATGCATGTATGTATGTTCACAAATGTTTATTTCGGAGTTGGGATATTTTCTATGTCTATAATTGTATAAATATTATTTAGCAATTTATTTTTTTATCAGTATCCTAGATCTCGTAGCACAAGCTTATAGTATTATTTTATCTCACGTTAAAAAGAAAGATTGCGCTGTGTAAGAAAGTTTCATTTTCTAGAGAACAGTTTATCTAAAACCTATTTATCGCGAAGGTTGACTTTTCTAAGGAGATACACTTTGACTTGACCCTTGAAGTCATGGATTAATTATGTTATTTTGACCTTTATTGCTAATGAAATAACAACCAAAGTCACTTTGAAACTCATAGTAACTTTAAATAAGTAAATATTAAGAAATCGATTTATTTATTCACGTGGTAACTTTGGTAGTAAAAAATGTCGCGACCCCAATACATTCCGAGGGTGTTGTAAGAGGCGACTAAGAGAACACTTTCGCAAAAAGAACCATTGCGTAGAGAAGGAAAACTCGAAATGAAGCCCTTGAAATGACAATCGTCAAGCTAAGTTGAAGGCCTTATGGGTGGCTTGAAAAATTTCAACTGCGGGTCGCGGCGACCTGCACTTGTCTATTTCAACACGGCAGTAAGCTCACCACTTATAACATAGGACATAACACCATTAGGTAAATTGTGGCCATATACTATGCCTCTGCCTACCCCTTCGGGGATAAAGGCGTATGTATGTATCTTTTTTCACCATCAACCTAAATAGTTACTTATAAAATACTAGCGGACGTCAAGCGGTTTCACCCGCGTAGTTCCCGTTACCGTGGGAATACGGGAATAAAATATAGCCTATGTTCACCGCAAAGAGTGTCGCTTTCCAACAGTAAAAGGGAAATACCCAGACTTTCGAGACATTTATTTACGGATCATACAAAAATGTTTGTCTCCAGAGAGAAATTCTTCTCGTAGTGTAATATGAAGTTCGCAGGGACCAATACCAAAGACAATATAATAGTATTACTATAGAATATATTATAAATATAATCTGCTGTTTTACATACAGATAGGCAACTCCCCCCGCGCCACAGCTGTCATTATAGTTGGCGGGTGTCGTGAGGGAACATTTGCATAAAGTATCGCCATACCTAAGCCCGAGGCCGCACTTGCGTTTTTCCGCGGCGGTTTCTAACCTCAAAGTGTCATCAAACTGTCAAAATCAATGAAATTAAGTCAAGGTTTGACATTTTGAGGTATGAAACCGCCGCGGAAAAACGCAGATGCTGCCTCGCAGTTAGGGAAAAAAACATTTGCATAGCCTTAAGGTCAAAGCCCACTTTAACGACTCCGTTCCCACCCGGCAAAAACAATATAATTCAAATATAGGCTTTAAATATTGCTCTTTAGATATATTTTACATTGCCATCATCAATTAGCGGACAGCTCGCTAAGCGAGCTTACCGCCGTCAGACTGCTCGGGAGTGGACGCCTCGCTGGCCGTGCGTTGTAGACGAGTGGTCGGCGCGTGCCCGCGCGCTCACTGCTAGCAGTCGCCTCACCGGCTCGCTACTACGAGTTGCTTTAATGGAAACCGATCGCGAACTGTGTCTATTGCGAAAAGCGAGAGCGGTCGGCGGGTGGACAGCTGGCCGTCTGCTAGCTGTCGCCGCGTGGACTGTTGGGTGCGTGCTAGCTGTCGCCGCGTAGATTGCGAGCAGTAGTCTTCTTTTAGGGCAGTGTTGGGTGGGAGCGGTGTCGTTTAAGTGGGCTTTGACCTTTATTGGTCACACGCACACATTCAAGCTTGAAACAGTATATGGATTTCCGCCCTGTGCCACTACTACTTTTTACTAGCAACAGTAAAAACAAGATGAGTTGTTAGTTGTGAATGCTGTGATAATATCAAACTTGACACTTGGCATGACGTCAATACAGTACATGATAAAGAGAGCAATGGTCATTGTCGTATTATTATTGTAAAGGAATATCTACACAGAGCAACATGACCTGTGACCTTGTTCGGGAGAGGAGGTGTCAATCGGAGACTTTCCCCTCTGACATCCGTACATACGTATAGTCACGCCTTTATCCCCGAAGGGGTAGGCAGAGGCATAGTAAACGCCCTACAGTTTTACGTTCCACGTAATAGATGGTGAGCCTATTGCTGTGTTGAACTGGACAGACGGAGGTCGCCGCGGCCCTCAGTTGAAATTTTTGAAGCCGCCCATAAGGCCTTCAACTTGGCTTAACGATTGTCATTTTACTGACAACCGGGTTTCATTTCGAGTTTTCCTTCTTTACGTAATGGGTCTTTTTGCGAAAGTATTCACTTAGTCGCCTCTTACGACGCCCTCGGGATGTATTGGGGTGGCGACATTTTGTACTCTTACCCGTCGCAAGACGGGACCCCGTCGCCACGATAAGCCATTGGTCCCGGTTGCCAGTAAAATGACAGTCGTCAAGCCATGTAGGTCTTTACGAGCGGCATGAAAATTTTCAACAGCGAGCAGTCACAACCTGCGCCTGTCCATATTCACACGGCAATACTGCTCACCACCTATTACGTGGGATAGAATCAAAAGGTGAAATGTGGGCATATAATATGCCCCTGCCAACCCCTTTGGGGAATCAGACGTGATCATTATATGTGTGTATGTTTTGTGTAAGTTCCATAGTGATAGCCGACTGCTTTTGTTGTTGTGTATAAGAATGCGATTTCCCCACGCAATACATGACAGACAGGACGAGTAAACATAGGCGTCTCGCTCGTGGGAGCTCTATGGCGTGAACCCATAACTATTGCTCGGATCACAGAACCTTATCATCTGGCTGATCCTGAGATCTGACTGGCCGAATACTGTAGTGACGTAGTGAGTAGTTTGACTCTCCTAGGGTCAGAAGCCGTACACAAAGCACCCTGCGGCGGTGCTTGTTAATGTGGTAGCCGTGGTAGGTATACACTGCAGACTATTTTTTACCTGTAAAAATGCCTCATGGATGCTAGGTGCCGGACTCTTATCGAACAGAATCAAACGATACCTCCTCCGGCACTCCCGACCGAAGACTATGTAGGGTAAGGGCATTGCCATCAAGATCTCGGAGATTTAGACATGGGGCTTGACTTTACTTTAAAACTGTAATAACATACGCTAATAGAAGTGTTGCTCACATTTTATATCAGGCGTTATAAGTCATACCGAATTTTGTACGAGTAACTACTGCGTTCGAACGGCAGTGTTGCAATATAAACTTCACTATAAGTTATGTAGTATGTATGTGAATACATACATATTATAGATTTTCCTCTTGGAATCGAGATTACATTGATCAATTAGTGTGCCTCCTTTAAACAGAGGCGCTGCTCACGGGGTTCATCACAACCATACCACTTACTCTTAAAATCTAAATAAAAACCTCGTCGTTTTGTAAAATTTATCGTAAATAATAACAAGGAGTTGCAAGTGATTCTGTTTCTACATAAAATACTCTCACCAGTTTTCGTTTTGGTTTAGGTTCTTATAAATAGATTTTTAACTGTAAAACTAAATATCAATACTCTTTTGGTGTACACTAATAGTCCATTGAAATGTTACATGAGCTTTGCATTTATTAGAGGACGAAATTATGACTTCACAAATTTTTTGTAAGACTCTTAGTTTCCGAGTTATTGAGAAAAAAGTGTTTTTACCCCTTTTTAAGATTGCGGCCGGGGGACAAGGGTGGCACCCCCACAAACTTGAGGTTAAGCTTCTATTGAACCCCCACACATGTCCCAAAAATAAAATTGCGTCCTCTAAGAAATGCAATATTCGGTCCTTAAATAGTAACATTTCAATGGTCTATAAACGATGTTTAAAATGTCCTATTTTAATTTTGACATAACTTAGAATTTAAAAATTACCGCACTTTTGTTCATTGTAATGGAACCCTACTATTATATAGAATGTGCTTCAATTGCAGTCTTGATTTCACTGCGCAATAAGTCACGCGGCGACAAACTGCAGCGTCAACGGTAACTTTCATTGAATGACATCACTCGCAAAAACCAGGCATATGATACTTTCAAGAACATTAATAATGCACACTGCGAGGAGTAATCTACTATGTACCTACTTAAATTATAAATTATTGTAATTTGTACCTATATAATTAAACTAAACATCAAAGTAATTGCTTTACTGCAACTTACTACCTGAAGAAACCCTTTTGGCGAAGTTGGGTAACAAGAATCCCCTAAATTCCGAATCTACAAAAGACAAGGTACGTAATTATATTATAAATAATTACATACATACACGCCTATATCCCTGATGGGGTAGACAGAGGCATAGCCCATAGCATACTACATGCACACATTTTACTTTCTCGCACGTAACAGTGGTGAGCTTCTTGACGTGTTAAAATAACTCTCTGGTTACTTGATGTTGAAATTTTCAAGCCGTCCATAAGGCCTTCAACTTGGCTTAGCGACTGCCATAACTATTACTGGTAACCGGGACAACCACCTAAATGTTTCATTCCAAGCATAGGAACGCTCACAGGCAGAAATGCTATAAACAGGTTAAGTTGGTGTTACTCCCAGAGACAGTCCTAACTGACCTTTTACATTTTTTTTTATCGTGTGAAAATCCTACATGGATGCTATGACTCCTACCGACTAAAACCACACAATGCCTTACAATTTGTTTGTTTTGTGCTTTTAATGTGTATTTATACTAACACTAGTTACTTAAATAATGTTACTAACCAATTTGGGCCTTGTTGCCATCAATAGAGATATATTTATTATTACTATTATAATTAATAGTCTGTGGCCGCCTCTGAAAATCAGTGCTGGTATCACGCTGACCGTGAGACGGTAATATGCCGAGAGGAGGTCATGGTCTGCACTAAGGTTGACAGGTTGGCATTATCTGCAAAGTTATGACTGATGCTAGATGAACCGACAACCTGAAAAAGACTGGATACGGAAGGCCGTGTATTGTGGCATCATTTGGGAGAGGCCTACCTCCAGAAGAAGAAAAAAAGAAGCAGAACAAGACGATGGCGAATATCTCTTTGCCCCTCATAGTGGTGATAGTGGTGGGACAGTACCCCCCCCCCCCCTTTCTCCAAGTAGCGGGTTAACACCCGAACCAATTCCCCAGACGCGGGATAGCACCCGAACCCCATAGGCGAGGTTGAAGTGTTCGCCAAAGTCTGCCGAGAGCCCTGGGACATCCTTCCAAGGGCTTACCCGGGACTTCCGGCTGTAGACAGTTGTAGGGCATCGTCTGGTTTTAGTCGGTAGGAGTCCGGCATAGCATCCATGTAGGATGTCCACAGGTAAAAAAAAAGGCCTTCCTCCAGCAGTGGACTGCCATAGGCTGATTTGATTGATTGATACTATTGTACCTTATCACTTTTTTATGAAGCAAAACACACCAGAAGCGCTCGTGGTCCCGCGGAGACAGTGTTCTGTAAACGATCACTGCAGTAAGCAACTTGCACTATAGCCAGTCAGTGATCATCCATGTGACCACTTTGTGACATTTATTTGAGCGCTTCCGTGCTTCGGAAGGCACGTTAAGCCGTTCGTCCCGCTTGTCAGTAAAATGACAGTCGTTAAGCCAAGTTGAAGGCCTTTATAGGCGGCTTGTAAAATTTCAACACGGCAATACGGCTCACCACCTATTTACGTGGGACAAATTCAAAAAATTGTGAAATGTGGGCATATAATATGCCTCTGCCTACCCCTTCGGGGATGAAGGCGTGACTTTATGTTATGTTATATTAAAACACACTTTTGTTTGTTTGTGTAGGAATAGAATATTGAGTTAGCTTAGTTACAAATAGCTTCCACTATGACTAATTAGTTGTCTGATAAATTATTTCCATGAACAAACATCGATTAATACGCCATTAAATATGGATGTGTTACATTAGACTGATCATTGATCGTACAGATTCCTGTTTATCACTTATGTTAATTAGTGCTTTACTGATTAGACTAATGATTCTCGCTGCATTAGCAATGGAAATTATTTTAGGTCTTATCTTTGTATCTATACCTACATATTATTAACATTTTAAAAACTGCTACACTGTTGTAACCTAACATCCTATATAAAGGCTAAAATTTTTTGCTCCCCCCTTTCCCAAGTAGCGGGGTAACACCCGAACAAACACCCCAGACGCGGGATAGTACCCGAACCATTTAGGCGAGACCGCGGTGGGGTGCTGGGTAGGACAACCTCCACGTGGTGCATCCTGGTAACGTGGACGACGATGTGGACTTCGCCTGAGGCGCACGTCGTCGCCCACGGCCAATAGTCCACCAAGGAGGGGGGGCCTTTATGGCCGGTTTGGAGTTCTCCACATGCGCTCTGTTATGCAGAGCGTACTTAGTGGAGCACTCCCAGGGCGACGAGTACTTCGCCACTGAGTGATCAGTGGCGAAGTACACGGTTCCATAGGAACCATCGTTCGGCCGAGCCGTAACCCCGTCTGGCAACAGACGGGCACGGTGGCTCTCTGGAGTTGCGAGGAAGAAAACCTCTTTAAAAAATTACCCCGAAACTCACGCTCTGACGCCCGGCTATTTGTTGCATCGCTGGGGGGAACTCAGTGCCTAGGGCGTCACTCCCACCTTCCCACCCTTCCCATCCTCACATCCTCTCCCAACTTCCCCACTCCCAACCTTACGTCGGCGGACGCAAAACGCAAAAACAACTATGGAGCAAATTACTACGATTGTAACTACCCAGGAGCGCGGACAGTGTCCGGGGAATCGCTTGGCATGTCTCGGCATGTCGACCCCCGCCAGGGTTCATCCCAGGTGGTATATGGGAGGGGTCACCATAGTCCAGGCCCAGGGGTGTGCCTCAAAACCACCCCCAGTGACGCGGAGGTCACGTCAACCCGTGCCGGCTCCGAGATGGAGTCGGCAGTTGATATGGGTACCGAGACCGAGGGTACCCTCGGTCTCCATGCCGAAGAAGCGAGGCGGAAGAGACCTAGGTCAAGCGGACCAGGCAAAGGCCTGTTCTGTCGGCCTGGGTCCGAATCTTCCAGCAGCGAGGAGGAAGGTAGCCTTCCTAGGAAGGTAGCTGCTACCACCGCGGGTAGAGGTCGGAAAGCCGACCTCTACAGAGCGAGAGGGAGGGTGGCAGAGCCGCCGGCGATTGTGCCCCCGCTGCCAAGCGGGAGGGTCACGGAGGTGCCGGCGGCGAAGGAAATAATGGCGGCTTTTGCCCGCATCACTGGCGCCGTAAAGGGCGCCAAGAATGTTGCGGGCAAGAAGAAAGTAGTAACGGAAGCCGTCACAGGGGCGACGAAGGCGCTGGAGGAGCTCCTTGAGAGGAGCGTCTCCAGCGAGGAGGGGAAGCTCCGGGCTCGGGTTGCGAGCCTGGAGAAGGAGCTTGCCGACTCCCGCAAGCAGCAAGAGCTGATGCGGGAGGAAATCGGCAAGCTTACGCAGCTCGTCCAGGGGGCCGGGGAGGCTCGGGGTGTTAAAACCCCCGCTCCCCGTGCACCTAAGGCGACCCCGACGATGGTCCAACTGCTGGAGACCATCAAACGCCGCCTCGGCGTTCTCGAGGACCGGGCATACCGCCCGCCGCTGGCGGCACCCGCCGTCGCGTCGTACGCGACGACGGCTGCACCCAGTGGGGCTCCCGGTCTCCAGCGGAAGGCCTCCGCCCCCAAGAAGACGGCACCTGGTGGAGGTGGCAACCCCGCCTCCACCAGCACAGCCAGCGCTCCCGCCGCACCCCAGACTCCCTCTAGAGAGGGGATCTGGGAGGTGGCTGGAGCAAAGAAGAAGGCGGCTAAGGCCGCCAAAAAGGCGGCGAAGGCCGCCAAGAAGGCGGCAAAGGTCGCCGCAAAAGCGGCAAAGGCCGCCGCGGCGAAGGCGCCGAAGAGGCTCCGCGCTCCTCGCTCCACTGCCGTCGTCATTACGGTGACGACAGAAGGCAAGGCGAAGGGCGTGGGGTACGCCGAGGTACTGAGGCAGGCGAAAGCCTCAGTAGACCTCAAGGCCCTCGAGATTGAGGGGGGGCTCCGGTGCAAGGTGACGCGCACCGGAGCGCGCCTCCTCGAGGTCTCCGGCGCCACCAGCGGCCCCAAAGCAGATGCCTTAGCGGCAAAGCTGCGGGAGTCGCTGGACAAGGGTGACGTCCGCGTCACCAGACCCAACAAATGCGCGAGTCTGCGCATTTCGGGTCTGGATGACGCGGCCACGACGGAGGAGATAATCTCCGCCGTCGTGGAGGCGAGTGGCTGCCCCCGTGATCAGGTGAGGTCAGGCGAAATCCGCTTTGGCCCCACTGGTCACGGGTCGGCGGTCGTGAGCTGTCCCGTCGCGGCGGCCCAGAAAGTGGCGGACGGACGGAGCCTCCTTATTGGAGGCTTCCTGAGGGCGCAGGTGCATCTCCTGCAGCCCCGCGAAGACAGGTGCTATAGGTGCCTGGTCGTGGGGCATGTAGGAGTGCAGTGTACGGCGGAAGTCACCGTGGGCGATCGGTGCTTCCGCTGTAGTCAGCCCGGTCACACGGCCCTTGCCTGTGACGCTCCGCCACGCTGTTTTAAATGCGTGGCGGAGGGCAAGGAGGCAAACCACCGGGCGGGCAGTAAGACCTGCGCTGCCTCAAGGCCGAAGCCCCGTCCGTCCGCACGGAGGGGTGAGGGTGTGGGTGCACGTTCGCGGCAGGGTGCGGATATGGACGTCCATTAATGGACACCCATATCCGCATCCTGCAGGTGAATCTGAACCACTGCACTGGTGCTCAGGACCTTCTGTACCAGAGCATCAGGCAGTGGTCCATTAATATTGTCGTCGTCGCTGAGCCGTACTGGGTTCACCCGGGAAGCCCGGTGGATCTGGACGGCATGGCGACCATCTTTGGGGGGACCGGCGCGGACGACTCGCGCCTAGCGCTTATTGCTAGGGGCCCGGGTTGCGTCGCGGCGGAATATGAGGGTGTGGCTGTCGTGGCCGTTTACGTCTCGCCGAGCCTCGACCAGCATCAGTTTGAGCTATGGCTCCCTGAGCTGGACGTCGTTCTCGCTGCATGCCGGCCTCGCCCTGTCCTGGTCCTGGGAGACTTCAATGCCTGGTCGCAGGCTTGGGGCTCCCGGGAAACCAGAGGCAGGGGGAGGATACTGGAGGACTGGGTCACTACACGTGGCCTAGTCATCCTGAACCGGGGGAATGTCGCAACCTGGACGCGGCGGGGGCTCAGCTCGGTCATAGACGTTTCGTTTGCGACCCCTGAGCTCGCCCGCCGTGTCCAGGGATGGCGCGTGGTGGAGGAGGAGGAGACGTCGTCAGATCACCGATATATTCGGTTCGACGTCTCCCCTCCACCTAACCTGCCGCCAACAATCGCGAATCCCCCGGAACCGCGTTGGGCACTCCATCGCCTGGATCGGGAGGCTCTCCTGGAGGCGGCCATCGTGCAGGCCTGGATTCCGACAGCGAACGGGCCTGCCGATGTTGATGCCGAAGTGGAGTGGTTCGGGAGAGCCATGTCGCACATCTGCGATGCGGCGATGCCCAGGGCTAGGCCCAGACCGGCGAGGAAGCAGGTGTACTGGTGGACGCCGGAAATCGCGCAGTTGCGCGCGGAGTGCGTTACCGCGCGCCGCCGGTACACCAGATTCCGCCGGAGGCGTCGCCGCCCAGACGATGCGGCAGCCCGAGAGACGGAGCTTTATGATGGGTACAAGGAAGCCAAGAGGGCCCTCCAGACGGCCATCAAGCGGTCCAAAAAGTTGGGCCGCGATGAGCTGATGGAGACTCTGGAGCGGAACCCGTGGGGGCGCCCGTATCTTATGGTAAGGGGCAAATTACGCCCTAAGGCGCCCCCACTGACTCAGAGTCTCCAGCCGGAGCGGCTGGAGGAGGTCCTGGACTCCTTGTTCCCATCGAGAGCGGAGGAACACATTTCTCCGCGCATGGCTTCGTCTCAGGCGCCCAACGCGGAAGGCAGTGAGAACGACGTGCCCGTAGTCACCGAGGGTGAGTTAGGGGCGGCTGTACTGCGGCTTAAATCCCGCAGAAACACCGCCCCTGGACCCGACGGCATTCCAGGCCGAGCGTGGGTCCTGGCTCTCGAAGAGCTTGGGCCTCGACTAATTGGGCTCTTTAGCGCATGCCTCGAGAAAGGCCAGTTTCCCAAGGTCTGGAAGACAGGGAAACTGGTCTTGATTCGAAAGGCGGGGCGGCCGGCAAATTCCCCATCAGGGTACCGGCCGATCGTGTTGCTCGACGAGGTGTGCAAGCTCTTTGAGCGCATTATTGCACAACGCCTCGTCGGGCACCTCACACGCGTGGGGCCTGATCTGGCGGATAGCCAGTTTGGCTTCCGTCAGGGACGCTCCACCGTGGACGCGATCATGCGCATTAGAGGCCTGACGGAGGAAGCAGTCTCACAGGGTGAGGTGGTGGTGGCGGTGTCTCTCGACATCGCCAACGCATTCAACACCTTGCCCTGGAGCTGCGTCAGGGAGGCGCTTATCTATCATGGAGTGCCTCCCTACCTCCGTCGAATTGTCGGGGCTTATCTCTCCGAGAGAGCCATAACTTACCCGAGCTGGCTGGGGCCGGGTCGGCGAGATGTGTCGTGCGGTGTTCCACAGGGATCGGTTTTAGGGCCGCTCCTGTGGAACATCGGTTACGACTGGGTGCTGCGTGGTCCGTTGCTCAGAGGGGTCGGCGTAACGTGTTACGCCGACGACACCCTCGTTACGGCGCGGGGAGCAACGCACCGTGCCGCAGCACTTAAGGCCACGGCAGGGGTTGCTCAGGTCGTGGGTCGGATTCGGCGGCTGGGTCTTGAGGTCGCCCTTCACAAATCCGAGGCTCTGTGCTTCCACGGACCTCGGATGGGGCCACCTGCGGGATCCAGCCTACAGGTGGGGGGCGTCAGCATCGGCATCGAGCCCTCGATGAAGTATCTGGGGCTCGTACTCGATGGCCGGTGGAACTTCGGACATCATTTCCGAAGTTTGGTCCCAAAACTGAGGGGAGCATCGGCCGCACTCGCGCGGCTGATGCCCAACATCAGGGGACCCAACGCTCCCTACAGGAGACTGTACCTTGGGATCGTGCGAAGCATGGCCCTGTACGGGGCTCCCGTATGGGCGGAGACCCTGACGGCCAGCAATGTGGCTAGACTGATGAGCCCGCAGAGAGTGATGGCCGTCAGGGTGATAAGAGGATACCGCACGATCTCCGGTGAGGCGGCATGTCTCCTAGCCGGGACCCCTCCATGGGACCTGGAAGCGAGAGCCCTTGCGTCACTGTTCAGATGGCGCAAGGAGGCGCTGGAGCGGGGCCAAAGGCCTGCGTCTCGAGAAATCGAGGCCCAGCGGACCCTGCTCCACCAGGAAACCCTGGAGACATGGAAGATGCGACTTGAGCAACCAAAGGGGGGATTCGCCACAATCGCGGCCGTCAGACCGGTCATGGACGAGTGGCTGGAGAGAAGACACGGTGCTCTCTCCTACCGGTTGACGCAGATGCTTGCCGGGCACGGTAGCTTCGGTAGGTATCTGTGGCGAAAACACCGGGAAACCACGGCCGAGTGTCAGCACTGCGAGGACCGCAGCGATGACACGGCGCTCCACACGCTGGTGGAGTGCACGGCGTGGGCACAACAGCGACAGGTCCTCGTAGTGGGTCTGGGCGTGGACACTCTCTCGCTTGAGGCCATGGTGCGAGCCATGCTCTCCAGCGGGAGTAAGTGGGACTGCGCCGCCTCTTTCTGCGAGCAGGTCATGCTCGCGAAGGAGGCGGCGGGCCGGGTGCGGGAGAGAACTCTTCCACCCGAGTTCCGCAGTCGGCGCCCTGGGCGCCGCCGACGTGTCTTCGCCGAGGACTATCGGCCTCCATGACCGGGGGTCTGAGGACGGTGAGAGGGCCGCTCACCGTCCTTACAGAAGCAGGCCCATGACGGCAGCGTGACGTGAGCACTCACGCACGCCCCCCCTTAGAAGCGGGGTCACACCCGAAATCCCCCATAGACGCGGGATTGCACCCGAACCACCCCCTGGGCGAGGCCGCATTGGCGGCCGTAGGTCCGTTGGGAGTCACGGGACATCCTTCCTGAGGGCTTACCCGGGGCTCTCAACCATAGGCTGTTGGGCGTTACGTGAGGTTTTTTAGTCGGTAAGAGTCCGGCATAGCATCCTACGAGGATTTTCCCTCACGTTAAAAAAAAAAAAAAAAGGCTAGACCGCGGTGGTAGCCAAAGTCTGCCGGGAGCCCTAGGACATCCTTCCGAGGGCTTACCCGGTACTTCCGGCCATAGACTGTTGTGTTGTGTGTGGTTTTAGTCGGTAGGAGTCCGGAATAGCATCCATGTAGGATTTCCACACATAAAAAAAATTGGGGTTTGTTACTCTTTCACTCTCTAATGACTGAAATTATAGGCACAGGGGTAGTTTCACAGAAATCAGACAACAGTAGTTTATAGTCTGAAATTATGTAGGTACGTAATTTTTTATTTACTGTATCAACGAAGGGTAGGCACAGGCATATTATAAGTCCACATTTTGCTAATTGGATTCTATCCCACGTAATAGCACAGTGTGAATACTTAGACTTAGTCTATAAACACATAGTAGGTAATAGTTAGTGAGTGAGTTTATTTTAGTGTTGAAATGGATAGACGCAGGTTCGTGGCAACCTGCTGTTAAAATTTTAGGCTCAGAAGGCTTTCAACTTGCCATAACAACAACCATATTACTGGCAACCTACCTCCAGAAGTGCGAAATTGCTCGTAAATGGATATGACAAAACAAAGTGATCATCAAAATCTCTGACCCCCTCCCCTTCTCCCAGTAGCGGAATAACACCCAAACCAATCCTCCAGACGCAGGATAGCACTTGAACGCCCTTAGGTGAGGCCATGGTGGTAATGGTAACCAAAGTCTATCGGGAATTCTGGAACATCTTTCTGAGGGCTTACCCGCGACTCCCGGATGTTTTAAGGCATCGTGGGGTTTTAGTCGGTAGGATTCGTAATCGCCATCCATCCATGTAGGATTCAGGAAAGTCATTCATTTCAGAACACACCAACCATATTGTAAGGTGTTAAGCGCAGTTGCCGTTTACTGAACACGGAGTTAGAGGGACTACGAGTGATTCAGAAATAATATGGAGCTCATAATATAATTTTGGGTTTCAGGTTCATGGTTCATTGGTCAGCTATCAAACTACAGAATTCAAAATAAACCAATCAGCATGGTTCAGAACAACACGAAGACCACGAGGAGGAAGCCCATCGCAATGACGTAGTGGATCTGATACACTCTGCGATAGGTACCTATTGATCCTTAGAAATTTTGTCAATAATCGCTGAGGTGTTATACCTACTATTAAAATTCTTCCAGTGGTATGAAAAACAAATAGAAAATTCATTCGAGTTTGTTATTGTCTACAATTTTGTATTAGATATTGGTGGTCCCGGCGAATTTAAGTGAAAATAAATATTGTGGGACATTTTTTATCACAACGCCAACCTTATTATCTGGTTCCATTGAAAAACCAAAATATTAACAATTAATTTCTTGAGCAAGGCTAGGAATTTATATATCCCTATCGATATGCTGATAGTCGAGTCTTGTTGGCTTCATTTGTTTTTACCTATCTTCTTACGTTTTGTAAAAACATACACTTTTACAGTGGTATATATATTATATTGTAATAGGCCCACGAGAAACAGTTCTCCCTTGTGGTCCCAATAGTAGGACAAAATAGTGGGACCACGAGAATACAGGGATAACTCCCTCCCCTCGCTCATGCTATTCATCTTCGACTTATTTGCCAGCGCTGATGTAATGAAATTGTAGGTCGACTTCTAGGCCTTTTTAGGTGTTCAGCGGTGAATCTAGAAAATAAGCCGACTACTACTTCCACATACTGAACGGGACTCCTGAATCGTGCAATTTTTTTTCGCATATTTTTTTAATCTTTTATTTTGCCCTTGTGGCGATGGGGTACCGTGTTGCGACGGGTAAGAGTACAAAATATCGCCACCCCCATACATCCCGAGGGTCTAAGGCAGAGGTAAGAGGCGACTAAGGGAACACTTTTCTTCTTTTACGCAATGAATCGTTTTGCGAAGGAAAATTTGAAATGAAACCCGGTTGTCAGTAAAATGACAATCGTTAAGCCAAGCTGAACGCCTCATGGGCGACTTAAAAAATTTCAATTGCGGGTCGCGGCGACCTGCGCCTGTCCATTTCAACACGGCAATAGGCTCGCCACCTGTTCGCGTTCTCGCACGTGGGACGTGCCTCTTGCCTCTGCCTACTCCTTCGGGGATAATGGCGTGACTATATGTATGTATTATTTTTTACAATTTTAACGTTAAGTGCGTTACTTACAAGTAATTATTCAAGATATTTTTTCAATTCTATTTTTTTCAGCTATCTCGGCTGGAGACATTAGGGTATCATTTGAAAATCCATGAAAATTGCATTCCAAATATATAATTTAATCAGGAGTAGGTACTTACTCCATTGACCATAGATTAACCTTTGTAATTATAAGGAAATACTATACTATACTATACTATCTTCACGCCAAATCCCTTGCGGGGTAGGCAGAAAGAACCGAGCGCCACATAAGGAAATAGGATATGATAATTTATCAACTTATGTTCAGACCCAAAGCAAATGATATTTAAATTTGTAATTATTAAATTTTAATATTTGTTTTCGAGTACCTATTATATTTGTTTGTTTTTATGGTAGTCTTAGTTTACTCACTAGTAATAATTAATGTTTTAATTGAGTTTATAAATGTATGATTTAGTTTAAAAAATATGAAACAATAGCTGAAGATTTTAAAATGTTTGTCTCATAATGTACCTACGGTTTTATCTGGAGCGCAGCAAGGAGATATTAATAGATTTATTTTTATGCTTATTGTGTAATCGACATCACGTACACAATTTTCGTGATATTTATTAAATACTAGCTGAGCCCGCAACTTCGTTTACGTCACATAAGGTGTATGAAAGGAAAGGTATTTCTTCATCAGAGTCATCAAGCAGCGTCTGAAACTGCCCTGTTTGCTTAATCATAAAAGAGCTTAATGATTAAGTCTATTTTAAAACAATTCAGTCCACGCCTTCGGCTCTTTTATGATTAAGCCAACACGCCAGTTTAGGTTCACTCACATTCAAAGAAACCCCTACAATTAAAATTTTCAAAATATCAAATTCTTAAAAGTGTTATAACTCTTTTATTTCTAAACCGATTTACATAAAACAAACGCTAAATGTTAACTGGAGCAAACCTCAACACAATAAAAAAACCGCATTGCAATCGGTTGAGCGGTTACTGAGATTAGCGTGCACAACCGTACAGACAAACAGATATACAGACATACAGACATACAGACAAACAGACAAAAATTCTAAAAATCATTGTTTTGGGTTCTATTGCGTTCATAAAGCCCCCCTATAATATTTTTTCTTATTTATCCCTTTGACGACCACGGGGACACCGGCGTCCCAAATAGTAATTGTAAAATAAAACTGTAATTAGGAAACCAATTTAAATCTTTTTGTTAACAAAATAGTTTCTGAACATACTCTTTTCATTGTTTATTCTCGTAAAACAAAATAAAACATACCGTTCTTTGTCTATGATTATTGGAAACTGGCACTTCGTTTGGCGCGCTAATCTTATATTTTGTAAACGTTTTTTTATGTGTAAAACTGCTTTTTTAACTATTTAGGGTGTGAAATAATTGCTGCCTGGTAAGTTATTTTTATTTTTTATATTTGTAAAATTATTATTTCTGTTGAGTAAACGATAATTCATCAGAAACCTATAGGGACACCGGTGTCCCTATGGTCGCAGAGAGATACAATTCATGTGATAGTTATATTATCGTACTCATTCATTAGTATGCCAAATAACTGGTATTTTTTTCTCAATACCTTTCTTTTTTATTTGTGTCTTTTTACAGATTATGTTTCGTAAGGGTGCTGGCGTTTTCGAACTTTGAGAAAATTAAAAACAACAGATTTTGATGGCTGATAATAGTGACCATGACGACGATTTACTTCTTGATGAAGAAGATCAAAGGCTTTGACACAGGACAATGATCAAGGAATTATTGACGTGGTAATGCCAACTCAACAAGACCTGAGCCTTCAATCTCCACAGCAGAACCTATGACCGAAGCACCATGTAATAATCAACCAGTTTGGAGTCAGAGAACATAGATCAAAGATCGAAAATAAAGTACTACCTTCGACTTTTCTCTGATTTGTTCGATATATTAGTGAATATAGGTACACACTATTTACCTACAGTATGCTTCACAGTAAAAACTACTTGGAGGAAAGCCTACTGTCCACCCTACAGTTCAGATAGGTAGTGGCCAGGAGTTTGATAAACGGCTTCAGTAACAGACAACGTGTGCTCCCTACTTCAAAAAAAAAGTACAGTGAGCAAATCTGTGAAGCGACAATTACAGATGCACCTCATGGAAAAGTTCTCCACCAGAAAGAGGTGGAGGACCGCTCGTCACAGACAGGGAGTTCATCCTCACACTCTACGTCCGGAGCGTTCGACCACGGTTAGATCCGATAGGGGCTTTCTTCCGCGCACTCTTAGGTTATGGAATGATCTCCCTGCCTCGGTATTCCCAAACGCCTGCAGTATGGAGTTCTTCAAAGGGATCTTAGAATGATGTTACAGGGTCGGCAGCGCGAGTGTGTCGCCACTGGTGTTGCAAACGCTCATAGGCTGCGGTGACCACCAGTCCATCTGCTGGGCAGTAGCCCACCAGAAGGACTGGCGGTCACCGCAGCCCACGTATACCACTAAGGTGGCAGAAAATAATATGTGCTTGTCTGCCACCATAGTGGTATAACAAAAAGAGGTGCGTAAATTGTGCGAAATATGATAAAGAACATTGAACAAACTATAGGTATGTGTTTTCTGGGTAAAGTTCACCTATGCTATACAAATGAAAGAAATTGTTTCGCTTATTACCATAACTAATAAATAATATTTCTATAATAAAACGATATTTATTTACATATTACCCGATTCCTAATACGAAAACAGGACAAAAGTAAAATTGAGATTGTTTGAGTAAAGGGTATCTCTAATCGACCATAGGGACATATTTGTCCCAAAAATTTCCAAAAAAACCGTAGTATTTAGATTTGTTTTGATTTTTTAATTTATTTTTTAGAAGCATAATGAGTCAGTATAAATAGCTAAAATGATAGCACAAAGTCTCATAACCTTACGGTCCTGAAAGGGTTAACTTCCATGTACAGACAGCGACCTGTTACGATTTTATTATATGTATTGATGATTAATTAATCAACAATTCCACTCTCATCCTGCGTGATGGACTGGCAGCTGGCACGTATAATCTTACTAATATTAGGTGCTTACATATGAAATTGGCGTTTTGTATAGGAGGAACAAAAAGTCGAATATTTTTAAATATAATATATTTAATTAATCAAAGTATGAACCATTGTTTTCTATGCATTTTTGCCATCTCATAGGTAGTTCATTGATCCCTTTACTAAAAAAACCAGTCGGACGGGAATCAATAAAATCTGTGAAGGCGATTTGGACTGCCCCATCAGAGTTGAATTTTTTCCCTTGCAAGAAGTTGTCCAAATTTCGAAAAAAATGGTAATCTGTTGGAGCAAGATCCGGGGAGTACGGAGGATTTTTTAGACATTCCAATTGAAGCTCTTCTAATTTGGTAGCCGTCTGTTGTGCAGTGTGTGGTCTAGCGTTGTCGTGAAGCAGCAGTGGCGTGGAGCGATTGACCAGCCTAGGTTGTTTAGCCGCTAGCTTTTCCATCATGGTTTGCAATTGCTGACAATAGACATCAGCCGTAATAGTCTGGCCAGATTTGAGAAAACTGTAATGAACAATACCGGCACTAGTCCACCAAACGCTTACAAGTAACTTTTTTGGGGTTAATTTTCGCTTGGGGCAGGATTTGGCTGGCTGGCCAGGATCCAACCATTGCGCTGAGCGCTTTTGATTATCGTAAAGAATCCATTTTTCGTCACAGGTAATGATTCGGTTTAAAATACCTTCATTATTGTGCCGGTTCAGTAATGTAACGCAGCAGTCGACGCGCTTTTGCCGGTTTGCTTCAGTCAATTCGTGAGGTACCCTTACCTTTCAAGCTTTTTAATCTTCCCAATTTGCTTCAAGTGAATTAAAACAGTTTTATCACTAACACCGCAGCCTGCAGCTAACTCGGACGTGGTTTGCGATGGATCCGCTTCCACAATAGCCTTCAATACTTCATTATCAACTTGAGTCTCAGGCCGTCCACGGGGCTTGTTCTGCAGGTCGACATTTCCTGAACGAAAACGTTGGAACCAAAAACGAACTGTGTTTTCTTTTGCAACATGACCGCCATACACATCATTCACCCTTCTAGTCGTTTCCGCAGCACTAGTGCCACGGCGGAACTCGTACTCGTAAATAATGCGATATTTTAAGTTTTCCATTTTGTAAAATGAGTGACGCAAACAGAAAAAAACAGAAGAAAAAAACAAATGAATGACGGTCATCGAAGGATAAATACATGAGTAAATAGCTGGGAAAATTTGAATTTGGAATTCCTTACCAAAGAGGAGAAAATCGTAATTAAAGTGGCCAGTACGAAAAACGCCAATTTGATGTGTAAGCACCTAATATTATAGGCTTCGCCCGCCTATGTGTTATTCCAGACTATAATGTATCTCGGGAATAAGTTCCTAGGGGAAGAGGAACGAGAACATATTTTACGCATGTGAAGCTACGGGCATCAGCTAGTTTTGTAATATAAATACGCGTGCTAAGAACTAATAAATCAAATTAATCTGAGTGGCAAGTGCGAGTTTTGGCGTGCGCCTGTCGACATTCACGGTGAGCGCGTTAACGTATTTGTATGGAATCGAGACACCGCCACCTAGCTATAAACGCGGGAACTTGTCTCAAATCCATAAAAATCTGCGTTAACGTACTCAGCGTAAATGTCGATAGGCGCACGCCGTAACCCGCACTTGCCACTCAGAGTATCTCACTCGTTTCATTCATTTTCGACTTATTTCCCAGGGCTGATATAATTGTGGGTCGACCACTACTCTTTATGGTGTTCAGCTGCGAATCTGTGGAATAAGCCAACCACTACTACTAATTACCCGTACGGGTGAACGTACCCGTACATAGTGATCCGGCTCGAAGGACCACTATGTACGGGTACGTTCTCCCGTACAGCGTACGCTCCCAAGGAAAAGCGAGTACCTAACAGAAAAAGTATTTCTTAAAAGTATAGGCCTTAAAATAGTTTCTGCTATTTATTTGTACGTAAAACCGTACAATATATACTACAATGTTGTTAATTGTCTCAAGTAGCAAATTGTTTAGAATAACTAATTTATCAATTTTAGAATACGTGACCCGAGTCCTTACTCCACAATAATGTTAGCATATTTTCTTATTATATATCGTACTTAGTTACCTGATTCAGTTAGCTGGCAAATATTTTTCAATTCCATTTCTTTTTTTTTTTTTATTCAATCATAATCGGAAGATACCACCAAACCTTTTTTTTTTATTTATTTTATTATACATCGTACTTAGTTACCTGATTCAGTTAGCTGGCAAATATTTTTCAATTCCATTTCTTTTTTTTTCTTTTTTTATTCAATCATAATCGGAAGATACCACCAAACCTATATAAACGCGGTGGGCCGCCTTTTTCGAGCTTCGCAAACACTCGGCAAGGACAACAGGGCTCTTTTTGTGGGACTCCCGGCCCTGATCTGGTTGGAAACTACCCACTAAAACACAGTTCCGGCTCATCCCAACGTCACAACTAACCTCTCAACTACCGAGTCCCAACCTATCGGTCATGCCAACCCGGCTAGGAACTGCCCTCAGAATGGGGCTCTCCTCGTGGTGCGAGATGGGTTGCCCCCCATAGTCTTTGTTTGGAGAATGTTGTCCCCAATAGAGTTACTCTCGGACACCTCTCTGAGCATAGAGGGGGTAGAGAGGAGTCTAGCGAACATTAGAAGGTAACCCGGAACACAAGAGGTGCTAGCCGCTAGAGGGCTTTTTAAGTGGGCGGGGTCGAACATCTGTCCGCGGCCAATGTTAGTCAGGGGCGCGCACAAATTCTGCTCGGGCGGCGGCGTGGCGCTTCCATACTGGATGGCGAGGAAGTAGCGTTTGTTCCGCTCGGTCCCTCGTCCGCAGTTCCTCTCTTGGTCACATTAGCCATTACAACAGTTAAATTCTGCAGATGGTATGAGGAAAGAATGGAGGCAACTTTCAAAAAGATAATGCAAATGTTTACATATTTTTTATTTCTTAAATTTTATTTTTTATTTCTTAAATTTGTTCTTAGTTTATATCTTTTACAGTTTTTATATTTTATAATTTATAGATATTGAATTTACTTTAAGGTGTAATTTTGGTTTTTTCTATGTCTGTATTCGGAGGTGATTTGTAATAGGAAATATGTATGTTAATTTAGCATGTCACGAATTTCGCCATAACATTAAGCTTTATTTTATAATTAGTATAAGTATAGTTAATTAAGTAGAAATTCCTCAGTTTTGAGATATTAGGATACGTGACACCTGTTATAAAATTTCCTCCATCAAATACGCCACAATGCAGCGACTGCGCGCAGCCGATATATATAACTGCATGCAGTTTTATGTTCGACTTCATACAGTCATGATATCAACTGCACGCAGTCGGCTGCAGTCGTGTGAAGTCAATATCAACTGCTTGGAGTCGTGCCTTCAACTTCGCGCAGTTCGCTACAGTCGTGTAGTGTCGCCGCATGCTGTCCACCGCTAACGCATACAGTCAAGGAGCCGAACGCGCGTGTTGGTTGCGTCGTCAGTACGGTTTAAAACATGGATTTCACAAGGATTTCCTCATTACTTAGTTTAGAAGTTAGAAGGGGGACATAAATTTTTCCACTTTGGAAGTGTCTTTTGCGAAAACTATTTACTTTAAATAAAAATTATGTTAGTAACCTCAATAGCATTTTTGAAGACCTATCTATAGATACCCCACACGTATGAGTTTGATGGAAAAATAATTTCTGAGTATGGGACCCTAAAATTTACTGCTTTTTTTCTAGTATTATACGAAAATCTTAATTCGGTTCACAGAATACATCTACTTACCTAGTTTTAGCATAGGCCTTATAGTTTCGGAGAAAAGTGCCTGTGACATACTGACGGACAGATAGACTGACAGACATGAGGAAACTATAAGGGTTCCGTTTTTGGCATTGGGCTACGGAACCCTAAAAATCACCTTCCGTATGGCAAAATAATAGCAAAGAATCAATCCACATCCGCGCTGCACTCTGCAGTTATTTAATTCGATTACATCGCTGCCGGCGACGGCGGCGGCGGCGCCGTTATCTATCTATATTTATAAAAATCAATGCCACTTTTCGTTGTAATTTTATAACTCAGGAACGGGCTCACCTATCCAAACCAAATGTTTAGGCTTTGTTCGAATTATTTGGTAGATGGTTTATGTGAAGTTTGCACAAAATCCTTCCAGCGGTTCTTCATTTATCACGCGAACGAAGTTGCGCGGGTCAGCTAGTATATATATAAAAATCAATGCCACTTTTCGTTGTAATTTTATAACTCGAGATCGGGCTCACCTATCCAAACCAAATGTTTAGGCTTTGTTCGGACTATTTAGTAGATGGTTTATGTGAAGTTTGCACAAAATCGGTCGAGCGGTTCTTGATTTGTCACGCAAACGATGTTGCGCGGGTCAGCTAGTCTTATATATAAAATTCCCGTGTCACTCACACGTTTTCATACCTCTGTGACCGGGAATAAGATTCCACGCTGGCGGGGCCGCGGGCATCACCTAGTAATATATAAGAGAAGCGTCTGTGCTTCCATTTCGACGTCAAACCTTACACTAAAGCTCTTGGACTACATGCTTGGCTTCAACTGCGTGAAGTCAGATTCGACTGCAGACAACTGCATGCAGTTGAATATAGCAACTGCATGCAGTCGCTGCGATGCAGTCCGTATGATGGCAGCCGTACATGTTCCTGCGACTTCTGCTTCTTCCCTTCAGTCTTCTTCAGGTCGGCGATCCACCTTTTCCATTCTCTCCATAAACCTGAAAATATTATATAATTATATCTACTTATAAACTATTGTTCTTACTAGAATAATTTAGCCAGTAATTATTTAGTGAGTAAGATAACTATGTCATACTATAATTTGCAATGTATTGGTACTTACTTTTAAATCTACTTTAAGTTTTAGTTTTGTTATGAATAAATTAATTATGAAATTATTATGAATTATTATCAATTTACTCTTGTCAGTCTATCTAACACGCTATTATTACCTAAAGATGGTCTTTTCAGCTGGATTAGAAATTTGTAGAGAAATAAAATATTATAAATTTTTTTATAGATTTTTTTATACTTCTAAGGGTGCGTTCCCGCAGAAAATCCTTTTTATCGGCCTGTTAAAACGTAAATGTTATGAGCGTATGTAGTTGTATGAGCGAGTTCACACCGAATACAGTATTCCAGAACCAGTAAAAAAACGAAAGTACTGATCCGTTCTATCGGATCGAAACTGCGCGAGGCTTGGCGTAGCGACGGATCCGTTAAATCGGTCCTGTAAATGCTGTGTGAATATTACCTCCAGTAGTGACGGATCCGTAAAATCGGACGTTCTTTTTTTTTTTTTTTTTATACCACTAAGGTGGCAGACAAGCATACGGCCCACCAGGAGGACTGGTGGTCACCGCAGCCTATGAACGTTTGCAACACCAGAGGCGCCACACTCGGGCTGCCGACCCTGTAAAAACCTTCTTAGACCCCTTTTGAAGAACCCCATACTGTAGGCGTTTGGGAAAACCGAGGCAGGAAGATCATTCCACAACCTAAGCGTGCGCGGAAGAAATCCCCTATCGGATCTGACCGTGCTCGAACGCTCCGGACGTAGGGTGTGAGGATGAAATCCCAGTCTATGGCGAGCGGTGCGATGATAGAACGTAGCCGTGGGCATCATGTCAAACAATTCCTCAGAGCAGATACCATTGTACAGGCGGTAGAACACGCATAAGGAGGCAAAGTCTCTCCTGTCGCAAAGAGGTTCAACACCACCTGTCAGTAAAGGATCGTTGACAACTCTCACAGCTCGCCTCTGCACCGAGTCAAATGGACGAAGCTGATATTCAGGTGCCCCCGCCCAGAGGTGACAGCAGTACTCCATGTGTGGCCGCACTTGCGACTTATAGAGATGCAGTGTTTGCGCCGCAGTAAAGTACCGCCGCGCCCTGTTGAGCACACCGAGCTTCTTCTTTCTTTGTTGTTCTGTGGGAACCAGCTTACATTTTTAACATTTAACATTTTAACATTTATTTATTTATTTTTTCAGTCACAAAGGCTTACCGTAAGTCTAATACAAGTTGTATAATTTACGCTTACGGCCCCACATGATGGACTGTAGTCATCGTAGCCTATGAAAGCTTGCAATACCAGAGGCGTTACACTCGCTCTGCCGACCCTGCAAGAACCTTCTAATACCCCCCTTCTGAAGAACTCTAATCAGGAAAACTTTTTGGGAAAACCGAGGTTGGGAGATTATTCCACAATCTAAACGTGCGCGGAAGAACACCGTTAGCGGAACGAACCCAGTTCGGATTTAAGTTTATGACATTTAAGATTACTGCTCCACTCCCTGGAGCATTAGCTTGATGTATATGTAGCGTATAATATATCTTTGGAGGTAGTGCATGAATAGAGATTCACCGATCTTTCACATTCTTCACTTATGAAATTAGGCTTCTACTTTATTATAGGGAACTATTTTTAGACTCATTTCTTTTTTACCTGAATAAGCCATTTCATTAGAAATATGTAAAAATCTCATTTTGGCAAAATTTTAGTTCATCCCCTTTTTCCTAATCACCACAAAATATTGGGGAAGCGCGGGGTACAGGTTTTGCTTCGAGTTCACTTTTCATTCACCCTGGCTCCTTCCTTTTAGCCACACTACTATGTGAGGCTGGCTTCGGCATAGAAAAACATTTTATCTTACGCAAACCCACCCATAAAAGGCACTTGTAAAACTCGGCAGGTTACTCTTTTGGTGCTCTATTTACAAAATGTAAAATCTAACGATATAATCGTGTTTGGAGAATCAAGCAGATTTAGGAAGGACCCCATTGTTACCGCATCTTCCAGCCTAATTAGTTTCAGTAAAATTTATGCTGTTACTAAAATCTATAAAAACCAATAAAAAAATAAATTCAGTATAGTCAAACACCCATTTTATTTTTAGTTACAATATGTAACATAATCAATCAATACATATAATAAAATCGTAACAGGACGCTGTCTGTACATGGAAGATAAATAAGAAAAAATATTATAGGGGGGCTTTATGAACGCAATAGAACCCAAAACAATGATTTTTAGAATTTTTGTCTGTTTGTCTGTATGTCTGTATGTCTGTATATCTGTTTGTCTGTACGGTTGTGCACGCTAATCTCAGTAAGCGCTCAACCGATTGCAATGCGGTTTTTTTTTGTGTTGAGGTTTGCTCCAGTTAACATTTAGCGTTTGTTTTATGTAAATCGGTTTAGAAATAAAAGAGTTATAACACTTTTAAGAATCAGAGATTTTGAAAATTTTAATTGTAGGGGTTTCTTTGAATGTGAGTGAACCTAAACTGGCGTGTTGGCTTAATCATAAAAGAGCTTATGCTTTATGATTAAGCAGGGCAGTTTCAGACGCTGCTTGATGACTCTGAGATGAAGAAATACCTTTTCTTTCATACACCTTATGTGACGTAAACGAAGTTGCGGGCTCAGCTAGTGATATAATATACCTATGGAGATTGCGCATAAATAGAGATCGGTAAGGCCAGTCTTCCACATTCTTCACTTAATATGAAATTAGGCTTCTACTTTATTAGACTCATTTTTTTTTTACCTGAACATAAGCCATAGGCCATATTCATCAGAAATATGTAAAAATCTCATTTTGGCAAAATTTTAGTTCATCCCCTTTTTCCTAATCACCACAGAATTTTGGGGAAGCGCGGGGTACCCACAGGTTTTGCTTCGAGTTCACCTTCCCTTCACCCTGGCTCCTTCCTTTTAGCAGTCACACTACTATGTGAGGCTGGCTTCGGCATAGAAAAACATTTTATCTTACGCAAACCCACCCATAAAATGCACTTGTAAAACTCGGCAGGTTACTCTTTTGGTGCTCTATTTACAAAATGTAAAATCTAACGATATTATCGTGTTTCGAGAATCAAGCAGATTTAGGAAGGACCCCATTGTTACCGCATCTTCCAGCCTCGTTCTAACTCGTTTCAGTAAAATTTATGCTATTTATAAAATGTATAAACACCCATATTAAAAAACGAATTCAGTATAGTCAAACACCCATTTTATTTTTAGTTAGTAACATAATGTCTGGCGTGCCTAAAAAGGAAACATTGTGTGTTTCATAATCTGACCATAAAATGTTTCATTTCACTGCGTTTGTCAATGTTTCATTTTATTTTGATGCGTCCCCGTATTTTTTCCGACAGGAATTGCAGATGATTCATTTAATAATGCTACCATTTTAAGGCCTGATAGCATGTCTTGTACGATTCTTCAAATGAATCAGATTATGAATAAAACGCGCAATGTTGCCTTTTAGCCTCTCTAGGATTACTGAATAAAATGACTCCCACGTATTTTCATACGATGCCCGGTGCTCCATATTACGTGAGACGAAAAAAACTACTGACAATTCGCCTCTGTCTACCCTCTCTTCTCCTCCTATCGAAGATATAGAAGTGATGGTATGTATATATGCATAGTGAGAAGGGAATCGTATTAGAATCCATTTAAGGCTTCCGTATTCGACCTTGACAAATCCTAAGGCAATTTGAAGGATAGCAGCGTACGCTTTTGCCGGATTTCATTCGATTCTAATACATTATATTATTGTTGTAAAGTGCGAGGGGTTTTAAGAAAAAATATATTGTTCTAAAGTCCTATATCTATTTTATGACAAGTTTTTATGAGGATTAAACTAATTTATTTAGATAAAAAAATACATTACTTGTTAAGCTTTTTGCAATATTTCAAATTTTTTTCGAGGCGTTTTCCTAATCGTGTTTTGAACAGTTAAAAGAGCAAGAGTATCTCATAAATTACAAATAAAAATAGTCTTATCAGATCAAATCAAAGAATATTTCCTTGTATAAAGTCCACCTGAAGATGAGTCTCTTTCGAATATATAAGCCTTAAGACTTAGTATGACAAAAATATATGGTAACAATTCTGGTTTTTAAATTTAAAGATAATCACCTACATTTCCTGACATTATCAAAACTTGTCAGAACACATGACTTTATGAACGTATATATAACCTGACCTATTTAATAAACCCGAACCAGTATATTAAAATATCTCCTATATACTTCTCGTATATCACCATCAAATTCAAAAGTTTCGGTAAAATATGAAGTGGCTAGTAGCTTTATGTGTTTTTGCGGTGTCTGTGGTGGCGTTCGACGTGGTCCAACCACCACAGTTAGGAGGCCCCCGTGGTTGTGTGGTTAAATTGAGGAAATGTAAGTAAATGACTTTACTAAGGGTTCAAACTGGGTGGTGTAAAGTGGCTCGCCGTGGAAAAGACGAAATAAGACCATAAGAATCACTAGTCACCTAGCTTGTTCGTACCTTAGTATACCTACGAGTATACTAAGGTATAATGAAATATTTGTTCACATATAATCCCTGAAGGGGGTAGGCACAGGCGTATTATGATCACATTTTACCATTTTAGATTTTGTCCCACGTAACAGGTGGTGAGCCGCATTGCCATGTTGAAATGGACAGGCGTGTGTTGAAACCTGTGTACCTTAGTGTAAGAGATACAATACTACCCAAAACACTCTAGTCCAAGGTTATTTCTTTATAGCTGTTGCCCGCGACTTCGTACGCGTGAAAATGGTTATAATGCCAATTGGATTTGGATTTGAATTCTTTTCTGCCAATCCTCTAGGCTAAATAGCGTTATAATATGTTTTTTATGTATTGCACAACTTCTAAATACTATTCACGTAAAAAAACAATTAAAATTATTCAGTAGTTTCTGTATTTTGCTACAATATACACACAGATGTTTATTGTCCTCTGTCGAGCCCCTAAAATGTTTAGCGTCCTGCTACGTTTTAGTTAAATCAATCCACCGGCTTGCATATTTCATTTATCTCTGCTTAGCCCCTAGCGTGATAATATATAGCCTATTTGAAGACCCGATCTAAAATTAATATCTGTGCAATATTTGAACCAAATCTATTGAGTACTTTTCGAGATCCTTCCGGACAAAGCAAAGTAAACAGACAAACAGACAAACGGACAAACCGACAAACAGACAAAAAAATTTCTAACTACATTTTGGGCTTCGGTATCTTATGTAGAGCACCCGGCGAGTATTTTTTTTTAATATTATCCAATGTACAGTTTTGACTTTTCTATCATTTTATTTTATGTATAGATAAAATGTTGATTTGGGATGCAACCAGTCCTTGATGATAAAATGAGATTGATTGCCCTTGAAATGGCACCTTCTACTTTACCAGTTGCTTCCAAACCTTGCGAAGGTTTGAACCTTCTGTTGGGAGTTCCGAGGGCTTACCCGGGGCTCACAACCGTAGACTGTTAGGTAGGTTATTTGTGATTTTTAGTCGGTAGGAGTCCGGCATAGCATCCATGTATTATTTTCCTCACGTACTCACTCACCTAGTTTTGTTGAAAGTTATGATTACGATTTTTATTTTCATATCTTGGGTCCGGAAGATCCACAATATTAACCCCCAGTTTCCGAAAGGCTGATCAACGCTAAACTTAAGTAATCGGCTGTTAAGGGCGGATCCCCACCGGACGATTCAAAATGGATCTCCGATTTCTGCGATCCACGATCCGGGAGCATGAGGCATGAATCATGTAGTGCTGCACATGTGACTCCATAGCGACCGAAAGTGCAACTGTACTATACTTAGGCGGATCAGTGTGGAGCGTGTCGGTGCAACGCGGCTGGATCGCAAGAAAAGTTTTCTTCGTCAGGCTACATGATCCATGCCTCATGCTACCGAGTCGTGGATCGCAGGAATTGGCAATCCATTTTGGATCGTCCGGTGGGGATCCGCCTTTAACAGCCGATTAGTAAATTTTTGCGTTGATCAGCCTTTCAGAAACTGGGGGTTAGACTATTATTCTTAGAATAACGACTTAATTATTTCGAATGTTATCTGTTTAGAGATTAATAACTATTTTATACAATATTCCAGTTTAGCTAGTTTCTTGTATGTCACCCATATATTATACCTACTACGAGTATTGCATAATTTTATATCAAATCTAAGATAAACAACATAGTCGTGTCGGCCTTAGTGACAGTTCATAATGTGTATTCCTTTATTATGCTTCATTATAAATACATATTCATTTAATTAATTTTATTATTCCCATTATCATTATCTTAGCATATTGCCTGCTAATACTGCATGCAAAGCAGGCGGTGGAAATCTTCGGAACGCGAACCAGCCCCACTTGCGAGTGGTGCTCCTGACGAGTAACATTGACAAAACAGCACACACTGAGGTCTTTTTTGACGCGACAACGTCTTATAATTCGATGAAGCCGGCTGCACGTACGAAAAAACATGACGTATGCAGCGTTACCTCGCTCTGAGGGGTTCCATTTAAGTCTGAGTTGTCACGTTCAACCGGCGACAACCGATTTTTACTTGTGGAAAATTCGTCACGGATGCTATGCCGGACTCTTACCAACTCAAAACCAACACGTTCCGTACCTACTGCCTACGGTCGGGTAAGCCCTCGGAAGGATATCGCCAGGAGACACAGGTCTTGGCAAGCACAAGAGTGAAAAGAACTCGCTGCGTACGTTTTGCCGAATGTCTACAGTTTGGGGTTCTTCAGAAGTTTTTAGAACGTTTTTGTAGGTTCGACAGTGAGAGTGTAGCGTATGTGGTATAGATAAGAAATGCTCGAAAGTTAATCCTGTACCAATTGGTC
This sequence comes from Miltochrista miniata, assembly GCA_933228765.1. Lineage (NCBI taxonomy): Eukaryota > Metazoa > Arthropoda > Insecta > Lepidoptera > Erebidae > Miltochrista > Miltochrista miniata. Next base: position 23,878,879 of record OW121768.1, read on the forward strand.
TGACCAGTGTGGCCTATCACCCTATCAAAATTAAATTGAGAAAGCACTTTTCTAGCAGTGCATTGCCTTAAAGTAATTTGAAAGTAGGTATGTACTGGAAGTATTATTAAAGAAATATTTCAATTATAGGTGTCAGGGAATGCGAAGAAGGAACTCACGCATACTCAACAGGCTGCGGACCCCTAACTCCTGAAGCGACGTGCGATGTACCGAACCCAAGAGAAGGCAGAACCATCATGTGTGAATTCTCTGAATGCTACTGCGACCCCCCGACTGTCAGAGATACAGTCAGTGGAAAGTGTGTGCCATTGGAGCAGTGTCCTAAGAAGTAAATAGTTCTGAAATGTGATAGGTGTTTTGGAGATGAGGAGCGCAAAAATCATACATGTAATGTAACAGCGATTGAGAGAGACTTGATTCTTATGCTTCCTCCACATTACTCGCGAAGTTGAACGAAGTTCGTAGTCGAAGATAGATAGAGAGAAGTCAAAAAAAAATTTTTGACGAAGTAGGCCGAGGTGCCCCGCTACACTATCGTTCTAGTCCAACTTCGCGAGTAATGTGGAAGAAGCATTAGGTAAAGTTAGCGTCAATTATATATATAGAGGCGGTCAGAAGCATCCTAGCAAATATGTAAATTATACTATAATACAACTGAATGAAGGTCAATTTGCGTTGACTTTGTATTATCAAAGCTGACTGTACAATTTTAAAGATAATTAAATACTTTTCTATTTCAAACACGCTAGCGCCCCAGCAAACCTTGGATTGGATTCTGTAGATCCAGGAGAGGTATCAGTGCAGCCTTATTCTAAATGCCAATCGGCACGGCTATTCGGCCATTACCTGGTCTAGTAGCCAATTCACGAAGTACCTACAACATAATAACTGTGAAGTAGATTCAATAATATTTTGATATTTCCTAAGACATTGTTGAGTGGATTTCTAGGCTTGATCACGATCTTTGTGTGCTAAAGTTAGCAGTAACAATGTGAATAGTTACTGCTAAAACTTTAGTACTCTTCTCTGTTTAATGTAATTTCTTCTATTTTCGATATTTGAGTGCATAAATAAATATTAAATAAATAAATACTTGTAACAAATCACTGATTTCATTAGTAGTAGATACACAGTAGATACTATGATATGATGATAACCCATATTTTTCAAATATTGCAGTTACAATTCTGCTTTTTGTAAAAATAATTCTAGTATCGTCAAAAAAATACTTATTTTTGAGCATTTGATTTGTGTAACAATAATAGCTATGTTTTGAATAAAGAAAATTAAACATAACAGTTTTTTTATTTAACCCTATAATCCGTCCTTTTTAGCGGCAGTCCATTTTTAGAGTTCTGCACACAAAGTATAAAACCGGTGCCCTAATTACTAATACTCCAGGCCGTGTCTGTGTGTCTTTTGGACCGTGATAGCCAGACAGCTGAAATTTTTGCAGATGATTTTTTTCAGTCGCCGCTATAAAAAAAGTACTTACTTACTTACTAAAATCATAAAAGAAAATAAAGTGGGTTCCTAGTTCCTATACGACATACGATATGGATGCCATATTATAGAATCTTATATAATCTGTGATAGAACGTTATAAGTGGGTACATAATATAATCGTATAAGTATATATATATATATATATATATATATATATATATATATATATATATATATATATATATATATATATATCGTTATAAGTTGGTACTTCCCTACGTTCTATTTTAATCTCATCTTCATCGAAAGAAATTATTCGGCGATGACTTCTTTTGTTTTATTTTGATTTTAGTCTCCTTATTTTTTAACCGACTTCAAAAAAGGAGGAGGTTCTCAATTCGTACCTATTTTTTTGTATGCATGATAGCGGCGCCGATTATGGAGGGATTTTGATTTTTTTTTGTTTGAAAGAGGCTACTTCTGAGGTGGTCCCATATCCAGGGTATCAGGATCTGATGCTGGGATCCTGGAAAAATCGAGGGCAACCACCGAAAATTGTAGGGACAACTAGTGAGTTTGTTAACATTTTGATTAAGTGCTTTAACGTACTAAAATTCAATGAAGGTCTGGAGTCGATCTGATCATGGAACCGAAATACAGTCGAGGGAATTCCTTAACGATTTACAGCAGTTACCTTGTGTTTCGGCTTGATTGATTTGTGTTGATGAGAACTTTACACCTAGATACGAGTAGATATACTTTTCGGTCCTCCCGTCACTTAAAAAAATAAAATTAATAAAAAAAAAAAAAAATAGAATCGACTTCATACAAATCCTTAAAAATAAAATTTACTTAGTACAAATAAATATGTATTTTGATTTATCATATTCAATTCCAAATAATATTGAAGTTGGTGCCATTAATAATACCTACCTAAGCCTATGGGTTTACTTGGCGCCAACTTCAATATGATAATGAATAAAATCTGGTAAATCAAAATACATATAACTTTGTGCTAAGTAAATTTTATTTTTAAGGATTTGTATGAAGTCGTACCTATCTATTTTTTATTTTTTATTTTTTTGTGATAATACTTATTTTTTTCTTCAACGCTGCGTGTCGGCATTACAAAGAGCACGTGCTACTGTTCTCTCGCACAAACAAGGAATATGTGTCTGTCAAAAGTGTGTAGCTCGGAGCTCGGTAATTTTTAGTCATATTCATGTCTTTTAAAAATGGTGCGAAATTGCCAAGTAGAAATAAGGGATTTACTGGTTAGATAAATTGAAAAAGAAGCGAAGAAATATAATGAGTAAGTAAACTAAATCGAAATTAAGTAAATACATTTTAAATTATGTAGTTTTATTCTCCTCCTCTTTCGGTTCCGACTTGGGGCAGTCCTTGATGTCCACGCAAGTGTTGGTACGTGTGTCCCTCACAGTTGGCGCGTCGCAGTAGCAAGCGGAGAAGTCACACATCATATGTTTGTCTCTTTTAGGGTTGGGCTCATCACAAGTAGCTTCAGACATTCTGTAGCCGCATCCGACGGAGTATGCATGTGTTCCTACTTCGCATTCTTGCACACCTGAAAAGATATTAGTCTTTATTAATTAACTAGATAAGTATCTGATGCTTGCGGCTTCGCCCGAATGAAAACCTCTTTCGAACCGGCGACCCTTTGTACCGCTTTCGAACCCGCGTAGGGTTGAACATTTTGACAACCCTAATTTTTTTTTTAAGTTTCAAAGGGAATAAATTTTATTTTATTTATTATTTTTTTCTTTCATGGACTTTGGTTTTTAAATATAAGTTAACAATGGAACACCTAGGTGTTCTAGGGGTTACAAATAGGCAAATTAATGTATTCCTTATCTTTTTATCACCCGCGTAGCTCCAGTTCCCATGGGAATACGGGAATAAAACATATTCATGTTCACCGGGAAGTAAAATATTTTTTTAAAGTGGTCCAGTAGGTCCAGTAGTTTCGGAGTCTATTCGATGCAAACAAACAATCAAATCTTTCCTCTTTATAATATTAGAATAGATTTATACTGTTAATTTATGGCACTAGATAGAACTTGCTGGACGGCATTGAGATTTGGTGAGGCGAAACCGGTTTTGGTATTAAAATAATACCTAAATGCTGTGAAACAGTAGAAGTGGAGTTTTTTTATATATATAATACTTACAGTTTCCAATCACTAAACGGCAACCACGGTAGGCTTCACTAGGCTTAGCAGACGAATACGTCAGGGCTACTAGTACACACAGAGCTATAAGAATCTTCATTTTCGAAATAACTACCCTAACGAGTTGTACAAATGAGCTATTTTATGCCACTGAGAAAATAACATTTGATAAGTCGATAAAAATATAATTACGCGTAAGTTCGCGATGTCACGAGATAAAAATGTTTTGACAAAAATTGTCAATTGTTTTGTTCTAATATTTTGTCTACGATATCTTTAAAGTTTGTTTACACGATTATAAGTACGTAAAAAAAAAAATATGTCCGACAATATTTATTATTTATTTTATCTTATAATTAGGTAATAATAACCTATTTCATCACGCCGAGCAATCACGCCTGTTTAGAATGATCATTACATTAAAAGAAACCCTTGAAAGTGAAGTATTGCGAAGGTTCAGATGTCCCTAATTTCTGAACTACAATTCCACAATATTGGAACTTGTTTGACACAATCCTAAAACTTCCTTTATATTTTTATACTACCTAGGTGGCTGACAAGCTTACGACCCGCTGGAGGGTTGGTTACCGTAGCCTATGGTCTTTTGCAACACCAGAGGTTCTTACCGCGAAAACTAGAAGTTCTTAATAAGGTGAGCAGGTTCTTTACAAAAGGTGTGTAATATACAAGACGCAGATTCGTCTCTGTGATTGGATACAAATGAACGTCGACGGTCTCGCAGCGTACACTGATTATACATATACAGTCTATGTTAATTCAATTTGACTTTCTAATGGCGAAAATATTTATCAAATAGGTTATATAGTTTCACATTATCGATTAGAAACAAACTCATCTTAGTAAGATGAGTTTGGCAAGAAGAGAGAAACAGAAACAACTCATTAGTGTGAGCGCCTTGTCTGGTCGAAGATTCCTTCCTTGTGTCCAAAGAACCCATTTCTCTAAGTCTTCATCCCTTACATTATTTCAGAAGTATATTGTAACACAAAGAGGGCACGTTAGTCCGTCCAGCAGATATATCAGGTGTAAACTTAAAACCGTATTGCTTAGAATCAAACAAAATCACAATGTCAAACATTCTTCTTCTGTATATAGAACTTAAACGTATAAATCGGTAAAATAAATCGTTATACCACTGCACTACTTTCCGGAGTAACTGGTGTATCCTTTCTTCGTCTTCTGGCTTATCTCCTGGGGGCACTGGTGTAGTGGTACACACCTGCCGCTGACGGTGTCCCTGACGGTCGGCGCATCGCAATAGCACGCCGAAAAATCGCAGATGTCAGCTGTTCCTATTACGGGGTTAGGTTCATCACAGGTTGCTTCAGGCATCAGTGGGGAGCAGGCCGTGAGGTAAGAGTGAGTGCCTTTGTCGCAGCCGCGTACACCTGAAAATAATTGGGACAGCAAATAAATAATCGAAAACTCTTGAAATAACGCTGGCTACATAGATAAGGCAAAAGGTTTTTATATTTTTGTATCTTGGAACGAACTGCTGTCACTATCTTGTTCTATGTTTTTTACGGTCATGAATGAGTGACCACTAACGTGACCACTTTCTGACATTTATTTGCGAGCGTTTCCGTGCTTCGGAAGGCGAGTTAGTCTCGGTTGCCAAACGTTAAGCCAAGTTGAAGGTCTATATGGCGGCTTGATAAATTTCAACAGCAAGCAGTCCCAACTTACACCTCTACTACCCAAGGCAATATGGCTCACCCCCTATGTGACCGTGGGACAAAATCTTAAAAGTTGAATGTGGGCATATAATATAAAGGTGTGATAATGTGTATGTCATACGAATTGGGCGCCCTCGCCGCGGAATGCGGAACTCGGGTGCGAGAATTATCTCTTCCTGATCCCATGGAGAGAATCTACACGTGAAACAAACAAATACATTCAATAATAATTATTTCTGTACTCACATAATAACCTATCGTCATAAACTCATCCGCGCGGATATGGATTCCACGTCCTAGCAGTCGACAGTGCCACAAGCGCCAAAGTTGCCACAACAAATAATAGCTTCATATTTACTTTTAATTCTTCCCGACTTTTGTCAACAAGTATCTTTCTCTCTGACTTTTTAAAACTTACTGCATTATCAGTTTTAACGAACATATTATATACATAAATTGACGGTTTATTTTTTTGCACGGAACTGATAAAAACATTTAGTGTAAATTCCTGTGATATTTCTGGAGTTTCTGCAGTGTGTTCGAGTTGAATCAGCCTATATGTGTATTCTAGGCAACCAGATAAGACAAGTGACTCTTTGGTTAAAATTTAACTCAGTCTGCGAAGATTAGTTACTATTATCATAGTATAAAGAGAAAAACCCTACCTACTACGATCTGTTGGTTGTGCTGATAAGTTGTATTTCGATTCGGAATAGAATGTGAGTAGATGATTTTGGATAAAATAATATTGATTTCCGCATCTTCCCGTTTCTTCTCCGCCACCTCTTTTGCGAAGATAACCTCTTTACAAAACAAGGCGGCGGAGTTCCATAAACGTTCACTGCTGACCATAGTCTGCAGCGTAAGATGTCCCGGTCCTACTGCCACTACGAGGCCACGTCGCTGCTCCATCCACTCTGGGCACTCCGTCAGCGTGTGGATGACCGTATCTTCCGAGCAGTCCAAGCAGTGGTGGCACTCAGGCGTTGGATCTCTCTGAATCCGATGCAGGTACACACCGAAGCAACCGTATCATCAATACTACTACATCAATACTAAGTGATGCTCGCGACTTCGCGTCAAATTCGGTTGGGAACATATTCCCGGCATGAAAAGTAGCCTATGTGTATTGACACATAGGCTACCAGACTGTAAGCTAATACAATATTTGTGAAAAATTCAGTAGTCAAGCTATCACGGTTCATTGGAAATAGCTTGGTGAAACGCCCACACTATGGGATTCTCTAAAAGGGGTCTTAGAAAGTTTTTACAGGGTCGGCAGCGCGAGTTTGGCGTCTCTGGTGTTGCAAACGTCCATAGGCTGCGGTGACACCGGTACTTCAGGTGGGGCCGTGTGCTTGCCTGCTACTTTAGTAGTATAAAAAAAAGAAAGATATTCAGTGGTGTCTCAGTAGAAGGGTCCCGTTTTTACCCTGTTGGGTACGAAACCCTAAAAAAGGCTTACTTACCTAAAACGAAGCGCTCGTGGCCCCGCGGACTCAGTGTCCTGTAAACGATCACTGCAGTAAGCAACATTTACTATGGCCGGATATGGATGGGTGACCACCACGTGGACCACTTTGTGACATTTATTTACGAGCGTTTTCGTGCTTCGGAAGGCACGATAAGCCGTTGGTCCCGGTTGTCAGTAAAATGACAGTCGTTAAGCCAAGTTGAAGGCCTTACGGGCGGCTTGAAAAATTTCAACTGTGGGTCGTCACAACCTGCGCCCGGGTCGGCAGCGCGTGTGTAACGCCTCTGGTGTTGCAAACGTCTATAGGCTACGGTTACCAACCTTCCGGTGGGCCGTAAGCTTGTCTGCCACCTAAGTAGTATAAAAAAAAAAAAAACTTGTTTCCTCGTTTGCCTTGAGCTTTGTGCTATTTTTGTAGTAGCTTAGTCATAAAAGTTGTAATCACTACGCCATTACTTTAAATTCTTCATAGCCTAGTCATAATATATTTATGGCTATGTATGTAGAAAAAACCCGGCCAAGTGCGAGTTGGACTCGCTCACAGAGGGTTCCGTACCCAAAAAAGGCAAAAATAGTCGTGTTTGTTTCAAGGGAGCCCCACTTTTTTTTTTAATATTTAGCTCGCCAAATTGACGTCGCCACCAGCCTGATGGAAAGCCGTGGCACATCTAGCGATTGGGGGCCACTTCTGACAGTGGTCCTCAAGTTGGCGGCCCTGTGATGTGCCTCTTCACGCTCCTCTTGAAGAACCCGGGATTGTAAGATGAGGGAAACACGTGTGCGGGCAGGTCGTTCCATGTTTTTATAGTTCGACAGAGGAACGATCTATTGAAACGCTCAGTTCTGGCGAAGATTCTCTCCACTGTGTGTGATTGGCATCTTTGCCCGGCACGTGTTGTTCGGGATCGGAAAGGAGAGGGTGGGATCAGGTTAAAGAGCTCTTCAGAACATTCGCCGTGATCTACGAATAATGTAATTATTCGTTGGCCGTGATACATTCGATAGAAGGCAGCTAAGGACGCTATGGTTCTTCGCTGCGCCAAACGGTTCGAGGCCTCCCGTCACCTCAGGACAACAATTCGGATAGCACGTCTCTGCATAGCGTCAAGCGCGTCTAGTAAATACCTTGCGGAGTCATCCGAAAGGTGAGAACAGTATTCGACGCAGGGACGAATTTGCGTCTTGTACAGTAAACATCTCTGATGTGGCGTGAAATACCGTCTCACCTTATTTAAGACTCCTAGTTTCCGCGAGGCCAGCCCAATACAACTCTCTATGTAGTTCTTGTGATTGAGCTCTCTTAATTGTTATTATTTTTCTGATTTTAGTATTTTGTTAAAGCGGCAATAGAACATAATCTGTGAATATTTCAGCTCTCTAGCTATCACGGTTCCTGAGATACAGCCTCGTGACGGACAGACTTACAGACTGACGGACAGCGAAGTCTCTTGAATTGGGTCCCGTTTTCACCCTTTGGGTCACTCTAAAAATATTCATGAATAGCTGATAAGCCAAATGAGAAATCATATAATACTTGTTTTTGGAAATTGTCTGCAAACGTGATAAGGTTTCACCCTTTATACAGGATGTGTAACATTCGCAGCGGTCAGTATGGGCAAGTCTGTTAATATAAGACATAGAAAGATCTGTTTTTAGGAACCATGTCATCGATTTTAGAGTAACGAAAAAGTGCATTCATAGATTTCAAATAAAACTTTTGCACAGTTCGCGAATCGAACCCAGTTATTTTGAAAAATTTAACTTACATTATATTATGTATTTGAATATCGATTGTTTTAGGTCATAAAGAGTAATTATTGTTACTTTGAAACCTGCCTTGTCATGCCTTGAATTTCTTGTTTTTTGACTGCTTATGACCTATAAAATCGATATTCAAATAGAAATAATATTAGTTTTATTTTTCAAAAAGACCAGGTTCGATGTGGTCCGTTGCTCCGAGGGGTTGGCGTAACTTGTTACGCCGACGACACCCTCGTTACGGCGCGGGGAGCAACGCACCGTGACGCAGCATTAAAGGCGACGGCAGGGGTTGCTCAGGGTCGAATCCGGTAGCTGGGTCTCGAGGTCGCCCTTCACAAATCTGAGGCTCTGTGCTTCCACGGACCTCGGATGGGGCCACCGGCGGGATCCAGCCTACAAGTAGGGGGCGTCAGCATCGGCATCGAGCCCTCGATGAATTATCTGGGGCTCGTACTCGATGGCCGGTGGAACTTCGGACATCACTTCCGAGGTTTGGTCCCAAAACTGAGGCGAGCATCGGCCGCACTCGCGCGGCTGATGCCCAACATCAGGGGACCCAACGCTCCCTACAGGAGACTGTACCTGGCGATCGTGCGAAGCATGGCCCTATACGGGGCTCCCGTATGGGCGGAGACCCTGTCGGCCAGCAATGTGGCCAGACTGCTGAGCCCGCAGAGGACGATGGCCGTCAGGGTGATAAGAGGATACCGCGCGATTTCCGGTGAGGCAGCATGTCTCCTAGCCGGGACCCCTCCATGGGACCTGGAAGCGAGAGCCCTTGCGTCACTGTTCAGATGGCGCAAGGAGGCGCTGGAGCGGGGCCAAAGGCCTGCGTCTCGAGAAATCGAGGCCCAGCGGTTCCTGCTCCACCAGAAAACCGTGGAGAGATGAAAGGTGCGACTTGAGCAACCAAAGGTGGGATTCGCCACAACCGTGGCCGTCAGACCGGTCATGAACGAGTGGCTGGAAAGGAGACACGTGCTCTCTCCTACCGGTTGACACAGATGCTTGCCGGGTACGGTAGCTTCGGTAGGTATCTGTGGCGAAAACACCGGGAAACCACGGCCGAGTGTCAGCACTGCGAGGACCACAGCGATGACTCGGCGCTCCACACGCTGGTGGAGTGCACGGCGTGGGCGCAACAGCACCAGGTCCTCGTAATGGTCTGGACGTGGACACTCTCTCGCTCGAGACCATGGTGCGAGCCATGATCTCCAGCAGGAGTAAGTGGGACTGCGCCGCCTCTTTCTGCGAGCAGGTCATGCTCGTGAAGGCGGGGCGGGTGCGGGAAAGAGCTCTCCCACCCGAGTTCCGCAGTCGTGTCTTCGCCGAGGACTATCGGCCTCCATGACCGGGGGTCTGAGGACGGTGAGAGGGTCGCTCACCGTCCTTACAGAAGCAGGCCCATGACGGCAGCGTGAGGTTTGCTACTCACGCACCTCCCCTTAGAAGCGGGATCACACCCGAAACCCCCCAAAGACGCGGGATAGCACCCGAACCACCCCCTAGGCGAGGTCACGGGACATCCTTCCTGAGGGCTTACCCGGGGCTCCCAACCATAGGCTGTAGGGCGTTACGTGAGGTTTTTTAGTCGGTAGGAGTCCGGCATAGCATCCATGAGGATTTCCCCTCACGATAAACAAAAAAAAAAGAGTAGGTTCGATTCACGAACTGTGCAAGAATTTTATTTGAAATCTTTGAATGTCCGGGTTCTTTAAGAGGAGCGTAAAGAGGCACATCACAGGGCCGCCAACTTGAGGACCACTGACAGAAGTCCTACGGACTGTGAGAGTGGCCCCCAATCGCCAGATGCGCCACGAAACGCCCTCACTATGGGATTCTCTAAAAGGGGTCTTAGAAGGTTTTTACAGGGTCGGCAGCGCGAGTGTGGCGTCTCTGGTGTTGCAAACGTCCATAGGCTGCGGTGACACCGGTACTTCAGGTGGGGCCGTGTGCTTGCCTGCTACTTTAGTGGTATAAAAAAAAGAAAGATATTCAGTGGTGTCTCAGTAGAAGGGTCCCGTTTTTACCCTGTTGGGTACGAAACCCTAAAAAAGGCTTACTTACCTAAAACGAAGCGCTCGTGGCCCCGCGGACTCAGTGTCCTGTAAACGATCACTGCAGTAAGCAACATTTTCTATGGCCGGATATGGATGGGTGACCACCACGTGGACCACTTTGTGACATTTATTTACGAGCGTTTTCGTGCTTCGGAAGGCACGATAAGCCGTTGGTCCCGGTTGTCAGTAAAATGACAGTCGTTAAGCCAAGTTGAAGGCCTTACGGGCGGCTTGAAAAATTTCAACTGTGGGTCGTCACAACCTGCGCCCGGGTCGGCAGCGCGTGTGTAACGCCTCTGGTGTTGCAAACGTCTATAGGCTACGGTTACCAACCTTCCGGTGGGCCGTAAGCTTGTCTGCCACCTAAGTAGTATAAAAAAAAAAAAAAACTTGTTTCCTCGTTTGCCTTGAGCTTTGTGCTATTTTTGTAGTAGCTTAGTCATAAAAGTTGTAATCACTACGCCATTACTTTAAATTCTTCATAGCCTAGTCATAATATATTTATGGCTATGTATGTAGAAAAAACCCGGCCAAGTGCGAGTTGGACTCGCTCACAGAGGGTTCCGTACCCAAAAAAGGCAAAAATAGTCGTGTTTGTTTCAAGGGAGCCCCACTTTTTTTTTTAATATTTAGCTCGCCAAATTGACGTCGCCACCAGCCTGATGGAAAGCCGTGGCACATCTAGCGATTGGGGGCCACTTCTGACAGTGGTCCTCAAGTTGGCGGCCCTGTGATGTGCCTCTTCACGCTCCTCTTGAAGAACCCGGGATTGTAAGATGAGGGAAACACGTGTGCGGGCAGGTCGTTCCATGTTTTTATAGTTCGACAGAGGAACGATCTATTGAAACGCTCAGTTCTGGCGAAGATTCTCTCCACTGTGTGTGATTGGCATCTTTGCCCGGCACGTGTTGTTCGGGATCGGAAAGGAGAGGGTGGGATCAGGTTAAAGAGCTCTTCAGAACATTCGCCGTGATCTACGAATAATGTAATTATTCGTAGGCCGTGATACATTCGATAGAAGGCAGCTAAGGACGCTATGGTTCTTCGCTGCGCCAAACGGTTCGAGGCCTCCCGTCACCTCAGGACAACAATTCGGATAGCACGTCTCTGCATAGCGTCAAGCGCGTCTAGTAAATACCTTGCGGAGTCATCCGAAAGGTGAGAACAGTATTCGACGCAGGGACGAATTTGCGTCTTGTACAGTAAACATCTCTGATGTGGCGTGAAATACCGTCTCACCTTATTTAAGACTCCTAGTTTCCGCGAGGCCAGCCCAATACAACTCTCTATGTAGTTCTTGTGATTGAGCTCTCTTAATTGTTATTATTTTTCTGATTTTAGTATTTTGTTAAAGCGGCAATAGAACATAATCTGTGAATATTTCAGCTCTCTAGCTATCACGGTTCCTGAGATACAGCCTCGTGACGGACAGACTTACAGACTGACGGACAGCGAAGTCTCTTGAATTGGGTCCCGTTTTCACCCTTTGGGTCACTCTAAAAATATTCATGAATAGCTGATAAGCCAAATGAGAAATCATATAATACTTGTTTTTGGAAATTGTCTGCAAACGTGATAAGGTTTCACCCTTTATACAGGATGTGTAACATTCGCAGCGGTCAGTATGGGCAAGTCTGTTAATATAAGACATAGAAAGATCTGTTTTTAGGAACCATGTCATCGATTTTAGAGTAACGAAAAAGTGCATTCATAGATTTCAAATAAAACTTTTGCACAGTTCGCGAATCGAACCCAGTTATTTTGAAAAATTTAACTTACATTATATTATGTATTTGAATATCGATTGTTTTAGGTCATAAAGAGTAATTATTGTTACTTTGAAACCTGCCTTGTCATGCCTTGAATTTCTTGTTTTTTGACTGCTTATGACCTATAAAATCGATATTCAAATAGAAATAATATTAGTTTTATTTTTCAAAAAGACCAGGTTCGATGTGGTCCGTTGCTCCGAGGGGTTGGCGTAACTTGTTACGCCGACGACACCCTCGTTACGGCGCGGGGAGCAACGCACCGTGACGCAGCATTAAAGGCGACGGCAGGGGTTGCTCAGGGTCGAATCCGGTAGCTGGGTCTCGAGGTCGCCCTTCACAAATCTGAGGCTCTGTGCTTCCACGGACGAGGCAGCATGTCTCCTAGCCGGGACCCCTCCATGGGACCTGGAAGCGAGAGCCCTTGCGTCACTGTTCAGATGGCGCAAGGAGGCGCTGGAGCGGGGCCAAAGGCCTGCGTCTCGAGAAATCGAGGCCCAGCGGTTCCTGCTCCACCAGAAAACCGTGGAGAGATGAAAGGTGCGACTTGAGCAACCAAAGGGGGGATTCGCCACAACCGTGGCCGTCAGACCGGTCATGAACGAGTGGCTGGAAAGGAGACACGTGCTCTCTCCTACCGGTTGACACAGATGCTTGCCGGGTACGGTAGCTTCGGTAGGTATCTGTGGCGAAAACACCGGGAAACCACGGCCGAGTGTCAGCACTGCGAGGACCACAGCGATGACTCGGCGCTCCACACGCTGGTGGAGTGCACGGCGTGGGCGCAACAGCACCAGGTCCTCGTAATGGTCTGGACGTGGACACTCTCTCGCTCGAGACCATGGTGCGAGCCATGATCTCCAGCAGGAGTAAGTGGGACTGCGCCGCCTCTTTCTGCGAGCAGGTCATGCTCGTGAAGGCGGGGCGGGTGCGGGAAAGAGCTCTCCCACCCGAGTTCCGCAGTCGTGTCTTCGCCGAGGACTATCGGCCTCCATGACCGGGGGTCTGAGGACGGTGAGAGGGTCGCTCACCGTCCTTACAGAAGCAGGCCCATGACGGCAGCGTGAGGTTTGCAACTCACGCACCTCCCCTTAGAAGCGGGATCACACCCGAAACCCCCCAAAGACGCGGGATAGCACCCGAACCACCCCCTAGGCGAGGTCACGGGACATCCTTCCTGAGGGCTTACCCGGGGCTCCCAACCATAGGCTGTAGGGCGTTACGTGAGGTTTTTTAGTCGGTAGGAGTCCGGCATAGCATCCATGAGGATTTCCCCTCACGATAAACAAAAAAAAAAGAGTAGGTTCGATTCACGAACTGTGCAAGAATTTTATTTGAAATCTTTGAATGTCCGGGTTCTTTAAGAGGAGCGTAAAGAGGCACATCACAGGGCCGCCAACTTGAGGACCACTGTCAGAAGTCCTACGGACTGTGAGAGTGGCCCCCAATCGCCAGATGCGCCACGGCTTTCCATCAGGCTGGCGAAGTCAACCTGACGAGCTTAAATCGATAACATTGTTCCTAAGAACAGATCTTTGTACGTCTCAAATTAATATAACAGGCATACCCACACTGACCTCTCTAAATGTTAAACCCTGTATATCGCACTAGTTGTACCGCTCAGCTGTGTCTGTAACATACTACCAACCCCGTAACACTCTTAACCACATAATGGCCATACTTACAGTAATGTACTATGAAAATATGCCATATTTTTGGACTTTTTATTAAATATTGGGCACTCTTTTGGGCAGTGGCATGATGCTAAATATATAACATAATATTCTAAGTATATTAAGTACTTCAAAATAATTTCGCTTTCTAATTGCGGAAGTATGTTCGAGTTTGAGTTTAAGTTTAAAATTTGTTCAGCAGTTTCAGAGGTTCTGCTTCTGACTAACAAAAGAAACTTTTCTCTTTCCAGGTAGAGGATATTTCCTTGTATCAGAGACATCAAATCCTCTACGCAGTCTACGCCTACCACCCTCATATTTATTTTCTCAGAATTATGTTATACCACAAAGGGTGGAGGCTTACATCCAGCAGATTCAGATATAAACTTAAAATGTATTGCTTATTTGGAGACGAAATCATAGACACATGTTAAGAGGGCTAACATATTTCGCGCCACATATTGCTCAGAAACCATACTTTTCATTGCATTTAAAGTCATTAAATATTTATCGTACAAACATGGTATTCACTAACATACTTAGTAAATTTAGCTCTCTAAACGTTTATTAAAACATATTTTACCGAACAACGGATTACATATGGTAATTATCAATGAAAGTGAAACAGGTTTTTCAAATCATACGATTTGCATAGTTTTCGATGCTTAAATTCATGTCAAATTACTGATAAATTTAATAAACAAGGGATACGAAGCAATTGCAAAGGGGGTTGGCTATCTGTTTGTAGAATAACCTGATATCAGGTAGGTTCCTTTTTTTAGAGAAAAATGACTGTAAAGTTTGCTCAAATAGTGAGAAATTTCACCAAAATAAAGTAGTCTTTTCACCAGCTTCTGTAGTTTAAATCATTATGATAATTATGTAATATTATGTCAGAACTTCTCCTTTGACAATAAAAATATTTCTTTTTATGTAACTAGATACAGATTTTTTTTTACAAAGTATTTTGTGAACCCCTATAAATGCAGATACGCGAACAAATACGATTTAGTACCGCCGAGAGGCTCTCAGAGAGAGGTCATGTCGCTCGATGTTCCATTTTTGAATACGAAAAAATGAACAAAAATAGTCTAATTCTAGCGTGACCAAACAATCTTAGTACTTTGTGACGTATAATATAATATATATAAATATTTATGGTCGATATGCAACGTGAACTTTTGTATAGTGCAAAGCTCAGACACCCCGACTAGAGTTTCGCTTCGAAATACTGTATAAAAAAAATTAAATGAAACTAACGAAAACTGACCAAGTTATAAGCTATTACAGTTGCACTATTTTCTTCACGAACAGCGTAGGTGTAGGTATAATACGCAAGGCAGGTAGTCACTATTCGTGTGGTATTGATAATAACACATTATCACACCATTTTCATAAGTGGTAATTATGGAACACCTGTGAGGAACCAGACCAGTAGTGCTATTCTCTAAAAAATCTCTAAAAGGCCAAGTATGTACTCTTTTGAATATTAGTATTTCGATTTCGGGTATTTTGGGCTAATGCATTTTAAGTAAAGGCATTCTGACTTCTGGTATTGTAATATATAACCGAATAACTCGCCGCTGTGGGCAGCGCTGTACGCAAGGCTGTTTTTTTAGAGAATAGCACTGCAGGATTGGGACGGCTATAAAGCCGCTAAAGCAAAATACAAGTAGCGACTGAGATACAAAAGTACCAAGTCTTGGAGAAACCTCTGATAGAGCCAGACTAATACTAGCCAAACAAGGGACAGAACTGTCCGTATCTATAATGAAACCTAACGGCGCGGCGGCCTGACCCACACATGAAAAGAATTATTTATACTGTTGATTGATGGCACTTGGTGGAACCTTTCGGCATTTTCAAAGGCAAATTAACATTATATAATGACCACTAAATCACTTAATTACTCGAAAACAATAAATTAATAACATATAAATTACCACTACATCATTCTACTAACGTTAACTATCATGAAAAGAAGCCGAGAGTATTTTGATACAAACGCACTTCCCAGAATGCCAATTGCTGCAGACACTCATGTGGCTGGTGGAAAACGTATCCACAGAAGAAGTCCAGTGGGAGCTGGCAAGACCTGTTCTAATCTATTCTGTCAACTTACAAAAAACTGAATGAGTAATTAACAGCTTCAAGTCCTTCGAATCTCCAGGACAGGATGAAGTCTTCCCTGCAGTGATAAAATGGAGGAGGACACAAGTTGATATTGTCAGTTACATAGTATCTATACGCCAGACAATGAATGGGACTGTGACCCAGACTGTGGAGAGAGGTCTAAGTGATCTTTATACCAAACCCCGGTAAAGGGATTATGTTTGTGATTCAGACCTCTGGTTATACAGACCGATAAGCCCTTCGTCTTTCCTGCTAAAAACTCTGGAAAGATTGTGTGACAGAGACAAACGAGGGACGGCCCTTCAAAATAAGCCACTGCATTCCAACCAACGCGTATAATGCCCCCGGCAAGTCTACAGACTCAGCACTACATGCAGTAGTACACAAAATAGAAGAGGTCATCCAGAATCAATCAATCAATGTGCCTCGGCACTTTCATAAACATAGAGGGAGCTTTCGACAGAAGAAGCATAACCACGGCACTGGCAAAACACCGAGTATACACGGTAGTCAGTGAATGGATAGATAACATGCTAAACAAACTCATTTTAAAGCTACAGACAAGCAGAAACCAGTGCGCAGCCATGGCCAAAGGTTGTCCACAAGGGGCGTGGTCTCACCATTGCTAAAGAACCTTGTTGTAGACGACCTAATAACCAATCAATCAATCAATTTAACCTAGAACAGTCCCTATATACATGGATGTGGAGCAAGCCATAGCAGATGGTAAAATTAAATTATGGAGAAAAACGGATCTGTTTACAAAGCATGACTGGTATTTTAAAATCCAAGGCCAACTTCAAATTACGTGAGAAGCTGCGTTTATTTTATCTTCTAGTGATCTTGTGTATATAATATATATATAGTGTTGGTGTATATAATAAGTATACAGTAAATATTTCGCAAGACGACGAGTTCTGGACTACGAGGATGGAACCTAAATTGTTAAATTTTTACGACTAATGTCTGTTGCCCAAAATGATTGAGCCCAGAAAGAGCCGATAAAATAAAATAAAATAAAATTTATTACCTTTGAAATTAAAAAAAAAACAGGTTTGTCAACATTTTTTCGGAAATGCTACAAACTGAGAAGAACACCCCAAGAAACTCAGTTCGGTCCCTCCCAAAATTCATCTTAGTAGGTATCTAATAATCTATCAATGCCGATACGGAATGGCTTTTTCTTGGCGGTGTGCATTGTTATGCACATACCTCTTAATAAATATTTGGTTGTTGTAAATGAAAAACACCTACTATCAATTAAGATTAGATTTAGATCCCATAGCTCAAGCTTATAGCTTATTTTGGGCTAGATGATGTTGTGTGAGAATATCCAACAATATTTATTGATTATTTATTAAAAATATTTTAACGTTCCTGCCAGCACTGAATCTGCAGTAGGCAGCAAAACATCGTACCATGCCAAGCGCCTGCGCATTGCTACGTTAATGTTATTGTTTTTAACTATGATTATTGTCAAATTTAAATATTTATAGTGTAAAATAGAATATTGTCCATTACTTTCTACAATTTTCGTATATTTAGATACTTTAAAAATAAACTTGTGGACCGTTTTCATGCATGTGTGTATTATATACTATACTATCTTCACGCCAAATCCCTTACGGGGTAGACAGAAAGAACCGAGCGCGACACGGCACGCTCCATACACACCTCACTTGCTTCTTCAACTTTCATTTTTCTTTTCATCCATGCACGTCGGTTCCTTCGGTTCGGTATTTCTAATTGCAATATTGATATTAGTTAGGTAAATAAATGTCAACTTTATTAATTTTATGATGTCAGTGTCTATCACTACTTAATATCAATCAATTTTCAATAAAATAATCAATAATTATTAACTAATATTACTAACATAAAAAATAAATTAAAAGATTGAACGCTTAGACTTAGACTAAGAATATGACACCGGTAATACATCAAGGAAAACAAAAGTATCAAATTTGTTAGTAGCAACAATTGGCACTATACGGCTATGTGCGCCGCGCCGGCTGATTTCTTACGATCGTAAAGAAATTTGAAAACCGAATTTACGCTCTTAAACATTTCCTTTATTTATTTAATGGCACATAAAATCTTACATTAAAACTGTGATAATGGTAAACGTGTTTTTTAAGAGCATTGGCATCTGGTAGAGGCTTATTCCTCTTGGGGCACTGGTCTAGGGGCACACACTTGCCACTTTTGGTGTCCCTGACAGTGGGAGCGTTGCAGTAACAGGCAGAGTAGTCACAGGCGGCTCCCCTTTCCAATACTGGATTCGGTTGATCGCACGTCGCTTCAGGCAATTTTTCGGAGCAGAATGTGTGGTAATCGTGGGTACCGTCTTCGCAGCCGTGAGCACCTGCAAACCGTTCCCCAAAAATCTTAGTTACCTTATTGTCATGGTGACATCTATCTCTGTACGTAAAATCTATAAATGTTTGCGAGTATTTTATCTAAATAACACGTAATAATATTACTACATGCAATAAGGTCATGTCTTTATCCCCGAAAGGGTATTCAGAGGATACATGTCCATATTTCACCTTTTCAGATGTTGTTCCACGTAATAGGCCGTATTGAAATAGACAGACGTAATTTGTGCGCGCTGTTGAAATTTCTCAAGCCGCCTCATCTTCAATTTTATTATTTAAATGCTATACCATCTTGGCATCATTTGATATTAACAGGTAATATTCACCGAAATGAATATAAAATGACATAAATGAACATAATATCTATTTAATGAGAATACATAACGATAATGACACCATTATGGCATTTAATGACATGAAAATATTATTTAGTGACACATGTGTTGTATTACCTATATATCCGTACTAGCTGATGCCCGCAGCTTCGTCCGCGTAAAATTTGTTTCCGCGGGAAGTTATTCCCGGGATAAAAGGTAGCCTATGTGTTATTCCAGACTATAATGTATCTCTGTACCAAATTTCAGCCCGATCCGTTCAGCGGTTTGAGCGTGAAAGAGTAACAAACATCCACACTCACAAACTTTCGCATTTGTAATATTAGTTAGATATTTGCATGTACTGTTTAAGGGCATGATTGTAATGATATATAGGTACATACTTGCACTTTTGAGTTTTTAAATACTGTCAATGTACCGATGATATGGATGTATTAAAAATATATTATGTACTAGATGATGCTTCCCGGGGTTTACCACTGTTGACCGAAATTCATTTGATCATTTGACGTGTGACCGAAAAAACATTAGGCCATTCTACTACTGATCGAATGAACAATTGACCAAAAGCGTTTTTATCGAACAAACATTTGGTACTTTTACTACTGATCGAATGAACGTTTGACCGAAAAACAGTTGACTAAAGAATATTTTAACAAACAAAAGCGAAATAAGTAGAATTCGGTACTGGCACTCGCCGGCCGCTGCCGCGGCACGCTCGCTTCGCTCGCTCGGCTCGTGCGTTGTGGTCGCAGTCCTAACCTAACCTAACCTAGCCATTTTGATTCAGCCCCTGTTAAAATATTCTTTAGCCAACTGATTTTCGGCCAAACGTTCATTCGATCAGTAGTAAAAATACCAAATGTTTGTTCGATAAAAACTCTTTTGGTCAATTGTTCATTCGATCAGTAGTAGAATGGCCTAATGTTTTTTCGGTCACACGTCAAATGATCAAATGAATTTCGGTCAACAGTGGTTCCCGCTTACCGTGGGAACATATTCCTTGGATTAAAAGTAGCTTCTGTGTTATTCCAGATCTTAAGCTATCTCTGTACCAATTTTCAGCCCAGCCGTTCAGCCGTTAGAGCGTGATTGACTAACAAACATCCAAACGACTAAACATCCAAACATCTTCACAAACTTTCACATTTATAATATTAGTAGGATATGGTGTCAGTTGTGTAGCTCCCTGAGGTACAAGCTTATTATTAGCTTAATTTGGGCTATCCACGTACTTCAACACGAATCTTTGATGTTGGACAATTAGTTACCTACCTACTTCCTGTTTTTTTATTATTTTATTTTTATTCTACGCGACTTGTGGTAACAAAAATCTTTCGGCACCGTCTTTTTAAAACTTACGATTTTATCACTTATAGTCAGGTTTTTATCCTTATTAACTTATTTGTTTAATAAACTTGTTATTACATGATTGATCGTTTTTTTACCTGTTACCGGTTTGCATCGAATAGCGCAAAATAAAAAAGCCTAGGTATAAAATACTTTGGGATTTTGCGTTTCTATTTTAAAATTTGTTTTTAGTAGAGATGCGCCGAATGTGGGTTGAACCGAATTCGAACATTCGGCCGAATATTCGGTATAAAATGTACCGAACCGAATATTCGGCCGAACTATTCGGTTCAAATAAACGCGGTAAACAGGTTAGTACAGATCTCTCTACGAGGCTGGCGACATTCTTACAGCGCAGCCCTTAACCTCAGGGTGCCGATTCTCAATCGAACGTTGCAAGCGTGAAGAAAGTTTACAGTCGACATATGTCTTTAGTCTCATCTTTAGTCATAAATATTTCACCAGTAAATCTCCGTCTATGCAGAGAATCGCCACTCTGTTGCTCTTATATAGTAGTTTGCATAGGTTTACAGATCCTTCAAGCTGTAAAAAATTGAAGTTGTCGCGAAGGCCCCTATTTAAGTAAAGGATCGTTAATAATCCTCATAGCACGCCTCTATGCCGAGTCGAACGGGCAAAGCTGTTATTCAGGAGCATCAACTCAGAAATGAAAACAGCACTTCATGTGCGGCCGCACGCGCTGAAACGCGCTCATCTTTAATGAAATGAGATTTATTTTTTCACCAATTTAAAAATGAAAATTAGGATTGAGGTGAGTGAGGTGAATGTAAAATGAAAAATGAGCAGTTCATTTTCACAGAGAATTAGTTCAGTTGCGAGCTTTGGACTGGTTGTGGTCGGTCGTGTTTCGTACCGTATTAGTGATAATGTCGTGTGACACGGAATCAAGTGAAGAAAAGTACTTGCATATTGTATGTGTTCTTCTATAGAACAGATAAAAAACGGACTCCGTAATGCCTCGGACCACTATCTAGAACTGAGTCAGCCAGTGGCGTAACTACACCATCTGGGGCCCGCGGTAAATCCGTTGGATGGGGCCCCTCAGTAAGAGTTCTCAAGTTATGGTATTAGATTAGTTATGGTAAATAATAGTTCTGTCAACTTTTGCACAGTGCTAAAAATGGGTAGGTATGAATTTTCAGAACACTTGATGGGGACTTCTTACATTGCATTCATATTAGGTACGTAATATTATGATTCAAATGTAAGAAGTTCCCATTGCCCCCTCGAGCGAAAAAAAAACAACCTCTGATCCCCTTTTTCGGGAATCAGTTGGACGATTTTCTCCTTCACACCTATTCACACGCACTACAATATTGTGCCTAAAGTGTACCTACTCGCAAACAACCGCAGATGCACTATCCAACAAAATCTTACTTACTACTAGTGTTGGGTTACTTAGACGGTTTTTCACAGCTACACAGGCTCAACATCAACTACGTTCGTTAATACAGGTGTGCCGTTTGCAGGTGAGAACCCCTGGATATTGGTGGGCCCGGGCCCTAACATCCAATCAGTAAGAATTTTTTTCCTTTTAATTTGATCGCGGTCCGGGCATTTTGCCACCTTTGCCACCCTATAGTTACGTCACTGGAGACAGCTCATTACAATAATTTCTGCCACTCAGTTCTTTCATCTCGATCATTTATTGGTGGAAAACAAGTATTTACTCAGCAAGTTCATTGCGAGTTAAACGAATTCAGTTATGGGTCTGCTCTGCTCGTGGTGAAAACTGGGCCATTTTTAGGGAAGCAATATTGAGCACTCCAAACTTATTGGACGCCAGATTGGCCTTACTACCTAAAAGACTACGTTACTTTAATGTTCATCACCAGATATCTCCGTACCATGACGTTAATTATAGGAAAACCTCTACCTATTGAATAATTAATAATATTATTAATTTTGTTAATAATAATATCAACATTCGGTAATTATTCGGCAAATAAACCGAATATTCGGCCGAATACGAACTTTCCAAAACTTGCCGAATGTACCGAATTCGAATATTCGGCCGAACATTCGGCGCATCTCTAGTTTTTAGGGTGTTTGTGGAATAACAATGGCGCTAAAGCCGGGGCCACATTAAAGAAAACGTCAATGCCCATCATCGCGATAAATATTGCGCTAATTATGGCGTTAATTCTTAACGTCACCATTTGAGTAGTGTGGCCGCTTCAACGTAATAATTCTCGCGTGAATGCCCATTCTTGGCGTTAAAATTGACGTTAAGTGTGACCGAATTAAATTTTACAAAAATACCTTAGCTCCTTAAAAATATACTGAATGTATCTATATATAATACTGGCACAGAGAAAATATACCGATAAAAATACCGATTATCAAAACGTGTTTATTCTTTAATTACTACCTTATTTTTATAAAAGAAGAACCTAGAATTTACATTTAACATTTTATTTGAAGGATTGAATTCAACGTCCTTCACCTGCAACACGCTTCGTAAAAAAAATTATCGAATGTTATTGCAACAAACCCTACAAAGAAAAAAATCGTTGCGATGAGGAATAGGGTTTTTATTTTTTCAGGTCCTTAGCGAGCTCCGGGGGAACCTCCCATCTTGCTCCCCCGAGGAGAGACGCCGAACGGTTCTCGACGGGAATAATCTTTGGAAATTCTTTGGCTTTCGGCCGAAAGTCAAAGAATTTCCAAAGATTTTCCCGGCTTTCCGGATTCCCGGCTATAGGGAGGAGGAATACCACCAGGTTTAATGGGTAGGACGGCCCCGTTCCGGAACCGGGAGCCCCACACCCAGCTGTTTTACATGATAATTTTGCAATCCAATATGGCCGCCGCGCCGAAATCACAAAATTTCATGATGGGTATCGTTTAAGAGGGTTTTTGGTATGCTGAGTACGAATTTCGGGTTAATTTAGAGATCCAATATAACCGCCGCGCCGAAATCACAAAATTTCATGGTGGGTATCGTTTAAGGGGTTTTTTGGTATGCTGAATACGAATTTCGGGTTAATTTAGAGATCCAATATGGCCGCCGCGCCGTTATCACTAAATTTCATGATGGGTATCGTTTAAGGGGTTTTTTGATATGCTGAGTACGAATTTCGGGTCAATTTAGAGATCCAATATGGCCACCGCGCCGTTATCACAAAATTTCACGATGGGTATCGTTTAAGGGGTTTTTTGGTAGGCTGAGTACGAATTTAAGGTCAATTTTGCAATCCAAGATGGCCGCCGCGCCACCGTTGTAAAATTTCATGTTGGATACCGTTTAAGGGGTTTTTTTGATATGCTGAGTACGAATTTCGGGTCAAGTTAGAGATCCAATATGGCCGCCACGCCGTTATCACAAAATTTCATGATGGGTATCGTTTAAGGGGTTTTTTGGTAGGCTGAGTACGAATTTAAGGTCAATTTTGCAATCCAAGATGGCCGCCTTACACCTTTGTAAAATTTCATGCTGTATATCGTATGAGGGGTTTTTTGGTATGCTGAGTACGAATTTCAGGTTAACGTTTGCCATCCAAAATGGCCGCCGTGCCACTGTTGTGAAATTTCATGTTGTATATAGTTTATGGGGTTTTTTGGTATGCCAAATACGAATTTTAGGTAAATTTTGCTATCCAATATGGCTACCTCGCCACCGTTGTAAAATTTCATGTAGCATATCGTATAAATGGAATTTTGATATGCTGAGTACGAATTTAGGGTTAATTTTGCAAAATTATCTTGAAATTCGTACTCAGGATACCAAAAAACCCCTTAAACGATACCCATCATGAAATTTTGTTATAATGGCGCGGCGGCCATATTGGATCTCTAAATTAACCTGAAATTCGTACTCAGCATACCAAAAAACCCCTTAAACGATACCTATCATGAAATTTTGTAATAGTGGCGCGGCGGCCATTTTGGATTGCAAAATTATCATAAATTTCGTACTCAGCATACCAAAAAACCCCTTAAACGATACCCATCATGAAATTTTGTGATTTCGGCGCGGCGGCCATATTGGATCTCTAAATTAACCCGAAATTCGTACTCAGCATACCAAAAACCCCCTTAAACGATACCCATCATGAAATTTTGTGATTTCGGTGCGGCAGCCATATTGGATTGCAAAATTATCATGTAGTCACACAGAGATAGATTATAGTCTGAAATGATACAAGTTTTATCCCGGGAATAAGTTCCCATGAGACGCGGAGAAGAGAACAAAATTTCACGCAGGCGAAGCTGCGGGCATCAGCTAGTCTATAATAAATGTTACATTACACGCGAATGCTCGTGTCGGTCAGGGAGGTAGCATCGTAACGTAATGCTCGAGTCGAATCTATAAATGTTACATTACACGCGAACGCTCGTCGGTCGGGAGGCAGGCCGTAACGTAATGCTCAAAGTCGAAGCTAATTTGTTACATTACAGGCGAATGCTCCCGGTGAGGGAGCACCTTTACCCTAACCTTTTATTCAAAATATACCCAAAAATACTGACTTTTACCAATATACCCATTAATATACTGATATCGAAAAAAGTCAATAAAATATACCGAAAAGGTATTAAAATACTGAAAACGGTCACACTCTCACGGTGCGCACTGACACGCGTAGTGTGGCCGCTTCAACGTAATAATTCTCTTTGATGTGCCGCCACTTGAGCTATCGCCTAACGTCAAACGGCAATGTGAATGCCGTTGTCGAATTATCGCGATAATTCGGTGGCTACACTAACGTTTAACGTTCATCAACGCCATTATTAATGGCATTTTCCCTTAGTGTGGCCCGAACATAACATGGAAGCAATGCCTGAAGTGTTGAAAGCCCCGTTGACTCAGTGTTCTGTCACCGACCACTGCGTTAAGTACGTGACTTTATGCTGGTCCTGAGATGGGTAACCACTTTGTGACATTTCCATTTACGAGCTTCCCTGTTTCGGAAGGCACATTAAGTTGTTGCTTCCAGTTACCAGTAACATAAGTATGGTCGTTTCAAGAAATTGAACAGAAACTTGTCTAAACCTGCGCCTGTCCATTTAAATAAATACAGCATCGGGCAATAGTCTTACTGCCCGTGGCACAAAATACAATGGTCTTCTCCTTTGAGGATAAAGGTATAACATAATTATTTATGTAAGTATGTGTATTATTATACACATACTTAATACTAGCTATCCGGCGAAACTTCTTTTGCGTCACATAAGAGAGTACCGCCCGCCGCCACACCGCTGAGAGTAACACCCGTTCCAGTCACATTTACTTCCGTCGCGTTGCGTTTACTCCCGTAGCGTCGCGTCGTTAATATTCATTACTATGAGAGAGAGAGAGAGAGAGAGAGAGAAAGAGACACGTTTCTCATCGCGTGTATTACCGTATACATTTAAGAACAATTTCATTTGTCAGAGAGGTTTCCCGACGCATTAGTAGAAGAAATTTAATTTTCATTAAAAGGGTTATTGTGAACTAACCATGAACACACCGCACGCAACAGAAGCTCTCAAAAGGATTAATTTTCCTCCTGTTTTTTATTTATCACTACTGCTCTGCTCCTGTTCGTTGTAGCGTGATGCTATAGCCATTCTCGATAAACGAACTACCGAACTGTAAAATAATTTTCGAATTCCGACTAGTAGTTCCTGAGATCCTAGCGTTCAAACAAACAAACTCTTCAGCTTTATAAGATTAGTATTATTATATTATCGTACTAGCTGTGGTCTAATGGTTTCACCTGTAACACATTACGAACCTCGTAGAACCCAGCATAGATGGGTAGCGCTTCGCTAGCAGTCATTACAAGTCCGATTATCAATTTTGTTAGAACAGAATCCTGATCGTAGCGTCAGCACATAGGCTACGGTTTATGGAACAATTTGACAGTTTTCGTAGCCATTTCACCTACATTATATGCTCTTCTGAACTCTTCTGACACAATTGAAATATAGACTGGTCGCAGGTCGTCAGATGTACCTACATTTGCACCTTTTCGCCCACACTTCCCTCCTACTTATTTCTTCAAAAACTGTTGAACCACAAGATAGTGTACCTGTTCACTGATAGACGAGCTAATGCCAAAAATATTTCTAGACAAAATCTAGTACCAATTCATCTGGAGAATGAGGCAACCCATAACACCAATCACCCTGTCAAAATCAGCAATTGATATCTAGGTATGTTTAAAAGTGGACTACGGCAGATTAATTTCATGGATTCATTAATTTAAAGAATATTTAAGACGGGCTCACCCAACTTACACCACAAAACACGGCCCTAATTCTTCCCCATCTAGTCAATGGTCAGTGGACTGCCATAGGCTAAATGAAAAATCTTTCTCCATTATAAGTCACACAGTAACACTTATGAACGTCAAAATGATTGTTTCTACATTTACGCCAGATTCGCAACGCAATAGGTAATGCGGGAGTGAAAAGCACCTGGCAAATTCGTCTATTTTGATTGATTAAAGAGATTGGCCACTGCTGGACGTAGGCCTCCCCCAATTTACGCCACAACACACGGTTCTGCACCTTCCTCATCCAGTCCCAGCCGGCGACCTTTACCAGGTCGTCGCTCGGTCAGTGTATAGTAACTGTAAATTAAGCAAGATTTGCATAAGGTATGTCAGCTATGTACGATTATACAGCGAGTATCGTACTTGCTAAAAACAATTCAGTTTTTATTGACATAAATGGAGTGGTTGGTATCTTACACGTATTTGTTTTATGTGATCCATCATAAGTGATGTCACCAAGTCTATCATGCGACTCGGTAGAGGCAAAGCCATTGTAGCTTAGTAAGTTGTCTAAATCCTATTCTGGATTAGGTATAAAGTAATATCAGGTCTAAACATAAAATGAACAAAATCTCATGTCAAACATTATTCTTTATAATAATCGAACTTAAACATTTAACTCGTTATTATCCTGCACAACTTTCAGGGGTAACTGGTCTATGCTTTCTTCGTCTGCTGGCTTATCTCCTGGGGGCACTGGTTTAGTGGTACACACTTGCCGCTGACGGTGTCCCTGACGGTCGGCGCATCGCAATAACACGCAGAATAATCACAGATGCTGGCCGTTCCTATTACGGGGTTGGGTTCATCACAGGTTGCTTCAGGCATCAGTGGGCTACAGGCTGTTAGGTAAGCGTGAGTGCCTTTTTCGCAGCCGCTTACACCTGAAAATATTTGGACACCAAATAAATAATCGAAACCCCAACTCAAAACTAAGGCATTATACGTTTGGGTAAGTATTTCCATGCCAGGATTAGATGCATCCTGAAATGCTTCATTTTCTGTGGCACACTAAGGATTTTTTACTATCTGACCTCGCATCGCACTTTCTTATAGTTATAATGCTAAGGACCGGAATTTACTAGTGAGAAAGAGAGCGGGAGCGTCAGTGTAGCTCAATTCTAAACCATGCCCGCTAACCTTATTTCTGACAGTATATCTCTATTTATTATCGCTTATTACTTTATACAAACTTTAGTTACTATCACAAGGGATACTCTGTCTCAAATGAAGTAGAGTTAGACTGAATTCAACCATATAATATAGTTGGCTCATGAAATGTCTGTAAACAATGAGTAGACATTGTATAAATACTGGAAGTATCGTTGCACCTCCCTTAATATTGATAATGAACATTAACCGCATCAAGTTCCCGGATCAGTCGCTTAGAAACTATTTTTTTTTGTGTAGAAATCATGAATGCTATGCCGAACTCACACCGACTAAAACAACACGTGTCCTATCTACTGCCTAGGGTCTGAAACCCTGGGTAAGCCCTTAGGAAGGATGTTACAGGATTCCCGACAGACTTTGGCTACCACTGCGGCCTTATTTAGGGGCTTCGGGTATTGTCCCGCGTCTTTGGAGGTTGTTCGGTGTTGTGCCGCGTCTTTGGAGGTTGTTCGGGTATTGTCCCGTTTTTTGTGGCCAGGGGCGTGCGAGAAACTTTCACTTCACGCTGTCGTCTTGGGCCTGCTACTGTAAAGACTCAGGCCCCCGATTATGGCGGCGGAACTCTGTGGGAGAGTTATCTCCCGCTCCCTCCCCACCACCTCTTTCACGAGCATGACCTGCTCGCAGAAAGACGCGGTGGCGTCCCACTCACTCCCACTGGAGATCATGGCTTGCACCAAAGTCTCCAGAGAGTGAATGTCCACTTCCAGACCTGTCATTTGGACCGGGCGTTGTTGCGCCCATGCTATGCACTCTACCAATGTATGGAGCGATGTGTCCTCGCTGCATTCTTCGCAGTGCTGGCACTCGGCCGTGTTCTAATGGTGTATACGCCACAGATACTTACCGAAGCACCCGGCGCCCAGTAATTATCTGTGACAACCGGTAGGAGAGGTTGCCGTGGCTCCTCTCCAGCCACTCGTCCATGACCGGTCTGATCGCCCCGATTGTGGCGCTTCCCCACCTTGGTTGTTCAAGTCACACTTTCCAAGTCTCTATGATTTCCTGATAGAGCTGGGACCGCTGAGCCTCTATTTCTCGAGGCGCAGGTCTATGGCCATTCTTCAGCACCTCCTTGCGCCATTTAAACAATGACGCAGAGGCCCTCGCTTTCAGGTCCCATGAATTCGTCTACGCGAGCTACGTATGAAACAAACAAGTACATTCAATAATAATTACTTCTATACTCACATATGCCATATCTATAAACGCATCCGCGCGGATACGGATTCCACGTCTTAGCAGTCGAAAGCGCCATAAGTGCCGAAATGGCAAAGACAAATAATAGCTTCATATTTAATTTTAATTCTTCCCGACTTGTCTCAACAAGTAGTTTTCCTTACTGACTTTTAAAACTTACTGCATTGTCAGTTTTAGTGAATCTGTTATATATATAAATTTATCGTTAATTTTTTTGCATGGAACTGATAAAAACAGTAAGTGTAAAATCCTGAGTTGAATCAGCCTATGTGTGTATTCTAATCAACCAGATAAGACAAGTGACTTTTAGGTTAAAATTTAACTCACGAACATTATAATAACTATAAGCCGTATTCGATTCGAAAAAGAACGTAAGTTGATGATTTTGGGTAAAATAATTTTGATATTGGGCGCTTGCACATTGCACGATATCGTGGCACGATATCGTGGATCGATATAACCGAACGAAATTGACACAGTATAACCCACAGCTTGTTTTTCGGTTAGTAACTTTGCGCCAGGAAAGGTAACCGCGCGATTCTTAAAGCTAATTAAAATATTAGAAGCAATAATGGCAGCAGTGAACAAGTTAGTTACGTTTACTTTATCTTTTATATTTACGGAGAAAAAAACGATACTGTAGAAGAACATTTTGGGTTGATCCTCTTCTACAAGTGCTATATTTAGAGGGAACTTAAATAAATAAATAATAAATAAATATTCACGGACATCTCACACAAAGCTATCTGATCTCAAAGTAAGCTAGGAATAACCTGCTTGTGTTATGGGTATCACACCACGGATATTAATACTTATATACGTCTAAATACATACATATTATACATAGAAACACCCAGACTCTTGAGACAAACATTTATGGGTCACACAAATATTTGTCTCCGGTGGGAATCGAACCCACGACCTCCAGCGCCGCAGGCGGTATCACCGCGCCACAGAGGCAGCCAAACTTATTACCTTCTCTTCGATAAACTGTGTCGATGATTGCAAAATTATCACGTGATTCGTACTCAGCATACCAAAAAACCCCTTTAACGATACCCATCATAAAATTTCGTGATTACGGCGCGGCGACCATATTGGATTGCAAAATTATCACGTGATTCGTACTCAGCATACCAAAAAACCCCTTTAACGATACCCATCTAGAGGTTGCACCCCCCGATAAGAGGTTGCACCCCCCGATAAGAGGTTGCACCCCCCTTAGAGGTTGCACCCCCCGATAGAGGTTGCACCCCCCGATAAGAGGTTGCACCCCCCGATAAGAGGTTGCACCCCCCGATACTGACGCGGAGTCGATCCTCAGCATGGATACCGAGAACGAGGAGATTGGTATCCAGACTAGGAGGAAGAGGCCACGAACTACTGGAACCGGCAAAAGCCTGTTCCGACGGCCGGGAACGGTATCAACTAGCGAGGATGACCTACCGGCCAAGATACAAGCCACAACATCAGGGAGAGGTAAGGAACCCGAACTTGTGGGACAGGCAACAAAACCGCCTGGGCGTGTTCCACCACTATCTAGCGGCAGGAACAAAGACGTCCCTGAAGCACGTGAGCTCCTGGCAGCTCTTGCCCGGATTCTTGACGCTATGAAAGGCGCCAAGAATGTCGCGGGTAAGAAGAAGGTAGTGACGGAAGCCGTCACAGGTGCCACTAAGGCGTTGGAGGAACTCCTCGAAAGGAGCGTCTCCAACGAGGAGGGGAAGCTCCGGGCTCGGGTTGCGAGCCTGGAGAAGGAGCTTGCCGATTCCCGCAAGCAGCAAGAGCTGATGCGGGAGGAGATCGGCAAGCTAACGCAGCTCATCCAGGGGGCCGGGGAGGCTCGGGGTGCGATAACCCCCGTTCCACGTGCACCACCTAAGGCGACACCAACGATGGTCCAGCTGCTGGAGACCATCGAACGACGCCTCGGCGTCCTCGAGGACCGGGCATACCGCCCGCCGCTGGCGGCACCCGTCGTCACGTCGTACGCGACGACGGCTGCACCCAGTGGGACTTCCGGTCCCCGGCGGAAGGTCTCCGCCCCCTCCGCCCACAAGAAGACGGCGCCTGGTGGAGGTGACAACCCCACCTCCCCCAGCACAGCCAGCGCTCCCGCTGCACCCCTGACTCCCTCCAGAGAGGGGGCTTGGGAGGTGGCGGGAGCAAAGAAAAAAGCGGCTAAGGCCGTCAAAAAGGCGGCAAAAGCAGCCAAGAAAGCAGCAAAAGTCGCCGCAACAGCGGCAAAGGCCACCGCGGCGCAGGCGCCAAAGAGGCTCCGCGCTCCTCGCTCCACTGCCGTCGTCATCACGGTGACGACAGAGGGCAAGGCGAAGGGCGTGGGGTACGCCGAGGTACTGAGGCAGGCGAAAGCCTCAGTCGACCTCAAGGCCCTCGAGATTGAGGGAGGTCTCCGGTGCAAGGTGACGCGCACCGGAGCACGCCTCCTCGAGGTCTCTGGCGCCACCAGCGGCCCCAAAGCTGATGCCCTAGCGGCAAAGCTGAGGGAGTCGCTGAACATGGGCGACGTCCGCGTCACCAGACCCAACAAATGCGCGAGTCTGCGCATTTCGGGTCTGGATGACGCGGCCACGACGGAGGAGATAATCTCTGCCGTCGTGGAGGCAAGCGGTTGCCCTCGTGATCAGGTGAGGTCAAACGAAATTCGCTTTGGCCCCACCGGTCACGGGTCGGCAGTCGTGAGCTGCCCCGTCGCGGCGGCTCAGAAAGTGGCGGACGGACGAAGCCTCCTAATTGGGGGCTTCCTGAGGGCGCAGGTGCATCTCCTGCAGCCCCGCGAAGCCAGGTGCTTTAGGTGCCTGGTCGTGGGGCATGTAGGAGTGCAGTGTACGGCGGAAGTCGCCGTGGGAGACCGGTGCTTCCGCTGTAGCCAGCCCGGTCACACGGCCCTTGCCTGTGGCGCTCCGCCACGCTGTTTTAAATGCGTGGCGGAGGGCAAGGAGGCCGACCACCGGGCGGGCAGCAAGGCTTGCGCTGCCTCAAGGCCGAAGCCCCGTCCGTCCGCACGGGGGGGTGAGGGTCCACGTTTGCGGCAGGGTGCGGAGATGGATGTTCATTAATGGACACACATATCCGCATCCTGCAGGTGAACCTGAACCACTGCTCTGGTGCTCAGGACCTTCTGTACCAGAGCATCAGGCAGTGGTCCATCAATGTCGCCGTTGTCGCCGAGCCGTACTGGGTGCACCCGGGAAGCCCGGTGGATCTGGACGGCCTGGCGACTGTCTTTGGGGGTACCGGCGCGGACGACTCGCGCCTAGCGCTTATCGCTAGGGGCCCGGGTTGCGTCGCGGCGGATTATGAGGGTGTGGCTGTCGTGGCCGTTTACATCACGCCGAGCCTTGACCAGCATCAGTTTGAGCTATGGCTCCCTGAGCTGGACGTCGTTCTCGCTGCATGCCGGCCTCGCCCTGTCTTGGTCCTGGGAGACTTCAATGCCTGGTCGCAGGCTTGGGGCTCCCGGGAAACCAGAGATAGGGGGAGGATACTGGAGGACTGGGTCACTACACGTGGCCTAGTCATCCTGAATCGGGGGAATGTCGCAACCTGGACGCGGCGGGGGCTCAGCTCGGTCATAGACGTTTCGTTTGCGACCCCTGAGCTTGCCCGCCGTGTCCAGGGATGGCGTGTGGTGGAGGAGGAGGAGACGTCGTCAGATCACCGATATATTCGATTCGACGTCTCCCCTTCACCTAACCTGCCACCAGCAATCGCGAATCCCCCGGAACCGCGTTGGGCACTCCATCGCCTTGATCGGGAGGCTCTCCTGGAGGCGGCCATCGTGCAGGCCTGGATTCCGACAGCGGACAGGCTTGCCGATGTTGATGCCGAAGTTGAGTGGTTCGGGAGAGCCATGTCGCACATCTGCGATGCGGCGATGCCCAGGGCTAGGCCCAGACCGGCGAGGAGGCAGGTGTACTGGTGGACGCCGGAAATCGCGCAGATGCGCGCGGAGTGCGTTACCGCACGTCGCCGGTACACCAGGTTCCGCCGGAGGCGTCGCCGCCCAGACGATGCGGCAGCCCGAGAGACGGAGCTCTACGATGGGTACAGGGAGGCCAAGAGGGCCCTCCAGACGGCCATCAAGCGGTCCAAAAAGTTGGGCCGCGAAGAGCTGATGGAGACTCTGGAGCGGAACCCGTGGGGGCGCCCGTACCTTATGGTAAGGGGAAAATTACGCCCTAAGGAGCCCCCACTGACCCAGAGTCTCCAGCCGGAGCGGCTGGAGGGGGTCCTGGACTCCTTGTTCCCGACGAGAGCGGAGGAACACATTCCTCCGCGCATGGCTCCGTCTCAGGCGCCCAACGCGGAAGGCAGCGAGAACGACGTGCCCATAGTCACCGAGGGTGAGTTAGGGGCGGCTGTACTGCGGCTTAAATCCCGCAGAAACACCGCCCCTGGACCCGACGGCATTCCAGGCCGAGCGTGGGTCCTGGCTCTCGAGGAGCTTGGGCCTCGACTTATAGGTCTTTTCAGCGCATGCCTCGAAAAAGGCCAGTTTCCCAAGGCCTGGAAGACGGGGAGACTGGTCTTGATTCGAAAGGCGGGGCGGCCGGCAAACACCCCATCAGGGTACCGGCCGATCGTGTTGCTCGACGAGGTGTGCAAGCTCTTTGAGCGCATTATTGCACAACGCCTCGTCGGGCACCTAACACGTGTGGGGCCTGATCTGGCGGATAGCCAGTTTGGCTTCCGTCAGGGGCGCTCCACCGTGGACGCGATCATGCGCATTAGAGGCCTGACGGAGGAAGCAGTCTCACAGGGTGAGGTGGTGATGGCGGTGTCTCTTGACATCGCCAACGCCTTTAACACCTTGCCCTGGAGCTGCGTTAGGGAGGCGCTTATTTACCATGGAGTGCCTCCCTACCTCCGTCGAATTGTCGGGGCCTATCTCTCCGAGAGGGCCATTACTTACCCGAGCTGGCTAGGGCCGGGTCGGCGAGATGTGTCGTGCGGTGTTCCACAGGGATCGGTATTAGGACCGCTCCTGTGGAACATCGGTTACGATTGGGTGCTGCGGGGTCCGTTGCTCAGAGGGGTCAGCGTAACGTGTTACGCCGACGACACCCTCGTTACGGCGCGGGGAGCAACGCACCGGGACGCAGCACTAAAGGCCACGGCAGGGGTCGCTCAAGTCGTGGGTCGGATTCGGCGGCTGGGTCTCGAGGTCGCACTTCATAAATCTGAGGCTCTGTGCTTCCACGGACCTCGGATGGGGCCACCTGCGGGTTCCAGCCTACAAGTAGGGGGCGTCAGCATCGGCATCGAGCCCTCAATGAAGTATCTGGGGCTCGTACTCGATGGCCGGTGGAACTTCGGACATCACTTCCGAAGTTTGGTCCCAAAACTGAGGGGAGCATCAGCCGCACTCGCGCGGCTGATGCCCAACATCAGGGGACCCAACGCTCCCTACAGAAGACTGTACCTGGGGATCGTGCGAAGCATGGCCCTATACGGGGCACCCGTATGGGCGGAGACCCTGACGGCCAGCAATGTGGCTAGATTGCTGAGCCCGCAGAGAGCGATGGCCGTCAGGGTGATAAGAGGATACCGCACGATCTCCGGTGAGGCGGCATGTCTCCTAGCCGGAACCCCTCCATGGGACCTGGAAGCGAGAGCCCTTGCGTCACTGTTCAGATGGCGCAAGGAGGCGCTGGAGCGAGGCCAAAGGCCTGCGTCTCGAGAAATCGAGGCCCAGCGGTCCTTGCTCCACCAGGAAACCGTGGAGACATGGAAGGTGCGACTTGAGCAACCAAAGGGGGGATTCGCCACAATCGCGGCCGTCAGACCGGTCATGGACGAGTGGCTGGAGAGAAGACACGGTGCTCTCTCCTACCGGCTGTCGCAGATACTTACCGGGCACGGTAGCTTCGGTAGGTATCCATACGCTGGTGGAGTGCACGGCAGGTCCTCGTAGCGGGTCTGGACGTGGACATTCTCTCGCTCGAGACCATGGTGCGAGCCATGCTCTCCAGCGGGAGTAAGTGGGACTGCGCCGCCTCTTTCTGCGAGCAGGTCATGCTCGTGAAGGAGGCGGCGGGGCGGGTACGGGAGAGAACTCTCCCACCCGAGTTCCGCAGTCGGCGCCCTGGGCGCCGCCGACGTGTCTTCGCCGAGGACTATCGGCCTCCATGACCGGGGGTCTGAGGACGGTGAGAGGGTCGCTCACCGTCCTTACAGAAGCAGGCCCATGACGGCAGCGTGACGTGAGTAGCTCACGCACGCCCCCTCTTAGAAGCGGGATCACACCCGAAACCCCCCCCCAAAGACGCGGCAAGCACCCGAACCTCCCCTGGGCGAGGCCGCAGTGGCGGCCGTAGGTCTGTTGGGAGTCCTGGGACATCCTTCCGAGGGCTTACCCGGGGCTCACAACCATAGGCTGTTGGGCGTTACGTGAGGTTTTTTAGTCGGTAGGAGTCCGGCATAACATCCATGAGGATTTTCCCTCACGTAAAAAAAAAAAAAAAAAAAAAAAAAAAAAACGATACCCATCATAAAATTTCGTGATTACGGCGCGGCGGCCATATTGGATTGCAAAATTATCACGTGATTCGTACTCAGCATACCAAAAAAACCCCTAAAACGATACCTGGAGCATGACTTGTAGCTCACTACAAGTCATGCTCCAGGAATGTCACGGGTCAGTAGATGCGCACGTCTGTGTGAGTGAGCCGTTTCGCACGTTTCTATGAAGTTACTCTACTGTTGTAAGTATCTGTATATTGTCACGACAGTAAATATCGTCCACGATATCGTGCGATATCGTGACGATATCGTGGCAGTGTGAAAGCGTGTAGTAGTAATTGTATCAAAACACCGCTCCTACGATATCGTGTCGTTAGCGTTATCGTGGCAGTGTGCAAGCGCCCATTTATTGCGATAACTTATTGTTCATTAAGTAATTTATAGAATCTATCCTCTAACAACCTACCAGACTTTTTTCAATCCATAAGTTTCATATTGCGTTTGCACTTTTTCTACTCTCTAGGAAAATCATAAGAGTTGATCCCAACACAATTTTAAAGAAATTTCTTCCTCTTACGAATTTAAAAAATCTGAAATGGTTATAAAAAAAAACCAGCCAAGTGCGAGTCGGACTCTCGTACGGCGGGTTCCATACCAAAAAGCGACAAAGAATTAAATGTCTATTTTGTTTTAATTTAAGTATTTATATCTAAGGAAATCCACTTGTCTAAATCCAGTTTCCCCCGAATGCTTTCCCCCGAATTCATGATCGGGGGAAACTAGGAACAAAATGTTCCCATTTTCCCCCGAAATATTATTTAAATTATAAATCCATTTTGGTAACTAACAAAACAAAAAAAAATAAAAAATAATATTTCGGGGGAATATGGGAACATTTAGTTCCCAGTTTCCCCAGATTAGGGGAAAGCATTCGGGGGAAAACCGAAAATTTCAGCTCTCTTCCTATCACCGTTCATGAGATACAGCCTTGTGACGGAGAGACAGACAGACGGACAGACAGACAGACGGACAGACAGACAGAAGGACAGCGAAGTCTCATGAATAGGGTCCCGTTTTTTATCCTTAGAGCGCCAGAACATATTGGTATTATTTATACTTAGTAGCTAATTTCAATAGATTTATACTTAATCTACCAACTACTTACCGAATAATAATCTGACAGCGGCCAAGTCAAAGCCGGACTCGTACACAGAGGGTTTCGTACCATAAAACTGCATAAAAGTCGTGTTTGTTGCATGGGAGCTCCTCTTGATTATTATTACTTTCTGATTTTAGTATTTATTGTTAAAGCGGCAAAACAAGTACATCATCTGTGAAAATTTCAGCTCTCTAACTATCACGGTTCCTAAGATACAGTATCGTAGCGGACAGACTTACAGACCGACGGACTCATGAATAGGGTCCCGTTTTCATCATTTGGATACGGAATCCTAAAAATATTTGTTAATAGCTGATAAGTCAACAACTTCCCTGTCCCCATACAATTAATTTTGCTATTGCGCCACGTCCACTGTGTTTTTTATAGTTTAGCTGAACAACATCAAAATACGAGTATAACAAAAATATAATTTGGGGAATTATTTTTTGAAAATAATCTAATATCGATTTTTTTTTGACTCACATGTGACTCATGAACGCAAGGCGACGAATTCTTCTTTACCACGTTCACAATGAGTCACATATGAACACATAAATGCATCTACAATGTTAGTAGATGGTCCAAAGTCAAGTCTAGTCCGCTATAAAGTATGTTGTATTGAGGAACATGTCATTTTTCATTTTGTAATATTTACTTTGAATCCTTGTTGTAATTTTTCTTAGTAACTGAGTATTATTTATAGCAAGTTTATCTTTAGTAATGAAATGCCAACCATAGACAAATCGCGAAATTTTCTTTCATTAACTGAAACACTTGAGTATTTGCTATACTTCCATGGATGGTTTAAAAATTTATCACGTCTTGTTTATACCGAATAAGTTGCCTCAAGTTGCATAGAAAAACGAGTCACCTGTGACTCATGAACTTATTCCAATACGTTTATGTGAGTCATATATGACTCACTGGACAGGGAAGTTGTAATACTTGTTTTTGGAAATTGTATGTAATCGTGATAAGGTTACTCTATAAACAGGGTCAATTGTAAAACACCAGCAACTTGCCAGGACTGAATAGTTAACACCATAAACAACAACATCCACCAACAGGTCTACCACTTTCAAGATACCTCAAAACATTTATCGTTACCTTTTTTTGGTATGAAAAAATTAGGAAACGAAAGTGGTATACCAGGTATTGTTGTTTATGATGGTAGCTGTCTTGTCCTGGCAGGTTGCTGGTTGGTATTTAACAAATGACCACTAGCTGTGCCACACAGCTGTGCCTGTAACATACTAAGAATCCTGTAACACCCTTAACCACATAATTGCCATATTTACATTAATGTATGGAAATAGGCCATATTTTCGGACTTTTACAATTATTGCTCTGCTCCATTGGGCAGTGGCATGATGCTAAATAGCCTAGGTATGTTACTTCAAAATAATTTCGCTTTCTAATTGCGAAAGAATGTTTAAAATTCGTTTAGTAGTTTCAGAGGATATGACTAACAAACCAAAGTTTTCTTTTTCCAGGTGGAGAATCCTTCTAGGTGGAGGAACCAAATACTCTACGCCTTCCACCCTCATATTTATTTTCCTCATATACACTCGAGAGCAATGAATCCGGGTCACTTAAAGAATGTTAAAAATCTCGGAAACTAAAAATGATAGGTTAATGCAATAAATTGTATTTAATAGACAATGTAATACTCCTTAAATGAAAGTAAAAAAAATATGAGTCACCATACATTTTATTAACACAAAATTACATAAAGAAAAAACTGCTGATCTCTCCTTAAAACAAAAATAGGAAACATGAAATTTTTGAACTTTATTACGATTTTCTTGAATTTTAATACTTCGTATTGCCTCCTCGTGCTTCCATTACTGCGTTTACGCGGTTTGGCATGCTGTACACCAAGTTCCTTATACGATTTTGGGGAATATTCTCCCATTCCTCTGTGAGAGCAATTTTGAGCTCACGAAGCGTGATTGGGGGAGGGTTTCGTTGTTTTACGCATCTGCCTAGCTCGTCCCAAGCATGCTCGATCGGGTTGATATCCGGGCTGCGCGCTGGCCACTCCATACGAGTAATGTTCATCTCTTGAAGGTAGTCATTCACAATCCTACCTGTATGAGGTCGGGCATTGTCATGCATAAATATAGCATCCTCACCTAAATTGACCATAAATGGACCAACGTGATCATTGAGGATTTCTTCCACATATCTTACGCTAGTTAAAGAGCCGTTTTCTATGATCACCAGCTCTGTGCGACTTTCAGAAGAAATTCCGGCCCACACAAGTACAGACCCACCACCGTAGGCTACTTTTTCTTCGATGCATGCTTGCTTGAATCTTTCCCCTGGTCTTCGATACACTCTGTGTCTTCCATCGTGCTTGTAGAGCATAAATTTTGATTCGTCGGAGAACATAACTTTTGACCAATCTTCAATACTCCAATTTACGTGGCTCTGGGCATACCTTAGTCTCGAAATACGATGCCCACGCTCCAGTTTAGGGCCGTTTGCAGGTCTAAGGGGTTTTAAGTTAGATTCAGCAAGCCGACGTCTTACTGTCCATGCACTTGGGTTACTTCCTCCGAGGCGTCGAAACTGATTGGTGAGTTCAGTTCCTGTGAGAAAGCGATTTCGAAGCATGGTGTTCACCAAGTATCGGTCTTCTCGTGCTGTGGTACACCTGGTTCTGCCCGTTCCTGGTCTGCGTAGGTTAGAACCAGTTTCTTCGTAACGTCGGAGAACTCTTTGTACTGTTGACAGCGACACACCGACAGTCCTGGCTGTATCGCGCTGACTCCGGCCGGTTTCCAGCATTGTAAGTATTCTGGTGCATTCTTCAGGCGTAAGCGACATAATTTCAGCTTGATTAATGAATATAGAGCACTATCAACATGGTTTATGTACCCACATAAATGACAGATTACAAACAAAAGCAACACCAAATGCTGTAATTTCGTAGTTCCATCTTCGAAAGTGGCCCTTTTTCAAATTTGATTTTTTTATGATATAACTTTACAATAACTAAGAAGTTTTAATACCTTCATTAAAGGAGTATTACATTGTCTATTAAATACAATTTATTGCATTAACCTAGCATTTTTAGTTTCCGAGATTTTTAGGATTCTTTAAGTGACCCGGATTCATTGCTCTCGAGTGTATTTATGTTATACGACAAAGAGTGGAGGCGTAAGTCCAGTAGATTCAGGTGTAAATGCATTTGCATTGCTTATTTTGAAGACGAAATCAAAGACACATATCAAACATTTTTCATTATTTATTTATTGGTAAACGTGTTTTTTAAGAGCATTGTCATCTGGCAGAGGCTATACTTATAAGCTTTATTTTACTTCTTGGGGCATTCTTCAAGAGGCACACACTTGCCACTACTGGTGTCCCTGACAGTGGGAGCGTTGCAGTAACAGGCAGAGAAGTCACAGACGTTACCCCTTTCCAATACTGGGTTGGGTTGGTCGCAGGTCGCTTCAGGCATTTTTTGGGAGCAGAATGTGTGGTAATCGTGGGTACCGTCTGCGCAGCCGTGATGACCTACAAACAATTACACAAATAATCTTAGGTATCTATAATTATTGCCATCTATCTATAAAAATCAAATCTATTATTTGTTTGATTTCTGGTTACCAATAAAAATACCGCGTGCGTCACATACTATTCACACGTAAAAATTCTCTTGCATTTAAAACTACATACAAAAGGCCTTTTTAGTTTTGGTCCCATGTTATAGGCCATAACTGCGGTGTTGAAAGGGACTGGCGCAAGTTGTGACTGCTCGCTGTTGGAATTTCTCAAGTCGCCCATTAGCTGATTATTAAAATCTCAGTATGACTAGGTATAATTATTCAACGAAAGGAATGTAATAGGTAATGACATAAACAAACACTAAACACTCGAAGTAATATTTAATGACTAGCATACTTTATGACAATATGAATGACACAAATATGTCATTTACTGTCATAAAATAGTATTCAGTGATATAGGTGTAATATCTAATGGCAATTTTGCATGTAATGTTCTAATTGCATGGCATGATTCTAAATGCTGATGATAGATACCTAAATAGTTGCAGAATAGAAAAGAATAATGGAATATACAAAAATGCGTTATTGTACGCCAATGTAAATATTTTACATGAATATCGAATAAAGGCCGATTAGAGTTTTTAAAATATGTACACTACTCTCAATAACTGATTATACGTTTACGTAGGTTCTCATGTAAAAAAAAGAACTTTTATTATCTGTCAGCTGTCTAGATCCTATTCTCAAAGTACAAATTTATTATGGTCTAAAATATTAATATTTAACAGTATTTCTTTAAAATTTCACTCAAGATTATATTTTGGACATTAATTAACAAAAAAGTACAAGAAACATAAATTAAAGCAAACTTTATACTAAAAAAATTGACAATTCTGTCCCATTGAATAGTCGGAATTAAACCTATAATAATTATGACTTCTATACTCACACTTGCCCTCAATATAAATGCATCCGTTCGGGAACAAATTTTTTATCGGAACTGGCGTCGGATTTGACAGCTGAGATGGCTGAGGCTTCGAATCTGGGTTCGGGTACGGAACTGGCTTCTGAGGCTTAGCCGTCGAAAGCGCCACGAGCGCCAAAATTCCCACCGCAAATAATAGCTTCATATTTTTATTATTTTATTTTTATTCTACACGACTTGTGGTAACGAGTATCTTTCGGTACTACCTTTTTAAAACTTACGACTATATCACTTATAGTCAGGTTTTTATCTTTATCAACTGTTTTGTTTAATAAACTTGTTATTACATGATTGATTGTTAGGGTTCCGTACCCGAAGAGTAAAAACGGGACCGTGTTCATGAGACTTCGCCGAACGTCGGTCTGTCTGGCTGTCTGCTTGTCTGTATGTCTGTCTGTCTCAGGAGGCTGTATCTCAAGAACGGTGATAGCGAGAGCTGAAATTTTCACAGAAGTGACTTGTATTTCTGTTGACGCTGTAACAACAAATATAGAAAAAAAAATATTTAAGGGGGGCCCCATCAAAAATCGTGTTCATCATCATGTTTTAGCCATTTTTTGGTACGGAACCCTCCGTGAGCGAGTCTGACTCGCACTTGATCGGATTTTTTTTATTTCACATGTTACCGGTTTACACTGACTAGCGCTATGTTAAAAACGTAAGTGTAAAATGCCATTTTTGGTGTTATGGGAAGTAACGCCTGAAGTTCTCAATGTACCTTTAACTAGTGTTCTGTCACCGACCACGGCGTTAAGCATCATACGTTGTGGCTCGTCCTGAGATGGGTAACCACTTTGTGATATTTCCATTTACGAGCATTTCCGTGTTTCGGTCAATTTAATTATGTTGTTGGTTGCATTTACCAGTAAGATTTGATTTGCCATTAAATTGACGTAACCACTGCCAGTTACGTCAAGTTGAAGGTCTTATCATTTTAGGTTTAGTCATTTTGAGAAATTCAACAGAAAGTTGCCTCCAGGTTGGGTTCAATGCTGGTGGCTTCAGGCATTTTGGAGGAGCAGGGTGTGTAATCAGTGAGGGGAGCACCTCGCAGCCGCGTACACGTGTAAGTAATTGAACCACATCAGCAGAAATATATCATTTGAGAAAATTTCTGTGGTCTAGCTATCACGGTTCATTATTTGCAATTTGGTAAAAGACAAGCGGACAGACACACATTGGATTCTCAATTCAGAAGCCCGTTTTTACCCTTTTAAGTACGGTACCCTAAAAGAGGATCATCTAAGAAACTAGTTTTTCTCGTTTGCCTAAACCTTTTTTTGCTTTTTTTTGTGCAGTTGCTGTTTAAAAGAAACAGAATCAAAATCGGTTCATCCGTTTGGAAGCTACAATGCCACAGACAGACTTACAAACACACAAGCACACACACACACACACACACACACACACACACACACACACACACACACACACACACACACACACACACACACACACACACACACACACACACACACGCGTCCAACCCCGTTCGGGTTTCAGTCGGGGGTTAAAAGTCTCACAGTAGCCCGACTTCACATTTAATTCTTATTTATTGCCTATGTACCTATATGAATATAAAAATCATTGCTTGATAGCTGATAAGCCAAATAAGAAATCTCCTGTACTTGCTTTGGGATATTGTATTAAATTGTGAGCAGGATATACCCTAATACTGCATTAACTGTGTACCACAGCTAAGCTTGTGACATACATGAACCCCGTGGGCCCTATTTAACTCATACTTAACCATATTTACAGTCACATATGTATAGAAATATGCCATACTTTTTATTATAGTTAGTGCTCAGCTCGCTTTGGATAAGGGCATGATGGTAATAGTTTATGATACTTCAAAATAATTGGGTATAGTATCTTATAACGAAAGAATGTTCAAATTCTGTTCATTACTTTCAGTGATTATCTCTAACAAACAAACAAAACTTTCCTTTGTATCCCAGCATGTGTGATCGCCTTTTCTGGTCCTGATCAGATGTAGGAATTAGGATCCTTACTTTGTATCAGAGAAACCAATTCCTCTTCGCCTTTCACTCATATTTATTTACTTTGAGGTATATTGTACCACAGAGAATAGAGGCGTACGTCCAGCAGATTCAGGTGTAAACTTAGAATGAAACAAAAACACATGTCAAACATTTTTCTTTATTTATTTATATAATGGCACACTAATAAAATTTTATTACTCTATTATTA
Organism: Miltochrista miniata; assembly: GCA_933228765.1. Taxonomy (NCBI): domain Eukaryota; kingdom Metazoa; phylum Arthropoda; class Insecta; order Lepidoptera; family Erebidae; genus Miltochrista; species Miltochrista miniata. The sequence continues at coordinate 23,922,160 of OW121768.1, forward strand.
AAATTGTGATAATGGTAAACATGTTTTTTAATAGCATTGGCTTCTGATAGAGGCTTATACTAGATTTTTCTTGGGGCACTGGTCTAGCGGCACGCACTTGCCACTTTTGGTGTCCCTGACGGTGGGAGCGTTACAGTAACAGTCGGAGTAGTCACAGACGGCACCCCTTTCCAATACTGGGTTGGGTTGGTCGCAGGTGGCTTCAGGCATTTTTTCGGAACAGAATGTCATGTATTCGTGGGTACCTTCCTCACAGCCGTACGAGCCTGCAAAAAATTGACAAAAAAATCTATTTATGGTTTGTTTATCGATACATCGTGTCGATGATAGGTATGTACAGACGAATTTGAGAATGCATGGTCAATCCGAATCGAAATTGCTTTGCACTGAGAATTGACGCCATCTCTCGGATAACATTGGAAGTCAAGTATCTAGCGTTGCCGATTTTTTAATACTAGACTATTATTGTCAAAATAGCAACTCATTAATCTTTTGAGTAAAGTAAATATGCCATCTAGTACATTTTTTGTGATTCTAAGGTGTCTATGCAATATTATGTTCGAGTAAAGTTGCGCCATCTAGTGAAGTTTTTGTGAATTTGGACTCAAATGTGCAAGGGATTATAGATCTTATGGGGCCCATGCAATATTGGAGGTGACCATAAATATGTATTGGAAAAAAGCTTGTAAAACTTAAATATACTCGTATATTATATGTCTGTTCATTGTCTAGATCACAAAGAGCTTATTATTAACTTAATTTGGGCTAGATGATGTTGTGTAAGAATTTCTTAAAAAATATATATATTGTTTAACAGTATTTCTATTAAATTTTACTCGAGATTATATTTGTGGACATTAATTAATAAAAGACTACAAGTAATATCAGTTAAAGCAAACTTTATACTAACACTATGGACAATTCTGTCCCATCGAATAGTCGGAGTTTATCCTATAACAATAATTAAACTTACATCTGCCTTCAATCCAAACACACCCGTTCGGGAACGAACTTGGGTACGGGTACGGAAGTGGCAGCTGAGGCTTAGCCGTCGAAAGTGCCACAAGCGCCAAAATTGCCACAGCAAATAACAGCTTCATATTTTATTATTTTATTTTAATCTTAGACGACTTGTGGCAACGAGTATCTATTAGCACTGACTTTATGACTATTAGTCAGGTTTTTATCTTTATCAACTGATTTGTTTAATAAACTTGTTATTATTGCTACTTATTAGAGATGGGCCGAGTGACACTTTTGCCGAGTAACGAGTACCGAGTTTTACTCGGTTCAATTTTTTTCCAACCGAGTACTCGGCCGAGTAACTCGGTTCAATCAAATTCCCGTTTCGGCCTGAAAACAAGTACAAACAGGTTCACGCGGCACGAGCGGCCAACTCGCGTTGGTACACTTGGTACACTCCTCACCCCGCCCGCCCCTTTCATCAATCAGTCGCTTGCTAGTTTAAAACAAATATGTACCTACTTTTTGAATAACCCTGTTGTATTAATTATCAACCAATAAAATACCTCAGCTTTTAGCAGCCCACTGCTGGACGTAGGCCTCTCCCAGTTCACGCCACAGTACACAGTCCTGTGCCGTTCGCATCCAGTCCCGGCCTGCGACCTTCACCAGGTCGTCGGTCCATCCGGCGGGTGGACGTCCTAACCTACGTTTATAGATGTGGCCAGCCCATTACCACTTTAATGTGCTTATTCTGCGAGCTATGTCGACCACTCCGGTTCTCCGCCGAATAACTTCATTTCGGAGTTTATCCCTTAGAGATACTCCGAGCATGGCTCGTTCCATAGCTCACTATGCAATTTTGAGGGCATGGACTAGCCCTACCGTAAGTGTCCACGTCCCGGCTCCATATGTCATAACTGGTAGTACGCACTGATTGTAGACTTTCGTCTTCAGACACTGCGGTATAGGCGAATTGAAAACGCGACGTAGCTTGCTGAAGGCTGCCCAGCCGAAATGGATCCTTCTAGCGATTTCCTTGTCCAGGTGCAGTGTTTTAATTATATCCACCTAAATATATTGCTTTTCTTAAACCGAGTATACTCGGCATAAAAACCGAGTTATTCGGCCGAGTACGAGTATCAAAAAACCCGCCGAGTGCGCCGAGTACCGAGTATCAACCGAGTACTCGGCCCATCTCTACTACTTATACTTGTTTGTTAGGGGTCCGTGCCGAATGGTAAAAACGGGACCCTATTCATGAGTCTTCGCCGTCCGTCTGTCTGTCTGACTGACTGTTTGTCTGTCTGTCTGTCACGAGGCTGTATCTCAGGAACGGTGATGGCTAGAGAGCTGAAATTTTCACAGATTATGACTTGTAATTCTGTTGCCGCTATCATCAAATAACAAATATAGCAAAACAATAATATTTAAGGCGGGCCCCAAACTAAAAAAGTGATGTTTTTGCTGTTTTTTGGTACGAAACCCTCTGGGAGCGAGTCCAACTCACACTTGGCTGTTTTTTTTTTATTTCACATGTTACCGGTTTACACTGAATAGCGATAATGTAAAAGCGTAAGTCTATGCTTTTGGTGTTAGTGGAAGCAACGCCTGAAGTGCTCAAAGCACCGTTGACTAGTGTTCTGTCACGGATCACTGCGTTAAGCGTCGTGCGTTGTGGCTGGTCCTGAGATGGGTTACCACTTTGTGACATTTCTATTTACGAGCATTTCCGTGTTTCGGAACACACATTATGTTGTTGGTCCATTTGTCAGTAAGATGGCAGTGGTTACGTCAAGATGAAGGCCTTAGCGTTTTAGGTATAGTCGCTTCGAGAAATTCAACAGATAAATAAATAAAATATTTAAATATTTGTGGACAATCTCACACAACATCATCTAGCTCAAATTAAGCTAAGCTTGTGCTATGGGATCTAGATGATTGATAGACATACATATATATTTGAAAATATATACATATTATCTATATTTATAAAAATGTTTTGTGCGTAAAGGTACGCTTTAAAAACTCAAAATGTACTGAATCGATTGAGCTCAAAATTTGACACGACCTATAACAAGTTTCTGAAATGGTTTTAGGCTACTTTTTGCATCATTTAAATTTTCGCAACAAGAATAAAACAGCTTTAAAAAGTGATTTCACCAATAGATGGAGCTATACGTTTTTTTTATTATATTCTGCCAGATGCAGAACACCAGATTGATGTTTTTTTTAAGAGAAGTTGATTGCGCCCTCTTTGCATTCAGAATATTAAAAGGGAGTACCTATCTAAAAAAGAGGTCAGATATGTTTTGCATGTTATTTTTGAAGTTAGAGTTTTGGCGCTTTAGGGAAATATTATCACACAGAATTTTTTTTTTGAGCTGAAGCATGTTCCCGATGTTTTAAAAACTGAACATTGAACACAGAATAGATTTTTTTTAAGTGAAACTTCTATTGATTTGGGTGGTAATTGGACTTTTTGAAAGATTTATGATTTAGGCTACGGCTCAAAATGAAACTTTTTCAAAATGTACCAATCCTTTGGTTTGTTACTCATTTCTCATAGGGACATAAAACTACCATAAAGAGTCACAGCGAAGCGTGGCAGGGAACCGCTAGTTATATATAGAAAACACCCCCAAACTCCAAAACACATATTTGTGGATCACACAAATATTTGGACCGACCTAGGAATCAAACCCCGGACCTCCTCCAGAGGCAGTAAGATAGTTGTCTCAAGATTGGGTTCAACGCAGGTGGCTGCAGGTATTTTGGGGGAGTAGTGTATGTGATAAGCGTGAGTGCCCATTTCGCAGCCGCGTACACGTGCAATTCATTGAACAGCATCAACTCATCAACAGAAATATATCATTTGTGAAAATTTCAGTTGTCTAGCTATCACGGTTCATTAGATGCAACTTGATGAAAGACAAGCGGACAGACACACATTGGATTCTTAATTTAGAAGCCCGTTTTTACTCTTTTGTGTACGGTACCCTAAAATAGGATCATCTAAGAAACAAGTTTTTCTCGTTTGCCTCTTTTTTGGTTTTCTTATGCTAGTTTTTGCTAAAGAAGTCTCACAGTAGCCCGACATCACATTTAATCCTTATTTGTTGCCTATGTAGCTATATGGAGATAGAAAAAAACATTCCTTGATAGCTGATAAGCTAAATGAGAAATCTCCTGTACTTGCTTTGGGATATTGTATTTAATCGTGAGTAGGATATACCCTTACCCTTTCGCCAAATGAATATTATAATACTTGAGGTAAGGACATGACTTTTGGTTAGCAGCATAAACACGTCCACTGTGAATTGGGTGCTGCACGCCGAAACACAGGCTCTCGCCTAGTTCGGGTGGCAGAGAATTTAAAAAACATTTTCTGTATTAATGTGCCTCACAATTATTTTTGGAATGCTATTGTATTACTGTGTTTATACTTGGTCTTGGAACATGAAGTCAATAGTGAATGTTAAATGTGCCAACTATGTAATTCTGTACGAAATAAATAAATAATTATTATTATTATATTGCATTAGCTGTGTACCCCGCGGGCCCTATTTAACTGATACTTAATCTGTTAATGTGTAATGTCCATGTTTACAGGCACATATTTAAAGAAATATGCCATACTTTTTATTATAATTCTCGCTCAGCTCCCTTGGGTAGTAGCATGATCCTAATATTTTATGATACTTCAAAATAATTGGGTATGGTAACTTGTAACGAAAGAATGTTTAAATTGTGTTCATTAGTTTCCAAGATTATCGCTTACAAACAAACAAAACTTTCCTTTTTTCCCCAGCAGGTGTGATCGTCTTTTCTGGTCCTGACCAGATGTGAGATCCTTTCTTTGTATCAGAGGAAATAATTATAAGTATATTGTACCACAAAGAATAGAGGCAAACGACGCGTACGTCCAGCAGATTCAGGTGTAAACTTAAAATGCATTGCTTATTTCGAGACGAAAAAAAAAACAACGTCAAAATTTATAACGGCACATTAAATTTTTTTACTAATCTAACATTAAAACTGTGATAATGGTAAACATGTTTTTAAGAGCATTGGCATCTGGTATAGGCTTATTCTTGTTTGTTCTTGGGGCACTGGTCTAGCGGCACACACTTGCCACTAGCGGTGTCCCTGACGGTGGGAGCGTTACAGTAACAGTCGGAGTAGTCACAGAGTTCACCGCTTTCCAATACTGGGTTGGGTTGGTCGCAGGTGGCTTCAGGCATCTTTTCGGCGCAGAATGTCATGTATTCATGGGTGCCTTCCTCGCAGGCGATATAGCCTGCAAAACAACTACAATAAAATATCCCCATATTGTCATCTATTTATGATTTGGTTGGTAAGTGGCCAGTGCCCATGAAAGACATAGTTAGTCTTTCTCATAGTTATAAGTACTACTTCATTATTAGGAGAACCGATGGTTGGTGTTGCAAACAAGTTTTGGAGTGTAGATCGCGACTCGGTACACGTGGGGTAGGACGACCCACCGCCAGATGGACCGAGCGACGCCTGAACATGAAAACGTCGGGGGAAGTGACTGTATGCGGAATGCGCAGGACGTGTGTTGTGGCAAAATTTGGTAGAGGCTTTTTTTACGTGAGGAAAATTACACAAGTCAACAAAAAAAAAATGTTTTCTGGGTTTCTTGTTAAATTAATATTTTCTGATTGTCTACAGCTAAAAGTAACTAAAGGCTCCATTTATTGTAAATAAAGTTTGCTTTTGTACATTTTACAATGAAAATTAAATATTTTAAAATTTTGGCACATAGTTTGGAAGAGCAACGTATTTATGTCGCAAGAGACGGAGACGGGTGTTACGGGTGTTTAGCGGGGAGCGGCAAATAGGCTCGGTAGTATTCACGCGCAAAATGCCAAGAAACGACGCCATTTTTGTTGCGTGAAGTCAAAAATGGCTTCCAAAAGTGTAAAAATGATGTTAATTCTTTTTGCAATATTTGTGGCAAATTCATCAAAGTGAAAGCTAAAAAATTGATGAAAAATGAGATGCGAAAATTTTCCCATGTGGCTGAATGGCCACGAGAAACAAGCGTGGCTCAGCCTTAAAGCAGTGATCCATGGCTTTCTTGGCAATAATAAAGCTGCAAATTATAAAGAGCTCATTTTTAATTTGCTTGAAAGCTTTAAACTCATGGGCTGCAGAATGTCCCTTAAAGTACATATGCTGCATGCTCACTTAGACCAGTTTAAAGATAACTTGGGAGCATATTCAGAAGAGCAAGGATTCTCCTTTCATCAAGATGTGATGAAGTTTGAACAGCGTTATCAAGGACAGTATAATGAGAACATGATGGGTGACTACATTTGTGGTCTAATACGAGAAAGTGCGTACTCACACAGAAGAAAAACAAAAAATATTCATTTTTAAAGGTTTTTTCTATTTCTTCTTATATATTTTGAGATGTATCTTTATTATTATTTGTAAATAAATGTGATTAACATATAAATAAAATTTGTTTTTCTTGGTATTGTTTTCTACTGAAAAAAAAAGTTAGGATTTTAAATTTCGATCTGGTTACTACAAAAGCAAACTTTATTTGATAAAATTATTTTTTCTTGGTTTAGTTAGACACAATCAATCAAAATCGGCACTACAGAACTCAGACTCAAAAATCGTGTTTACTGTTGTTATACATGGATGGAGGAGCTGGCGCTGTTGCGCCCACGCTGTGCACTCCACTAATCTGTGGACCGCTATGACCTCGCCGCGCTCCTCGCAGTGCTGGCACTTAGCCGTGTTTGTGTAACCCCCGGGGTTACAGAGACCGGTGATCGAATTGTTGCTCTATTTTTTATTAGTCTGAATAATTATGTATACTATAATTTTATTTATTTATAGTGTAAAAAACATGGTTCACACTGTCGTCTTTGCTTATTCTTCTAAAATTAAAAATATGAAATTTGTGAAGAGGTTTGGAGGTTTGGAAATGTGGATGTTTACTACTCTTAGACCATATGTGGTTAGATGATCTAAGTTACTACTCAATCATGCTCTAATCGATGACTGAATATAGCAGATATTTGGTACAGAGATATATTTGTCTAGAGTTACTATTTTTTACCCCGGCAAACGTTCCTATGAGAAGCGAGAATGGGTACAGAATTCTAAAGACATTTTAAACAAATAGTATGCTCACTGAATGATAAAGTTGGAATACTGTTAGCTCTGAAATGTCTACAAAGCAAATGATTTTGTTTTTTTGACGTGATGGAAAATCATAATGAATGTTATGCCGGACTCCTACTTACTAAAAAACCTCACGTGACCTGATAACAACCTACGCTTGGGAGCTTCGAGAAAGCCCTCGCTAGGATACCACAGGACTCCTAACAGACCTACAGCTACCACTGCGGGGTGGAGGGGTTCGGGTGCTATCTCGCGTTTTTGGAGGGATTTTCGGGTGTTATCCCTCTTCTTAGGGAAGGTGTGCGTGAATCTCTCACATCACGCTATCGTCTAGGGCCTGCTTCTGTAAGGAAGGTGAGCAGTCCCCTCACCGTCATTAGGTCCCGGTCATGGAGCCCAATGTAAATGATTATTTAAATTATGAATCTTGCCACAGGCATAACATAATATTCAACGAAAATAATGTTATAAGTAATGACATAAACAAACATCAAACACTCTTGCTCTTTCTTCTTTTAATGACAAGAACAAAATACTTAATTATAGTATTTGTAAATACATATTATTATGATCACGTCTTTTATCCCCGAAGGCATGAGCAGAGGCATTTCCCATAAAGGCCTTTAACTTGGCTTAACAACTGCCATTTTTACCAACCAACGGATCAACGGCTTAACGTGCCTTCCGAAGGACGGAAACGCTTGAAAATAAATGTCACAAAGCAGTCAAGAGGTGGTCACCCATCCATGACAGGCCACAGTAAAAATGTTGCTTACTACAGTGATCGTTTACAGAACACTGAGTCCGCGGGACTACTAGCGCTTCATGATGATAATGACATAAAAATTAAGATGTATAATGTCATAAAAACAGTATTGACACGGTCGTAATCTTTAATAATACTTTTTTTTTTTTATTAACGTGAGGGAAACTCTTCATGGATGCTATGCCGGACTCCTACCGACAAAAAAACCTCACGTAACGCCCAACAGCTTACGGTTGGGAGCCCCGGGTAAGCCCTTGGAGGGGGACATAATTAATAAAAGACTGCGAGTAACATAATTTAAAGCAAACTTTATAGTAACACAATGAACAAATCTGTCCTATGGAGTAGTCGGAATTAAACCTATAATAGGTAATAATAATTTCTATACTTACATTTGCCCTCAATATAAACGCATCCGTTCGGGAACGAATCTGGGTTCGGGTACGGAATTGGCAGCTGAGGCTTAGCCGTCGCAAGCGCCACAAGCGCCAAAATTGCCACAACAAATAATAGCTTCATTTTTGTGTTATTTTAGTTTAATTTTACACGACTTGTGGTAACGGATGTCTTTAGGCACCGCCTTCTTTAAACTTAGGACTTTATCACTCAAAGTCAGGTCATCTTTATCATTTGATTTGTTTAATAAACTTGATATTACATGATTGATTGTTTTTTATGGTTCCGTACCCAATGCGTAAAAAACGGTACCCTATTCATGAGACTTCGCCATCCGTCAGTCTGTCTGTCGGTCAGTCCGTCACGGAGCTGTATCTCAGGAACGGTGATAGTTAGAGAGCTGGAATTTTCATAGGTTATGTATTTCTATTGCCGCTATTACAACAAATACAGAAAAACAACAATATTTAAGCCTTAAGGGGGCTTCCATACAACAAACGTGATATTTCTGCCGTTTTTTGGTACGGAACCATCCGAGCACGAGTCCGACTCACACATGCTCGTTTTTTTATTTCACATGTTACCGGTTTACACCGAATAGCGATTTACCACTGGTGACCAAAATTCATTTGATCATTTGTGTGTCATCGAAAAAACATTAGGCCATTCTACTACTGATCGAATGAACAATTTGACCAAATGAGTTTTTATCGAACAAACATTTGGTATTTTTACTTCTGATCGAATGAACGTTTGGTCGAAAAACAGTTGACTAAGTAAAGAATATTTTAACAGGGGATGAATCAAAATGGCAAGGTTAGCTTAGATTAGAACTGCGGCCACAATGCACGAGCCGAGCGAGCGGAGCGAGCGTGCCGCGGCAGCAGCCGGCGAGTGCCAGTACCGAATTCTACTTATTTCGCTTTTGTTTGTTAAAATATTCTTGAATCAACTGTTTTTCTACCAAACGTTCATTCGATCAGCAGTTAAAATACCAAACGTTTGTTCGATAAAAACTCTTTTGGTCAATTGTTCATTCGATCAGTAGTAGAATCGCTTAATGTTTCTTCGGTCACACATCAAATGATCAAATGAATTTCAGTCACCAGTAGTAAACCCCACCAAATAGCGCAATGTAAAAAGCGTAAGTGTAAAACGTTTTTTTCTTGTCAGTAGAATAACAACGACGCTAACAAAGAAGCAAGGCCTGAAGTGCTTAAAGCCCCGTTGACTCAGTGTTCTGACACCGATCACTGCGGCTGGCCCTGAGATGGGTAACCACTTTGTGACATTTCCATTTAAAGCACACATTCGGAAGGCGCAATAAGTTTTTTGTTGGTCCCAGTTATAAGCAACATGGCAGTGTTTACGCCAAGTCGAAGGTCTTATCGCTATAGTCACAGTCGTTTCGAAAAATTCAACAGAAAGTTGTCTCAACCTGCGCCTGTCCGTTTCAATACATACAGCAACAGGCAATAATCTTAATGCCCGTTACGTGGGCCAAAATATAACGTGAACCATGTGTGTGAAAAGGCACATTTTAAATGATTAAGATAAGAATAACTTTACTTGCGTATGTCAGCTAGGTATGTACAGATAGGCGACACAAGTTCTTAGTAAAACAAGTTGAGAACCGTGCTTGCTAAAAACGGTTCAGTTTTTTCTGACTTTTAAATGCAAAACAATGATGATGTCTATATGGGACTTGGTAGAGGCATAAGGCGCAACATCAGTGTCATAGCTTAGTAAGTAGTTGGAACTCTTTTCAGGATTACAAAGATTTTATCAGGCCTAAACGTAAATATCACTATTTGCAACGAAATTAACAAAAACACATCAAGTCAAATAGGTAGTTCTTTATGTAATTTTGAATAATCTAGAATATAATTACACTGCACAATATTAAGGTACCGTAACTATACAGAGGCAAACACCACTGAGGCAACAACACATGATAATTTTCTCGACAACTTGGTATCTTTCATTGTAGCGAATCATAAGGTAGTACAAAAGTCACGATAAGTAAAAGCCATGGCAAAAACTAGCGAATTCCTAACACTTTTACAGTCCACAAGACTATTGATAGCGGCCCTCAAGTTGGCGGCCCTGTGACGTGCCTCTCCACGCTCTCCATTTGAAGAAATTGAGGTTGTAAGAGAAGGAAAACTCAACAAGTTTCAATGTTAGCTATTCTGGAGAACATTCTCCACGCTGTATGAGAGTCCACCTCTGCCCGATATGTGTTGTTTGGGATCAAAATGGAGAGAGTGAGATTTAGTTGATAGTTCTTCAGAACACTCGCCAATGGTAGGTCAAGTTCCTTGGTTACCTTTTACTTTACGTTTAAGGACCTCAATATCGTTCAGTGGTAACTGGTATAGGTTTTATAGTAGTTTACTTTTAGGGGCACTCGTGCAGTTGCACACACTTGTTTCTGGCGGTGTCCCTGACTGTCGGTGCGTCGCAATAACACGCAGAAAAATCACAGATATCAGCCGTTCCCACTACGGGGTTGGGTTCATCGCAGGTGGCTTCAGGCATTTTGGGGGAGCAGTGTGTGTGGTAAGCGTGGGTGCCTATCCCGCAGCCGCGTACACCTGCAAATATTGGACAAAAAATCATATTTAGAAAACTAAAAACCGGCTTTGATTGAAACTCCTTTTTTAACGTGAGGAAAATTCTACATCGATGCTATGCCGGACTCCTACCGACTAAAAATCACATGTTTCCTGCCTAATGCCTACGTTTGGGAGCCACGGGTAAGCCCTCGGAAGGATGTCCCAGTACTCCCAACAGACCTACGGCTACCACTGCGGCCTCACCTAGGGGGAGTTCAGGTGCTATCACGCGTCTTCAGGGGGTTGTTCAGGCGTTATCCCGCTTCTTGGGGGTGAGTGCGTAAATGGCTCATGTCACTCCGTCGTCTGGGGTAACTGAAACCCCTGAATAGTAAAAATGAAATCGTAAATTGTAGCTGAAAAATAAAGTCGACGCGTATAGTTCTTTTTTTATTACGGGTTCATTTGGCAATTTTCGTAGCTATTGTGCTAAGATTACGATTCTGTTCTGACATATTGAAACAGCAGACTTGGATAGCTACGCGTTTTACAAACAAACAACCACCCAAGGTGTACAAGAAGATAGAGAATGGTTCGTCTGTCTGTCGGTCAGTCACCTGGTTGTATCTCATTATGTATTTCTGTTGCTGATATAACAAATAAGTAATTTATTAGCCGTTTTCTAATACGGAACCCGTCATGTAAGAATTCAACTGGTGATTGATCGTTTTTTTTTACTTTTAGAATCCGACTCGCGATTGACCGATTTTTATAATTTCTGTAAGTACTTACATATGCCATAGTTCCAAATACATCCACGCGGATACGAATTCCGCTTAGCTGTCGAAAGCGCCACAAGCATTAAAATTGCCACAACAAATAATAGCTTCATATTTAATTTTGATTTTTCACGACTTGTTTCAACTCTACTTTTTGAAACTTACTGTAATTATCAATTTTAGTGAACCTGTTATATACATAAATTGATTGTATTGTTTTCGCATGGAACTGATAAAAACAGTAAGTGTAAAATCCTTTGGGAATTTGCGTATTTGCGGTGCGTCAGAGTTGAATAGGCCTTTATCCGTCTAGTTAAGATAAGAGAGTTTTAGGTTAATTTTTTTACTTTGTCTCTTAAAATTAGGTATGGATATCTTTCGGTTCGGATTAGAGTGTAGCTGAATTTTTAACCAAATTAAGAAACGCTCGCAAAAATTGCAAATTAAATTAAATTTTAGATTTTTATTGCGCGGATTTGTTGTTCATCTATCTTTATCACATTTTTTCATTACCCACCCTTTTACTTATCTACCTACCACATTTCTCTTTTTATAATTTTTTTGAAATTGTGTTGTTTTTTTGAAAAAAATATTCAGAGTTTCTAGGTCTAAGGGTTTGAGCTGGGCGCTGATAGATGACTAGATTACCCTATAATTTTATTAATATAGAAAATATAAATCATATTTTCATTCAGATGCTCGAAGTGACTTGAGCTTTTCTACTCCCTAGGAAAATTATATAAATTAATACTGAAGTTCCAAAAGTCTGAACTTTTATAAGGAAATATTTACCTACATTATTTCAAATAATTTTTCATAACTTCGCGATTTTTGCGAGTGGTACTTTTTTTTTCAAGTGTCTTCTACACCTACCTACACCTATCAATGCCGCTTTGGATACTCGTTTTAGTAAAGAGCTTACTGAAGTTCTTGGCAATCCAAGGTCCTTAAATAAATTATACAGGGATTTAGCTGGAATTACCCTTGCTCCTACTTCTACGGCATAGAGTTTAACCACATAGCCATTTTTGGTTAACTCATTGGTCAAGTCAAAGTATTATTTGTCTTCATGGCGTGGTCCTTCGGTATATTGGTCTCCCACGGCACCGTCAGTTCCACGAGCACCGTACGCCTGTGTGTCCTCGAAAACAGGAATATGTCGGGTCTGGATGACGAGGCACATACATCCTCCGGGATTTTGTAGTGTTTTTCATACGTGTCTGAGAGTATAGTCCAATCGGCGACAGCCATCAAAATTGAGTATGGCTTTTGAATATTTTTATATGTTACATTCTTATTTAAAAGACCGTAAATGAATACGTTTTTAGTTCACAATTTCACTTGCATATAGTTATAAAACTCTGTAACTTGTTCAAGAATCTAATGTAAGTGACTATACCACGCAAAATGTAAATAAGACGCTGAGCTTTTAAATAAATAAGAAATATCCATAGCCATAATATTTCAGAGACAAAGATAAAAGTTTGTCATAAAAATCACCTAGTTAGCCAAACTGGTAAGCGCGTAGTCGCAACCTAGACTAATTCGTGACTCCATACAAACAACGCCTTATTCCACGAAAGGGATAGGTAGATACATACTTTACGCCTTCATTTCACTGCTGGTTTTTGTCCCAAATAGGGGTGGCATAATGCAGAGACTTCTATATAAAATGAGTTTATATAGAAGTCAGTCAGCTTATATAGTTTATATAGTTTTAGTATTTTTAGTATTTTCAGTTTATATAGAAGTCTTTGGCATAATGCCGTCTGGAAATGGTCAGAGCGCAGATTTGGGTTGCCGTTCTGCTGGAGAGATTGTGGTCTGCTGTTCTTGAACTTGACTTAACGACTGCTATGTTACTGGTTACCGGGACCAACGATTAAATGTACTTTTCGAAGCACAGAAGCTCTCGCAAATGGAAATCTTACAAAGGGGTCACCAATTCTGAGATCCCGTCATTGCGAAGGATATCTACCGCACACGCCTACTACAGTTCGACACGATAAGCCGTTGATCTAGGTTGCCAGTATAATGGCAGTCGTAATATGAAGGCCATAAGGGTGACTTAAAAAATTACAAATGCAGGGAGTCACTACTGGGACTGTCCTTTTCAACATGGCAATAGATTGACCACCTATTCCGTGAGACTAACGGCGAAATTTGGGCGTATAGTATTATACTCAGCCTACGCTTTCGGAGATAAAGTCGTGATGTAGACTTATTTTTTTTATACCACTAATGTGGCAGACCAGCTTATGGCCCACCAAAAGGACTGGCGGTCACCGCAGCCTATGTTCGTTTGCAACACCGGAGGCGCCACACTCGCGCTGCCGACCCTGTAAAACCTTCTAAGACCCCTTTTGAAGAACCCCATACTGTAGGCATTTGGGAAAACTGAGGCAGAGAGATCATTCCACAAACTAAGCGTGCGCGGAAGAAAGCCCCTATCGCATCTAACCGTGTTCGAACGCTCTGTACGTAGAGTCTGAGGATAAACTCCCTATCTGTGGCGAGCAATGCGATGGTAGAATGTAGTCGTAGGCATCATATCAAACAATTCCTCAGAACAAAAATCGTTGTACAGGCGGTAGAACACGCATAAGGAGGCAAAATCTATCCTGTCGCCAAGAGGCTCCACACTCCCCACACAGTATAGGATCGTTGACCACTCTCACGGCTCGCTTTTGCACCGAGTCAAATGGACGAAGCTGATATTACGGTGCCCCCGAACAAAGGTGACAGCAGAAATCACTTGCGACTTATAAAAAAAGCAGTGTTTGCGCCGCAGTAAAGTACCGCCGCGCCCTGCTGAGCACATCTAGCTTCTTGGATGGCAGTTTGGCCTTGTCCTCCAAATGACTGAACGGAACTGAACGTTACTGGAGATGTCAACACCAAGGATCCCTATACCTTTAGAGATGTGCCCTGAAATTGTGGCGCTACATTAAATGGGGTTTTCTCAGCAGTGAAAAGATACGCTTGTGCCCGTTGAAATTCCTCACAATCACTATCTCTGCGGAGGGATATTGCTCAATCACCTTGTCAGTTGATTGTTGCAGGTGGTCAAAAAGGCGAACTGTGTCTGTGTCACCGCTGTGAGACCTGTACACGCACTCGTAGATCCGAGTGTGGCCCCCGTGATCCACGCGTGCCCATGAAGTATAGGTACTTATGCTAGTAATAGGTTATTCGGCTTATCAATACACTTAAAATAGGTATCTATGTGGACTGTCTATCTTAGAGTTAGTTTGATCTTTGGTCTTAGAAACAAAATAATTGTGTATTATTTATTTTACTCTTATCTAAGGCCAAAGCATTATCAATACTTAGTAGGTGGGATGACAACATTCCATTATCTCAGTGATTGCATAGAATAAGTCATAGTTCAAGTTTTAGTAGGTTCCAAAAAATGTAGTTAAACAAATCGTAGCTTGACAGCAGTTATTTTTAATGACTATATTCTGGTTTCTGGATGCATTTTGTTTACGGTCAGTTTGTAATATAGACGGTTGTTAGTGGCATTTACATCCCGTGTGTTCCCGTGCTTTGGAAGGCACTTTTAACTCAACCGTTGGTCCTTAAACAGCTCGGGTCCTCCTGGAGACTCAAGCGTCGGGTGTAATTTTAGAACGTACAGTGTTTAACTCGTATTAGTTGGCTGCTATCGACTTATGAGGCATAGTTGCTTTACTAAATCGCATGTGGTTTGAATATAAAACATCCCTCTTTTTTTACATGAAGAAATCCCTTATGGATGCTGCTGCCGGACTTTTACTGACTAAAACCACACGAGAACCTACTACTGCTTACGGCATGCGGCTGTTTACCGTACGGCGAAAGTCGATTGCGAGATGCATGCCACCTTGGGCACTTGCTATTGGGTCCCTAAGGTATTCCACATAATATCAGTAGGTGTGTTGCGAATACCTATTTTGGATAAAATTTTCAAAGACCCGTTGCGTTATGAATCAACATGTCCCCATTAAACCTACTAAAAGACCAGTTATCTCGTGTGATACTTGGGAAAATTATCATAATTAATATTTGTTTATTCTCATTAGCTGTTAGATATTCAGTTTTTTTGATAGTCGACATTCCTAGAATGTCAATGGGTGTGAAAATGTAGTGATAACTTTGAGTCAAGTGGCTTGACTGATGAAATGAAACCCGTCATCTGCCAAGCCACCTGACACAAAGTTAACCCCAAAGAGCTCAGTGGGGCTGTGTATACCAAATAAGTATCTTTGTTTTTATTGCTTGGCCCACATTCTTTGCCTTCTTGTATTTCATGCATAGGTCTGGTTCTTTTAACACATGCAGCTCCCAAACGGTTTCACCGATCCGGGAACTTGATATGGCACAACATTCGAGAGGTGCAACGTCACTTCTGTTAGCCCTAGGTCCCCGGAAGCGCTATTGGCGTCATTTACCGTTCATGTTTTTCTCTTCAAGAACTCGTAATTAGAGTAGGTGAATACCTACTGTTTTTCAAATAGGTTCCATTCAAAGATAATCATAAAATTCATTGGGTCCTGAGGTAATTTTTAAAGGAAAATAAGTAATAAAACGCCACATTCATGAAACATTTTTTTTAATATAAGTAAGTAATTATTACACTGCACAACATTAAAAGACTTTCAATCGCGAATATTGCGGTAATTTTTTTTATTGTTTAGTTATATTTTGAGATTTTAGTAAACATAGATACTTACCTAAATTATATTTCTCAGTTTTAATTCTAAAAAAACGGTGACTTAACATAAAAAAAATATTAACGCATAGTATTTGGAACGTGAGGATTTTGCAAAAACGTATAGCTGAGAATGCCCCACTGCGGTTGGCGGTTGAAGTGAGAAACCGCAACCGCCAACCGCAGTGTGGCCTTAGGATAAGTAATTAAATCTGAGGGCAGTCTTCAAGCGCCACACACTTGCCGCTGGCTCTGTCCCTGACAGTAGGAGACACGCAGTAACAGGCAGTGTAATCACATAGAGGAAACTTCTCCCTCTCAGGGTTGGGGACTTCGCAAGTGGCTTCAGGCATTCTTGGTTTGCAATTTGTGTGGTAAGAGTGTGTACCTTCCTCACACTCACGATAACCTGAAAAAAAAAAATTAAAAACTTATTATTGGTAGCTAGAGAGCTGAAATTTTCACCGATGATGTATTTCTGTTGCCGCTATAGTACTTATCAAATACTAAAATCAGAAAGAAAATATTGAAGGGGGCCTATTATGGACCTAATAAACGTGATTTTTTGCCGTTTTGGTAAGGAACCCTCTGTGTTCGAGTCCGATTCCCCTTTGGTCCGATTCCCCACGGAATCCTAATAAATTATAGTCCATACTCACATCTTAAAAAAAAGTGAAATGTGGGCATATAATATGCCTCTGCCTGCCCCTTCAGGGATAAAGGCGTGACCATATGTATGTATGTATGTATACTCACATCTTCCCCTGACATAAATGCATCCGCGTGGATGCGGCACATTTTCATCAGCTATAGACATCACTACAAGCGCCAAAACAACTGTTACTAATAACAATTTCATAGTTTTTTATGTAATTTTGAATGTCGACTTAAACACACAAACTCTGTTAACGAATATCGTTATTCTACTGATATTTATGCCTGATATCTATATTATTATAGCACAGCCGACAGTAGTTCTCTTTATACTGTGATTATAGTTATAAGCGTGTTGGTAAATAATTATATTAGTAGTTATATCATTTTTCGTTTTGTTGTGCATTATCGACTTTTACATACTCGTAAAATTGGTTTCATAATAAATTCTACTTTTAACTACAATCTAATATTTTTTAAACTGCTATAGTTATTTACAGAATGGGCCGTGTTGTGAACTTGTAGTTGGTATCACCACAGATAACATAGGTAATAAGGTACCACCTTTATTTTGAATTCTTGACCCATTACATGTGCTGCGTAGTACAATATTATAATGTACTAGCTGACCCGCGCAACTTCGTTTGCGTGATAAATGAAGAACCGCTCGACCGATTTTGTGCAAACTTCACATAAACCATCTACTAAATAGTCCGAACAAAGCCTAAACATTTGGTTTGGATAGGTGACCCCGATCTCGAGTTATAAAATTACAACGAAAAGTGGCATTGATTTTTATATATTTATGTAGATATATTAGATTTACATGAAACTAGAGGACGTTATGTGGTGACACGCGCGTAGTTCCTGTTCCCGTGGGAATACGGGAATAAAATATAGTATATGTCATCCAAGGATAGTGTAGCTTGCCAACAGTGAAAGAATTTTTCAAATCGGTTCAGTAGTTTCGGATTTTTATGCCGGATATTGTAATCCGGCAGTGCGATGTACGAGCGGTGCTACGGTCACTCGACACACGAAAAGCCAGTGTTCCTTCTTTTTCAGAATCTTCGCCAGAACGGAGCGTTTCAAAAGATCGTTCCTCTGTCGAACTATAAAAACATTGAATGACCTGCCCCCACACTTGTTTCCCTCATCTTACAATCCCGGGTTCTTCAAGAGGAGCGTGAAGCGGTACATCACAGGGCCGCCAACTTGAGGACCACTCAGATAGAGTGGCCCCCAATCGCTAGATGCGCCACGGCCTTCCATAAGGCTGGTGGCGACGTCAATTTGGCGAGTTAGACATAAAAAATGAAGAAAAAAGCCTATTCGATGTAAACAATCAAACAAACATTCAAATCTTTCCTATTTATTCTTATACCTATATTATTAGTATAGAAGTATAGATGAAGTAAGAGCTCATAATATTATCATTAATGGTCCACAAAATAGGTACCTACTGTTTAGTTTATTTTGGCCTTGAAAACACAAATATTATTTTGCTCATAGGTCAAAGATTATCGTGCAAGTAGATAGCGCACAAAATACTAAGACGTTGCTAGTCTAATCATGTTGTTGCTATAATTTACAAATACAAGATGGCGCGCAATAATATGAGATTGGAACCTTTCCAGTGTTAGGGAGAGTTTTCTCGTGCTCCCTTCACGAGCATGACCTGTTCACAGAAAGATGCAGCGGAGTCCCACTTACTCCCGCTGGAGATCATGGCTCGCACCGTAGTCTTCAGCGAGAGAATGTCCACGTCCAAAGCTGCCACGAGGACCCGGCACGGTTGCTCAAGTCAAAATTTCATTAAAAACTATGAAATTGTTATTGGTTGCGGTTGTATTGGCGCTGGCAGCGATGTTTGTTGCTGATGAAAATGTGCCGCATCCACGCGGTTGCGTTTATGTCAGGGGAAGATGTGAGTTTAGACTAGTATTTTTTTAGGATTTCGTACCCAAAGGGTAAAAATGGGACCCTCATACTGAGACTTCATTGTCTGTAGCTAGAGAGCTGAAATCTTCACAGATGATGTATAGGTACAACTACCATACAACAAACTAAATTTTTTGCCGTTTTTGGTATGTACTATATGGTATTAACTTACGTAGGAGGCGTGTATTTTAGTTCTTTCGTGAACTCCTGGCGTGCCGTCGCAAAATTATGTGCTAATAAATAATGTGAAATGAAAATTACTACATAGATACATAATATGTCAGTACACAATGAAACACAACAAATCACCTCTGCTAATTTTACATCATATTGGGCAACGGTTTGTACATTCTTCAACTCGAGTTCCTTCACGCGCAATGTGTTTAAATGAGTTTAAAAATTCCAGCCACGTTAATGAACTTTGACGTAGCTTGTATGACGTCTCACAAGTCTGCCTGTATCAGACAGACTTGATATTCTGAAAGCTTCTTCGATTTTGTCAACCCCGAAGGTAGGCACCTAAAGCAATATGCTTTAGGTGTTCTCGATATGGAACATCGGGAGTTACGAGGCTAATCTATGCGCAATTTTTAATTCGATTAATTTTTGCCAGTTCTGTTTGGCAAGAGCAAGTGGGGTCTGTCCGTTATCTATTGCCATCAAATCGCGATGCATACCCACGTCAGTATGAAGAAAAAAATCTCTAAGGTTGTATACCTCACGATTGTGTAAAGTCTTGGCATTTAAAAAGCCGCGACCTCCACACATTCGTGGGATATACAACTTCATTACAGACGAACGCGGATGATGCATTCGATTTATGGTCAATAGCGAACGGACTTTTCTATCCAGGGCGTCTAATTCAGCCTGAGTCCATCTAAGTATGCCGAAGGAATAGATTAAGATGGGCATGGCCCAACCGTTGACAGCCCGCACCTTGTTACCGCCTGATAAAAGACTTTTCAGTACTTTTTTCAGTAAACGTTTGTTTCATGCCCATCTCTGCAATACCTAATGCCTGCGACATACCTAGATATTTGTAGGTTTCAGTCGCAGAGAGGGATTTGAGTTTTGTGAAATCTGAAAGATGTACTCTTTCAGATTCCACAATCCGTCCCTTCTTTACATGCATGACTGCGCATTTATCTACACCAAATTCCATTTTGATAGAATTACTGAAAGCTTCTGTGACTTTTAGTAACTCTATCAATTGAGAATCGGTGGAGGCAAATAATTTTAAGTCATCCATGTACAGAAGGAGGGAAACAACTTGACCGCCTCTCCAAAACTGATAACCTAACCCTGAACCCTCCAATAATGTGCTGAGAGGATTCAGTGCCAGGCAAAACCATAAGGGACTCAGACTGTCACCCTGAAATATACCCCTCCTGATCTTGACAGGCTTCCCATTACCAAGAATCTGACGACATCCTGGATAAACAAGAGCCGTTGTCCATTGCCCCATACATGCCTTCAAGACAGTGCTAAGAGTTGCATCAACTTTATACAACTCTAGCACCCTCAACAGCCATGTATGTGGCACTGAATCATAGGCTTTCTTGTAATCAATCCAGCATGTCGCCAGGTTTTTCCGGTTACGACGAACCTGCTGATTGATGGCCATGTCAAGAATAAGGAGTTCTTTAGTACCACGTGACCCGCTTCTACATCCATTTTGAGAGTTAGACATTATGGAATTATTTTCAATATGAGTACCTAATTTTACTCTCAAAATAGATGTAAGAAACTTATAGACCGTTGGTAAACAAGTAATCGGTCTATAATTTTTAGGGTCCGTAGTACTACCGGATTTGTGGAGAAGGTGGGTATTTCCAGAAGTCATTATGATTATTATCTCTAGATAATAAGCAAGATCAGAAACTATAAGTCCCTAATACGTTTTTTGAAGACGAGCTGTCAGATTTTGTAGATTTTTCAGCAGCAGCTCTCCATTGAAAAACTTTTTTTTTGTCACTTTCGTCTATAAATAAAAAGAATGGATACAACTGAGCAAATTACTAAACAAGCTGTCTAACAGTGAGACGGAGTTAACTACAATATCAAATTCCGGTTCTGATTTAAAATTTTCTTATCAATTACCATTAAGTCTAGCTGCTTTGGCATCACATTTATCTCAGCATCCGTCATTGCCTTGGCAACATCAGTCTTGGTAAAGGAAGCGACAGTAAACCACTTATCTTCGCGATCCTATATAGCAGAAACTACTGCAGAGAGTGAAGCCACCTCGCCACTCCACGTCGTGCAAGAGGCGAGCGTGTGCCGTGATGTATCCGCGAGGCCATTTCTGTAGTGGTTCCGTAGTAGTGGCATGTTATCTCAGGCTCAAAACATCCGTGCCCCGTGTGGAGCTGTGTTAGACGATATGTCGAAAAACCGTGCCGCCTTTCTACCCAGGACCATCTTTACCATGAAAATAACGCCGGATTGGCCAAATGGCCGAACCAAGCTCAACACTTACCGATGGCTGTCCGGTCCCGCTTTTTTAGGATCATGTTTGGTTAGCATTCCATCAAAGATCATGTGCTCTGGGATCATTTACTGGAAGTTCTGAGCAAACTTCCATCATTTGTCTAAGAACGAGTCCTAGGTAACTCTTACATCGTCGACCGGTGACGGTCTCCACTCTGACGGTGATCCACAGCAATTTGGGTACTCCAGGGATGACGATTTGTGTTTTTTTCTCAACGGTTAAGTGAATTCTTTGGAAATTGTGCAGACAATTATTAATTTTTCTTCTATTTAGTAACAAATTTTTCGAGATACGCTCAAATTTGAAGGTTAATTTTTGTGTACCAAGCAATGTGCACTCAGGGATACATTAAATAAAAACTTATATAAAAGTAAAATATATTTTTTATTTTATTTTTCTACCCTTCTTTAGTGCCTAAATAACAAGAATTATAAAGCAAAAAATCATTTTTTTAAACATTCCTAGTACTGCCAAGTCTAGGGTTAAATAAATCACATTGTCGACTATTTAGTAACTTTATTACAAAATCCGGATGATGCGCCAATTTATTCGGTGACGACTCATGCGCTATTGTGATGAAAAAACACATTGACAATTATTAAACAGCTTTATTATCATATCAATCCACTAAGTATATTTAAAGATTCTTGATTATGAAATCCTTGCAGTCGCTGTGCACGCTGCCGTCGTTGTTAAAAAATTTCAATTTTATAGTAAACTCCTTAGGCGTGGTGCCGTCGTAAGATACGACAACGGACATCTCCACATAACCATCGTCGAAGTCCAGCCATTGCGATATCATATTCTCCATCACCTTGTAGGGCCCCCTGTTGGTGGCGGCCGTTTGAGATACATAGTTGAACAAATCGCGAGTGCCGCCGAAGATGAACGCTACGATGTGTCCCGTGTCGCGACCCGTGGTATCGCCGTCGAACATATTGGCGGTGTTGATCGCCGCTTCATGCGGAATTTCGCTCGACGCGCGTCGAGTTGCCGGTGCTCTGCGCAGCGTAGCTCTCACCACCAGCGGCAAGTATACTTGTACACCCAGCGAGTTGGTCTCGTTGCGAGTCGCGACAAATGTGTAAGGGGAACCGGGCGGGAAGACCGTGATCGTCTCCACCGGAAACGTAAACGCGCCGTGATTCAGAATGGCGTTTATCCTGCGGAGAGTTTCGCCGGCGGTGGCGTCTTCGATTCGTAGCGCGCATGCCGCCGTGCAAGAGGGATCGTTTTTTGAAAGAAAAACGTCCAACGGTGACCGGGCTCGACGACGTAGGTTCGCAATGACCGCGTATGCGGTTTCGTTTAATTTGGAAAGGCTCGAGCTGACGCCAACTATTGCAGGCTTAGCACACGGTACGTAATATTCACTGGCGGTATTGCACAATCCATTGCAAAAATTCTTACACTGCTCACCGTACACGGTGCGTCCTGTGAATTCGTGCGTCGAACGTACTCTCGGATTGCAATAGTCCCAGTCGTAGCGTTCGGAAGTGTAACACCAATTGTAATCGGTGTTGTCGAATTTCGCACAATTACTCAGGCACGTACCCCCGGAGACTGTGAAAATGATGGGAACTCCGGCCAACAAGTCCGTGACGCACGCTTTGTCGTACAAATGCTTGTTGTAGTAGCAGGTGTTGTTTCTACAAGTGTTCAGGCATAGTCCACCGTCGGTAGTTTTCGACACAACCGTGTAAGATATTGACTTTACGGCGGCTTCACATCGGTTGTACGCCATCAACGCCAACAACACCAGCGTTGTCGATGGCATGACGTTCTTCATCTTGTTCAGTTTTGTGCACTCAAGATTTGAATTCGATATTTCGTGTATGTATACACAAACGCACGTGAGAGCGCCTCACACAGTTTTAACTGAACATCGGCCCGCTTCCGTTATCATCGTCGCTTTGATAACCTTTAGTAAGAAATTTAGAAAAACTTAAAGTATCACAACACAACTCCGATAGCTGCAACGGACGGTGACACGGGTCGGGGTTCAGTACTGTGGGTGGGGATTCTGTTTAAATTGAGCACCCACTCTCTTAAAATTGGCCACGTTCGCTTCGAAATATAGGATCAACGAGGGGTTTTGAAGAATTTTACCCACCGCGTACATGTATTGTACTGTCACTGTGGCGTTTTCAGACTCTTCGCTACTTATAGGGTTGGGTCTTTGCCAGATGATAATTTTCGGTTCTGACGACTTTTGAGAGTACAATTTAAGGGTTTGCTTTGGCACGAACATCACCCACGTCACCTAAGCGACCGGACGCCTCCGGATTCAACAACAACGAGTGCTGTATGTAAGCGTATAGTGGATCACGAAGTCATGGGTTCGATTCCCACCGTAGACAAAAAAAATTGTAATCAGTAAATGTTTGTCTCGTGTGTCAGTCTTATCTCTGTCGACAAATACATCTGCGCGTGTAATGGCGCAATTACATTGGTCGTTTAAGTGCGCCTTCACACAAGCGTAGGCGTTCGATGAAAGTATGCGCGGCAGACGCGACGCCAACGCGACGCCACCGTCGCGTATGCGCCGCGCTCTCAGAACGTTTGTGAGAACGCGACGTCTACGCCGCGCTAGCGTCACACAATTTAGTTGTCGTTTTGGTATCATCATTAACAACGTATCATCAATAACATCATTTATGTATCTGATATCTATATATTTATAGTTATCAGCGTCTTAGTAAATAATTATATATAAGTATATTTATAGCAGGCTCGGTAGGTACCTATATTATTTTTCGTTTTGTTAAACATTATCGACTTTTACATAAAATTGTTTTGACGACTGTTTATTACATAATAGTTCCTACTTTTGACTACTATCTAATATTTTTTTAACTAAGTACTAAAGTTATTTACAGAATGGGCCGTGTTGTGAACTTGTAGTTGGTATCACCACAGATAACATAGGTAAGGTACCACCTTTATTTTGAACTATTGACGCATAACAAGTACCTATGTATATATTTATATGAAACTAGAGGACGTTACGTGGTGACACGCATGTAGTTCCTGTTCCCGTGGGGATAGGGAAATAAAACTTAGACTATGTCACCCGAGGATAGTATAGCTTACCAACAGTAACATAATTTTTCAAATCTGTTCAGTGGTTTCGGAGCCTATTCGGTGCAAACAATCAAACAAAAATCTTTCCTCTTTATAATACCTATATTATTAGTATAGAAGTATAGATGAGTAAGAGCTCATAATATTATCTTTAATGGTCCTCAAAATAGGTACCTACTATTTAGTTTATTTTGGCCTTGAAAACACATAAATATTATTATGCTCATAGGTCAAAGATTATCGTGTAAGTAGATAGCGCACAAAATACTAAGACGTTGCTAGTCTAATCATGTTGTTGCTATAATTTACAAATACAAGATGGCGGTACAATAATATGAGATTGGAATATTTCCATCCAGTGTTACACGCGCAGATGTATTTGTTGACACAGATAAGGATGATTTTTATTGAGAAAATGTTTCATAAATTGTATATTTTTTAGTTTTTTTATGTTTGCATAGTTAAACTGATTAAAATGTTTGCCAAAAGATGCAGGTATATTTGTTAATTTGCTATAGTTATTTTAGTGTAATTATGTAAACATACAAGCTGGCGTCCAAGAAACTCGGTGTGCCCAACTGGGCGCGGCGGTACTCTTCTCTATCTGTCGCAACTGCGGCCGCACAAGGAGTATGTAATGTGCTGTCACCTCTGGGCGGGGGCACCTGAATATCAGCTTCGTCCATTTGACTCGGTGCAAAGACGAGCTGTGAGAGTTGTCAACGATCCTGTACTTACAGCTGGTGTGGAACCTCTTCGCGACAAAAGAGACTTTGCCTCCTCATGCGTGTTCTACCGCCTGTATGTTTGTGCTCTAAGGAAATGTTTGATAATGATTTTCACGGCTACATTCTATCATCGCACCACTCGCCACAGACAGGGAGTTCATTCACACACTTTGCGTCGGAGCGTTTGATTTTTTGAGCTCGGAAAGATCAGATAGGGGCTTTTTTCCGCGCCCGCTTAGATAGTGAAATGATTTCCCTGCCTCAATTTTCCCAAACGTCCTACAGTATGGGTTTCTTCAAAAGGGGTCTTAGAAGGTCGAATTCTTGCAGGGTCGGCAGTGCGAGTGTAGCGCTTCTGGTGTTGCAAACATTATAGGCTACGATGACCACAGTCTATCAGGTGGCCCCAGGGTCTATTATGTTTAACCGAAAAAATGTTTCGGCTGTAACAAACTATTTGGTTAAAGATCAAATGCCATAATGATATTATCCATTGTAATATTCTGCCAAATAAAAAATTGACGAAATTAAAAAGTGCGTACTAAAATTATTCCAAACATTGCATTGGTATAATGTATGGTTGCCAAAATTTGTTTGGGTAGTGAAATTTTGGCAAAGTCTTTTCGGTCAAACGACAGGCAACTGGGGCGGTAAACTTTTCTGCCGCCTTAGTAGTTTAAAAAAATATGTATCATTGTAAACAGAAGAAGTTCTCGATACTAAGGCCTGTGATAACCTGTCTGGCCACAGTAAGGCCAATCAACCTCCCTAAACTATTGGGGGAGGCCTATTTCCAGCAATGGAATGCAATAAATAGGCCGGTTTGACTTAATGAATGTTTTTGATAGACTTTAAGCACTCAAGAAATTAACAAACAATATGAATTAACGGGTCCAGGTGATTATGAAAAATACTATTTAATGATTTTAATGCGGTCAGAATATTAAAAAGCTATATATGTTTAATTTAAGTGACGTAATGGTTAAGAAGTGGTTGACTTAATGAAAACAGGTTTATTCAAGTCTAGTAAGGGAATAATCATTTTACAGGATTATAACAACTTCTAAAGTAATATTTTAAAGCTAAAGGGTTTGTTTAAACAATAAGATCTCAGGAAGTACTGTTTGTATTAAAAAAAATAAACAGAAAGATTATGGGTTAATTATATCTAATATCAAGCCAAGACGAATAGGAAAAGAGCAGCAGGAGCACAAACAAAGTTGCGGAGGTCAGTTAGTTTAATGATAAAATTCAATAATTAAGTATGAAAATGTTAGATGTATGAGACATGATATCTAAGAAAATCTCCACACATTGAAAGTATACATGACTAGCGGACATCACGTGGTTTCACCCGCGTAGTTCCCGATCCCGTGGGAATACGGGAATAAAATATAACCCATGTTACTATGGAAAAATGTAGCTTTCCAATGGTGATAGAATTTTTGAAATAGGCACAGTAGTTTTTGAGATTATTCATTGCAAACATACACACACACGCACACACACACAAAAATACTTATTTTTCCTCTATATTATATTAGTGTAGAACTGTAGATGTAGATAAAGTTTACTGAGTTAATACAAAATGTAGCTCAGTTCGAGAAAAATAAACAACATCAAGTGTTCATAAGGTCCTGTGGAATAAACATAAATTAAACAAATAATTAGCCTACGAAGATAACAGAACAAAACCTGTTCTTACAACTAGTTTCATATCAACAAGGGCTCGTATATATATAAAGCATCATATTATTTATCGAAGCTAGTGGAACTCACAGATTTGTAGACATCACTCGTATTGCACTTCTTAGTATCACTTTTATAAAACTAAAATGAAGTTTCTAAGTGTTTTATCTGTTCTCATGCTGGTCGCATTGGCTATGACTTCTGCTGTCCCCTCAGACAGAGGCTGTCAATATATTTTAGGACATTGTAAGTACAATTTCTATACATACATACCTATAATAAAACTGTTGAGGGTCGAGAGTCTGTACATGGAAGATATTTTGAAAATTTCAATTGCAAGGCGTTCTCTAATCGATACTGAAGCCGAAAATGTAATTTAAACTTTTCATGTCTGTCTAATTGTCTGTCTGTCTGTCTGTCTGTATCCCGAATAAGTATCACGCCGAAACTATTAAATGAATTTGAATGATACTTATTCAATCTAAGCTTCTGGTCCGAGGAAGATTCTAGGATACTTTAGATCCCCATATTTTGCACGCTTCCTTCAGGAGAGGGGATGAAAGACAAAATTGTTTTTCAGCTGTTACTTCTCACCGCGTAGTCCGATTTCAAATATTTTTTTAGTTTCAGAAAGGGACTACTTTAGTCAATATTCCACGTATGTTTCAATATTGAGGGTTTTGTAGTACAGAAATTAGAGGTATCTCAAGTTTCGCTAAACCTAGAATTCAAGGGTTCCTTTGAATTTGAGGGTAAATCTAAACTGTCGTGTTGGCTTAATCATAAGAAAGCTTAATGATTAAGGCTAATGTAAAAGAATTCAGGCCACGCCGAATCTTTAAGCTCTCTTATGATTAGGCAAACAGGGCAGTTTCAACTCTGCTTGATGAATCTGATGAAGAAATACCTCTCCTTTCATACACCTTATGTGACTTAAACGAAGTTACGAGGGTCAGCTAGTTTTAAATAAAACTAGAGGACGACGACAGAAGATTCCCGTGGGAATTCGGGAATGAAATATAGGGAATAGAGAACCTAGCTTCTCAACATACAAATCGATTCATTAGTTGCGGAGCCTATTAATTGCAAACAATCAAATCTTTTCTCTTTATAATATTAGTATCCAAAACAACTTTACTAACTATCGAACATGGTCAAGGCAGCGATAAGTAAAACTCAAAAAAAAACCATGTAAAAGCGGCACGCTCTCAAAATTCCTCATTAATTAGAGTCTCATGCTCTTTGTAGCACGAATAACGACGGGGTATCATTTAGCAAATGCACGTTACAATACAACGATTTAGTATATCTCAACCCTAAAATTTTCTGGTTATAGCATCCTCCCTTGCCGAAGTCTTCTTAGTCAGTGTAGTAATTGTAGTCTTCATTGGGAAGATAATAGACGTGTTAAGGACTATCAAATTTCCCGGTCAGATCGCTAACCCTAGCTCAGCAGAAGTCACAGCATTAAAAGGGTATAAAACCCTTCCGATACTAAAAGGTTGGATTATCTTTGTACAAAATTTAATAATAAATAAATAATAAATAATAGTTTATTTCAGGTCATATTTACCCATACAATTAATTCAACATATTAAATACAGTATAACACAGATGACACCATAATCATTACTTTACTCACTTAATTAATATCATTGATTTGAAATTATTTGAATAAAACTTATTTTACATAAATAAAAATTTGAAATAAGAACAAAAGCATTAAGCAATTATAAATCATTCATAAAATTAATATTATACCCAAAGAAATGATCCATTAAAACATTAAATTGAGACCAATCGTGAATAAATAAATAAATTAATTAAAAAGACAAAAAGAAGTCCGTTATTATTTAAAATTCAATCATATCCTACTTAAGTTACCTCAAATGTAATTCATTCTGTCAAGATCACCGTAACACAAAAATCTATCTAAATTAACACATTATGCTTATAATTAACTCACTGTGCTCGTATGTCAAATCTGTTCCAATATTATACCTCAGTACCTTCTCTTCGCCACCGGGACAGCTACGTGTCTGTCGCAGCAGTGTCGAAGAAAAGGACAGTCCAACCGCGCGGCCACCATAGCCAAAATAGCGATAGAGCTGGCCCGCACTCTGTGCAACCAGAAGCGCCGCGTTTGCGCATCGTAGTGTGGAAGCAGTTGACCCTCGCTTCCGCAAACATGCCAGAAGCGCTGCAGAATCGGGGCAGCCCCAACACCATTCTAAAAGCATTATTGTAAAGGACGCGAAGGTCGCTGTAGCTCTTTTTTGTGTAGTCAGCCCATAGATTACACGTATAGGGGGACGTGCAATACGCTTTGAAGAGAGTAATCTTCACATTTGTTGAGTAACGACCAAACCTGCGGGCATTTAAGCCGTTAGCGTGCAAGGTTAAGAAATATTCTTACAGTCATCCATACTTACTTTTCGCGTTTATAACATTAGTAAGAATAGTCAACTGCATTATAATGATATTAAATATACCTTTTCTTTTTTAAAGGTCAACACGAGTGCCCAGAAGGTACCCATTCTTACAGTGCAAGCTACTCACAGCCTTGGCACTGGGAGCCTACTTGCACGGAACCGTTCCCTGAACTCCAGACCGCACCTCTTGCTGACTACTCTGCTTGTTACTGCGACGCGCCGACCGTCAGGGACAAAGCCTCCGATACATGTGTGACTTTGGACAAGTGCCCGAAAAGCGAATAAATCTGTTGTTGACTGAGTTGTCCAAAACTAGCTTTTTTTTTATTTCAAGCACAACACCGATGTTCCTCTCACTTCGTGGGATTATGATTGGCGTCTTATTTTTGGCTGAAATATGACGACTTTCGATGTTTTCCCATTTAAAAAAATACACATATTTGTATTTTATTTACGGATGTACTACAATAATATCTGCAGTCAAAAGTCTGTAACCACTGCGTTGTGACCTACTGAGCTAGTCACAAACCCTCAAATTCGCACTGTAAGCTATGCTTGGAGTCTCTTTGAGAGATAAAATCTCCAAAATAATATAATCTTACAAAGCCTTTTTTTTCTCATGTGGAAATCCTCATGGTTGTTATGTCGGACTTCTACCGGGTAAAACCACACGGTGCCCTACCAAATGCCTATGTCCAGGAGTCCCAGGCATGCCCTCGAAAGGATATCCACAGGGCTCCCGACAGACTTTGTCTACCAGCAGTTTTCACCTAGGGTTTGGGTTTTATTGCACTCCTTGGGGTATCTTTCAAAGCCTAGCTACGTATATCACTCCAAGAACGGCGACCGATATAGCAGACGAGTTCTGGAGTGGAGACCGAGGTTTGGTAAAATTAAAGATAAATATATTACGATGTAGTAAAACCTATAAAAGATGCTCTGGGAAAATGGGACTGGAACATGGAATGATCTTACATACCTTACTTTGTCTGATGGATCCAATTACTAGAAAAGCGTACAAAGAATGAAAGGCCGCGAATGAACAGGTGTGCAAGTCATTTGAGCGAATTATAGCAAACCGCCTTGTTGACCACCTCACAGAAGTCGGGCTGGAGCTAGCGGACAGCCAATTTGGTTTTCGTCGGGGGCGTTCCGCTGTGGATGCAATCATTGCGCGAGAGAGCTTTGGCGTAGGAAGCAGTTTCGCGAGATGAGGTGGTGTTGGCAGTATCTCTGGATACTGCCAATGCATTTAATACCTTGTATATATATCTGTATCAGGGAGGCATTTGTTTACCACGATTTGCCTCCCTACCTCCCTACCTTCGCCGTATCGTCGGGAACTACCTTTCAGAGAGAGCCGTCATCTACCCGAGTAGAATAGGGCTCGGTCAGCGACATACTACCCGTTCGCTCTAACTTTGCCGTTGGCGTAGAGGCGTATACCCGAATTCTTAATTAGACGAAGTAAATTGACAGTAGCTAATGTCACTTCGTCATAGAAAATAAGCAACATTGTATGAAGAAGTAACAGTAGTTGCTGTCAATTTACTTCGTCTACTTAAAAATTCGACTTTAGTATGGAGCCGAGCGGCGATGTTAGAGTGAACGAGTAGTATGTCGTGCGGTGTTCCACAAGGTTCTGTATTAGGGTCTCTCTTGTGGAACATCGGCTACGACTGGGTGCTTCGTGGTGCGTTTTTGGAAGGCGTTACAGTGACGTGTTACGCCGATGACACCCTTGTGGTAACAAGAGGTCCGACGTACCACGAGGTAACCACAAAGAACACGGCTGGGGTTGCCCAAGTCGTTCAACGCATGCGGCGACTGGGTCTTGAGGTGGCGCTTCACAAGTCTGAGGCATGAATGAGGCCAGAATTTTTGAAATCGCAGATGTAGATAAAGTATACTGAGTTGATATAAAATTATTCACATTTAAAGAAAAATAAATAACATCAAGTGTACATCATGTCCGTGTCCTACGGAATAAACATAAATTAAACAAATAATTAGCCTACGAAGACAACAGAACAAAACCGGTTCCCACAACTAGTTTCATATCAACAAGGGCTCGTATATAAAGCATCATATTATTTATCGAAGCTAGTGGAACTCACAGATTTGTAGACATTACTTGTTTTGCACTTAATATCACTTTTATAAAACCAAAATGAAGTTTCTTAGTGTTTTATCTGTTCTCATGCTGGTCGCACTGGCTATAGCTTCTGCTGTCCCCTCAGGCCGAGGTTGTCAATATATTTTAGGACATTGTAAGTACTTATGTATTATTTTTTAGTAAAACTAGATGACGTGGATGGCCGAATCTCGGGGAAATACGGTTATGAAATATAGGGAAGAGAGTAGCTGTCCAAGAATGAAAAAAAATTCAAATCGGTTCATTAGCTTTGGAGCCTATTAAATGCAAACAATCAAATCTTTCCTCTTTATAACATTAGGATAGAAAAATGACTTCACTAACTACTAGCGGACGTCACGCGGTTTCACCCACGTAGCTCCTATTCCCGTGGTAATAGGGAAAAAATAGCCTATGTTCACCGGGAACAGTGTAGCTTTCCAACTGTGAAAGAATATTTCAAATCGGTTCAGTAGTTCCGGAGCCAATTCGATGCAAACACAAAAACATTCAAATCTTTCATAATATTAGTATAGCTCAAACATAGTCAAGGCAGCGATGAGTAAAACTTAAGCCAAAACCATGTAAAACCCCCATAGCGCCACACTTTCAAAATTGTTTGTCATGGAGAAGAAAACCTGTACCAACACTGGTCTAGTCAGCGTGATAAAGTAAGGCATAGGGTGAAGACTAGAAGATGTCAAAAACTTTGATAAATCCTTTTTTGTAAGTGGAAAGCCTCCTAGATGCCGTACTGGACTTCTACCGACTAAAATCACACGGTGCCTTGCCATCTGTCTATGGCTGGGAGTCCCGGGTTCGCCTTCGGAAGGATACACATGGCCGTACAAAAAAAATTGTCTAGAGCTAATAGGTACCTCTAAAAACTTTGCCTGTGATAATTTTCAGTAGTTGATATTATATTTGATTTCAAGGTTGCACAAAATGGTTACGAATCTATTTGTTTTCCGTGACTCGTTAAGTCATTGGTCCTAGTTACCTCTAACATGGTAGTAGTTAACGACTACGAGTGACTAACCCTGCTAAAGCTGGCCGAAGCCTTTTCCAGTCCATTCATTTCAACCACTTTTATCAGGTGGATCGTAATCTTGTCTACCACCGCAGTTGTATAAATACAATCAGACCAAAATACCTCTCTCTTCCGGATCTGTTTCAGCATTTGGTTGATATTTCTCCCTGTCCCTACTGACGGTCTATTAAATTTGAGCTGCACTAATTTCAATACAACTTCCAAGCTACTCTAAATTTCTCCTGCATGGAGAAGAAAGGCCTGCCTGACCATCACAACTTATATAAAACAAACTAATTTTGAACCCTCCTTACTCGAAGTAAAGAGAGTACTGTATGGACGTTTGCAACACCGGAGGCGCGCTGCCGACCCTGTAACAAAATTCTAAGACCCCTTTTGGAGAACCCAAAACCTTAGGCGTTTATTATTCCATCTTCCAAATAGTCGTATTATTAAATTTCTTCCTAAATCTGACACGTGTCGCCATTCATCGCTCAGGCTATCAAAATAATCTCAGGTCAATAACAACTCAGAAGACTTACAATCTTATCACGTATAGAAACAGCAATAATAATAAACAAGTTTACAATAAATTAACATCTTTAATAGGAAATAAAATACGATGAATTATTAATTATATTTGTCATGCAGTCATCGATTTATTCAAATTTGTTTGAGCGATATAAACATTACGTAATCGTCTGTTTCTATGTTGTATATTTTAACACTAAGCTCATTAATTAGAGCCTCCTGCTCTTTTTTGCATAACCACGGGGTAGCCTAAAGCTATAGCTAAATGCACGTTACAATACAACGATTTCGTTTGTAAGTATGTATTATCGAGGTTCAGAAAATCACACTAAAATTTTCTGGTTATAGCATCCTCCCTTGCCAAAGGCTTCTAAGCCAGTGTAGTAATTGTAGTCTTCATTGGGAAGATAATAGACGTGTTAAGAACTATCAAATTCCTCGGTCGGATCGCTAACCCCAATTCAGCAGGAGCCACAGACTTAATTAAGGGTATATAATCCCTTCTGATTATAACACTAATTATTCGATTATCCTTGTACAAAATTTCAGCCGTTAGCGTGCAAGAATAACAAATATTCATACAGTCACTTGCTTTTCGAGTTTATAATATTAGTAAGAATAGTCAACTGCATTATATGATATTTAAAATACCTTTTCTTTTTTAAAGGCCATCACGAGTGCCCAGAAGGTACCCATTCTTACAGTGCAGGTTATTCAATACCTTGGCACAGGGAGCCTACTTGCACCGATCCGATCCCTGAAGACCAGACCCAACCTATTGCTGACTACTCTGCTTGTTACTGCGACCCACCGACCGTACGGGACAAAACCTCCGATACATGCGTGGCTTTGGACAAATGCCCGAAAAGCGAATAAATGAATCCTGAAAAGTCCCGGCTTATTATTGTGAACTGACTTACCCATAACTGGCTACATTTTTTTTTAGTTACAAGTACACGACCGATTATTTTCGCACTGCGTGGAATTATGAAGATTGAAGTCTTATTGGCTAAAATGTGATGTATTTCGATTTTTCCCCATAAAAAAAATAACACATTTTTGTATTTTATTTACGGTTGTACCACAATACCTTAAGTAGAAAGTCTGCAACCACTGCGTTGTGACCTAAGGATCTAGTCACATTCCTTCAAATTCGCGCTTTGAGCTATGATTGGAGTCTCTTTGAGGTATATAATCTCCGAAGTGATGTTATCTTTCCAACCTTTTTTTCTTCAACCTGAGAAAAGTACCTGGAAGGAAAGAGGACGGTAATGGGGCTTCTTACCGTCCTTACAGAAGCAGGCCCAAGACGACAGCGTAATATGAAAGATTGACGCACGCCACACTCCCCAAGAACCGGGATGACATCCGGTTGCCAAGGTCTGTCGGGAATTCTAGGGCCATCCCTCCAAGGGCTTATCCGGGGCGCCCAACCGTAAGCAGTAGTAGTAGTAGGTAGGGAACGTGTAAATAAAGCCGGGCTACCGGCGGATGCAAGGGCTTAATGGATTTGGCTGAAATTTAAAAGAACGAAAGAAAGATAAAACATACATTTATTAAACACACGAAGACTGCATACTTAAATTTACCTTCAACTATCCTACCATACCTATAGAAATTACAAAAGGTTACACAGTACAATCTCACCAATTGTCAGCGCAGAACGTGTGTCTAAGGGGGGTCGCCCACACGAACTGGAGTCGAGGCGGCGTCGAAGCACGGGCGCATAAGCGGCGCGCCGCTTCTACGTTTCCTTCAGCAATACATGGGAGTGCGCTCACACACTAGAGTCGCGTCACGGGCGATGTGGAGTCGAGGCGGAGGCGGGGTGGGGCTGATGCGCTCGACCGCGCCGCGACTCCGTCGCCATTTTGTCATTTTGTTTCGTGCGTAGACCTGTTTACACTCTTCAAAAATGCGTGACGATTTTGAAACTAACGTAAACTTTATTGAAATTGTACGAATGAATCCGTGTATTTATGATCAAACACGATCTGATTATAGCAACAGGAAGTAAACAAAAGGTACCATGTGACATTCCATAAAACTTTTTAAACTTTTCGGGATACTTTCTTAAGTCACGTGTAGCTCTGAATGTTCCTCTTATGTCACAGTGTTTCAAATATGGATGTTGCCAAAATCTTCTTCTATTTAAACTAATAACTTGTATGAGTGCAAGCGCGTCTTCATCTTCTGACGACGACATGGTGAATAAATTGGAATGTGTAAAGGAAGCATAGCCGCCCGCGCCTCGACTCTACTTAACGTTCACGCGCCGCCGCGCCGCGACGCCGCCGCTACCGCGCCTCGACTTACCAGTGAGCGACCCGCCTAAAAAGGCCGCGGTTCAGCTAATGTAGCATTAGCTGAACCGCGGCCTTTTAGACACAATAGCTATAATCCGCAGCGCTGATTTTCAACTGCCGCCAGAATTCGGTAAAATGATTTGATAAATTTATAGTCATAGAATACCTTTTATCCCAGGAAAATGTTCCCTTGGGATTTCGGAATGTGAACAGAATTGCACCGCGGGCATTAGCTAGTTATTAATACATACATACATATCATCACGCCTGTTTCCAATCGGGGCAGGCAGAGACTATGGCTTTCGACTTGCTACGATCCTGGCATACCACTTTCGCTTCTTCTACTTTCATAAGTGCTTTCATACACGATCGTCGGTTAAGGGTACTCTTGACCTGGCCTTTTTCCAATAGGTCATCAATTTGATTGCCATGCGTATGCCGAGGGTGACCCCTACCAGTTTGCCCATTCATTCTCGCCGTATAGATCTGTTTAGTCACTCTATTTTCATCCATCCTCTCCACATGTCCGAGTTGACTTAGTTATTAATACACAGAGGCGGCGTAAGGCGTGGGCGACGTGGGCCACCGCCCACGGCCTCGCGGTACAAGGGGCCTCGCGCCTCAAAATTTTTTATGCATTGCTTAAAAGCGAGAATAAAATAAAAAATAAAAAAAAATGTTGTGAACGCCACACGGCACGGTTCATACACACCTCACTTGCTTCTTCAACTTTCATTTTTCTTTTCATGCATGCACGTGGGTTGCTACAGCTCTTGACACCACCCTCAACTAACACACGATTAATTAACTTTTTACTGATTTTACAAAATACTAATGATGCCAATGTGCTTATCTTAATAATTGTAGTCGAAAACATAGAGACACAATTTTGATTAGACTTCAATTTTAAAAAATATTCGTAATTTAAATTCGTCAATATAAACTGATTTCAATGTATGGAAAAGTACATTAAAAAAGGATAGCTTGCCATTGTCTCGTGTTTTCTTATTTTAACGCTTATAGTGACTTTTAATGGGTTGTTATCAAAATATCTGCCAAACATTTAAGGTACCCCTAGGCACCCTGGGAGCTATATGACAAAATATAATATTTCTTATTTTCTTTAAGAAAATAAGAAAAATGATATTCGTTTTTTTGCAGTTATAATTGTTAATAAACTACATTTTAGCTTAGTACTATTCTACCCACATCAAAAATAATATGACTAGCATACGGGATCGGGAGTTTTTGAGAGATACTTATAAGCAGACGACTATAACTTTTTCCTACTTTTTTAGCAACATTTTTGTACTATAAAGTGATTTTTCATTAAGATTTGAAGAAATTAATGTATTAATCAAATAAAACAATAGGTAACACGTTTTATAAAACATATATCATAGTTATAAAAATACAAAAACTTACTTATAAAAAAAAAAGTGGGAAAAATAATAGCTTGAAATAAATAAAAATATAGAACAGAAACGATTCAATTAACATGTATGTAGTACAGTACATTAAATAATCAAACAAAATTAGAAAAAACATGAACTTAATAAAATTGTAGCTTAATATAAACAAAAATATATAACAAAGACAATTAAATTAAAACTATGTACATTCAATAATCAAACCAATTCAATACATATAATAAAATCGTAACAAGTCGCTGTCTGTACATGGAAGATAAATAAAAAAAAATTATAGGGGGGCTTTAGGAACGTAATAGAACCCAAAACAATGATTTTTAGAATTTTTGTCTGTTTGTCTGTATGTCTGTTTGTCTGTACGGTTGTGCACGCTAATCTCAGTAACCGCTTAATCGATTGCAATGCGGTTTTCTTTATTGTGTCGAGGTTTGCTCCACTTAACATTTAGTGTTTATTTCATGTCAATCGGTTTATAAATAAAAAAGTTATATCACTATAAAGAATCGTACATAGACATATGAATCTAAAAATGGGTAAATCTAAACTGGCGTGTTGGCTTAATCATAAAAGAGCTTAATGTTTAAGGCTATTTTAAAATAATTCAATATTCAATTCAATTGAATTGTTTTAGAATAGACTTTACCTTTTAGCTCTTTTATGATTAAGCAAACAGGGCAGTTTCACACGGTGGTTGATGAGTCTGCTGAAGAAATACCACTCCTTTCATACACCTTATGTGACGTAAACGAAGTTGCGGGTTCAGCTAGTTAGAAATATGTAGACAAAAAATAAGCGTTAAAATAAGAAAACACGAGAAAATCGGAAGCTTTCCCTTTTTTAATGTACTTTTCGATATTGAAATCAGTTTTTGTCGAATATTTTTTAAAATTCAAGTATAATCAAAATTGTGTCTATGTTTTCGACTACAGTTATTAAGATAAACACATTGGCATCATTCGTTTTTGTAAAAACAGTAAAAAGTTTTTATGATTCCTATGTCCGCCGATTTGTATGAATCGATCCACTGTGCGCCGCCGACCAGTGCGTGGAAAACCTTGTTTAATTCCTTCCGGACAGTTGGTTCCACTAAGGGGTCCACCAGGATTTACAAATACTCATGAACCCATTTAGGTAGTGGAACCAAATATATAGATATGTTTTATCCCGGATTTTTGGTACGAATGACCCCACTAACCACATTTGACTTAAACCTCTGTGGTTTAAAGTTTTATTTTTCCTTATGGCGATATGTACTATTATTATTGGCGCCACAGAACAGGGCCTCGCGAAATCTGTCTTGCCCACACCAAATTTAGGTCTTGCCCCGCCACTGTTAATACAGACTTCATTTTAAAAATTTAATGTTCTACGTTGGTTGAACTCCAGTTATAAGAATTGTATAAAGTCAAACAGCCTTAATGATTTACAGCAGAAACTAGAAGCCTGAGTACAGTTCTGGTTCTGAGTAAATCATGGAGATTTAACAATGCTTTGTATGTATTTGAATATCCGTGTCAAGGTTTATGATAACTTTGTATTTATCTATCCGGAAAGGCAACATCACAATACATTACGATGTTATTTATTTATACTCGTAACAATAATGTTATGAACAATAACTTGGCTAGCTAATATAAAAAAAACCTATTCCTACTATAATTTAAAATTTTTAAAGTAACTGTAGGTACGTTATGCTATCACGCTGTTGTATCACTGAACTGATTCCGATGATATTTTGGTATGGAGACAGCGAATAGCTTGTGAAATTAAGTACTTGAAAGTACCTCAAGTACTTAACTTCACAAGCTGATCTCGGGATTAAGATTAAGTAGGAAACTGAAACAGAATACCTCACGGGAAGCCCAAGTTTTGAGCTAAACAACATAGGTACTGCTCGTTCGCTCTAACTTTGCCGCTCGGCTCCATACTAAAGTCGAATTTTTAATTAGACGAAGTAAATTGACAGCAACTAATGTCATTTCTTCATACAATGTTGCGTATTTTCTATGACAAAGTGACATTAGCTACTGTCAATTTACTTCGTTGAATTAACAATTCGGGTATACGCCTCTACGCCAGCGGCAAAGTTAGAGCGAACGGGTAGTACGTTGGATGATTATATAATTATGTAATTGTTACGACCACAATTTAAAAATCTGTATTATATAATGAACAAAATTTGTCCCATTCGGTATGAATATAATGGAAACCACAAACTTTTAACAAGACGACTTGAGACCATTACAGATTTTACATAAGTAGGGAACATGTTAACAATAGATATAATAAGACCATGTCTACAACTCCATCCGCAAAATATTCAGTTATCATTATATCCCGCGGGAATATGATGTTTTCGAGGGTAGCCTATTATGAATGCTAGACCTAATTTTGATTAATCCTCAAGCAAAAAAAAACGTTATTCCTAATATTTCATTGTGACGTGAAAGACACTTTTTTTTAACTTGAGGGAAAACCCTCCATCATGGATGCTATTCCGGACTCCTACCGACTAAAACTCATCACGTAACGCCCAACAGCCTATAGCCCCGGGCAAGTCCTCGGAAGGATGTCCCAGGACGACGTGAAAGACACTTATATCGGAAACACAAAAGTCTGTTTGAATGTATGGATGTTACTATATGAATTTTCATTAAGCTTTACAGTAACATGTTTATAAATCAGAATGAGACATATGACTAGTTCCAGTGGTAAACGGCGCGCGAAATGTTTTCATGCGGGCGCAGCCGCGGTCGTGCTAGGACTTCTTAAAAACTATTTTAAAATGTAGGTATATATGACTAATTTTGCTGTACAATTATGAGGAAAAAGAAAAATGTTTTACTCCACATGCCCAACCAGCCCCACTACTAACCTAACAAAATAACAAAAAATATCTTATGAAAATAAACACACGGCATTTTAATGTTATGTTTATTAAAAATAAACATAACATTAAAATGCCGAACACAAGCTTACCAAGCGATTTAAAATAATTCTTCCTCTTACAATCCTGGGTTCTTTAAGATCAGCGCACGTAATTCCTCTTACAATCCTGGGTTCTTCAAGATCAGCGCACGTAATTCCTCTCAAAATCCTGGGTTCTTTAAGATCAGCGCACGTAATTCCTCTTACAATCCCTTGTTCTTTAGAATCAGCGCACGTAATTCCTCTCAAAATCCTGGGTTCTTTAAGGGAAGCGTGAAGAGGTACATCATTGGATGCCAACTTGAAAAAACATTGTCTAAATAAAGCTCATCATATTTTATTACTATAACTTACAATTACATAGTTTTTCCAAGTTAGCCACTGGACTATAAATATAAAAGGGACCCAATATGCTGCTTTATGAGCGGGGTGGACCTATGGTCGGCGTTACATAAAATATTATGGCTCTTAGCCGCCCATATATTACCTTGATCCGTTTTCAATGGAA
This sequence comes from Miltochrista miniata, assembly GCA_933228765.1. NCBI lineage: Eukaryota > Metazoa > Arthropoda > Insecta > Lepidoptera > Erebidae > Miltochrista > Miltochrista miniata. The sequence goes on from OW121768.1 coordinate 23,962,366, forward strand.
ATGCGACATGAAACTGTCCGTTTCGTATTTGTGGTTTGTTATTATACCTAATAGGGATTGTGCCTATTTATTTTACTGAAACGACCACACCAAACCTCAATACCATACTTTCGGTACCAGTGGTCAATAAATTACGGTAAGTATACTAAATTGTGAAGGTCATCAGTTTATATAGAAAGAAAGTAAGAAAATTTTATTTAGCCCTTGAGATACACATACCTACTTAACTTACATAATAAAACAACAATAGCAAACCAGTTATAACTGTACATAGGTAGCTATATCTGCAAGCATGCCGAATGGGGTCTGGTTCAGCATGTGCTAAACTGGTGCCTAGCGCTGATTTTCAACCAAGCCCCTTGCGACCCACGCATGCCAATCAGCCTACTGGTCATCATTACCTTTACTATTAATTAATACTTAATAAATCATAGACAATACATAGACAAAATAAAAACAAGCAAAACAATTTATAATAGAACAAAAAAATATAGATTTAAACACAATTATATCCACGAACCCTGACTGCAGTAGAGTGACTCAAGTGAGAGCATCAAGACGCCTTTTTTATTGAATTTAAAAACTAGACATAAAAGGACGTAAAGAGACAAAGACTCGCACCCACCGACACATAACATATTCGTATCATTGCACATTACCTCATGTCAAGGTAAAAAATATCAAATAAAAGACATATTCACTCTATATAGACTCGTTAAGCTGGGTATCCACTTAGGTTCGCGAACCTCGTGCTCCGCGCTCCTTGCAACTGCTCCACAAAGTGGAGCTTTTTTTTAGATTGGATGCTATGCTATGACTTCTACCGACTAAAACCACACAATGCCTTACAACAGTCTATGTATACAGTCCCGGGTAAGTTCTCGGAAGCATATCTCAGGATTGCATTACAGGATTATCTTTTGAATTTAGTAGATATTTACTTTCGTGTCCTCACTTTCTTGTTTGGTAAGGGTCACCTGCATTTTTAATGGTTCCGTACCCAAGGGTAAAAACGGAACCCTATTCATGAGACTACACTGTCCGTCTGTCTGTCCGTCCTCGCCAGCCTCGTGGCTGTATTGAAATTGTCACACATGATGTATTTCTCTTGCGGACAAATCAGTGTATTGTGTGTCAATATTTGAATCATTGCGTAGGTATAAATATTGACAGTAACAAAAGTAAGACAAAGCAAATACAATAGACTGGACAATATTGATTACAAACTTCAAGTTTTAATATACAGTGGAAGACCCGCGGCTAAGCCCCAAGTACTAAACTTCATTGTTGCAAAGTTTACAAAGTATGAATAATCTCCCTTTACCATATTTATTTACAAAGATTTGACTGACATGAACTAAGCATTATTAAACGAGCGTTGACAGTCGTCAACTGTCAACGAGAAATTATTCTTATAGGCAGGGCGGTAGATGCAATTTTTTGTAAATTGAATTTTTTTCTAATGTTATAAAATGTGAAAATTTCAAAGATATTTGCTAATCACTCACGCTCTACCCCTTAAATATTTTGAGTACAGAATAAAAGTGTATTGTAAAAGGGTACGGTAAACTTTGTAGAACTATTCAATCTTTATCAATCATCGTAGCTTATGAACGCTACCTTGTATAAACTTTCTAGGTTCACTTTGTAAGAACGGCCCCTTGGAAGAACCTTATGTAGTAGACGTTATTGGTAATTAACTATTAGCACACCGTATTTTCTTGTGGAAGACCTGCAGACGATCCCACCACCTGTTCTGCTACCCATTTCATCCAAAGCACATTGTTTGCAGCTTGATGGTTAATATTATGCATGAGGCGCTAAAAGGTAAAGTAATGGTTTTTAAAAGACGGGAATGTATGACGAATTGCCATATTATTATCGAAGCGCAAAGAGTAGAACAGGCGGAAGAATTTGTATACTTGAGTTCAAAATTTACGAGAGATAGGAAGTGTGACCTGACCAGGATATTGAGAGAAGAGTTTTGGCAGGAAATCAGGTAAATAGGGCGATGCATACCTTCATGAGCAGTCAAAACGTGTCTAAGAAGGCAAGCATGGCTGTGCATAGGGATGTGCTTATCCCTACACTTATGTATGGTAGTAAAAGTTGGGTGTGGCAGAAGAAGCATTAAAGTAAAATTAATGCAGTGGAAATGAGATGTCTGCGAAGTAAAGCTGGAGTGAATTTGATGGACAAAAAAGGAATAGCGTGATTAGAAAACAATGTGGTAAACTGAAGATGTAGTGACTAAGATAGAGAAAGGGATGCTTGGATGGTTAGGACATGTGGAGAGGATGGATGAATATAGACTGACTAAACAGATCTATAAGGCGAGATTGAATGGGCAAACTGGTAGGGTTCGCCCTCGGCGTACGCATGGTAACCAAATTGATGACCTGTTTTAAAAAGGCCAAGTCAAGTTTACCCTTAACCGGCCAGCGGGTATGAAAGCACTTATAAAAGTAGAAGAAGCGAAAGTGGTATGCCAAGATCGTATCAATTGGAAAGCCTACCCCGATGGGAGACAGGCGTGATGATATGTATGTATGTATGAAACAACAAAAAAATGTATGTTTGTAATTGATAAAATGAACATGGTCCAGGACTGTACTTAAAGATGTAAAAGTTATCTCCATTTTCCGTAGAATCTAATAAATGATCTACTCAAGAAGGTTCATGCTGGACAAATTGCGAGTTTCCACTTATTTCAAAATCTTACCGTTACCCGAACATCAGGCAACTTCTCAGAAAGATGTTCCAGAATACCTGGCAGAATGTCCACTTATTTTCAGAGTAATATACGAAGCCTTAGTCTCGAAGTTCATTGTAAGTGTAAAGTTCGTCCGTACAATAAGAACGTGACTAATGGAAAGTTTACTAACTTACTACTTACTTTATAGAATTCCCAAATCTCCGTAAAATTATACAAAAAGCAATTTTTTTAATAGTATGAATTTCACTGAGTGACTTTTCAGTTTTATAATGCGTTTCATCTCTAATAACAAAATACCTGAAAAAACAACAAATATCTGATCTAATCAAATATTTATGTGATCTGCAAATGTCTGTTTCAAAGTTTAGGTATTTCTATCTTTTGGGTATTTACTTATGTGATTAGTATTATATCTATACATGACTGTCGCTATAAATAATATGTAAAAGACAATTTATTTCAGACGGGATTTGCTAAAACCAAGGAAATAGAAGTAGTTATAGTTCCAATGGGACAAATTTATAAACTTGTGCTTTGGGAGCTTTATTTCATTGCGTGAGAAAGTTTAAAATATTTATACTTTTAAAATATACCTCTTGGACTATAAAACCTATCCCCATCTTTATTATTCTCGCATACTGTGTCGGTTGACAAGAGAGCTGATCTACTCTCACATTTAATATCAAAGTATTTGACACCGCAGATATTCAAAAATATTTTGATCACAACTCGTCAAAGATATAAGAGGGTGTATTTGGACGAATGAATCTTGAACTTGGCGAAATTTTAATTTTTGGACGAAAACTCATTAGTGGTTTCGGTCACGGAAAAGCAATGTGGTTTAATCTCGAGAGTTTTCGAAAGATACTCATCTGTTTCAAAAGATCAATAGGAAGTTTTCAAATTATACGAAGAAAATACTCCTAAGATTAGAGTATTGTAAATGTCCAAATAATTATTTTGGAATTTTTGCTATGCGGCGTTTTTGCCTGTTGTAAATTTAAAATGGACATCTTGAGGTGAATACAGACTAAAGTTATTAGAAATCTTTTACTCTTGATTGTTGGCACTTGGTGGAACTTGTTGTAACACATTATGCACTTTTTGCTTCACTACTTGTACTTTATTCTTGTCAATGACAATTCAACAGTTGAATTGCCTTTGACAATGTTGTGAAGCGAAACCAGTCAGGTTTTATGGGTTATATATTAAAATACCAGAAATCAAAATGCCTTTACTTAAAATGCATTAGACCAAAATACCCGAATTCGAAATACCTTAACATTCAATATACCTTATTTCAGTACACCTTACCGTAAAATGTCTAATTTTAAAATACAAATAATTATTATATCAGAATTCAAAATACAAATTTTCAAATATCCTTAATTTAAAATACCGAAAATAGAATACAATGTGTCACTGTCACTGTCATAACTGCGTAGAATGTAACACATATTTATTTATTGTCTTTTCTATAATTAAGTATTTCAGTCACCGAAATTTAAGAAACAATTATACAATCTTGTGCTTGGAATATAAAAAAAACCATAACCTACCCAGCTTATCGCTATAACCTACTGGGTATTATTAGGTATATATTATGCTATACCAGTTCATTATATAGCGCATAGTTAATAAATGAATGATTTAAGAAATAAAGATTTATTGCCACTCACGCCTTTTGTTATTTGGCTTTAACTTATTACAGGTATTTGATAAATTTATTTTTTGGGTTTCGGTTATTCGACCGCAAGGCATTTTAAATTATTTATATTATAAATATTTGCCTTTTGAATATTGATATTTCGATTTCGGGTATTTTGGGCTCGGGCATTTTAAGTAAAGGCATTATGATTTCTGGTATTGTGACGGTATACCGGTTTTATGTTATAATAATGAAAATAGTGGAATAAAGTACAGTGTTAAGCAAAAAGTGCATATTGTGGTAAGTTATTTGCACTTTAGTTGGTAAATCTAAAGAAAATCTAGCTAACAGAGACCCGCTTTTACCCATTGGGGGTAAATACGGGACCCTGTTTTTCAGAATCCGCTGTCTGTCTGTCATTTGGTTTTATCTCAGGAACCGAGAGAGCTAGACAGTTGAAATTTTCATAGATACATAACATACATACATACATACATACATACGTACATACATATAGTCACGCCTTTATCGCCGAAAGGGTAGGCAAAGGCATAGTATACGCCCACATTTCACCTTATAGTTTTATGTCCCACGTAATAGGTGGTGAGCCTATTGCCGTGTTGAAATGTATAGACGCAGGTCTTCGCGACACACAATTGATTTTTTCTCATGCCGCCCATAAGACCTTCAACTTGGCTTAACAATTGTCATTTTACTGACAACCGGGTTTCATTTCGAGTTTTCTTTCTCTACGCAATGGATCTTTTTGCGAAATTGTCCCTTAGTCGCGTCTTACGACACTCTCGGGATGTAGGGGTGACGACATTTTGGACTCTTACCCGTTGCAACGCGGGACCCGACGCCACAAGGGGCATTTTCATAGATGATGTAAGTATTTCTGTTACCGCTATATCTACAAATAACTACCTACCATAAGCTGAAAAAAGGACTCCCATACAAAAAAAACGCTATATTTTACCTTAGAAAATAAATCGGTTATACTACTTGTCGATCTTCGCCTTAGTCCAACCAACCGCGACCACGGGCGCTGCAACCAAAGACGTCTATATAAACTGAGGTAGACGCGCCGTACTCTAACAAACGAGATTTCAAAAGCAATCCTCAAATACACACATTAATAAGACTACACTCACTTATAAATATTTTTTACGTAATTGTCACCACACACAATAGCAATATACGAATAGATAAAGAGTAAAAGAGAAGGTGTATGGACTCCGATTGCAAGTCGAGCACCTACTCTCGAAGTTTTGACTCACAACAGTGCGAGCAACGCTGCTAATTAGCTCAGTTTATAGGTTTCAAAAATCGGTGCGTAGGGCATGTCTACCTCAGTTTATATATTATATAGAAGTCTTTGGCTGCAACGTGCTCGAAACGTCGCGTCGCGGTGAATGTAAGTTGATACCTAGTATTTCGCGTGAAGTCCCGAATTCTATAAGTATGAGGGTTATACTATACAATAAATGGGTTTGTTATGGAATTGAGAACTTAGACATCAGCATTATAAACTTTTAAACTTTCGCGTTGCATTCACACGCGATCACGACAAAAACGCGATCGTGCATGCAGAAGGGTAGGCCTGTTGAAAAAAGGGCCATTTAAAGTATGTATGATCGCGATAAAAATTATAATAGATATCTAAGGTAAGATATTATAAGAAACGCATTTCTTTTGTACCTCATTTCTTTCATACCACTAAGGTGGCTGACAATCATACGGCCCATCTGATTTCAATACATTTTCGGGGTGTTAGTCTAAACATATTCAGATGAAATTGTGGTTTATGTTCAAATGATGAGACGGTAACGAGGCACGTGACAGTTCGTTCCTACTTTTTTATATTATGGAAGTTTACAGCACCAGAGAACATTACAGTCGGGCTGATGACCTTGCAATATACTTTTAAGACCCATATGAAGAACCCATACTGTAGTCGTTCGAAGTTAGGCAAGGACTTCATTAGGGTTGACGAGCGCTTCAAATTTAATTCATATCTGTCAAAGATGTGAACAATACTAAGTGGTAATGGACCTAAAAGTACAATTAAAACAACAAACCCTTTTTAATTCATCTAAGCAACAAAGTCACTTTGGTCGCCTGTCCGACAATATTTACTTCAAACTGAGTATCATTAGTTTGAAACAAGATTGGTGACAGATTCGATAATGGATTTCTCACAAGATTGAAGTCTAGAGTGGCGAGTTTGAAAGTTTTGTTAAACTGATTGGGGCTAAGTACGTTAATAATATTAAGTGACAATTTCGTGTCATGGAGAAATTGAAATGAAGAATTTACAATGACATTATTACGCGTAAATAGTCTAGTACTGCGTAGGCAGGGTAGGTAGTCTTTATTATATAGGTTGCCTCTTTGTAGTATATCCACTTAAGAGCACTTATGTGCTTCAGAATGTATATTAAGAGCCTACCAGACGCCAAATTTTTAAAAGAAGATAGAAGATATACATTTTAGCGTGCAAGAAAGAGAGAGATGCGATCGGTTTTTGTGCGCTTTTAACGAAATAAATTAATTATAAAAAAACTATAACCAATGTGAAAAAAATGCTCTAGTGCAAATGAAGATTTTACTATTGTCTTTCTTATAAATATTTTATATTATAAAAACAACTTATAACATACGAGATCTAGCTCAAAATTTCACGAAATCGAGGTATTTTTAACACAAAAATCTATCGAGGATTTTATCAGTAATCGTGTTTCGAGCCTAGAGCGTTTTAGTTCATGAACTGAAGTTGTCTGAGTTCAAATTTTAATTCAGCAGACCTCACGAGTCCTGAGATCTAGATCAAAGTAATAGCCTATTTAGCGTCATATGGACTCTTAAGTCGTCAAGTCAAGTTGAAGGCGTTGTGGTCGGTTTGAAATTTTTAAACAGCAGGAATCACAGAATTGAAGAAGCAAGTGAGGTGTGTATGGACCGTGCCGTGTGGCGCTCGGTTCTTTCTGCCTACCCTGCAAGGGATTTGGTGTGAACATAATTAGTTAGGAATCACAGGCGGCACCTGTATATTTTAACACAGCAATAGGTTTACTGTTCTATTAAGTGGAACAACATATCTACCAACCCCTTCATAAAGGTGTGTGCATGTATGAAGTACTTTATATTAATACTAGCTGATGCCCGCAGCTTCGCCCGCGTAAAATTTGTTTACATTCCCGGTTCCCATGGGAACTTATTCCCGGGATAAAAGTAGCCTATGTGTTATTCCAGACTATAATGGATATCTGTACAAAATTTCAGCCCGATCCGTTCAGCCGTTCGAGCCTGAAAGAGTAACAAACATCCACACTCACAAGCTTTCGCATTTATAATATTAGTAAGATTTTCACTATATTTTTTATGCTCGCCACCATTAATAAGGTTCCGTACCAAAAGGGTCAAAACAGGGCCCTATTCATGAGACTTCGCCGTTCGTCTGTCTGTCTGTCCGTCACGAGGCTGTATCTCAGGAACCGTGATAGCTAGAGAGATAAGTTTTTTCACAGATCATGTATTCCTCTTGCCGCTATAGCAACAAACACTAAAATCAGCAGAAGGGGGGTTTAAGCCCCCTTAAACCCCCCTTTTGCTGATTTTCCTATATTTAGTTTCCATACAAAAATACGTTATTTTTGACCGTGTTTTGGTACGGAACCGTCTATGTGCGATCCCGACTCGCGCTTGGCCGGTATTTATGTCAATAATTTTATAGATTTAAGCAGGTTTTTTTTTACCTAGCGTGTATATGTTAGTTGAGACATCTGCGTTAATTTTATAGTCACATACAAGGCCTATGCGGTGACATCTTCTGTACATAAGCACTTAGTAAGTAGTTACTAGATTTATCATTATTATTCTCCCTCTGTGGCGTAGTCGGTAGTGATACCGCCTGCGGCGCCAGAGGTCCTGGATTCGGTTCCTGGGTCGGTCTAAATATTTGTGTGATTCACAAATGTTTGTTTCGGAGTTTGGTGTTTTCTATGTATAATAAATATGTATATATTTATTATATTAGAAAATATTAGTATGTACATCAATCGTCTAGATCCCATAGCACAAGCTTATATTAGTTTAATTTGGGCTAGATGATGTTGTGTGTGAATGTCCACAGATATTTATTTTATTTTATTTATTATTTTTGACAGTAAAAATTCAGGTGTCTTATACTAAAAGCATTAAGTACAATACCATCTTTTACAGATCTTGACAGTTTACAATCTCGCCATCGCACAATTTTTACAATTCTTCTGTGGTAGGAACACGCTAATATGAGTCGGTGTTTTTAAGAGTGAAATATCTCTAATGGATGATATAGGTCACGCCTTTATCTCCTAAGCGGTAGGCAGAGGCATAGTATACGCCCATATTTCACCATATAGTTTTATGTCCCACTCACAGGTCGGACTTGACTAAAAACCAACACGTTCCCTTCCTACTGACTATCTACGGTTGGGGGCCCCGGGTAAGCCCTCGGAAGGATATCTACAGTATTCCCAACAGACCTTGGCTACCTCTGCAGCCTCACTCAGGGGCTTCGGGTGCTATTCCGCGTCTTTGGAGGGTTGTTTGGAGGTAACCCGCTTCTTGGAACGTGTGGCATGCGTGAAGTACTATCACGTCACGCTGTCGTCTTGGGCCTGCTTCTGTAAGGACGGAGAGCAGCCCCCCCCCTAACCGTCCTCAGGCCCGTAATATGATCATGTACAGTCAAATACAAAGAGATGTTGTCGGCGCACCTCGCCTCCCAACAGCTGACCGTAGGGAGCGGGGCTGAGGCGGGGGGCGCAACAAGCGGCGCGCGCGCCGGCCGCTCTTCACTTCGCTCCACGACACGCTCGCCCTCGGGCATTCCTTAGTTCTTCTAATTATTGTTGATTTGATTTTATGGCATTAAAGCCCATGTAATATACAGTCCACAAATAGTTTTATTCAGAAGTTACCTAAAGGCCGCTTCAGATGTACTAGTTTAATCTAACAAAATGATGTATCCCTTTTTTACTTGTGGGAAATTCCGTATGGATACTACGCCGGACTCCTACCGGCTTAAAAACCTCACGTATCCTGCCCAACATTCTACGGTTGGGAGGGGTAAGCCGTCGGAAGGATATTCCAGGACTCCTAAAAATGATGTATCCCGGCGAGTCGAATGTACGCTGATACATCATTTTGTAAGATTAAACTAGTACATATCAATGTAGTTGACTGTACATTCCCTCAATCACACATAAACGACTACAAATCATTACGTCTGCTTTCCAACTTATTATGACGATAAGAGCTTGCAATAAACCTCTCATAATTACAGCCACTCAAAGTTAAATATCCCTTCAATGGGAATTATGTCGCGTTTGGGCTTTATGAGAGCCATTTTGTTCTGCATGAGAGGTAATCTTATTCTCATTTGTGTTTAATTAAGGCCCATTTCACATAACTTTGACAGAACACCCGTATTTTTGGATAAAATAAGAGATTTATTAAAAACTCCCGTTATTATATAACCTACCAGCTGTTCCCCGCGGCTTCGATCGCGTAAAAGTCGTTATCGCGTAAAAGTCGTTATATCGTAAAATCATAACCCTCCTTTTGCACAGTCGGTTAAAAAGTAGCCTATGTCCTTCCCAGGATCTCGAACTATCACTATACCAAATTTCATCTCAATCGCTCCAGCCGTTTAGGCGTGAAAACGTAACAGACCGACAGAGTTACTTTCGCTTTTATAATATTAGTAGGGATGTCACCCGGTGTTAGTGTAGCTTCCCAACAGTAAAATTATTTTTTAAATCGGTTCAGTAGTTTCGGAGGCTATTCGATGCAAACAAACAAACAATCACACCTTTCCTCTTTATAATATTAGTATAAACTAGACTAGATGGCGCCCGGGGCTCCACCCTCGTGGAATTTTGGGAACTTATTCCCGGGATAAAAAGTAGTTATTCCCGACTATAATCTATTCCTGTACCAAATTTCAGCCGGGTACGTTCAGCCGTTAGAGCGTGAATTAGTAACAAACACCCATACTCACAAACTTTCGCATCTATAATATTATATGAATACATAGAAATATTTCCCCGACGGGATAGGCAGTGGCATGATACTTTGCGTTTTGTTCTACCTAACGGTTGTGACAACCTTCAGTTGTAATGATGTTTTTTTAATACTACAAAGTTGGCAGACAAGCTTGATTCCCACCACATGGGCAGTGGTACCTGTAACCGCAGCCTATGGACGCGCGTTGCCGATTCATTCAGCAGATAGTTACCAGGCGCTGTTAAAATAATTCAAGTCACCAATAAGGCCTTTAACCTGGCCATACGACTTTTTACTTAAAAGATGAATATCATGGAAAATGGGTATCATTTGTAGATGAAGCTCTCTTGGGCCTGACCCCCACGGCATCGAGGATCCCCAGCGCAACTTTGAGAAAATATTTGATATTACTTCAGATTTAATTCGTATCTAAACACCAAATAACAGCTCATTGAAAAGTCAAACGTAGCCCTATTACATCTCAAACCATCCGATGTGAAAGTAAAATTCGTGCCTTTGACGTTAAAAACAAGACTTTTACAGGAAATTAATATAATTCCAGTACTTTACATCAAAAACGGTGCCCCTTTGAACTACCTTAATCCCTCTCTGTCAAGTAAATCTTATTAAGGTGAGTATTTTATTTATTTAAATATTGGTAGATACCAAAATACCCCATAAGCGTGAATTATACAGAAACCTTAGGCTTTAACTGCTTCGTAGGTCTTTTTGTTTTTTTTTTAACGTGAAGGAAAAGCCTATAGTTGGGAGCCCGGGCAAGTCTTCGGAAGGATGTCCCAGGACTCCCAGCAGACCTAGGGCTACCACTGGGCCTCACCTAGGGGGTGGTTCGGGTTCTTCTCGCGTCAGTAGGGGGTTTCGGGTGTGATCCCGCTTCTAAGGGGGGCGTGCGTGAATCCCTCACGTCACGCTCCCGTCATGGGCCTGCCTCTATAAGAACGCTGAGCAGCCCTCTCAACGTCCCCAGGCCCCCGGTCATGAAAGCCGAAAGTCTACGGTGCTTCTTCTAGCAGTTGCATATAATTAGTAGTTTTGACATTCACATAGACACACACAACAAATATACATCAATTTTAATGAGTTGACTTTATTACTATAGCCAATATGTATTAGCTTATATGTATAAAGGGTAGAATATATAAAAATATCATAGATTTAGAGCTTTTCGTGAAAATGCATTACGCCCCTACATTTTACCATTAGTACTTACCTACCTATTCCCACATAACTGGCGGAGAGCTTATTGCCGTGTTGAAATAAACAGGCGCTGGATGTGGGTTGGTTACTTATCGAGATCATAGAGTTTCATCGATTGTTCAGCTACGAATACTGAAGTTTTTGGACATATTCAGAAACGAGAACCCAATGGAGAGATTGATGATACAGGGCCGTGTGGAGGGAACACGCTCAGGCGGTCGGTCCCAAACCCGCTGTATGGACCTTATAAAAACTGCTACACGATCGACCGCAGTACAATGCTCTCGCAGTGCAGAATACCGCCAAAAATGAAGAGAGATAGTGCGAGTTGCAACAGCCCTGAAAGAAGATGGCGGTGGCGAACCACAGTTCTGCTCATCAGCAGTCACTACCACTTTGACAAGAGTGTCCAACTAAGAAGATGTACGAAGAAGGTACCTCTCCACTTTCTACTGCTATATCAATCACCAGATCCCCAAGACGACAGGACCTTATCACAAATTAGAGATAGTACAGATGGAAACCTACATACTAAATTCGCTGAGTCTACGCACACATAGACACCGCTCACAGAGTTCACAGACACGAGGTCAGGAAAGGTTGAGGAGAGTTTGCGATACTGATTTGTGCGCGAGTGTGTGTAGCAGAGGGTAGGTGTAAAAAATTGCGTGTACTTAGTGTACACACGTAAGAAGTGAAACTTCTTCATAAACTTAATTTTCACCTCACCTTAAATTAAGTCAAAAAGTACAAAAGTACAAAAGTCCAAAAGTCCAAAAGTCCAAAAGTCCAAAGTCCAAAGTCCAAAGTACAAAAGTACAAAAGTCCAAAAGGCCAAAAGTCCAAAAGTCCCAAAGTCCCAAAGTCCCAAAGTCCCAAAGTCCCAAAGTCCCAAAGTCCCAAAGTCCCAAAGTCCCAAAGTCCCAAAGTCCCAAAGTCCCAAAGTCCCAAAGTCCAAAGTACAAAAGTCCAAAAGGCCAAAAGTCCAAAAGTCCCAAAGTCCCAAGGTCCCAAAGTCCCAAAGTCCCAAAGTCCCAAAGTCCCAAAGTCCCAAAGTCCCAAAGTCCCAAAGTCCCAAAGTACCAAGGTCCCATCCAAAAATCCAAAACTCCAAAAGTCCAAAAGTTCAAAAGTTCAAAAGTTCAAAAGTCCCAAAGTCCCAAAGTCCCAAAGTCCCAAAGTCCCAAAGTCCCAAAGTCCCAAAGTCCCAAAGTCCCAAAGTCCAAAGTACAAAAGTCCAAAAGGCCAAAAGTCCAAAAGTCCCAAAGTCCCAAGGTCCCAAAGTCCCAAAGTCCCAAAGTCCCAAAGTCCCAAAGTCCCAAAGTCCCAAAGTCCCAAAGTCCCAAAGTCCCAAAGTCCCAAAGTCCCAAAGTCCCAAAGTCCCAAAGTCCCAAAGTCCCAAAGTCCCAAAGTCCCAAAGTCCCAAAGTCCCAAAGTACCAAAGTCCCAAAGTCCCAAAGTCCCAAAGTCCCAAAGTCCCAAAGTCCCAAAGTCCCAAAGTCCCAAAGTCCCAAAGTCCCAAAGTCCCAAAGTCCCAAAGTCCCAAAGTCCCAAAGTCCCAAAGTCCCAAAGTCCCAAAGTCCAAAAGTCCAAAAGTCCCAAAGTCCAAAAGTCCCAAAGTCCAAAAGTCCAAAAGTCCAAAAGTCCAAAAAACCAAAAGTCCAAAAGTCCAAAAAACCAAAAGTCCAAAAGTCCAAAAGTCCAAAAGTCCAAAAGTCCAAAAGTCCAACAGTCCAAAAGTCCAAAAGTCCAAAAGTCCAAAAGTCCAAAAGTCCAAAAGTCCAAAAGTCCAAAAGTCCAAAAGTCCAAAAGTCCCAAAGTCCCAAAGACCCAAAGTACCAAGGTCCCATCCAAAAGTCCAAAAGTCCAAAAGTCCCAAAGTCCCAAAGTCCCAAAGTCCCAAAGTCCCAAAGTCCCAAAGTTCCAAAGTCCCAAAGACCCAAAGTACCAAGGTCCCATCCAAAAATCCAAAACTCCAAAAGTCCAAAAGTTCAAAAGTTCAAAAGTTCTAAAGTCCCAAAGTCTCAAAGTTCCAAAGTCCCAAAGACCCAAAGTACCAATGTCCCATCCAAAAGTCCAAAAGTCCAAAAGTCCAAAAACCCTTAAATGACATGCTATCCCTGGATAAAGTACTCTTAATTCGAATCCACCGTGGTGGGGAACAGAACAAAGATGGCGCGTAACCAAAAATCGTGACGTGACGCAAATTTTTTTCCAACGCCGATAAAGAAGTTTCACTTCAAAAAAAAGTACATACATGAGATTTCCATCTGTACTATCTCTAATTTGTGACCTTACTGACTAAAATCTAGGTACCACCGTTGTAGTTTAAGGCTTGTATATTCGAAACAGAGTCATCTTGGCGTGAACTTTATACTAGGAAATATTCTTTGATTTTACATATATATGGTCACGCCTTTATCCCCGAAGGAGTAGGCAGAGGCATATTATATGCCCACATTTCACCTTTGTATAATTTGTCCCACGTAATAGGTGGTGAGCCGTATTTAAATGGACAGGCACAGGTTGTGACTGCCTACTGTTGAAATAAAGCCTTCAACTTAGCTTAACGACTGCCAATTTACTGGCAACCGGGACCAACGGCTTAACGTGCCTTCCGAAGTACGGAAACGCTCAAATAAATGTAACAAAGTGATCACATGGATGGTCACCCATCCATGGACCGGCCATAGTGAAAGTTGCTTACTGCAGTGATCGTTTACAGAACACTGAGTCCGCGGGGCCACGAGCGATTTTATCTGATAAAACTAAAAACATATTATTGTAATTTATTAGATACTCTTGCTTTTTTAAAGGTTAAAATCACGAATAGGTTACCTACTTTGTTCGATCGAAATCAAAACAAAGCCTACGCTGCAATCCTTCAAATTACCTTAGGTTTTGTCAAGGTCGAACACGGCAGCCTTAAGTATATAAGCCACTTTTTTCTCCAAACTACCCACTGAAATAAAATAAAAACTCATCATTAAACACGAAAAAGCTTTTTACAGTACAAAGTACCCATTAAAATTAAGCTCTGGTAAATATTTTCGCGTATCGTTATGGCGGACACAAATATCGGATGTTTAATTCGGGCTAATAGGATGTCAAAAGTATTTAAGTGCATTTCGAATACCGCTACTATAATTCACGGCTCCTGGCTGAATATGCCTTGTTGTTGCTATTTATAATATTCGTTTATTTTAAGTAAGTTTCATTACGTACTGACTGTTGCCCGCGACTTCGTTCGCGTGAAAATTATGTTATAATGCCAATTTGATTGCTCTCTGCTTAGCCCCTAACTGGGCTTATGTCGAGTCACGTGGGTCATCTGTTCAAAGTTTGAAATAAAACATAAATGTGAACGTCAATCGGATTGAACTTTCACTTTGACAATAAACGTGTTAGAGAGGTAAGGTCTGGTGAGAACGATCTCACGGCTTTCTTGTTATATATGTATAGATTATATTTCAATTGCTATTTATGTACTTCTGGTCACAGCTAGCTATCAATCAATCAACCCATCCTACCATTTGCGACCTCTTTCTGGTCGCAAAATGGTAAAAACGAGACTCTGTTTGTCTGTCTCAGGCTGTATCTCAGGAACCGTGATAGTTAGACGGATTACTTTTTCATGGATGATGTATTTCTGTCGCTACTATAACAAAAAATACTAAAACAAGAAAAAAAAGTATATAAAAGCGTTCCCATACAACAAACTTAATTTTCTTCCGTTTTAGTCCCTCTTTATAAAAGTCTGTGACTCTTTTCCATTAAATTACGTCACTAGGTCACGTGGATCATCTGTTCAAAGTTTGAAATAAAACAAAAATGACAACGTCAATCGGATTGAACTTTCACTTTCACAATATAAGTTAGAGGGGCAGTCAGGTGAGACCGTCTCACGGCTTCTTGTTTTTGGTACAGAATTTTCCGTGTGGCACTCGCAATTGGCCCGTTTTTGAGTGTTATTAATCCTTTCAGCAGTTCTTACGTGAAAGAGTAACAAACACCTATACTCACACACATCCATTCTCACAAATGTTGACATCCATAGCATCGTCGGTAGGTATTCTGTGTACTTACATAGGAACAAACTGCCACGTGTCTTTAATGGGGTTCGATTTCGGAACATATGCGTTTCATAGACTACTTACCGTAACTTAGGGTTATGTTTCACGTAGACCCTCAACTTGTCAACAATCTTTGCTAGTGATCGATTGCCTAGGTTTTATGAAAATCGGCCAAAACCGATCCGACTCTCTATCTGCCCTTGAAAGTGATGACCTTATTCCATATCCGATTTTCACAGGAACAGGTTGTCGGAACAAAAGTAGTTTATTTCCTTTCCGAATCTCAGGTTCAATGGATTTGGCGTAAAAGCGTAGATGTTTTAGGGTAGACAGCGAGAGTAGAGCTTTTGGTGTGGCAAGCAAACGTCCATAGGCTACGGTACTTCTTATCTAGGCTGTATTAGAATTAGAATAAATTCACGGGATATTTAATAAAAGGATGGTTATCAGTATTTTATATGACTGCCTCTGTGGCGCAGTCGGTAGTGATACCGCCTGCGGCGCTGTAGGTCGTGGGTTCGATTCCCACCGGAGACCAATATTTGTGTGACCCATAAATGTTTGTCTCAAGAGTCTGGGTGTTTCTATGTATAATATCATAATATGTATGTATTTAAAAAGTATATAAGTATTAATATCCGTGGTCTGATACCTATAACACAAGCAGGTTATCCCTAGCTTACTTTGGGGTCAAATAACGTTGTGTGAAATGTCCGTGAATATTTATAATATTTATTTATTTTTATTTATTTTAGTTCCAAAATAAGCAATAACTTAAATTGGCCGAGGAGGCTCTTTGTCAAAAAATGCCCAACATATTTTATTTATACACTTGCAGACAATCTGACGTTTATTAAACTATTTAAACTCCTAGTTTCCTCAACACTTCAAGTTTGATATTTGACGCAACACAGTTTACACTATGCTATCTGCCTGGCAGATCTCATTTAGCTAAATTGTTTGCCTCCATAATGGTTTGGTAAGCCGAGCATGGCGGTGCGGGCGTCTCATAAGACGCTGAAATATCTGGATCTGCCTTAATAACCGCGACTCTCATAAACTAGTTCACTTGTCATATAAGTTACTAGTATTACCGCTACGACTCTGTCCGTATCACAGATATCAGAAAAGAGGAGATGTGTGTTTAAAATAAAATAAATATTCACGGACATTTCACACAATGCTATCTGATCCCAAAGTAAGCTAGAAATAACCTGCTTGTGTTATGGGTATCAGACCACGGATATTAATACTTATATACTTTTAAATACATACATATTAGACATAGAAACACCCAGACTCTTGAGACAAACATTTATGGGTCACACAAATATTTGTCTCCGGTGGGAATCGAACCCACGACCGCGGTATCACTACCGACTGCGCCACAGAGGCAGTCAATCACACACAGAGGCAGTTTGGTAAGGAAATGTATAGAATCACGGTGTTGCTAGCTGTGCCCCACTCCTGCTAGACGCAATCAATCCGTCTAATCATCGAAATAGTTAAGACCAATCCACCAATCACACCTCATCTCCGCCGCTGCTTGCAAATTCTGTGGTCAGTATGGTACGTCGAATAAAAGAATGTTTCTTCCTTGAGTAACTATACAATTAGGTACATACCTATGTACTTTTATATCGTTGAAAATTTTCATCAACCTTCTATTTTAACAACGACTGCAACCATACATACGCCAGTTTATCAGCTAGTTGAAGATTTCTTTCTCAATTAATTAATTTAAAAAAAGCGGCTACGAAAAACGTTAAGAGCAAATCTCCCCCCTAATTTTCATAACGTGAGGAAATTCCTACTGGGGTGCTATGCCGGACTCCTACCGACTAAAAACCACACGCATCCCACCCAACAGCCTACTGTTGGGAGCCCCAGGTAAGCCCCCGGAAAGATACCTCAGGACTCCCAACCGACCTACGGCTACCAAACACTTTAAAAACACCTTTCACCCTAGGGGAGGTCCAGGTGCTATCACGCGTCTTTGGGGTTGGGGGGTTATTTGGGTGTTATCCCGCTTCTTGGAAAGCGTACGTGAATCCCTGCTTCTGTAAGGACTGTGAGCTGCCCCCTCACCGTCCTCAGGCCTCGTTCATGGAGGCCGTTAAAATTAACTTTTATTTTGTGTTTATAGCGGCAACAGAAATACGTCATCTGTGAAATTGACGTGTGAAATACAGACTGCCGACTGGTGACAGACAAACGGACAGCGATGTCTCAGTAATAGGGGCCTGTTTTTATCATTTGTGTACAGAACCCTTAACATTAGAATACTCACCATTCAACGTACGACACTGAATTACTTAATTAATTCCCGGGTTCTTCAAGAGGAGCGTAAAGAGACACATCACAGGGCCGCCAACTTGAGAACCGCTGTCAGAAGTCTTACGGACTGTAAGAGTGGCCCCCAATCGCTAGACCCGCCACGGCTATCCATCAGTGGCGAGTGTGGCGACGTCAATTTGGCGAGCTTAATATAAAAAAAAACTTTATGCAGTAGCAGCTACCTACCAGGTATTATGGATCATCGTGTAACAGTTAAGTATACCTACATTGCGCTGAACTAGCTATTTCCCGCTGCTTCGTTCGCTTAGAAGTCTTAATCATCATTCATCAAAATCGGTTCAGCGGTTTAGGCATAAAAACGTAATAGACAGAAAGACAGAGTTACTTTCGCATTTATAATATTAGTAGGGAGGGATTGCAGATCATGATCTGCAATCCCTACTCTCGCTCCGGGTCCAGTTGGATCGGACCTGTAGTTACTGTAAAACATAGGAATACGGCTCACCACCTATTACGTGGGACAAAAACTCGAAGGTGAAATGTGGGCATATATTATGCCTCTGTCTACCCCTTCAGGGATAAGAGGCGTGATCATATTTAAGTATCTCCACCGATGTCATGTCGGACTCGAACCGACTTAAGTCACACGTCCTGCCCCCGGTCAATCTCTTAGAAATATGTATCATAATTCTCGGTTCTCGTTTCTGAAGTATCCTAGAGACATTATAACTTTGTAACACATTTTTGCGTTGCAATAAAGGTAAGCAATTTATACCTACCAATTTATCATAAAGGCCATTCTCCTGCCCTCGTACCTGAACTTACGCCGTAAATATAGTTGATGATCTTTGCATACTTAAGCGTACCTTCGGCCCTTTGACCTAAATAAACAATGCAGGAAGGTATATGAACTGGCAAATTTATTACTATTTCTGAAAGGTCTGTGTTTAAAATGAGCTACTCCTTTTGTTGGTACTGATTTTTGTTACTGAAAGATAAACATACATACACACTTATGGTCACGCCTTTATCCTCGAGGAGGTACGCAGAGGTATACTATACGCAGTAGGTAGTGAACCGTATTGCCCTGTTGAAATAGACTCGGCAGGTTGTGTGCTGTTTAAATTTTCAAACCACCCTTAGGGCATTCAACTTGGCTTAACGACTGCCATTTTACTAGCAACCGGGACCAACAACCAACCAAAATACTATCAAAATTATGGAATAAAGCCCTTTTTTATCAAAAAAAAAACTAAAAAATTTTTTTTTCCTTATTTTTTAGTGACGAATAGGCGGAAAATATATTTGTCTAGGGGTATTGTTCTCCCCGATACAAATTAATCAAGCCCAAACACAAGGTAACTGCTGTAAATCGTTAAGGAATTCCCTCGATTCGAGGGATTTCTTCGATTTCTCCAGAATCCCACCATCCGATTCTGACTTCCTGTATATGGGACTACATGGGAAGCACCAACTTTCAAATAAAAAAAGAATCATCAAAATCGGTTAACTCGTTCTATCGATTCGCCGGTAACAAACATAAAAAAAAAATACAGACGAATTGAGAACCTCCTCCTTTTTTGGAAGTCGGTTAAAAACCACACATTAGCTACTGCCTAAGTGCCTACGGTTGGGAGCTCGGGTAAGCCCTCGGAGGGATGTCCCCAGGAATGGAATATAACCCTGAAAATCCCCCACCATTGGTGATTCTCTCGTGTAGTGGAGAGAATCTTCGCAAGAGCCAAGCGTTTCAAAACATCGTTTTTTTCTCGAACCATAGGAACTTGGAACGCTATGCCAGCGCACGTGCAACCCCAGGTTCTTCAAGCATAATGTGGATTGGAACATCATAGGATCACTGTCTTTTGGACTATGACTGGCTAACCATCAATTGGCTAAATGTAGTCATGACTGTCCATCAGACGAGCGGAGTATTTTTTGTAAGCATTTTCTTTTTGTGAGCGAATGTACAATATCCGAGTAGCATAGAATTATAAGTAGATTCTACACACTGATATTAGAAAGAATTTATTTGTTTCAAAGAACAAAAAGATTTTATCAGATTTTCTTGCTGATTTCTGCGATTATACCTCATCAGAGAGCGACACCGCCTATTCTGATTCTGAGTTTAAAAACCGGCCAAGTGCGAGTAGGACTCGCGCACGGAGGGCTCTGTACGTACAAAAAATCACATTTCCTGTATAGGAGCCGCCCTATATACCCTTTTTTCTGATTTTAGAATTTGTTGTTAAGAGCCTACCAGACGCCAAATTGTTAAAAGGAGATAGAAGATATACATTTTAGCTAGCAAGAAAGAGAGAGATGCGATCGGTTTTTTATGATAAAAACAACTTATAACATACGAGATCTAGTTTAAAATTTCACGAAATCGAGGTATTTGCAAATTAAAAATCTATCCAGAGTTTTATCAGTAATCGTGTTTCGAGCCTCGAGCGTTTTTAGTTCATGAACTGAAGTTGTCTGTGTTCAAATTTTAATTCAGCAGACCTCACGTGTCCTGAGATCTAGATCAAAGTAATAGTCTATTTGGCGTCATAATATGGACTCTTAAGGCGGCAAGAGAAATAAATACATTATCTCTGAAAATTACAGCTCTCTAGCTAACTCGGTTCCTGAAATACAGTCTCGTGACGCACAGTCAGACAGACAGACAGCGAAGTCTCATGAATAGGGTCCCGCTATTACCCTTTGGGTACGGCACCCTAATTAAGAAAATAAGTTCCTCTAAAAATTCGCTAGTTATGAACTAAATTTGTGTGCACATAACCGTCAGGTTACCAATTGTTGTCTCGCTGAAGGAATAGTTAATTTTGGTTTCAGGCAATTGGCGACTACATTTATTTTCAGATCATTATTTTAGTTTTAGTTCAGGATTTCGCAGAGCAAAATTATGTTTTTTCTTGAATAAATGAGATGTCTAGTTTATTCCGACCGCATATTATTATACTAGGTATACCAAGATTCTTTTTACAATATGGCAACTAACAAGTAATATTCAAAGTACCCGAGGCCGTCTTTTTACAGGATAGGGTACTTTTTTTTTATTCCTGCTAAAGAAATACAGTATTTACTTTTCTACTAATACATTTCAGAGAAGGCTTTTTTGGTTTATCTGTTACTCTTTCAAGTCAGATTTTGATAATGGTTCTTCTAGGGTCTCAAATTAAAGTTCATTACTAAATGAAATAAATAAATGGTGGAGGAAATAAATACAACCAATATAAAAACCGTAACTTTATTTAATAATTCAACGTTTATTATAATCACATAGTTCACAATAGTTGCTTCTTTATATAAATTTGAGGGAGATTGTGATCACGAAAGCGTTTTTCAACAAGTCGATATGTACATCTAATAGTAAAGTTGAAATCATAAGATCAATATAATAGTCAATTTATTTTTATTTACAAGGAGTAAACTTAAAGGATATTTATGTTGCAATAAATCAACGTATAAATTGTTACAAGTCATATATTTAAAACTTGCTGTTACCCGCGACTTCGTACGCTGCATTTTATATATGATTCTTTAGATTAATATAACTTTTTACCTTTCGATGCATATGACCAGATATGCAAATGACCAGATTTCAAATAAGATAATTACCAGACACGCAAATGACCCGATACGCGAATGACCAGAATAAAAACGCAAATGCGATTAACACGTCAGGTCGTTTGCGATTCTGGTCAAATGAAGATCGGCAAAACAAATGAAAATCGACAACACAAATGACGGTCAGATAAACAAATGACGATCGAAAAACATATGCAGATCATTAAAACAAAAGTCTATTAGCAAGTTGACAAAGTCAAAAATTACTTGCAGCCATATTTTGTAATCTAGATGACCTTAATGACTCTTATCTAAAAATGTACTTTTAGGCATTTATCGACATAACTGATCATGAATATGTATTCATCATCACTCAAAATGAGCTGATCATCACTCGTAATTAAACTGATGAACTTCAAAATTTATAGCTAAGAATCTTCCCCGTCACGTTGGAGTTTATTTGTTTGTTTGAATGCTAGGAACTCAGAAAGAGCTGATCGCATGTCAAAAATGCTTAAACAGTTCGATAGCGCATTTATTCTGGGAAGTTAGTCTTTATTTCATCACGCTACAACGAGTAGGATCGGAGCAGCGATGAAAAATATTACGCAAACAAAGTTACGAGGGTCAGCTCTTTTTTAATGTGAGGGAAAATTCATCATGAATGCTATGTCGGACTCCTACCGAAAAAAAACCTCACGTAACGCCCAACAGCCTACGGTTGTGAGCCCTGGGTAAGCCCTTGGAAGGATGTCCCAGGAGCACGAGGGTCACCTTGTATTCTACAAAAGGCTAAAATTATTAGACAAGAATTTAAAAAAAAAATTGAAAAACGCTTTTAGATCCTTAATCTCGATATGTCATATTAATTTGATATGGAAGAGTTTGCCCATAAATTTACAAGTATCTTAACACTATCAATAAATTAGTTGTTGGCATTGTTTTAACTAATATATAAGTTAACTATAGTCCTTCAAACTTTATATTTTACACTCCACGTGGTGTTTGTTCCTTCTGCTATCTCTCTGGTACCTGGAAAAGGACATATTAGTTTATAAATTGCGTTAAATAATACACATTGTCTGTTAATCTTTCGTATCACGAAAAAAGGCTCGGATCGGAGAATAGGATTAAGCCTTCACTTCAGCGTTTCTGTCATTATCGAATGTTTAACAATCTACACCCACTTTCGGGTGCCCTAGGTCAATAACAAATGGCTAAGGACCATCCTTAGACATGTCCGAATAACAATATACTTTCATCACAAGAATCTTATCTCGACTTATCTTATCTCTATCGTAAAAGAGGTGCGACCAAATAGCGCAAACCCACGTACACGAACGCACGCCCGGACGAACGCACTACACTAATTTATAGTATTCTATTGAAATTCAAAAATATTCCTTCCACTTTGTCATACATTTTTTTTGACTCTTACTGACTAAAAACCCTCACGTAACGTCCAACAGCCTGTGGTTGGGAGCCCCGGGTAAGCCCTCGGAAGGATGTCCCGGGACTCCCAAACCCGGGACTACCAATACATAACTCAAATCATTACTTTGTTTCGCGAGGAGTAGCACCGTAGGTAACTCAGAAAAAAAAACAATTATACTACTTAAATCTCACCACTCGGACAAAAAAACTACAATAAATTGAATTGAAACGAATTTAATTGAAAAAACTCAAGTAAAGTAAATTAGGTAACGCAAAGTTACCCTTATTCCAATAAATCCTTGGCCTACTTGAAAATGAATAGTTCATTTTCAACTGGGACGTAATTTTAATATTTAATCATCAATGAAATTAGTCAAAATTGATACAAGATGTTATTAGACACAACGTTTTACTTATTAACTTAGCTTATTAACTTAGCCTTAGAGCTGAAGCACCCGAGTCCATCACGGCCACTCAGTTTTCCGCCAGCGCCGAATGTATCGACTGTGGCGGTAGTTGTGTCGGGGGAGGACCTGGTGCCTGCTCTAAATTCTTTTTATAGTGGGTCGGCGGCGGGCTTGGACGGGCTACGTCCGGGGCATTTAAAAGAGCTTACTTCCAGTGCTGCAGGTGAGAACGGCCAGCGCTTGTTGGGAAGTCTTACAAAGTTGGCAAATTTTTTGTTGAGTGGGAAGCTAAATCCTGACGTATGCCCATATTTGTATGGGGCGTCGCTTTTTGCACTCAAGAAGAAGGACGGTGGGATCCGGCCGATAGCCATCGGCAGTGTGTTTCGCAGGTTGGTGGCAAAGCTGGCGTGCCGGTCCGTGAGAGATGTGCGAGGCCGCGATCCATGCGACGCGTACTTTTGTCATGAACCCTGCCAATTCAGGCTGCGTGGTGCTAAAACTAGATATCCGCAACGCATTCAATACATTGGAGAGAGATGCTATTCTATCCGAGGTCCGGGAGCAAATTCCGTCACTTTATCCCTTCCTGTATCAGATGTACTATTCTCCATCTAATCTCTTCTTTGGTGACAGTCGCATTTCGTCTCAGGTTGGAGCGCAGCAGGGGGATCCGTTGGGGCCTCTAGTCTTCAGTTTGGCAATTCATAAAGCCATAACGGACCTTAAGTCTGACCTGAACCTTTGGTACTTAGATGATGGGACCATTGGGGGCTCGCCGCAGGTCGTCTATCAAGATCTAGAGACTCTGATTCCTCGACTTGCGGCCCTGGGTCTGGAGGTGAATCCTGCGAAATGCGAGATTTTCTTCTGCAGCGCGGATGCCGATGCACACCTTAGGCGCTTTAATTCGCTCTTGCCTGACATCAAAGAACTTTCCCCTCTCTCCTTCTCCATTTTGGGATCTCCTATTTTTCCTGATGGAATACCGGATGCCATCTCCTCACGTAGAAATCTATTGTTAGCGGCCGAAGAACACCTAAGGGATCTCTCTGCTCATGTGGCTATTGTACTACTCCGCATGTGCTTCGCACTGCCGAAGCTAACATATCTCTTGCGGACGGCGCCTACCTGGCTTTTCC
Source organism: Miltochrista miniata (assembly GCA_933228765.1). Taxonomy (NCBI): domain Eukaryota; kingdom Metazoa; phylum Arthropoda; class Insecta; order Lepidoptera; family Erebidae; genus Miltochrista; species Miltochrista miniata. The sequence continues at coordinate 23,986,929 of OW121768.1, forward strand.
CCGCGGAAGTCTCGGCATTCGATGATTCGTTGAGATCCATTGTCGAGGCTATTCTAAATGTGGCCCTGGAAGAGCGTCAGTGGACACAGGCGACGCTCCCTATTAGGAGTGGAGGTATCGGAGTACGGCGAGCACGGGATGTGGGCTTGCCAGCTTTTTTGGCGTCGGCGCATGGGGTTTCGAGCCTTGTCACTGTAATTCTCGGTTCTAATGGTGACAGGGTGAGTGTGCCCTTTGCAGATGACGCCGAGTCTGTTTGGGCAGTCTGCAGTTCGGGGGCGGCAACCCCTGCCGATCGAAGTGCTCAGCGAGCATGGGACGACGTTGTGGTTGGACGGGTTAGGGAGCGGTTGCTGGAGGGTGCCTCAGAGGCTGATCTGGCTAGACTCCGAGCTGTGACTCAGCCGGAATCGGGAGCATGGCTGCACGCGCTGCCTTCACCTCACCTTGGCACCTTGATGGACGACGACTCATTGCGGGTGGCGGTGGCGCTCCGCCTGGGCTGCAGAGTGTGTGAATCCCATAAATGCACCTGTGGTTCCACGGTGGAAGCCGATGGCCATCACGCTCTGAGCTGTCGTAGATGCATGGGTAGGTTTTCGCGGCACCATGCTCTTAACGATATAATCAGAAGGGCCTTAGTTTCAGCTGATGTCCCTTGCTTGCTTGAGCCCCCTGGTTTAAACAGGTCTGATGGCAAGAGACCGGACGGTATGACTTTGGTGCCATGGAGGAGTGGGAAGTGCCTGGTGTGGGACGCCACTTGCGTCAGCACTGTTGCTCCCAGCCACCTCAGTCGTACGGTCCGGTCACCAGCCGCTGCGGCCGAGTTCGCGGCTGTAAGAAAGCGCCTCAAATACGAAGCATTAGGAGATCGCTACCATTTCGTTCCTTTTGCGGTGGAGACAATGGGCTGTTGGGGTGTAGAGGCGAAGCGTTTTGTCGAGGAGATAGGGCGTAGACTGAAAGAGAAGTCTGGAGACTCACGCGCTGGTTCGTGGTTGGTGCAAAGGCTGTCCATTGCCATACAGAGAGGTAATGCAAGCAGTGTGATGGGCACTTTTGCACCAGGCGCGGGTGGAGGTGGCATTGACGAATTTGTTTAAGGATTGACGAGAATGGTATTTTGACATTTATGTATGTAATATTTATAAGTTGTAATGATCTACTAGTTAATAAATACTTATTAACGGATAGTAAAAGCAAGAAATATTATATTTTATTCAGAATTTAGTCCAAAGATTACTTGAATTTTAGTCTAATAATTATTTCAAATAATAATTTCATTTTACATAAAGTAGGTACAGGTAGATAGTAATATTTATGAAAAAAAAATTCTTCGTAGCTCTCTTTCAATATTTTTACAGGAGCTTTCTAATGACACCCCACACTATGAATGATAGAAGTGAAAAACATCATTATATACTAAGGTAGGTGCTTCAAAAAAAATATTTCGGCATTTTTAGCACTTAATCGATGTAATTTATTTATTACGCCTGCAAAGTTTAATTTTTCTTCCGAGACGTAAGCTATGAAACTCGAAAAATGAGATTACAAATGTAACAAAATAAAACAAATTTAATAGTACAGTACCTTTAAAATGCAGAATCCAAAAATAAAAAATAATACACATCGGCGTAGTCTGCCAAGTAGAGTTCAGTAAAGTGGTACTTACCATATCTTCCACTTTTGTAGATGCGAGTAAGGCAGACTTATGTGGATCGTTGTTTGCCTCCCTAATGCTGTAATTCTTGCTGTTATTTGACTCCAGAACCACTCGGGGAGGCTCCATATCTGGATGTAAGAGAAATTCGTGAAAATCTTACAAATTAAAAAAATGAGTTGGATTCATTTTATTTACCAACATATTATTGCTATGTGATTTGTAACAAACGGGTTTACCCGTGACATATTTCGAAGTCCCCTTGCACCCTCATCTCTAACAATTCAAAATAATATAATTAGCACTGCACCCCAGGACTGCCGCAAAAATAATATAGCGTTCTATTGTTAAGAGTAATAATTTGTAAATCGAGTCACCAAATGCAGATATCCTCCCTGCAATACGATATACGCACATATTTCACCTTAAAGTTTTAAGTCCCACGCAATAGGTGGTGAGCCTATTGCCATGCTGAAATGGACTTTGCGTTCAAAATTTCAAGCCGCCTATGATGCCTTTAACTTAGATTGTCATTTTACTGACAACGGTTTCAGTATCTACTGGTTGAATTTATAGTCGTTCTGGAACGGAAAGGTTTAGGCACAGTTTCGATAACAGAACCGATCGGCACTGTCAATTTGAAAATCAACATAAAAAAAATCGAAAATGTTCCTTGCGTCGAATACTCACGTTTGGAATGACTCCGAGAGGTATTTACTAGACGCGCTTGACGCTATGCAGAGACGTCTCTGCATAGCGTCAAGCGCGTATAGATGTTCATACCTGACTTGGGGTTCAGTATGTCGGGCTTGGCGTCCCCCTTGTCGGGAGGCGGCGGCGGAGGGTGCGGCGCGGCGTACGCGATGAGGAAGCGCCGCCCGTGCGCGTCCACCTGCACCGCGCTCTGCGAGGGGCGCTTCGTGCTCGTCGCGCTCACTCGCCGTCTGATCACAAACGAACATAATGTCACATAATAAACTACTACATACCCGTTCGCTCTAAGTTTGCCGCTAATTAGACGAAGTAAATTGACAGTAGCTAATGTCACTTCGTCATAGAAAACAAGCAACATTGTATGAAGAAGTGACATTAGTTGCTGTCAATTCACTTCGTCTAATTAAAAATTCAACTTAAGTAAGGAGCCGAGCGGCAAACTTAGAGCGAACGAGCAGTAGAACGAATTCCAGCCTCGGTAAATGGAGTTCTTTAAAAGGGGTCTTATAGACCCGCCGCCATCAGTCTTTTATCATCATCGGCAAAATAAATGCGTTGGGCTATGAATCGATTTCACCACTCGCAGTTACAAACAGTCATTCCGAAACGAATGAGACGCTAGCGGCGCGCAGCGATCAATCGTTTGATCTGGCGTGCAAGCGCATACGCATCGCTTGACAGTTTTATCCGCGATCGTGCGTAATGCAATTTGTTGTTTGAATATCGGTTTGGAGCGCGGAGGCATTAAATTTATAAATTTTACTGCCAACACCCATGATTGTGGATAATGAAAATCGCCAAATATTAGAAACTAGAAAATAAACATATGTTATAATAAAGATATGATAATCTACAAGAACTGTCTTCTTGGTTTTAAGATTCATTCACTGTTTGCCCAAACCTTCACTTACAATACTTTTTCTAGGATTTCTTCTGATGCTGTTCAAGCTGGGAGTCCATTCTAAAATGCAGGAAAAATTGTTGCAAAACAGAGTCGAAAATATGTTACGATATGCGAGGAACATGAAAAATCTTGCAAGGAACGCGAAAGATCTGCCCATGTTCCAAACTTTGATCATATTTTTAGTCGCAATTTATAATAAATTGATCCGCAGTCCAAATCTGACACCTCGTACGGCGGGTTGGAACGCAGTCTCGATGATGCGTGATCCGAAATGTACATTTGAACACCACTAATGAACGCATGGTCAGAGTCATCAGAGTGTACTGACTGCGCGAACACAGGGAAAGCGCTATCCATCCGTTGCATTAGGCTTTTGGGTTTGCCGTTTGCAACATTAAAGGCGACTACTTTTGAATATTTATCAATCGTCACCCTTTCTCCTTTTACTGCATCACAAAACAAGGTATAAGGTTAGGTTAAGTATAGAACTTACTTGCGCATTGTCATCACAACGATAGCGCCTGCCGCCGTCAGTATAACCCCGAGTGTCGCGAAAGCTGCTGCGATCGGGAACTTTGTCTCTGCTCGAGTTGTGCTTTCTGTGTGAGTAAAATTTATTGTATAAACTACATTATCGATATAAAACGGGCAATAATAAAATAAAAAAAGAGGTCTTAAGTACGAGTGGGAAAAAAGAGTCCACGGTAAAATTTTCTCCAAGACGTCAATTTTAATCAAAACTCATCCTCACCTGCCCGCTTCTCTGTATCTCTGAAGACCAGGTCACTCAATAGCACAGGGTCTGAGGAGCCCTTGCTATTTCGTGCTGTAACTGCCAAGTCTTCGTCTTCTTCGAGTGACCCCAGTATTGACCAGGATACGTTGAACCATATCACCATATCTACGAAAAAGGAGAGTGTCATTGGACTTTATTTCTTAAGAATGGATTTTCATATTAAGGTCCCGGATAGTGTGTGTCTGCCGTGCATCTTAATTTTATTTTCATACCCGACATGAAAATAAAAGTAAGATGCACGGCAGACACACACTATCCGGGACGCACAGTCTGTGAATTTTTTTTGCGAGTCGCAGACTCGATCGCACCACAGTATGATCTGCACATTATAATGAAAAATTACAGAATGAACGAAAATCGGGTACAACGGCATAACGTGCTATTGAAAGGAAATCTCTTAAAAAGAGAACGTCACAAGCTGTCACCCATCTCAGAACCCTTAACATAAGATGCTTAACATGTTTACAGACAGCTGAGTCAGCGAATCCGAGTGGTCGACATAGCACGCAGAATATTCGTTTTGAAGCGGCAGTGGGCAGGCCATACCTGTAGAAGAACCGATGGTAGGTGGAGCAAACGAGTTCTGGAGTGGAGACACATGGGGTAGGAAGATCACATGCCACATGGACGGACGACCTAATACAGGTTGCAGGGCCTATATTCAGCAGTGAACTGCCATAAGCCGATTTAATTTAATTTGAGCAAGCCAGCGAGGGCTTCAACGCTTTAATTGACACAAATTTATCGTTCATATTCAAATCCATTAAATCAACTGCATTCGATCAAACTTTGACAGACATCATGACTTCGGACGCACCATAAATCCATGACTTCGCCCATTGTAGTAATAAAACCAATTTGACACGAGCATGCGAAATTCGGTACACATGTAACAATCCTCGTCCAATTATCTCTTGTTAACGCAAACAGACGTTTTGACAAACCATATGTGCAGGCGGATATTCGACGGCGAACCAAACCAATTAACACTGCAGTAAATGTCTTTGTAAATATTAAATTTTGTTTTATGCAATTGATGCTATCGCTATATCATTATTATAATTTTTCTGATCATGGTAATTCACATACACATTCCTACATAAAAGTCACTCATTCCAATAGGAGGCAGCAACAGTATGAAAGCTTTTATAGAAGCAACCCTCACTTAAGAAGATGCAATGGCGAGAAATAATTACCTTGAATTCTAAATGTTTTTCTGATGATCATGATATAAATAATCAATATCAGGAAAATTTGTCTTGAAAGTGTGACAAAAACATTAAAATCGTAATGATTTCATGGACCTTTTCTATGTAAACTTAAAGTTTACTTCAGTCAAGTACACATTTTTTGAAGTTGTAACGATCTTTAATCATATCTGCCTATGGCAATCCTCTGCTGGACCAAGGTCTCTCTTAATTTATGCCACAACACAATGTTCTGCACATTTCGCATCCAGTGACACCCTGACAACTTTTTCAAGTCGTCGGATGACGGTTAATAACATTAACAAGAAAACCGTGAGATCGTTCTCACCAGGCTGCCCCTCTCTAACACGTTTATTGTGAAAGTGAAAGTTCAATCCGATTGGCGTTGTCATTTTTGTTTTATTTCAAACAACATGACCTAGTGACGTAGTTTAATGCGACAGAGTCACAGACTACAGACAAAGTCTCGCCATAAATCAATAAATAAATATTCACGGCCATTTCACACAACGCTATCTGATCCCAAAGTAAGCTAGGAATAACCTGCTTGTGTTATAGGTTTCAGACCACGGATATAAATACTTACATACTTTTTTAAATACATGCATATTATACATAGAAACACACAGACTCTTGAGACAAACATTTATGGGTCACACAAATATTTGTCTCCGGTGGGAATCGAACCCACGAACTCCAGCGCCGCAAGCGGTATCACTACCGACTGCGCCACAGAGGCAGACTGCACTCTATTTTATAGAGAGGGGCTAAAATGCAGAATGCAACCGATGACGCCAATGTAATTTGCGCAAATATCTGATTACACTCATCAATTCTAATAAATAACGATCTGTCATCAACCTTACATGATTATAACAGGAACTGAGTTACGTTGCTCATATATAATCATTACAAGTCTCGGGGAAACTTCCGTAACTTCCAACGAATTTTGTAAACAAGGTACTTATTGAGTACAAAGTCATGTAAGTACTTATACTTGCTACTTAAACTCGTAATAAGGCATACTTTCGCTGATAGATCTCTTAATTTGCTTTTCTTTGACTATGTGAAGCAAAGGAATATATATTCACGTCAGTTTCTCTACAGGGGCAGGTAGAGGCACATTAATTTTTTTTTTCCTAATATGGGTACCCTTTTCAGTAAGGTTTTTGCTAGGTCAATTCTCTGAAAACGATCACTGCATTAAGTCAACTATGCTACGGCCAGTCCGGAGTTATGTGATCATTGTGCAATTCCCATTTGCGAGCTTTTCAGTCGTTGAAACCACCGATGACTTCATCGGTGGTTTAAAAAAATCACAGGCAACTACAGTATGTTTCTGAAAGTTAGAATATACAAAGTGGTCACTAGTCTTGTCTAGTCTGGTGATCTAAACGTCCATAGGCTTTCCGTACCGACACTTAGACGTATAAAACAATCTTTGGAGTCCAAGTCTGCCTACTTGCATCATCCCCGCATAATGTGGACATACAGATACAGTCGACAACTCAGCTGGATGTTGAAAGATTCCTCCATTACGCGACCTAATCGACCTAAAGACCAAACATTTTAATACATGCAATCCAACTCACCAATATAACTAGGCGTGGTATTCGCGAGGACTCTATTCGCCTCCCCCAGCACATCTAGCGTGAAGTGCTGCGCCAGTCCCCCGTCGTACCCGGCCACACATCTCACGGAGAGGTACGGCTCCACACTCTTCTCGATACGTCGGGCGGTGCAGTTGCGAGGTGAGGATGGACGAGCTGTCAGAAGAGAAGTCACATAGATTTAAATAATACATGCATTTTTTTTATTAACGTGAGGGAAAATCCTTCATTGATGCTATTCTGTAAGCACGGTGAGCAGCCCACTCCCCGTCCTCAGGCCCCCGGTCATGGAGGCCGATAGTCTTCGGCGAAGACACGTCGGCGGCGTCCAAGCCGCCGTATGCAGAATTGGGGCGGGAGAGTTGTCTCCCGCTCCCGCTCCGCCGCCTCTTTCACGAGCATGACCTGCTCGCAGAAAAAGGCGACGCAGTCCCACTTACTTCCGCTGGAGACCATGGCTGACAGTGGCATACTATACGTCTACACTATTCTTACACGTTGGAGAGCCTATTGCAATACTGAAATGAACAGGCGAAAGTACGCGGAAGAAAGCGGCTACCCGTTGTTGAAATTTTCAAGTCTTTCGGACATTCAACCTGGCTTAATGACTACTACGTTAGGTACTGGCAGACGCAGCCAATGGTTTAACATGTCTTTCAGGAACACGTACAGGCTCGTATTATTTGGGAATATATCCGTAATGGTACTTCATCATCATGCCAATTCATCTTAGAACTGCGGGCCTATAACGGCAGCATTCATATTATGAAGCATAACAAAGAAGGATGTTTTGTGTTTCAAATTATATGAATTGTATGTCTCATAGAAACACACAACGTTGCCGTTTTAGACGTCAAACCATTGGCTGCGTCTGCCAGTAACGTAGTAGTCGTTGAGTCAAGTTGAATGTCTGATAGGCTTGAAAATTTCAACAACGGGTAGCCGCTACTTGCGCTTGTTCATTTCAATATTGCAATAGGCTCTCCAACGTGTGAGAATAGTGTGGACGTATAGTATGCCACTATCTACGCCTTCAGGTATAAAGCCGTGACTACATAGCCGCATCGTTGGTTTAGAGGTCGTAAGTGCGAATCCGAATCACGAGGTCGTGGGTTCAATTCCCATCGGGGACAATAATTGGTGTTTCTATTTATTAGAAGTATATGCAATCTACGCCGATTTCGGTATTGATCGTTCAAATATTTCTAAAAGATGTTGAAATTTTAAGTCGTAGTTTGCATATTTCTAGCAAATATCTTTATAATTCGAATTTGTAGAACAACATTTTACACTTTAGGAAAAGCGTAAATCTCACATTGGAATTTAAAATATTTAAGTAAGAAATCGCACAAGTTCTCTCGTAACCTTCCTACAGTAAGTCCCTAGTCGCTATAGCAAAACTTTAGCCGTATTTTAAACCGGCTGCCGAACGTTCCCGGTCGTTCCCGGTCACCGATCACCTCCGAACCGGGAATGTTTTAATTAACTTGCAAAATTATTAATTTACAAACCAATTTCTACTCGTAGCAGTATGAATTTATCTGGCTCGCGTTCGTGTAAGATATATTTGATTAATTGGTTTTCGCCGAATTTTGTTATAGATTCTACACCTAGCGATGATTGATTGGGTGTTAATTTTAGGAACTCGTTATTTAAGTTGAGATTAAATGCTGGATTATATTGATTTAGTTTCAAATATATTAACTCGGCTTTTTTTAATCGTTATTCTAATCTTACTTCTTACTAATATTAAAAATGCGAAAGTTTGTGAGTGTGGATGTTTGTTACTCTTCCACGCTCGAACGGCTCAACGGATCTAATTGAAGTTTGGTACAGGGATACATTATAGTCTGGAATAACACATAGGCTACTTTTTATCCCGGGAATAAGTTCCCACAAGAAGCGGGAACGAGAACAAATTTTACGCGGCCGCGAGCTTAATTTCAGCTAGTAATATTATAAATGTGACAGTTTGTGATGATGTATGTTACTCAATCACGCTCTAGCCTCTAAACAAATTTGCTGAAATACACATACACAGCTGTTCGTTTATTTTTGTTTCTACTAAGGTGGCCAACAAGCTTACGGCCGAACAGTTGGCTGGTTACCGTCGCTTATGGAAGTTTGCAACCACGGACTCAACAGAGGCGCCACGCAATCTACACACGCGCTGCCAACCCACTGTTAATATTTTTCAAGCCGCCCACCCACCGATAAGGCGCCCAACTTGGCTTAACGACTGCTATTTTACTGACAACCAGGACCAACCGCTTAACGTGCCTTCCGAAGCACGGAATGGCTTGCACAAAAATGTCACAAAGTGGTCACGAGATGGTCACCCATCCAAGAGCGGCCACAGTAAATGTTGCATACTACAGTCATTGTTTACAGAACACTGAGTCCGCGGTGCCACGAGCGAGTCTTTTAGACAGTTAGTGATCTAAAAAAGTAATCTTCTAACTTTTTTTACGCCAGTTGGCCTGTTTCGACACATGCCATAAAAAGATTGCCAGCAACCAACATGTGTATTGCCAACTTTACGGCCGATAGCTACTTATTGTCAGTTTACTAACTTAAATGACGTACTAAATGTGTACTGCATCTTTTCACCGGTTGTAAACCAAGAAATTTTCGGGACATTAGCTCTACATAAAGTAGATTAAATTCTTCAGTTTATGACGCATTAGACACGAGTAGCTGCAGTAAAGCACGTTTGCTGTTTTATCTGTTGTTTGATGGGACGAAGTTATTTTAATATGTCGTTGAAATGATTAGTCTTAGTGTCACGGAAACTGGACTCAACTGGATGCAACTGAGATTGGGGTACGAAATTTGATGGGGTTGGTATAGTCCAATCCTGCCCGAACTGGCAATAATGTCAACATGTCATGTTTTGACAATCGTTGTCTACAACAGATGCGTAGAAAAATATAGTATGACATATCATAGATTTTTTTAATATCCTGAGTAGGTATTTTAAATGAAAATAAACTATCATAAAGAAGTTATTTGGTGTCGAAATGATTGTAAGAATACTGTATGACTCCTGGATACTGGAATATAATCAGGGTAAATACTTGATTGCAAGTAACTATGGATATAAAGGATCAAATGTGTTTGTTTACATTTTTGCGCAAAGCTATTGAAATACAGTATACCTAGTTGACTAAAATCTTCAGACCTCTAAGCTTGTAGGTGGGCGAACCTGCCGCATGACGGAAATAGTAAATAACACTAAGGGTGCGTGCTTATTATGTCGTGACGAACTGACGACATATTGTCATGTGTTAGACTCGTGTATTTAAATGGAGGTCTTCACATATGAGACACATTACCAAGATCCATGGAAACAGGTAACACAATCAATCAATCAATCAAATCAGCCTATATCAATCCACTGCTGGATGTAGGACTCTCCCAAATCACGTCACAACACACGGTCCTGCGCCTTCCGCATCCAGTCAGTCCCAGCGACCTTTTTCAGGTCATCAACAACACACAACAAGGTAACACACACAACGGAAAAAAATCATGACTTAAATGCCGCGTGTCATCCCATCCATAAGGACGTATGTCAGAATGTCATAATCCAATGGAAACAGTTACGGTAGTCCTTCAATTATATCTTCTACTAGCTGACCCGCGCAACTTCGTTTGCTTCACATAAGAGAGAGTATTACCTGTTCCCGTCGCATTTACTCCCGTCGCGTTCAATACTACGTGAGAGAGAGAGAGAGAGAGAGAGAGAAAGGTTTCTCGTCGCGTGTATTCCCGTCGCATTATTTTTAGGAACAATTTCGTTTATGAAAGAGGTATCCCGTGTCATTATAGTAGAAAAATTGATTGCCGTTAAAATGGTTATTGTGCACCAACCCAAAGATAGACACATGCTATAACGCAATTTTTTTTTAACTTTTTTAAGAGAAACAATTTTGTAGTACATATTTTTTACATAACTATAAATATTTACGCAGCACACGCAACGCAGCTCTAAAAAGGAATAACTTTTCCTCCGTTTTTGAAACATTTACTGTTACTGCTCCGCTCCTATGCGTTGCAGCGTAATGCTATAGCCTATGACACTCCACAATAACGTAGCTTTCTATTGGTGAAATAATTTTTAAAATCGGTTCAGTAGATTACCCCTTACAATTTAACAAACACACAAACTTTACTTCTTTATAATATTAGTATAGATATATATATATAAAAGAAAGTCGTGTTAGTTACACTATTTATAACTCAAGAACGGCTGCACCGATCTGGTTGAAAGTTGGTGGCGAGGTAGCTTAAAACCAGGAGACGGACATAGGATACTTTTTATCCCGTTTCAGCGCGCTTTATTTTTATGCGCTTTTTTTGGACACTCACGTAAATGCGACGGGAACGGGTGATTTACTCTCTCTTATGTAACGCTAACGAAGTTGCGCGGGTCAGCTAGTTTTCAAATAATAAACGATTTCATTAAAAAAGACAAAATATTTCAACGATACACTGACGATGAACAGTCGGTAAAATGAAAATATTTTACGACAACTCAAACAGTTAAATGGATCTGGCTGAAATTTGGTACAGGTATAGAATTAGATGAATAACACATAGGCTTACCACTTATTATCCCGATAATATTCCCATGGGAAGCCGAGACAAGAGCATACGCGGGTGAAACTGCGGGCATCAGCTAGTAAAGTATACCTAAGTAGAAATAAAATGCAAGGAATTTGATAAAGAAGAATAAGTTTGAAAGGGGGCTACCTACTGCATGTGAAAAAACTCTCTTATCGCTCGCAGAAATTCTTTCACGCTTTCATAATTGTCGTGGAATTTTCTCGCTATGGACATTGATATTTTTCAAAGAATTTCTCTTTTTTAACTTCGAAGTAAAAATTCTTTCGACGTCGCGTCGTCTCAATACTTAGAATAGTAAATTTTATACTATTTGCGTACACGGCGCTGAGGTCCCCAGGTCAAATCAAATATTTGTTTCGGAGTTTGATAAAACGGAGTTTGCTGATGTTCTCTATGTTTAACTACTAAAATATTATTTACAGTTATATTATTATTTATAAATTGTGCTATGATGTTTGTAATGTACTTAGATATATGGACATTAGTCTGGAATAAATGAATTTGAATTGAATTGAATTAACGAGTATAATTATATTTAGTATCTAAATATATCAGCGTGTTTATAAATTTGGGCTTTATGACAATGTAGAAAAATATGTAGGTATTAATTTACGAAGTACGTTTTGAACTGATTGAAATATATTTTTCACCACAAGGCACATGGGATGATACCTATGTAAAAGTGTAAAAGTTTGTAAAGATGTGAGATGTCTGTTATTCAATCACGTTCTAGTTCTCTTAACCAATTTGTTTACAAAAATATTAACACACTAGCTGAGCCCGCAACTTCGTTTACGTCACATAAGGTGTATAAAAGGAGAGGTACTTCTTCATCAGACTCATCAAGCAGCGTGTGAAACTGCCCTGTTGGCTTAATCATAAAAGAGCTTAAAGATTAAGTCTATTCTATAACAATTCAGTCCACGCCTTCGGCGCGGACGAAACGCCAGTTTAGATTATGTTAAGCGGAGCTAACCATAAGGCGAAGTGCAATTGTGTCTCAAGCGATTCGGAGGGGGTGAAGCAGACGCAAGATGTTCGGGACGCTCCGTGCGTCGGAAACGTTTTCGCGCGTTAACCCGTTCACTACGCAATTGAAATCATTGACAGAAGTACAAGTTTACATAACAATTTTTTTCGCCCTGTTCAGATAAACCGCTTTAGATCTTCTACTCGTGAGCAACTTACGAATTGATTTTGATGCAATTTTTATCACTAACATGTAATGAAATTCATTTTCATAATAAGAATAGAACATTATATATTTAAGAAGTACTTCAATTTATTTTTTTACCTGTGACGATTTTTGCCAGGTTTAATGAAAAAGTAAGAATTTGCTGCCCCTATCCTTTATTGTTTATATTTTTTGGTACTTCCTTAAAAGGAAAAAGGAGGGTTCTGTACAAAAAAAAGACTGAAAAATATACCTGTATGGGAGCCCTCCTTAATTTTTTTTGTTCTTAGGATTCGTAAATTTTAAATGCCTAGCTATTGCAGTGGTGCATAAGATGACAGATACCCCCTACATACTTTTGATCGCACATGGCGCCACGTCAATGGGTTAGTCAACTTAGATACCGCCATAGAGTAAAATATATTGCAGATAAATAATTTGTGTTGGCTCCAGACACGCTCAAATAACTATTAATAACTTGAACGTCAATAAATGTGTAGTACGCACCGAAATTAATTTATTAATTAATGTTTTATCAGACTTGGCTCAATATTATTGACCATGTCCGGAGACTGAAATAAAATGGGTTTTATTTGCAGTGACTTTAAAGCCGCGTCCGCTGGTCCTTGTGTTCTTGATGTTTTCGCTGGTGGTAATTATTAATGGATGTGGCTGTGACTGCTTGAGTTGTAATTGAGTACCTATTTGTTTATTATTATTGTTATCTTTTGGTTTAATTGTAGCATGGTTACTGAAATTGTTAGTGAATTTCGGATTCTGTAATACTGACTTCATGGGCGTGTTATTGTTTCTGAAATTGCATGTAGAAAAGAAAAGATGCTGTCCTGTAGTTTTGCAATAAACATTTATTTATTTGTTTAGATAGATAGTCTCAGTAATAGGGTCGCGTTATTACAGATTATTTATACTGTTGGATGATGGCACTTGGTGGAGCCTGCAGCGCATATTGAATAATCACCACTTGTACTGTTCTACAGCATTTATTTACTCTACACCTGACCGCTTTTGCCTTTTAGCATTTTCAAAAGGATATACTTTCTCCTCTTTCCATTTTTACCCTTTGGATACGGATCTGTAAAAAACGGCCAAGTTCAAGTTGGACTGGCACACTGATGAAGATTTCGTAACAAAAAAAAACGCCAGAAGATTACGTTGTATGGGAGTAACCTTATTTTTTTCTTTATCTAGTGTTATTATAGTTGTTACAGCGGTAGCAGAAACACATCTTTGAAATATATTACTGCCTAGTTCATGAGATACAGATGAACAAACTTTTGGTTTGGCTAAGAAAACGAAGAATTATACAAAAACGAATATTGCTATTTGCATAATATGCAAGGGTGTAAAGGAATAAATTTCGATACTAGTTTTTTAAACTAGACAAGGCTTTAGTCCTGTCCAAATGATTACCATTTCCCAAATTAAACATTCTACGTTTCACTTCGCATAGCTATTGCCCACAGCTTCAGCTGTGTAGAATTCTGTTCGCGATCCCTCCTGCCATTGGGTCATATCCAGGGATAAAATAGCCTTTATGCTATTTTCTAAATTATCTTACTTCTTACTAATATTATAAATGCGAAAGTTTGTGAGTGTAGATGTTTGTTACTCTTTCACGCTCTAACGGCTAAACGGATCTGGCTGAAATTTAGTACAGGGGTAGATATAGGCCTGGAATAACACATAGGCTACTTTTTATCCCGGCAATCAGTTTCCACGGGAAGCAGAAACGGGAACAAAACTAGACGCGGGCGGAGCTGCGGGCGTCAGCTAGTGTATAATATGTCCAGGAATACATTGCAGTCTGGAAAAGCATAAAATAATTATAATAGGCCACCAATTACAGCCAGATCTGCTCAACCGTTGGAACGTGATTTTGTCACTAACATCTTTACAGACTTTCATATATCATAATTAAATAATTCGTAAATCATATTAAATCATCAGGTACTTTTATATATTCTGCTTTTCCGTGCTTCTGAGCCGTTGGTCCCGGCCTTTTCAGTAACATATATTCACAAAATCATCTTCTAGCGCTTAACATATAGGTACCACTATCCATTGAACATTGTATTACTATTTTACATTATGGCTTAAAAACAAAGTTAGGGTTGTATTGACTGTATCGGGTTGTATGTAAGCTGTTTATTTTCAGTTCACTGTTGGTTAAAATTCAAACTGAGGTGACGGGAGGCCTCGAACCGTTGGCGCAGCGAAGAACCATAGCGTCCTTGGCTGCCTTCTATCGAATGTATCACGGCGAATGTTCTGAAGAGCTCTTCAACCTGATCCTACCCTCTCCTTTCCGATCCCGAACAACACGTGCCGGGCAACGATGCCACTCACACACAGTGGAGAGAATCTTCGCCAGAACTGAGCGTTTCAAAAGATCGTTCCTCTGTCGAACTATAAAAACATGGAACGACCTGCCCGCACACGTGTTTCCCTCATCTTACAATCCCGGGTTATTCAAGAGGAGCGTGAAGAGGCACATCACAGTGCCGCCAACTTGAGGACCGCTGTCAGAAGTGGCCCTCAATCGCTAGATGCGCCACGGCTTTCCATCAGGCTGGTGGCGACGTCAATTTGGCGAGCTAAATATAAAAAAACCGGCCAAGTGCGAGTTGGACTCGCCCATGAAGGGTTTCGTAGCAGCAATTAACATAATATAAAAGTTCTTATAGTTCGTTGTAACTTTGATTAATGTTTTAATACGTTCGCAGTGGTAGTGATTTTTATAACCGAAAATTGTGGTTAACATCGTATTAAAAAAAAAATACCAGCTCTATCTCGTTCAAACTAATTTTCGTTGGTAGTTTTTATGGCAAAATACATCACATATTTTTTTTAGATTTATTATTCTCTTAGTTTAGAAGTTAGAGGGGGGGGGGGGCACATTTTTTCACTTTGGAAGTGTCTCTGGCGCAAACTATTCACTTTAGAAAAAAATGATGTTAAAACCTCAATAGCATTTTTAAAGACCTATCTATAGATACCCCACACGTATGGGTCTGATGAAAAAACAAATTTTGAGTTTCAGTTCTGAGTATGGGGATCCCCAAATTTTACTGCTTTTTTCTAGTTTTATTTAAGAATGCTAATGCGGTTCACAGAATACATATAGTTACCAAGTTTCAACAGCATAGGCCTTATAGTTTTGGAGAAAAGTGGCTGTGACACACGGACGGACAGACAGACAGACATGACGAATCTATAAGAGTTCCGTTTTTGCCATTTGGCTACGAAACCCTAAAAAAGAAACTTATACTTACAACTTCAAATTCAATAACTACCTACATCAACTACGACGTACGAGTAGTAAAGTAAGACTACGAGAATATCAACAATACGCAATACGTGCCTTGAAAGCTGTAATTTTGGATAGAAGAATACCAATTTTTTGAGTTTAATATATCTTTAGAATTTATTATAGACTCAATTAAGGTTTATACCTACTGTTATATTGTAAACTAGCTGATCCGCGCAACTTCGTTTGCGTGATGAATGAAGAACCGCTCGACCGATTTTGTGCAAACTTCACATAAACCATCAACTAAATAGTCCAAACAAAGCCTAGACATTTGGTTTGGATAGGTGAGCTCGTTCTTGAGTTATAAAATTACAACGAAAAGTGGTTTTTTTTTATATAGATAGATAGATTTGTTGTTATGCCGGCAACAAAAATACATCGTCAAATTCATAATGCATAAATATGAGCCAAGTAAATTTATTTATTAAATACATTTCTTAATTCAATGGCTAAACTACTACTTGACACTACTTCTCTTCTAAGCAATTGACATCGAAACTTAGTTGCTTCTTCAGGTAGTCCCAGCCTACGACGTTTAAACAAACCGAACTGCTGTAGGCTTGTCCTCCTAATACAGATGGTCCAACCAAGACCTGGTATCGTAATAACAATGTAAATTTCATCAGCTGAGCGTTCATGTTCATTTTAATGGCTCTTTTCAGTCCTGTCGAATGTAGTCTTCGTAGAGGCCATTCCCGTATTTTACAAAGACTTAGTGAGTATGTTTCCTGACAGAATGCAGTCAGCACTATATGTAGAATAAAGTTCATGCCTTCCATGATCACTCTGCTGACAATATTTGTCATAAGGATTGAGCTTAGATGGTAACATGCGGTGTTATTTTATTGACCAGTGGATACTACCTGAAGCGTGGTCTTTCATTTTTTCTAGCAAGCCATCTTAGCTTTTCTTCTCACAAATGTATTTTTGTCACACAAAACTTCCGTATAGCATATTGGTTAATATTATACTAAAATAGCGCTTTTTATTTAACTTTATGGCTTTGTAGTAAAATCCTCTCTTTGAAGTCTGAAGTAAAACCATATTTCTAACATAAATGACAACGCTTTCACAAATTATGTGTCAAAATAAAAAGTAATTTAAGTATAAAAGAAGAGTATTTAAGGAGTATTGATATCAACTCCGGAGAAAATCGACCCCAAAATAATTTAAATTCCCTTTTTAGCTCGTTATAGCATAAATTTCAATAAAATACGAAACACGTCTTCAATAAATTATTTTAATAATGCTATATGCCAAATTTTAAGTAGATCGGACCATGGAATCACGCTATCCCATACAAACTTTACCCTCCTTTTTTATACCTTTGGAGGTAAAATTTAAACTAAATTTTTAATTTTTTATTTTTAATTTTTAATTTTTAATTTAAATTTTTTAAGGTGGAATTTGCAAAAATGTTAAAATTACTTTTTTCAAATTGTAACAAACAACGCTCATGCTTAGTTTCATCATCGTATCATTAACCGTTTAAGCAATAATTGATAATAACTTTGGGTCTAGGGATCGAACCGCAAAATTAAGTTTGCTTTGAATTCTATATACATTTCCGGAATAAAAAGTACCCAGTGTGGTGCCCAGGCTATTAAAGAATAATTATACTAAGTTTCATCGTAATCGAACCGGTAGTTTTTGCGTGATGCCTGAACAAACAGACAGACAGACAGACAGACAGACAAAAATTTTTTTAAGCACATTTTTGGGTTCGGTGTCGGTCTAGTAACACCCCCTGCTATTTATTTTTTTGATATTTTGAATGTACAGAATTTTCACTTCTACAGATTTATTATAAGTATAGATTTAGGAGAATTTGCCCACTGATTTATCAGTCATTAGTATTATACTCGTAATAACATTGATTTTACTTAAATATTAATATAAACAATGTACATGTTATAAGCTCGGTCAGGGCGTCACATACATGAGCGCATTTATAGGTGAATCTTCTGGACTTATCTATTATGTGGCATCAGGCAAACTTTGTATTGGAAAGTATGAAAACGTTACTATAACTTATATAATACACCAAAGAAACTTCCCCAAACAGATGCGATATTTTTACGCTCTTGAGCTTAAGCCATGAATACTTCCTTTTTTGTTTTTTTTTTATTACCTATTTTCGTTACTACGGCAGCGAATTACGTCAGCGGGCGTGACAAAGTTGTATACGGGTGTCCTCAACGAAGCCTGGTGGCTGATAGCGGCAAAATGCACTCCCGCTCAACAAAACGTTTTTTTTATTAAAACAATATGTTTTTAATAAATAAATAACTGCATAGGGCCTCGAGGTAACTTTTTAGGGACATGGAAATAAAAAATTTGTGTGGTACATTATATAACTACTGAATGAAATTGATTACAGTCGAGGCGGTCACAGGTAAATTTACAGATTCGAGGGAACTTTGGGATTATTTTCTATCGAGCCGAATTTACTCAATCGTGTTTTGGAGAGCTGACATCCCTAGTCAATATACTTAATAATAATTATCCATTTAAAAAATTGTGAAATCTTTGTTAACACCTTTGCAAAATTGGTTCGAAATATGTCAAAATTATGTATTTTGAGTCCCACTTCACGTTAACACAATAAAGAAAACCGCATTGCAATCGGTAAAGCGGTTGCTGAGATTAGCGTGCACAAACGTACAGACAAACAGACATACAGACAAACAGACAAAAATTCTAAAAATCATTGTTTTGGGTTCTACTGCGTTCATAAAGCCCCCCTATAATATTTTTTCTCATTTATCTTTCATGTACAGACAGCGACCTGTTACGATTTTATTATATGTATATTGATTGTAGTCTACTTCTCTAAAATTATTTTTGAAAGCAATTAGTATGTTAACTGATCATAAATTTTAAATATGAAGAAATAATTGGTTTCGAGCAGGATTTAAACCTGCATCTTCTCGCATACCGTGCAAGATGCTTAACCACATATTTAAAATTTACTTCTGTAAAAGCTCCTGTAAAAAACGAATACAAAAAAACTTCAGCACGAAGAATAATGCTTCCTAATGTTCCGTAAAAAAAGTACTTTTCTAATATCTGTATTAAAATCGGACCATATTGCGGATAGATAAGACTTTACTGTCAGTTTGTCTGTCTGTCACACATGTTTATCATGAACCGTGATAACGTGACTATTTCTGCTGACGCTTGAACTGCAAACACTGAAAACAAATATAAAATCCTATTTAAGAGCCTACCAGACACCAAATTGTTAAAAGAAGATAGAAGATATATATTTTAGCGTGCAAGAAAGAGAGAGATGCGATCGGTTTTTGTGCGCTTTTAACGAAATAAATTAATTATAAAAAAACTATAACCAATACGAAAAAAAAGCTCTAATGGAAATGAAGATTTTACTATTGTCTTTCTTATAAATATTTTATATTATAAAAATAACTTACAACATACGAGATCTAGCTTAAAATTTCACGAAATCGAGATATTTTTAACCCAAAAATCTATAGAGAATTTTATCAGTAATCGTGTTGAGTCTAGAGCGTTTATAGTTCATGAACTGAAGTTATCTGTGTTCAAATTTTAATTCAGCAGACCTCACCAGTCCTGCGATCTAGATCAAAGTAATAGTCTATTTGGCGTCATATGGACTCTTAACAGGGGGCTACCCTACAATAAACGTAATAATTTGCAGGGTTTTGGTACAGAACTTTTTGTGTGAGAATCCGACTCTTAATTAACCGATTTATTTTTGGCAGTATTGGAAATGGACACAATCTATGGAACCTTGTAAGAAGGCTTGCGCCAAAATCTCATCCACTTGCAGGTAAGGTTAGTTTGGTCACCAAAGCGCTTTCCTCAAAACTCTCTCGAACTATAACGTTGACCAGGCTACACTGACCCCTACGGACATACCTGCAGGAACAATCTGGAACACACACGGCCGCTTCTGTCGTCCAACCGTGTTGGACGCGCGACACAGCAGCGCGCCGTAGTCACGCTCACTGGCGGCGCGGTAGCGGAGTTCACTTGACGTGCCTCCGGTAGACACTGTATGAAAATACTGATGATTTAGTACACAGATTTTAGAACTAAAAGGCAGATGACACTTATCGAACAAGAAAGTGAAGCCAGGAAAGCAAATACTACATCCGAAAGTGAGTACTGTAACGCGGCAGTGCTAAACACTGTTCACACGTAACGAGTGATTTTTCGTTTATCGTGAATAATGCTGTCATAATCATCTCACATCTAGATAATCTCCGTCCACTTTTGTTTTTAATATTTGCTTGCTTCGTTCGGTAAGCGTCATTCGTCGTTAGATATAAAGTCCGTGCTTTGGTATAACATTTTCATACGTACATACATATAGTCACGCCTTTATCCCCGAAGGAGTAGGTAGAGGCATATTATATGCCCACATTTCACCTTTTATGATCATGGTCACCCATCCAAGGATCGGCCATAGTAAATGTTGCTTACTGCAGTGATCGTTTACAGAAAACTGAGTCTGCGGGGCCACGAGAGCGCTTCAATAACATTTTCAATTGCAAGTAAAGCCTAACTAGATAATGTTTGAGAATGGATGTCAATCTCATTCAGTGCAGAATTCTCTGTTAAATCATAGAAACTTGGAACACTCTGCCAGCGCACGTGTTTCTATCCTTTTAAAACCCCGGGTTCGCGGAGCGTAATGAGGCACATCATAGGTCACTACCAATAGTTTTGTAGATAGTGATAGTTACTCTCAACTAACCATAGCATGGCTTTCCATTTCACCAGATGATAAAATTCTATAATATCATTACAAGAATAGGTACCCGCTGAACGAATAAATGAATACAGTTTGTTGGACTGTAGCCAAAACTTGGATAATGATAAAATAATGTACTGTTTATTTTTGCTATATATTTTCATTCCAAAATATTTCGACTTGAATTAAGTAAACTTTGCTGTTGAATAAAATATTATATTTTTGAAATGTAATATTGCAAAGCTCTTTATTTACCTAGAATTTATTTAATGTTCTTTCATTGTAATTTCTATGAAGTATGTTTTTTCTCTTAAAATATAACAGTTTTTACCTATAATGCTTGAACATTACAGCAATTTTAGCTAGCCGCCTTTTCATTATTCAGCAAATGTACCGACTTGCAGGTGAGAATACTTTGGGCTCCATGTATTATGAAATATGCTAGGAATGAGGTTGAAAGTTTTTAGTCGGAAAAAATCTTGCACGTAGGTAGAATTTCTTTTCTTTTTGTTGAATCTTTAGCTTTCTACAATGACTTGGTGGGAAATTATGGCTACATCTAATGATGTGTCACTGTCACAGTCCACAAAACTCTGACTGTTGTCCTCAAATTGACAGCGCAACACGTGTCCCATAACTTGATGGTCTACTGGAAAATACGTGCGCTGGAAGAGGTTCAAAATATGTATTTTTTGATAGAGAAAGATCTTGTGAATCGCTGTGGTGGAAGAACTCGGTGTTTTAAGAAGAGTGAAACACATGCGCAGGACGTTCTAAGTTTCGATGGATCAAAAGAGAATTCTTTTTTTTTTGAATAGCTCCGTTCCAGCAAAGACTCTTTTAAACTGATGATTTGCCTCCTCAAACTCCGCTGGAAGAACTCGGTATTGTAAGAGGAGTTTGTATAGATGGACAGAGAAAATATATTTTGAATCGCTTGTGTCTGGCGAAGGTAGTATTTGGTATGATTTGTAATAAAAACAGAGATTTGGTCAATCTTCTAGGCGATTAGTTCAAATCAATGAAAATTAGGTTAGATCTATGATAATAAACCTAACCCAAGTTATCTCTCAACCCCGGCTACATGACGAAGAGGAATACCACGAGGCTTAGTGGGTAGGATGGCCCCTTCTCAGATCGGGCCGAGAGCCTACACACCGTCTTAGCTGCTCCTGCGGCTGGGAAGACGGCGCATATAGGCATTCCCCGCGTCAACAAAAAGCAACCTAAGTTATTTGACCATAATCCCTATTTTTATCATAATTATCCCTGCTACATGTATAAAAAAGGCTAGTAATTACAAAGTATCACTCACCATATCGAGCAGGCGACACCTGGAAGCTCTCCCCGCTGTTGTTGAACTGCCAGTAGAAGGTGACGTCGGCGGGGTCCGCGTGCACGGTGCAGCGCACGCGGAGCGGCTCGTCGAGCCGCGCGCCGATCAGTACGGGCGATGGTTGCGCGCATGTTGGCGCGTCTGTGAGTTTTACACGTCATACAAAAATGTCAAGATTATTTTTACAAAAAATGTACAAAAATATGATGATGAGAGGTATTTGGTCGAGAAAAGAAAATAATTATAATACAATCCTGCGGTTCAGTCAGTTGACAGACAGAACGTAAAGAACTATTGAGTATTTGACAGCTGGTCCACCGGAAACTTAATATTGGCGGAATTGCGGTTAGGTACTCCTCCACAAAATTTGAGAAGGAGTAACCACAATTCCGCTAGGCATTTAATGCCTTAAACCAACATTGAAGTTGACGATGTTAAGAAATTATAAACTTTTCGTAAAACTATGATAATAAAATGTAATAAAAATAAGTAAGTAATATTAGATTTTCAAACTGAATTTTATAGATGGTACACATTTTTGAAAAATATTACTAAAAGAAAGGAATGGTACCGCATTTAAAACATATTTCCTAAAATGCAAGAACATGAAATAGATAATATGAGAAACACTTCTAAAAACTCACATTGAACTCTAAGATACACAGCCTGACTGCTAGACTCTCCCATCTGGTTCGCAGCCCTGCAGGTGTAGAGGCCACCATCTCTTCTCTTCACTCCTTGCAGCACCAGAGACTTGGTGCTGATGAACACTCCTGATGACATGTTTTGGTTTACTGGATGATCCTGGGATGGAGAAATCTATGTTAATGAAATTACTGGGTGACTTCACAGATTATAAAACTAAAGACAGATTAGAGCATGCTGCATGAAAGGGACAGATTAGACAGGCGGATGCCAAACAAGAAAGTGAGACCAAAAAAGCAAATACTAAATCAAGAAGTCTCCCTGTCTAAGTTTTCCCAAACGCCTACAATATGGAGTTCTTCAAAAGGGACCTTAGAAGGTTCTTACAGGATGGCTCTTGTGTTTCAAACGTCTATAGGCTGCGGTGACCACCAGTACATCTGGTGGGCCGTATGCTTGTCTTCCACTGTGGTAGTATAAAAAAAAGGATAATAATGTGTAGACTCCTAAATTACCCGTTACCTGTGAACAGTGTCTAGCACCTCGCTTCTGTACCCACCTTTTGATTTAGTATTTCCTTTTTTGGCCTCACTTTCTTGTTCAGCATGCGTCATATGCCCTTAGTTATAAAATCTGTGAGTGACTCACCTTAACGGTCAGCTTGTTCAGTTCAAACTATGGGGCTTAAAAGTCTCATGTCCCTGGCCTACGATAACCAATTTAGATCGAGTGGGCCATATGTTTGCCACTTTAGTAGTATAAAAAATAGACTTGCTTTGCAGCCATTGTTTATCCAGTTGAGTTCTACGATCCACAAAATACATGAAATTATTTGACCTAACTGACTGCTGGGTTGTGTAATTATTACCAAATGATGCTTTACAAATGTTTATTACAAAACAACAGCCGTTTTATTGCTTACCACACTTAAATTTTATTATGTACTTAACTCTAAGTGACCACAAAATTAAATAATATAAAGGCACTAAAGGCCTCATATGCATAATATAATGTCATGAAGCTAAACATAAAGAAATTAAATGCAGCTATCATGCTTTATTCTATTTAGTTGAGATATGTGGTTCTAGTTTAATATTTGCTACAATCATTTTGAATAACCTGATTGCTGACTGTGCACAATTAAGATTATTCTGTTACTTATAAGCTAAGTGAAGTTTTCCCGTATAAATTTCCGACAGGAACTTATTCCCAAACCCCTTCGTACACACATCCGTTGAAAGTTTTCTAAACTCAAAATTTCCCTCGAGGGGGTAGGCTGAGTTGCATTAACCAGCCTTACTTAGCCAAATGTTATTGACTCCACGTAAAACGAGGCAGGCCTATTGCCGTAGAGTAATTTATTATGTAGATATACTTACAGGAAAAGATAAGGATTTTCGCAAGTCATTCGAGGTCATATACGAGACAGAAAAAGAACGAGACCCATATTTGGGCCACCAACTTGAAAGTTTTTTTTTACGTGAAGAATAATCCTTACGGATGCTATACCGGACTTCTACCGACTTAAAAACCTCACGTATTCTGCCTAACAGCCTACGGTTGGAAGCCAAGATACTCCAAGACTCCCAACAGACCTACGACTACCACTGCGGCCTCACCTAGGGGAACTTGAAGGCTTTTGGGAGTGGTCTCCAATTGCAAGATATCACCCCTTTCCAACAAGCAGACATCATCATTTTGACGTGCTAAAAAGGTTACAAAGCACATCCAAAGACAAATTCTTGTGGTCTGTGAGAGTTAACCCCAATCGCTTAGTATCACCATGGCTTTCCATCAGGCCATGTTGAAGGGCTGCTAACTCGAGGACTGTGAAAGTGACGTCCAATTGCTAGATATCGGTATAGGTGGCGTGACATGACACAGATGCCGTGACGGGCTAAAGAAAGAACGAGGTACATGATTGAGTCGCCAACTTGAAGGTTGCTTGATGGACATTTAAAAGTGGCTACCGATTGCTAGATGTCACCAAGCGCGTCATGTCAGCGAGCTAAATATAAAGAAGAAAGGTTCTAGACAGTTCTGTAGACTCACTCACGTTATGGTACCAGGAGATGCGGTGTTCTCTCGGGTTGGCTTTGATGTTGCACTCGAAGTACACGTCGTCTCCCTCCTTTATGTCGTTGGGATTTAAAGTGCTGCCTAGTGACATTACTAGGACTGGTCTGTCTGTTGACAAAGAGGAACATTGATTTTATTGGTCTATTTTTATTGTACAATAGAGAACACACAATACAAAAAGGTAAAAGTAATGAAGTAGTATAAAAATCCGGCCAAGTGCAAGTCGAATTCGCGCACGTTGGGTTTCGTACCAAAAAATGGCAAAAAATACGTTTTTGTAGTAATATAAAATCCCCGTCCTGATACCTATCCCTGGGCCAAATCAGCTAAATGCGTCCAGTCGTTAGAGAGTGTCAAACATCCAGATCCAGACATCCTGACATCTACACTCACAAACTTCAATCAATTTAATCAAATCAGCCTATGGCAGTCCACTGCTGGGCCGTAGGCCTCTCCCAATCTACGCCAGAACACGCAGTCCTGCGCTTTGCACATTTTGTTCCAGCCTGCGTCCTTTCCAGGTCTATGGTCTATCTGAAAGGGAAGAACGTCCTACCACTTATACCTGATCCCGCCCTCCCCTTTCCGATTCCGAACAACGCGTGCCGGGCAGAAATGCCACTCATACAGAGTGGAGAGAATCTTCGCCAAAACTAAGCGTTTCAAAACAATCGTTCCTCTGTCAAACTATAAAAACATGGAACGACCTGCCCGCACACGTGTTTCCCTCATTCTTCAAGAGGTTCTTCAAGAGGAGCGTGAAAAGGCACATCACAGGGCCGCCAACTTGAGGACCACTGTCGAAAGTCTTACGGACTGTGAGACTAGACCCCAATCGCTAGATGCGCCACGGCTTACCATCAGGCTGGTGGCGACGGCAATTTGGCGAAATAATTATTTAAAAAAAAACCATGTGTTTTCCAAGTCACGGTCTCCCGTTTAGAACCCATCTGCTCCACCAAGTTATAATTAGTTTATTGCAAGTAGTGTTGCAGCAGTAGTATGTTGGAACACATTTTCCAGTAAATGTGTAAATATCGCTATAGTGTATAAAGGCAAGCTGTGCACTGAAATAGTTGGCTTAACTTGGTTGAACTTCGTCAAACTTCGACAAACTTGTACATATTCTTTGCGAACTTTTCCATTTTTCGCTAGGCACTGACATGGACTAGGTTTTGATGTTCAATATGATGTTTATTAAATACTAGCCGTATCCTACGGGTTTTCCCTATGAACTGCTGCGAACTCACTCGTATTTACAAATTTTTGAAACAATATGATAGTTACGATGCAATTTGGACAGTTCAGTGAAGTCATTTCTATTACTTTCCAGCTCCTTAGACAATACATGGCCTCAATCTAATAATTTGTGATTGAATAAATTTAAACCTTCTATTCCACATACCTACGTTTCTAATTTATTTACATTTTACATTTAATTTATTTACATTTACATAGCGAATTCGCACGTCAACTCACGGCACTAATCTGGAGCCGGCATCAAAATAGCTAGGGTTCTAGCGAGACAAACGAACAGTAAATCCATTTTAATAAATTAACAAAGTGTTCTTTCTTACAAAAATATGTACTTACAAACAACACTCATTCTGAACGAGTCTTCGAGCGCCACTCTGAGTACAGGATTATCAGCGCGACACCTGATGACTGCGCCGTCGTCCTCCGGTTCTGGCAGCAAGGTGAGGTGACTGATTGTGGTCGTTTCGTTTGTGAACTAGATACTTTATCAAAATACTTACAAACAACACTCATTCTGAACGAGTCTTCGAGCGCCACTCTGAGTACAGGATTGTCAGCTCGACACCTCATGACTGCGCCATCATCATCCGGTTCTGGCAGCATGGTGAAGCGACTGATGGTGGTGGTTTGTGAACTAGATACTTTATTAAATACTTACAAACAACACTCATTCTGAACGAGTCTTCGAGCGCCACTCTGAGTACAGGATTGTCAGCTCGACACCTGATGACTGCGCCATCATCCTCCGGTTCTGGCAGCATGGTGAGGCGACTGATGGTGGTGGTTTCGTTTGTGAACTCGCTGTGCTGTGAGGGATAGATAGGAGTTTTATGAATGACGTTGTTTGGTTGATATTGAGCATCCTGTGTTGGGAGTCCTGGGGCATCCTTCCGAGGGCTTACCCGGGGCTCCCAACCATAGGCTGTTGGGCGTTACGTGAGGTTTTTTAGTCGGTAGTAGTCCGGCATAACATCGATGAGGATTTTCCCTCACGTAAGACAAAAAAAAAGCCCTTACAGTATAATTTACTTTTAATACACTTTTTGAAATTAGCTAAGCCACAGTTAAAAGCTTACTTTTTATTTCATTTGGAAGCCTGTTGTAAAAACGTATACAGTTACCCAGCAAAGAATTACTGACTTTTTTCAGTCTACATCGGTGTAGACTGAAAAAAGTCAGTAATTCTTTGAATACCAGACATAAAAATAACCAGCAAGGTTATTTTTATATCTGGTATTTATTTTGTGTATATCGCTTAACTTAATGACTGGATGCGGAAGGCGTAGGGCCTCGTGTTGTGGCTGGAGGAGACCTACGTCCAGCAGTGGAGTCCCACAGGCGGATTTGATTGATCATGGATCTTTGGAAGGTCGGAGGCAGGGACTGGATGCGAATGGCGCAGGGCCGTCCAATGGAAGGACATAGGCTACTTTTTAACTGAAAGCGCAAATCAGGGTAACGCTTTCACGCGATAAGAACTTCTACTTCTTTACTGGCGCGACATAATCTGACCACGATTTTTCAGCTTGAAACAGCATCATTTCTAATCGCAGTTTCAGAATGGGATCTGAACCATTTATTTCACTGCGTAGCATTAACAATATAATTAATGGTGTTCTATGGGTATGTGAAGATTGATATTTTCACTTTCATTATTAGAAGAGATAACAACATGTAGATTGAGTTATAGATTTACAATTCCAAAATATCGGTTACAAGTTATGCTAATATACCGTTAACTCCAATACAAGTGATAATAATTTTAAATATCTTTCTGTCTGCTTATAAAACCGTACACAATACTTCATTATTAACCACTTTAACTGAAACTCCAACTCCATTTAATTTCACGACAAACTTTGTTGTTCGTCTTGGCGCGTCTACTTGATCGTAATGGATCATTAATATTGTAGCTATCCAGTCTAGAATCTTGTTGATATTGTACTCAATTTGTAACTTTGTAATGCATAATAGCTATTAGGTATAAGTTGTGTCTGAAATGTATGTTGATATTCATTAACGTTAGAGTTAAGTGTAGGTACCTCACTACGGCACCGAGTGGTAGCCGTATGTCTGTTAGGAGTCCTGGGACATCCTTCCGAGGGCTTACCCGGGGCTCCCAACCATAGGCTGTTACGCGAAACGTGAGGTTTTTTAGTCGGTAGGAGTTCGGCATAGCATCCATGATGGATTTTCCCTCACGTTGAATAAAAAAAAAAGTGTACCTCTCACAAGGAATTTCAATACATTATTGAAACTTCAGCTGGTAAAGGTACAGGTGACATTTGTCTCATTAGTCTAGAGGTTCGATTCCCACAGGAGACAAAAATCTGTGTGATCCATAAATGTACTGGTGTTTCTATGTAAGTACGTATTCAAAAGTATAAAAGTATTAATATCCGTGGTCTGATAACCATAACACAAGCAGGTTATTCCTAGCTTACTTTGAGATTAGATAGCGTTGTGTGAAAATGTCTGTAAATATTTGATTTACGGAATTGGTGATATTTTTAAAGAATGAGGTGTGTTATTAATGTTGTTGAATGGCAATGCCTATTCGCTTAGAGAGAAATCCGCCAGCCCTTGGGACAAATAACATCTGCTTGTTGGTATTTACTGGAAGCCACGGCTAGTTAGCTTTTTATTCCAGTCGCTATAAATTTCCTTATCAAGACACTTGTGAATAATTTCATTGCTACATAATTTCCTTACCCGTCCTCTAGTATAACTCCTGTTCTCCCTGAACCAGGTGACCTGTGCTGCCGGTCGGCTGCCATGGGTCACGCAGATCAGCGTCATTTCTGAGTCCGCAGACATCTGGGTTGGTTTGTTTGTGATCAGCACTGATGTTGGCCGCACTGTACAAAAGAAATAAGCTAAACATTGAATTATAATAAAGTCTAAGTAATAAGGCACGCGCTTATGAAGTATCTGATACTCGTAGCAACCGAGATCCTTGGGGTTTAAGCCAGCCTCACCTGCAAGTTGTGTAGCCGCTGGGAAACGGATTAAGTTATGGCAAAGAAATGGACAATTTTAAACAAAACCCTGTTGGTACAGGGTTTTGTTTAAATTGGCCATTCTTTGATGAATATAAAAATTTTAAAGTGGGAGTATTGTAGGAGAAGGTAAAGGTTTTGCGACTTTGCCTCCTTGTGCGTATTCTACCGCCTGTAGAATGGTTTGTGCTCTGAAGAATTATTTTATATGATGCCCACGGCTACTTTCTGTCATCGCACCGCTCGCAATAAACAGGGTGTTCATCCTCACACTTTGTGTAGCGTTTGAGCACGGTTAGATCCGGTAGGGGCTTTCTCCCGCGTACTCTTTGATTGTGGAATGATCTCCCTGCCTTGGTTTTCCCAAATGCCTACAGTATGGGGTTCTTCAAAAGGGGTCTGAGAAGGTTTTTGCAGGGTCGGCAGCGCAAGTGTAGCGCCTCCGGTGTGCAAGCGTCCATAGGTTGCGTTGAATCTGGTGGACCGTATGCTTGTATGCCACCTTAGTGGTTAAAAATAAATCTTTTTCATATCCCACTTATTAGAAATGGATCTTTCCGAAACGAATATTTACTGTGTAACATATTCCCAAATCTTTTAAAGCACGACAGAGAGGTTTTTGTAAGAAAAATCTAGACAAATGTATTTAAATGTAATTCAACCGTCATCGATTGATACAATTTCATTTCAATTTATTTCTGAGCCGAGTAACAGAGCAGGTTACAGCTAATAGAAGGAAAACTTAAAAAAAAATGAATCCATTAATCTTCATGGTTTAATAAACCACTCAACCTCGCAATATGTATATGTTCATAGGCTGCGGTGACCACCAGTCCTTTTGGTGGGCCGTATGCTTGTCGGCCACCTTTTTGGTATAAAAAAAAAT
Organism: Miltochrista miniata; assembly: GCA_933228765.1. Classification (NCBI taxonomy): domain Eukaryota; kingdom Metazoa; phylum Arthropoda; class Insecta; order Lepidoptera; family Erebidae; genus Miltochrista; species Miltochrista miniata. The sequence continues at coordinate 24,016,901 of OW121768.1, forward strand.
GTATAACGTAGTCTTCCACGTTCAGTGACTGTGATAGAATAAAACAGAAAGTCTAAGACGCCATATATGGTACTTACAATGCATTTCAACTCTCGCAGTCCTTTCATGTGGACTCAGCAACTCCGTATTGGTTGCCTGACATCGTATGCTGGTGTTCAACCAGCTCCGTTCAGCACCACCTATGCTGATCCTGCTTACAATGACTTTGCCGTCGTTTTTGAGGATTGTGTGGTCATCGATCTGTCTATTGTTGATCAGCCAGGTCAGAGTTGGTTGTGGACGCCCTGGAAAAGAGAAGATTGATATAACCTCATTGTATTTACAGACGGATAGGTACATTAGGGGACATTTTAGTCCCTCTCTATAAAATAGAGTGCAGAGTGGCTTATGTCCAGATTTTGTCTGTAGTCTGTATGTCTGTTGCATTAAACTCATAACTTCAAAACCACGTGACCTACAATACTGAAATTTTGCAGAGAGTAATAGCTGGTCATTTTAAGAGAGTATACAAAATTTCAATACAATAGGTCAAAAGTACAATAGGTACAATAGGTAAAGCGTGAGAGAGGAATTTGTGAGTAAATTGAGCGAGAAATTGGAAAATTCAGAGAAAATATGTGAGATTGAAGAATTATGGAAGATGATTAAGGAAGGTCTCGTAAAAGTGCAGTGGAAGTATGTGGGATAAGCAAAAGGCGACATGGATGTCAGGTAAAGGGTATGTGTGCAGAATTTTTAAAAGTTTTGTCTGATAAGAAACAAGCATGGTTGAACTGGCTGGCTACAATGGCCAATCAAAGAATGCGGAAGGCAACGGATGAGGATGTAAAAATGGCAAAGGATGAGTATAAAAGATATAAGCGTGTTGCGATAGAAGTGATGAAAAGTAAGAGAGAGAATGATGAGGATGACTTTCATAACAGGTTATCTGATGACTTCCAACAGAATATAAAATTCTTTTGGAAGTCTATAAGAACAATGAGGACTGAACAGACTACCTCACAATTTAAACAAATCAGAAACCATGATGGCAGTTTTGTGATAGGAGAGGAATGTGTGTTAAAAAGGTGGAAGGAATATTTTGAAAGTTTATTTGAAAAAAAGGATATGCAAAGGGAGACTCATGTCTCGGAAATGAATGAACTTGATAATGAAAGCCACTTAAGTATGGAAGAAATTGTGGAAGCGTTGAAAAGTATGAAATTAGGAAAGGCTGCTGGGATTGATAGAATTTCTGTCAAGATGCTGAAAGCGGGTCGTGGCGTGGTAGCTTGCCAGCTGTACCGCATTTTCAATCTTTGCTGGCGAAATGGCAGAGTACCAGAAGAATGGTGCAAATCGGTCATAGTGCCGCTGTACAAAGGTAAAGGGTCACAGCAAGAGTGCAAAAACTACAGCGGCATAAGCTTGCTCAGTGTCGTAGGCAAATTGTATGCGAAAGTTTTGATTAAAAGAGTGATGAATGAAACTAAAGGAAAAATATGGGATGTACAAGCAGGATTTATGAAAGGAAGGGGATGCACGGATCAGGTCTTTTCACAAAGATGCCTAGCTGAAAAGTTTTTGGCAGAACGCCAAAAAGTCTATTGCATTTTCGTGGACTTAGAAAAGGACTATGACAGAGTGGTGAGGAATGAACTGTGGTCAACACTGTTCATGTATGGAGTGAACAGCAACTTGATACGAGCATTAAAATCTCTATATGAGGGCTCCAGTGCTTGTGTCAGGATCAATGGAGCTTGCACAGACTTTTTTCCCATCGAAAAAGGTGTGAGACAAGGCTGTGTAGCGTCACCATGGCTGTTCAACCTTTACATGGACAGTTGTTTGAAAGATCTACAAGAGTGTGCGTATGGACTAAAAATGAATGAGCTAACCGTCAAATGCCTCCTTTATGCTGATGATCAGGTAATACTGGCATCATCGGCGGAGGAGTTGCAGTTGATGGTTAATATAATGAACGATGCGCTTAAAAGTAGAGGAATGAATGTTAATGTAAGCAAGACAAAAGTAATGGTTTTTGAAAGAGAGAAATGTATGACTGATTGCTCGATATTGATCAAAGGAAAGAGCGTGGAACAGGTAAAAGAGTTTGTTTATTTGGGTTCAAAATTTGCAAGTGATGGAAAGTGTGACAATGATATTGAAAGAAGAGTTTTGGCCGGAAATCAAGTGAATGGAGCCATTCACACCTTTTTGAACAGTCAGAACGTGTCTAAAAAGGCAAGGATGGCTGTACATAGAGGAGTGCTTGTCCCTACACTTATGCATGGTAGTGAAAGTTGGGTATGGCAGGAGAAGCATGAAAGTAAAATTAATGCAGTGGCAATGAGAAGTTTGCGAAGTATAGCTGGAGTGACATTGATGGATAAAGTAAATAATAGTGTGATAAGGGAACATTGCGGCATGACAGAAGATGTAGTGACTAAGATAGAGAAAGGGATGCTCAGATGGTTTGGACATGTGGAGAGAATGGATGGAAATAGGCTGACGAAACAGATTTATGAGGCGAGAGTTATGGGCAAACTGGTAGGGGTCGACCTCGGCATACTCAAGTCGATAAAATCGATAATCTTCTGAGAAAAGCCAGGTCAAGAGTACCCTTAACCGAAGAGCATGTTCTAGAAAACCACGTGACCTACATACATACATACATAACATCACGCCTGTTTCCCAACGGGGTAGGCAGAGACTATGGCTTTCCACTTGGACTACCCCGTTGGAAAACAGGCGTGATGTTATGTACGTATGTATGTAGGTCACGTGGTTTTCTAGAATATGTGTTAGAGAGGGGCAGTCTGGTGAGACCGATCTCACGGCTTCTTGTTTCACACATCACCATGTAGTCCAAACAAGTTATTGTACAGCTTAGAACTGATAAACATTACTCATGTAGGTACTTTTCAATACTTCTAAGCTGTTAGAATTTAATGAATAATTCAATTCGTATTTTTTGGGGATATTTGGAGATTTTTTGGGGATATTTAATTTGTATTTTTTATCTACAGATTTTTATTTTAAGTCGGTTGCCAGGGAGTTGGTCTTGAAATATGATAATCACACCACTTTTTGATTGTTTTTTGAGCTCCAGTTACACACAGCCAGGAAAAAAGTCTGGTTTCAGTGTTAGCTCCAGTGGAGAAAAGTCGGTTTTGCTTGCAGCAAGGGTAAACGCAAGGAAGAAACGGTTCTAACTTTCCAGATTCTGGTTTTAAAATAAATAAATATAAATACCTATTCACGGATATTTCACACAACCCTACTGATCCCAAAGTAAGCTAGGAATAACCTGCTTGTGTTATGGGTATCACACCACGGATATTAATACTTATATACTTTTAAATACACACTTATCATACATAGAAACATCCAGACTCTTGAGACAAACATTCATGGGTCACACAAATTTTTGTCTCCGGTGGGAATCGAACCCACTAGGTAAATAACAAAATAGGTACTTACGTCGAATTTTATAGACAAATAGTAGTCTGAACTAAAGATTATGCAAATCTACTTCGTCTACTCCTCTGTGCCGCTAAAAACTTCATGTAAGCAAACATGTCATGTTATAGCAAACAAAGAGTCTCGGAGAAAACTATCAAACAATTAGGGCGCGGGACGGTGAAGTTTGGAGTTCGTACATTTTGTGAATTTCGCGACGCTGCATAACTTGTCATGTAAGTATGGTGACCATGTATTTTAAGTTTTGTTGATAAAATACTAAATTTTCACGGTCACGCCTTTTCCCTTACAAGAATACTATGCTGTCCAATTTAAATAGGTGTACCACGTAATAGGTGGTGTGCCCCAAAAAGCCTTCAACTTGACATAACGGCTAATATGTCATTGGTCTCGCTGACACGACTAAAGGTTTAATGTACACAGCACAGCACATAGCACAGTATGTCACAGCACTGAAAAGTTAGAAAAAGTAAAATGATACGAATTCATATTTCATTTTTGTCGTTTGATTTACAAATAAGTACAAGTAATATTATATGGCATTTCTTTACGTATGATTTAGAAATAAGTACAAGTAATATTATTTGGTATTTCATAACAGCTAAATACGAGTATGGAATTGAAGGTTGTGAGGTTGTTCATTGTCACTTCAAAGGGTTAACCATACACTGTAATATATCAAAAAGAAACATTTAGGTATTCATGGCATACACAGATAAAATATTAATTGTTTATTGGTTCAGTTTGTGTAAGCCCTGGTTCTATGACGGATAATTTCGTTTCGGAGTTTATCCTTCAAAGAGCCATATAATAATATATGCTAAATGAAATCCAAGTAACCCTCATTCATTTCCTTTATGAATTCTTTATAAAAAGTCGGATTCGTCCACCGTGCACTCCGTACCAATTTGGAGGTTTGTGATTATGTGCTTTAAATAAAGTCATTATATGATTTAATTACAAAGGTATAATTACGAGAAGATAGGATACGTCTTAAAATTTTTGAAATTATACTCCTTCTTTACTTTTCTTTCTTTAAATTATATTCTTAAATTTCTTATCCATAATTATACACTGTAAGTGTGGTCATTTTTGAATAGGAAGTCCCACATTTTAGTAATAGCGTGGTGACCCTAGCGTGGAGCTAGCGTTTCAAAATGCTTTTTGGAGGTACAGTACCAATGGGCGGAAACTCCATACGTATTCAAGCTTGAATGTGTGCGTGTGACCAATAAGGCTAAGCAAATGTTCCCTCAACACGTCCGTCAACTACAATGACAGCTGTCGCGCTGGGGGAGAGCTGGGGGAGTTGACTATCTGTATGTAATACTATTTAATTATATTATCTCTGACAGTACGTAGATTAGACTTTCGGTAGCGTTAAGGGTATGAAATGTTTTTTTTCAGCCAGACTCACGCACGGAGGGTTTCGTATCAAAAATCCCTACTTATATTATAAATGCGAAAGTAACTTTGTCTGTCTGTCTGTTACGCTTTCACGTCTAAACGGCTGGAGCGATTGAGATGAAATTTGGTATGAAGATAGTTCGAGGCCCTGGAAAGGACATAGGCAACTTTTCAACCGACTGCGCAAAAGGAGGGTTATGATTTTACGCGATAACGACTTCTACGCGGTCTAAGCCGCGAGGAACAGCTAGTACATTATAATCTGTGAAAATTTCAGCTGTATCGCTATCACGGTTCATGTGATAGGTACAGGCTGTTGACGGACAGCGGAGTCTCAGTAATAGGGTCCCGTTCTTACCCAATGTGTACGAAACCCTAATATATATTGTAAGACATTCTCACACAACACCCTCTAGCTCAAATTAAGCTAGAAAAGGTTGTGCTATGGGACCTAGACAACTGATAATAATCTAATATATAAAATTCTCGTGTCGTGGTGTTTGTAGTTAAACTCCTCCGAAACGGCTTGACCGAGTCTCATGAAATTTTTTGTGCATATTGGGTAGGTCTGAGAACAGTAGGTAGCTCGGACAACATCTATTTTTCATCCTCCTAAATGTTAAGGTTAGCCCCTAATTTCTTTTTCTAATTTTTAGATTTTTTTATTATTTTTTATGATATAGCATTAGAAAATAGATACAACCCTGAATTTTCAACCCTCTACGATCAACCCCTATTTTTCCATCGCGATTTTTATTTTTTCTGTTCAAAGAAGAACGGTTTCTATTGTGATTTTGGATCGGTTCTTGAAACTCGAAGCACAAATATGGGAATCGGGAACAGAAAGACGGACATGGGACCGGGAACTCAAACCACGGGATACCGATTTCCATATTCATAGTTATGGCAGGACAACGTCTGTCGAGTCAGCTAGTTATCTTCTAAATATATATAACTCAAAGGTGACTGACTGACTGACATAGTGATCTATCAACGCACAGCCCAAACCACTGGACGGATCGGGCTGAAATTTGGCATGCAGGTAGATGTTATGACGTATGCATCCGCTAAGAAAGGATTTTGATAGATTCTACCCCCAAGGGGATAAAATACGGGAAGCGGGAACGGGAACAAATATTACGCGGGCGAAGCTGCGGGCATCAGCTAGTTCTTATATATTTCTAAATACATACCTACATATTATACATAGAAACTCCCGGTTTACTAATGTTTGCCATAATTTAAAATGCCATAATTTCATATGCCATACTACACTCGAGAGCAATGAATCCGGGTCACTTAAAGAATCCTAAAAATCTCGGAAACTAAAAATGCTAGGTTAATGCAATAAATTGTATTTAATAGACAATGTAATACTCCTTAAATGAAGGTATTAAAACTTCTTAGTTATTGTAAAGTTATATCATAAAAAAATCAAATTTGAAAAAGGGCCACTTTCGAAGATGGAACTACGAAATTACAGCATTTGGTGTTGCTTTTGTTTGTAATCTGTCATTTATGTGGGTACATAAACCATGTTGATAGTGCTCTATATTCATTAATCAAGCTGAAATTATGTCGCTTACGCCTGAAGAATGCACCAGAATACTTACAATGCTGGAAACCGGCCGGAGTCAGCGCGATACAGCCAGGACTGTCGGTGTGTCGCTGTCAACAGTACAAAGAGTTCTCCGACGTTACGAAGAAACTGGTTCTAACCTACGCAGACCAGGAACGGGCAGAACCAGGTGTACCACAGCACGAGAAGACCGATACTTGGTGAACACCATGCTTCGAAATCGCTTTCTCACAGGAACTGAACTCACCAATCAGTTTCGACGCCTCGGAGGAAGTAACCCAAGTGCATGGACAGTAAGACGTCGGCTTGCTGAATCTAACTTAAAACCCCTTAGACCTGCAAACGGCCCTAAACTGGAGCGTGGGCATCGTATTTCGAGACTAAGGTATGCCCAGAGCCACGTAAATTGGAGTATTGAAGATTGGTCAAAAGTTATGTTCTCCGACGAATCAAAATTTATGCTCTACAAGCACGATGGAAGACACAGAGTGTATCGAAGACCAGGGGAAAGATTCAAGCAAGCATGCATCGAAGAAAAAGTAGCCTACGGTGGTGGGTCTGTACTTGTGTGGGCCGGAATTTCTTCTGAAAGTCGCACAGAGCTGGTGATCATAGAAAACGGCTCTTTAACTAGCGTAAGGTATGTGGAAGAAATCCTCAATGATCACGTTGGTCCATTTATGGTCAATTTAGGTGAGGATGCTATATTTATGCATGACAATGCCCGACCTCATACAGGTAGGATTGTGAATGACTACCTTCAAGAGATGAACATTACTCGTATGGAGTGGCCAGCGCGCAGCCCGGATATCAACCCGATCGAGCATGCTTGGGACGAGCTAGGCAGATGCGTCAAACAACGAAACCCTCCCCCAATCACGCTTCGTGAGCTCAAAATTGCTCTCACAGAGGAATGGGAGAATATTCCCCAAAATCGTATAAGGAACTTGGTGTACAGCATGCCAAACCGCGTAAACGCAGTAATGGAAGCACGAGGAGGCAATACGAAGTATTAAAATTCAAGAAAATCGTAATAAAGTTCAAAAATTTCATGTTTCCTATTTTTGTTTTAAGGAGAGATCAGCAGTTTTTTCTTTATGTAATTTTGTGTTAATAAAATGTATGGTGACTCATATTTTTTTTACTTTCATTTAAGGAGTATTACATTGTCTATTAAATACAATTTATTGCATTAACCTATCATTTTTAGTTTCCGAGATTTTTAACATTCTTTAAGTGACCCGGATTCATTGCTCTCGAGTGTATTTGCCATAATTTTCGTTTTCAATAATGCCATTTTCCATAACTTTTATTCACCATAATATAAATAAAGATAATTTATACGACACAGATTTTTTATTAACAATTAAACCTAAAACTAAACCTCATATGGCGTCTCTAGCTAACTAAGCTCGACGGAGCCCCGCTTTGCGGGGCTGCTACTTCTGGGTGGTTTAAAAAAAAACCACGAAGACTAAGGTGGGAGCGAAGCGAAGTGGAGCGGAGGTTAGGTTAGTCTTCTAACCTAACCTATCCGAGTCGGATTGCACTGAGTCGGGGTGTTAACGATAATTAATTTTGACCTTACAATATTATGCATTATTTTCATAATTATATCAAATTTTGATTATGTCAAGAGTCGATTATGAGATGTGTTACTTATGGAAACTAATTATTATGAGAAATGTTGTTATAGAAAGTCATTTTATGGCAAATAAAAGTTATGACTGTTGAGTTGTTAAGGCAAACGTTATTAGTATAAATGATAATAGTGCAAGTAAATATTATGATCGGGGATAATTATGGCAAACAATAATAGTGCAAATGAATTTATGGAAAACGAGAGAAGACCGAAACTCCCAAACTCCGAAACCAACATTTGTGGGTCATAGAGATTGTTACATGTGAATAGGGTAGTATCTGTCATAGCTGCTGTTGGATTTTTGATTCGGATACCTTCCTTCTGAATATGACGAACGGTGACGGGAATTGCTTGGCTCCAAATACACGGTATCATATTATTTACTGGAAAAATGTTAATAGGTCATTCTCCTCTGCCTGCACCATCGAGGATTAAGCGTGATTGTACGTATGCCTATAATAATCATAAATACCTACACATTTATATCTTTTAAGTTTTTCTAAAAAAGATTTATTTTTTCTTCCCTTTTCCATACTTCTCTAAAATAGGGATTATCTATGATTGACTTGCTATAAAGTAAATTACGGATTTTATGAAGAAGAAGAAAAAAAAAATTATTAAATTATTTATCTTCAACACACATAAGTACCATTGCAAAAAAAAAATATCTTTTGGTCATTCGATTCAAATAAATTAGAATGTTTTAAAAATATTCATACAAAACATCCGTTCGTTATTTTTAAATTGGTTGCTCGTGTTCGATTTACAAATTCAAAAATACAGATGTATAATTTCCGCCGGAAATGTGTACTCACAGATAAGTTATTGATGTAAAACCTTTTTGGTTATAAAAAGGTCTAAGTACTTCCAACTCGATTCTTACAGCTGTCAATATCATAATTTCTGTTCAAAGCTAACATAGAAATTAAAAGTATTTTGTTGAGTTTACTTGTGTAAGTATATGACTACACTACTGGACTTGATTTGCATCTTTTCAGTTGGATGTTTTTAAATAAAATGGTTTGTTCTTGTTTGTTTTCTCCATCTGTTTGTCCTCTGGAGAGATAAACTCCGAAACGAGAGTATTAGGTGTAGAGAGTGAGAACTAGAGTGGTCACAATGAACTTCTTCTTTTCTTTTCTTTTTTGGTTGTGGTGGCTTTCTGCCGGTTAATGCCGGCAACTCTGCCAAAATCGAATGTGCGATGGAGATAGCGTGCTTTTTATTGTGGTTTTAGTAACCAATTTTGTAAGTATTACTTTGCAAGCCATGTTGGCTTGCAAAGTAAGTTCGTTATGAGTGACTTTGGATGAGTCATATCAATAGAGTAAAGATCGCGACTTGGTAGATAGGTAGGATGCCGCAAAAACTCTCAGAAGGTGCAGTACTTGTAGGTGAGGCTGGCAAATAACACTTATACCCAATTTGTTTTTTCTTGTGGAAATCCTCATAAATGCTATGGTGGACTCCTACCAGCTAAACGACAGTGTACCAAAGGCCGGGAGTCCTGGGGTAACAATGACTCCAGGGATCACACCACGCAGATCCCGGAAGCACCTCACTGCGTAATATTGTTGCAGTGCTTTCTCCCACAATTTACACCAACGCAATTCGAAAAAACTTAGGCAAACTGCAAATTTTAACGAGCAATAAATATCGACACATGCAAGTAATCCGGAGCGAATTCGTACCGTTTCCGTACCGAATGGAAGTAGGCCAAGAAACTTACCGTTCATGCTGCCACTTCTTAAGTTAAAGCTATTTGTTGGATGTGGGAGACGTGAACTATTTCCTTTTATGCAGCTTACTTGCAATACGAGTGTTTCCTGTAAATGTTACTATTGAAATTGTAAAATATAGTTAGAAAACTATTTTGACCTGTGAGTTTAAAGTTTGTTAGAACAATGCAAGTTGGTGATTTTAATAAAACAACTGGATTATTATACTAAGAACTAGCACAAGCTTATATTCGTATAATGAGCTACGATTACGAATCCGTTCCAAAATAATTGAAATAGCTGACTTCGGACTTGGGTATGCTTTTTTTTAACGTGAGGAAAATCCTATTTTGATGCTATGATGGACCCTTGCCGACTAAAAACCACACGTATCCTACCTAACAGCCTACGGTTGGGAGCCACGGGTAAGCCCTCTGAAGGATACCCCAGTACTCCCAACAGACCTACGGCTACCACTGCGGCCTAACCTAGGGGTGCTATTCCGCGTCTATGGAGGGTTGTTCGGGTTTTATCCCGCTTCCTAGGGGGGGCGTGCGTGAATCCCTCACGTCACGCTGTCGTCTAGGGGGACTTAGGTATGCTATACCTAGTGCAAAAGTGTCATAATTCTGTCTTTATAAAAACTTAGACAATTTTAATGCTACGCATAAAATAAATGTAGCAAATATTAAAATATAAAATTCCGTTACTTAAATTTAATTAAATTTCTAACACAAAACTCGAAGTCAAACTTTTCACAAACAGCAATTAGACAACAATCTTTCTTGGAAAAGTTCGCCTCCGTCAAAACTGTCGGACTTTTTACTAACTCCGAAAGTCGTTTGTTCAGGTTACTCGGACAAAAAGACGTGGCATCACCCACTAAATAGGATAAAGTGGTATTCATTGTTACCCGTTGAGCCTAACACATATATTTTCATTAGCCTTCTGTTGCCGTTTCATCCAGTCATTTTTCAAAGATATAGTTTTGGGTCCGCTGGCCTGTCAGGAAAGGAAATTTTGTAGATTTTCATCCGGGTTAGTGTGAGTTTATATAAATCCGTTTTATATTTTAAGTTGATTAAGGGTTATTCAAGGTTTGGTGACGTAAAACAGACGCCTAATACATAGACAGTTTAGTCCTTATTTGACTATTTGTACCGTTGATTGATGGCACTTGTTAAAACCTGGGTGGTTGTATCTGACTGGGTTCGCCTCACGACATGATCAAAGGTTACTTTTGAAGAGGTATCTAAGTTCCTATGTCCCTATTGAGTTCTGATGTCTGTCTCATCATGGCAATATAGATCAGTATCATCAAACGCACGGCTGTCTCAAATTTTGGTTTAGACATCTATACTTAAAATAAAATGATAGAAAAGTCAAAACTGTACAATTAAAAATATTTAAAAAAAATACTCGCTGGGTGTTCTACATAAGATACTGAAGCCGAAAATGTAGTTAGAAATTTTTTTGTTTGTTTGTCTGTTTGGTTTGCTTTGTCCGGAAGGATCTCGAAAAGTACTCAATAGATTTGACTTAAATTTTGCACAAATATTAAATAGAGGTACGGTCTTCAAATAGGCTATATATTATCCCGCTACTTATCCTAGGGGCTAACAGAGAGCAATCAAATATGTAAGCTGGTGGATTTATTTAACTAAAACATTGCAGGAATATTAGTAAGAGATAGGTTTTACACACAGGCTACATGTTATTACGCCAAATATTTTAGGGGCTCGGCAGGGAACAATATAAATCTGTGTGTATATTATAAGATAATTTTCACGCGTACGAAGTCGCGGGCAACAGCTAGTGATAAATAAATTCATTAATTTTATTTATGTATTGGATAAGATTATTTGATATTTATTGTAGACCGCTATTGTTATTAGAAATCATGATCATAAACTCAGCCGATTTGCGCTCAGTGCTGAGATCAGACCAAAACTCGTTGAATCGTCGATCGCCGGTAAAAAAAACCCTAAAAACTACAGCCCTAATTTCATTGAGTATCGGTGAGTCAAATTAACCAATTTCTTATAGAATACATACATACATACATACATATAATCACGCCTTTATTCCCGGAGGGGTAGGCTGAGGCGCAGCATACGGGACAGGCGCAGGTCGCTGCGATCCGCAGTTGAAATTTTTTAAGCTGCCCCTACGGCCAAGGAGAATACAATACTACGTAAGACCTGCGGCCCTGAACTTGGCTTAACGATAGTCATTTTACTGACAACCGGGTTTTATTTTGAGTTTTCCTTCTATAAGCAATGGACCTTTTGTGAAAGTGTTTCCTTAGTCGCCCTTACGACGCTTTCGGGATGGATTGGGGTAGCGACATTTTGTACTCTTACCCGTCGCAACACGGTACCCCGTCGCCACACGGAGCATTATATAATAGGAGCTTTATTGAATAGTATTATAGAATACTAATCAATAAAGAATATACCTATTTTCATTGTGGAAGTTAAAAAGTAACATGAATATGAGTATTTGACAACAAAAACATAACTGAGATGTTGTTAACCTAAAAAAACATTTACCATCTGCCTGATACACCACAACTCCCACAGGAAAACTTGTTTTTCATCCCTCATTTCTTATTTAATTTACTACCTCCGGCCTGCGAATACAACCTATTGAAACACAATTTGATAAATGAAACCTTCAAATATTTACGATTTTACGGCCGCCGCTGCAAAACCTAATAATTCCTTATTGAGTTATGAGATCTAAGAATGTAGGGAATAATATTAGAAAATTGTATTGGAAATGTTATTATTTTACCTTTGGACTGTATTTTGTTGTGTTATTCTTATAGCAAATAAAACCGTCAGTAATTTTGACTACATCAAATGGGATGATTGATGTAAAATTAATAATTTCTAACAGTTTTGCCAATAAAGTATTGTATTGAGTTGCTGATTGTCATAGAATGTGTCATAATTTTAATAGGAATAGCAACATTTTTCATACTACTAAGAAGGCAGACAAGTTTACGGCCCACCTGGTGGTTGGTTATCATAATCCTATGGATGTTTGAAATACCAGAAGCTTGGAATATATAGAACACTATCAGTCGTCTAGACTGTAAGGATAAATTGTCTCGCAGACATGTCAGTTAGGTACGCGTTCAAAATAAGCTATATAAGTTGCTGCGAACCTATAGACAAATTTAAGTAGGATCAGAAAAGAACATTAGTCGTCTAGACTGTAAGGATAAATTGTCTCGCAGACATGTCAGTTACGCGTTCAAAATAAGCTATATAAGTTGCTGCGATCCTATAGACAAATTTAAGTAGGATCAGAAAAGAACATTAGTAGTATAATCTTCTTTTCTGGTTCAACATCATCATCCACCGAGTCTTTTCCTCACCCAGTTGGAATCGGCTTTCCAGTCTTACCAAAGATAATAAAATAGTATTTCATACAGGGCAACTCCCTGCCCCTCACTGAGCGAGCTTCCCTACCCCCGCCACAGCTGTCATTATAGTTGGAGGGTATTTTGACGGTAAGTTTGCTTAGCCTTAGTGGTCACACACACATTCAAGCTCTGTGCAAACATAACTTATTTTCTAGTGTAGGTGACGGAATTGGAAACGAATCATTTGTATGGATCCTTTATACTTTTGATTGTTGGCACTTGATGGAACTTGTTATAATGCAATATGAAAACTCACTCACTTGTACTATTCCACAACTTTTATTTTGATTTTAATAATACCTGACCGGTTTCGCTATTAAAGCATTCTCAAAGGTGTGTAAAGACCTTTGAGAATGATTTCTTAGCGAAACTAAAATACCTGATCGGTTTCGCTATTAATGCATTCTCAAAGGTATTATTAAAATCCAAATAAAAGCTGTGGAATAGTCCAAGTGAGTGAGTTTTCAAAATGCATTTGTATGGAGTTTCCGCCCAAAACTTCGACATTTTCCTTGAAGCGGCTGCCATCTGACTTCCACAGCCAATTGTCGATATCAAAGTTCTGTGTTAGACTATGGTTCTTTACTTAGTACAGGTTGTTTGTGGCTCTGATGCAACATGAAATGCAGTATACCTACTGACGCAATTCCCTATCAATATCACTCGATTCAGTTCGAAACACGCAATATGTCCATAAATTCTACCGATTCTGATAAACATAGCCGGGTTGCACTACATTGTACTGATTTACACTATCACGTATGCCTGGCAGTACCATATTACAAGGCACATATTACAACATTTCAGACAATATTATGTATATAAGATAAAGAGGCGTGGGATAAGTCGCTCACATAAAAATATATATGTATAACGTAAAAGAAAAATAATGTTTAAAAAAAAATCCAAGTTTAAGTATGGGATCTTCGGTATATCTACTTATGTAGTTCATAATACTGCAATGCATTGTATGCTAGGTCGACGAAAATATCAAGCAAATATGTACGTGCCAATGCGGATCAATAGCTTAAAGTGCCTTCTGAAGCACAGAAATTATTATATACTAGCTGTTGCTTGCGACTTCGTACGCTGCATTTTATATGTGATTCTTTAGATTGATATAACTTTTTTATTTATGAACCGATTGACATGAAACGAACACCAAATGTTAAGTGGATCGGTTTACCATACGCAATGAAGAAAACCGCATTGCAATCGGTTGAGCGGTTGCTGAGATTAGCTTTCACAAACGTACAGACAAACAGACAGTTACGATTTTATTATATGTATCTTTTGATTGATGTAGTCGACTTTTGCCAAAAACAAGATGGTTTTCTCACATAATCTCTAAAGTTCCCCTTTTCATTTACGTAAACCATTAGAAAATCTAATTTACACAGCTATTTGCTTAACAAATAACAAATAGATAAATTAATCCAAATATATTACTTAAAAACAAAACCACGGCAAGCAGTTAGTTTCGAAACTAAGCGAAAATTCCAATATCAACCCCCATTTAAATCAACAGCGGGGTGTCGGCGGAAATATTTAACTTAATGCCCCTGCAAATCCCTTTAAAAGTATTAAACATGTAATTTATGGACACAGAGCGTTCCTTATGAATTCCGAAATGGTATTACATAAAGGTTATACGTTTTTAGGGGATAAACAATCGGACTAAGATAATAACGTCAATAAATTAGATTGAACAGATGAAGCTTTTTTTAGCTCGCCACGATGACTCCGCACGCTTGATGGAAAGTAATAGAGACACTAGCGGACGTCACTCGGTTTCACCCACGTATCTCCCGTTCCCGTGGGAATATGAGAATAAAACATAGCCTATGTTCAAATCGGTTAACTAAAGGTGAGATTCTCGGCCCTACAGTAATCTTCGGGCCCAGAATCTCACTTTGATCCGCCTGCTTTTTAGGCTGGCTTGGAGTCAAAGACTTCGTTGGACGTCCAGTGTCCATTATATCGGTCCAAATCCAAAGATTTTTTTCTGGTCAGACAGGATGTGAAGTCCACATCCTGTCTGCATCTATGCGGTCTGGAACCGACTATGTAAGAAGACACTTGTTTATCTTAAAATTGTAAACACCAAATTTGTGCATTTTGAAATTGACGAGATCGAACTTAGTAAACGCGCTTGGTAATCAAGTAGAAATCAAGTAGAATCAAGTATCAAGTAGAATAAAGTTTAAGTTGAATCAAGTACAATCAGATAGAATCAAGTAGAAATTGTGAAAACAAACAATATGAAATTCTCCATTTTGAATTTCTCGGGAAAGTTGCGTCGACGCCCGTAGGAAAAATGCTCACCCCGCTTTTGTGGAAGAAGTGTAATTTGTAACACTAATAGTTCGTGTTTTCCGATCCCCCCTCCCTCCACCTGTTCCCCCCTCACGATTATTTCTCGCTAGAGTATGTTCCTTTATCCGCGCGTCTAGGTGAGTGATGCGATAAGTTTATTTGCGATTGTATGAGTTTGTGTGGATATAAGTTATAGATTGCTCTATATACGGTAAATTTTGGTGGCGGTTTTGGATTTAGGTACCTACTAGTAAAAAAAATGGTAAAGTATTTCTTAGCGTTTTTTTTATATCTAGCTCGCCAAATTGACGTCGCCACCAGCCCGATGGAAAGCCGTGGCGCATCCAGCGATTGGGGGCCACTTCTGACAGTGGTCCTCA
This sequence comes from Miltochrista miniata, assembly GCA_933228765.1. Taxonomy (NCBI): domain Eukaryota; kingdom Metazoa; phylum Arthropoda; class Insecta; order Lepidoptera; family Erebidae; genus Miltochrista; species Miltochrista miniata. The sequence continues at coordinate 24,032,838 of OW121768.1, forward strand.
AGTTGGCGGCCCTGTGATGTGCCTCTTCACGCTCCTCTTGAAGAACCCGGGGTTGTTAGATGAGGCAAACACGTGTGCGGGCAGGTCGATCTATGTTTTTATAGTTCGACCGAGGAACGATCTTTTTAAACGCTCAGTTCTGGCGAAAATTCTCTCCACTGAGTATGAGTGGCACCGTTGTATTACCAGAAGCACTTTAAAGGATAAGTCTCGGTTGCCATTAATAAGGCAGTCGTTAAACCTATAATAAGTATTATATGTTTCGAAAAATTCCAACAGTCAATAATCAAAACCAACACAAAGACGTGGTTAAATTAAGTTACTCCAAAAAAAGATCAAAAATGTCTGTGGTATAACGTATCCACATTGCTACATCAATATTTTCAGTAGCCTATAAACTTTGACATTTCACAAAAAGAAGTTGATATAACTTTATCGAAACTTCCGAAAATAGATATCACCAACATCGTTATGAATCAAAATCTGGAAACAATGTTTTCTTAGGGACCCACCCACTCGATTTACGTGAGGTTGATGTGTTTTTCCTCAATTACCCCATCTTGTGGGATAAGGCTTTTCCAAAATGTTGCCGATATTTTTATATTCAAAACCCGTTGTCGAAATATTCAACATGTTTCTTTTTGTTCTAGTGAAATATCGTCCTCAAAGCTGTAGCTAACTGTTGTTAAAGGTTTTTAATTTTTATTATATGTCTTCGTTTTATTACTAAGGTGGCAGACTAGCTTGCGGCCCAGCGGCCAAGCTTATGTTTACTGTAGTATTGCTGTAGTAGACCAGGAAGCGGCGCTACACAGGCACTGCCGACCCAGGCACAGGTTGTGGCGATCCGTTGTTGAAATTTTCCGTAAGACGTTCAACCTGGCAACTGTTGCTGGCAACCTATAGCTTAACGTGCCTTTCAAAGCATGTAAATGCTCGCAAATAAACGTCACAAAGTACTAGGTCACGAATGTTGCTTACTGCAGTGATTGTTTACATTGAGTTCGTGGGACCACGAGCACTTGACTGTTATTTTACAGGTTCATCAAAGTTATCGTAGTCTTCAAGATCTAAAACTTGCCTTACGAGATTCACCTCGTTAAAACTTTCAAAGGCCTCTTTTGAAGAGCTCTATACGTTCACGTGAAAACCGCGATGGGAAACTCAGTCCATAATCTAAACTATACACGACAAAATGATCTGATCGAGAGTTTTGGCGAGAAATTAGAGACAAACAGATGCTCCGTTGTACGATTTTCCAAAATTAGTGTATTCCGAGATTTTTATGAGTAACATGTGGTGGTTTTTTAAACATAAAAGTTCAACAGTGTACACAAGTGTTGGGAAGTGATTTAGCACAGTGAAACGTGCCTCTTTCGTTTTTCGACAAACTCCAGAGACACTTCTAGTAAATTCCTACCGCTTTACAGCAGTAGAACTTGTCCAAAATTGGACACTTGTACATGAATACGCTGGTATGTACAAGATTTCATAAACAGGGATTTAAAAATTAGTTACATGACTTAGCATACTTTTAAACCGAAAGAGTCCAAGAAGAAGTAAATAAATGCTCTGATCAGGTCTTACCTAACACATCTAGTGCAATACCCCAAAATAACGGAGAAAACTCTTAATTAGACTAGTTTGTATTTCCCTGTGGTAAGTGCAAAGCAACTTAAAGGAACCAGTCGCCATTTTTGTGAACTTCGAAATTAGTTTTTGTTCCGCACATAGACTATCAGTTGCTTTGCAAAAGTCAGTTCTTGATGTGTGCAAATATATAGGTAGGTATAGGTTAGTGAAGCGAGGATTACAACATCTGCCAGCGGTCATGAGTCGTGGGAATATCCATTCGAGGAGGCTTTTCTCTTCCAAAATCTAAGTGACAGTTTTCAAAATGTTAGCTTCCACGAGATAATTACGATAGTAATATTAGCTTAATGCAATGAACATATCTATAGCACACTCATACGAAAATCCTAATCTAATCCACGGCTTCGTGTGTGATGAACTGCGAAGTCTAGTTCCACCTTCACCACATTAAATTGAAATAATGTTAATCTGTGATAATGTGTGTAAGTCAGTCAGTTTTGTTAACATTTATGATTACTGCTCTGCTTCCTCAGATAGGTAGGTAGGTAGGTAGTATGTTACATCAAGCTTTCTAATGGCGATTTATTTTATCGGTTCATTATTTTCGGAGTTTATGGACTTTAATTATATTATAATACCTATTCAGAGATTATTTGTACTATAAAGCCAACAACAACAATTCGAGACAGTAACAAACCCCACAGTAATCGAATACAGTTCAGTGTTTTTGAAAAAAACTAAAACAAAACAGTTCTACAACTTCACAGAGAAACAAAAGTTAAACTCGTATTTGTTTAGTTTTCTGCCATCGGTTGCTACGGGCTATCAGAACAATAAAACTTTTAACTCAGATACATTGAGACAATGCTACCCTATCACTATAAAGTCACGCTTACAGTACATCACCATAGTATAAATAAATAAATGTTTTAAAAAACCCTAGAAAAATACGCTTTTATAATGCACGAAAAAACCAAAAATAAATTATGGATCGTTCAAGTTGCCTCTATTTCTGGGCTGAAGTGTAAACTGTGTGCTTTTAGTTATAATATTTGATTGCAAAAGCGTGGGGCGCTGGAACAGCATACGCATCATAAAAGCGTATTTTTCTAGGGATTTTTAAAACATTTATTTATTTTATACTTTTTAGTCACAATATTTATACTTTTACTAGCTGTTCCCTGCGGCTTCATCCGCGTAGAAGTCGTTATCGCGTAAAAGCATTACTCTCCTTTCGCGCAGTCAGTTAAAAAGTAGCTATGTCCTTCCCTAAAACTCAAACTATCTTTATAACAAATTTCATCAACATCGGTTCAGTGGTTTAGGCGTGAAAACGTAACAGACAGACAGACAGGGTTACTTTCGCATTTATACTATTAGTAGGGATTTCTGTATTACATGGTGTTTTGTCTAAGTTCGACTAATGTGAAAATATGTCATTATTACTCTAATACATATACATTTTATGCAGGTACCTATGTCAATATTTACACTCAATATTAACTTCAATATATAACAGGTTTGTTATCATCTTAAACCCCTTATCGTGGTCAAAGTTCATTACAAGACTTTTCTGACAAATCCAAACACAGCTGTGATACGATGTTCAATCATGAAGTTACAGTTCATTTCTTACGACTCCATCATCACATCAGTTAGACAGCACCATATTATTGTATTGTTATCAGAACTACAAACATCTGCCAATTTTCATGACGCTACGATCCTTGGAAGATAGTTAAATTAGTAACCTGAGATTCCATTGCATAGTTTTACAAGTCAATAAAAAAAAAGGTTTGTTGTAACCTTGAAACCTAAGCCTGGTCAAAGTTCATTACAAGACTTTTCTGACGAATCCAAAAACAGATATAATACGATATTCCATCATGAAGTTCCAGTGCATATCTTCCGGCTCCATCATCAGATCAGTTCGACAGTACCATATTATTGTATTGTCATCAGAACTACATACAGCTGCCAATTTTCATGACGCTACGATCTTTGGAAGCTGGTTAAATTAGCTACCTTAGATTCCACTTGTTTTCAGTGCCTATCTTCCGGCTCCATCATCATATCATTTTGACAGTACCATATTATTGTATTGTCATCTGAACTACATACATCGGCCTATTTCCATTACGCTACGATCCTTGGAAGCTGGTTAAATTCGCTACCTTAGATTCCACTTTTTCGATCGAAGTTTCAGTGCCTATCTTCCGGCTCCATCATCAGATCAGTTCGACAGTACCATATTATTGTATTGTCATCAGAACTACATACAGCTGCCAATTTTCATGACGCTACGATCTTTGGAAGCTGGTTAAATTAGCTACCTTAGATTCCACTTGTTTTCAGTGCCTATCTTCCGGCTCCATCATCATATCATTTTGACAGTACCGTATTATTGTATTGTCATCTGAACTACATACATCGGCCTATTTCCATTACGCTACGATCCTTGGAAGCTGGTTAAATTCGCTACCTTAGATTCCACTTTTTCGATCGAAGTTTCAGTGCCTATCTTCCGGCTCCAACATCATATCAGTTTGACAGTACCATATTATTGTATTGTCATCAGAACTACATACAGCTGCCAATTTTCATGACCCTACGATCCTTGGAAGCTAGTTAAATTAGCTACCTTAGATTCCACTTGTTTTCAGTGCCTATCTTCCGGCTCCATCATCATATCAGTTTGACAGTACCACATTATTGTATTGTCATCAGAACTACATACATCTGCCAATTTTCATGACGCTACGATCCTTGGAAGTTGGTTAAATTAGCTACCTTAGATTCCACTTGTTTTCAGTGCCTATCTTCCGGCTCCATCATCATATCAGTTTGACAGTACCACATTATTGTATTGTCATCAGAACTACATACATCTGCCAATTTTCATGACGCTACGATCCTTGGAAGATGGTTAAATTAGTTTCCTTAGATTCCATTACATTGTTAGTTACATACACGACGACCTAATAAAAGCGTATCAATAATACAGTATTACGGCACGTATATCTCTGAAACTGATAAATAAGTACCCGCGCTCTGTGCATTAAACAGGTACGGCTGTCCACTGAATATCCCAAAATAGTAGTTTTTAATACAGTTGCTCAAAAAGTGGCGTATTACAGTAACGTATAGCGTTCGGGAAGTGGGTAAAGAAAAATCACGAATGTGTAATAGCCCACATCCCGAACGCTATACGTTCCTGTAATACGCCACTTTTTGAGCAACTGTATTAAAATATCATTTTCACTTTGAAAACGTTTGGTTGCATCATTGGTTTTCTAAAAAAATTAAGAAAAGTAACAAACAATAATAATTATTTATTATTACTATTGTGTTCGTTGGAATGATGAAGTCATTGCTGAAGGAAAAGAAAGCAATAATGGTAATATTGAGGGCAAGAAGTAATAATGGCATCTGTCGGATCTATATATATTTAATTGTTTTTATCAACGTTGTTGAAAAAAAAAACGTATTTTATGCTGAATCTACTGTGACATCGTGAAGACGCCTTTACTTACCAACCTTGATAGTGAATCTTTCATGTTTTATGCCCACATAATTTGATATAGTAACAGTTTTGACTCAGGAAACTATTTAGATTTGTAATAAACTATTACGGCGAAAGTTCAGTCCAATACAATATCCTACTACAAAACCGAGTTTACTCGCAACCCAGTTCAAAGTTAACGAAATTCAGCGAACCTTGCCACACGGACACTTCCCACAATTCACCAATTCCTTCTCTTAATCAAACTATTTCAATTCCTAGACGCAATACGGCACCCACGTTTCACGGTTCGCGTGGCTTACGAAATGCGACAGTTAGCAGTCGACTTGATCGAATCGAATTAAAGGTGCCTTTATTGTGAGGTCTGAGATTGATTTTCTGCTTTCTGAAGTAAAATAGTACGGTATTTGTCGTTGAAATGGTTATGAAATTCTTAATGTTGATTTGGGTATTTCAGATAAGAGCATTGTCAGCTTATTCAACATCAAAAACTTCTTACCTACGTTAGGTTCGAAGTAGCATATTGACGAGAGTTGTATTAAGGAGGCATTAATGTTGCTTGTGAACCCCGAAAAAAGAGAACGGTGAGGGAGCTGCTTACCGTCTTTACAGAAGCAGGCCCTAGACGATAGCGTGACGAAAGATCCACGCACGCCATACACCCTAAGAAGCGGGATAACACCCGAACAACCCCCAGTGCCGCAGTGGTAGCCATGTCTGTTGGGAGTCCTTGGGTCATCCTTCCGAGGGCTTACCCGGGGCTCCCAAACGTAGAAATTAGGTACGAAACATGTGTTGTTTTTAGTCGGTAGGAGGCTAATGTGTTGAGCCCAGTAGCCACCAGTAACATAACAGGCATTGTTGTTCCTACTGTCGTTCACATTAACCTCGGTTCATAAATTCATAGCAAAATTGCAGAAACGGAATGATTTAAGTTGGAAGATTATAATTCCGGATGTAACGCCACAGGGCGGAAACTCTATACAAATTATTCGTTTTCAATTCTGTCATACGCTAAAAACACGTTATGTTTGCACAGAGCTTGAATGTGTGTGTGATCACTAAGGATAAGCAAACGTGCCGTCAAAATTCCCTCCAACTATAATGACAACTGTGACGGGGGTGGGGAAGCTTGCTCAGTGGGAGGCAGGGAGTTGCCTATCTGTATGCAGTACTATTTTATTTTTATAACGCTCAGATTTTGATTATATTTTCTAGTACCCGTTAAGAACCGACATCCTTTTCTGTCCGGAGCTTTTGGCCGTATGTCACCGTAGTCGGTAAGAGTCCGATATAGCATCCATGAGGTATTTCGTACGTAAGAAAAGTGTTATAAAAAGTTACTTACCTCCTCGTAGCTCACAGAGTAAAGTAAAGTTGCCACCTTCTTCTAAGGGACCAACGACGCCGGCAACATCTCGACCAGCCTCGTCGTATAGCAGGAGCTGGTGTGGAGGCACTGTGGAAAAGTGTGCTTTATTATTATGATGCCAATAGTAGGGGAGCCCACGATGCTAAATGGGGATTTACTCGAGCGTCGTAGAGACCTATTGGGATGCAAAGCTTAGATGATATGAAGAAAAAAATGTTATATGATATATACCTTTACATCGGTGGGGGAAGCGGCTATAGATTTTTAAATATGTAAAAAAAAACTGTTGCATGGACATCCTCGAGCGCGTCAGATATTGATAGCATCAATTCCCTACGTATTTTTAATAATGTATGTATGTTAATCTGATCGTTAGCATGATGCGGGTGGTTGTATTTAAGGGTTAAAATGAAAAAAAAAAAAAAAATAATTATCGAGCGCGTCAGATTTTCTAAGGGAGTGTTAAGTGCACCAAAAAAAAGCTCTCATTCACTAATCTGACGATTTCGATGGGACGCAAACTCGCGGCCATTTTCATAATGTGCAAAAAAAATTCGCCATTTTGAAATACTCAAGCGCGTCAGATTAAGATATATATGGTTCATCTTTATGTTCTAAACGTACTGTCTCATAATCTGACGATTATCTAGAGGGATTGGCCTGATCTGACAAAAAAAAATTAGAAAAACGGTTCACCTTAAAGGCCATCCCTGCAACTTCCCGCTAATTCCATTCCTGGGCTCTTAAAATTGTACTTATGACATTTTTGAGCTCAAAATAGAATTTATGTGATATTTTGAGCTGGCTGAGTTCAAAGAAATAATATTTCTATGCATTTGAGCTCTCTAAGCTCGAAAGTCTGATAGAAGTTTCATAGAACACTATTTTTGGAATTTTCAAACCGCAATAATTTTTGAATGGATAACCGATTTTCACGCGGTTGGCGGCATTCGACGCAGTTTAATCATCCTCATAAGTAATTTTGCAATTTTAATTGATCGAACCACAAATTTCGGAGTAATCCCGAAAAAACACTTTTTTGGGTTTCTATCGTTCACGATATCTCTCGAACGAATCAACCGCTTTTGACCAGCTTGGTGGCGATCGACGCAGGTACAATCGCAAACAAAAGTACTAAGCCTAAAAATTCATTTTATAAATAAATAAATAAATATTCTTTATTGTACACCATAAAAATATTACATTTTAAAAAGAAATTCATAACATCGAATGTACAATAGGCGGCCTTATCGCTAAAAGCGATTTCTTCCAGGCAACCTTTGCATGGATAGAAATCGTTGAATAAATAAAGGCAGTGCACAATAAACCTAAAATACACAATAATTGTACTAACAATAAAAATATACCTACTTATACTATAGACATACACAATCAGTACAATATTAACACAAATACAAATACTTACTATAGATACCGTTTTATTAACACATAGATACCGTTCAGCACAAAATACGTAATTAAATACCTATGTTGTAACAACTCATTCACACCGAAACTACGAGTGCAATCATTAACAGAAAACACATATAGACAGGAGTTATTACAATAGTACCATATTCATCACTAATTCGGGAAGGACAAAAAGTGATCTTTTAGTAGCTTCTTAAAAGACACCAAAGATTGGGCCCGTCTTATTGATACTGGCAGAGCATTCCACAAGCGAACTGCTTGCACCATGAATGATTTATCCATGAATTTTGTGGAATGCTGTGGCATTCGCAGTTGCAAATTCTCTGATGACCTTAATAATTTTGAATGTGTGGCATGAAGGAACTTGAAACGTTCTTTGAGATATGGGGGAGTACGAGGATTGAACAATATACTGTATAGTAAAGATAGTATGTGAGTATTCCGTCGAAGGCGAATTTGGAGCCACTTGAGCTCTGTTCTGAATTCAGACACGTGATCATATTTGCGTAGGCCAAATATAAATCTAATGCAAACATTTTGAAGACGCTCAAGCTTGTCAAGTTGCTCCTCTGTGAGATCAAGATAGCTGACATCCGCGTAATCAAGAATTGGGAGTAAAAGAGACTGTGCAAGCGCAACCTTAGTGGCAGTAGGAAGAAAACTACGTAATCTACGCAGTGATCCTGCAGATGCAAATATTTTGCGCCCAACTTCTTGCAGCTGTCGATCCCAGGACAGAGTCTTATCAATGTATATTCCTAAGTACTTAACTGTGTCACTTATGTCAATAGGAGTGCCATTGAAGATAACCTGAGGCAACTGTGTGTAGTCAATACGTGATATCATGCAAGCGCTACCCACGATTATAACTTGGGTCTTTGATGGATTTACCTGAAGTCCATAATTAAGGCTCCATTCACATACCCGCTCTAAATCCATATTCAATGCAGCGATTGCTTCGGGCAATTGACTTACTGGTGCTTGTGTGTATATTTGCAAGTCATCTGCGTAAAGGTGGTAGGATGAAACTAATTTTTGTGAGATTGAATTTATAAAAATAGCAAAGAGTAAAGGAGATAGCACGCCACCCTGCGGAACACCGGCTGTAATATTACACCAAGAAGAAAAGGATTCTTCTATACGTATACGTTGCCGGCGGCCAGACAGGTAACTTTGAAACCAATCAATTACCATAGGAGATATGTTAATAGAGCAAAGTATGCCAAGTAGGATTTCAAAATCAACAGTGTTGAAGGCATTACTGAAGTCGAGCAAGGACATTACTGTAAGTTGGCCCTTTTCCATGCCTGTTCTTATATCGTCCGTAACATTTACCAGGGCTGTCACAGTACTATGTCCGGGACGAAATCCTGATTGAAAAGAATTTAGTAAAGAGTTCGAACATAGGAAGGTATTAAGCTGATTATAGACAAGGCGCTCAAGAACTTTAGAAAAGAAAGGTAGTATTGATATAGGGCGGTAGTGGGAAAAGGATGAAGGGTTACCTTTTTTTGGTAATGGGATTATTTGTGCTTCTTTCCAAGCAGATGGAAAGAGTCTACTTGCTATAGAAAAGTTTAAGATGTGTGTCATGATAGGAAGGATCTGATCGAGGACAGGTACGATCATATTACGACTTATACAATCGTTTCCAACTGCACTGGATGTAATTGACATTATGCTCTTCTTAACATCACTATCGGTGAATGGATCAAAACAGAAACACGGATAATTAGGAGTTGGAAGTGACGAAAGATATTGTAGTGTGTTTATCTTGGCGGTCCCTCCAAATTGAGACGAAGATGAGAAATGCACATTAAGTGCTTCAAGATCAATTGTTTTAGGAATAGCATTTTCTTTAGGTTTTCCAACTCCTATGGTTCTCAGGAATTTCCACACTTTTGATGGATCGCTGTTGTCGATTGATGCATGAATATACTGGCGTTGTGCATTTCTACACACCTTATTGCAGTGATTACGTATTGCCACATATCTTTCAAAATTGCTTGCATTTGGTCGACACTTATACTTATACCTAGCTGCAGCTTTCTTAGCTATTACGTCCTTAATAGAATCAGTGAGCCAGGGAGCAGGCATGTGTTTTATTTTGACAGGTCGAACAGGAGCATGGGCATCAAAAAGCTGGACCAAATGAGTATTAAATAAATTAACTTTTTCGTCAATTGATTGTGATGTAAGTAAGGAGTTCCAGTCTATTTTATCAGCATCTTTACAGAGACTATCAAGGTTCATGCCACTAAAATTGCGCTGCCATAGTATTTTACATCTTGCCTTAGGAGGGCGAAGTTTATACGAAAGATAAAGTAGATCATGAAAAGAAAAGGCATCAGCAGTACATTGACCATGCCTAATGACATGCTGATCGGATGATACTAAGATAAGGTCTAAAAGAGATGGCTTTTTATTAGGAAAGTGATGAGTAGCATTTAGAGGAAGAATGGCAAGATTGCAAGATTGAGTTAAACGGCGAAAAGACGAAGCACGAGCGAGAGAGCGAGGATCAGATTTTACAAGACAGGTATTGAAATCTCCCAGTATGATTGTGTGACTGTAAGCGGGTGTTAAATTTTCTAAAAGACGTTCAAAGGAGTCGAAAAAGTTGATATTTGATGAGGGACAGTAATAGACTCCCAATAAAACTTTAATATGATTTAACTCGATTTCCAGAAAAAGATGCTCGCCAGCATTCGAGGGTGGTGGCTGCGCTGACACATCAATGATGCGGAAAGGAATTTGTGTACGTAAATACATTGCAACACCGCCACCAGCCTCGTCGGCCCCACGATCATTTCTTATCAACTGGAAACCTGGAAGTAAGTAGGAGAGTGACGAATGGTATGTCCTAAACCAGGACTCAGAAATAAGAATCGCGTGAATGTTCTTACAGTCAAATGTAGCCAGCATCTCAGGAAAATGGGCGGGAATACTCTGGGCATTTAAATGGACTACATTAAAACTTTCAGGTACATCAGAGAAAATGTATTTCAGTGTACTAGCGAGTGACGGATCGGTGACTAAACTACTATCAGCTAATATGTTATCTTGGCTTATATTATGGCTCGATGCCGTGTGATAACTGTCACCATCACTGTCACCCGCATAACTCGAGTCTGACATAGATAAGTAATAAAATAAATTAATATTATAAATAACAGGTATATTATAAATGTAACGATTTCAAACTGTATGTTAACAACAAATTAAAGGTATCAGTCCGATCATTTATCCACCCGCCAGTCGAGTGTTCGAGTTTTGACAAGTTGCCTACTGCAGGCATCGTGTAAGAAATGAGAAAGAATAAGTACTAAATAAAAGTGTTATATGGTCTAAGAATAAAAAGCATGAATTACGAATGCACAGCACTATTAGTTATAAGTTAAATAAGACAATAATAATATAGTATAAAAAGCATTAATTACGAATGCACAGTACCATTAGTTATAATTTATATAAATAAAACAATAAAAATATAATATTATAAAGAACAATAATTATATAGTTTTTAATGTATGTAATGCAACACTGTGCAAAAACGGAACGCTTTATCTTCAGCAATCACTGTCTCAATTTGACACTGACAGTTGACAATTTTGTTTGGAATGTGTCACTGTCACTTTCGTTTTCAATTGAATTTGAAACTCTCAATTTTCTTTGATTGTATTGCTATTGCCTATTGTATTTACAATTTTTACAATAATAATTGGCAGTGACATCATGCAGTATGCTGGTTAAAACATTACAATAAGAGTAAAGTGCTCAATATTGAAGTAGAAATTGCTAAAGCAGAGAGAAGAAATATAGTAGAAATTTGGAAATACAGATAGGATAAGTGAAGCGTAGAATAGCGTTGTGACCACTCGACCACTGCAGTACCAAGGATGATAAATAAATGGACACACCAACTGCCTACCGTTTGGTAGCTACAACACGCCTAGACTTACTGCTCACGTTCCGGGGGACCTCAACTGGTTTCTCATTGGCATCATCGATCTTTGAGAGCTCCTGCAGAGAAGCAACACGGTGACGCGAGCCCTTCGAGTCAATCAGATATATATAGCCCTCTCTCGTCCAAGTTTTGCTAACCCCAAACCTTTCACGGGCAGCCAGAAAAGCATCATGGCGAGCCTTTGTGAGGAACTCGGAAAGAGTCACACCAGAGCCCTTAAGCGCCTTTTTTGAGAACCAGATCTTATCTCTGACTACAACATTCTCAAACTTCACCAGAATAGGTCTGGGTTTATGGGTACTAGATGGACGGCCCATTCTGTGACACCGCCTAATATCTGCAGGAACAAATGTGCCTAGTCCCAGCTGTTGTTTTATAACATTCACAAGCACAGAAGTTGTCTCCTCAGATTTATTCTCAGCTATGCCATGAAAAAGCAATATCTTACGTCGCCCATGCATTTCAAGGTTATCAACCTGGCTGGAGATCCCGTCCACCTGACGCTGAAGTATGTTCATAGCTTCCAACATGAAGGTTCTGAATAAAATGAAATCATTTGCAATACCTGATGCAGCAGAAGAAGGTGTTATGCTGGTAACCTGCTGCAGCCTGGCTTCAAAGTTAGCAAGACCATCAAGAAATGCCATTCTTAGACTGGACATGTTCTCTTTCACGTTGTGCTCCATAGTGTTGTGCAATTACTGTGCCAATTAATTGGAAAACACTCAAACTGGTAGGTGAATTATGTTAACTGTTCTTAATGTGCATTAAAAACAATATACAAACTTGTATTTATTTAAATTTACAATTTTAAGATAGAGCAATTTCAAACTATACTTATTTTCACAACTACCCACAGTCAAGTCCAAGTTTATCGATGCTGTTGCGTAATTTCCAGGACATAGATGTGAATAGGTCAATATTAATCCTATACTATTATTAAAAGTAAGTAGTAGTAGTAGTACGAACGAAGTTCGTAGACGCAAAGATATTTGGCGCATAGTGTAACTTTATCGACGAATTTTTGTTATTTCGGCTTGCGGAAATCGTCAGATTATATATTTTTCATTATTCTTGAATTATTTCCTTCAAAATAAAAAAAAAATTAGCTACGCTCGAGAATGTCGAGATGACGTTTCTTTTTACAACTTTGTTGCCCTCCCCTTTTTTTACGTCACTCTCAAATTGTCAGATTAGTGGAATATACACTTTTTAGGATGTAATTAACTCACCCTACCTTAATCTGACGCGCTCGAGAATTTCTGATGGTCAATTTTTTTTTACTAATCTGATCCTGTATCCTTCACGGGTGGCCTTATATATGGGCCTCATGTTTTGTGGAGGTACTTAACCGGGTACAAGGTATCCCCGTGTATATTAATCTGTCGCGCTTTAGTAAATCCCGAAATCCCTTCATGGGCTCCCCTACTACAAGGATTATATATTATATTTCAAGGATTATTAGACGAGCTATATAGTGAGATGTGCTTGAAGTCTTTGGGCGAGCAATTTAATTCTGTAGTGGAGACAACGACTGGACGTGGGGTAGGACGACCACACGCCAGATGGACGCAGGCTGGGACTGGATGCGGATGGAGTAGGATCGTGTGTTGTCTTGTAAATTGGAAGAGGCCTACGTCCAGCAGCGGACTGCTATAAATAATCGAATTTGATTGATTGATTCAAGTTACAGGCAACCGGGACCAACAAAATAGCGTGCCCTTCAAAGCCTAGAAAAGCCCATAAATGTAAATGCCACAAATTACTGCCACGGAATTACTGGGAATAAAAGTCTCACTAGTTCCGTCACGGAACTTCTTGCGCGGAACTACTGTTAATAAAGGAACGTGATCACCTATGTTAGGATCAGCCATAGACTAAAGTTGGAAAAACACAGTGATCTTTTACAGATCACCAAGTTATTGCGGCTTGTATATTATATTATATCATCATACTTCCTCTGTGGCGCGGTCAGTAGTGATACCGCCTGCGGCGCTGGAGGTCGTGGGTTCGATTCCCACTGGAGACAAATATTTGTGTGACCCATTAATGTTTGTCTCAAGAGTCTGGGTGTTTCTATGTATAATATGTATGTATTTAAAAAAGTATATAAGTATTATTATCCGTGGTCTGATACCCATAACACAAGCAGGTTATTCCTAGCTTACTTTGGGATCAGATAGCGTTGTGTGAGATGTCCGTGAATATTTATTATTATTATACTCTTTATTGCTCTAAATAACTTATATAATACATTTTTAAATATGAAACTATAAAAAGAAATACATTTAAAAATATAAAATATAGTATCCCACCGGCAGCGGGTACAGGGACCAAGCTACCGGTGGTCAGGGCTCCAGAGAGAGGAACCTCCGCACAATGCGTGCCGTGTCCAGTAACACTGCTTTTTGCATCACGCCCTTGATCCAGCTGCCCAACGCGAGCCTCTGAAGATGTTGGTCGAGGCTCTTAGCTATAAGACCATTAGCGGAAACGACTATTGGAACAATGATTGCCGCATCGACCTCCCACATGTCGACAATCTCGCGAGCTAAGTCCACATATTTTATTTTTTTGTCGCTCTCAGCTTTCATGAGATTCTCGTCATGGGGGATTGTGATATCAACAATCATTGCTCGCCGCTCAGATCGATCTATTACCACAATATCAGGCTTGTTGGCTACAACAGTCCTGTCTGTGATAATAGATCGATCCCAGTACAATGTGATATGACCATTTTCAAGAACTGGCTCAGCTACATACCTGTAATATGGAACCTCGATATCCACCAGGTTATACTTCAGAGCAAGTTGCTGATGGATTATCCTGGCTACTAGGTTGTGCCTGTGCAAGTACTCGCCGTTAGCAAGACGAGAACAACCAGAAATAATATGCCTGAGGGACTCGCCAGGAAGATGACACGCTCGACATACATCGATTGTACCATCCCTCAGTATATATTTCCGGTAGTTGTTCGTCATGATAACTTCATCTGCAATTGCACAGACAAAACCCTCGGTCTCCCCAAAGAGATCACCGAACCGTAGCCAAGCCACAGAGGCTATAAGGTCTACATGAGATCCATGTAGAGCCTTATAAAACCTACCGTGGAGCTCCTTGCCCTTCCATATCTCCTGCCGGTCATCGACACCCAGTATTACAGGTTTCCGCCAGTTCTCTTTAGCCAAGGCAAGCGGGGTGAGTCCAGTATCCACTTTGACAACATCCCGATGCACATCCGCATTCTCGTGGAGAAAGTATTCTCTAAGGTTGTACACCTCGCGGTTATGTAGGGTTTTGGCATTCAGGAAGCCTCGGCCGCCACATTTCCGCGGGATGTACATCCTCATCACCGATGAACGCGGATGATGCATTCGATATGATGTCAAAAGTGTACGAACTCTCCTGTCTAAGGCGTCTAGTTCAGTTTGAGTCCACTTGAGTATCCCAAAGGAGTACATCAAGAGTGGCATGACCCAGCCATTATAAGCACGCACCTTGTTGCCGCCTGATAAAAGACTATTTAATACTTTTCTCAGGCGACCCAGGAAACGTTCTCGCAACGACTGTTTCATGTCAGCTTCATTGATGCCCAACGCTTGTGACGATACGACGGCGATTGATAGTAAATCGGTCTACGCGTTTTTTGAATCTACGAATCCGATGTGCCCATGCATAAACTTTTTGCTTTAGGAAGTCAATGCGCTCTGTGACCCGATTCACATAATCATTGGAACTAACTCCAGTTCCTGAAAATGCACGGTTCACAAAGCGCATCACCTTCGGCCGAGTATTCCCGGATCTAAAGCATGATAACTTGCTGATGAGTACTCTTGTCTCAGCGATACGTCGTTCAATCCTACGCTGCCACCCCGGCACAGTAGGTTTTGTCGGTCGTGTATCATGGTTTTCCGCCAAAGATTGAACACCTGCTACACGACATGTTGCCATATTTGTTGTTATTATTATTATTATTATTATATTTCAGACTCAGTAGTTCTAAAAGAAAAGATACGTGTTTAGAGTTCATTAATAAAACTCACCAACAACATTCAGTCTAATCTGAAAATTCCTAGTGGGGGAGTTCTTAAAGTCCACCCGGCACCTGTAGACCCCTTCATCATCCAGCTGAACGGTGTCCACGGTCAGGGACGATGGTCGGGACATGGTGACGAAGTACGCACGCCTTCCGAAGGCCAAGGGGTCCGACCAGTGGAGAGCTTTGTTGAAACTGCGACCGCGAACGTCGAAACTGGGGGCAAAAATATTTGGATAAGTAATTAGATTTTTGATATTAGTTAAGTAGTATAGAATTTAAAGATGAAATTATTTTTGTAATCATACACTTTCATTGAGAGCCCGGTATCCAGTTCATTGTACGATGGGGCCAGCCCCATAGCAAGTTAATTCTAATATTCCCACTAATACCTGAAACGCTAAGCTGGAAGCCACGCTATTGCTAGTAGTATTGTGTAGATTAACGTCGTTTATAGTTGCATAATGGCCAGAGTTACAAAACTAAGTCTCCTGAACGCAAAATGTCAGGAAGCTTCATGTCAGACACTTCCTCAGAGAATAAATCATGTTATAAGCGGTAGAATACGCACAAGAAGACGAAGTCTCTCCTGTCACGAAGGGACAAAATAAATTGAACGAGAACGGAGCCGCGGATATTCTTTCGTTTTATAAAAATAGATATCTATTCAACCTTAAGACACCTTTTCATGCCACATTTACCAAAAGCCTCTTACAGACAGATCGATATTCAAATTAAAACCTAAAATACAGGCCCGAGCCCTTCCACCGCGACATTTTTCATCAACATGTACAAAAGAAAGCCTTTTTAAAAAAGCCTTATCTAAACCCTACGAATTTATCAATGTACAGTCTCCATTTTACAGAATGGTTTGATGCAGCGGTTTATACAGTAAGAACATTGAATTTTGTTGCTATAAAAATAAGGTATAAAATTAAATAAACAGTAATACAATGAGTGTAGGGTCATTAAGTCAGACGGTGAGCGAGTGGCAGTAAATTCAGTTTGCAGTATTTCCGTATGTTGGTCATTACAAGGTTCCGGTAGTTTGTAAATGCATTATGTCGAAGCTTTCCTAATGAAATATCTTTCACAGTTGGAACGACTGCTGATAGTGTTGACCTACCTTCAAGTGGACGGCTTTAAGATCTACCAACCATTTTTTTTGTTATATTAAGCTCGCCTAATGGACGCTGCCCGCATGATGTAAAGCCATAGTGATATATATTGCGAATGGGAGCCACTCTCACAGTCGGTAAGACTTCTGACAGTGGTCCTCAAGTTGGCGGCCTATGATGTGCCCATTCACGCTTCACTTGAAGAACCCGGGATTGTAAGTGGTGGAAAACACGTGCGCGAGCAGTTTGCTCCAGTTTCTTCTATGTTTGCTCGAACAACCTGGGTTTGTGAACTAAACACCATCTTCTATTCGATAGATTGATTTGTCTGTTGTTGTGTGTGTATTTCATATACCTACATACATTTCATGTATGTTGGATAAAATGAAGTGCTATTATGCTTTTGTGAAGCCAGTGCTTAACCCCCATTAAAGCAACGAAGCTTAGCGTAACCCGAAAACGTAGCACCTAAATATAATACCAAATGGGTATAATCAATCGAAAACTACCAACAATGACACATAACAATGAAGGCTGTCTAAAAATAATAGAAAAATAAATAGACCACATTCTAACCGAGTTAGAACTAACACCAAAATTCTATTGTTCAGCCAGACTTAAATATTCACCTACCCTTTAATCTACTAACTTTAACAATAGAGCCTGAAATTTATAACCGTTCATTGCTACTTAAGTAGGTATCGCTTTTATCTTTTACGAGCACACTACACCTGCTTTGAAAACGATATTCACTAAAAAGAGCATAATTTATTATACTTAGTTTTATGGCCCAACCTTGTTATGCATGTATTAGTTTTTGTAGTTTTCTAGGCCTTAGGGCAGGTAGAAAATATTGTTAGCATAATTTAGGTCGGAAGCGCTCGTGACCCCGCGGACTCAGTGTTCTGTAAACGATCACTGCAGTAAGCAACTTTCTCTATTGCGTTTCCGTGCTTTCGAAGGCACGTAAAGCCGTTTGTCCCGGTTGCCAGTAAAATGGCAGTCGTTAAGCCAAGTTGAAGGTCTTTATAAGCGACTTGAAAAAAAATCTGCAGCAGTCACAATCTGCGCCTGACTATTTCAATAGGGCTTAATATATATTACCTGGGACAAATTCTAAAATTTTGGGCATTGTACTATGCGTCTGTCTACCCTTTCAGGGATAAAGGGGTAACCATATGTAGGTATGCATGTATAATTTATGTCAAACATGTTATAGATAGACATTATAGTTGGAGGTGTAGTAGGACCCAAGTATGGACGACTGTCGTTTTGAGGTCTCTGGCTTAAACATGGAGCTTGGTTTAAAACCCGGGGCGGTTCAAATATTAATATGATTCGATAATGTTTGTTTCAGAGTTTGTATTAAATAATATATAACTATGTTTATCAGCGGTCTAGATCCACACAAGCTAATATTCGCATTTGGGTTAGATGGTATGGTGTGATAATAGAGGAGGAGAAGAGAGGAGATATATTCTTAATCCATCAATTCTAGCGCACAACTTACAGTCTAGGATAATCTCAACTAATTGTAACGGAAGAATGACGAGTTGTTAAACTAAAGGAAAATAGTACAGACAGTAGTCCTCTCATCTAGATTGTTAGTAATATACATACATACATATGGTCACGCCTTTATCCCCGAAGGGGTAGGCAGAGCCATATTATATGCCCACATTTCACCTTTTTTGTATAATTCGTCCCACGTAATAGGTGATGAGCCGTATTGCCGTGTTTAAATGGACAGGCGCAGGTTGTGACTGCCTGCTGTTGAAATAAAGTCTTCAACTTGACTTAACGACTGCCATTTACTGGCAACCGGGACATACGGCTTAACGTGCCTTCCGAAGCACGGAAACGTTCAAATAAATGTCACAAAGTGATCACATGGATGGTCACCCATCCATGGACCGGCCATAGTGAAAGTTGCTTACTGCAGTGATCGCTTACAGAACGCTGAGTCCGCGGGGCCACGAGCGCTTCGTAATATGCTACGAATAATGTTCAATAATTATGTAGAATACATTATTCGTAGGTAATATGCAGTAGATTTTGCGTTTAACAATTTACCATTCAATTCACAGAGCATCATTCAATTACACTGTTTTGCCTTCACACAAGGCATTTAAAGTAGGCAAAGATTATGATATCTTCTAAACTTTAAAAGCACGAAAATATGCTTGATATTTCAGTTTCACTTACACCGTGTTTCAAAAAACCAAACCGCACTTTTGATTATTGTTTCAGTAGTTCCGAGATTTTGTTAACAATCAAACAAATCTGACTTCTTTATAATACTTTTAAAGAAATTACCCTCTCAATTTCCCAACCTTTAATGTATTCTATGGGTGACGGGGTCATACAGGGGCCAAACCACTGACTGGACCTTACGAGTTACGACCCGGCTGTGGGTTTAAGGATCACTCCTTACGAACATGTCAGCGGTCAAATCCACCGGCTGCAGAGTAACCACACATACCCCATCTGACCCAGGATTCATAATAAAGATTTCATTAGTCTTTCCATGGTAAATAATTAATACTTATAAATGGGTCATGGTTTTGTTGGATTTATTAGTTACTAGCGATCGTCACGCGGTTTTACCCGCATAGCTCCCGTACCCGTGGGAATATGGGAACAAAATATAGCCTACGTTCACCGGAGATAGTGTAGCTTCTCAACATTGAAAGAAATTTTCAAATCGATTTAGTAGTTTTGGAGCCGGTTCAATGCAAACAATCAAATCAATGCACCAGTATTGCAGTCTATTACGCATGTAGATTTATATGCCGCTAACGGCATCTCTCCCAACCCATCTCTAGACTGACGCTCTGCTTAACGCAATGGTAGTTTAGTTTCCTATAGTTATCAGTGAAAGTGACGGAGGTCAAAGTGTTTATCGGTAGGAGTCCCATAGCATCCATGAGAAATATTACTTATTCAAAAAGGGTGTTAAAAGTTAAATTGTGTAACCGGAATTTAAATTTTGTCACAGGTGGCACCAGCTAGTCAATTTGGGTACACTACATTAACACGAAAAACTTAATTCCGAAAGTCACAATCACGAATTTCATAAGTCCGAATGATTCGAAATCCCGAAAGTCAAAAATCCGATGTTTCATAAATCATTTTTATCAAAAGTCATAATTTTAAAATTCCGAATGTTTACAATTCCGACTGTCAGAATGCCGAATTTCAAGAAACCGAACCGTTGAATTCCGAATCATTAAAAATCCGATTATTATAAATACGAACTCCGATTATCAAAAATCCGAAATATCATAAATACGAAGGATAAATGTCGTTTCCACCCGTTTCTGTTTCAACCCGAAAACTTATCATTAAAGACGATTATGTATGTTCCCGATTCCACCCGTTTATTTAATAAAGGATAGTCAAGTCTAACTACCGAAAATATTATTTCCAAGTGAGTGGAAGGCAAACGATAAACAAAAAAAAATAACCACGAAGGCTAAGGCGGGAGCTCCGCTCCGCTTCGCTCCCGCCTTAGCCTTCTAACCTAACCTATCCGAGTCGGGGTACTCTGAGTTGGGGTGTTAACCATTCACTTATTATGGTTAACACCTCGACCTGAATAGGTTTTTTTTTGTTGACGCGGGGAACGCATTTACGCGCCTTCATCCCAGCTGCGGGGGCAGCTGGGATGGTGTGTGGGACTCCCGGCCCGGTCCTGGAATGGACCGTCCTACCCACTAAACCCCGCGGTGTTCCTCCTCACCCTTTAGCCGGGCCGAGGGATATCAAAAGATTATTCACGTCGACCCGGCTAGGGGCGCCCCGTTTATTCGGGGCTCTCCTCGGGGGAGCCAGATGGGCGGCTCCCCAAAGCTCCCTAAGGAGCTGAAGTCCACGCCTGCACCGCTCTCGAGCGCCCCTCTGTAATAAAGGAGACAGAGAGCGGCTGGCGCAGGCGTGCGCTAATGGGCACCCCTGGAACACGGAAAAGGTGCCCACCGCCATGTGACCGTTGGTGGGCGGGGTCCCCCGAACTTACGCCCACGGTCAAGAAACAATCGAGGGCGCGCAGTAACTCCTCACCGCGGCGCCCCCGAACTGCACGGCAGAGCGGGAGCATTATCGGTTACTCCCGCTCCCCCGCACAGTGCACCTCCCGCTTTGCCGCCATCACCTCGCCAACTGGCGAGGTGACAGCAGTGCCTCTCCCACTTTGCCGCCATCGTCTCGCCAGCAAAGGAGGCGAAGCGACGGCGACCCATCATTGCTGCTGCCGGCCGTGAATAACGGCACGGCCGGCAGCAACACACACCACCGAGCAACCCACAAGTGGGTTACTCCCGCCTCGGCCGGAATTAGCCAGAGTAGCACAACTCCCCCACAGAGGAAGGGGAGTGGTCGCTACTCCGTTGCCCAGGATGCACCACGAGGAGGATCCGACCCATTGGGGTCCTTAAGATGTTAGTAGGACCCCGCATCCCCGACTTGAATAGGTTAGGTTAGAATGCTAAGGCGAAAGCGAAGCGGACCGAAGCTCCGGCCTTAGCCATCGTGGCAATTTTTTTTGTTTTTTCGTTTGCCTTCCACTCACTGGGAAATAATATCTTCGGTAGTTAGACTTGACCGTACTTTATTAAAAAAGCTTTAACAGTGAATTTTCGGATATTTGAAATTATGAATAATGTTTTTCGGAAAAATAACAGTCCGGTCTTTTGATTATTCGTGCTAATGAAATTAGGAAAAATAAAAATTCGTACTTATGATTTTCGGATAAATGAATATCGTCCTTTTGAATATTCGGAGCTTTGTTTCTTAGGAATTATAATCTTCGGAATTTTGAACATCGGAATATTGAAATTCGGAAAAACATATTTCGGAATTTTTGGGTGTTCCCAGTCAATTTAAGGGTCCGTATGACGCTAAATAGACTTTTATTTTGATCCAGATCACAGGACTCGTGAAGTCTAATGAATTAACGTTATTAACCAAAATAACTTCAGTTCATGAAGTAAAAATGCCCCAGACCAAGAATACGATTACTGATAAAATTCTCGATATTTCTTTTTGTTGAAAATACATCGATTTCGTAAAATTTTAAGCTGGATCTCATGAGTTTGAAGTTAGTTTTATAGCATACATTATTATTAAGAAAGACAATAGTAAAATTGTCAGTTGCCCTAGACCACTTTTTCCTCCATCCTTTCCTATCCGTGACCCGTTTTAGGGTGACTCGTTGAGAGTAATCCCTTTTCCTTTCCTATTGGTTATATTTAATTAATTTATTTTTAACTAGCTGACCCCGCAACTTCGTTAACGTCACATAAGGTGTAAGAAAGGAGAGGTATTTCTTCATCAGACTCATCAAGCAGCGTCTGAAACTGCCCTGTTTGCTTAATCATAAAAGAGCTTAAAGATTAATTCTATTTTAAAACAATTCTCTTCTCATTAAGCCTTAAGCATTAAGCTCTTTTATGATTAAGCCAACACGCCAGTTTAGATTTACACTCACATTCAAAGAAACCCCTACAATTAAAATTTTCAAAATATCTGATTCTTAAAAGAGATATAACTTTTTAATTTATAAACCGATCGACATGAAATAAAATATTAAGTGGAGAAAACCTCAACACAACAAAAGAAACCGCATTATAATCGGTTAAGCGGTTACTGAGATTAGCGTGCACAACCGTACAGACAAACAGATATACAGATATATACAGACATACAGACAAACAGACAAAAATTCTAAAAATCATTGTTCTATTGCGTTCATAAAGGCCCCCTATAAAGTTTATTCTTATTTATTTTCTATGTACAGACAGCGACCTGTTACGATTTTATTATATGTATTGATTGATTCATTTATCTTTATATTTAACTAGAGGACGTCACGCGGTTTCACACGCGTAGTTCCCGTTCCCGTGGGAATACAATATTTTTTCTTCCATAAGAACCTTCTCCTGACAATACCTTACACAACAAAAAAAAAATAGTGAAATCGGTCCACCCGTTCTGAAGTTATGCGCTTACCAACACATTTTGCGATTCATTTTTATATATAAGATTTATTGCGTTACAATTGCACAAAAACCGATCGCATCTCACTCTTTCTTGCACGCTTAAACGTATTATCTTATATCTTGTTTCAACCGATTACAGTGATCCGGACTTTTAAATGCAGAAATGTTATATAAACTTATTGCAGCAAACAAAATACTCGCCGGTTTCGTGGACTTAACCTAAATGAAGCTTAAAGCTGTGCAGCTCACGCGATGAGCATCGTTAGCAGCGTGCTCGATATGCTTGCTTTAGGAGACATCAGTGATAAGGTGATCGATTACGAACACGTGTGCTGAATAGAAGTGTTAGAGTGAATCTTTTATGACGACTTTTCATACTCGAATGATGTTAATAAATGCTTTACGTTATGAAGAAATAACTTACAAATCTATACTTATGAATCTGCAAAATGTATGTACGCGCATAATTTCAGAACGGCTGGATCGATTTCGCTAATTCTTTTTTCTGTGTGTTAGTTATAGTCAGGTCAAAACATACATACATAACATCACGCCTGTCTCCCAACGGGGTAGGCAGAGACTATGACTTTCCACTTGCTACGATTCTGGCAAACAACTTTCGCTTCTTCAACTTTCATAAGTGTCTTCATACATGCTCTTCGGTTAAGGGTACTCTTGACCTGGCCTTTTCTCAGAAGATTCCAAAAGATTCCAAAAAAAAAAAGCAAATAAATATAAATATGGCGGAACAAAGTTCGGCGAGTCAGCTAGTCTGTACTAATATTAGGTCTTTACCTATGAAATTGCCGTTATGTATGAAAAAATTGAAACTTATTTTCTTTTTCATGTATTTTTTAATTGTATTAATTGAAGTAATCACCCATGCAATCAATGCATCTTTGCCAACGCAGCGGCAGTTTATTGATACCCTTCTTAAAGAAATCAACTGGACGGGAGGCAACAAATTATTCAAAGGCATTTTGTACTGCCTCTCGGGTATTGAATTTCTTTCCTGCCAAGAAGTTATCCAAATTCTGGAAAAGTAGTAAGTAGTGAGTATGGCGGATGACGGAGAGTTTCGAACTCAAGTTCTTGCAACTGGGAGACCGTCTGCTGTGCAGTATGAGGTCGCGCATTGTCGTGCAGGAGCAGCGGAGATGACCTAACCAATGTTGGTTGGAGATGTGCCAGCTTCTCCATCATTGTGCTCACCACGTTTGGTAAAAAGCTGTGATGAATCACATCGGCGCTAGACCACCAAACAGTGACCATCACTTTTCTAGTGACCATAATTTTTTTCTCAACTTGCTGTGCGCTTGCGGATATCAAACAGAATCCATTTTTCATCGCAAGTAACAATGCAGTTCAAAATTCCTTCATTTGTTAGTCTGATGAGCAATGCAAAGCATGTCTCGACGCGTACTTCGCGCTGGCGATCATTGGGTTCGTGGGGCACCCATTTGTCAAGCTTTTTACCTTGCCAACTTGACGCAAATGGACCAATATTGTTTTGACGCTAACTTCGAAAGCTGCAGCTAATTCAGCCGTAGATTGTGTATCATCGGCTTCCACAGTCGCCTTTAATTCGTCATTGTCGACCAAAGTCTTCGGACGACCACGAGGCTCATTTTACAGGTCGAAATTTCCAGAACAGAAGCGAGCTAACCAATAACAGGCGGTAATTTGGTTTGTAGTGTTAGCTCCGTAAACGTCGTTGGTTGCGTGTCGCGTTGCTGCCACGACGATACTCATATTTCATAATTACTCGAATTTTTAACGTATCCATGATGACGGAAAAGATTGAAATGCGATGAAAACATCACACTAATCAATAAACAATTAACTACTTAGGTACTTTTGGAAAATGAATTCCATGTTTTTAAAATAAAATTAATTTGAAATTAGAATTCTTAGTCAAACAAAAATTATTTTGATTTGAAATAGCCAGTACTGCAGAACGGCAATTACATAGGTAAAGACCTATTATTATAAAGAGGAAATAAGAAGAATAGGCTCCAAAACTACTGGACCGATTTGAAAAATTCTTTCACTGTTGGGAAGCTACGCCCTTTGCGGTGAACATAGGCTATATTTTATTCCCGTATTCCCACGGGAACGGAAATTACGTGGGTTTAACCGCGTGCCGTCCGCTAGTATGAAATAATTTTGAAAAACAAATCATGGCTTTGACGGAGTTTCGAAAGGGCAATTGCTTAGACATACGAGTACGTGTGCCGACTATAAATTTGAACATAACCACAGATTTTACAGTAGACTTTACACATAGGGTCTATCACCTCTATCCCCATCAGAGGTGTCCAATGCTTTCCAATAAACCTAATATTTTTTATGCCACTAAGGAGGCAGACAAACATACGGCCCACCAGAAGGACTAGTGGTCACCGCAGCTTATGAACGTTTGCAACACCAGAGGCGCCACACTCGCGCTGCCGACTCTGTAAAAACCTTCTAAGACCCCTTTTGAAGAACCCCATACTGTAGACGTTTGAGAAAACGGAAGCTGGGAGATCATTCCACAAACTAAGAAATATATTTCAATATTGGAAATGCTATAAAAGACCAACAAATTTGAAAGTCAGGGTAAATAATGTCTATCAGTAGTTATGTAGATCGCATAGCAAAAGCTAATATTATTAGCTTAATTTGGAATAGATAGATTGAAGCGCTCGTGGCCGCGCGGACTTAGTGTTCTGTAAACGATCACTGCAGTAAGCAACTTTCACTATGGCCGGTCCATGGATGGGTGACCATCCATGTGATCACTTTGTGACATTTATTTGAGCGTTTCCGTGCTTCGGAAGGCACGTTAAGCCGTTGGTGGTTGCCAGTAAAATGGCAGTCAGTTAAGCTAAGTTGAAGGCCTTATTTCAACGGCAGGCAGTCACAACCTGCGTCTGTCCATTTAAACACGGCAATACGGCTTACCACCTATTACGTGGGACAAATTATACAAAAGTGAAATGTGGTCATATAATATGCCTGTGTCTACCCCTTCGGGGATAAAGGCGTGACCATATGTATGTATGTAATTTGGGATAGATGACGTTGTGTGAGAATGAACAAAAATATATTAATTTATTTAAATACAATTGGAAATAACGCTCAGATGATGACAATATTAGAACCTTTTATAAATTAGTACATTGTACTTTTCATTGCCTTAGTAAAACTAGTAAATTAATCAACTTCAAAAGGAGATGTTATTAAATTTAAGTTATTAATATTCTGTTATTACCTGAAACGTCTTACTAAGAGGAAAGAGTCTGTTTATGAATACTAAAGGGGGCAGAAATTTTAAATGTTTCTTGATATTTAATAGAAACATGAAATAAACCCATTTTTCTTTATTAAAAATTTAATTAGTTACCCCTTTGTGATGTTAAAAGGGAACGGAGGTTGTATTAGAAGTGCCTCAAAATGTAAAGAGTAATGAACTCTGGGATTTCCAGTTGTTTCGATGGCATATAACTTCCGCTTTTTTTTTTTTTTTGTTTAACGTGAGGGAAAATCCTCATAGGATGTTATGCCGGACTCTTACCGACTAAAAAACCTCACGCCACGCCTAACAGTCTATGGTTGAGAGCCCCGGGTAAGCCCTCAGGAAGGATGTCCCGTGACTCCCAACAGACCTACGGCCGCCAATGCGGCCTCGCCCAGGGGGTGGTTCGGGTGCAATCCCGCGTCTATGGGGGGTTTCGGGTGTGACCCCGCTTCTAAGGGGGGGGGGGGCGTGCGTGAGTTGCTCACGTCACGCTGCCGTCATGGGCCTGCTTCTGTAAGGACGGTGAGCAGCCCTCTCACCGTCCCCAGACCTCCGGTCATGGAGGCCGATAGTCCTCAATATAACTTCCGCTTCTTGTAAAAAGATTAAGTATTAAGAACTACGAGTAGTTTCTTAGGATCGGATGCTTAATTTTAGGGTTTCGTACCTCAAAACGAAAATAACGGATCACTGTTTTATTCGTTCGTGTGTTTAGACCCTTTTATAGGTGAAATTGTGGGCATATAATAATATCTCTGCCTACTCCTTCGGGGATAAAGGTGTGACCATTTGTATGTATGTATGGTATTTATATATCTATCTCGTGTACGCCTGGAGGAATTGAGTTGAAATTAACACCAATATATTCAAGTCTACATTCTTTTGAAGCTAAAAAAATAATCAAACTTTGAAAGTTAAGGAGAAAAAAGTTACTAAATAATCAAACTTTGAAAGTTAAGGAGAAAAAAGTTACTACGACTGTTTATGTCGCAACATATGTAGATATGCCTGTTTATTTCGACACTAATGACACTATAAAAGAACTATGAAATTTGGCAAGTAAATCCCTACTAAGATTATAAAATGTGAAAGTAGCTCTATCTGTTTGTATGTTACGCTTCCACGGCTAAAGCGATTAAGCGATTTAGATGAAATTTCGTATAGAGACAGTTTGAATCTCTGTGAAGGACATAGGTTTTTAACCGACTACGCAAAAAGAGGGTAATGATTTTACGTGATAACGACTTCTGCGTGGACAAAGCCGCGAGAACCGCTTGTATCTTCATAAACCACAAGTAAAGAAGACAATCTAAGAACTATCGATACGTTTCTAATGAAATTGAAAATATCTACACATCCAAACATCTTCACAAACATTCACTTATTATAATATTAGTAGGATTAGCATAGTAAGACCACGCTATAATAATATTGCGGTATTTATAGCTGCCTTTATTGACTGCCACTGTGGCGCAGTCGGTAGTGATACCGCCTGCGGCGCTGGAGGTCGTGGGTTTGATTCCCACCGGAGACAAATATTTGTGTGACCCACAAATTTTTGTCTCAAGAGTCTGGGTGTTTCTATGTATAATATGTATGTATTTAAAAGTATATAAGTATTAATATCCGTGGTCTGTACCCATAACACAAGCAGGTTATTCCTAGCTTACTTTGGGATCAGATAGCGTTGAGTGAAAATGTCCCTGATTATTATTACACTGTTTTCAGTTACTCTTCCTTCTTTTATTCAACTTTTCTTTCGAAAAGTTTATAAAAGTACTGACAAAAAAAATATCAACATCAATCAGTGTATAGAAGGAAGAAATTATAACTTAAACACAGGCATCTGATCACGTACAGTCAGCCACGGTTCGTTAGTTCATTATTTAACGAACTGTACTGTACATGCTCACGGGGTATCGGAAACTCTGTGTAGAAACACAAAAACGATGGATAAACAGGGTTAATTATTGTTAACGTTAGCTATAGAAAATATTTGACTTTGAATTCATTTGAAAATCACTTCTAATATTAGGTACGTTTTTTATTTACTAGCTGTTCCCAGCAGCCGCGTAAAATTATTACTCTCCTTTTGCGCAGTCAATTAAAAAGTAGCCTATTTCCTTCCCTTGGACTCAAACTATCTCTTTACCAAATTTCATCAAAATCAGTTCAGCGATTTAGGCGTGAAAACGTGACAGACAGACAGAGTTACTTTTGCATTTATAATTTTAGTAGGGAAGGGGATTATCATTGAGACTTTAATTTATTTATTTTACTTGATTCCTCGGTTAGAATTAGTTGTCCTTGCCAGTTAAGCGTTAGAATTGACGTATCATGGGTGCCTGGTGGGTTCCCCTCAATCCCCTACTTTACTATCGTTCTGCGTTAATCAACTGACTCGATGGTCTATAACCGATCGCTGCAGTGAGTTACTTGCACTGTGGCTAGTTCTTGGATGGATGATCGCCACATTATCACTTTATGATATTTCAATTGCGACCGTTACGTCTCCATTTTGCTCCTCTTTATCACCAAAGATAATTTTAATAGTATTACAATAAAATTATAACACGGCAATAAGCTCAGTATACAATAAATCAATGAAATGAGCCTATCGCAGTCCACTGTTGGACGTAGGCCTCTCCTTATTTACGCCACAATATACGGTCCTGCGCCTTCAGCACCCAGTCCCAGCCTGCGATCTTTACCAGGTCGTCGTTCCATTTAGCGGGTGGACGTCCTACCTCACGTTTTCCGAGACGCAGTCTCCACTCTAGAAATCGTTTGCTCCATCGACCGACGCACGGTTCTTCTGCATATATGGCCGGCCCACTGCCACTTCAATGTGCTTATTCTGCGAGCTATGTCGACCACTTTAGTTCTCTGCCGGATAGTCTCATTTCGGAGTCTATCCCTCAGAGACACCCCCAGGCATAGCCCTTTCCATAGCCCGCTGCGCAACCTTTAGAGTATTAAACAACGTCACTGTAAGTGCCTCGTCTCGGCACCGTATGTCATAACGGGAGAACGCACTGGTTGTAGACTTTAGTCTTCACGCATTGCGGTAAAGGCGAATTGAAAACTCGACGCATTTTGCGAAATGCTGCCCAGCCCAACCATATCCTTCTGGCGATTTCCTTGTCCAGGTTTCCTTTTCCCCAGTGTCATAACCTGCGCAAGGATAGTATACTCCTGGACAACCTTTAGCCTCGATCCCTCAACGTATATTGGCCCCGGCGTGACGTGGTCAATAAACATGACCTTAACCTCAGTATACGTCGAACAAAAATCTATAACATGACATGTGGGCATACCACTGTGCCCCTGTCAGCCCCTTCGGGGATAAAGGTTTGACTTTAATATTCGTATGTATTTGATTAATCATTTCTCCATTACAATCAGTTGTGATTATCATTGACTATTTGTGTGTTAGCATTGACGGATTGTGGGTGTGTTGTGTGGAAGGTTCCTCTCCCTCCTATCCTTTACTATCGTTTTACTTCAATCCAATTACTTCCTAAACCCAGGAGAAACTGCACTAAATCATACGTATTACGATTTATATAAAACGATTTATCGACGACCGGAAATATTACTAAAGTTATTTTTAAAGCCAATAACTTATAGGAAACGACCCTTGGAAATAATATATGCAATCGCAATATGGATTTAACTATATGTGGTTAGGTATTTAAATATTATTGGTTATAATATTTTATAGGTGTTATTGCAGGTTGTAAGTAAGGCTGATCATATCTGCCGAGACCTCATTACAGATCTGAACGTGGACGATCTTACGCTGGAGACCATGGTGAGTGGTGGTGAGTGAGGATAGAGGGATGCCACCGCATTTTTCTGCAAGCAAGTGCGGGGTCATTAGAGACTGCTATACGCGCAGAACTATCGGCCTTCAAAACCGAGGGCCTGATAACAGCGAGTTTGCTGCTCACCGTTCTTACAGAAGCAGGCCAAGACGTCGGCGAGTTTCTTTGCCCCTCATAGTGGTGGGATAGTACCCAACTATTTCCCCACTTCCCCAAGTAGCGTGATAACACCCGAACAAACCCCCCAGACGTGTGATAGTACCCGAATTCTACAGGCGAGGCCGCGGTGGTAGCCAAAGTACGCCGGGAACCCTGAGACATCCTTCCGAGGGCTTACCCGGGACTGCCGACCGTAGACAGCTTTAAAACATCGTGTGGTTTTAGTCGGTAGGGGTCCAGCATAGCATCCATGTAGGATTTCTACACGTAAAAATAAAAGGCTGATCAAACTTATAATTAAGTGGAAAATGGAAATGTTTTGGGTCGGCACAATGTATCTGTAGCGCCTCTGGTGTTCCAAACGTCCATAGGCCACAGTAACCGTCAGGGGAGCCGTAAGCTGTCTGCCACCTTATTAGTGTAAAAAAATATGATGGTAGGTTAATTTGACAATTGTTTCCATTTCTTTTTCGTGATGAATAGCATTTAGGCATACAACTGGGCAGATTCGTGGGGGAATTCCAGGTCTGGAGACGGGCTAACCCTGGAATACGGCTCTTTTTCTTACAAATGGCTGAACTCACAAGCCTATTTTAAGCATCACAT
This sequence comes from Miltochrista miniata, assembly GCA_933228765.1. NCBI lineage: Eukaryota > Metazoa > Arthropoda > Insecta > Lepidoptera > Erebidae > Miltochrista > Miltochrista miniata. The sequence goes on from OW121768.1 coordinate 24,063,752, forward strand.
TATTCTAAACTTTCCACGCCAGCTACGCTCTTAGCTATCTATAAAATCCAACATAAAGAGGAAACACGGCCTTGAGATAGACATTTATGATACCTCAATAAATCTTACTACATTTTATCAAGCTACTTACCATTTTCTATAATCAAAGATAGGTCAGGCAACAGCTAAACACCATTCTTACAAGGCCTAATTACTGATTCCTATCACCAACAATCAGGGGTCATTAATAACTGGCATTAGCATCTGTGTGGTAATTACATAGCTAGGCATATCATTTGGTAATAAATAACTTTCTAAATTGTGACAACATGAATAATAGCTGCTATTTAGTTTCAAAATATTCGTGTTTACATGTAGGGAAACTCCTATATTATCTTAAACCACGCCTTCTGAGAGTTAAAAACAGTTATTTTTAAACTATCGAGGTTTTCAACACTCATATTTATTGAAATAAATATTGATTAAAACCGCGACCACGGGCGCTGCAACGTGCCCGAAACGTCGGTGAATGTAAGTAATAAGTATTTTGCGTGAAGGCCCGAATTTTATAAGTATGTGAGTTAAAAAAAATTAAAAGGACGTTCTTCACACGGCTATCTTTTCTAAATCAAGCACATATAATGAGACACTAATAATAAATATTCCGAAACAGATAATTTGCGAGTTATAGAAATATAATTTTATATCAGGGAATCGAATTCGATAGCTTAGCTACAGCAGTCGAATACAATACCACCACTATTTTATAGAGAAGTCTATAGGCGCAGTTTGTGGTAAGGACTTAAACATCAGATTATCAGGTTCCTTTTTGAAACGACAAGGACGTACCTTGGAACCGTGGCAAATTCCCTGTCGTGTTCGACTGCAACTTCCAACTTCCGAGCATGAGATTTGCTTTAATTTGCTAATAATAGAAGCTGTGATGTGTCGAGAAGTGTATTTTTATAACGTGAGGGAAAATCCTTCATGGATGCTATGCCGGACTCCTACCGACTAAAAAACCTCGCGTAACGACCAACAGCCTACGGTTGGGAGCCCCGGGTAACCCCTCGGAAGGATGTTCCAGGACTCCCAACAGACCTATGGTTACCACTGCGGCCTCGCCTCGGGGGTGTCAAGAAATGTATTAAAGTGAACTATTCCGAGTTCCGTACATAGGCGGTTAACATCTTAGGTAAGTTAAACCATACATTAAATGTAAGATAAGTCCGATATTGTGGAATATGTAGGCCATGTAAAAGACCCGTTGCACATGAGTTCTGGAGTGAAGACTGCGATTTGGTAAACATAAGGTAGGACGAATTACCGCCAGATGGACTGACGAGGATCGCAGGGAGAGCCTGGGTATGAAAGACGTAGGATCGTGTATTTTTGCTTGAATTAGGAGAGACCTACGACCAGCAGTAGACTGCTGAAGGCTGATTTGATTTGACATGTCAACTTCAGAGTATAATCACAGTATGTCTCAACGATACTCTCGCAAATCGTTAACATCTAACATTCATTTAAAGCTAAAATACACCCATAGATATCTTCTGAGTCTAAAAATAACATCATTACGAGTGATACACACACATCAAACATTTGTACATCTTTGGTACACAACCTATCCAAACATTATCCGAGTTGAATAAACTACTTCAATTTATTTCTTTGGTTCAACATCACGTTTTATGGAATGCGTTAAGCAAATAGTATGTAGCTGATCGTTAGTGCTTTTTGTAATTTTTTATTTTACATAAAATAAATTTAAAACAAATATCGTGTTAGGCATCTTAATTACAGTGAACATTGCGCATTCGCAATACTAAGAGGTTTTACTCCTGTTTCTACTAAATAGAACATCTTGGAAAAAACTTTCACAAGATATGCAAGATTTGCGCGCATGAGTTGACTTTATTTGTTATAATTTTACTGACTTTCATAATTGATAAACCAACGGCGTTGAATTTTACCATCAATGATTAGAGGTCCATCCTTATAGGCCAGAGTGGTATATTGCGCCCGAACGTGCACTATTTTGTACACATATAATCATCAATTTCACCGAATTACTGATAAAATAAAATCTAAGACTTAAATTTTCTAAGTCTTGTCATTAACCCAATAAAAAAAATTCAATATCTATTTTCCCTCACGACTAACAAGTGTATTATCAATCTGATAATATGTATTTCCTGGTGTGCAATAAAGAGTTTTTGTAATTGAATAAGACAAACATTCTGCAGCAAACTATGAGCTTAGTGTAAACATTATATCAAACCTCGGAAATTTAATCATTATTTGTTCTACGCTTCATTACACTACAGCGTAGCTAACGGCGCCGCTACGCTGCAGAGAGCTACGCCGTAGACGTAAAGCTACGATACTGTATCCAAATACCGCGTATATATATTATTCGCATTTGTAGGCAATATAATATATTATTCGCATTTGTAGTTAAGTCTATAAAATATATTATTCTCATTTGTAGGTAAGATATGTAGAGCAATTAGGTTGGCATAAAGATTACTTGTTAAACATCAAGAGGCTTATACAGAGTTTGACTCTTGAATTCTACACGAGTGAGAAATCGTAAGGATCATGGTGTCTCTTTGGGCACAGTGCCAATAGACTCCGTAAGTGCTATAATTAATATAAATATAACTCCCTAACTGCTATGCGACGATTCAATGCCACAAAATTTTCTTTTGAATAGTATTAAACTGAAACTATACTAATAAGAAAAACATGATAAATAGGTATTCTCGCAGATTACTTGACATATTAGCCAGTTTCAAGTTCCGTGGTATACCGTAGTTGTCGTGGTACTACCATCAAAAAACAATATACAGTGGAACTGAGGCCATAAACACCATAGCGAGAGAAGCGAGCAGGCCGCGGCAGAGGCCGCCGAACGCCAAATGCCCTAAAATACTAGTATTTCAGAATCAGAATCAGATTTTTTTTATTTACTACTGTTAGTTCTTTACCTAACGGAAAATAATGCGTCAAATTGTAAAATCCCGACAGTTTTATTATAATCTCACAAAGTAGGTTTCAATCTAGAGTTTTTACATTTTTTCGGTGACATTATAGGTACAGTGATACACTGTAATGCTGGGGCTTCATTAGCGGGCTACGGCGAATATTCGTGTTAACACGCTGGTGTAGCCGGCTACATCGTTGCAACGCGCAGTAATCTGCCGTAGACGATGTATTATCGGGGCACTGTCGGTAAACTGCCCGACCTCAAATGGATTTGTCGCGACAATTTTCGCTTGGGCTTGGGTGGCTACACCTGCGTCACTTCAGTGTCGAACGAACGTGTTTGTTTTTTTTTAAGAATGGAGTGGAGTAACGAGAAGGTGTTGGAGTTCATACCATTGTATGAACTTTTTCTTCTGTTGTTCATATTATTTTGCCAATGATACTGGTACAATTGTAATAAATAATAATTTACCGACATACAATGCAACGCCACTACTTCCTCCATTTTGAGTATCGCGGCCGCACAGAACATGAAATGTGGGCATACCACTGTGCCCCTGTCAGCCCCTTCGGGGATAAAGGCGTGACTTTAATGTTCGTATGTATTTGATTCATCATTTCTCCATTGCAATCAGTTTGCGGTTATCACTGACTATTGTGTGTTAGCATTAACGGATCATGGTTGTGTCGTAGGTTCCTCTCCCTCCCCTCCTTTACTATCGTTTTACTTCAATCCAATTACTTCCTAAACCCAGGAGAAACTGCACTAAATCATACGTATTACGATTTATATAAAACGATTTATCGGCGACCGGAAATATTACTAAAGTTATCTTTAAAGCCAATAACTTATAGGAAACGACCCTTGGGAATAATATATGCAATCTCAATATGGATTTAACTATATGCGGTGAGGTATTTAAATATTATGGGTTATAACAACGTAAGCAACTTTCACTATGGCCGGTCCATGGATGGGTGACCATCCATGTGATCACTTTGTGACATTTATTTGAGCGTTTCCGTGCTTCGGAAGGCACGTTAAGCCGTTGGTCCCGGTTGCCAGTAAAATGGCAGTCGTTAAGCTAAGTTGAAGGCTTTATTTCAACAGCAGGCAGTCACAACCTGCGCCTGTCCATTTAAACACGGCAATACGGCTCACCACCTATTACGTGGGACAAATTATACACAGGTGAAATGTGGGCATATAATATGCCTCTGCCTACCCCTTCGGGGATAAAGGCGTGACCATATGTATGTATGTATATTTTATAGGTGTTATTGCAGGTTGTAAGTAAGGCTGATCATATCTACCGAGACCTCATTACAGGTCTGAGCGTGGACGATCTTACGCTGGAGACCATGGTGAGGGCTATGGTCTCTAGCGGAAGATAGAGGGATGCCGCCGCATTTTTCTGCAAGCAAGTGCGGGGTCATCAGAGGCTGCTATACGCCCAGAACTATCGGCCTTCAAAACCGAGGGCCTGATAACGGCGAGTTTGCAGCTCACCGTTCTTACAGAAGCAGGCCAAGACGTCGGCGAGTTTCTTTGCCCCTCATAGTGGTGGGATAGTACCCAACTATTTCCCCTTCCCTAAGTAGCGTGATAACACCCTAACAAACACCCCAGACGTGTGATAGTACCCGAATTCTACAGGCGAGGCCGCGGTGGTAGCGAAAGTACGCCGGGAACCCTGAGACATCCTTCCGAGGGCTTACTCGGGACTGCCGACCGCAGACAGCTTTAAAGTACCACACGATACTTTTTAGTCGGTAGGAGTCCGGCATAGCATCCATGTAGGATTTATACCTACTCGTAAAAATAAAAGGCTGATCAAACTTATAATTAGGTGGAAAATCGAAATGTTTTGGGTCAGCACAATGTATGTGTAGCGCCTCTGGTGTTCCAAACGGCCATAGGCCACAGTAACCGTCAGGGGAGCCGTAAGCTGTCTGCCACCTTATTAGTGTAAAAAATATGACGGTAGGTTAAGTTGACAATTGTTTCCATTTCTTTTTCGTGATGGATAGCATTTAGGCATACAACTGGGCAGATTCGTGGGGTAATTCAAGCTCTGGAGACGGGCTATCCTTGGAATACGGCTCTTTTTCTTACAAATGGCTGAACTCACAAGCCTATTTTAAGCATCACATTATTCTAAACTTTCCACGCCAGCTACGCTCTTAGCTATCTATAAAATCCAACATAAAAAGGAAACACGGCCTTGAGATAGACATTTATGATACCTCAATAAATCTTACTACATTTTATCAAGCTACTTACCATTTTCTATAATCAAAGATAGGTCAGGCAACAGCTAAACACCATTCTTACAAGGCCTAATTACTGATTCCTATCACCAACAATCAGGGTTCATTAATAACTGGCATTAACATCTGTGTGGTAATTACATACCTAGGCATATCATTTGGTAATAAATAACTTTCTAAATTGTGACAACATGAATAATAGCTGCTATTTAGTTTCAAAATAGTTGTGTTTACATGTAGGGAAACTCCTATATTATCTTAAACCACGCCTTCTGAGAGTTAAAAACAGTTATTTTTAAACTATCGAGGTTTTCAACACTCATATTTATAGAAATAAATATAGAGTCCAACCGCGACCACGGGCGCTGCAACGTGCCCGAAACGTCGGTGAATGTAAAAAAAATTAAAAGGACGTTCTTCACACGGCTATCTTTTCTAAATTAAGCACATAATGAGACACTGATGATAAATATTCCGAAACAGATAATTTGCGGGTTGTAGAAATATAATTTTACATCAGGGAATTGAATTCGATAGCTTAGCTACAGCAGTCGAATACAATACCACCTGTGGTCTATCGAGAAGTCTATAGGTGCAGTTTGTGGTAAGGACTTGAACACCAGATTATTCGGTTTCCTTTTGATATGATAGGGAATTTACCACGGTTGTAAGAAGTTCCCTGTCGTGTTCGACTTCAACTTCCAACTTTCGAGCATGAAATTTGCTTTAATTGGCTAAAATTAGAAACTGTAATGTGTGCAAAAATGTATTAAAGTGAACTACGATTCCCAGTTCCGTATATTTCTTCTTCTTCTTAGTTTATATGTAAAATAACTAGGCGGTCAACACCTTAAATGTAAGATAAGTCCGATATTGTGGCAATGAGTAGGCCATGTAAAAGAGCCGTTGCAAACGAGTTCTTAAGTGAAGACTACGATTTGGTAGGAAGTATTACCGCCACATGGACTGATGCACTGAAAAGGATCGCAGGGAGGGCCTGGGTGTGGAAAACGTACGATCGTGTATTTTTGCTTAAACTACATAGGAAAGACCTACGACCAGCAGTGGACTGCTGTAGAATGATTTGACTTGACATGTCATCTTTTCAGATTATGATTCACGGTAGGTCTCAGTCTCAACGATACTCTCGCAAATCGTTAACATCTAACATTCATTTAGAAGCTAAAATACACACATAGATATCTTCTGTGTCTAAAAATAACATCATTACGAGTGATACTCACACATCAAACATTTGTACATCAACCTATCTAAACATTATCCGAGTCGAATAAACTACTTCAATTTATTTCTTTGGTTCAACATCACGTTTTATGGAATGCGTTAAGCCAATAGTATGTAGCTGATCGTTTGTGCGTTTTGTAATATTTTTTCTAATAAAAAAATATAAAACCAATAGCGTGTTATGCAATATCCTAATTACAGTGAACATTGCGCATTCGCAGTTCTAAAAGGTTTCACTCTTGTTTCTACTAATAGAACCTCTTGGAAAAAATTAGAAAAATAGTCGGTGCTGTGGTTTTAAGTGGCAGTGGGCTGGCCATATCTGTAGGAGAACCGATAGTAGGTGGAGCAAACGAGTTCTGGAGTGGAGACCGTGAGCGAATTGGTACACGTGGGGTAGGACGGCCGCCCGCCAGTTGGACCGATACATGACCTGAAAGAGGTCGCAGGGACGGACTGGATGCGGAATACGCAGGACCGTGTGTTGCAACGTAATTTGGCAGCGGCCTACGTCCAGCAGTGGACTGCTATAGGCGGATTTGATTGATTGATTGATTATAAATTTATTGGCTCATGCATGAAAAGCAAACGGCGTTGCATTTTAATATCAATGATTTGAAGTCCATCCTTATAGTCCAGTGGTATAATATTGCGCAATTTCATTGTTTTTGAATTTGAATTTGACAAACATTCTGCAGCAAACTATAAGCTTAGTGTAAACATTATATCAAACCTCGGAAATTTAATCATTATTTGTTCTACGCTTCATTACACTACAGCGTAGCTAACGGCACCGCTACGCTGCAGAGAGCTACGCCGTAGACGTAGAGCTACAATACATCCAAATACCGCGTTATTACAATTAGTGTGGGCTTTTAGCGTTTGAATTAAATAGATTATATTCTCATTTGTAGTTAAGTCAAAGATTTGTAGAGCAATTAGGTTGGCATAAAGATTACTTGTGAAACATCAAGAGGCTTATACAGAGTTTGACTCTTGAATTCTACACGAGTAAGAAATCGTAAAGGAACATGGTTTCTCTTTGGTCACAGTACCAATAGACTCCGTAATTGCTATCTATACTTATAATAAATCTGTAGAAGTGAAAATTCTGTACATTCAAAATATCAAAAAAATAAATAGCAGGGGGTGTTACTAGACCGACACTGAACCCAAAAATGTGATTAAAAAATTTTTTGTCTGTCTGTCTGTCTGTCTGTCTGTCTGTCTGTTTGTTCAGGCATCACGCAAAAACTACCGGTTCGATTACGATGAAACTTGGTATAATTATTCTTTAATAGCCTGGGCACCACACTGGGTACTTTTTATCCCAGAAAAGTATATAGAATTCAAAGCAAACATAATTTTGCGGTTCGTTCCCTAGACCCAAAGTTATTATCAATTATTGCTTAAACGGTTAATGGTAAGATGATGAAACTAAGCATGAGCGTTGTTTGTTACAATTTGAAAAAAGTAATTTAAACATTTTTGCAAATTCCACCTCCAAAGGTATAAAAAAGGAGGGTAAAGTTTGTATGGGACAACGTGATTCCTTGGTCCGATCTACTTAAAATTTGGCATATAGTATTATTATTAACATAATTGATGGAAGACGTGTTTCGTATTTTATTGAAATTTATACTATAACGAGCTAAAAAGGGAATTTAAATTATTTTGGGGCTGATTTTCTCCGGAGTTGATATCAATACTCCTTAAAAACTCTTATTTTATACTTAAATTACTTTTTATTTTGACACATAATTTGTGAAAGCGTTGTCATTTATGTTCTATGGTTTTACTTCAGACTTCAAAGATATAATTTTACTACAAAGCCATAAAGTTAAATAAAAAGTGCTATTTTAGTATAATATTAACCAAATATGCTATACGGAAGTATTATTGCTAATTTATTCAAATTTTGTGTGACAAAAATACATTTGTGAAAAGAAGAAGAAAATTCTAAGATGGCTAGCCAGAAAAAATGAAAGACCACGCTTCAGGTCATATCCACTGGTCAATAGAATAACACGCTCAATCCTTACGACACAGATTGTCAGCAGACTGATCATGGAAGGCATTCTATACATAGTGCTGACCGCATTCTGTCAGGAAACAGACTCCCTAAGTCTTTGTAAAATACGGGAATGGCCTCTACGAAGACTACATTTGACAGGATTGAAAAGAGCCATTACAATGAACATGAACGCTCGGCTGATGAATTTACGTTATCAGGTCTTGGTTGGACCATCTGTATTAGGAGGACAAAGCCTACTACAGTAGTTCGGTTTGTTTAAACGCCGTAGGCTGGGACTACCTGAAGAAGGAACTAAGTTACGATGTCAATTGCTTAGAAGAGAAGTTGTGTCATGTAGTAGTTTAGCCATTGAATTAAGAAATGTATTTAATATATAAATTTTCTTGGCTCATATATTATGCATTATGAATTTGTTAATCAGAAATCTATCTAACTAGGTAATATTATAAATGCAAATGTGTGTGTGTGGATGTTTGTTACTCTTTTACGCTGTAACGGCTGAACGGGTCTGGCTGAAATTTGGTGCCTACTGAGATATATGTTATAGTCTAGGAACAAAATTTAACGCAGGCGAAGCTGCGGGTATCAGCTAGTAATTAATATAAATATAACTCTCGAACTGCCATACGAAGATAAAATGCTACAAAATTTTCATTTGAATAGTATAAAACTAAAACTATACTAAAAAGAAAAACATGATAAATATTCCATTATACTCTGCGGAGTTCGGTATCTCGCAGATTACTTGACATATCAGCCAGTTTCAAGTTACCGTGGTATACCGTAGTTGTCGTGGTACGTACTACCGTCAAAAAACAATATACAGTGGAACTGAGGCCATTAACACCATGGCGAGAGAAGCGAGCAGGCCGCGGCAGAGGCCGCCGAACGCCAAATGCCCTAAATTTCACTACTACTCTACACCAGTATTTCAGAATCATCAATCAATCAGAATCAGATTTTTTTTATTTACTATTGTTAGTTCTTTACCTAACGGAAAATAATGCGTCAAATTGTAAAATCCCGACAGTTTTATTATAATCTCGCAAAGTAGGTTACAATAGAGAGAAATAAAGTTTTACATTTTTCAGGTGACATTATAGGGATAGTGGTACACTGTAACTGAACAACTCAGTCCCAGCCATTACCAAACTACACTAATTGGACATTTGATACGTTTTCGTCACTTTACTTTAAAAATACTAGCAATTAGCAAGCGGAGTGTCGACTCAAACAATGATATGCCAGTTGCATGCTACCGTTACAAGGATAACTGTGTTCGACGTGGGGCATTATGACGTCAGTTTTGAGTTTAGTGAAGACTGAAATAGTTGATTTTTAGAAAGAGAGAGTTGGTGCATTGTGTAGATGATGTTAAGTTATAAGTAGTTGAGTAAAACGTTTTAACAAAGGTAGAGGCCGCCGAAAGTCAATAAGGCCTTATATTATGATATCCAAGTGGCATTCTACTGTTACAAGTGAGATAACTATGTTCGATTTGGAGTATCGTGACGTCAGTTTTGAGTTTAGTGAAGACTGACAGAGTTGGTTTTCAGAGAGAGAGAGAGTTGGTGATACTGTGTAGATGATGTTAAGTTCTAAGTAGTTGAGTAAAATTGTTATCGCAGAGCGTCAATAAAAATATTAAGTTCATGTTTTCAAGAACTGAAAGGAAAAACAGAGGGTTTTTAAATGCAACGACACCGAAAAGAACTCCTCCTCAGATCGACTTAATTTTTTTTTTATTTGCAATAGGCATCTTATATAAAGAAATTATAATTCTTTATCTAGAAAGGAGACCACTTAAAACACTCTATGAATACTTTGAATTCACAGAAATACTTTACCCATAGGATAGTAACTTTTCTAAATACTGTAAGCATTTAAACTCCATTATGCATTCGGGACCCTCTTTTCTTTCCGCTGTGCACAGTACTCATTCAACGAAAGATACCTACAAAGTTTGCACAATTTAATACCATAACGTAATATAAATTAGATATATTATCGCGCAATAACTCACAGCGGGGTGCTCCTAATCATACGCAATGTAAACTAGCGAGCTGTAACTTGTCAGGCGGCATGATCAAAGCGAGTTGAATTAAACAGTCTCTGAACTACAACGCGGCAATGCATAAGCTTTCTGTGTGTGTATAAACTACTAAAATATATGCCCAAAATTTCACGCAAGTAGTTTTTCAGATATATCAAAACTAGAGGCTCTTTGGCCCTTGAAATTTTATAGTCAGTGATTCTAACTAACTAACTAACTATCTTCACGCCAAATCCCTTGCGGGGTAGGCAGAAAGAACCGAGCGCCACACGGCACGGTCCATACACACCTCACTTGCTTCTTCAACTTTCATTTTTCTTTTCATGCATGCACGTCGGTTCCTACGGCTCTTGACATCACCTTCAACTAACACACGATTAATTTGGTCGTGGTAGGTGTGTCGTGGCCTTCCCCGACTCCTACGTCCATCCACTTTCGCGTTGTATATCTGTTTTGTCATTCTTTCATCTCCCATTCGTTCCAGTGATTCGTAGTCAGTGATTCATTTAAAATAAAATGCTTTAGTAGCTATGCATATTATCTTAAACTTACCTATAGTTCACACTTCATGCACTTAATTTCTCTGTTTTATTCATGGATTTAGGTAGCGAAAAATCCTAAATCTATGGTTTTATTTTAGAATTTGTTTTTGTGTTTTTATTTTGTGTTTTTTTAAAGTTTTTTAAAAATTGTTCACTACTAAATTTTCTCGTAATGCGCTGTCCTACAGGAACCCGTTGAAAACCAGCGCCGGGTATTCGTACTCGGCATTATGCTGAACGGGCTCCTATTTTGGTGCAACGACGGGATCATTAGAACTCTAGTTATTAATTTTTTATTACTATGTCAGTGTTGTTGCATTTAAAATAAAGAGATTTTTCTTTCTTCTTTCTTTCTTCCATATGAAATTTAACGGTGTTTGATTTCAGTTCTAGTTTATAACTAGAGTAGAGTAATAATTTGTTTTCCACAAAATACTGTGTTAAAAACTAGAACTGAAATCAAACGCCGTTAAACCCAAACACCGTAACGGAACTCTACATGTGTCTCTAAAGACTATTATGAAGCGATTAAGTAGTATTAAAGCCTAAGTCAACTTAGTGTCGAGAGTCTGGGAATATATATATATATATATATATATATATATATTCTAAAGTTCTAAACAGTAAAATAATAACTAATATTATTATATGTGGTCTGATACCCATATCACAAGCAGATTAATCCTAGTTTACTTTGGGATCAGATTATCGCTGTGTAAAAATGTCTGTGAATATTTATTTATTTTATGTTTAAAATCTATAATATTTATGGATTCATGCTACAGCGTGTCACTCACACAACGGAAGCGAGTGTAACGAGCCGTGACAGCGCGACGCTCACCCCTGACACACGGCACAACACGGCTAGTAATTGAAAATTTATACCGATACATGAGAAATATGGCCGCTCATCGCACGCTGCGGTGTGATATGCGGCACTGTTATCAATTAACTGCAAAATAAGTTTTTAAAAATCTATAATATTTTATGGATGCACGCTACAGCGTGTCACTCACACCTCACACAACGGAAGCGAGTGTAACGAGCCGTGACAGCGCGACGCTCACCCCTGACACACGGCACCACACGGCTAGTAATTGAAAATTTATACCGATACATGAGAAATATGGCCGCTCATCGCACGCTGCGGTGTGATATGCGGCACTGTTATTTATGAACCGCGATAATTTAAGTTTGTAATTAATTATGAAACTAGTTTGGTAAGCAAACGAATCCAGTAACAAGTGTTAGTTTAATGTTTCAAAGTTGGAAGTAGTTGATGATAGCGATTTCATACGTGCATAGACTTAACGCGCATGTTACACGATAAATATATTTTTTACTAGCTGTAGCCCGCGGCTTCGTACGCTGCATTATCTTTAGATTGATATATATTTTTTTATTTATGAACCGATTGACATAAAACAAACACTAAATGTTAAGTGGAGCAAACCGCAACGCAATAAAGAAAACCGCATTGCAATCGGTTGAGCGGTTGCTGAGATTAGCTTGCACAAACGTACAGACAAACAGACAAAAATTCTAAAAACCATTGTTTTGGGTTCTATTACGTCCATAAAGCCCCCTATAAACTTTTTTCTTATATATCTTCAATGCACAGAAAGCGACCTGTTACGATTTTATTATTATGTATTGATAATGTGTGAAAATCCTCATGAATGCCACACCGGACTTCTACCGACTAAAACCAGATGGTACCTTGCCATCTGTCCAGGACTACTAGGTTAGCCCTCAGAAGAATAACCCCAAGGCTCCCGACACAGACTTTAGACTTTGTACACGATGGTGAACAAGGTCTATTCTATTTCAGTAGGTACCAAATTCCATCAAAATCAGTCAATGGTGCAAGCGTAATAGAAAGACAGACAAAGCTACTTTCGTATTCGTAAAGTAGCGGAATTACACCCAAGCCTTCCTAAGAAGTGGGATAAAACCCAAACCCATAGGTCACTCTTACTATGGGTTTGGGCTTACTATGGGTTTGGGTTTTATCCCTCTTCTTAGGGAGGTTTGGGTGTAATTCCTCTACTTTACGAATAAAGAACTGATTTTGATGTAATATGGTACCTACCTACCGAAATAGAATAGACCTTGGAAAATGACACAAGTTAGTTTTAATCCCAGAAACAAGTTCCTGCGAAAAACGGGGACGAGAAAAATCTCATAACATCACAATATATTAAAGACAGAAACGGACTGCCTCGTTGTAATGTGCGAATGCAGATTACGAGGTCGAGAGTTCGATTCCCGCGGGAAACAAAAATTTGTGTGATACATAAATGTTTGTCGACAGTGTATCAAGACTATGAGTGTTTCTAAAACCTTTTTATTACCTAAGTATTAATATCCGTGGTCTGATACCCATCCCATGACACACGCAGGTTATTCCCAGCTTACTTTGGGATCAGATAGCATTGGGTTAACATTTCCGTGAATATATCTATACGTAAAAAAAAATAATAACCAAAAACATTAAAAAAAATTATGACGTTTAATTGAGAAACCCCCTTCCTTTTTGAAGTCCTTACAAAATATTATAAACGTTCCACACCATTGTTATCTATAGCATTTATTAATATTCTCAACACAATTTTCAACGATCTTTCCCTCTAGGCAATAAGAGTTACAGAAAATACCTTGTCAGAATTTTAAAAATTGAACTTTTATTATTTTGTTCGAATCTATCCGACTGGAATTGCTACGTAAAAGAGTGGCCTGTATCGAAACTGCAGATTCAATAGTTCGGTAGCTAACTATTGGGTAATATTTATGAAACTGTGCACCGTAAAAAAACAAGTCTTGTTTTTGAAAGGATGTCTGTTTGAACATTGGGACTATTTTATGGAAGTAATTAAAATTTTTTATAGGTAAAATTTTCTTACTTTTCTTTTTTACGCCGCATTTCATGTCTATCTATAAGTAACTAGAGGACGTCACGCGGTTTCACCCGCGTAGTTCCCGTTCCCGTGGGAATACAATTTTTTTCTTCCATAAGAACCTTTTCCTGACAATACCTTACACAACAAAAAAAGAGTTAGTGAAATCGGTCCACCCGTTCTGAAGTTATGCGCTTACCAACACATTTTGCCATTCATTTTTATATATAAGATAATTATTAGAAAAAGGAAAGATTAGTTTCTTTGTTGTCAAAAAGCTCTCGAACTACTGAACCGTTTGAAAAACTCAAAAAATAACAACAGTTGGTCGTCACAACCTGCGCCTGTCCATTTCAATACGGCAATAAGCTCACCCCCTATTACGTGGACAAAAATAACGTATACTACGCTTCTGCCTACCCTTCGGGGAATAACGGCGTGTCTATATTTATTTATGTAAATCAAATTGTTGTAAGTACAGGCATTTTCAAGGATTTCTTTTCATCGGGGTAACGGTAGTGAACCTCCGAATATTTAAATCGGTTCGGCAAACTTCGCGAGGGCTATGTTACAATCTTTTTAAAATTCTTGAATATTAAAGTTTCGATGTCATATCTATGCTAAAATTATACGGTAACTCTGGCACATTCTTCCGAGGGCTTACCCGGTACTCTAAGAATCTGACTGTATACAGTTGAAAGGCATCGTTTGGTTTTAGTTGGTAGGAGTATGGCATCCATGTAGAATTTCCACCCGGAGGAAAGATTTGTAATTTTGTACGAATGTTGTACGAATAAACTTTTGGGTTTTCTCTTTGCCTCTAACTCGACCATGAGCGACGGGGGTGCTGTGCCGCCGGACGTTCCATGGTGTGGAACTTCCATGCCGGAAGTTAAATTTATGCAGCGGGACGTCCGACGGGAGCTTCGTTCTCTGGACGATCATAAGTCGAGTTGGCCGGACGGTATACCCGCGGTAGTACTTAAGCAGTGTGGTCCAGAGTTGTGTCCGGTACTTACACGTCTTTTCACGCTTTCATATTCCATGCTACAAGTCCCGGCGTCGTGGAAGATCGCGTATGTGCATCCTGGGCCCAAGAAGGGTGATAGGACCGACCCGACCAATTACAGGCCTATAGCCGTCACCTCCCTATTGTCTAAGGTGATGGAGCGTGTAATTAATACACAGCTCCTGAGGTACCTTGAGGAAAACGACCTGCTCAGTGACCGGCAGTACGGTTTTCGTCACGGTCGCTCGACGGGCGATCTTCTCGTGTGCCTCACACACCGATGGGCGACGGCTATCGAGAGTACGGGCGAGGCTCTAGCAGTGAGCCTCGACATTTCTAAAGCCTTATACCGGGTCTGGCACCGTGGTCTTCGTAAAAAATTGCCCTCCTACGGACTGACCGAGAGATTATGCGGATGGGTGTCCAGCTTTTTGGCCGGTAGAAGCATCAGGGCTGTTGTCGACGGCAGCTGTTTTGACTGCATGGCCATTAACGCTGGAGTACCGCAAGGCTCAGTGTTGTCCCCTATCCTGTTTCTGCTGCATATCAATGACACGTTGTCTATTGACGGCATTCATTGTTATGCGGACGACAGTACAGGGGGCACTTGGTACACAGGCCGCCCCAGTATCTCTCGGGACGCAGTGGAAGAAAGTCGTGAACAGCTTGTGTCTGAAATCGAGGCTACTCTTACTAGAGTGTCCGATTGGGGTAGACAAAACCTTGTCCAGTTCAATCCCTCCAAGACACAGGCATGTTTCTTCACCGCTAAGAAAGCCCCAATTACTGTAGCGTTACAATTTCAGGGCACATCTCTTTCCATCTCTAAAAGTATAGGGATCCTTGGTGTTGACATCTCCAGTGACTCATACTTATAGAATTCGGGACTTCACGCGAAACACATTTACTTACATTTTCACACCGACGTTTCAAAGGGTCAAAGAACACATTGCAGCTGTGAAAAACCGTCAGTTTAACAAATCGGCATTAGCAGAACACCTCGATACGGGCAGTTATCACTGGATCGAACTTCACCAACCAAAAGTCCTCTCCACTGATCGCCACTATTATCCACGTATGGTGCGTGAAGCCATTGAAATTAAAAAACACAAAAATTTCAATAGGGATGATGGATATAAGCTCTCCGGGATGTGGAATGCAGTGATTAATAAACTTGAACGTAAAACTGTGCCAATTAAAACTGACGTAGTGAGTGTAGTGTGTCGCCGGCCTTATCCTTCGTTGTGACAATAGCGGAGGGTAGTTTGGCAAGAAGTTACTTAATGGTTTTCGTCGATTCTCGCCTCAGTCCAACCGCGACCACGGGCGCTGCAACGTGCTCGAAACGTCGGTGTGAAAATGTAAGTAAATGTGTTTCGCGTGAAGTCCCGAATTCTATAAGTATGAGTGTAGAAAACCGCGATAGTTTAAAAATAACATCTCCAGTGACGTTCAGTTCCGCAGTCATTTGGAGGACAAGGCCAAGCTGGCGTCCAAGAAGCTCGGTGTGCTCAACAGGGCGCGGCGGTACTTTACTGAGGCGCAAACACTGCTTCTCTATAAGTCGCAAGTGCGGCCACACATGGAGTACTGCTGTCACCTCTGGGCGGGGGCACCTGAATATCAGCTTCGTCCATTTGACTCGGTGCAAAGACGTGCTGTAAGAGTTGTCAACGATCCTATACTTACAAGTGGTGTGGAACCTCTTCGCGACAGGAGAGACTTTGCCTCCTTATGCCTGTACAATGGTATGTGCTCTGAGGAATTGTTTGACATGATGCCCACGGCTACCTTCTATCATCGCACCGCTCGCCATAGACAGGGATTTCATCCTCGCACCCTACGTCCGGAGCGTTCGAGCACGGCTAGATCTGGTGGGCCGTATGTTTGTCTGCCACCTTAGTGGTATAAAAAAAAAGAAATGGTCTTACTTAACTCATCACACAAAACGACAAAGCTCTTTTGATAGCCTGTACTTAGTGGGCTTTGAACTCTGCTTCGCTTAGATTCAAAGTCCTGAATTTCGATTTTTTGCCCTTCTGACTTCAACCTTAAGTGCGTCGATCAAAAGAACTGCACGAGCCATTCTTACTTTACAATCAAATATTTCAGTATACAGTAAGATCACAACTCAACACTTACACTAACTATACTCTTTACAAAACAAAATTAAGTACTCGACAATTCACTGCTGTAAAGTTTTTCGACGTTTATAATAAAATTACACTATATTTAGAGAGGTATATTTAGAGAAAATTGGCAATTACTAAATAATTACGCAAAAATAGATTATTAATACTAAGTAGAGAGTAGCGAACGATCAGCAATCAGAGAAAACGCAATCGCAGTTTTGACGTTCAAAAATCGCTGCCTGTAGGTTGTCAAAAACGATACGTAATACGAAATTATAACCAGATCTCTGTCGCAGTATACCACAAGATGGACTTTTTAATGTACTGATTGTCCTACAGAGGCAGCACCATAGCAAACAAGCGATAGTTTGCTATGGCAAAATGATCGTTGATACGTAATACGAAATAGTCAATAAACAGCGATTATGGCGCAATTTTCGCGAGATTATCGCTATCGCTTGCCTAATGTAACATACGTAATAAGCCCGCGGGTTTCATTTCGAGTTTTCTTTCTCTACGCAATGGACCTTTTTGCGAAAGTGTTCCCTTAGTCGCCTCTTACGACACCCTCGGGACGTATTGGGGTGGCGATATTTTGTACTCTTACCTGTCGCAACACGGGACCCCGTCGCCACACGGGGCTAATACGGTTATACCTATACGGTACGGCTCGGGGCTTAATAAATTTATATTTAGAGTAAATTTTAATCATTCTTTGTACGTTCGATAGAAGATGGATGTTCAATTTTTTACGCATTTAATCAATTGAAATTCATAAACGTCAAACGTGACGGTACTTTTAATCGGTTTATTTATAGATTTTGATTGAATAACAGATTATACAATGTTTAACATGACGATAAAAAAAGGTTTTCGGTCGATCTGAATATTTTATTGTAAGGGAACGATAAAACTTTGGAGTGACGAAGCTGTTTTCCTAAGTGATTACATGTCTTACGTTTGCAAAAAATCTTATCAACAACGATACGTGTTAAGATGTTGGTGGGTAGGCAGGTTTAGCAGAAATTATTTATCGTGTGGTCCTATGATGTAGAATTGTAGAAGTATGAAAATTCTTTCATACCTAATAGAAATAGTTCAGGAATCAAGCCTCGCAGATTTTAATTAATCATTTATGGTTATCAGATATTCTTCTTCTTCATACATGTATTTGTCATTAACAAAGTTCTATTAAAGATCCATTGCAAGTGATAAAATATCAGTTTTTTTGGGCCTAAATAGCCGTATCTTTTACAAGTTTGACTTTTCACCTAATTAAATAAAACATAGTTCAACAAGCAATTACTTAGTTCAATAAACTCAAAATGTTGATGAAACAGTAATGAAGGTTACAAACTATTTTTTCACTGAACTATCTTAAAATTTACATTAATTTTAATCTAAGTATATAAATGTAGCGCGACTTTTATTAGAGTTAACGGGATATTTACCATGTCTTTTTGAGTATTTCCGATATTTCGGCGCTGTTGCAAGTGCCATGATCACGGAGGAACTGAAGTATTGGCGGTTGAAAGTAAAAGTCTTAGCACATATATCGATCTACCCTCCTTCGCACTCGTTTGTGTCGTACAACACCACTACTATTGGTTTCACTTCCACTGTACAGTCGCACTGGAACTCGGTCGCGACACACAACACTCACAGTATCTACACGCGGTTTCGGTTGGATATATTTACTTTTATTTATGCACACACGGACCACTGGATGCCAGACGCTCGGCAACTGAAACCCGTCTTCACGATTGAAATTTTTATATTTTTTAATTTCAATCGCTTCTCTAACCATTCTTGGTATAGAATGGCGTTCTGTCGACAGCATCTTTGGGTTATGTAATTCGATCCAGTGGTCTGTACCAGACTCCAATAGGTGTTCAGCTATTGCAGATTTCTGTGGTTCGTTGTTTTTGACTGCCCTGATGTGTTCTTTAATTCGACTCGATTTGAACTCGGTAGTTACGTCGCTTACGGACCGCGCATATAATTTATGTGACGAGGAGCATTTGAAAGACGAATTAAATCATATAAGCGGCGTGCTACAAAAGAATGGGTACAGTGGACGAATTAGACCACCAAGATGTTCGAGGAAGACTGTAAACTACAGGGTAGAAAGACAACCAGCATTTTTACCGTACATCAAGGGAGTGACGGATAAGGTCGCCAATATTCTTAAAAAAGTTTCCATAAAAACTATCTTCACCCCTTTTAAAAGACTTTCACAATATCTACGTACACCTAAAGATGGTTCTCCACTGGACAGACCGAGAGTGTACAAAATTGATTGCAGTTGTGGTAGTTCGTACATAGGGCAAACCAAAAGAACGGTTACGTGTCGAATTAAAGAACACATCAGGGCAGTCAAAAACAACGAACCACAGAAATCTGCAATAGCTGAACACCTATTGGAGTCTGGTACAGACCACTGCCTGGATCGAATTACATAACCCAAAGATGCTGTCGACAGAACGCCATTATATACCAAGAATGGTTAGGGAAGCGATTGAAATTAAAAAATATAAAAATTTCAATCGTGAAGACGGGTTTCAGTTGCCGAGCGTCTGGCATCCAGTGGTCCGTGTGTGCATAAATAAAAGTAAATATATCCAACCGAAACCGCGTGTAGATACTGTGAGTGTTGTGTGTCGCGACCGAGTTCCAGTGCGACTGTACAGTGAAAGTGAAACCAATAGTAGTGGTGTTGTACGACACAAACGAGTGCGAAGGAGGGTAGATCGATATATGTGCTAAGACTTTTACTTTCAACCGCCAATACTTCAGTTCCTCCGTGATCATGGCACTTGCAACAGCGCCGAAATATCGGAAATACTCAAAAAGACATGGTAAATATCCCGTTAACTCTAATAATAGTGTTAGTGACCATGAAAGTTTAAATACCTATATTGTAGCGCGACTTCTTCAAAATTATAAAAAAAATAACTTATAAAACTTTAATGTCTAGTTATATACCTATAGATTTTTCTATCCTTTACAGAGGAAATGATTGTCAAAAGAGCGGAGTGTATCGAAACTGCAGATTCAATAGTCCGCCAGCACTGTCGGGAAATATTTATGAAACACTGCAACGGGAAGCGAACGGCCCTTATGTATTTTGAATGATAACTGCCTTCGAAATGGGACCATTTTACGAGGGTGCTTTAATGTTTTTAACACTCCTGAATTGCTTTCCATGAATATTTTTGCAATTTGTCGGAAAGGTGTTTTAAAAAAGTAGAATTTTGTAGAAACTTGGTTGTAGAAATAGTGGAAGATAATCCTTAAATAGACATTACATGAAAAAGAATACATATTATCATGTATCACGCCTGCCGTGCTGAGGTCTCGGTTTCAACTCCCGGGTCGATGATAATATTTTTTGTGTTATTCATGTACGGATTTAGAAATTTATAAGCATGTCTATCTCCATGACCGGGGGCCTGAGGACGGTAAGAGCTGCCCACCGTCCATACAGAGGCAGGCCCTACCGGGGCTTACCCGAGGCTTCCAACCATAGGCTGTTAGGCAAGATACGTGAGATTTTTTAGCAGGTAGAAGTCCGGCATAAAATCCATTCTGTAGTCATATTTTAGAGATCATCAGCATCCATAGTCATATTTTATAGAGCTAAACATACTTACTTTGCCATGGCTGTATATCTTTGAGGTAGGAAAATTTGTGAAACAGCACGCGGAAATATTTACACGAGCCAAAGATAGAACTAATATCAGAAATCCAAACAGACTAGTATTAAACATTGTACCTAAAACGACCCGTTATCAAAAAAATTGCTATTCGATGTGTGTCAAAATATATAATAGGATTCCGGAACATGTGAAGGCACTAAGGATAAATAAGTTTTTACCAGCATTCAGGGAGTGGTTGTTGAGTAATACATTTTATTCCATTAGCGAATTTTTAAACAAAAAAATGTGAAATTAGATATAACAAGTAGGTATTATTAATTGTTAAAAATGTCTTGTAAGTTTCTCTTTATATTTGAGATGATTGTGTAATACTTAAGTTTGCATGCTATAATATATGGCTAAATGGGCATGTGCTATATACCTATGTGAAACTAATCTGACATGTTATGTACCCAATTTATGGCAAGTAAATTATTATTTATTATTTTATTTATTTATCATTAGGTTTTTCCCTCACGTTAAGAAAATTAGAAAAAAAGCATGTATATTTGGGGTCTTTATCCCATAGCACAAGCTTACAATTTGGGCTAGCTGACGTTATCTGAGAATATCCACAAAAATTGTATCATACAGGGAAATTTTATACTGAAACATGATTCCATACTATTCAGAACTATTCTAAGAAACAGTTTAGTTCATAACTTGTACCAAACAATAAGGTAACGACTCGTAAGAGCAATGTCACTTGTTCCCACCTACCGCATTCGATGAAATTTCAATACACAACCATCTCGCCTTATCTCTAAGTAAATCTAAACCTTATCATAAAGGTTTAAAGTTTAAAATTGAACCTAGTATCATTAGGTACACAGAAAATCTGTTCGGTTTGATTCGTTTGATCGTGATTTTCGGAGATAATAATGTTTTTTTTCTTTTCCAATAGACTGGAGACAGATGAATACGACTATTTGTTTATTTTTTGTTTTTGCAAAATCTTTCTTATTGAAAGAGATGAATTTGATTTTTATACACTAAATTGAAAGAGAGCTATTTTGAGATAAATAATGTTTTTTTTTCTTGAGGAGTTCGGCATGTCATGTCTCCCTTATAATTAGTTGTGGTTAGGATTGACGAATCAAGGGTGTAAGGTGGGTTCCTCTACCTCCCCTCCTTTATAATAGTTGTCTGCTTCGGTGGCGCATTCGGTAGCGTAACCGCCTGCCGGGCTGAAGTCCTGGGTTCGATTTCCGGGTCGATGCAAATATTTGTATGATCCACAAATGTTTGTTTCGGAGTTTGGGTGTTTTCTATGTATAATATTAGTGGTAATGTATTAAAACTAACATAGTAAGATGTAAGAAGAACAGTGTTAGGAGAAGACACATTGGTATTATGTATTTGAACCTAACTTTGATTACATTAAATATATCTATCTATTAGTAGAATTTAAAAATATCGTCTACATCCCATATCACAATCTTATACATACATACATGCATACATACATACATATAGTCACGCCTTTGTACCCAAAGGGGTAGGCAGAGGCATAGTATACGCTCAAATTTCATCTTATAGTTTTATGTCCCACGTAATAGATGGCAGCCTATTGCCGTGTTGCAATGCACAGGCTCAGGTCGTGACAACCCGTCATTGAAATTTGTTCAAGCCACCCGTTAAAGGCTTTCAACTTGGCTAAACGATAGTCATTTCACTGACAACCTGGTTTCATTTCGAGTATTCCTTCTAGCAATGGATTCTTTGCGAAAATGTTCTCCTAGTCGCCTGTTTTGACACACTCCGGATAAATTGGGGTGGCGACATTTTGCACTCTTTCCCGTTGCCACATGGTGCTCGATCGCCACACGAGGGAAAACTATTTCAATATTTATTGAAATATATTTTACTTGTACTCTTAAAAAGTTTTTTACTTTACATTCGCTTTCGCTGTTTGTTCTTTTAGATCTTTTAAATCACTACACGATTTTTTCTGTAGTTTTCAGCAATACATAGAATGATTCAAGACTGAAGGTTCACATGTATAAAACACTAGCTGATGCCCGCAGCGGCTTAGAAAGTTATTGTGGGATAAAATTCTATGTGTTATTCCAGACTATAATGTATCCCTGTTCCAAATTTCAGCCAGATCCGTTCAGCCGCTTGAGCGTGAAAGAGTGACAAACATCCACACATCCAAACTCACAAACTTTCACATTCATAATATAATATTAGTAATATACATATTACAATATTTAATATGAAGAGCAGAAAAGCCGAGCTGCATCGCAAACAAAGTTGCGCGGACCAGCTAGCAACCGATAAACTAATAGATAGAATAAGTGTAACAAAATCCCCGCAGTTCCAAGTTTGGTTCCCGGGGCGCAAACTTGACTACTTTCATTCGGTGTATGGATAAACTGCTCCTTTATTTATGGCTCTCGTTCGAGCTACAGGAAACATAATAAATGTTTTATTTGGCAATAGTCGTGTTTAGGAAGGTAAGAAGGTTTCATGTCAATATTAATATTTTATTGTTAGTCAAAGAATAAAAATGTAAGTAGTTTAATGAATAATATGTATAAGACTAGCGTCCTTGGTTGGCTTGGCTTTTTTAACTATGGAAATCCCTCATGGATGCTATGCCGGACTCTTACCGACTAAAACCACACGTGCCCTACCACTGCAAACGGTCGGGAGCTCCGGGTAAACCTTCAGAAGGATGTCCCAGGATTCTAGACATACTTTGGCTACCACTGCAGCCTCACCTAGGCAGAAGTGCCACTTTTATACCAGTAGAGAAAATCTTGGCCAGAACCGAGGGACTCAAAAGATCGTTTCAAGTTTCTATGGTTCTCGAACCGTAGTAGCTTAAAGCGCTCTCTACCAGCGCACGTGTTCGCTACCTCTTACAACCCCTGTGTTGTCCAAGTGGAGCATCAAGAGGCGCAATAGTCTTTTGAACCTCGAGAGTGACCCTAACTTCGTCAAATTACGTAAGAAATAATACAGGCTTGTATCGTAATCTACCTACCTAATTCAACTTAGAAACTAGAAAGGGATATAACCGCCTTGGCAACCCGTTTTCACTCTTAAACATTATACAACAAAATATCTTGTAGGTACCCAAAACTACCCTAAGAGACAATTTCCATATTTTATGAAAAAAAAAGTACTAAAATAACAAAAACTACCTATGTAACAAATATTTTCATATCAAAAACGCGTATCAAAACGGTTTCCCTAACAGCATTACTATAATATATGTATCGCAAAACATTTGCTAGGGTGGATGTCCCAATTCTCAGCCGGGAAAATTTTACGAGTTACGTGGACGATAAATAAACAGCCTTCTTATCTTCTTTGTTTTTTCTTTCAATCTAGTTTCTTTTTCTTTCTTAGAATATACAAAATAAGTGTTTTATGTTACTTGGCTTATTGTGATTTATGTTTTTTGAAGTAAATGTGAAAGATGTTAAGAATTGGATTACTTTTTATAGGTATTTCTTTTAGCCCCGACGAAAACGAAGGACGTTACAAGTTTAACGTGTATTATGTGTGTATTTGTATCTCGGTCTATGTATGTCTGCCAGTCGTGTGTAATATTCTGATGTATCAGCCAGATCCTGATTACCATTACTTAGAAATACTACCAAACTAACAGTATATCAAACAGATTATTGATACTGTTGATTGATGGCAGTTGATGGAACTTGCTCGACATATTGAAAAAGTTTACTAGATGAGTGATCTAGATTATTGTTATATATCATAATGATTTAGCTAGATAGCCTTTGAGAATGCCGGAAGGCGAAACCGATTAGGTATTACATTAATAAATATTGTGACATAGTACAAGTGATGTTATTCAATATTCTACCTAACACATATATTCGATGAATTTTAGTAAAATTCCTCCATAACTCAGGAACTTTAGTATAGCTAAATAATATCTACAAGGACTTGTGCTATATGCGTATAGATCCTTATCAATAATAACGTATTTCCACTGTCATCTACAAAACACTCAGTTACACACAGAACTACCCCCAATCAATACCCTCTTAGTTATGGAGTGTTGTATTCAATACCTCCTAAATGGCTCTTGCGAGAACAATGCGCTATGTCAACTGCACGCTATATGAACAATACATGGGAAGCAGGACGTACACGAAGAGAAATGTGCGGCTTAATTTAGTTGCTTTAGTACAGAACAACTGAAAAACTAGTTACGTTTGAAATTATTTTAGTTTTAACGGCTAACCACCTAATACGTGGGACAAATTCTAAAAAAATGTTGAAATGTGGGCATATAATATGCCTCTGCCTACGCCTTTGGGGGATAAAAACGTGACTATATATGTATGTATGTAAATTTTACTCATAGAGCAACGCGATCAATTTAAGCGGAGTAGACATTTTTGTCAAGTAAATTATGTATTTTTATATTTATTTACCCTCATTTATTATTATTTATTTATTTAAAAATAAGTGGAAATTGTAGTGGTGTTATGCTACAGTCTTTTGCTTGTAACCATACCTACAGAAAAACGAAAGAAGCTCTAATGCAAGCATTGGTACGGTAGAAGAAAAATGCACAAATCAATAAACTTTGATTACAATGAAAATTTAAAGACATCTTATCTTATTCTGCCTGATCGAGTCGACCTTTCTAAACTTATAATACTAAAACATTTGTTCGCATGAAATTCTTTTCCCAGACCTCCATCCCAGTACGTATTTTTTATACATTATTTTGCCGGGATTAAAAGTAACCCTATGTGCTATGATTAAAAATTTCAGCCAAATCCATGGTGGTGGGTGGTGATTGGATAAAAACATCTAAATAACCCAACATCTTTACAAATTTTACAATAGGTTTTAGTAGGATAACAACTACATAGTTACGTCCGATGAATCATTAAATGTTCTGTGACGATGTGTTTCAGCTTGAGATGTAATTAATGCGGTGGCACACCCGTGTGCTGTCCGTTTGTCTGTCCCGAGTTAATTTGATAGGTGATAGTCGGCCCTAAAGGCTCTATTCTGATGTTGATTACACTACTGGATGCTTGCGGAGTGTTATTGACATTTTGAAAGCGGAATTTCATTGACAATAATCGTCAATGCAATTATTTCTTGTTGCATTGACAATTTATTGAAATCCTCAGGGTGGTTTAAAATGTTTTAATGTTAGCCTTAACTTGTTCATTCCAATTCTATTCGGCAAAACTAAATAAAAGCACCACTTGGGGGATGTATAATATACCTCTGCTTATTGGTTCAGCGAAAACATCCTA
Organism: Miltochrista miniata; assembly: GCA_933228765.1. Taxonomy (NCBI): domain Eukaryota; kingdom Metazoa; phylum Arthropoda; class Insecta; order Lepidoptera; family Erebidae; genus Miltochrista; species Miltochrista miniata. Next base: position 24,089,862 of record OW121768.1, read on the forward strand.
CTACAATGACATGCATGTATTTTACCCAAAACGAAACAATATTATAAGACAAAATGTATTTAAACATAGACAGCACTTTGAATTCATGCAAAATATTTTTGAAAGAAAGAAGATTTAAAATCCTAAATATTATTTAAACACATTAGGTATGTACATTATCTAATATATAAAATTCTCGTGTCACAGTTTTCGTTGCCATACTCCTCCGTAACGGCTTGACCGATTCTCATGAAATTTTGTGAGCATATTGAGTAGGTCTGAGAATCGGCCAACATCTATTTTTCATACCCCTGTGACCGGGAAAAACATTGCACGCGGGCGGAGCCGCGGGCGTCAGCTAGTTATATGTAAATTTAATCAGTGCACCTATAGACAGTATGGTGAATGCACCTGAAAACGAAGTCATTTCAGATAAAAACTACATCATACCATTTATGAATTTTTGAACCGTTTGGGTTGCGATTCCCGTATTTGCATGAAACGAATCGAAATAAGTGTAATTTACATTCCAATCCATTTCAACCAAACACTTCCAATTACTTTACATCCCAATCTCAGAAAACCGTACAACACGACCAGTGCAGAATAGTAAATGAAAATGTAATATATACATAGCTATTGGCACATTATTTTCGTATCTACTTATTGTATCTATTAAGGGCAAATTTGTGAGTGGAATATAAAGTTAGTTACAGAACATAATATTTGTGTGAATTTTGGTCCCTGATTTTGGGGAACGGTGGTGGGTGAGTATGTACCAATAATATCGGAAGTAAAAAAAAACAAAATTGTTTAACTATTTTTTTTTGTAAACGCTTTGTGAAAGACATAGATACGTTGTATGTAAATATAATGTTTGGCAATTTAAAAAAATAAATATTGTAGACATTCATTGACTATTTTTCTGACCAACATTTAATTATGCAGTCCATTATTACCAAATACATTTATTCATTACTGAACATCCTATGAAATGGGATGATTATTTACTGCCTGCTCTTCACAAGTAATGAAAAGGGAGCGTGTTCACGATACAGACCGTTTCTGTTAATTAAACGGCGGCTACGTGCATTGAAAACATTTTCTTTGACGCTAAACTGGCTCCTTCTTATTTTGATCCTAAAACGAATCACACAAACATAAACGTCAAATATTTTCAAAATATTCACGGACATCTTTTACACAACGCTATCTGATCCTAAAGTAAGCTATGATAAACCTGCTTGTGATATATCAGACCACGGATAATAATACTTATAATACTTTTTTTTGTAAATACATGCCTACTGCTTTTTTGTAAATGGGCATTTCTATCTAAACATAAAAACACCCATACTCTCGAAACACATACTTTTGAATCACACAAATGTTTTGTCTCTGTTGGGAATCGAACCCATGACCTAATGATCCACAATTATTGTAATTTACGAAATTACAATTATTGTAATTTACGACCTCTAGACCAACGTAGCAGTCGAAAAATAAATAAATATCTAGTTTTGAAAAGCAATTTAGTAGGTATCCAAAAAATATATATTTAGTCATACGATGCGACACGCGACGCGCGACAAAACTGTCAGTAGGTGGTGCTCAATTCACGCCCCGGCACGTGCTTCTATAATTGACGAGCGAGCGAAGCGAACGCATTGTAGCCAAAAAAAAAAGTCTGTTCTAGAGGACGTATTTCTTAACCGATTTTCACCAAACTTGACACACGTTCTCTTTGATTTAAAATTTAATTTTTGTCGAGAGCTCTTTTTGATAGGGGGGAAAATGGGGGAGAAATAGGGTGAAGATTGTTGTAGCGTTATTTATAAACGGATATGATTTCTCACAGGTTGTTTTTTTTCAATGTATTTTTCCTGGGTGCTCGCGTGGTCTACTCTTTGCAGAAGTACTAGTCTTATTTAGGGAATAAATAGTATCCTATATATTATTTCAGATTATAGTATCTTCCTGTACCAAAGTACAGCCAGATCTGGTCAGTCATTAGAGCGTGATTGAGTAACAAATATCCAGACACATCCACACTCACAAACTTTCGCATTTATAATATTCGACCACATCAAAATATTAAAGGAAGCGATAAAACTAATCGAATGAAATTTATTCATAACACCCTCGATGGGTTTAATACGCACTGGGAACGATTGTCAATCGATTGTCGCTCGTATATGATGGAATATCGATAATCCGTTTTGTGGAGCGCGGCCTCGTTTAGTGCATCACTAACGAGTATAGGTGTTCTAATTTCGCTTATTCACAAATATTGCAATGCATTTTGCGTTTATTATCATTGCAATGGGTTTATTTAATTATTTGGGTTTAGTTGCTAAAATAACTTAATGAATACATAATTGCAAATTGTATCACCAGTGAATTAAAGATGAAATAAATTCCCGTACTTACTGAAACTTTTTAAATAAGCCTAAAATATGGTATAGATAGTTCAACTCATCAGTGCGCGCAGCGCTATGTGTGCGTGCGCTAGTAATTATACAGCTTTTATTGGTGTGGCAGTGACGCAGCCGTCTTCACAGAGTACATTTTTATATTATGAGATAGAGACGTAACTTGACTTATTGACGACACCAGCGGTGCCAAGCAGTCTTTGCAGGAAACTCTCTGCGGGGCGTCGAAATAAAAATTATAATAAACAAAAAGCACACAGCGTCATCTACCACGATTTGAAGGCAACTCTTACGTTATAATGAAACGAAATTAAATATCATGACAAGTCTCAATGTACTGCAACGTTGACATCCTGTGTAAGTTGGTTACATTATAAATCATTACACAGTGTTCTAAGTGATAATACCATGGGTACAGTCGTTAAAGAAAATGTCTAGTTCTTCACGGAGAAAATGTTTAAGAAGTCTGATAAATATTTTTGATGTGTCAATTGGATGTAATTAATATTTTTTATCACTGCATATTATATTATTATAAAACAAAGTCCCCACCGCGTCTGTCTTCACGATAAACTTAAAAACTACTGCATTGGTTTTCACGCTGAGATCACCAATGATTCTTGAGAAAGGTTTGCGTATAAGTTGTTGAGTTTGTTTGACATTGACTAAAATAAAACGATATTAGTTGGAGATGTCGGAAAAAAATAAGGTGTCTGGGAGCTTTTAACGAAAACGCTGCTTAACCTTCGAGGCATAACAAAATAATGTATGGTAGAATTTGTGTAACTTATAAAGGCCTACAGAATAGTCAAAAAATGATAGAGCTACAAATTCTAATCCAAAAAAAATAGAAATTCAGAGATGGTCGACAGAATAAAACATTACTTATACAGCAAATATGACATAAATTTTACTGTATGATTTGATTGAAAAAGTAAAAAGACCATACTCTATACATCTAAAAAACTGTTGAGGGTCGAGAGTCTGTAAATGGAAGATAATTAGAAAATTTAATTGCAGGGCGTTCTCTAATCGATACAGCAGCCGAAAATGTAATTAAAAATGTTCATGTCTGTCTGTATCCTGAATAAGTATCACGCTGAAACTACTGATTGATTTAAAGGAAACTTCGTACAATCTGAGCTTATGATCAGAAGAAGGTTCTGGGATACTTTTAATCCCGAACTTTTTCCTTTTTTTTTTTTTGCGCGGTTCCTTTGGGAGAGGGCAGGGCAGTTTTACACGCTGCTTGATGAGTCTAATGAAGAAATACCTCTCCTTTCGTACACCTTATGTAACGTAAACGAAATTGCAAGGGTCAGCTAGTTTGTTATAAGTTTGAAGACATACTTCAGCCATATGGCTTAAAAGTTCTTTGGCTATACTGTATTTCAATAGCTTTGCACAAAAATGTAAACAAACATATTTGATCCTATATATCCATAGTTACTTGCAATTGAGTATTCACCCTGATTATATTCCAGTATCCAGGAGTCATACAGTGTTCTTACAATCATTTCGACACCAAATAACTTCTTTATGATAGTTTATTTTCATTTAAAATACCTACTCAGGATAATGAAAATTTCAATGATTTGTCATACTATATTTTTCTACTCATCTGTCTTAGACAACGATTGTCAGAACATGACATGTTTACATTATTGCTAGATCAGGCAGGATAGGACTATACCACCCAATCGAAAATATGTAGAGGGAATTTAAAAAAAAATGCTTCGCATAGCATCGAACAAAATGTGATGGGAATAATGAAATAAATAAACGAACGTTTAGGTCAAATTGATGAAGAGATATGGCGTAATACAAAGTAGAAGAATACTATGGACAATTTGATATGGAATCTGAATTTATAATTAACCTTATAGAGAGCAGCGAATCCTAAAATAACTCTATTTTATTCTTCTAGCAGCGATACATATTAATATGTATAACATACATTTCACCCATTAAGTTTTTATTTATTATTTTAGTTAAACAAGTGTTTTTATATTTTGTACTTTACTGTACCTCTTGTCACGCACACGAAGTCACTGTGTTTATACGAGGTTTACCCACACATAGGGCCGCGCGCAAAGATGAGTTGAACTTACTATACCTACTTATTTATGCTGTAACTTTTCTGAGGAGTTGAGTTTCCTGCTCTACCTACAAGACTAATTGAGCTCATGAAAAACATATCGATCCCATCGGCTTTCGAACCAAAAACATCATCAAAATTGATCTTTCCCTTCGCCAGCTATGACGTTACAAACAAATACAGACAAAGCTGTACAAGTCAAACTTATAGCACCCCTCGTTTCCGTTGGAGGTCACCATATAGAACCATTAGTAAGTTACTGAACATTCGGTCTATCGCAACTTTGCCCAAACACCCCATCATATAAGATCTTTGTCTGGTTGCAGTCAATTCATCTGATTAAAGAGGTTACATATTACGTTTGCCGAGTTCACAACTATATAATTGCCTCTGTAACGTACTTTCTCTGCAAGCTATGTCAAACACTAATGGTCCTTTGCAGGATAACCTCATTTTCTGAGTTTATCCTCCCAAGAAACACAAAGCATAGCTTACTCTACAAGTTCAAATTGTGTATCACCTTTTATTCCGTACCTAATTTACAAAGTCAATGGGCATATTCTAGCTGTTGCAGGGGCTTAATTCTCTGGCCTCTGGTCTATTCTGTGATTCAGAATAGGCGAGGCAAAACATAGTAAACATAGGTACCTACATCTGTCCACACCGCATCGAGTCTTATTACATGCTCCGGAGACGGTCAATGCGAGTTGACAAATCCGTTGAAATATGAATGAAAGTACTATCAAGTTTGCATACTTGCTTTGCATTATGTGTGCGTCGACGTGTATGTAACCACGAGACTTGTCAAGTAGGATTGAGAGTCTTCGGAGTAATTTATTAGAGTGAGAAAGAGATGCCGTTTTCAAAATAGTAGCGGTAGAGACTGTTGTCGAAAATGTTCAAGCCGTTCATAAGGCTTCCAACTTGGCTTAAAAGCCACCATGTTATAGGCAGCTTAACATTAACGGCTTAACGCGCCTTCCGAAACATGGAACCGCTCGTAAATGTATCTTGGTTCATTAAATTTGTTCCAAGTTTCAACGTCAACACAATTATAATATAATGTTGAGCTTTATTTTACTAACATTATAAACGCGAAAGTTTGTATGGCTGTTTGTTACTTTTTCATGCTCTACTAAACGGATCTATCTGAAATTTGGTACAGGGATTTTGGATCTTTTTATCCCGGGAATTCCCATGGGATGCGGGAACGGGAATATAGTTCCACGCGAGCTGAGCCTCGACCGCAGTCAAATATATAATGTAAGGTTAGTATACCAAACATGATTGTGAAAATTAATGTGAGTGCGTTATGTGCGTGACTGTATCAAGTAGAGAGTAATTAGTGCTACGAGTGATTTAGAGGTTTTTATAAAATCTACCCCTTTCTTTATTCATTAGTGGCTTTACGTTATTTATACAGTATTGTTATTTTTTTAGGTCCTAGGTACGTGAGAACTCGATGTGCCTCACGGTTTTGCCTACTACGAACCCCGTAGCACCCATTGGAACCATAAATTTTAAATATTCAAAAAAAAAATTGGATTCGAGCAGGATTCTAACCTGCGTCTTCTTGTAAACCGTGCAGACGTCTTAACCACTGGGCCACCGAAACCTACTTTGAACAAACTTTGTCTTTTTTTTTTAAGCCCGGGAGCGAGGGTGGAGGTAGAGAACGCTGCATGCGTACCACACGGCCGGCCGTGTGATTATGTCTGACCCTTACTGACTAAACTCTACCTTTAGCCTCTAGCCCTTAGGCCTTGGAGACTCATCGGATAATTTTGGGGCTATACGTAGGAACCATCTACCGGCACTTCTAAAAAATGCCTGTAGATGGTGCCTACGTCGCCCCAAGACGTATATAAATAAGGTCGTCGTCGACGTAGGCACCATCTGCCGGCACTTTTAGACGCAGGTTCGAATCCTGCTCGAAACCAATTTGTACACACTAAGTACTTGTCCAGAGCGTAAAAGGGTCGGGAACAGTAGGGAATAATAATAATCACCAACTACTGTTCTGTTCACACTGGTTTATTGGGTAACAACAAGTAACAGTTTGTAAAGGTTTATATGTATACGCCAAGAAAACATAATAGTGCGATCTAGGAAATACAGTAAAGCGCGATGTAGCAAGTACCGAACAGCGCCATCTGGTCTAACATTCTATGTACTAAACATATGTAAACAAAGCACACAATAAGAAACTAATTAACTACACGAAACAATATTATAAATAAAGGTTACGCGTATACATTCCGCCCACCAAGGACCTATTTGACATAGTGTCCTTAAACACAATATACAAAACACATGATAATAACTATTACAAACACCGCCCACCATGGAAATCCTAAGACTAACTTAAACTAAATTTATAGGTAAAATATATGTATAAACCTTATGAATCCAAGTCTGAACCTAGAAACCATACAAGACCACGCCAGGACTATTCAGTGACAGGCAAAATACCTAACCGCGAAACAGGTCTCTTTATTAAAGAATTTTGAGTGCGCAATGTCACCACTCTTGTGATTTTATCTAAACCCGGATGTTTTTCTACTACTCTTGCCAAAAGCCATTTGCTTGGTGGCAAGTCATCTTCCCTGACTACAACCACATCTCCAATGTTTGGTTCAGGATTGGGAGTGTTCCATTTGTATCTATGGAGATATTTGGTAAGATACTCCTGGGACCATCGACGCCAGAAGTTTTGAGTAATTTTTTGCGTCAATTGCCAACGTCGCAAACTTGACACCGTGGATTCCTCAAAATTGTGGTCCGGTACAGCGACCAAGGGCTCGCCGATGAGAAAATGGCCTGGAGTTAAAACGTCAAAAGCATCGGAATGTGTACTTAAAGATGACAGAGGCCTAGAGTTCAGACATTCTTCAATTTGCATGAGAACGGTAGATAACTCTTCATAAGTCAGCGTAGTATCCCCTATTACGCGCTTTAAATGAAATTTGACAGATCTTACGCCTGCCTCCCATAATCCACCAAAATTAGGAGCTCGAGGAGGGATGAAGTGCCATTTTGTCCCAATAGTGGCCAAAGATTCTGAAATGTCCTTTACAAATGCTGACTTTTCGGACGCAAATAATTTTTGAAGTTCTTTCGAAGCACCGACAAAATTGGTACCGTTATCGCTCCAAATTGCTGTACACAAGCCTCGGCGGGACACAAACCTCCGAAAGGCTGCAAGGAAACCCTGAGAAGTTAAATCACTGACAACCTCAATGTGGATGGCGCGGGTCACCATGCAAATAAATAAGCAGATGTATCCCTTATGGGCATGATGGCCTCGTCCTTTGGTTGTTTGTTCGTCTTTGACCGGCATAATCTACTCCACTACTTTTGAATGGCCTTGAAGGACTAGTTCGGGCAGGAGGCAACTGACCCATCAATGGCTGGGATGGTTTTAAAGCATTCCTGATGCATGTAACACATTTGCGTACAAATGCCTTTACTAAACCTTTGGCTCCCATCAAATAATAATTTGTAGCTAAATAAGTTAACATCAACTGTGTACCACCGTGTAACGTTTTAGCATGAGCATCAGCAAGTAACAGATCCGTAAGCTTTGATTTCTTAGGTATCAATATAGGATGCTTCGCATTCAGAGAAAGATGCGATCTTTCTAGTCGTCCTCCCACCCTCAAAACGTCATCGTTGTCGAAATACGGATTCAAAGACTTCAGAGGACCCTTTAACTTCATCCCCGTAGTCTGTTGTCGTATGACTAGTATTTCATCTCTAAAACTATCTGACTGACACATCCGGATCACACATTTCAAAGAGGCATCCAATTCATCTCTAGTCAAATAGTTTGTTGGTCTGATGTTCCCTTGTCGCAGACTCAAAAAAACGTCTGCAGTAAGCCAAAACTCGCACCAACTTCGTAAGTGAGGAATATCTATTCATAATACTCACTGACAGTGCTTCATCAGTAGCAACGTGAACTGTCATCTCTTCCTTTGTCTGGTATTGTCTGCCTTTACTATACTGTATTATCGGATCAGACAGAAATGATGGACCCTTGAACCACAAGGCAGATTTTGACAGCTCTATAGGACTTATACCTCTTGATCCTAAATCTGCAGGGTTCTGACCAGATGGTACATGAAACCAATGAGCGAAATCAAGGCTCGTTAAAATTTCCGACGTGCGGTTGGCTACAAAAGTCTTCCACCTATTCGGATGGCCATTGAGCCAAGCCAGCACAACAGTCGAGTCTGTCCATGCTCTACTGTTAGTTATATTGATATTCAATACCGAAGTCACCTCGACCAGAAGTCTGGTTAACATTACTGCCGCACAAAGCTCCAACCTAGGAATCGATATCTGCTTAATTGGGGCAACCTTCGTTTTGGATGTAATCAAACTCACAGATACCCTGCCAGAAGCATCGACTACTCTAATATATACCGCTGCCGCGTACGCCAACTTCGAGGCGTCCGAGAATCCGTGCAATTCCACGAGGGTGTCGTCTGGTTTCATCCTGTGCCATCGAGGTATTGTTATGTGGGATAAGAGTGACAACTGATTATAATAAGTATCCCATTCCGCTAAAATCGTTCTTGGTACTTCTTCATCCCAATCTAAACCCGCTATCCATAATTTTTGGATAAATATCTTAGCGGTTATGACACAGGGTGCAACCCATCCCATTGGATCATATAGTCTAGCAATATGTGAAATTATTGTTCTTTTAGTAACAGGTCCCGGTTCCCGATGAACAGTAACAGCGTACTGAAAGTTGTCGGTGTGACGATTCCAGGTAAGCCCCAACAACTTAACTACTTCATCTTCCTTTATCTGGAGTCCTTCTTCCAGATCACCTTGAGTTTTCGACATCTTTAATTTTTGTAATAAGTCTTCATTATTACACATCCACTTCTGAAGTTCAAACCCTGCTTTAAACAATAATATGTTTATTTCCTTATACATAACTACTGCTTCTTCTACACTATTACAGCCCGTAAAAAGGTCGTCCATGTAAAAATCATTAAGGACTATTTTAGCTGCGTTTGGATAGTTTAGTCCCTCATCGTAAGCCACTTGATGAAGAGCTTTAACTGCAAGGTACGGAGCTGAAGCAGTACCAAACGTGACGCGCAGCATTCGGTAAGCTTCTACTTCTTGCATTGGGTCTGTTCTCCAGAGTATTCTTTGATAGTCAGAGTCACATTCTGCTACTTTTACCTGCCGATACATTTTAACGATATCGGCCGCCAAACAGATTGGGTGTGTCCTCCAGCGCATCAACAAGTGACGAAGTTCTGGCTGTAGCTTCGGTCCAACCATCAACTTGTCGTTCAAGGAGTAGCCACGGTTACCTCTGCAAGAAGCGTCGAAAACTACTCTCACTTTTGTAGTGTCCTTGTCATTTCTTATGACAGCGTGATGCGGTAAATAAATACAATTTGCCTTATTCCGTTCGGCGTCTGAAACCCGTTCCATATGACCTAAGGCTACATATTCCTTTAGTACCTCAGTATACTTTTCTTTCAGGTTGGTGTCTTTTCTCAACCTAGTTTGTAAGGACGTCAACCTTCTTTCAGCTACCTGCTCAAACCCGCCAAATTCATGAATCGAATTGGATTCCCGAAATGGAAGTCTAACCACGTACCTTCCCTTTTCGTCCCGTTTGGTGGTTGCAGCAAAAAACTCCTCACATTTTTTCTCTTCCTCGGACAATATCTTTTTCTGATTATTTGGCTCAGCCTCTAACTCCCAAAATTGTTTTAAGGCATCCTTCTCATGTAGGCAACAATGCATTGAGACTAAATTGACGGAACTATTAGAAATATTCGAGACTCCTGATATAATCCATCCAAACTTGGAACACTGAGCTACAATCTTACCATCCAAATTCCTCTTTATTCCTTCCTGAATTATCTGGCTATAAACATCAGCACCCAATAAAAGATTAATTTTATTAGGTGTGTGATAGTGTGGATCGGCCAGATTTCCTTCTAAAGGATCAACCCATTCTACCTCAGTTACTTTAGTGACTGGGAGAAGCGCTGTAATGGATGTTATGACATAAGCCAGGACCTCTATTTTGAAGTTTGTATTAAATCTGGACGTCAGGTTAATAGTCACGACTGAACTAGAGGATATTTCTTTGCCACCGCCGACTCCCTTAATTATCCTAGAAGACGGCCGTTTCCTTAAGCCTAGAAATTGTACCGTGGATTCCGTGATCAACGAGAGCTGTGAACCCTGGTCGATCAACGCCCTAACCAACTGATAACTACCTGTCTTCGACTCGGCTCTAAGGAGAGCTGTAGCTAACAACACAGTGTTGTTAGAATTATTACCTGTCGAACAACAAGATATCAGCGGTTTCTCTCCACCACCATCCGCGGGTGATGAATATTTGATTCCTTCCTGCCCTTCCGTTCTGGGCATCTCCGTGCTATCTAATGATACCAAGTTCGACGCTAACCCTGAACCAGTGGACCCAGTAACACTCTGGGGATGGAGAAGGAAATGATGACGACGCTTGCAAATGCGACATTTAACATTACTCTTACACGCTTTCGCGGAGTGACCGCTCCCTAAGCAATTGAAGCAGATACCCTTTTCTAAAACAAATTGACGACGATCGTTATTATCTGACTTTAAGAATTCCTTACAATAAAATAATCTATGAGACTCTGAACAGAATGGACACTGCATACTAGAGACATGTAAACTACTTGCCTTTTGTGAAAGTCTAATTTTAGAACCTTGACTGCTGAATCGTAAAGGAGGTTTACTGTCCAACAGTTCCAAAGCTCTATATCTATTAGTTAAAAACTCTGTGAACTGAGTAAATGTGGGAAGCTCCTCTGAAGAACTATGCGATGTAATGTTAAATTCCCACTGTTTTCGAGACTCTGCGTCCAATTTCAACGTAATGATATGTATTATTATAATATCCCATGTCCCCACATCAATTCCCAGATTATGCAAGGACTTCATACAGTCGTTAGATCCGTTGAATGCCGCATGAAACCCGAGTTGCCAATCTCCCGAACAGTCGATTGCTTTGGCAACCATGGCGGCCAACTTTTTTCGTTTGGTTCTCCTCGCACATTTTTCGATATCTATGGCTGTATGGTCGCGGGTCTAAGTCTTTCTGTATGAATTAATGTGTAGAATTGGTTATGGTACTGAATGAGATAGCTTGCCGAGTGAATGTAATGAAAAAAAAAGTCGAAATCACGATTTGATCGCTGTCATTATTTATTGTTTGTTTGGCGCCGTTCATAGAAAGTATTAATACGATTAATTTTTGAATATTTTCGTTTATTCTGTTTCAAATATTGTTGTTTTGCATTTAAAAGTATCCTGTCATGTTGTTTAACAGCTGTGATAAATATTTTCAGTGTAATTCGAAGTTATATTTGTAAAATTTGATAAAATAACACGCGAAGGTCACCATTATTTTTTGTTGTGCTGTGCTCGTATTTAACCGATGTTTGTTGAGATTTTCTCAATAGAAACTATAATCTTTTGTCAAAATACCATTTAACATTTAACATATGAATAATTTATGTGAAAATCAATAATAAAAATGGGGGGGGTTTTTTTTAATAATTTAAGATTACATAGCCTCGATATCCCCAAAATAAACAAAAAAATAAACAAATAAATAGGCAGAAATATTTTATTTTATTTTCGGAGATTTTATATCTACAGATTATTATTTTTTTTGGTGAAAGTGAATTGTTGATGTGTATATTTTGTAAATAAAATAATTTATGTCAGAAAACTGCTTTTTATTTTGAATTACAGGGTAAAATCTGAGAGTACTCCTTCATTTTCCCCATCCTAATTTTCGGCCAAATATCATAAATCCATTACACATGGGGTGTTCTCGGATTTAGTGTAGTTATTTTCGTCAGTTATCCAGCATGATGAAACAGTAAGTATTTATGTAGTACGACTCCTGTAAAAGAAATAAGGATATATTGTGTGACGTCCGGCGTGCAGCCGCCGTTCCCGCCGGTGGCGTGGGCACCGCCTATGGATACGCCGGCGTGACCACGCCACCGGCGGGATTGAGCGGGTATTGTCAATTAATTCCTTCAGACCAACGGCCGATTCATCGCTAAGATTCTTTTGACTCAATAACCGTTTCAATATAAAATGCGATAAATACCTTTGTAGCATTTATTTTCTATAGATGCAGTATTTAGGATGTGAAAGCAGCCTTATCGAGTTATCTTTTTTTAATCGGTTGTCAGTGGTGACATTTCTGCTGTCAGAATGACAGGATGTCATAAGTTCGGTGACGAAGCGTTTCGCATTTAAAGGAACGGGTTTTGGTTAAGATTTTTCGTGAAAGACAGGACTTTTGACCGAGACCTGCTTTGGGGTAGTTGGAGGTCCTTTGGCTTTTGTTCTGAGACTGTGCCGCGAATCAGTTTTTCGCTCAAGCGCGATTATTTGTTACCTCGCGTGGCCTAACGGGCTGTGATTGGGTTGCTGCATTGCATCTTGCTACATTTTACCCAGAAAACTGGTGAGTCACTTCTTCTTTTGCAAAGCGGGTCGATTGTCGTCTGTCGCGCAGCCAAGATCTTAATTTGTCGTTTCTTTCATGACAGGGTTTTTTACTACGGGGCTAGTTGCCGGATGAGATATTTGGTGCCGCACCTATAAGTTAGTGGGCTGCACGTGGTACGACAACGTGGAAGTGCGGACTACACGAGCTTCTCATGTGAGAGGTATCTGCCGTCATCACCTGGCAGTAACAACAGGCAGTCACTCTCACTCAGCTCACTCTGCAGGCCAGTAAATCCACTACTTATGTGTAGCTTAGTAGCATAAGTACCTAAGCACTGACTATACTTCTGTGTACCTGTGATATTTGTGTCTATCAGTGAATAAGCTCTCTGTGTGTCTCTGTGTATCTCTGTGTTATATAAATATATGTGTGTACACCCTACCTGACTGTTTTCGTCAGAGCCCTGGCCTACCCTTGCACGCACACTGGAATCTCTGTAGTAAGGCGCCCTGGGAAAGAGTTCTCTGCATAGCTACCTCGCGCTAGTTGGTGAGTAACACTGATCATCACTGTGTTATAAATTGGCTCCCAACGTAGTGGCAAATCTCTGGGTCTACTCTGCGGTAGCCTCAGTCTAGTGTGTGTGCATAGGTGGTTACCTCTGGCGAAACCATCCTGGTGAATCGTCCGAGACGCTCCAGGACGTTAATTGGTGGTGCTAGCAGCTAAGCACAAAACCTTCCCTTTCGTCTTCTTCCAGCTTCCTACATCTTTGGCTGGAAAAGACACAAAATTCTAAATTCAAAAATTTAAAATAGCTGTGATTTTGGAAAAACTTTTTGATTTTATTTGGCATACCCACTTCTTTTCTTATTGTGTTTCTTTTCTTTGTTATGTTCCTTTTTATGGTGCACACATATATTTATTGTAATATTATATTAGCATAGATTAATATATTACATATATTATTCTATAGCTTCACCTCTGTGTTAACTTAGTGAATTTCACTCTGTGTAATTATAAATTTTTTTTTGAAGGTATGTTGATACCTTGTAATTTTAATTATTAACCTGAACTGTGTTATCAGAAAATTTAGAAACTTTTCTCTCTTAATATACCCTTAATCTTTGTTAAATTCTAAAAGTCAATTTGAAACATAATTACCTAACTTAGTACACTTTGTTGTAACTCAATTTACATTTTTACTTTGTAATTGATCCCTATCTGTGCCATTTTATCTTTATAATTGTTGTAAGTAAATTTTTACATAATGGCACAGATGAAAAAATATATAAATTATTTAAGAAAGGATGAACTTGCTAACGAGCTGTCCCACATGGGTATTTCAGTGGAACCGGAAACGACAGTGTCTGGCCTTCGGAGTGAGCTAAGAACGGCACACCGACTCGTCCGTCGAGGTAGCATCAAAGCGAGTGCTCCGGTACCCGCTGATGCATCGGCTGAGCTCTCGACCTGCCTTCCGAAGGTCTCCGAGTTGGAGGAGGCTCTTCAGTCAGGTGAGTTTTTGGCCAATAATAATTCTCGTCTTAGGGTGTCCATCAGGGCCAACTACTTATTGAGTAGGTTAGCTCGTTGTGGTCTGGATTGCCCCGACCTGGTGGATATTCGTGGTAGGCTAGTGAAGATCATCGCTAGGGCTGAACCCAGTAGTGATTCTGAATCCGAAGGTTCGGATGATGATGGTGATGATCCTTCGGGTCGTGACCAGGTGGAATATACTTCACCAGTAGTGAGAGAGGACCGCTCGGTGCGAGCTAGTTCAAGTAGGAATAGTTCTACATGTAACATAGTGTATAAAGAACGTCCCCTTAACTTATGTTCATTTAACTTAAAATATGATGGTTCTACTTGTGTACGTGTGTTTTTAGAGAGATTAGAGGAACTTAGATGTGCTCGGGAGGTTACTAAGCCTAGACTCCTTATGGCTTTCTCCGACCTGTTGGATGGACCGGCTTTGTCTTGGTTCCGTACAAACAAAGCTAACTTCATCTCATATGAGGATCTTATTAGTGAGCTTAGAGATACCTTCGATATTCCTGATTATGATTACCGCCTCAGGAACGAGATAAGACAGCGTACACAAGCCCGCTCTGAGTCCTTGGTTAACTATATATGTACAATGCAAGCCATGTTCTCAAGGTTGTCATGTAAGATGCCCAGTGAGGAACAGCTGGACATTCTCATGCACAACATTAGACCTGACTACATGAAGGAACTGGCCTTGCATGATGTCAACTCTGTAGATGACTTGAGACGTTTGGGTAAGCGCTTGGAGCTTGCGCGTACTAGGGCAGACGCTTTCCATGAGCCTGCTCTTGACAAGTTTGAGATTACATCTGACTTACACCAGCTTAAGAACAAAGGTGTACAAAAGCCCGCTAAGCAGGTGTCTGCAGTGGAGACGCCGGTTACCCCCCACGATCGCAAATGCTTTCGTTGCGGCGGGGGCGGTCACACTGCATACAGCTGCACACAGTCAAGGGAGCTGGTGTGTTTCCGGTGTGGTCTCAAAGGAGTCAAGACCCCAGACTGCTCACACTGTACTAGCAAGTCAAAAAACGCGTAAGCCAGGGCCTTATTAGGAACTCTGTGCATTACTCTGTATCTGAGTCTATTTCTGATAAGGTCCTGTTTCCTAAACGGGATAGTGACATTAGACCGTATCTAGTTGTTAAGGTTTTAAATTTAAATGTCTTAGGCCTTCTAGATTCCGGTGCCTCCTGCTCTATACTAGGTAAGGGAGCGCACCGCATCTTCTTGGAACTGGGTTTTGATCTTGTGAGTATCAATCCTACTTTTCGTATTACAACTGCAGACAGCACTCACTTGCAATGTCTGGGTTGTATCTCTTTGCCAATTGAGTACAATTCGGTTATCCGAGTTGTCAAGTTCTATGTTGTCCCAGGTATAACCACCTCCATGATATTTGGAGTGGATTTCTGGCAACAATTTAAGTTAAGTGATAAGTTAATTTTACAAAATATTAGTCTTGATAGCTTTAGTGATAATAATCCTATCGAGTCTGTGTCCCTTAACGGTGGCCTCGAGGATTACGACAACTTGACAACTAAACAAAGGTGTGTAATCAACGAGGTCATTGAAAAATTCGACTCGTTGAACACTGATAAGGTGGGTTTAGGTCGGACCTCACTTGTGCACCATGTCATTGACACTGGTGACAGCAAGCCGATCAAGCAGCGTTATTATCCGCTCTCTCCCCTTAAGCAGAAGGCCCTGGAAGCCGAGCTGGACCGAATGCTGGAGATGGGAGTAGTGTCCCCGTCTCAGTCCGCCTGGAACTCTCCAGTGGTCATGGTGGAGAAGGCGAACGGCGACCTCAGATTGTGCTTGGACTCTCGCAAGCTGAACTCTGTGTCTAAGAGTGACGCCTACCCCTTACCCTATATCAATCAAATCTTAGACCATCTTAATAATGCTAAGTATTTAACCTCTGTAGATCTGAGTGCGGCCTACTGGCAGATTCCATTCGACTCACTCCAGTCTGCTGAGAAGACTGCTTTTACGGTTCCCCGGAGAGGATTGTTCCATTACAATTCCATGTGCTTCGGTCTTGTCGGTGCCAGTGCCACGATGCAACGCCTCATGGACCGTCTGTTTGGTCCCGAGTTCGACAACAAGGTATTTGCGTTTCAGGATGACATAGTCTGTGTGTCCAGCACCTTTGAGGAGCATGTAGAGCTCTTACATAGAGTCTATCAGCAACTCAAGGATGCTGGCCTAACTATTAATATGAAAAAATCCCACTTTTGTCGGAGTGAACTCAAATACCTGGGGTATTATGTGGACAAACATGGCTTACGGACAGACCCGGGTAAAGTTGAGGTTATCCTCAACTATCCCACCCCTTCTAACCCTAAGGAGGTTAAGAGATTTCTGGGAATGGCCGGCTGGTATCGTCGCTTTGTTAACAACTTCTCGAAGATTAGTAAACCTCTGTGCAAACTCACTTCTACGAACCTTAAGTTCGAATGGACCCCTGAGGCTGAACAGTCCTTTAACCTGCTAAAGTCAGCCTTGGTTTCTGCCCCTATATTAAAAATGCCTAACTTTGAGATGCCCTTCCGCATTCTTAGTGACGCGTCAGCTTACTCAGTTGCTGCTGTACTGACACAAACTCACGATGGTGTTGAGCACCCTATCGCCTACTGTAGCCGTTCTCTCAACAAGAACGAGGTGAACTACAGCACAACTGAGCGAGAACTTCTGGCCGTGATTTTCGCTTTGGAACAATTTCGACAGTACGTCGAAGGCCAAAAATGTACGGTCGTCACGGATCATTCATCTCTTCTGTGGTTCCATAAGCTAAAAAATCCCACGGGTCGTCTAGCACGTTGGAGCATGAGGCTCAGTCGATTCGATTTTGACATAGAGCATCGAAAAGGTAAAGACCACGTTGTACCTGATGCTCTGTCTCGTATCAAAATTGATTCCCTCGATGCAGTACCCACTAAAGACCCGTGGTATGACCACACCATGAATAGTGTTCGGAAGAACCCTAGGAAGTCACCAAATTATGACATTCGTGACAACCTTCTATATAGGTTAACTAAAAATAAATATTCTTTGACTTCAGACTTTGACTGGAAGCTGGTGGTACCTCAGGAGGATCGCTTGCCCCTGCTCTCTAAGTACTACGATGACACACTTAGTGCCCATGGTGGCGTTTGGAAGACGCATAAAAGGTTAGCCCTAAATTATTACTGGCCCAAGATGTACGAGGACGTCAAAGAATATGTTGGGAATTGCGAAACATGCAAGCAGTACAAACCCGTAAATACGTCTCGTCCCGGCCTAATGGGTAGCCCGAAGCGGGTTTCGAAGCCATTCGAAGCTATCTCTGTCGATCTGCTTGGTCCCTTTCCCACTTCGAGCAATAGAAACGTACACCTGATCGTGGTCTCCGACTACTTTAGCAAATACGTCATGTTGTGCCCTGTTCGGGTTGCCACAGGCGCTGTAGTCGCGAGGTTCATAGAGAAGAGTGTGTTTCTCGTGCACGGAGTCTGCAAGACTATTTACATGGATAATGGCCCTCAGTTTGTGAGTAAGCCATTTAAGGATCTGTTGGCTAAATACAATGTACCTAATATATATTATAACCCTAGGTATCATGCCCAAACTAATCAGGCGGAACGAGCTATTCGCAATGTGGTTCAAGCGATCTCATGCTATGTGAAGTCACAACACAAGTCTTGGGATCAGTTCTTGGTTGAGATACAGTGTGCTTTAAACACTGCAGTTAACGAAGCAACTCGTTTCACCCCTTACTTTTTGGTACATGGTAGGGAATTTATTGGGGATGGAGTGCTGTACAGGCAGACAGATATCGCGTGCCATCCTACTTCAGTCTCTGTAGACGATCCATCAGCCTTCGGTGTCAAGCTGAGAGAAATACAACGCATTTACGACCAGGTGAGGAAACATTTGAACGTTGCCCACCAGCGTAATGAAAAGTATTACAACCTCAGAAAAAGGCATGTAGAGCTGAAAGTGGGACAGATAGTTTACAAACGCACGTTCTACCTGTCCAACAAGGCCAAGAATTTTACTGCTAAGCTAGCTCCTAAGTTCCTTAAATGTGTGGTGACTGCTAAACGATCCCCTTTAGTATATAGGCTGTCAGATCTGGACGGTAAGGATCTTGGGGAGTACCATATCAAGGACATCCTGAAGTATCAGGAGGAGCAGTCTCCAATACCTAACGTAACTACATAGCACTGTTTCTCTAGTTTATTAAACCAGTGCTATGTGATCATTATGTAAGACTATTTTAATCTTTTGTTTGTATTTCTATATGTGTACGTGACTTTAAATTGTCACGTTGTAGTTTCTTCTATGCACCGCACCGAGCGTTTTTCTCTCATTCGCTTCTTAGTACTCTACATTATCCTGAGAGCTTGGGTAGTGTTAGGGTATCGGCAGTGAGTAAAGGGAGCATTCGTTTTCTATGAAGGGCATTAGACTCTAGTTACTTAGCCTAACCGGTACACGAGTCAGTGTCTAGTTAGGTACATAGGAGGATCTTTCTTTGGTATTGTAATGGTCGTAGTCAGCTGGTGTTTGAAGGACCTAGCTGGTTGTCTTTGTTTATTAGTCAGTACTTTTCTGTTTTCTTTATTGTGTATTTCCAGCGTGTCATATCCGCAGGAAATACTATTAAAGGGGGGGGTGGTTGTAGCATTTATTTTCTATAGATGCAGTATTTAGGATGTGAAAGCAGCCTTATCGAGTTATCTTTTTTTAATCGGTTGTCAGTGGTGACATTTCTGCTGTCAGAATGACAGGATGTCATAAGTTCGGTGACGAAGCGTTTCGCATTTAAAGGAACGGGTTTTGGTTAAGATTTTTCGTGAAAGACAGGACTTTTGACCGAGACCTGCTTTGGGGTAGTTGGAGGTCCTTTGGCTTTTGTTCTGAGACTGTGCCGCGAATCAGTTTTTCGCTCAAGCGCGATTATTTGTTACCTCGCGTGGCCTAACGGGCTGTGATTGGGTTGCTGCATTGCATCTTGCTACATTTTACCCAGAAAACTGGTGAGTCACTTCTTCTTTTGCAAAGCGGGTCGATTGTCGTCTGTCGCGCAGCCAAGATCTTAATTTGTCGTTTCTTTCATGACAGGGTTTTTTACTACGGGGCTAGTTGCCGGATGAGATATTTGGTGCCGCACCTATAAGTTAGTGGGCTGCACGTGGTACGACAACGTGGAAGTGCGGACTACACGAGCTTCTCATGTGAGAGGTATCTGCCGTCATCACCTGGCAGTAACAACAGGCAGTCACTCTCACTCAGCTCACTCTGCAGGCCAGTAAATCCACTACTTATGTGTAGCTTAGTAGCATAAGTACCTAAGCACTGACTATACTTCTGTGTACCTGTGATATTTGTGTCTATCAGTGAATAAGCTCTCTGTGTGTCTCTGTGTATCTCTGTGTTATATAAATATATGTGTGTACACCCTACCTGACTGTTTTCGTCAGAGCCCTGGCCTACCCTTGCACGCACACTGGAATCTCTGTAGTAAGGCGCCCTGGGAAAGAGTTCTCTGCATAGCTACCTCGCGCTAGTTGGTGAGTAACACTGATCATCACTGTGTTATACCTTTTATTGTTGTATCTCGAGTTCAGTTGTTCCCAGCACCGTTCATAGTTGGCATCAGCAATAGGGATCTGTCTGAGAAGCTGTTCTGGCTCTCCAGACAAATATCCTTTCAGATATTGCATTCGCTGAACATTATCTAAGCTGGGATTGTTGTGAATCAGTGAGGTAAATAAATCCCTAAAGGTAACCCAATCTGTATACTGACCCGAAAATACCGGTATTACGATTTTAGGTAGTTTTACCTGACACTGCTTAGCCCTACCATTTGAAGCTTTAGGCTGCTCCTCCTTAGTATCAAATAATTCCAAAATAGTTTTAAGTTCAAACTTGTATTCCATATAAATTTCGTCTGCTAGATCATAAATGTTATTTTTAACATACTGACTTCCCTTTACGTCAGCTGGTTTATATTGTTCGTACAATTTACTGTGGTCATCTTGGAACTGATTCCACATGCTTTCTAAATTTTCTAACCTTACCTTAATATATGGACGAGTGATTCTGTCCTTGGGTGACTTTTTAAAGTTAGTGTAGCCCTTACTTATTCTCGTATACGTATCTTCTAATTTATTTATTAACATCTCCATTTTTATTTAAAACACACACAATTAATTTTCAATGTACTAAGCAAAACAAATAAAAACGAGTTAATTTCAAATCTGAAGAGACTCAAAGTGTAGTACGTAACGTAGTCACTATTTTTTAATTGTTGATAAACTACAACTCAAGGTAAGTATAATTATATCTACTCAGTTACAAACTATGCACTCAAATATTTCTATGTTGATTAAAATGAACAAATTTTTAACACGTCCCTTACAACTCTCAAATCTGAAGAAAATCGGACACAGTTTCTATGTTATCATCAGTATTATGTACGTATTCTAAGTGTATGTACACATGCAACGATAATAAACAATCTCATACAAATAACATCAACTTTGCAATTTTTAATATTTAGCTAAAATTTTACAAGTGTTTGAAACTTGAACTCCTATGAAAAATCGGGCATAGGTTCCCCGTCTAAACCAAATTTAAGAAATTATTCTAAGTCTATATTTAACAAACAAACTAAAGTCTCAATTTTTTACTTAAATTTTCTAAGTGTTTGACACATAAAATTCTACAGAAAATTGGGCATAGGTTCCCCGTCTGAACCAAATTTACAAAACTATTCTAAGTCTAAATTTACAAAAAAAAACTAAAGTCTAAAATTCACTTAAATTCTATAAGTCCCAAAATATTACGATGAAAACACAAATTTCTTCAAAGTTATTTTCACTATTGCAATAAGGTTCACTTTACTAAAAATTCTTGAAAGTTACTTTTAAAAATATAAGTTGTGCAACTCACAGTTTATTCCTGATATCTTCACGCCACTTTATCAAATAGGTACCTGCAGCACGTCGTATCAAGAATTCCAACCTGCTGCTGAAGCTCCTCCAGGGTAGGTAGACCCCGGCACCTCCTGTGACTGCAATTATCCTCCAGGGTATTTTCAGCACCCGGCACCTCCTGCGGCCGCAACACTCCTCCAGGTTCTTCAATGACCTGGTGCCTCTCAGTACTTCACTGAGGAGCTGTTCTGAACAGCGATTCACTGTCCAGTAATGTGCGGAGTCCCACACGAGATGTGTAATCACGCTTAGTTGATCACAGCAGCCACCACAACGACTGTATTACCAGACCCGGCTCGATTAAGGACCAAAACATGTACACACTAAGTACTTGTCCAGAGCGTAAAAGGGTCGGGAACAGTAGGGAATAATAATAATCACCAACTACTGTTCTGTTCACACTGGTTTATTGGGTAACAACAAGTAACAGTTTGTAAAGGTTTATATGTATACGCCAAGAAAACATAATAGCGCGATCTAGGAAATACAGTAAAGCGCGATGTAGCAAGTACCGAACAGCGCCATCTGGTCTAACATTCTATGTACTAAACAGATGTAAACAAAGCACACAATAACAAACTAATTAACTACACGCAACAATATTATAAATAAAGGTTACGCGTATACACAATTCTTTTTTCCATATTTAAAATTTATGATTAATTAGCACACTAATTGCTCTTCAAATATAATCATAAATACCATACCCATATTTACTATCTGCCAGTTTATTGGTATTTTTCACGTGTTCTTTTCTCTCCGGCTCATCTAGCGAATTCTGCAGTTTCTAAAAGCAATAACCGTTTATACTTCTGACGAAGTTTCTTTTTCTGTGTCTCTTTAAAGTCTACATTACCAAATGGCTAGACTTTAAGACACCAGCCAAGTTCGAGTTGGCCTCGCGCCCAGAGGGTTCCGTACCAAAAAAACGGGAAATCGCGTTCGTTGAACAAAATATTAGATTTTTTGATTTAGCATTATTTTGTTATTAAAACGGCAACAAAAATACATCATTTGTGAAAATTTTGCTGCTTAACTGTCACAGTTCCTGAGATACAGCCTCGTGATGGACAGACACACAGCAGACGGACGGCGTAGTCTCATGAATAGGGTCCTATTATTACCCTTTTGGTATGTATGGAACCCTATACAAAAATCTAAAATATTAGTTTATCCCCACTGACCTGTAAAGCGGCTTGCCCCCAGCGTGTCGGAACCACAGCACCATGTAGACTCTATCTTCATTGGAATCCGGCTCAATGTCGCATGGCAAGGAGGCTGTTCTTCCCACCACGGCTTCAACATCCATCGTTGATACCGGCACGAAGTCTACTGCAACAAAAGTGATTTTTTTATATAGGCACTAGCGAACGTTATGCGGTTTCACCCGCGTAGCTCTCGTTCCCGTGGGAATACGGAAATAAAATATAGCCTATGTTCATCGCGAAGACTGTAGCTTCCCAACCGTGAAAGAATTTTTCAAATCGGTCCAGTAGTTTCGGAGCCTATTCAATGCAAACAAAAAACAAACAATAAAATCTTTCCTCTTTATAATATTAGTATAGAAAAGTCTTGCTACTTAGCAACTTATTGTCAAGGCATTGTCATTCAATGAAAATTGATATAAGGTTATGATGTTTCAAATTAAAAAAAACACTGTCCAATTTGATTAACGAAAAGAAAGAGATATTAGCAGCTTTGTTTCAAATATGGCCCATTGACCAGCTTCAAAACCAAACCAACTGTAATGTAAGATGTTCAGTGCAAATATCGTTTACTGAACGCTAAACTACGGAGCCTACGAAAGCTTCAGACAGAGGTCAGAGAGTAAACGCCACCAGTAATATCAAAAATAGTCCAATCATACCAAAAGAAGGCAAATAAAAAATTATAGCAACTTAGATTTAACGAACCCAATAAGAATCAAAATAATATAAACCAGGTGCCAATTGCCTCCAATATTCCCAAAGGCGCTCTCAAACGCTCATAAAAATAACATTTCTGAAATACAAACTCAACTATCACTAAAATAAACGGAACACGCAGATAATACGCGCCATTTTCCAAGCTCCCGTTTCCCGCCAAATATTATTTTATTCTATGAACACAAATATTAGCTATTCAATATGTATTTTGGGCCAAAAGCCTTGTGAAAACGTTTAACCAAGTTAAAGTGAGGTGACAAACCGTACTCTTGTAAACTAACGCCTTAATATAATAAATGGGGTAAGCAGGGTATGTTTGGGATGCCATATAGTGCCAGCAACTGGTCCTATCAATCAAACCAGGAAGTCTTTATTCCAAAATGGAATGCAAATGCATTGTTTAAGTCCACATTTCACCCGTTTTCAATATCTATACTAATATTATAAAGAGGAAAGATTTGATTGTTTGTTTGTTTGCATCGAATAGGCTCCGGAACTACTGGACCGATTTGAAAAATTCTTTCACTGTTGTAAAGCTAAACTCTTTGCTGTGAACATAGGCTATATTTTATTCCCGTTTTCCCACGGGAACGGGAACTACGCGGGTGAAACCGCGTGACGTCCTCTATTATTTTATAAACTTGGGTTACTGGCAACCGGGTTCATTGTCTTTGCGAGCCTTCCTAAGCACTGAAAAGCTCCTAAATGAAAATGCCGCACAAAACGGTCATCCATCTCAGGAAATCCTAGCGTAAAATGCAAACGCAATTTTTATCGTTTACAGAACACTAAGTTAGCTTATGTACTCAGTTAGATTACGACTTGCAAGCTTAAAAACATATCAAACTAAAATTGGGCAACTAAACTAAGTTTGATCATCACAATAAATACTTATCACAAAAGTAAGGTTTCCTTCGCAAATTTGTACACAGAAATAGGATCTTATCTGATTTAGAACAAGACAAAAATACAAGAGGTATTTTGCAAATAAATGCTTTGTATTCTTTCAAATTATGACTTTCATACTATGAGTATGACCCTTATCAGCAGTTGTGGTCGATTCAATTAACTGACAAAAACCATTATTTTTTCTGAATTGGGGCTAGATTCTGCTGCCTTATTTAAGAATAATAATGTGTCGTAAATATAATTGGTAATTTTTTCTTCCAGTCGGTGTCGAGACCCCAGAGGTCCATAGGGTCCCAATGCGCAAAAATGATTCAAGAATTTGAAAAAAGCGCTTTGTAACGTCGGCTCTTGACCCAAGGCCTGGCAGTTTTCTCGCTCAGCGAATAGGCATTGCTACCAAAGGGAAAATGCTGCTAGTCTTTTGGTCACAATGCCACGGGAGTCTTATAAGGAAAGAAAATTGATAAATTTTTCCCTTTGTAAGCTTTCTTACAAACTCAAAACACGTCTAAAAGCGCTCTCTAAAAATAAACCCTCTTTGCTCTTTACTTTATGAAAATTGCGCACATCACTTCATTAACTTGTAAAACACTGATTTTTCCGCCGGCGGAATAGATTTTCTTAAACGAAAAGTAGTTCAATCAAGATAGAAGTTTTCATAGTGATTTTACGGAAAAAATTGCTGTTTATACAGTTACAGGCATAACCTTAGATAACCTTCTTCTAGTAGGTACCTACGTATAAATAAATTGTCTTTTATTAGTATCACAAAATTTTGAAAATGACTGGACCGATTCGGAACATCTTATTTTAAGAACATTTATCCAAGGAAGATTTAAAAGGTGAAAAAGAAAGAAAGGCGGTTTGACACAGGCTTCGAAAACTATCACAGAAATCTCGCTAATTTTCTTTTCCGGAAAAGTGAAAACTAAAAATTTCCTATCTTTTCCTATAAAACTTCCTGTTAGGCTATGTTATTGCTGACAACCACCGCGTAAATTACAAGACATATAAAGAAGACCACCTGGCCATGTTCGAGTCGGATTCGCGCACCGAGGGTTCCTTTCCAAAAAAGAAAGCCGTGAGATCGTCACTCACTCACCAGACTGACTCTCTAAACACGTTTATTGTGAAAGTGAAAGTTCAATGCGATTGACGTTGTCATTTTTTTGTTTTATAATTCAAACTTTGAACAGATGATCCACGTGACCTAGTGACGTAGTTTAATGCAACAGAGTCACAGACTACTGACAGTCTCGCCATAAGCCTCTCTGCACTCTATTTATAGAGAGGGGCTTAAAACGGTAAAAATCCCGTTTTTCGTGTGGAACCCCGTTTTTTTTCTGATTTTAGTATTTTGTTGTATATTTCCTATAACGGCAACAGAAATACATTATCTGTCTAAACTTCAGCTGTCTAGCTATCTCGGTTTCTATAATACATGCTGGAGACAAATAAACAGATAGTTGGACTGAGGAGTTTTAGTAATAGGGTGCCGTTTTCATAGTTAGAGTACGAAACCTTAACCACAAATAACACAATTTCTCCAAAAGTTTTGTTCCTTTCTTCATCTAGATAAACCTTTTTCTCCAATGTGCCATATTACGATCACTACAATCTGAGATGCAAGATCTGTAATATTCGTAGAATATTCTACTTACATAATCTTCAGCTCCCTTGAGGATTTCTATTTATAAGATTAAGGAAATCATGGAAAAGGCTGCAGTGGCAACCGCAAAAGAGAGCGTTATAAAATGAAAATTAATTTTATTTTCAGGCACATGCAGAAAATGAGTGTTAATTCCGCAGATTAATCTTTTTATTTATTAGTTTCTGTATACACAAATGATAAAAGAAAATAACAAAGAAGATAACATTGTTCACGGACCTACTTATTTCTACAGAAATCTCTTCCAGTTGGCCTGAAGATCCTTGAAAGTAGAATGCCCAGACCTAGGTCTTCCGAATTTATTTATTTATTAACTAGCGAAATACTACATGTTGAGGTTTTGAAAATAATAAAACTGGTCTTATTTTAAAAGTTTCATAGATTTCACGTTATGCCTGACCTATCTTTGAAACCTAAAGACCCATGTTTAAGTCTATTTTGACCCCTTGACAGTCCCCCTTTAAAGTGCTACCATTTCCTGTATATTTATATTATTGCTAGTATTTTTCGGAAAACTTGACATAAACAGGCCTATGTTTTTTTTACCTTATATCTTCGAATCTTATAAGCACGTAAGCTTCCCGAAGTTCAAAGAGTTTGTTGCTACGAGTATAAACCCGTATTGCTTTTTCATTTCATAGGAAAATTAAAAAAAAAAAATAAATGCTACTGATCGTGCCGAAAAGGTATTAGATACTTCAAAAAGTTTATTCACAGCGCGAAACCTCTACCCCTTTAAGTACCTGATTACAATTAAGCCCATTTATATAAAACATTTCTTTTTTTCCCTCGAATCGAACATGCAAAATGGCCGTTGTAATCTTTCCAAATCATAATGACATACTCTTAAAACATTAAGACCCACTAAGCTCTCGAGTATTTCCAAAACCTATTATTACTTCACACTAGAAACATTCTACCCGCAAATTAAATTCGCTCGTGTTTTACCGCAGTAAACGTTACTATTACATTACCGCAGTAACGTTCATCGCTTTACCAGTAAAATTTAAGACTGAACCACGGAAATCTAAGAACATTGAACGTACAGACGTTTCCATTTCGCTACAGACAGGTTGATGCAAATTTATTTTTCCACTCGATGTAATCTAAAATGAATCTAATTCGTAAGGGATTACAGTTGGTTGTGCTGCAGCGGTGATCTTGCAGGATATCCCTGCCAATAAATGGAGGTTAGAACAATTTGTAACTACTGTGACATACGGACTGTTAGTTAGGCAATAATTTATTTTAGTGAAAAAATATACGCAATAATAAAATTAAATTAATTTTATCTATTGGTTTTGGCAACTTCTTAAAACTCAGTAAGATTTCAGTAAGTCATCAGACCTCCTAGCACATATTTTACTACTAGTCTTTGCGCCATGAATTTTTTTTTTTCACTATCGAAACCCAAGCCAGAAAATCAGAATGAGAACACAAGTGACTGACATAGCGAAAGGATTGCGGGGGTGTAAGCAGATTCTTCGTAGATCTGAAGAGTGGGTTGAAAAGTTCTCTACGCGTATATTGGTACTTAAAAAACAGCATGCATGGACCTCATAAAAATCGGGGAAAACTGGCATGGCATGTTTTTTGGAGAACCCCTATGCTTTGCAGAGGACGTCAACTGACCGCAATGTTAAAGAACATTTTTGAACTCACACGACTTGCACTGCACATTATATAGATAATGGGTCTTTTTCGCGTATACGTTTAACGTCGAGAGGTGAGCAAAAGTTTAAATGTATACGCGAAAAAGACCCGTGATCTATAATGAGCATGTTAAAGAACTTTTTGAAATTAATTGTGTAATAGTACATTGCATTGCAAAGACATTTTGCTATGTCATGTTTATAGCAACGCCAAATTTTCAGGACCGTCAATTTGAAGACCATCAACACCATCACAGTTTTTAACATTGCGTGCACCACACACACCTCAATAACCCCCAATCTCTGGACGTCGTCGTCGGCCTGCGTCGCCGTGAATTTGCATCAAGCAGAAATCATTGACAAGCTAAATATTTTAAACAAAACAAATGATTTTTTTGCGACGCCCGTCAACACCCCCCACCCCCCGTAATCAAAAAAAAATAACATTGGGGTAATTAGGTATTTTCTTTTTACAAAATACAACTAAATTAAAACATAAGCAATGTAACGGACTGTTTAACAGTCGGTCGAGGAGAGGTATTGTTTCGCTGGACATTGCGACCGCTTTCAACACCATGCACTAGCAGTCCAATCACCATCATCGCCGAGGCACTGAGGTTTGCCGGTGAAAAGTTTGCCGGTTACTGTACCCACATTACATTTTACAAATATTCAAAGATAGAAACATCTTTATCGACCGTGTGTCCCAAAAAGCGTTATTTGAATCTCGAAAGGTATCGGAGCGATTTTCTTTGCATATCACCTCGCCTCACATCCTACAGCCCAAGTAATGTGGCAAAGCGAACACCCAATGGAATCTCCTTAATATCATTTAAACGAATACGGTTTAAGAGATGTATGGTATCTGTAAGTATGGCAGAGGTTAAAACGTTTTGTTTTTTTTGGGGTTTCGTACTTCAAAAGGAAAAACGGAACTCTTTTACTGAGACTTTGCTGTCCGTTTGCCTGTATATCTGTCTGTCACCAGGCTGTATCTCAGGAACCGTGATAGCTGTAAAGCTGTAATTTTCACAGATGATGCATTTCTGTTCCCGCTATAACAATTATACCAAAGAGCCTACCTAATAAAAGCAAAAAAATAAATTAAGTGTTGCTCCCATATAACACACCTAAATCAGTTGCTGTTTTTTGGTACGGAACCCTGCCCGCTCGAGATTTATTCACACTCTGCTGTTTTTTTTTTCATTTGATTTCACACAAAAATTGGGGTAGTCGTATTTGTGCTCTAGTTAATGTACCTAGCAATGTACCCCTACAGGGTGGCAATTCGTGGGTATTCTCTCGTTTCCCATAAATTCATTTGCACTAATATTGTTTGCCATAATCATCCCCGATCATAATACATATTTACTTGCTCTATTATCATTTATACTAATAACGTTTGCCTTAACAACTCAACAGTGATAACTTTTATTTGCCATAAAATGACTTTCTATAACAACATATATCATAATAATTAGTTTCCATAAGTAACACATCTCATAATCGACTCTTGATATAATCAAAATTCGATATAATTATGAAAATAATACATAATATTGTTAGGTCGACATTAATTATCGTTAACACTCCGACTCAGTGCAATACGATTTATTTTTAAACCACCCAGAGCGGGGCTCCGTCGAGCTTAGTTAGTAGACGCCATGTGAGGTTTAGTTTTAGGTTTTATTGTGAATAAAAAATCTGTAATAAATTATTTTTATTTATATAATGGTGAATGAAAGTTATAGAAAATGGCATTATTGAAAAAAAAATTATGGCAAATACATTTATAGATTTAAATTATTATGACACTTGATCGATTATGACCAATGGAATTAGTGAAAGTCATTTTATGCCATTTCGCGATTATGGTAACTGAAGCATTATTTCTTTATGCAATAATGGCAAATACCAGTACGGCATATGAAATTATGGCATTTTAAATTATGGCAAACATTAGTAAACCAATTTATGATCGTACGACTTAAGGCGCAGATGACCGTTAAAATTTCAATTAACTCGATGTGCTCCCTGGTTTCATTCGTGATATAATTCGATAAACTAAATGTCTACTTATTTTACCCCCCCCCCCCCCCCTACAGGCGTGAGAAATTGTAGAATCTATTATTAGTGGGTGCATGGATCAAAAGGAAACCTTTTGACCTGGCAGTTTTACTATTATTGTCAGCTAGTCTAGCCGTTATTGCGATGTGATAAATATCCATTGATACGAGTCTAAATTTTAAAAAAATATTGAATTTTTATACACCACAACAACCGTCGGGCGTATGAACAAGAAATAATCTAATAGGTTTTGGTTTCATTAATTTAGATGAGTATTTGCTATAAAACAGTGTTTTCACGAACATTTTTTTTACTCAGCACCCTAGATATCAACTAAGGATAAACCTGATGACTACCTTCTTTATTCGTAAATACACACTAATTATTATTATATGAATCACCTAGAGCCTAGACCAACGACTCAGTAGCTAGTTAGTAGGTATACTCGTACCTGCTGCATGCAATATTTCCGTGAAAGCCAGGCTATCGGATACAACGCTGCAACGTTTAAGACTATACAAATTCGGGCTTTGCGGATTGCACACGATCTCTAACTCTCAAGCTTTATTGAGCTTCTCAGTCAGTTTAGAGCGGTTTTACGTTTCTCCTATGTACAGTTTTCCATTTATAGAAGTATTTATTTATTTATTCATCGATATGACTGCCTAGCTGGCGCATTCGGTAGTGATACCGCCTGCCGCGCTGAGGTCCTGGGTACGATTCCCGGGTCGGTCCAAATATTTGTGTGACCCACAAATGTTTGTTTCGAAGTTTGGGTGTTTTCAATGTATAATATATGTATGTATTTAGAAATATATAAGTATTTATATCAGTCGTCTAGATCCTATAGCACAAGCTTATGAAATGAAATGAAATGAAATGAAAAATGAAATGAAATAATTTAATATCCAGATTTTCATCCAATTACTTTTTACAATCAATTTACAATTATTAAAATGAACAAATAAGATCCACTAATCTATACATATAATAAAACTGTAGAGGGTCGAGAGTCTGTACATGGAAGATATTTTGAAAATTTTAATTGGAGGGTGTTCTCTAATCTATTCTGAAGCCGAAAATGTAATTTAAATTTTTCATGTCTGTCTGTCTGTCTGTCTGTCTGTCTGTCTGTCTGTCTGTATCCCGACTAAGTATCACGCCGAAACTACTGAATCGATTTGCATGATACTTGGCACAATCTGAGCTTATGATCCGAGGAAGGTTTTAGGATACTTTTGATCCCGATATTTTGCGTGGTTCCTTCAGGGGAGGGAATGAAAGATGAAATGGTTTTTCAGCTGTAATTTCTCACCGCGTGGTCCGATTTCAAATATTTTTTTGGTGTTAGAAAGGTAATATTTTAAGCATTGCTTCACACAAGTTTTAATATTGAGGGTTTTGTGGTTCAGAAATGAGAGACATCTCAACTTTTGCCAAACCTAGAATTCAAGGGTTCCTTTGAAGGCAGCGGGCCAGGTGCGGGAGAGAACTCTCCCACCCAAGTTCCGCAGTCGACGCCCTCGGCCCCGCCGAGGGCGTCGACTCCGAGGACTATCGGCCTCCATGACCGGGGGTCTGAGGACGGTGAGAGGGCCGCTCACCATCCTTACAGAAGCAGGCCCATGACGGCAGCGTGACGTGAGCAACTCACGCACGCCCCCCCTTAGAAGCGGGGTCACACCCGAAACCCCCCATAGACGCGGGATTGCACCCGAACCACCCCCCTGGGCGAGGCCGCATTGGTGGCCGTAGGTCTGTTGGGAGTCACGGGACATCCTTCCTGAGGGCTTACCCGGGGCTCTCAACCATAGGCTGTTAGGCGTTACGTGAGGTTTTTTAGTCGGTAAGAGTCCGGCATAGCAGCCTACGAGGATTTTCCCTCACAATATAAACTTTGGCCTTTTGGACTTTAAAGTCCAAAAGGCCAAAAGTCCAAAAGTCCAAAAGTCCAAAAGTCCAAAAGGCCAATAGGCCAAAAGTCCAAAAGCCCAAATGTCCACAGTCAAGTAGGTACTTGGTACTTTACTTTGTTGAACATAGGCCTTAAAATCTTACTTCTTACTACTCATACTTATAGAATTCGGGACTTCACGCGAAATACTTAGTTACTTACATTTACCGACGTTTCGAGCACGTTGCAGCGCCCGTGGTCGCGGTTGGACTGAGGCGAGGATCGACAAAAACCACGAAGTTATTTCTCCGAATTCTATAAGTATGAGTGTTAAAAACCGCTATAGTTTAAAAATAACATTACTTCTTACTAATATTATAAATGCGAAAGCTTGTGAGTGTGGATGTTTGTTACTCTTTCACGCTCAACCCGCGCTGAACGGATCGGGCTGAAATTTGGAACAGAGATACATTATAGTCTGAAATAACACATAGGCTACCTTTTATCCCGGGAATAACTTCCCGCGGTAACAAATTTTACGCGGGCGAAGCTGCGGGCATCAGCTAGTAAAATTAATAAATCTATACTTATAATAAAACTGTAGAGGGTCGGGAGTCTGTACATGGAAGATATTTTGAAAATTTTAAGTGTAGGGCGTTCTCTAATCGATACTGAAGCCGAAAATGTAATTTAAAATTTTCATGTCTGTCTGTCTGTCTGTCTGTCTGTCTGTCTGTCTGTCTGTATCCCGACTAAGTATCACGCCGAAACTACTGAACCGATTTGAATGATACTTTGTACGATGTAAGCTTTTAGTCCGAGGAAGGTTCTTAGATACTTTTGATCCCGATATTTTGCGCAGTTCTTTCAGGAGAGGGGATGAAAGGCAAAATAGGTTTTTAGCTATAATTTCTCACTGCATGGTTCGATTTCAAATATTTGTTTGGTGTCTGAAAGGGAGTACTTTAAGCATTATTCCATACAATTTTCAATATTGAGGGTTATATAGTTGAGAAATTAGGGGCATCTCAACTTTCGGTAAATCTAGAATTCAATGTTTCTTTTGAAAGTGAGTCTAAACGGGCGTGTTGGCTTAATCATAAAAGAGCTTAATGATTAAGGCTATCTATATCTATCTATCTATACTTATAATAAAACTGTAGAGGGTCGGGAGTCTGTACATGGAAGATATTTTGAAAATTTTAAGTGTAGGGCGTTCTCTAATCGATACTGAAGCCGAAAATGTAATTTAAAATTTTCATGTCTGTCTGTCTGTCTGTCTGTCTGTCTGTCTGTCTGTCTGTCTGTCTGTATCCCGACTAAGTATCACGCCGAAACTACTGAACCGATTTGAATGATACTTTGTACGATGTAAGCTTTTAGTCCGAGGAAGGTTCTTAGATACTTTTGATCCCGATATTTTGCGCAGTTCCTTCAGGAGAGGGGATGAAAGGCAAAATAGGTTTTTAGCTATAATTTCTCACTGCATGGTTCGATTTCAAATATTTGTTTGGTGTCTGAAAGGGAGTACTTTAAGCATTATTCCATACAATTTTCAATATTGAGGGTTATATAGTTGAGAAATTAGGGGCATCTCAACTTTCGGTAAATCTAGAATTCAATGTTTCTTTTGAAAGTGAGTCTAAACGGGCGTGTTGGCTTAATCATAAAAGAGCTTAATGATTAAGGCTATCTATATCTATCTATACTTATAATAAAACTGTAGAGGGTCGGGAGTCTGTACATGGAAGATATTTTGAAAATTTTAAGTGTAGGGCGTTCTCTAATCGATACTGAAGCCGAAAATGTAATTTAAAACTTATAATAAAACTATAGAGGGTCGGGAGTCTGTACATGGAAGATATTTTGAAAATTTTAAGTGTAGGGCGTTCTCTAATCGATACTGAAGCCGAAAATGTAATTTAAAATTTTCATGTCTGTCTGTCTGTCTGTCTGTCTGTATCCCGACTAAGTATCACGCCGAAACTACTGAACCGATTTGAATGATACTTTGTACGATGTAAGCTTATAGTCCGAGGAAGGTTCTTAGATACTTTTGATCCCGATATTTTGCGCGGTTCCTTCAGGAGAGGGGATGAAAGGCAAAATAGGTTTTTAGCTATAATTTCTCACTGCATGGTTCGATTTCAAATATTTGTTTGGTGTCTGAAAGGGAGTACTTTAAGCATTATTCCATACAATTTTCAATATTGAGGGTTATATAGTTGAGAAATTAGGGGCATCTCAACTTTCGGTAAATCTAGAATTCAATGTTTCTTTTGAAAGTGAGTCTAAACGGGCGTGTTGGCTTAATCATAAAAGAGCTTAATGATTAAGGCTATCTATATCTATCTATACTTATAATAAAACTGTAGAGGGTCGGGAGTCTGTACATGGAAGATATTTTGAAAATTTTAAGTGTAGGGCGTTCTCTAATCGATACTGAAGCCGAAAATGTAATTTAAAACTTATAATAAAACTGTAGAGGGTCGGGAGTCTGTACATGGAAGATATTTTGAAAATTTTAAGTGTAGGGCGTTCTCTAATCGATACTGAAGCCGAAAATGTAATTTAAAATTTTCATGTCTGTCTGTCTGTCTGTCTGTCTGTCTGTCTGTCTGTATCCCGACTAAGTATCACGCCGAAACTACTGAACCGATTTGAATGATACTTTGTACGATGTAAGCTTTTAGTCCGAGGAAGGTTCTTAGATACTTTTGATCCCGATATTTTGCGCAGTTCCTTTAGGAGAGGGGATGAAAGGCAAAATAGGTTTTTAGCTATAATTTCTCACTGCATGGTTCGATTTCAAATATTTGTTTGGTGTCTGAAAGGGAGTACTTTAAGCATTATTCCATACAATTTTCAATATTGAGGGTTATATAGTTGAGAAATTAGGGGCATCTCAACTTTCGGTAAATCTAGAATTCAACGTTTCTTTTGAAAGTGAGTCTAAACGGGCGTGTTGGCTTAATCATAAAAGAGCTTAATGATTAAGGCTATTTTAAAATAATTCAGTCCGCGCCGAAGGCGTGGACTGAATTGTTTTAGAATCGACTTAATCTTTAAGCTCTTTTATGATTAAGCAAACAGGGCCGTTTCACACGCTGCTTGATGAGTCTCATTAAGAAGTACCCCTCCATTCGTACACCTTATGTGACGTAAACGAAGTTGCGAGGGTCAGCTAGTTATTATAATAAGTAGATTAAATTCATAAACATTAATAAATTAACAAGCTTATATTAGCTTATTTTGGGCTAGATGATGTTGTGTGTGAATGTCCACAAATATTTATTTATTTATGTACATCCTATCTTTACAGGTTCTTAACCTAATGCGATAGAATAAACCGACCTACTTATTAGATAGGTATTATATAAAACAATAAATACAAAACAAAACGGTATCTTAAGGCTGTCTATATATTAAAGCTATTACTGTAAATTCACTCCATATGCAAGCAAATAAGTCCACCGGATCCGCTATATTTATAATATGTTATTTTTTTATAATAGGTTTTTGTTTGTAGGCACTAATGAGATGAAACACTAACCTACATACAATCCGCCTGATCGAAAGTTTTGGAATGCCAAAGGCACCTTTCGTTCGGCAAACCCCTTTGTCGGGTTCAAATGTGCAGAATCAAGCTTTGATAGTGCTGAAATTTAGA
The DNA here is from genome assembly GCA_933228765.1 of Miltochrista miniata. Lineage (NCBI taxonomy): Eukaryota > Metazoa > Arthropoda > Insecta > Lepidoptera > Erebidae > Miltochrista > Miltochrista miniata. The sequence continues at coordinate 24,125,197 of OW121768.1, forward strand.
AGTCGCGTAAATTCTCCAACTTGACCTTACAACCACGGTGTTGCTAATAAGCGGGATTAACGGCTTAACATGCGGGATCGTAAAGTGAGATACTTAACGCCGTGTTAGTTTACAGAACGTTGAGCTAGCGAGGCAACGAGCGCTTCTATCGGCTTAAAATTAGAGAGGAATTTTAGATCCTTTTTTGATACCACTATTGTGAGATACAAGCACACGGGCCACCAGATCTACCGGTAGTCACCGCAGCCTATGAACGCCTGCAACACCAGAGGCGCCACACTCGCGCTTCTAAACCACCTTCTAAACCCCCTTTTGTGGAACCCCATATTGTAGGCTTTTGGGAAAACCGAGGCAGAAATTATTCCAGGTTTAACGGAGTTCCAATGTTTGCCGCAACTGAAGTCTGAAATATGCACTGCTATGGTTTCTCAAAACGTAGCGTTTCCGTGCTTCGAAAGGCACGTTAAGCCGTTGGTCTCGGTGACATGACAGTTGTTAAGCCAATTTTAAGGCCCTATGTGCTTGAAAATTTTCAACAGTGGATCGTCACTGCCTGCGATTGGGTTATATAATGCATAGGCTATGGTTACCAACCATTAGATGGGCCGTAAGCTTGTCTGCCACTTTAGTACAATTAAAAAGTAATAAAGATCAATAAACAACATCTCGTGAATCAAATCTGCAGTGAAATAAAGTGAGAGTATTTTAATAGAATGCAGTACTCATGGACTACTCCGGGGGATAACTATTGATCAAATTGTCGGATCGCATAAAGTACCGTAGTCGTAATCCCATTTAAGACCACTAGTCCGTAGTATGATGATCAGACTGTCAGATCGCCCAAAATACCGTAGTCTAAATCCTAAATAGACCACTGATCAGTATGGTACGACTCGGTACGAGTGACAGAATTCGTATGGGGTACCTAATAACTTGAACATTTTTAAACCATCCGTTGAGCTTTCAAAAGAATGTAACGACTATCATGCTGGCTCTTTTAGAAACACGAAAATGCTCGTAAATTTAAATGCCGCAAAGTTTCATTCTTCTCAGGATAAACGTACCCCAACGTATGTACAGTCTGAATATAATTATGCTAAAGTTAGCTTTCTTAGAATAAGTTTAGAAGAAACTTCATTCATAAACTTTAATAGGAGTAGGTAATGAAACTAGAAGTACCTATGAAGAAAATGTTTTAACATTTAAATTGCGTTTCTACTTAGCAAACAGTTTGTGGCTCATCGTAGTCTTACTAATTACACCAGGTGGTTGTATACCGATAATAAAAGTACCACATATCCTTGATTCACCAATCCAAACGCCCCGTCTTCAAAAGGGGTCTCAGAAGGTTTTTATAAGGACGGCAACGCGAGTGTAGCGCCTCCGGAGTTGCAAACTTCCATATGCTACTGTGACCACCAGTACATCTGGTACGTGGAAGTGAATCGATCTCCCCAAGGAGGTGGATATAGTATAGGTAGTAGGTACACTCCAGACAGCAATATTCCTCTTTACAACGTGGCTACGTGTCTCAACTTTACACGATCTGTCAAGACCGTTTGGCAGTAAATTATCCCTTTGCTGCACCTCCTATTATGTGCTCGGAATTACAGCACAGTTTCTCCGTAAGCGGTGCGCTGTATTTTCTGTTTTTTTTAAGTTATAGGGTTAAGGGTTACTATCGCAGTTCACAAGAGTTTTGACAGCTGTGGCTCTCAAGTTAGCGGGCAAATGATATGCCTATTTACGCCCCACTTATGGAACTGGACGGACAGCTATAACGATAGGAAACTGGTAGGGCATGGGGAAGAATGAAAATCGGACTATTCTTAAAATTGTACGTCACTATCTGTTGAAGAAAGAGAAGGATATTTTGATTCCTTTAACCATCTACTCTTTTTTTTTCTTACTCAATGGAATTTATTTGAAGAAGACGAACCCGTAGGACAAAATAAACCTTGAAACAAATATTTTCAGAAATAAAAACATATTAGTTCCGATCTGAGTTTTGAACCCAAGATTTCAACACGGCATCACGACAGTTCCATACACCGTACTGAAGCATACTTATTTCTAAGGCTTATATTCTATTTTTTTCAGCATCAGCGATAAACAATCTGCCAAATACGAACCAACCCTAACTCGAGCATGAAGCATAGTTCCAAGAAGCAAATATTTTCAGTCTCTCGGGGTCTAAACCCGAGACTTCAACACGGCAGTCGCAAACACGATGCTGAAGCAGACTTCTAAGGCGCATTATTTTTTCAGCATCAGCGATAAACAATAAGCCAAATACGAACAAGCCCTTACTCGAGCATCAAGCATATGTGTTTCAAGGCGGTGCCGCGGTGGCGGTGGTCGGTAGCTCACGTAATGTCTCGCTTAAAGTGAATGTATGAGCATCGTTTGTACGTCGGATATGAGAATATGTCGCCGAGTTTATTTAGTTTTGAACGTGATATAACCCTGAGCGGTGGAAAAATGGAGATGACGGGAATATGCCTTGATTTTTTGACTCGGTTCTTTTTAATATTTTATGTTGGAGGTATAAAAATCAATGCAGAGGGTTATCTACGCTACGTTTACGTTACGCTGTCCTTATACAGTAACACTGGATTATCATCCAGCCAAGGCTTAAAAATTTCAGCTAAAGGTAGACACAATTTGTGTGTTAGCTTGTGAATTTCAACATGACAATAAAATAGTGAAATGTAATTTGCCCACCACTTCAGGAGGTTGCACAGAGCTCAGAAGTGTGTGCGTCTGTGTATGTGCGGGTACGTGCGCGTGTGTGTGTGTTGTGTTTTGTGTGTGCGTGTTTGTGTGTGTGTGTGTGTATGTGTGTGTGTTGTGTGTTTTGTGTGTGTGTGTGTGTTTGTGTGTGTGTGTGTGTGTGTGTGTGTGTGTGTGTGTGTGTGTGTGGTGTGTATGTGTGTGTCTCTGTGTGTGTGTGTGTGTGGTGTGTATGTGTGTGTGTGTGTGTGTGTGTGTGTAGAAATCCCCACGATTGTCATGTCGGACTCGAACTGATTAGAACCACACCACACGGTTTCTACCTTTCCGTCTTGTCTCTAGCGCAGATCGCCGCGAGTTCTGAATTGAAAGTTTATTTTCATCTAAGATGTAATGACCATAGTTAGGAATACCTAACTGTATTTATGTCATAAATCAGACTGCTCTACATACACCACGTATTGTGGGAGTGCAGATTCCCATAATGGTCGCATATTGGACCATATTACAGATCATCAGGTGGGCCCAGTGGCTGGTGGAATCAGAGGAAAATTTCCGGTACTGCTCTGGTGGGATCAGAGGAAAATTTCCGGTACTACCATATTGATTACGCGCGAAGGTGGCACGAGAAATGCAGTGGGCTGGAAAGAGGAGAAGAACTGTGAGACCTAGGATAGTGGAGCATGCGGTACCACCGAAAGGTGGGCACACGTACGCCTTAGGTGCTTAACCTAAGGCGTACGTGTGTTGTTCACGCCCCAGAAGGGGAAGAGGTAGATATTTGGGACAAGGATAAAGAATAAAATTTATAGGGAGAAATGTGCGCACCCCCATATGAATCACTGGCAAGTAAGGCTATGCATCTTCCGTGATTCAGCTTGTATAATCAGTAGGTTGGAACAAGCCATGAGGTGGAAATGGTTTTGCTCTACATACGACGAAATCAACCTTACATTTTCTTTGTTTTTCTCTCAGTTTCTTACCAGCACAGAATTACTCCTAAATCAGTTATAAGGTCTTTTAACTAAGTAATATTTCAAGGGGATCACCCATGGCAGAGAGATGATGGTGATAAGTATCTTTTATAAAAGCGTTCATAGTTTACCAATAAATAGTGCTCACTAAAGATCAATGCTCTACAAATTAGTTTACAGGTACAACTACCCTCAGTACTTAGCTCAGCTAATGGCTTTGATATAAAATGATTGATGATAGTTTTTTAGGGGTGACCTACATCTAACGACCCGGCATTACATTTTATTATGCTGTATCCTTATCTATCACTTAGAAATTTCATTTAGTGGAAGCAAGAAAGGTAGCGAGAATGCTAAAGTATGATACATTTGGAGCAAAAAGTTGTCGGTTGGTGACAATAGATTTCGCTATTTATCATGGAACCATAAATTGCAAGTTCGATTTTTTCAGTGACTTTGACCAATAATCTCAACCTTGTGCGGGAAAGAGATGTAACATAACGTTATTTTTTTTTCCTGTCGTACCCATAGATAAAACATGTAGGTTAAACAAAGAGTAGATCGCATCATCTAGACGCCTCGGCATTATGTCGATTTTGGTATTTTTATTGTAATTTTTAAATACATAAGCCCAAAACAAGAGGAACAATACTCGGACCTTTAAATTAGGCCAGACCGCGGTCAAATAGTCAAAGTCTGCAGAGAACCCTGGGACACCCTTCCGAATAGTTACCAGGGGCACCAGTCGCTAAACAGACACGTAGGGATCCCTTCATGTGAACTAGCCGTTCGAATGTATAACATTTGTGAGAATTTTCACACGTTATTGTAAGACTATAATGATTTTAAAGTAAGCGACGAAATTACAACAACGCATTTATAAGCTCAAATAAGTAGCCATTTATTCCTCATCAGTAAGCAAATGACGCACTCGATCTGTCGATAGCATTGTACGTGACCGCGTTTTATGGTCTTCATACGAGATGTCGTTTCGAAGGTTCGTTAGGTCTCAAACGACATGTCAGCGCCGAGCGGGGCGACCGGCGGCGCGATACGGCAAGAGCGGGGTGACGGCAATCGCGGTGGGCGCGCGGCCCCAGAGTACAAGAGTCCGAAATCGGCAGCAAGCAGCACTACTGTCGATGCAATGCCGCTGGCCCCCATACATTCTGAATAGATTTATATTAGAATACATTCAGAGCTCGGCAGCAGTGTCCCGGCTGCAATGCAGCAACTGCAGCACTGTAGCGGCAGCAGTGTTGCTTGCTGTCGAGTTCGGAATCAAACCTTTACAGACGATAAAAATCATTTTTAAAGCTTTGATCGTGCGAGGGCAGTTGGCGCAGTGCCGGCTAATGTGCGCGACACACTATTAAAACACGACGCTACGCTACGTGTAGACTGTGCTGTACATGGTGGCGCATCGGATGTTGATAGTGTGACTCTGGTCATAGAAAACAATACAAATTGATTCTACTCAACACGCCTTGCCTTCCATCGTATCGCGTCGCGTTGTAACAATGTGTTTCGGCCTTAACTCTCTTGTACTCGTGGGCCACGCTTTCGAAGCAATCGCTGTCTCGCTCCGTTCGCCGCTGACATACAGTTTGAGGCCATATGGTATTCATACGAGATGTCGTTTCGAAGGTTCGTTATGTACGTACCTTTAGGATCGCTCACAATTGTAAGCTCACGAACGATATTAAACGTCTTGAATGTCCATTGGAATTTCTACTAATGTAGTCTATTGACCGTGTAATATCTGTTTGAGTTTCAAAACATTGTTTGAAGCATATCTCTTTGTTTTTAACCCCCGACGGAAACCCGAACGGGGTGTTATAAGTTTTTGGGTAGTAAATTTTCTTACACTGTTTGACACTGGCATTCGTTAATCTGTTTTCGTCTGCACATACGTGCTATCACGCCTATATCCCCGAATGCGTAGGGAGAGTTGAATTTTGAACTTAGTCCAACCTTGGACATACACATGAATACGCTGTTGATAATATATGGAATCTAGATTTGGTACATGGTCTAAGTAACGCAAGCCAGTAAAGATAAATTTAAAAAATAAATAAAAAAGACAGGACCACTTCAGGAGGTTGCACAGAGCTCAGAAGTGTGTGCGTCTGTGTATGTGCGGGTACGTGCGCGTGTGTGTGTGTTGTGTTTTGTGTGTGCGTGTTTGTGTGTGTGTGTGTGTATGTGTGTGTGTTGTGTGTTTTGTGTGTGTGTGTGTGTGTGTTTGTGTGTGTGTGTGTGTGTGTGTGTGTGTGTGTGTGTGTGTGTGTGTGGTGTGTATGTGTGTGTCTCTGTGTGTGTGTGTGTGTGGTGTGTATGTGTGTGTGTGTGTGTGTGTGTGTGTGTGTGTGTAGAAATCCCCACGATTGTCATGTCGGACTCGAACTGATTAGAACCACACCACACGGTTTCTACCTTTCCGTCTTGTCTCTAGCGCAGATCGCCGCGAGTTCTGAATTGAAAGTTTATTTTCATCTAAGATGTAATGACCATAGTTAGGAATACCTAACTGTATTTATGTCATAAATCAGACTGCTCTACATACACCACGTATTGTGGGAGTGCAGATTCCCATAATGGTCGCATATTGGACCATATTACAGATCATCAGGTGGGCCCAGTGGCTGGTGGAATCAGAGGAAAATTTCCGGTACTGCTCTGGTGGGATCAGAGGAAAATTTCCGGTACTACCATATTGATTACGCGCGAAGGTGGCACGAGAAATGCAGTGGGCTGGAAAGAGGAGAAGAACTGTGAGACCTAGGATAGTGGAGCATGCGGTACCACCGAAAGGTGGGCACACGTACGCCTTAGGTGCTTAACCTAAGGCGTACGTGTGTTGTTCACGCCCCAGAAGGGGAAGAGGTAGATATTTGGGACAAGGATAAAGAATAAAATTTGTAGGGAGAAATGTGCGCACCCCCAAATGAATCACTGGCAAGTAAGGCTATGCATCTTCCGTGATTCAGCTTGTATAATCAGTAGGTTGGAACAAGCCATGAGGTGGAGATGGGTTTGCTCTACATACGACGAAATCAACCTTACATTTTCTTTGTTTTCCTCTAAGTTTCTTACCAAATGACTCCTAAGTCAGTTATATATAATGTCTTTTAACTAAGTAATATTTCTCTTAAAGTATATTATATTAGGGCACATTTACACTGTACGCTTTATCGAGTGGCCGGACTGGCCGGGTCGTCGGGGAATCGTTAAAGTTTACGGTCGAAATAAATGGCTTCAGACCGTGTGAGATTTTGGGGCAAGGTGCGCTGGCTTTTTGCTGTTATTAATTTTCTAGCTAGATTTCTTGTAACATAAAATAGTTGACTAACGATACGGTAAATTAGGACATGGATGACCGATTTTTTTATTACAAACTTACAGCCCATCTGATGGAAAGTGGCCTATGAATCAAATAACGCGCTGCCGCATTGTGACCCACTGTAGATATTTTTCCAGCCTCCAATTAAGCGTCTTCAACTTCTTTTAACGACTGTCATCTTACTGACAACTGGTACCAACGGCTTATCGTGCCTTTTCACGATCACGAGCACGGAAATACACGCAAATGAAATTGTTACAAAGTGGTTACGTAATGATCACCCATGGCAGAGAGATGATGGTGATATGTATATTTTATAAAAGCGTTCATAGTTTACCAATAAATAGTGCTCACTAAAGATCAATGCTCTACAAATTAGTTTACAGGCACAATTACCCTCAGTACTTAGCTCAGCTAATGGCTTTGATATAAAATGATTGATGATAGTTTTTTAGGGGTGACCTACATCTAACGACCCGGCATTACATTTTATTATGCTCTATCCTTATCTATTAGTAAGAAATTTCGTTTAGTGGAAGCAAGAAAGGTAGCGAGAATGCTAAAGTATGATACATTCGAAGCAAAAAGTTGTCGGTTGGTGACAATAGATTTCGCTATTTATCATGAAAATGCAAATTTAAAATTGCAAGTTCGATGTTTTCTGTTACTTTGACTTATAATCTCAACCTTGTGCAGGAAAGAGATATACTTATCGTTATTTTTTTTCCTGTCGTACCCATAGATAAAACATGTACATGTCGCATCGTCTAGGACGCCTCGGCATTATGTTGATTTTTGTATTTTTATTGTAATTTTTAAATACATTACAATACATAAGCCCAAAACAAGAGGAAAAATACTCGGACCTTTAAATTAGGCCAGGCCGCGGGCAAATAGTCAAAGTCTGCGGAGAACCCTGGGACATCCTTCCGAATAGTTACCAGGGGCACCCGTCGCTAAACGGACACATAGGGACCCCTTCGTGGGAATTAGCCGTTTGAATCTGTGACATTTATGAGAATTTTCACACGTTATGATAAAGAACTTCTATAATAATTTTAAAGTAAGCGACGAAATTACAACAACGCATTTATAAGCTCAAACAAGTAGCCATTTATTCCTCATCAGTAAGCAAATGACGCACTCGATCTGTCGATAGCATTGTACGTGACCGCGTTTTATGGTATTCATACGAGATGTCGTTTCGAAGGTTCGTTAGGTCTCAAACTACATGTCAGCGCCGAGCGGCGCGACGGGCGGCGCGATACGGCAAGAGCGGGGTGACGGCGATCGCGGTGGGAGCGCTGCGTCAGAGCACAATAGTCCAAACTCTGCAGCAAGCAGCACTGCTGTCGCTGCAATGCCGCTGGTCCCCATACATTCTGAATAGATTTATCATCAATACATATAATAAAATCGTAACTAGTCGCTGTCTGTACATGGAAGATAAATAATAAAAAATATTATATGGGAGCTTTATAAACGCAATACAACCCAAAACAATGAATTTTAGAATTTTTGTTTTTTTGTCAGTATGTCTGTATATCTGTTTGTCTGTACGTTTGTGCACGCTAATCTCAGTAACCGCTTAACCGATTGCCATGCGGTTTTCTTTATTGTGTTGAGGTTTGCTCCACTTACCATTTAGTATATATTTCATGTCAATCGGTAGATAAATAAAAAAGTTATGTCACTTTAAAAAATCGTACATAGACATAAGAATCTAAAAATGGGTAAATCTAAACTGGCGTGTTGGCTTAATCATAAAAGTGGACTGAATTATTTTAAAATAGACTTAATCTTTAAGCTTTTTTATGCATAAGCAAACAGGGCAGTTTCCCACGCTGCTTGATGAGTCTGCTGAAGAAATACCTCTCCTTTCATACACCTTATGTGACGTAAACGAAGTTGCGGGTTCAGCTAGTATTAGAATACATTCCGAGCTCGGCAGCAGTGTCCCGGCTGCACTGCTGCGCGGCACTGACGCCTTGCCGCCGCGACAGACTAATGCGGCATGCAGCATGCACCCTAGCGGCAGCACTGTAGCAACAGCAGTGTTGCTTGCTGTCAAGTTCCGAATCAAACCTTTACAAACGATAACAATAATTTTTAAAGCTTTGATCGTGCGAGGGCAGTTGGCGCAGTGCCGGCTAATGTGCGCGACACACTATTAAAACACGACGCGACGCTACGTGTTGACTGTACTGCACATGGTGGCGCATCGGATGTTAATAGTGTGACTCTAGTCATAGAAAACAATACAAATTTATTCTACTCAACACGCGTTGCCTTCCATCGTATCGCGTCGCGTTTTAACAATGCTCTTGTACTCGTGGGCCGCGCTCTCGAAGCAATCACTGTCTCGCTCCATTCGCCGCTGACATACAGTTTGAGGCCATACGAGATGTCGTTTCGAAGGTTCGTTATGTACGTACCTTTAGGATCGCTCACAATTGTAAGCTCACGAACGATATTAAACGTCTTGAATGTCCATTGGAATTTCTACTAATGTGGTCTATTGACTGGTTATTGTCTGTTTGAGTTTTAAAACATTGTTTGAAGTACCTAATATATCACTTCGTATTCTGGGACCCCATGGACCTAGAGTCACGACACCGACTGGAAGAAAATTGTAAGACGCTTCAAATGTTTGTAAGTTTGAAGAAGCGTCTGGTTGAAGCGACTGGTGACCCAAGGGCTGACAATTATTTCTCCCAACGTATATAAAGGGGGATTGCTGCCATAGCAAGCGTATTGCCACTCCGTAATTCGCACCCAAATTCCAACAGTAAGAACAGACGTTACTAATAGACAAACACAAACTATGCAGGTCGAACAGAGCTTTCGTCTCTAAAACACGAATAATAAGCCATCCACTTAGCGACTTAACGACGACCGCATTACTGTTAGTCGTAAATGAAAGTACCACAAATGTTAAGCATCCTACAACTAACCGTATTGACAGGACAATAAGCAAACGGTTAAATTTATAAACTGTTGGAGGGAAAAGGCAACAAGCCTCAAGATGCTACAAGAAACATAATGATAAATTGACCATTTTGATCATTAAAAAAAGAATCAATTCGTCATAAAATCGATTCTCTTCTAAACTAATCTAAGTACAATAGGGGGTTATTCCAAGCAGTATCCTATGCGACGATTTGAAGCAGGGTGTAGCTGACAGCTACGGATCCATAAAAATTAAAACTATACATGGTGGTCCATACCCTTGGGTAATAAAAGAATCTCAATAGCGCGATCTAGAATGTAGTGAGAACGACATCTAGTGAAAATACTGAAACTTATAGCTAGGTTTACATAACGATACACTAAGAGAAGTCTGTTACAAAACTGTTTATGTATACAAGTCTACTTCATCAGATGTTGCACAGCATTTCAGAGGAATTATATTACGACAGAACAAACATCTTTCTATATTCATGCACTATTCCCAGATATATCATGGCAACATATGTCGCTCATTATGGCTTGTACGTGCAGTTTCAAGTCTTACCAGAGTAGGTAAGGAAGTATTTTTACGTTGAAGCACAAAAATATAATATATTCCATGTTGAAGATATTTTTGAGTAATATAGTAACAAACTACTCTGGAGAAATCACTTGTTGAATTTTGGACTCGTATATAAGGTTACACGAATTTTAAAACCCGGCCGAGTGTGGACTCGCGTACGGAGTATTTCGTACAAAAAATCCGAAAAGAATCCCGTTTGTTTTATGAGCCCCCCTTAAGGATAATTATTTTTCTGATTTTAATATTTATTGTTATAGCGGCAACCAAAATACATCACATGTGAAACCAATTTCAGCTCTCTAGCTATTACGGTTCCTGAGATATAACCTCTTGACGGACAGACAGACAGACAGAAAGACAGACGGACAGCGAAGTCTTATGAATAGGGTCCCGTTTTCACCGTTTGGGTACAAAACCCTAAAAATGGGAGCTTATTACCTACTAAGACTCCACTCGTCTGTCTTGTCATCTGGACGTATCTCTCAACCGTGATAGATTTTTACAGATGATATAATTCTATTATTGCTATATCAGCAAACAGTAAAAACAGAATAACCCAAATATTGAGTTATTCCGATCTGCCCCCTCGATTTGTCCCCTCGGGGAGACAGATGGGACAAAAAAGTTCGATCTGTCCCCCTTTCAGCAAGGAGGGGACAGCTCGAACCTTATTCACTAATCAACGGTTTCATCTGTCCCCCTATTCGCGTAAGGGGTGACAGATAAAACTACTATATAATTAAGTAATTTAAGTAAGGAACGCTCGTGGCCCCGCGGACTCAGTATTCTGTAAACGATCACTGTAGTGGGGGCTCCAATGAGGCATACGTATTTTTATGCGGTTTTAGTACGGAACCCTTTGTGCGTGAGTCCGACTCGCACTCCACCAATTTTTAACTAAAATTAAATCCACTGAGGCAGCACAAAACATTCAATTAACTTTGACGCGACAATAAAACTAAAACTTTTACCTAAACAAAGTTTCATTGTGTAATTGTTACGGCATTTCAATTACTCAATTACACTAAAACACTAGTTTCTGTAATTACTATGTAGGTTTGTGTAATAAATAAGCACTACAAAAACTAAAATGTAGAATTAATGCTAACCTGCGATATCTGGTAGTCATCAGTGATATTTTGAGTAATAATACCTGTGTGTGTATTATTGTAAGTGTTTTTGATGTTTTAGTCGATTGTATTTCAATTTACAAGAGTTTAATCACAGGTTTACACTACAAAATATACTTTTAGTATTACAGGTACAGACGGAATTGAAATCCAACTACTATTATAAATGTTAAAGTTTGTGAAGATGTTTGAATGTTTGTTACTCAATTACGCTCTAGCGTCTAAACGGATCTGGCTGAAATTTAAAACATAATTAATCTAGAGTCAGAAATGACACATTGGTTACATTTTGTCCCTGGAAAAAGTTCCTTTGGGTTCCGGAAATAAAATTCCAAACAGGTCTTGCCGCAGTAACTAAGTATCTACAATAACATATTTTTTAGAGTTCTGTACCCAAAGGCTAAGTTCAGACAAATCGGACGTATCAAAGTTACGTATACGAAAAACTGCGATATTAATTTTAACAATAATTATTAAAACTACACCAAAATAAACGTCAAACATTTTACTCAGACGTTTAAAAAAAACACTATACTTATTTGTTACACTTTCAGACCCAGAATTTTCAGCTGACCCCAAAGACGTATCATATATAGACACGATATACACGAACATTGCGACTTTCAAAAACAGCTAAACTTTTATAAATTTGAAAAAAGAATTCTATAAATTATCTGTGGTAGCATGCATGAAGTCAATATCATAGGAATGTGGGGAAAAAGGGAAACTTGAATTTCATCTACTCAGACATAATATGATTAATGTATTTACGGGTAATTACATAATATTTAAATTTATAAAATTTTAATGTTGTTTATCGGATTAGTAATTATTAACGTAATTTAAGTCACAAAATAAAAATATAACAATATCATACAGAAATATTTATTTAATAAGTAATAATTTAGTACCTAGTAAGTAATCCAAATATTTGTAATTTAAATCATTTTAATAATCTTAATATATTATTATTATGTTTCATTATTTTTTTAAAGAAATAAAATTACCTTAATAAAAAAATATTCAAATAGCAAAATAAAACATTAGTACAAAATCTCCCCGACATCCCCTTACGGGTCGCGGGCGCCAAACCACAGACTATAGAGTACAATTTCCTTATTATGCTTGCCGCCATTTTATCGATCCGAGAAAATGAAATAATATTATCATTTCTATTGTACTTACGCATGAAATGACACGTTTTTATATTGAACAGTTGCTGTGTAGCTTGTGTATCATGTGAAGATACATGAAATCATGATTTTTTCGAGTTTTCTCTAATAACAGAATTTAAAACAGTGCTAATAGAACTTTCGCTAACCCTACAGCCGCATCACAGATTTTCAGGTAATTACATACTTTACGTGTTGCCATGTTCAAGTGTCTATACGCCTCTTGGATATCGTGCCGAAGCTACGGCAGCGCCAACTGTCGGTTAGCGGCGACAACTCGAGGTCGTTCTTGACATAACAGTGAACATATGATTCGCATATAAGTCGCTACGAATTTGAGATTATTGTTTTGTTTAACATAATAAGAAATTCTTTTTATAATATTATGAGCCGAACTGTAATCAAGTGTGGATTCCAGAATACTTATGCAGAATTTTTTCGCGAAAAATCTGTGTCGAAAGGGTAAATACACGAAACATTGAGATATTCTTTCAATTTCATTGTAATTTTTTCTACGTATAGGTATATTTGTAGGATTATCGTATTACTAGTATAACACGATGATCAAATCAAATTATTTATGAATTATAGGGCATAAATTATTCCAAAGCCATCATGTTCAGGAGGTCGCGGTCAAAAGCCATGATGCAGCTAGTGGAGAACAAATCATCAGTGGAAAAGTAATACTACAGACGATAGTCAATAATCCACCGTACGATGTGAAAGTAGAGGTACCTATCTATGTAATAATTATTAAATCAATTAATAGTTGAATAATAATTGTTATTCAACTATTAATTGAATCTGAAAAAAATCTATTTACAGCAACTTTTCAACCATATACCTACGTGCAAAGCAGAAATAAGTATTGGTCATTGAAATTATATTATCTGTAAACTGCATTTTTCATATCGGTATAAAGGAACATTAACATTTCTTGTATTATTAATGTTAAATTAGTAATATAAAGTCATTGGTGAAGACTATTTCATAAGAATGAGCATGAAATATCGAATCAATAATAATTTTATTCATTTAGTTATTTTTTATTTAATCGTTTTTCATCCAAGTATAATAAATTATAGATAATAAAACAAGGAAATAAATAAAACCCGCCAAGTGCGAGTTGGACTCGCCCATGAAGGGTTCCATAGCAGCAAATTACACAATATAAAACTTCTTGTAGTTCGTTGTAACTTTCATTGATGTTGTACCACGTTCGCAGTGGTAGTGATTTTTCTAGGCGAAAATTGCGGTTTATGAAGTATTAAAAAAAAACTACTAACTTGATCTCATTCAAACCAATTTTCGTTGGTAGATTTTATGGCAATGTACATCATATATTTTTTTTAGATTTATCATTCTCTTAGTTTAGAAGTTAGAGGGGGGGGGGAGGGACACATTTTTCCACTTTGGAAGTGTCTCTTGCGCCAACTATTCACCTTAGAAAAAAATGATGTTGTAAACCTCAATAGCATTTTTGAAGACCTATCTATAGATACCCAACATGTATTGGTTTGCTGATAAAAAAATTTTTGAGTTTCAGTTCTGAGTATGGGGACCCCCAAAATTTACTGCGATTTTTCTATTTTTGTATAAGAATCTTAATGCAGTTCACAGAATACATCTAGTTACCAAGTTTCAATAGCATAGGTCTTATAGTTTTGGAGAAAAGTGGCTGTGACATACGGGCGGACAGACAGACGGACAGACAGACGGACAGACAGACAGACAGACAGACATGACGAATCTATAAGGGTTCCGTTTTTGCCATTTGGCTACGAAACCCTAAAAAGCACAAATATGTACTAATTGCGGCCATATCGCTTAAAGCAATGTCTTACTGGCAACCTTTGGACATTTTTTGTTTTACTTAATATTGTTGGACATTCTCACACAACATCAACTAGCCCAAACTAAGCAATAAGCTTGTGCTATAGGATCCAGATAACTGATAGACTTACTTATATATTTCTAAATACATACATATTTAGGTATACATAAAAAACACTCAAACTCCGAAGCAAACATCTGTGGTTCACACAAATATTTGGACCGACCCGGGAATCGAACCCAGGACCTCCAGCGCCGCAGGCGGTATCACTACCGACTACGCCACAGAGACAGTCTAAAATGAACATTTAATTTTGAAAAATGGGTACCTAGTTATCGTTGTCAAAATTGTTGAAGGTTCGGTAGGGGGTCTTTCCGAGCATTATCCTATGCGACTATTTGATTTGAAGTAGAATGAAGCCGACAGCTACGGATCCATTAAAATTAAAACTATACATGCAATTCTAGAACAACACCTAGTGAACATACTGAAAAAATTAAAACTAGGTTTACTTATGAGTCCATATGACGCCAAATAGACTATTACTTTGATCTAGATCTCAGGACTCGTGAGGTCTGCTGAATTAAAATTTGAACACAGACAACTTCAGTTCATGAACTAAAAACGCTCTAGCCGCTCAATCCCGCCGGTGGCGTGGTCACGCCGTCGTATCCATAGGCGGTGCCCACGCCCTTGGCGGGAACGGCGGCTGCACGCCGGACGTCACACAATATATCCTTATTTCTTTTACAGGAGTCGTACTACATAAATACTTACTGTTTCATCATGCTGGATAACTGACGAAAATAACTACACTAAATCCGAGAACACCCCATGTGTAATGGATTTATGATATTTGGCCGAAAATTAGGATGGGGAAAATGAAGGAGTACTCTCAGATTTTACCATGTAATTCAAAATAAAAAGCAGTTTTCTAACATAAATTATTTTATTTACAAAATATACACATCAACAATTCACTTTCACCAAAAAAATAATAATCTGTAGATATAAAATCTCCGAAAATAAAATAAAATATTACTGCCTATTTATTTGTTTATTTTTTTGTTTATTTTGGGGATATCGAGGCTATGTAATCTTAAATTATTAAAAAAAAACACCCTCCATTTTTATTATTGATTTTCACATAAATTATTCATATGTTAAATGTTAAATGGTATTTTGACAAAAGATTATAGTTTCTATTGAGAAAATCTCAACAAATATCGGTTAAATACGAGCACTGCACAACAAAAACAACAACAAAAAATAATGGTGACCTTCGCGTGTTATTTTATCAAATTTCACAAATTTAACTTCGAATTACACTGAAAATATTTATCACAGCTGTTAAACAACATGACAGGATACTTTTAAATGCAAAACAACAATATTTGAAACAGAATAAACGAAAATATTCAAAATTAATCGTATTAATACTTTCTAGGAACGGCGCCAAACAAACAATAAATAATGACAGCGATGAAATCGTGATTTCGACTTTTTTTTTCATTACATTCACTCGGCAAGCTATCTCATTCAGTACCATAACCAATTCTACACATTAATTTATACAGAAAGACTTAGACCCGCGACCATACAGCCATAGATATCGAAAAATGTGCGAGGAGAACCAAACGAAAAAAGTTGGCCGCCTTGGTTGCCAAAGCAATCGACTGTGCGGGAGATTGGCAACTCGGGTTTCATGCGGCATTCAACGGCTAGGCTCGAAACACGATTACTGATAAAATACTCGATAGATTTTTCTGTTGAAAATACCTCGATTTCGTGAAATTTTTAGCTAGATCTCGTATGTTATAATATAAGTTGTTTTTATAATATAAAATATTTATAAGAAAGACAAAAGTAAAATCTTCATTTGCACTAGAGCATTTTTTTCATATTGGTTATAGTTATTTTATAATTAATTTATTTCCACAAAAACCGATCGCATCTCTGTCTTTCTTGCACGCTAAAATGTATATCTTCTATCTTCTTTTAACAATTTGGCGTCTGGTAGGCTCTTAATGACTACGAGAAGTCTGATACAAAACTTTTTATGTAGGTATACAAGTCTACTTCATCAGATGTTGCAAAGCATTTCAGAGGAATTATATTAAGACAGAACAAACATCTTTCTATATTCATGCACTATTCCTAGAGATATCATGGCAACAATATGGCATTATGGCTTGTACGTGCAGTTTCAAGTAGGTAAGGAAGTATTTTAACGTTGAAGCACAGAAAATATAATATATTCCATGTTGAAGATATTTTTGAGTAAGTAACAAAGCTGTGAGCTACTCTGGAGAAATGACTTGAATGAATTTTGGACTCGTTTTTAATGTTACCCAAATTTTAAAACCCGGCTGAAAAAAATTCCAAAAAAATCCCGTTTGTTATATGGGAACCGCTTATTTATAATTATTTTTCTGATTTTAATATTTATTGTTATAGCGGCAACCAAAATACATCACCTGTGAAACCAATTTCAGCTCTCTAGCTATTACGGTTCCTGAGATATAACCTCTTGACGGACAGACAGACAGACAGAAAGACAGACGGACAGCGAAGTCTCATAAATAGGGTCCCGTTTTTACCGTTTGGGTACAAAACCCTAAAAATGGGAGCCTATTACATACTAAGACTCCACTCGTCTGTCTTGTCATCTGGACGTATCTCTCAACCGTGATAGATTTTTACAGATGATATAATTCTATTATTGCTATATCAGCAAACAGTAAAAACAGAATAACCCAAATATTGAGTTATTCCGATCTGCCCCCTCGATTTGTCCCCTCGGGGGGACAGATGGGACAAAAAAGTTCGATTTTGTCCCCCTTTTAGCAAGGAGGGGACAGCTCGAACCTTATTCACTAATCAACGGTTTCATCTGTCCCCCTATTCGCGTAAGGGGTGACAGATGAAACTACTATATAATTAAGTAATTTAAGTAAGGAACGCTCGTGGCCCCGCGGACTCAGTATTCTGTAAACGATCACTGTAGTGGGGGCTCCAATGAGGCATACGTATTTTAATGCGGTTTTAGTACGGAACCCTTTGTGCGTGAGTCCGACTCGCACTCCACCAATTTTTAACTAAAATTAAATCCACTGAGGCAGCACAAAACATTTAATTAACTTTGACGCGACAATAAAACTAAAACTTTTACCTAAACAAAGTTTCATTGTGTAATTGTTACGGCATTTCAATTACTCAATTACACTAAAACACTAGTTTCTGTAATTACTATGTAGGTTTGTGTAATAAATAAGCACTACAAAAAACTAAAATGTAGAATTAATGCTAGCTTGCGATATCTGGTAGTCATCAGTGATATTTTGAGTAATAATACCTGTGTGTGTATTATTGTAAGTGTTTTTGATGTTTTAGTCGATTGTATTTCAATTTACAAGAGTTTAATCACAGGTTTACACTACAAAATATACTTTTAGTATTACAGGTACAGACGGAATTGAAATCCAACTACTATTATAAATGTTAAAGTTTGTGAAGATGTTTGAATGTTTGTTACTCAATTACGCTCTAGCGTCTAAACGGATCTGGCTGAAATTTAAAACATAATTAATCTAGAGTCAGAAATGACACATTGGTTACATTTTGTCCCTGGAAAAAGTTCCTTTGGGTTCCGGAAATAAAATTCCAAACAGGTCTTGCCGCAGTAACTAAGTATCTACAATAACATATTTTTTAGAGTTCTGTACCCAAAGGCTAAGTTCAGACAAATCGGACGTATCAAAGTTACGTATACGAAAAACTGCGATATTAATTTTAACAATAATTATTAAAACTACACCAAAATAAACGTCAAACATTTTACTCAGACGTTTAAAAAAAACACTATACTTATTTGTTACACTTTCAGACCCAGAATTTTCAGCTGACCCCAAAGACGTATCATAGGTATATAGACACGTTATACACGAACATTGCGACTTTCAAAAACAGCTAAACTTTTATAAATTTGAAAAAAAGAATTCTATAAATTATCTGTGGTAGCATGCATGAAGTCAATATCATAGGAATGTGGGGAATAAGGGAAACTTGAATTTCATCTACTCAGACATAATATGATTAATGTATTTACGGGTAATTACATAATATTTAAATTTATAAAATTTTAATGTTGTTTATCGGATTAGTAATTATTAACGTAATTTAAGTCACAAAATAAAAATATAACAATATCATACAGAAACATTTATTTGATAAGTAATAATTTAGTACCTAGTAAGTAATCCAAATATTTGTAATTTAAATCATTTTAATAATCTTAATATATTATTATTATTTTTTTAAAGAAATAAAATTACCTTAATAAAAAAAATATTCAAATAGCAAAATAAAACATTAGTACAAAATCTCCCCGACATCCCCTTACGGGTCGCGGGCGCCAAACCACAGACTATAGAGTACAATTTCCTTATTATGCTTGCCGCCATTTTATCGATCCGAGAAAATGAAATAATATTATCATTTCTATTGTACTTACGCATGAAATGACACGTTTTTATATTGAACAGTTGCTGTGTAGCTTGTGTATCATGTGAAGATACATGAAGGCATGTTTTTTTCGAGTTTTCTTTAATAACAGAATTTAAAACAGTGCTAATAGAACTTTCGCTAACCCTACAGCCGCGTCACAGATTTTCAGGTAATTACCTACTTTACGTGTTGCCATTTTCAAGTGTCTATAACGTATCTATAGTTTTTATATCATTGGCTGACCCACTCTTAATAATTTTATATAGCACAAAATATGGAATATTATTACAACAAGTATGTGTTTGTTACAAGGTTGTAAAGCTTTTTCTAATGAAAATTGTTTGGCCTCAGACCTTAAAACTAAATTATTATGGTTTTATGAAATAAATGAACGTACCTTTAGAATGTCTCCGTACTTATATCGAATAACGCTTTGGTACTCGTAAGTTTCATATAACTTTCACGAAAAATCAAACAATTGGTATTACGTACCGCTTGCTCTAACACTGCAGCTGTTATTTTTATATTCGTTGCTGCTAAACTCGATCATTATTCTACGATTTTCTTTTAAACAAAAAACAAACTAGCATTTCAAAAAAAATGGAATCGAGAGGGAAAACAAAATGTTTTTTTTTTAACTTGTCGTACTGGCCAGTGCTAGTATTCCTAAATATATTGGCGCGATTGACGTGAAATGAGTATTCATGCATTTTAGTGAAATCTCTGGATAGGTTCGAATTTTAAAAATCCTTTCAAATCGATCTTACAATGCAGCACTCAAATTTCGAACGCTAATCTAATTTGTTGAAAAACTATTTTTTTCTTCTATTCAACAAATAGGTGAAGGTTAAATTCAGTCGATTCCTGAACAACAATGACAAATAGAATCTATTATCATTTGACCTCACACCATCCATACTAGAAACATGATCGATTATAAAGAAGGTATACGGAAAGCCTTATTGATAAATTCGTATAAAATTTAGCTTTATATTCACCACCGTTTCAACTGAATGCCGCGAATAATTTACGTCACAAATGTATGAAATAAACCTTCTTTTTCCTCTCTCTCTTGGAATGTTTGTTTACAGATTTTCATTTGAATACATTGACTCTAGGTATTTAGTGCCCGGCAACAACAAAAGACTAGGCCAAAAGTCCCAAAGTCCTAAAGTCCCAAAGGCCAAAAGTCCAAAAGTCCCAAAGTCCCAAAGTCCCAAAGTCCCAAAGTCCCAAAGTCCCAAAGTTTCAAAGTCCCAAAGACCCAAAGTCCCCAAAGTCCCAAAGTCCCAAAGTCCCAAAGTCCCAAAGTCCCAAAGTCCCAAAGTCCCAAAGTCCCAAAGTCCCAAAGTCCCAAAGTCCCAAAGTCCCAAAGTCCAAAAGTCCCAAAGTCCCAAAGTCCCAAAGCCCCAAAGTCTAAAAGTCTAAAAGTCCAAAACTCCAAAAGTCCAAAAGTCCAAAAGTCCCAAAGACCCAAAGTACCAAGGTCCCATCCAAAAGTCCAAAAGCCCAAAAGTCCAAAAGTCCCAAAGTCCCAAAGTTCCAAAGTCCCAAAGACCCAAAGTACCAAGATCCCATCCAAAAGTCCAAAAGTCCCAAAGTCCCAAAGTCCCAAAGTCCCAAAGGCCAAAAGTCCAAAAGTCCCAAAGTCCCAAAGTCCAAAAGTCCAAAAGTCCCAAAGTCCAAAAGTCCAAAAGTCCAAAAGTCCCAAAGTTCCAAAGTCCCAAAGTCCCAAAGTCCCAAAGTCCCAAAGTCCCAAAGTCCCAAAGTCCCAAAGTCCCAAAGTCCCAAAGTCCCAAAGTCCCAAAGTCCCAAAGTCCCAAAGTCCCAAAGTCCCAAAGTCCCAAAGTCCCAAAGTCCCAAAGTCCCAAAGTCCCAAAGTCCCAAAGTCCCAAAGTCCCAAAGTCCCAAAGTCCCAAAGTCCCAAAGTCCCAAAGTCCCAAAGTCCCAAAGTCCCAAAGTCCCAAAGTCCCAAAGTCCCAAAGTCCCAAAGTCCCAAAGTCCCAAAGTCCCAAAGTCCCAAAGTCCCAAAGTCCCAAAGTCCCAAAGTCCCAAAGTCCCAAAGTCCCAAAGTCCCAAAGTCCCAAAGTCCCAAAGTCCCAAAGTCCCAAAGTCCCAAAGTCCCAAAGTCCCAAAGTCCCAAAGTCCCAAAGTCCCAAAGTCCCAAAGTCCCAAAGTCCCAAAGTCCCAAAGTCCCAAAGTCCCAAAGTCCCAAAGTCCCAAAGTCCCAAAGTCCCAAAGTCCCAAAGTCCCAAAGTCCCAAAGTCCCAAAGTCCCAAAGTCCCAAAGTCCCAAAGTCCCAAAGTCCCAAAGTCCCAAAGTCCCAAAGTCCCAAAGTCCCAAAGTCCCAAAGTCCCAAAGTCCCAAAGTCCCAAAGTCCCAAAGTCCCAAAGTCCCAAAGTCCCAAAGTCCCAAAGTCCCAAAGTCCCAAAGTCCCAAAGTCCCAAAGTCCCAAAGTCCCAAAGTCCCAAAGTCCCAAAGTCCCAAAGGCCCAAAGTCCCAAAGGCCCAAAGTCCCAAAGTCCCAAAGTACCAAAGTCCCAAAGTCCCAAAGTCCCAAAGTCCCAAAGTCCCAAAGTCCCTAAGTCCCTAAGTCTAAAAGTCTAAAAAGTCCAAAAGTTTTTTTCCAACGCCGATAAAGAAGTTTCACTTCAAAAAGTACGGAACGAAATATGACGAATGATGAAGTATTCTTGGGGATTCGGCGGGAAACTTTCAGACAAGCATTACATTGTGTTTTAATAATTTTTCAAAACTAGTGTAATTTCGAGTGTTTATGTGTAATTTATGGTGGATTATTAAACATAAAGGTTCGACAATGTGCAAAAGTGTTGGAAAGTGATAAAGCGCAGTAAAACGCGAGTTTTTAGGTTTGTCGACGAATTCCACAGCAAGCCCTAGTAAGGTACCACCGCCTTACTAGAGTAGAACTTAGTCCAAACTTGGACATACATGAATACGCTGCTCATAAGAAGAATCATAGTATGAAAATGATTTATATTTTCACAATGAAATTTACTTGACTTTGGCATACTCTCAAACCGAGAAAGTCCAAGAACAAGAAGAAAAAA
Organism: Miltochrista miniata; assembly: GCA_933228765.1. Lineage (NCBI taxonomy): Eukaryota > Metazoa > Arthropoda > Insecta > Lepidoptera > Erebidae > Miltochrista > Miltochrista miniata. Next base: position 24,147,491 of record OW121768.1, read on the forward strand.
AAAAAGTATTCTTGGATCCGAAAGTCCTTACGTTTGTTTTATTGTAATCAGTCAATCGGAGTTACGAACACAAGTAGAATCATGAACGTTGATTTTCCGTGCAATCTTTTAGTCGAGAAAACCGACATCCGATTTGACTTTCGTCCGTTAGTCTGTGTGTATGTCAGCTGCGGTCTAGAGGACGCATTTCTTAACCGATTTTCACCAAACTTGGCACTTCTTTGATTCAAAATACAACTTTTATTGACAGCGTTTTTCGATATAGGGAAAATTGGGGAGAAAAGAGGCACAGATTGCTATCGCGTTATTAATCAATGGATCTTGATGATTTGACTTGTTCAAGTGAAACTTCTTTATCGGCGTTGGAAAAAAATTTGCGTCACGTCACGTCACGATTTTTGGTTACGCGCCATCTTTGTTCTGTTCCCCACCACGGTGGATTCGAATTAAGAGTACTTTATCCAGGGATAGCATGTCATTTAAGGGTTTTTGAACTTTTGGGCTTTTGGACTTTTGTACTTTTGGATGGGACATTGGTACTTTGGATCTTTGGTACTTTGGAACTTTGAGACTTTGGGACTTTTGAACTTTTGAACTTTTGGACTTTTGGACTTTCGGACTTTTGGATGGGACCTTGGTACTTTGGGTCTTTGGGACTTTGGAACTTTGGGACTTTGGGACTTTGGGACTTTTGGACTTTTGGATGAGACCTTGGTACTTTGGGTCTTTGGAACTTTGGGACTTTGGGACTTTGGGACTTTTGGACTTTTGGACTTTTGGACTTTTGGACTTTTGGACTTTTGGACTTTTGGACTTTTGGACTTTTGTACTTTTGGACTTTTGGACTTTTGGACTTTTGGACTTTTGGACTTTTTGGACTTTTGAACTTTTAGACTATGGGACTTTGGGACTTTGGGACTTTGGGACTTTGGGACTTTGGGACTTTGGGACTTTGGGACTTTGGTACTTTGGGACTTTGGGACTTTGGGACTTTGGGACTTTTGGACTTTTAGATGGGACCTTGGTACTTTGGTCTTTGGGACTTTGGGACTTTGGGACTTTTGGACTTTTGGCCTTTTGGACTTTTGGACTTTGGACTTTGGACTTTGGACTTTGGACTTTGGACTTTGGACTTTTGGACTTTTGGACTTTTGGACTTTTTTACTTTTGTACTTTTTGACTTAATTTAAGGTGAGGTGAAAATTAAGTTAATGAAGAAGTTTCACTTCTTACGTGTGTACACTAAGTACACGCAATTTTTTTTTTTTTTTTTTGTCCTGGATGAGGTCTACTCCTCGCTGAAGTACTAGTAAATACTAATATAAAAAAATAAATAAAATAATAGTAAAAAATACTAACTAATATTTGTGTAATCCACAAATGTTTGTTCCGGAGTTTGGGTGTTTTCTACGTATAATATGTATGTATTTAGAAACGTATAAGTGAGTATATCAGTCGTCTAGATCCTATAGCACAAGCTTATATTAGCTTAATTTGGCCTAGATGATGTTGTGTGTGAATATCCACAAATATTTATTATTATCAGTAAACTAGCTGATGCGCGGGGCTTTGCCCGCGTGAAATTTGGTTCCCGTTCCCGCTTCCCGTGTGAACATTTTCCCGGGATAAAAAGTAGCCTATGTGTTATTCCAGACTATACTCTATCCCTGTACCAAATTTCAGCCTGATCCGTTCACCCGTTACAGCGTGATTGAGTACACAAACAAACATCCAAACATCTTCACAAACTTTCACATTTATAATATTAGTAGGATACAAAAGTTTATATGCCTACAATCATGGACGGTGTGGCCACACTCATGTTCAAACGACGTTACTAAAACAGGCCACTGGGCGGACAGTGACGCCTCACTGTGAATTAGTGCGACTAAATTTAGGTTGGAGATGCATAATTTAGTAAGTTATACAATTACGTACCGAAATTGTTTCTTTGTTGGTGGATTACGATTTTACGATAAAATATACTGTAAATTTGAAAGTGTTATCGATTTTTATATGGTTTATTGGAAAACAGTTTGTGATATTTTGATTTACAAGCATTTTCATACTTCGGAAGGCACGCTAAGCTGTTGCAAGTGAGTTGAAGGCTCTAGAGGCAGATTGAATGATTTCAATAGTCGGTAGTTACAAACTGCGCTATTAGGTACTTAAGAAAATGTACTTGTCGGTCAAGGAAGGACTTTTGGAAAAGCTTAACATAGTTGGAGGTCTTGAAATTTTTTAACAGCAGGCAGCTTACAAAAGTTCATGTCCGTTTCGACACGGCAATAGGGTCAGCAGCGCGATTGTACACCACCGACGACGCAAACTTTCCTTCTTTTCCATAAGTGCGTTGCACGTTAAACGCTTTCAATTCGTATACGCCTACTTATCTACAACGTTAGTAGTACAAAAATAGTCCTATATTTGTCAAGTTTTTCAAAATTTGCATCGTAAACTCTAGTACTTAGAATATCGCTTGCTTATTGCAAGACCGACATATATCTCGAAATCACAAGATTTTCAGCTTACAATAAAAAAAAAGTCTTATTAGCATATTTTTCAGTACTAGAACGTCAGAGAGATAATTTTACTCAATGCCGCTAGGCGGCGACAAATGTCGTTTTTGCACGCTGTTGGTGGCGGCATCTTGCTTGTTTCAATACAGTGCTATCTCAGTTACGCCAAAGTGGTCGACGCGGACGCACGCGTCTTGTTCTTCAAGGATGTCATATTTGGAGTTAAAATGTCCTTGCAACAAATGGTAAGAACTATTTTCCGATTAATCCTTTAGTACAATATATTATTATTTTGGGCATACCGCGGTGCCGGAATTGACACAGATCACTTCTTGGTAATTAGCCGAGTAAGAGGTCTGTTTCAGCTGTGGTGGCATCGTGTGCATAAACCCATAGGTGTATTGGAGCGCATTAAAGTCGAAAATTTGAAAGATATACGCGTGAAAGAGGAATTTGTAAGTAAATTGAGCGAGAAATTTGTAAATTTAGAGGAAATATGTGAGATTGAAGAATTATGGAAGCCGATTAAGGAAGGTCTCGTAAAAGTGGCAGTAGAAGTATGTGGGATAAGCAAAAGGAGACAAGGATGTCAGGTAAAGAGTATGTGTGCTGAAGTTTTAAAAGTTTTGTCTGATAAGAAGCAAGCATGGTTGAACTGGTTGGCTACAATGGCCAACCAAAGAATGCAGAAGGCAACGGATGAGGATGTAAAAATAGCAAAGGATGAGTATAAAAGGTATAAGCGTGTTGCGAAAGAAGTCATAAAAAGTAAGAGAGAGAATGATGAGGATGACTTTCATAACAGGTTATCTGATGACTTCCAACAAAACATAAAATTCTTTTGGAAGTCTATAAGAACAATGAGGACTGAAAAGACAACCTCACAATTTAAGCAAATCAGAAACCGTAATGGTAGTCTTGTGATAGGAGAGGAATGTGTGCTAAAAACGTGGAAGGAATATTTTGAAAGTTTATTTGAAAAAGAGGATATGCAAAGGAAGACTCATGTTTTGGGAATGAATGAACTTGAGAATGAAAGCCACTTAAGTATGGAAGAAATTGTGAAAGCGTTGAATAGTATGAAATTAGGAAAGGCTGCTGGGATTGATAGAATTTCTGTCGAGATGCTGAAAGCGGGTCGTGGCGTGGTAGCTTGCCAGCTGTACCGCCTTTTTAATCTTTGCTGGCGAAATGGCAGAGTACCAGAAGAATGGTGCAAATCTGTCATAGTGCCGCTGTACAAAGGTAAAGGGTCACAGCAAGAGTGCAAAAACTACCGCGGCATAAGCTTGCTCAGTGTCGTAGGCAAATTGTATGCGAAAGTTTTGATTAAAAGAGTGATGAATGAAACTGAAGGGAAAATGCTGGATGTACAAGCAGGATTTATGAAAGGAAGAGGATGCACGGATCAGGTCTTTTCATTAAGATGCCTAGCTGAAAAGTTTTTGGCAAAACGTCAAAAAGTCTATTGCATCTTCGTGGACTTAGAAAAGGCCTATGACACAGTGGTGAGGAATGAACTGTGGTCAACACTGTCCATGTATGGAGTCGAGCCTTGAAATCTCTATACGAGGGCTCCAGTGCTTGTGTCAGGATCAATGGAGCTTGCACAGACTTTTTTCCCATCGAAAAAGGTGTGAGACAAGGCTGTGTAGCGTCACCATGGCTGTTCAACCTATACATGGACAGTTGCTTGAAAGAACTACAAGAGTGCGCGTATGGATTAAAAATGAATGAGCTAACCGTCAAATGCCTCCTTTATGCTGATGATCAGGTAATACTGGCATCATCGGCGGAGGAGTTGCAGTTGATGGTTAATATAATGAACGATGCGCTTAAAAGTAGAGGAATGAATGTTAATGTAAGCAAGACAAAAGTAATGGTTTTTGAAAGAGAGAAATGTATGACTGATTGCTCGATATCGATCGAAGGAAAGAGCGTGGAACAGGTGAAAGAGTTTGTATATTTGGGTTCAAAATTTGCAAGAGATGGAAAGTGTGACAATGATATTGAAAGAAGAGTTTTGGCAGGAAACCAAGTGAATGGAGCCTTTCCCACCTTTATGAGCAGTCAGAACATGTCTAAAAAGGCAAGGATGGCTGTACATAGAGGAGTGCTTGTCCCTACACTTATGCATGGTAGTGAAAGTTGGGTGTGGCAGGAGAAGCATGAAAGTAAAATTAATGCAGTGGAAATGAGAAGTTTGCGAAGTATAGCTGGAGTGACATTGAGGGATAAAGTAAAGAATAGTGTGATAAGGGAACATTGCGGTATGACAGAAGATGTAGTGACTAAGATAGAGAAAGGGATGCTCAGATGGTTTGGACATGTGGAGAGAATGGATGGAAATAGGCTGACGAAACAGATTTATGAAGCGAGAGTGAATGAGCAAACTGGTAGGGGTCGACCTCGGCATACCCATGTCGATCAAATCGATAATCTTCTGAGAAAAGGCCAGGTCAAGAGTACCCTTAACCGAAGAGCATGTATGAAGACACTTATGAAAGTTGAAGAAGCGAAAGCTGTCTGCCAGAATCGTAGCAAGTGGAAAGTCATAGTCTCTGCCTACCCCGTTGGGAGACAGGCGTGATGTTATGTATGTATGTATGTATTATTATTTTGGGATATGACGTTATTACAATAAACAAATAAGTTTAAATATTTGTATTATTAAACAATATGGCATTATTGCTAGTAAAACTAAGGATGTGTTTGTATTATTTTACGTTAAGTCAATATTGTTACTATGACATTGCATTTAAAAATTTAAAACGAAATGTCACATTTAAAATTAAACCGTCCTAGCAGAAAATATTCAGATTTTATAAGTATTATGTAAAAATATGTTACTACAGCAAGAAACGAAAAGTGTTTTTTCAGTTTCTTATTGCTCTTTTTTCATTCTAGGCGTCTCGTAAACAACTACAGTTCTCAACACTACACTACCAACGACAATTTCTATTAGTCCTGAAAAGAAGGGAAGGAAGCGCGCTAGGAGAGAGGATGGATGATAATGGAGGCGAAATATTTTGAAAAAAGCCAGAAATATATAAACTTCTTTCTTTTGTTTTCAAAACTGTTTAAGATTGGTTACGAAGACGTTGAAGTCGTGGCTAGGGCTAGCTCAATCAGCCGACCCTTCGGCACTATAGAGAGCCTCTAATAACTTCGGAATGACGTTTAAGGGTCCGTTCACACAGACCGGCTCGGAGAGCATCGGCGCGCACTTTTTTTTTCACACAGACCGGATCGGATACGCTCGGAGTTGGTCGGAGCGGAGCCGCCAACTATTTCACACAGACCGGCTGAAAGCGGATGCGCTCGGAGCCGGTCGGATGCGCTCGGAGCCGGTCGGATGCACTCGGAGCCGGTCGGATGCGCTCGCAGCCGGTCGGATTCATCGAGTGCATCGATTCACTACAAAGGCAGTACCAGTATTCCAAGTTTTGTTTTCGGTGTTAACGGGTGCTATTCGGAACATGGTTTTAGATGGCTCCGATGAAGAAATATATTAATTTTTCATCAGTCATGTTTTCGTATAAGTGCACACAACTGTTCTGTTTAAATTGTGCTATCAAAATGGCGGTCGGCGTGGGGCAGCGCGCACGCAATCGGAGCCGATCGGCTGCGCGAGCGGGAAAGAGCACGCAATCGGAGCCGATCGGCTGCGCGAGCTAGAAAGAGCATGCAATTGGAGCCGATCGGCTGCGCGAGCGTGAAAGAGCATGAAATCGGAGCCGAACGGCTGCGCGAACGAGAAAAGTACGCGATCGGAGCCGGTCAGCTCCTCTTATTATTTCACACCAAGCGCATTTAAGCATTCTTACTGACAAAAGCAGTGCACATGCAAGAATAAACCTTACTTCAAATAATAAAAGCTCTGTTTTCAACGTGATAAGAATCTGCTCTGCTCTCCGAGCCGGTCTGTGTGAAAGGACCCTAAGAAGCCGTCGGAACTCTATAAACATCTAACACATACATACATATGGTTACGCCTTTATCCCCGAAGGGGTAGGCAGAGGCATATTACATGCCCACATTTCACCTTTTTGTATAATTTGTCCCATTTGTGGTGAGCCGTATTGCCGTGTTTAAATGGACAGGCGCAGGTTGTGACTACCTGCTGTAGAAATAAAGCCTTCAACTTAGCTTAACGACTGCTATTTTACTGGCAACCGGGACCAACGGCTTAACGTGCCTTCCGAAGCTCGTAAACGCTCAAATAAATGTCACAAAGTGATCACATGAATGGTATAAACATCTAAAGGTGCGGTTAAACGGCCTGTGATAACACGAGCCAACGCGAGCCGCGCCATCCGTGTAGGCGCGGCTCGGCTTAGTTCGGACGCAAGCCTGCTCATTTGCACGACGCGGGGTAGCACGATCATACGCGAGCCGAGCCGTCCGTGGAGATGCGGCACACATCTCGGTGTTCAAATAAAAACGTCGCTAAAAAACAAAAGAGGTCTTCCTTCGTCGCGCGCTCTGGATCATCTGTCTGTTTAGACGGCGCGTATTAACACAAGCCGAGCCGAAGATGGCGCGCGCGCCTTTGATCCGTGTCGAAAAAACCGACAAGTGATGGATCGTGCGAAATTTGCCGAGCCGCGCCGAGCGTAGTTGTTTAAACAGCGCGTGGCGCGCTAAATCACGAGCCGAGTCAGGCTCGGCTCGCGTGTTTGAGCGCCGTTTATTCGTACCTTAAGAGTTACTAAAATGCACATCTGGCAAAATCAAGAGACGAAATCGTTCAAACTCTTCCAAAGGATAAAAATATAGCAAAACTTGAGGCACGCCTCTAATTATACAAGAAATTCAAGATGGGTTCGCAGACTGGTATAGTAGGTTTGAGTAGTATCCGGGGACAAACAGATAAAGACGTTACAAAATCTTTTCAGGAGCAGGAGCGAATGAAGCCTATAAGGTGCACGCGATGAACCTAGAGATGCAGAACGAGTGGCTTACTCTAGGCGAGTTTTGTATTACCATGGCCTTGCAGTGTCATATCTTGTTCTACGACTGGTCGCCGGGTTTGTTTAAATTCTATCTGAACGCGTTTCAGTTGACCCTCTCTGACCAAAGTAATTTGGTTAGGTGGGGGAAAGCCACAGATAAAACTTGAGAAGCAATTGGAACTGCTAGGCACTTGCTGTTGGGTTGTAGGACGCTATTAGACCGGGGTCATTACTCACGCCAACAATAGGGTATTGGAAATTATACGTGAGGCTGTTAGTTTGGCGGTAGCAAGAGCCACAAGCCATACTCAGTTTTGATGGCTGCCGCCGATTGGACCATACTCGCAGACACGTATGAAAATCACTACAAAATCCCGGAGGATGTATGTACCTCGCCATCCAGACCCGACATATTTCTGTTTTCAAGGATACATAAGCGAGCAGTGCTCGTGGAGCTCACGGTGCCGTGGGAGACCAACATACCGAAGGACAACGCCATGAAGATAAATAAATACTTTTACTTGACCAATGAGTTAACCAAAAATGGCTATGCGGCTTAACTCTATTCCATAGAATTAGGAGCAAATGGAATTCCAGCTAAAGTCCTGTATAATTTATTTTAAGACCTTGGATCGCCAAGAGCTTCAGTAAGCTCTTTACTAAAACGAATATCCAAAGCGGCATTGATAGGGTCTTACCAAATCTGGTTGGGCAGGGGAGGGAATGGTAAGGTGGCCACCCTAAACCTACTCAAATGGGTCGCAAGTCCCAGACGCCGTCGGGTTGCTGGTGGACCCGGCGCCCGCACTTAGAATCCATGGAATGCTAAGAATAAGGTCTCTAACTGATTATAGACTGAAATTATGAGACTGTTAATAATGAGTACCTGAGATATGGTTCACATTTGTGTTAAGAATTGTGTTTTGAAGGTTAAGCTTAAAGTGTCTATGCTACGTTCCTTTTCGAATATTTTTTTATATTTTAAAGATTTGATTAAGCTGGTTTTAGAATGTTTTTAAATATTACAAAGAATGTGCCTAAAATATTTGCAACAAGTAGTTAGTAAGTAAAGAAGTTTTATTGAAAGTTGATTTAATTTCGTTATTTTTGTATTTAAAAATAAAAGTTTAAACCTGCAGAGGCTGCCTTATTTCAAGGTAACGAATTCAACCTTTTTTTGCAATACCGTCATTATTTGTTTTAGATCGCGAATTCTTGCGTATTTTGTGGTGTAATAATGACTTATTTTGAGAAAATACTTTTAATATTTAGCTTTTTTCTGCAACAATGACACAAGTGAGGACTGTATTACTATGTTTTAAAACTACTTAGGGTAAACCACCCAATTATTGGCACTTTTAGAATGAATTATTGGCACTTTAGTTAAGAGTATATTTCGAAAAATAAGGGAAACCTAGTTTATTTCAGTTCGGTGTTGCCCATTATGTAGTTGTAGGTATGCATTAAAAAGTAAAATAGCATTCTTTTTCTGTTAGAAATAGGCAAAATTACCTAAAGTGCCAATAATTGGAGGAGTGCCAACGATTGGGTGGTTTACCCTATAATAGGTAATATTTATATATTTTTTAATATACAATTTTTAAAGTAGAGTTAAACACACATGACATATGGTTTCCCAGTATTTTATTTGTAATATAGACGAATAAATCAAATTGATACTTTAAAACCGCTCTCCTGTAAAACTTAATTTTTTTTGTTATGACATTCTTGCAATAAACAAGCGATATATTAGTCATTGAGAGCTCAGAATGTAATCCAGATTTATGACCTAGATTTGTCTACATATAGCTAATTCTCTGCCAAATCCGTTTAGCTGTTTGTATACTCAGCATTGATAGATCTGTCAATTATGGTCTGACTAGATAGCGCCCGCGACTCCACCTGATTAGAGTACTGATCTCCTTCCCGCATCCCATGGGATTGACATGTATTGTTTGTTTATATGGGTTTATAAATTTTATCGAGATTTGACATGTATTTGTTTGTTTTGGAGTTTTTGAATTTTTTGAATTTTATGTACCTATAACTTTATTTCCTGACATTGACATTTTTATTTTCTAATCATTTAAATTGATAATAAGTATATATTTGGAAACAATGTGTATGCTTAATATTATGTTCAAACAATGTAAATATTGTTAATGAATAAATATACTAAAAATACTGAATACTAATCTAATTCCAGGGATAAAAAGTAGGTAGTCTAGGGCGGAATCGACGTAACTAAGGTAACCATACTAAAATTGACTTCAGCATGGTTACCATAGTTACGTTGTGCTTATGAGCTGTTGGTAAATTGGAAAATCACTTACTTTTCGAATAAGTACAAGTTATTTTCTAGAATAGTCTTACTTTGATTTTAGTCGAATCCGGCCTAAGTGTTACTGCAGAATACAATTTTGTTCAGCCGTTACAGCGTAAAAGAGTAAAAAACAAACTGTTCCTCAGATTGAGGACTACTTTTTGGCATTTAGAATCACGAGCGTTTCCATATCCGATGGCTTCAGTTCCCAGTAACACGACAGTAGTGGGCTTTATACTATGTGCGGTATATAAAGTGCGGTTTGGAAAAAAATCAAAAGCGGGTGGTCGCCACTTGCTCCTATCTAGATCAACACGGTAATGGCAAAGACTTCTATATAAACTGAGGCAGACATGCCCTACGCACCGATTTTTGAAACCTATAAACTGAGCTAATTAGCAGCGTTGCTCGCACTGTTGTAAGTCAAAACTTCGAGAGTAGGTGCTCGACTTGCAATCGGAGTCCATACACCTTCTCTTTTACTCTTTATCTATTCGTATATTGCTATTGTGTGTGGTGACAATTACGTAAAAAATATTTATAAGTGAGTGTAGTCTTATTAATGTGTGTATTTGAGGATTGCTTTTGAAATCTCGTTTGTTAGAGTACGGCGCGTCTACCTCAGTTTATATAGAAGTCTTTGGGTAATGGGCTCACCCTGAATAAGTGGGACAACAATAGTTAAAAAAAAGTAAATAGTATGCCTCTGCCTCTATCTCCTACTACTACTATGTATGCTGTTCAAAGGAGGAATACTGCCAGTCGTCAGAGGTGACGGGAGGCCTCGCACCGTTAGCGTAACGAAGAACCATAGCGTCCTTGGCTGCCTTCTACCTTCTACAGACTGGTGGCGACGTCAATTTGGCGAGCTAAATATTTTAAAAAAAGTCTGTCGGGTACAATCAGACCTGGTGTATATTTAGTTTAGATAGTTTTAATGTAAGTAGGTAACTTGATAAAAAAAAATACTTGGTATCTTAAATCCAACACGAATCAAATTTAGGTTCCACTTTGACAAAGTGGTCTAGATCAATATCCTAACTGAGACTAAGGGCTAGCGCTTACATACAACTTTTAGTTGAACAACTATTTTGTTGTGTATCGTATGTTTAAAAGAATATATTAAAACGCACATACAGTCAACTCGATAGTTGTTCGACAAAAAAGCCAAAAAGCTATATCGATTTGCTTTTGATTTAAAAGTTGGACAACTATCGATCAAGCGCTCAATTTGTATTGATGTGCGCAGACCATCGACTAAACAGTCGATCCGCGACTGACCGCGACACTGCCAGTCTCGTATAAGCCATGGTGTTATCACTTAGAACTGAGCATTGAATTATAATGTAACCAACTTACGTAGGTTCTCAACGTTGCAGTTACATTGAGACTTGTCATGATATTTAATTTCGTTTCATTATAACTTAAGAGTTTCCAGAAACACGTGGTAGTTGGCGCTGTATGAAATATTAAAAAATCTATTATTTTAGTTAAAAATTCACAACTAGATGGCGCTGTGCCTTTTTTTAAATCGCGGTATGGTTTCGTTACATAGGGTCATATAAGTAAGACTACTTTTCTGCCCAAGGTAGTTTATATTACTTTTTACGATCTTAAAACTATTTTTCCTAAAAGATTCAAGTTTACTAAATATATTTGTTACACTCGATTTTTATTTCATGGCCACGCAGTCAGAAAGTTCCTTGCAATAGCTGCTTGGCACCGCTGGTGTCGTCACTTAGTCGAGTGACGTCTCTATCTCATAATATACAAATGTACTCTGTGGTATAAGCATTTGAAACGGCGCCACGTCTCTTGTCGGCATGGCGGGAACTATTACGGACGATACGGAGGTGTTCATTAACAGCGTAGAAAAAAGGCCTGCGCTTTACTTAAAGAGTCTAAAAGAGTACTCGGACATCAATCTGAAGAAAAAGCTATGGGAGGAAGTTTGCATGGAAGTCGTATCTGGATGGTTGGAATTAGACCCAGAAAATAAAAGAAAACGAGGTTAGTTTCGTACATTGCATTATTTATTTATTTAAAAAAACATTTTATACTATATCGTATTGCCAAGGTACAGAGCCTTGAGGAGAAACAAAATAAGACGTTAAGTATTGTCGGACATTTATACCTCCGGTGAGGTTTCTGCCTCTGTTGTCACCATGAGATATTATATTTTCTAGTGGAGCGTCATAGAACGTGTCTTTGAATTGTATTCCATCTTTCATTCGTACGAGGTTATGTAGTACACAACATGTTTTTATTATAGATTCTGCAAAATCTAGGTTTACATCGAGCCCTCTATGAAATATGCGCCATTTGTTGGCTAAAATACCAAAAGTGCATTCTACCATCCGGCGAGCTCTTGTGTGTCTATAATTGTAGACTTTTTGTTCATAAGATAAGCCCCTCTTAGCATAAGAACGTAAAATAGTATTGGAAAGCCCAAACGCATCATCAGCCACAAGATAAAACGGCATATTTTTCCCATTATCGTCATGGGGCAATATTTTTCCATTCGGAATATTCAAACTATTTTCCTCTAATCTTTTTCCCATATTTGAGTTTTTGAAAACACTTGCATTGCAAGAACCTCCATATGCACCAACATCAATATAAATAAATTTGTAATCGGCATCAGTCCAAGCCATTAACACCATAGAATGGTATTTTTTATAATTAAAAAATGAAGATCCAGAGTTATCTGGTTGAATTAACCGAATATGTTTGCCATCGAGGGCACCAATGACATTAGGGAAATTAGTTCGAGCATAAAATTGATCTGCAATCTGAACCCAATCTTCTTCTGTCCTTTGAGGCATGTAAACTGGTTGCATTGTTGCCCAAATTTGATCACACGTATCTCTTACGATGTTTCTTACAGTTGTTGCTCCTATTCGATATGTAAATGAGAGGGTATTGAAGCTGTTGCCAGTTGCCAGATATCTGTAAAAAAAATATACGTATTACATAAAAATATACAGGGTGTAACGGAAAGGGGGTATACATACCAAGGAAGTTTTAATCTACTTTAATCCCTTTATTATAGGAATAAGCTTCAACTTTTGTGATATTATCTGTTAAATAGGTAAATAAATATTGTATACATTTATAGGTGCAGAGGTCCAGCAGAAATGGCTTAACTTGAGAACCTGCTTTTCAAGAGAATTGAAGGCTCAAAAAACAACATCCGGGCAAGCGGCAAAGAAACGTCGAAAATATCGATATTTTGAAAAGTTGCTATTTCTAAAATCTTCATTAGCAGAACGACCCACTGATGGTAATCTAGATTCCACTGCAGCTGAAGCCGAAAATGAGACTGAAACCTCTGACACTATGGGCTCAAATGTACCTATAACACACAATACAAGGAAAAAAATAAATAACTCTGGTCCGAAGTTCGAAGAAACTTTGTTGAACATACTAAAAGACGATTTAGACGAAGACAAACATTTTGCTCTCTCTTTAGTTCCTACGTTACAGTCTATGACAGACGACGAAAAATTTCAAGCCAAAATTGAAATACTGCAAGTATGTCGAAGGATAAAAGCCAATAGACAACATACTCAATCTTCCGTAACACTTCCTTCACGTAACATTTTATTACAGCCTTCCACAAACACTTTCTTACAACCTGGATATTATTACACTGGATCTACCCCACCTCATATTGACGCTTCTAGACCGGAATATATCCGGCAATGCCCATCTACTAGCTCCCAACAACCTGATTACACTGGATCTACCCCACCTCATATTGACGCTTCTAGACCGGAATATATCCGACAATGCCCATCTACTAGCTCCCAAAACTCTGCGGATAGTTTGCAAAGCTACCTATCGAATTTCACACCTTCTCCGCACAGTCCTCTACTCGACTTGATCTAAAATTTTATTTAAGCTGCACTAACTCAATTACTGGCTGTAATTATTATTAAAATAAAACGTTGATTACTATATTATAAATGTGTTTTATCTACTCTGATACTATAATACAAAGATTATAAAATTGAAATCAATACTATTATGACAAACATTACGCACAGGCCAAAAAAAAAGTTTTATTACGATACAGGTCTTGTATGGACACCTATATCATAATAAAACTTTTTAATCATTACGATACACCATAAACAATCTCCAGCTGAAAAAGAAGTTTGAACCTCTAGTTTAAAAAAAAATTGTGTCTCCAGAGTAGCGAAAAATCCTAAATCTATGGTCTCCGCAGCCTAAAAAAAAAAGAAACACGCATGCGCAATCGATGTTTGCGCCTTGGCGCCAACATTTTACATTTAAATTAAACAAAGTTTGGTTTTGTTTGTAAAATAAATTAGTTTTTGTGTAAAAACATGTCTTAAAGCGAGGATGGTGGTAATTGTACACCACCAGACATTCTGGAAACTGCGTCAAACATGACCATGAACCTGTTACCGGCGAAATCAAGGAGCAACTATATATCACAACAAAATGAAATCAGGTATTATAGTATGAGAGTAGATAAAGTAGTGTATGACACTGTACATAACTTGGTCTTATAACACTCGTGTGATACTATAAAAAAACTCGCCTACGGCTCGTTTTTTTAAAACACACTCGTGTTATAAGAACCCTTATTATGCAACAGTGTCATAAACTACTATTACTTACCTTAAAGTAACACTTAGTCTCTCTTCTACTGATATGGCGCATCTCCATCTTGTATCTTGGCGTTTTATAAAAGGACCCACGAGTGAAATTATTTCATTGAACGTTTCTTCACTCATTCTATAATATTTGAAAAACTTGTCTGGGTGCTCTTTCAGCTTAGAATGTAACGTATGAAATATTCCACTAGATAATCTATCACTAAGTACAGGATGTACACAGTATCTTCTTTTTTTATCTCTCTTAAAATTTCTATAAAGCAAAGCACAAACTAAAACTTTGTTGTTAATTGACATGGTTTGTAAACACCTTGACTCGAGCGTTGCTGAATAAAGACTGGTCGATTTGAGAAGATATAAAATCGATTGTATACGCACTTCCATCAACTAAACTGTTCAGTTCAGTAGAAATCACGAAAAGTACACAAGTCGACGAAACAGTTTAGTCGATGCAACAGTTGTATGTAAGCGCCTGCCCTATATCTAATCAAATATGCATCGGTCCACTTCTTGGGATTATTTCTGGAAATCGCTTTATACGTCAACGTATTGATGCAAGTTTGGGGGCTAGTACATGCATAAGTACATGTGGTCACGCCTTTATCCTCGAAGGGCTAGGCAGAGGCGTATTATATGCCCACATTTCACTATTTTAAGATTTGTCTCACAAAGATGGTGGTTAGCCGTAATTGCCGTGTTGTAATGGGCAGATGCAGGTTATGGCTGCCTGCTGTTGAAATTTTCAAGCGCGCGTCTGTACAGCTCGCGCCAAATATCTTTGCGTCCCCGAAATTCGTTCGTTCGCGCCGCAATTATGTAATAATAGGTTTGACTGGAGGAACTACTGCGCAGCTGAGGCAGGAGGGGTGCCTCTCTTGCCTTAGCAGTAATTCTACCTCTGAAACCTATTATTGCAAAATTGCGGCGCGAACGAACGAATTTCAGAGACGCAAAGATATTTGGCGCGAGCTGTATGTACCTATGCATGAATGAAATAGCCAAATATCAACTGGACCATAACCTTCTATAAGTGAACAGCGTTAAATAACCGGATTTTAAAAGGCAAACCTATAAATAAGTAATTACACAAGTGCTAATTTAACGGTACAAAATAACTGTTAATTACGTTTTAATTAATACACGCCGTGTTCAACGTAACACGAGGTTGTAAAGTTATTAAGTTAAATTAATTGATATTGCCGTTTTATTGTGACCAGATTCTGGTTAATAGTACCTACCTATAGCTAGGCAAAAAAGAGTAGAAATGGAGGTGTCACTGAAAAGTTCATTATTACGGCAACTCGTGAAAAGGAACAACGAATCAGTATCTAGAAGCGTTCGTGGCGTGAACATTTCACCTTACAGTTTTATGTAGGTACCTACGTAATGGTGTTGAGCCTATTGCCGTGTTGAAATGAATAGGCACAGGTCGTGATGACCCGAAGTTGAATTTATTTAAGTCACCCATAAGGCCTTCAATTTAGCTTAACGATTGTCATTTTACTGATATTTTTTGGGAAAGTGTTCTTATCGGTTAGATCCGATAGGGGCTTTCTTTCGCACACGCTTATGTGGTGGAATGATCTCCCTGCCTCGGTTTTCTCAAACGCCTACAGTATGGGGTTCTCCAAGAGGGGTTTAAGAAGGTTTTTACAGGGTCGGCAGCGCGAGAGTCGCGTCACCACCAGTCCTTCTGGTGGTCTGTCACCTTAGTGGTATAAAAAAACCCTCGGGTTGAATGGGGGTGGCGACATTTTGTACTCTTTTCCGTCGCCACACGAAACATAGGTATAGTAACCGGGTTCTGGTTTTTAATGCCTATAGCTAAGCAAAAAAAGTAGAAAATAATGGAGGTGTCACTGTGCAAGTCATAAAGCAACCCGTTAGAAAGAACCACAAAATCAGTATCTAGTTGCCCATAAACGTAAATGAAAACCTAAAAGCTCAAGTGGTTGCCTATTCGCCATCGCCGGAATACTCATATCCTTTCGTTATTATATAACGTACTTTCCAACCCATATACTCCTTCCTATCTCAAAAAACGTTTTGAATTTCTGAGCGATTCCCACAGTAGGGTCCTGAGATCGTCGCGAAACCTGAGATTGAAGATGCCTGGACATTCCACTAACTTCATGGATAAATCCTTCTCCGTTCAAGCGGTTCGGTTATGGAATGCACTGCCAGTGTCTATCAAACGTGCGCAAAGTCTAGCAACTTTCAAGACGCTTGTAAGTAACCACTATTTGAGAAACATCGGCTATGTCTAGTACTTGTTTGCTGCTTGCGGGTGGTCAATGTGAACGTAATTACTGTGCAAATACTGTAAGTTTTCATGTGTATGTATGTATGGTATGTATGTTATGTTGTGTATGTATGGTATGTATGTATCTATGTATGTATCTATATATGTATATATGTATATGTATCTAGATGTGTATTACTGTTAAACACATATTTAAATGTTTTAATTTACGAAAGTGTAATTAATGCCATTCTGCCCCAAATTTGTTTCTTACAAAGTAACAAAATCTCCATCCTAAGGTTGCCTGTAAGAAATTGCCTCTGTGCGATAAGGCCGCCAATTGTAAAACCAATTATGTATAACATTACAAATGTTTATAAAATGTATTTTGGTGTTGCAATAAAGTATAACTAACTAACTAACTAAAACCACCAATCAAATTGCATCACATTACATAATGACTGACATAATTATGTGACGTTATTGACAATATTTCGACAATTTTGCCAGCATGAAGCACTTGTGGCCCCACGGACTCAGTGTTATAAACGATCACTGCAGTAAGCAACTTTCACTATGGCCGGTGCTTGGATGGGTGACTATTCATGTGACTATTTTGTAAAATTTATTTGAGCGTTTCCGTGCTTCGGAAGGCACGCTAAGCCATTGGTCCTGGTTGCCAGTAAAATGGCAGTCGTTAAGCCAAGTAGAAGGCCTTTTTAGGTGGTTTGAAAAATTTCAACAGCAGGCAGTCACAACCTGCGCCTGTCTATCTCAACTCGGCAATATGGCTCACCACCTATTACGTAAGACAAATTCTTAAAACGTGAACTGTGGGCATATAATACTCGTAATATGCCTCTTCCTACCCCTTTCGGTAATAAAGGCGTGACCATTATGTATTTGAAGAGAGGTTGCTGAGTATGAAAGGTTTAGTCTACAATATTGGCGATAAAAACCTAGGTCACATCGGACCCTAAGCCCCTTTTCACACGTACCGGTTGCCGGGTAGCCGGTGCCGGGTACCCGGCGGAGAGTGTATGGCATTACCGGGCAAATCACGCCGGTACGTGTGAAAGCTATAGTACATGGCCATACACTTCGCCGCCTGCCGGATACCCGGCAACCGGTACGTGTGAAAAGGGGCTAAGCCTCTTTTCACACGTACCGGTTGCCGGGTAGCCGGTGCCGGGTACCCGGCGGCGAGTGTATGGCTTTACCGGGCAAATCACGGGGGTACGTGTGAAAGCTATAGTACATGGCCATACACTTCGGCCGCCGGGTACCCGGCACCGGCTACCCGGCATCCGGTACGTGTGATAAAGGGGCTTACAGTCAATTATGCAAACGGGACTTCTTGCTAAAGCGAAAATACTGCAAAAGTGGATAAGTATCCTTACTAATATTAATAATGCAAAAGTTTGTCAGCATGTATGTATATATAGATGTATATTACTCTGCCACGTTATAACAAATTATCGTATCATTCTGAAATTAGTAGATGCAATAGATTAAGGTCTGAAATAAGCTATTAAATGCTTTTCATACCTGAAATACGATAGGTATGGGATTCGGAAATGGGAACGAAATCTCACAGGACTGGAAGAAAGAAGAAGCTTGCCGAATTGACGCTGCTCGCCTGATGGAAAGTCATGGCGATATGTAGCGATGGAACGCCACCCTCACAGTCTATGATGTAAATTATACAATCAAGTTGAAAACTATCCGCTTGAAAAACCAATTATAAGAGGAGGGAAACACGTGTGCGGGCAGGTCGTTCCAAGTTTTTATAGTTCGACAGAGAAACGATCTTTTAAATCTCTCAAACTCAGTTCAGTTCAGTTTACAGCGTTGCTCAGGTAGGTAGTTAAAATTTTAAAGACAAATTTGCCATTTTTATTCAATTCTATTTGAGTGACAGTCCACATTCACCTATAAATGGACAGGCAAAACTTATTTCCCGAACACAAAACTAACGCCTCCAGAGGGTAGACAGGTACTGACCGCAGAATAATAAATAATAAAGTGATCTGATTCGAGACCGCCCAAGGGATGGTAGTAATTATTTTAGTGTGTTTGTTATATTAATGGCGAAAGTGTTTGAGTTCATTGTTTTTAATCCCCGAGGGAAAAACGAGGGTTGTTATAAGTTTACCTGTGTATCTGAGTATCTGTGTCTGAGGCATCATAGTTTCGAAATAGATAAAGAAGAATGATAAAACCGTGACTTAAATTAATAGTGTTTCAATAATAGCGCAAAAAGAGTGGCTGTGAGTTTTTTGCCAGGTTCTTTGCCAAATGCTCTACTTATTGATTTGGCAGTAAATGTAGGATCAGAGATCTTGATGTTTATAAGTGTTACTTTGCGACCTACTTGATCTATACTAATATTACAAAGAGGAAAGATTTTTTTTTTTTGCTTTTTTGTTTTTTTGTTTTTTGTTTGTTTGTTTGTAACGAATAGGCTCCAGAACTACTGAACCGATTTGAAAAATTCTTTCACTGTTGGAAAGCTACACTCTTTGCGGTGAACATAGGTTATATTTTATTCCCGTATTCCCACGGGAACGGGAACTACGCGGGTGAAACCGCGTGACGTCTGCTAGTTAAAGATATTTTCATATTCATTTCCATTGGTGGCGTTTTCCCCTTTTTTTAACGTCAGGAAAATCTGTCATGGATGCTATGCCGGACTCTTACCGACTAAAAACCACACGTTCCCGACTTATTGCCCATGATTGGGAGCCCCGGGTAAGCCCTAGGAAGGATATCCCCAGGATTCCCAACAGACTTTGGCTACCACTGCGGCCTCACCTAGGGGGTCCGGATGCTATCCGGCGTTTTTGGGGTGTGGTTCGGGTGTTATCATGGTTCAAAGGGCGTGTGGCGTGCATCAAACTTTCAGGTCACGCTCTCGTCTTGGGTTTCCCCTTGGTTACTCAAGTCGCACCTTCCAAGTCTCTATGCTTTCCCGGTGGAACTGGGACCGCTGAGCCCCGATTTCTCGGCTTGCAGGCGTATGACCCCGCTCCAGCGCACAATCTAATACAACGTTTGCCTAGTAAACTAGTAAATCACTTGTGTTCCAATAATACTCGGATAATAATAAAACAAATATACTTTATTCAATTTTCCTAATCTCGAAAGCGAAAAGCACTCGACGACGCGCCATAAAAATATCCCTTACTCATCAAGAAAAGTGTGCCAATACTACACCTTTGCGATATTTGATCAAAATACGACATGTTTCTCCAAGGTAGCCATATTGGATTTATTGGCTACATTCGGACTGCCCGAAAAGAGCCAGTTACATATCGTATCGAGTTACTCGTACTCGGTCCTAATCGAGTTAAGAAAATGACAGATTGTTAGTAATACCCAATTTTTGTCAGTATATTTATCTTACTCATCTTACTAATATTTATGAATGCGAAGGTTTGTGACTGTAGGTACCCAAATGTTTTCTTATTCACGATGTACCGGCTGAACGAATCTGGCTGAAATTTGTATAAGGATAGACTAAAGTCATTAAGCTACTTTTTCATCAAAATTGATCTATCCTAGACAGACAGGCATACAGATACACACGTTAAACTAATTATAGCGGCAACAAAAACACATAATCTGTGAAAATTTCAACTCTTTAGCTGTCACCGTTCATGAGATACAGCCTCCTGACGGACAGACAGACAGACAGACAGACAGACAGACAGACGGACAGCGAAGTCTCATGAATAGGGTCCTGTTCTTTACCCTTTGGGTACGGAACCCTAATAACACCCCTCATCAGGGGTCAAAAAGTACTCTTCTCCAAGCGCATTACAAACATGACTATTGAGTGAGTTTTCTTTCAACTACTCTGTGGCAACCGCCACATAGCGAAGATCAGCTGATGTCCTGCATCTCGATATGAAAGTTCTCGCAACAAAGATTAGATAAATCCTGAATCGCGATATATCAGAGTTCTCACGGCGATGAATGATATAACCAACAGTCCAACATCAATCGTTGGGCTTCGGCCCGCCAGGTGCGATCACCTAGCCTAGTCGGAGGATCCTCCCTTTGTGTGTTGGAGGAACATTCCCAACCCTTCCTCCACATACTCAATACTTTATTCCGACTTCCGAGGGCATACACGCGGCTCCCAACCGTAGGCTGTTAGGTTAGGATACGTGTGGTTTTTAGTCGGTAGGAGTCCGGCATAGCATTCACGCAGGATGACATGTTAAAAAAAACCTCGACACTTAACATTCACGTAAAAGTCACAACCGAATCTAAACTTAAACACCTTACAAAATCTATTTTCTACTCCATTGGTTACTCGAGATCATCTTAAACTACTCACAAAACTTATTTTCCCACTCCCGGCAAATATTTGTATCACATAATCCGGAAAATTGACTTTTCTATATACTAAACCGATATTTGTTACAACTGCCGAATGGAGCGATATTGAACTTTATGGTGTAGACAATAAGGTTAAAGATAGAAAGGCATGCAATGGAGTATTTTGTTAGTATTATTTTATCAGAAACAAATGTTTGTTTTGCTGAATTTTCGGTACGCAATTCCCTAATCGACATTATAGTTTTACTATTGTGTGTACAGGATCTGTTTCATCTTAGCGTAAAGTACTTACATTTTTATGGTAAAGAAAAATGTTACACATTCGGTGCTATACACTCATATAAACCTCTGATGTCAAATTTTATTGTCAGTGTCAAAATAAAAAGCTAGAAGTACCTACTTAATTTTTTAGAATCTGATCAACTTAAAACTTCTTTATCGCATTCAACTTAATTATGTTTCGGAAAAAGTTCTGTGAGATGAATTCCTAACGGATTCTCAATTTTAAGCTTTTCACCCTAGTGGGGCTTGGGAATCCCAAGTAGCATTAGGCGCAATTAGTCCGCACATCACATCGTCCTAAACTAGATGGTCTCTCCGAAAACTTTCACAAAGGGCTAGGTCGAGGTATACAAAACACAAATACACCGCATGTAAGTATGAAGGTTAGTGTATAAATACATTTCCAATGAAACGCGGAAGACTATTCATTTGATCTAATATTGATTATTTCCGTGTGAAGACATAAGCTCTGTGGTAACTGAATGTTTTATAGCCTCTACACACGCTTGCCACGCTTCTAAGCTCCCAACCTACAGCGACGAGAAAGAATACAAAATGTCGCCACCTAATTCATCTCGAGGGTGTCGTAAGAGGCGACTAAGAGGACACTTTCGCAAAACGATCCATTGTGTAGAGACAAAAAAACACGAAATGAAACCCGGTTGTCAGTTAAATGACAATCGTTGAATCCAAGTTGAAGGCCTTATGGGCAACTTGAAGGATTTCAACTGTGGGTCATCACGACCTACGCCTGTCTATTTCAACACGGCAATAGACTTACTACTAACTACGTGTACGTGGGACATTAAACTATAAGGTGAAATGTGGGCGTAAACTATGCCTCTGTCTACCCGTTGGAGATAAAGGCGGGACTACATGTGTGTATGTAATACAATAATCTCTAAAGAAAACTCTCAATAAACTCAAATGTATTTAAACATTTTCTGACCCCAAATTTCAAGACTCATCAAACCAGCTCAACTCATTTTCAGCTAACAAATTGAAAAGCCCAACCCATGCGTGAACCCACTGCCCTGGGCACTTCCTGTGGACATCAAGATTTGTTTGAATTGCAAAAATCAATATACACTTGAATGTCGTTATTTCTCTCTATTTCCTGTTAGGCTGCCTTTGATCGTTTTGAGGGCACATTTTCGGTTTAGGCCTCAATCTGGATGTCAGCGGCGAGCGACAGCGATTCTGGTGAGAGCGCGGCCTACGAGCAAGAGAGCTGGGTGGCAGTTCACTCGCACCCAAGCAAACAGTGTTCAGTGCGTTTATAATGCCGTGGTGTCCACATTTGTAACATTTTACGGCACGTTTCTCCATTACCGTATCAGACATGGAAAACTGCAGCTATAACTTCGACATGATTACCTACACCCTGATATGTTACAAATGTGGAGGCAGTATAAGATTAAAGCTACATTGTAAGTCCTGAAGATGCCTCGTGTGTAGGCGAAACACGTGTTGACAAATTAGTCACATTGTTAAGCGGAGTAGTGCTAATTACCAACAATCTGGAGGGTACAGGTAATTTTTCCTATCCCACATCCAAAATTCCTTTCCTGAGGAGTTCGGTTCGTCATTCCTCCCATACAATTAGTTGGGGTTATCCTTAACGGTTGTAAGTTATCATTGACGAATCGAGGGTGTGAGGCGGGTTCCTCTTCCCCCCTCCCCTCCTTTTATTATCATTTTAGGATGGATTTCCGCCATGTAACGCCTGATTCCATTAGTTACATTGTAAGTGCCTAATATCCTTTAGGTTCATAACGTCAACTGTGCCAAAACGTCAACTTCCCAAAACGTCAACTTCTGAAATTGACTTCCCAAAACGTCAACTTCCCAAAACGTCAACTTCCCAAAACATCAACATCCCAAAACAACAACTTTCCAAAATGACAAGGTGCTAAGAGTCAAGTAACTTGCTTAGTGAATTTATCCTAGCGAACAGACACATTAAGTACAATCACTGCGGCCTGATTATGAGAGTCAAAGTCGCGGGTGTACCATTGCGAATCATGTTGTACCACTTACTAAAAAAATGTACCTAAAATGTACTAAATTGTACCTAGGTCTAAAAAATGTGTACCCGATTCAGAACGAAACTATTTCGGAACTAAAATACACCCGCCATATTGACATCAATACGGCGGGTGTACTATAATATTTTATTACTTAACCATTATTCATAAAATATAATTACACCAAAAAATTGTACCTAAAAAGTACCTCAATTAAAAAAAACACTCTTGATCCGTTGGGTAGTTTCTGAGAAATAAAACGGCTTTGTCTCCACCGAGCCCGGTATCAGATTGAATTGTCCACGGATCACGTCGAGTTGTATCCACTGGTATGTACCAGGATCCGTTTCACTCAAAAAATATATTAATATTATTAGCCACCGAGCACGGTATCCGTGGCTACATGAAATAGTGTTTATTATGATTCGAAACCGATCGCGATTTATCTCAATTTTAAATTGGATAGGTTAGGTTAGAAGGCTAAGGCGGGAGCGGAGCGCAGCTGAGCTCCCGCATTAGCGCGCGCGATCGATAACGCGATCTGCGAGCGTTACTCCGCAGATTTTGCGTAGCGCGCGCATCTCGACCGCGTTAATTCTACTTTCATGAGTTTCCTGCCATACCCAACTCTCGCTTCCATACGTTAGCGTAGGTATCAGCACCGCATTGTGTACTGCGAGCTGGGCCTTTTGGCTTAAGGCCTTGGTACCTAAAAGTTTGCCTAACGCTCCATTCACACTATTGCCCGCAGTTACCCTCTTTTCTACATCAGCGGTGTATCGTCCACCCCTGCTAAATGCACATCCAAGATATACAAACTCATCCACCTGTTCCAGCACTACATCATTTACAGTTATCCTGGCATTCGTTCTGTCCTCTTCTCTTTCAAATACCATCACTTTCGTTTTAGTCGCGTTCAAAGTCACATCAAACTTACCAAGTGAATAGTGGTAACTTAGGTGGTTATAAAATAAATAACTGCGAAGGCTAAGCCGGGAGCTCCGCTGCGCTCCGCTGCGCTCCGCTCCCGCCTTAGCCTTCTAACCTAACCTATCCAAGTCGGATTGCGCGGTATCCTCACAAACTTCAAGTTGGTAAATCGTGATCTGTTTCGAATCATAATAAACACAACACTATTTCTTGTAGCCACGTATCCGTGGCTACAAGAAATAGATCAGCGGCTAATAAAATTAATAACTTTTTGAGTGAAACGGATCCCTGTTATCAGTGGATACAACTCAACGTAATCCATGGACAATTCAATCTGATACCGGGCTCGGTCTCCAGTCTCCACCGAGCCGGCTTTGTCTCCACAAAGGCGTTTTATTTCTCAGAAACTATCCAACGGATCGAGATAGTCTTTTTTTTACTTGAGGTACCTTTTAGGTACAATTTTTTGGTGTAATTATATTTAACAAATAATGGTAAAGTAATAAAATATTATAGTACACCCGCCGTATTGATGTCAATATGGCGGGTGTATTTTAGTTCCGAAATAATTTCGTTCTGAATTGGGTACACATTTTTTAGACTTAGGTACAATTTAGTACATTTTAGGTACATTTTTTGGTAAGTGGTACAACATGATTCGCAATGGTACACCCGCGACTTTGACTCTCATGGCATCTTGCGTGTTAGATGCTTAGGTGCTTGATGCATTGTGCTTGTGACTCGCGGAAGTATTCAGGCACTAACTAATAGTGCCTGAATACTTCCACGAGTCACTAGGATCTTAGCACTAAGCGAGCCTTCTGTAATGTGCCTTTAGCCTGATCGTATGTTAGAAGTTGCCTACTCTCTTGTACTCGTAGGCCGCGCTCTCGCCGCTATCGCCGCCGCTCCGCTTGCCGCTGAGATCCTGTTTGAGACCTTAGAGTGATGTATCTTGTGTGAAGTACGGGAGGACATTTCCGGATAGGAACTTGAGTTTCCGTGGACGTTTTTTGGAGCGTGGTTATTTTGACAAGTCGTTTTGGAATTTAGGAGATAACATTTGAAATAGACAAGTCGTTTATAAGCGATAGAGCATACATTTTATGTTGTAACTCCGCTAACTCAATGTTCTGTAAACAACTATCACTACGATAAGCATTTTACGCTGCGGTTAGTTCTGAGATGGAAGCCCGATTGTGGCATTTCTAGTGACAAGCGTTTCCGAGCACTACTGCTAATCGTATTTATATCACTTAACCCGAAGATTGAACGCCTTAAGACACCAAGATAAAGTGAATTAACTCCAGTGTTGCAAACGTCCATATATTGCAATAACCCCTTTGTGTTAGGTTCCCATTAGGTCCTAATGGGAACTTAACACACGTCGCAGGACTCCCAAAAGACCTACGGCTACCACTGCAGCCTCACCTATGGGGGTTCGGGTGCTTTACCGCGTCTTTGGGGAGTTTTCGGGTGTTATCCCGGTTCTAAGGGGAGGGGGGGCGTGCGTGAATCCCTCACGTCACGCCTGCTTCTCTTAGATCGGTGAGCAGTCCCCTCAACATCCGCAGGCCTCTTCAACGTCCGCAGGCCCCCGGTCATGAAAACCGATAGTCTTGAGCGAGTCGTATGCTTGCTTGTCTGTCAACTTACTGGTATAACAAAATAAACTTTAAAACAATGATTACCTGCGTCTAAAGTAGTTACTCAAAACATTTGTATTTCTGAGCTTGTATCGACAAACAGATGCTACACGAGGCCGACCTTTGAGTACGATACAAAGTAATCGATAACAACGCTAGGTTGAACAGGTGTGTTCATTTTCAATTCTCTGTTGGTAGCAGGTCGTATTTTCTATAAGGCTAAGGCCTCACTATAAGTGCCTAGCTAGTTTCTTAGAGCTAAGCGACTCGCTTAGTTATAGCACAGATTACATACATACATATAGTCACGCATGTATCCCCGAAGGGGTAGGCAGAGGCATAGTATACGCCCACATTTCACCTTTTATGATATATGTCCCACGTAATAGGTGGTGAGCCTATCGCTGTGTTGAAATGGACAGGCGCAGGTCGCCGCGACCCGCAGTTAAAATTTTTCAAGCGGGCCCATAAGGCCTTCAACTTGGCCTAACGATTGTCATTTTACTGACAACCGGGTTTCATTTCGAGTTTTCCTTCTCTACGCAATGGATCTTTTTGCGAAAGTGTTCCCTTAGTCGCCTCTTACGACACCCTTGTGACGTATTGGGGTGGCGACATTTTGTAGGTGCTCTTATCCGTCGCAACACGGGACCCCGTCGCCACACGGGACACAGATTAAATAATAGGTAGTTATTACGTTAGTTATAGTATGACTGCATCGGTGGCGCAATCGGTGGTGTAACCGCCTGCCACGCTGAAGTCTTGGGTGCTATTCCTGGTTCGGTCCAAATTTGTGTGTTGTTTTCTATGTATAATATGGATGTACTTAGAAATATATGAGTATGTCTGTCAGTCGTCTAGATCCTAAATATAAATAACAAAAGCTTGTTTTAGTTTAATTTGGGCTAGATGAAGTTGTGTGAAAATTTCCACACAAAAATATAAAATACTGATCCATTATTTCATTCATTTTCATTCATTATTTACTAGACTTGGCCGCTTTTTGCCACGTGCTTAAGCTAGAGGTCTGCACAGTCAATTGACTCTTAGCACGAAGCGGGGCTCCTGTAGCGTGGCTAGCATAAGGAACGGCAATAAGAGCGTCGATGGATCACAGTGGAAAAAAAAGTGGAAAAAAATCCATCGATGGATCAAAGTGGAAAAAAAAGTGGAAACAAAACCATCGATGGATTTGTTTAGTGGATTAAAGTGTAATAGAGCGTGGGACAAAACTAATGGTGGAATGTGGGCATACACTATGCTTCTGCTTAACCCTTCGGCAATAAAGGCGTGACTATGCATTGTAAGTGTTTCTATAATTATCTATACTTGTAATATTATAAAGAGGAAATATTTGATTGTTTGTTGACATCGAATAGGCTCCGAAACTACTGAATGGAATTGAAAATTTTTTTCACTGTTGGGAATCTACACTATTCTTAGGTGACATAGTCTATATTTTATACCTTTATTCCCACGGGAAAGAGAGCTACGAATGTGAAACTGCGTGACATCCGCTAGTCTTTTTTTTTAACGTGAGGGAAAATCCTCATGGATGCTATGCCCGACTCCTACCGACTAAAAAAAATTGCGTGTACTTAGTGTACACACGTAAGAAGTGAAACTTCTTCATAAACTTAATTTTCACTTCACCTTAAATTAAGTCAAAAAGTACAAAAGTACAAAAGTCCAAAAGTCCCAAAGTCCCAAAGTCCCAAAGTCCCAAAGTCCCAAAGTCCCAAAGTCCCAAAGTCCCAAAGTCCCAAAGTCCAAAAGTCCAAAAGTCCAAAAGTCCAAAAGTCCAAAAGTCCAAAAGTCCAAAAGTCCAAAAGTCCAAAAGTCCCAAAGTCCCAAAGTCCCAAAGTCCCAAAGTCCCAAAGTCCGAAAGTCCAAAAGTCCAAAAGTCCAAAAGTCCAAAAGTCCAAAAGTCCAAAAGTCCAAAAGTCCAAAAGTCCAAAAGTCCAAAAGTCCAAAAGTCCAAAAGTCCAAAAGTCCAAAAGTCCAAAAGTCCAAAAGTCCAAAAGTCCAAAAGTCCAAAAGTCCAAAAGTCCAAAAGTCCAAAAGTCCAAAAGTCCAAAAGTCCAAAAGTCCAAAAGTCCAAAAGTCCAAAAGACCAAAAGTCCAAAAGTCCAAAAGTCCAAAAGTCCAAAAGTCCAAAAGTCCAAAAGTCCAAAAGTCCAAAAGTCCAAAAGTCCAAAAGTCCAAAAGTCCAAAAGTCCAAAAGTCCAAAAGCCCAAAAGTCCAAAAGTCCAAAAGTCCAAAAGTCCAAAAGTCCAAAAGTCCAAAACTCCAAAAGTCCAAAAGTCCAAAAGTCCAAAAGTCCAAAAGTCCAAAAGTCCAAAAGTCCAAAAGTCCAAAAGTCCAAAAGTCCAAAAGTCCAAAAGTCCAAAAGTCCAAAAGTCCAAAAGTCCCAAAGACCCAAAGTACCAAGGTCCCATCCGAAAGTCCAAAAGTCCAAAAGTCCCAAAGTCCCAAAGTACCAAGGTCCCATCCAAAAGTCCAAAAGTCCAAAAGTTCAAAAGTTCAAAAGTTCAAAAGTCCCAAAGTCTCAAAGTTCCAAAGTCCCAAAGACCCAAAGTACCAATGTCCCATCCAAAAGTCCAAAAGTCCAAAAGCCCAAAAGTCCAAAAACCCTTAAATGACATGCTATCCCTGGATAAAGTACTCTTAATTCGAATCCACCGTGGTGGGGAACAGAACAAAGATGGCGCGTAACCAAAAATCGTGACGTGACGCAAATTTTTTTCCAACGCCGATAAAGAAGTTTCACTTCAAAAACCTCACGTTACGCCCAACAGCCTATGGTTGGGAGCCCCGGGTAAACCCTCGGAAGGATGTCCCAGGACTCCCAACAGACCCACGGCTGCCACTGCGACCTCGCCTAGGGGGTGGTTCGGGTGCTATCCCGCGTCTTTGGGGGGATTCGGGTGTGATCCCGCTTCTAAGGGGGGGGGGGCGTGCGTGAATCCTTCACGTCACGCTGCCGTCACGGGCACGTCCGCTAGTCTATACGATTTTTCGATTGTTTGTTTGCATCGAATAGGCTCCGAAACTACTGAACTGATTTCAAAAATTCTTTCACTTTTGGGAAGCTACACTATCCCTGGGTAACATAGGCTATATTTTACCCCTTTATTCCCACGGGAACGGGAGCTACGCGGGTGAAACCGCATGTCATCTGCTAGTGTAGTTTATGAAAGACTACATACTTAACACCTTTCAAACAACGTCTATGCGAACACGTCGTGTGAAAATGTGCATGTCCTAAGCATTTTCATATCGAAACAAGTATTTCAACATTACTTTTTGCACTTGTAAACAAAAATTCTTCGTTTTACTATTATTGGTTCGTGTCATGAACTTTAACTTCAGGTAGGTAATCGTTCGTGCATTTAATTTCTTTGTTTACAGACAGGAGTAAAAAACTAGAAGTTATTGTAAAAATGCCTTCAGTGCACGCAATAAAGTTTAGACAATGCGATTATGCGGTTGTCAACCTCACTGGTGTTATTTCCTGATTTCACATTAGATAGGTAGCTACTTACTTAGCTAATGACCGCGACTTCGTCTGAACGGTAAGGTACATAAAAGAAGAAGAAGAAGAAGTGCCACACAGTACCACAGTAGAATCAGAAGTCGTGGTACAGTTTAACCTATACATAATATGTCTATCAACTTTCATGAGAATTTGTTAAGACTGAATGCCCTGCAGCGTGAACGTGTAACATGCAGACAATTTTTCATGCATTTTATTACGAGAATTATAAGAGATTATGTATAAAGCGCTCGTAAACCCCATTTGCACATTGTTCTGTAAACTATCACTGCTTTAAGCACCTTAATACAATGCATCTGAAAGTTGAAATGGAGGATGTCACTTGAGGGCAATATTTCGAAAGAAGTTCGATCTGCTTGATCTAAACAACATATCGAGGTTATCTTTTTAGGGCTAGTAGTGAGACAGTAAATAGGTGAATTTTCGCCGCACAAGCGTTCAATAGCTATGCCTGCTAAGTACTGGGAACATCCTGAAAAGTAACCGGGTATCTAAGCATACCGGCGGAAAGAAGACACTGCGATTTAATCCCACCCTGTTTGCCGAAATCTCGCGGTGCCGATGTGAAAGTTCATGAGAATATTGAGTGTTAAAAAACCGGCCAAGTGCAAGCCGGTAGTACATCGTATGTGAAAATTTCAGCAGTCCACCGATTCCTGACAAGATACAGCCTGAAGATTGACAGACGGACAGCAGATCCTCAATAACTGCACAGGGCGGAAACTCTATGCAAAAGACTCGTTTTCAATTCTGTAATCGTACAGAGCTTGAATGAGTGCGTGTGATTAATAAGGTTAATTAAATGTTCCTTCATGACACCCGCCAACTCTATTGGGCGTGGAACTGGCGGGAGCGCGGAAGCTTAGAGGCAGGGAGTTGCCTATCTGTACGTAATACTATTATATTATCTTTGGTAATAGCACAGTATAAAGAGAAAACCTACTATGATCTGTAGACTGTAGTAATCGTCTCTAGCTTTCCTTTGAGGTAAAAAAGAGGGCCCTATAAAGAGGGTACTACCTACCACAAATTAGAGATAGTACAGATGGAAACCTACATACTAAATTCGCTGTGGCTACGCATACATACACTACTCATTCACAGACACTACGCACACATAGAAAACTCATTCACAGACACGAGGTCAGGCGCTCTCAACCGAATTTTCGATACTGATTTGTGCGCGAGTGTGTGTAGCAGAAGGTAGGTGTGAAAAAAAAGTGCATACATGAGTTTTCCATCTGTACTCCCCCAAACCAACTTCTGAAAAGTGTAATAAAAAGCACTTAATTAACAAGCACTGATGAATTGTTATACTGTCAAGTTTCCGCGAAGGGGACCAGTTGCCAGTGAAACCAACATCTACTTGTAATGTAACTCGTATCATACACGAAGATAAAACAACCGAGCGCTCTGCCATTTGCAATTATTTATTTTGTGGTGTGTGGTTTAAAATGGAAGTGGCAGCGATTATTAGTAACGTAAAGGGAAACTGGTCCCCATTGCTAGATGTATGTCGACGTTTTTCCGTTGGAGCTTAGGAAAAAAAAACAGAGTGAAGTTTTATGAATTAATCAAGTCTTATAACGAAACTTTGTACATACTCGTATGTAACAGTAGTAGTATTCAATTTATCAAAATCAGCCTATCACAGGCCACAGCAGAGCTGGACATAGACATTCTTTCAATTGATATTGGAGGGTGTTTGGTCTTATTGAACCACACTGGTCAAACGGGTTGGTTTTGTATAATATTATTCTTTTTACCAAGACCTCATGCGTAAGTCAGCTATGTTCCATGTGCAACGGAGGTTGCAATAGGTCATGACAGCCTCGACAAGGGTCCGCCCACATAGTAAAATTTTCATTTTTTCTTATTATCTTGCACTAATTTCTATGCACGTGCAATAAGTTCACAAAAATATTACGGTGAGATTATAATGTATAGATAGGGAAACTATATAATACAACAGTCATAGAAGTTTATTCCTAGGCTTGCTGCGACAAAATGACCAGAAAAATACGTGCACATACTTAGGCTGTATAATGACGTAGCCGCCCAGTATCACTCTGTAGGAAATGACGTAACAACTTAATATGCCTACTATCAGAACAATCTCAGTGTAATGTTACAAAATAAAATTCCATCTTGATTCATGTATAAAAACATAGAACGAACTGCCCGCACACGTGTTTCCTTCATCTTACAATCCCGGATTCTTCAAGAGGAGCGTGACGAGGCACATCACAGGGCCGCCAACTTGAAGACCACTATCAGAAGTGGCCCTCAATCGCTAGATGCGCCACGGCTTTCCATCAGGCTGGTGGCGACGTCAATTTAGCGAGCTAAATATAAAAAAAACCAATGCAATTAACGCTGGTGACACCATTAAAACGCTAACCGCTTATAACTTGCAACTATACAATGCCAGAACGGCGGAAAAAGGCAAGCGTTGAATTTGAGTCCATAAATTACGGGCACATCCTTATCTCCGACGTATATTGTTTACTTTGCACCAACCTGATTTACACTTGTTAAAAAATGTTGTACAACACTGTTTGTTCTGTGTTTGTAGCGTTTTTTGCAAGATGTCTTGCATCAGCTTTCGTTGTAAACAAATATTGGACTTATTTAAGGGTTGTAATTTAAAAGCTGTATTTTTTTTATATTTAGTTTTTATTGTACCCACATTTGTTTTATTTCTGCAACCTACAACACAAATATAAAAAGATTTTTGAAAAATCGGCCAAGTGTAGACTGACTCACGCACGGAGGGTTTCATACCGAAAAACGCAAAAGATCACATCGTTATGTTGTATGGAGTGCTCCTTGATTATTATTGCTTTTCTGCTTTTAGTATTTGTTGTTATAGCGGCAACAGAAATACCTATTACCTAAGTATCATCTTCAAAATAACTCCATTTACTGCGGTTTCTGAGATGCAGTCTGTCCAGACAGAGAGATGGACATTGGAATCTTAGTAGTTTTTAATTTTTAAATTATATTTCTTTTTAATATTTGACTGGCCTCGTAGCCAGCCACGGGTCCGAGGGTCGTGGGTTCGATCCCCAGCTAGGAGTAATTTCATTGTGTGATGATCACATTGATTTGTTCTGTGTCTGGTTGTAATTTATCTACGAGTATGTTGTATGTATTTAGAAAAATATAAATATGTCTAGATCCCAAAGCACAAGCTTAATTTGAGCTAGACGATATTGTGTGAGACTACAACAACATTTTTATTTCATTGTGTTTTTGATTACAATTCAAGAAGGCAAATGTTTTGTCCCATTTCGATAACGCAGGCGGATAGTATTGTACCTTATAATATTCGAGGAAGTGATGGGGAGGAGGCGAGGGCGGGACGGGGTTTCAGTTCCCCATAATTATACCCCTGAGTATTTTAAACGGCTTATATCTCGAAACCATCAAACTGAGAGCCATATTTTATGTTACTGTACCTATGAGAATTGTATACGTTTCCTGCCATTCCTGCCAAAGTATATTCGTTTTAAAGACGAGTTGTGCGTTTGATAAGAGTAGAAACCTAGATGGTTAGAATCGGGTTAATTCTCCTAAGTATAGTAACCGTCAATATATTAATTGTTGAATTAATAACGTTTTTTTAATTCGTCGGGCAAATTATCATCGTGCGATACTGCTAGTAAGTATTGTAAGCTATGCATCATCATGCTACTACGAGTATTCATAGGTGCACAGCAGTAATAACAAACGTGTAAAAAGGCATTATTTTCATACAGTTATGTTAAATGGGTGCTACAGAGAGTCACGGGCATAGAAGTACGTACAGCTAGTGACGTCACAAAAAGCTAAGGTAAAATAAAATAAAATAAATAAAATAAAATAAAATTTATAGACGTTGAAATTTAAAAAAAAAATTAAGGTTTGTCAAATTCTTTGCGACTACTGGGGGTTCAGAAATGCTACAGACTGAGAAGAACACCCCAGGAAACTCAGTCCGGTCCCTTCCAAAATTTATCTTAGTATCTAGTACAGTTTTTTTTTTAATATGTAAAAAGGAGCAATTCGTGTCACTGCCAGGCAGCCTTGTCTTCTAGAAAGTCTTTAATGCTATAATTAGCTTCTTGGCACAATTTAAATTTTATTAGTCTTTTTTTAAATTTATTAACAGACAAACCTGTTATGGCTGTCGGCAAAGTATTGTGCATTCGAATACAATTGCAAAAGAATTGCTTATTTTATGAAGCCTAGAGATGGGATGAGGTTGGGAGGGATAAATCTAGGGATAGCCTTAGTTATTGTTAAATCTTCTGAACCTACTTTGTTAAAATTTTCCGAAGCGTACATACGTAAAGTAGTAGGTATGAACTATTATTCTGATAATTCTTATCCACACATTCATCTGTTAAGATGTCAAACTAACTTTTGACATAATGTAGGTACAATCATTTGTCACACACTTTTGACAAAAACAAAAAGCAGTCTGAAACAACTTTAGCCTCATTTATTACAAAAAAAAGCTGTATGGATAACGAGCACTTAGCCATAAATTGTTTAGAGGATGATATATTATCGTAATATTTCAGACATACATACATTAGTCACACCTTAGGGGTAGGCAGAACCATAGTAATACGTACCTACACTCCATGACATGACTCATATCACAACATCATCTAGCCCAAATTAAGCTAATATAAGCGTGTGCTATGGGATCTAGACGACTGATAGACATACTTATATATTTCTAAATACATACATATTATACATAGACAAGACCCAAACTCCGAAACAAACATTTGTGGATCACACAAATATTTGAACCGAACCGGGAATCGAACCCAGGACCTCAATCGCGGCAGGCGGTTACACGATTGCGCCACCGAGTCAGTCAAAGAAGAGCCATAGAAGCACGCCATGACGGTGGCGGGTCTCTTTGCCCCTAATAGTAGTGGTATAGTACCCAACTCCTAAGACGTTGGAAAAAACCAACCTATCGGGAGAGACCGTGATGGCCGACGAAGCCGTCCTTCAGGCATAACCGGGAGGATCCCGGGTATGCGGATGCCTGAAGCAAGGCATACCCGGGATCCTCCCGGACACGGGCAGATAGAAAGACACTGTGTGGTTTTACAATAAACGGTAGAAGTCCGGTATAACATCCATTAGGATTCCACGCGTAAAAAAACATACATCCACATTTCTACAGTTTTATTTTGTCCCACGTAATAGGTACCGATTACCGTGGTGAAATAGGGATTGTGAATATCTGCTACTGAAATATTTCAAATCGCCCATGAGACCTTTAAATTGACTACACGACTATCATGGTATTCGCAGCCGGGACCAACGGTTTAGCTTACCATTCAAAGCATGGAAACGTTCCTCAATGTATAAATACTTCTAATGGTCACCCATCTCAGGGCCGAAAGATGAACCTACAAGCACTTTAATCATATTTCATATCAAAAATTAAACCTCAATAGCCAAAAAGCATAAAATGTTTCAATGTGATTCTAAATCTGAGAAACAATGTATTTGACCTGAATAATACGAGTACATACAAATCAGACCTCAGTACAAACAACAAAAATAATATATGTTTTCTCAAAAAATACCTAACTTGCGTGGAATCTGTCTTTATCAAGTCAAATTTGCCAGTTCACTAGATCAGAAATCATTTACAAATACAGTCAATAGAGTGCTTCGGAAATGTTATTTTTTTGTAGCAAAAAGACGTACTCGGCGATCGTTTAGAGCTAGTGAGGGGCATGGTCTGGAATATTTCAATATCGATGCTATTGAAATAGCTATTTTTTTTGCTACTTTCCGGGGCCTTATTTTGACAAGATTAATGGTTGATAAAAATGTGGTGAGAGCTAAAATCACGAAGAAATACATGCTGAGATTTCATAGAAATATAACTGCTAGCGTCATAGGTGTTTTCGTTAGCCTAACCTACCCAAAAAAAAAACATGTTTCTAAATGAACGTTGACTGGTTAGTGAGTCGCCCTATAATTTATTTAATATTGAAAGATTTAAAAGCGTATCAAGTTAAAATTGAATAAGGGGAAAGAGAAAGAGTTTATTTATTTTACAAGTAATAAGCATAAAAGTAAACGAACGATCTCTTTACCGAACAAACAGGATTATGTTTCGGAGTTTGAATGCTTTAACGTATTCAGAAATATGTATACAAGCATGTTTATTTGTTGCCTAGATCGCATCGTACATGCGTATTTTAGCTTAATTTGGGCTGGACAGCGTTTTGTAAAAATGCCCCTAAAATCTTTACTTATTTACTTTACACTTTATTTATAATTTATTGTACTCCAAGTAAATAAAATTATAGTACATAAATGCCGTGCAAGAACATGTACAATGGGCAGCATTATTGCTAAAAAGCAATTTCTAAAAGGCAACCTATGGATGTAGAAAGTTGGTTGACCAATTCAATTATTTATCAAACTAAAATATTCATCGAAAACTGTTAGACATCACTATCGAAAACGATTTCTTAATATATTGAGTAGCTACCTAATCTTAAATGATGGACTATCAAAGTAGCAAGCCTTTTGAACTTACTATTAGAAAATGGAGTAACGTTTTACAGGATATTTTATCCAGAGTAATTTCCTTTAGTATTATCGGAATCGCCGGTAGGGATGTACCAATCGTTATTGGTTTCGGAATTAATAGATATAGGTTTAGATTTTCACGATATATGGAATCTGTGTTTATTTTATACGGAACTGTTTTTCGTATTGGTTGGAGATTTTTAAACATTTATTTTGGAACAAGTGAAATTGGTTGGAGGATTAGCTGGAGTGTTTAGGGTTTCGTAACAAAGGGTTACAAAAGATCTTTCCTCTGTCGAACTACAAAAACATGGAACGACCTGCCTGCACAAGTCTTTCCCTCATCTTACAATCCCGGTGTAGACGACGCAATAATGTCGCCCCAGGTGCTACAAACGCCCATAGGCCACTTACCTACGATAAGCTTGTCCGCGACCTTAGTAATGAACTTCCGCTGAACGTTTTGTATCGTAACTTAGCTTAAGAACTGAACATGCCTTATTCGTACGTGTATCTTATGCCTAATCATATGATGGTTACCTGATTATAGTAATTATATTATTATTATTTACTTTAGGTTAAAACACACGTCGATAAATATGTACCTAGTATATTAGAACGTTTTTGAACTGTTAAAGGTGTGTGAATAAATACGCTACGGGAGTAAGCGTGTGTGTGTGCTCGCCGTCACCGATGTACATAGGTACTAACATTTTTCTATACGGCCGGTAGTTGCCGAACAACCAGTCGACCGAAACAAGTGGACACAGACGCACACACACGATTGCCTTCGAAAGTACTTACCCATATTTGCTGTTTTTTATTTGAAAATTCCTGGAGCCGCCCTGCATCCTCTACACCCGGGTCTTCAAGAGGAGCGTGAAGAGGTACATCACAGGGCCGCCAACTTGAGGGCCACTGTCGAAAGTCTAAAGCACTGTGAGACTGGCCCCCAATCGCTAGATGCGACACGGCTTACCATCAGGTTGATGGCGACGACAATTTGGCGAGCTGAATAAAAAAAAAGGGGTAAAAACGGGACATTTTGACTCAGCCTACGTTTGGTTATCTGCCCGTATAGCTATCACCAGGCTGTGTCTCATGAAACGTTATTTTCACAGATGATGTATATCTATAAACAATAACCATTATGAAAGAAAAAAACCACGGATGTTATGCCGGACGCGAACCTACTAAAATTATATGGTCCCTATATTATATGGCGTTTGGTTCCTTGGAAGGGTGTCTTTGGATCCGTGACCGAAACCCTTGACCGGAAAACGAAGGAATCCTTAAGAAGGGCAACGCTCTGAACATTAAACCTTAATGAAATATTTAATCTTTTCACTATAATCTTGAAAACAATATTTTCTTTGAGATATTCTTTATACTTTTTGAGATCGCCTTTAGCGATAGCCGATCTTTCACTTTATGAAATGAGTAATCTTTTTTTTACAAATATTTTAAATTGGTGTGCAATAAAGTTAATTTTACTCTATTCTATTTATTTTTTAGATAAATAGATAACTTTCCCGCTCTTTGAAACAAGTTGGTTAAATTTTTTAAATATATTTTTCGTATTACTTTAATCTTGGTATCAGACCTACTGATACTTTCAAAATCTTAAAACAATAGCTTCCATGTTTAAATAAATTTAAGTTTCTCTGAAGTCTGCTCTACGGAATGGAAGCCGCTCTTATTCTTCCGGGGGCTTACTCGCGGACCCAGCGATAGAGAAATAGGAAAAT
The DNA here is from genome assembly GCA_933228765.1 of Miltochrista miniata. NCBI lineage: Eukaryota > Metazoa > Arthropoda > Insecta > Lepidoptera > Erebidae > Miltochrista > Miltochrista miniata. The sequence goes on from OW121768.1 coordinate 24,185,273, forward strand.
CCCTGCCTTGGTTCCGAAGATCAGAGAACCTTCGAGCAGGGTCTTTTAAAGGTTCTTACAAATTCGACAGCGTGAGTGCAGTGCAGTGCCTTTGGTGTTGCAAATGTACCTACATAGACTACGTGTACCACTTTCCATGTTGTCGGCTGTAAGCTTGTCTGCCAACTTAGTGGTGTGAAATTAAAAAAACTCCGAATGATTTTAGTCGGTTTGAGTCAGGCATATCACGCGGGGGACTTTTCATTTTCTTGTCATGTTCCTAAATTATACCTCTCTTTTTAGTGAATTCCCTGTATATCTCTCAAGTTAAATTTTAAAAGCATACAGATATTCAAAAGATATCGGTAAAACACTTCTGAAGAAATTATAATTCAAGAAGGTTTTTAATTTCTTTACAGTAGGTCTGAAGGTAATCTATTTTATTAATGGAATTATATTTAGTAAAAAAGTTAATAGAAAGGAAAGGTTTTAATGAAATGATTAATACCTACCTACGCTAGAAATTGCTATTAATATTCAACTTCTAACGAATATCATTAATAAGCTATTGAACCCCAGTATAACCTACTTAGTTCCTTTTATAGGCCCTCTTATAGTAAGCTACAAATAAAAAAAGAGAGCCGCATTTGACAAAGCTTATTGCTGGGTCCTAAGATGCTACCCACCCCTGAATGGGTGAGTGTCGTTTCCACCCGTTCCCGTTTCAACCCGAAAACGTATCACTAACGACGATTGTTTATGTTCCCGATTTCACCCGTTTTTTTAATAAAGTACAGTCAAGTCTAACTACCGAAAATATTATTTCCAAGTGAGTAGAAGGCAAACGATAACTATAACCACGAAGGCTACGGCGGGCCGCCTTAGCCTTCTAACCTAACCTATCAGGGTCGGGGTACTCTGAGTCGGGGTGTTAACCATTCACTTATTATGGTTAACACCTCGATTCGAATATTTAGCCTTGCCTTAGCCTTCGTGGTTATTTGTTTTGTCGTTATTTGCCTACCACTCACTTGGAAATAATATTTTCGGTAGTTAGTTTTGACTGTACTTAATTTAAAAAACGGGTGGTATCGGTAACATAAATAATCGTCATTTTTAATGATAAGTTTTCGGGTTGGAACGGGAACGGTGGAAACGACAATCCCCTTTTTTTTTTGATGTGATGGAAAATCCTCGTAGGATGCTATGCCGGACTCTTACCGACTAAAAAAACCTCACGTAACGCCCAACAGCCTATGGTTGAGAGCCCCGGGTAAGCCCTCAGGAAGGATGTCCCGTGACTCCCAACAGACCCACGGCCGCCAGTGCGGCCTCGCCCAGGGGATGGTTCGGGTGCAATCCCGCGTCTATGGGGGTTTCGGGTGTGACCCCGCTTCTAAGGGGGGGCGTGCGTGAGATGCTCACGTCACGCTGCCGTCATGGGCCTGCTTCTGTAAGGACGGTGAGCAGCCCTCTCACCATCCTCAGACCCCCGGTCATGGAGGCCGATAAAGACACGTCGGCGGCGCCCCCGACTGCGGAACTCGGGTGGGAGAGTTCTCTCCCGCCCCCGGCCCGCCGCCTCCTTCGCGAGCATGACCTGCTCGCAGAAAGAGGTGGCGCAGTCCCACTTACTCCCGCTGGAGAGCATGGCTCGCACCATGGCCTCGAGCGAGAGAGTGTCCACGCCCAGACCCACTACGAGGACCTGGCGCTGTTGTGCCCACGCCGTGCACTCCACCAGCGTGTGGAGCGCCGTGTCATCGCTGCGGTCCTCGCAGTGCTGACACTCGGCCGTGGTTTCCCGGTGTTTTCGCCACAGATACCTACCGAAGCGACCGTGACGGCAAGCATCTGTGTCAACCGGTAGGAGAGAGCACCGTGTCTTCTCCCCAGCCACTCGTCCATGACCGGTCTGACGGCCGCGATTGTGGCGAATCCCCCCTTTGGTTGCTCAAGTCGCACCTTCCATGTCTCCACGGTTTCCTGGTGGAGCAGGGTCCGCTGGGCCTCGATTTCTCGAGACGCAGGCCTTTGGCCCCGCTTCAACTCCTCCTTGCGCCATCTGAACAGTGACGCAAGGGCTCTCGCTTCCAGGTCCCATGGAGGGGTCCCGGGTAGGAGACATGCCGCCTCACCGGAGATCGTGCGGTATCCTCTTATCACCCTGACGGCCATCACTCTCTGCGGGCTCAGCAGTCTAGCCTCATTGCTGGCCGTCAGGGTCTCCGCCTACAATCACCCCCCTGAATGACGCCATTGACGCTTAAGAACTCGGTATGGTACCTAATGGAAACGATACACGTGTTTCGGTAATAAGTTTCAAGCCTTTATGTATGCCTTTCTAAAGCTTTATATTAGAACGAGAAATTCTATTTTGCCGTGCCTCCCTTAAATCGAAATATTAAAAAGCTGATCCTTTGTACTCAAACGTTGCGCGTTCGTATGTAAATACACGCTTCCGGTGCTTTTTTTGTTTGGAAAAGTAAAATTCATTTTAAACGAATAGTCCCTTTGTACATAAATAAAAATAGGAAGTACAGTACCCTCTTCACGTATTTATGACGGTTCCAAATTATTTTGCTACTCACTGAAGTGGAACAGATATAATGTGTATCTGGGCACCGATTCTTGCTTCACACGACATGAATGCGTGGACGGAAATCGGCGGGTGACGCGTCGCCTGTCTCATATTTAGGAACGGCGAACATGAGACGGACGACGTTTCACCCGTAAATTTGCCTCCACGCATTCACATCGTGTGGTCGAGAATCGGCGCCTTGATATATTCTGGGATGTTTGGAAAAATAATTTTGTTGGAAATTAAAAATGTAACAGTTTAAGTTTAGCAAAAATTTGTTGAAAAAACATAGATTTATCTAATACTTGACTAGCGGACGTCACGCGGTTTCACCCGTGTAGCTCCCGTTTCCGTGTGTATACGGGAATAAAATATAGCCTATGTTATCCGGAGATAGTGTAGCTTCCTAAAAGTGAAAGATTTTTTCAAATCGGTCAATTACTTTCGGAGCTCATTCGTTGCAAACAAAAAATAAAATCTTTCCTCTTTATAATATTAGTATAGATATAGATTTAAAAAAAATGTTCCCGTTGTACACACGTGATGGGAACTTATGCCTGGGATAAAAAGTAGACTATGAGATATTTTAGACGATAATCTATCCCTGTACCTACCACACAATTTCAGCCAGATCCCTCGCTAGGGCGCTAAAGAGTGCCTAACAAACATCCCTCCATCTACATTTACAAACTTTCGCTTTCATAATTTATTATCTTATAACTAACTAAGTTACAGTTTGTGATGTCAGTGAATTTTATGTCCAATTATAAGTTTTAATAACAGGACTACCTTTAATTGAAATGTCTTCTTACTGATGTTTTACTGTCGACTAACTTCTGAAACTAATACCGTTTTTAATAAGAAAGCTATATCTCGAAGCCTGATAGAAGTTGTTTTGTTTTAGAGAATTGTCTTACAGATCGTACGAGTTGTAGTCACAGTTAGACTCTTTAAGTGAAATATAGAATGACTATCTGTTATTACTAGCTGCACATTTGGTTAAGGAGAGGTGTTATAAGTTTTACTTGGGTATCTGAGTGTCTGTTTGTCTGTCTGTGACATCGAAGGCCCAATGGAAGGACCAGAATTCACATGTTCGCTTCATCGGAACTGATAGTATTTCCACGACAGAGTAATCTAGAACTGGCTAATGCATTAAGTAGTTTGTCGGATACACAAATCTTCTGAAAGCTACACGATATCATGTTTGAGCTTATGAACAGTCAAAAATGTCGGAAATTATATAATTTTTAAATGCCTTCTTCCATTCATGTCCTAAAACATCAAAAATATAGCACCATAGATATCACCACAAACGTAACAAAAGCATTAATTTTCCAACAAGTTACACGAAAAGCTCTAATATAAAATGGCTAACTTCTATCCAGCAGCTTCCTAAACAACGATATTGAAATTTATGCGAACTCAGATCCCAAACAGTGAAGTGTGAAGATAATATTCAAGTGTCTAACACCGGCCGGACGGACGGACGGACAAAGGAACATTTGCATAATCCAAAACGCTGGTAAAACCTTCTACCTAGGTACTAGAAACTAAGCTTGATCGCATTATACATACTTTGTTTCAGATTGTAATGAGCTTTCCTGAATAATGAAAGCAGTAGACTTTCTCGTGAATTTACACAGCCTAAACCGCTGTTGTTTCAGTCTTCAAATTTGAACAGAATTAAACGGTAGCTCTTTCATGTGGTATTGAGAATATTTATGTAGAACGGACGCGGACGTTACAAAGATTGAACAATAGAGATACATTTTGCATATTTTATTGAAAAGCAAAATTCGGTTTATAAAAATCTCCTTTCAGCTTGTTTTGTGTTCGAGAGATACGAGTAGAAATTATCAGAATCAGAATGGTTTAATTGTATTATATTTATTTATTTTAAACTTTAGCACTGAGTACAAGGCGGACTCAATGCCTTGGACATTTTATGGCATGGCATAGGGTGCAAGTCTCGCTCTAGTAGGTCAAAAAAGGTAAATCGAATAATAATAACTGTAGGTAACGTCTTCCTATTTTTACTAGTTCGTTTTAACATTGTTTTATTTTTTACATTTTAACACTAGCATTTGTATTGCGACCTGCACCTGTCCATTTCAACACGGCAATGGGCTCACCACCTGTTACGTGGGACATAAGACTATAGGGTGAAGTGTGAGCGTATACTATGCCTCTGCCTACCCCTTCGGGGATAAAGGCGTGATTATATGTATGTATGTATGTATGTATGTACCTAAGGGTGAGGCAGAGATAAAATCATATCCACATCAACACGGCAATAGGCTCACCAACCTTTTTTACGTTATAACCACACGATGCACTACCATCTGCCTATGGCTGGAAGTCTCAGGTACCTATGCCTTCGGAAGGATAGCCCCAGTGAGACTAACCACCTAATTACATGTAAACATGTTTGTAAACCTCTGCCTAGCCCAGGGCTAAATAAGTATGCTGAACTAAGATGTCAAAAATTTTCAGTCAGAATATTTAGTGTGTGAAGCCGGACACAATTTATATTAGGTGGGAACGTTAGTTTTCTTTTATATCGGTTCATCATAGTTAAACTAGTGGGTTCATTGGAACTAATACAATTGATAAGTACTGTCAAGACGTTCCTGTGGAACCCCGAGCACCTTTCAAACCTATTGAAAAGCTGAAGCTTTCAGGAAGAGAGAGAGAGAAAAGAAAAGATTGAATTTGAACTGTAAATAATTAATGATTTATTAAAATTTAGCACTTGGGGGTCGTGGGTGTTTCGAGCAGCAAGTGCGATCTCCGATGGCCTTCGCAGGGTTCCGACTTATCTTAGTGGTTCTCAAGGCTGATGCAGTCCGCGACGTAGCCGTGCCGTCCACAAATTCGGCTGGCACGGTGTTTTCGACCCGCAGGGTGGATGCTGACAACCCGTAGGGTGGACGTTGACAACCCGTAGGGTGGATGCTGACAACCCGTAGGGTGGACGTTCCTGCTTGGAACCCGCAGGGTGGACCCTGGAATGTTCCAGATGACGGGTTAGCTGGAACCCTTTTTCCCGCCCATTGCTAAGACAGCCGACTCCTGTTAACCATTTCAGGAATCGGGGGTCTCACAATGTTTGCTGATATTCTACTTTTACAAAGAGATTTTTTCACACCCCTTTACTCTACCCTCCCATAACAGGGTTGACCAACAGCCGTTAATTTTCACTGTTTTAAAAATCTAGATTCATTATAAATAATTTGACTCACCCAATGATGGGGTTATTGACGCTCGCAGCTAAATCGCTGATCACTTTGGGAGCACCTGGCTCCTAACAATATTTTTTCACTTTGAAATTATACTCTGATGCACCTACGCCTTCGCGACTAGTGACTTTACATTATTTGAGTAATGGGGGCTTCGAAATTCGCGCGCGGTTGTTTTTATATTTTTGTACAGCGCCTCTAGCGGCACCACTCGAAACTACTAAACGTCAAGACCGCTTTTTAAATACGAATGAGGCTTCCGCCGTTGCGACACTAACTCGGTAGATGGCGCTTTCATTTATTAATCTACGTTTTCATTTTAAAACCCCTCATGTTGAACCCCTATTTGCACCCGTTGTTTCACAACGTTACATACTCCCCCTCCCCGGTGAGCGTTTGACGTACCCTAACACGTCAAATGCTGCGTTCGTCCTCGAACGCCCCTAACTTAAGACCTACTACTCGTCTATGTGTGTGTGTATGTTGGTGTGTTGTGTGAATGAGGTGATGCTGGGTGTAGCGAAGAGTCGGCCTTAACTTTAATGAAACCAACTCGCAGGATGTATTTAGGTGATTCTGAAGGATCTTATGGGACAGAAAGAGAAAAGACGTATTTGAGGCTTTGGGTTGAAGGTTCAGGTAATACGCACCGCCTGAAAGTGGGGTGTGTATAATAAGGCTTTTTGCTGAAGGCTGGGATTTATACCACCGTCCCAGAGAAGAACATCCTATTAGGGCTAGTGTAACACTTCCGACTCATAGGATGGGCTATCCCCCAGGGCAAGCCTCTAGCTTCCGAGTGGTAGGAGTAGCCATATGACGAAAATAAACATAACGGTGATCTACACCTACGACTGTTAGGGCAAGACAAATGCTGCCAAATAACAGTACCATAATTCTGTTCGGGTAAGCCTCATGCTTCCTCGTAACAGTAACAAACCTACACCATAATTCTGTTAGGGCAAGACCATGCTGCCGACTAACAGTAAACGACGAACTCTGTTAGGGATAGACTCATGCTTCCAACTAACAGAAAACTCCCAACTAAACCAAGAAACAGAAAAGTGATAGAAATAATTTACTTGCAGAATCCTTCGTGATGCTATTTAACCCCTATGTCCCCATGACGAACACGGCATGTGTTTGTTATAATATATGTAGTTATTTGTACGTCGTGTGTAGTGTGTAGTGTCCCTAACTAATTGCTAGGCTATTTAGCCCTTTAACCAAATAAAATAAAAAACCAAGTGCATATTCGCAATCTTAGTATCAATAACAAAAGACAAATGCTTATTCTCAACTTTAGTAGAAGAATGTTGACTATGACTATTATGTCAACCTTAATAAATGACGAAGATCATTGATCTTTGGCCATTCTGCCAAATATCTAAACAAAATATGGTGCCCTTGTTTGCCACCATGTCAGTGTAAAATGTATTTAAATAAATAATGTGTATGTATGTACGTATGAAATCTCCCCTGTGCAAGTTTTATTTTGTTTGCGCGTAAGCTGCTGACGTAATCGTGTTGATGCAAACGTGTTATTCATCGTTGCATCTAAGGCCAGTGTCACACTATGTAAACAAACAAAAAAAAAACTGCTTGTTGAGTGTTTGGAATTTTGTGTGAAGATAATTGTGATGAACATGTAATGACTATATCTTACTTAATTATTATGTAAGTGTAAATGTGAAACTTCCGTATGATCATATGTATGCGTGTAACCTGACACGAGATGTGGTACCTATATGTGCCACCTATGTACTAAAGTTATATGACGGTGTGCTAACACCCTTATATTTTCCAAAAAAATAATTATCAAAACCTATTGTGTAACTGTACTGATGTACTATATAAACTGTTAGTGAATGCATTTTAATGCAGTGTAATTGCCTGAGGGCCGCCACCGTTGAACCAGGTTCCTCTCCCCGGATCTTGACTTCATATGCAAGTTCCGCTTTTGGAAGCGATGTGAAATTTGATTTGAATGCCATTGTACTGACTATTTCAATTACTATAGCCGGGAATCTTTAGTGATGATGATTATTTACCAATGTATAGTGTATTTATCTGCTACTTATTTTACATGAAAAGTTAATTTTATGTAAACAACGAATGTTCGCTATATTCGCTAACGAATTTTGTTGTAGTGAACGACGGCCCTTATCGTTGTCTGTTTACGTCTTGTTGAATGTTAAGGAATGTGAATATTTTTCGATCCACCCGCCGAATAACGAAAAATAAATTCTACTTTTTAGGGTTCGTTGAACCGAATTATAAATTGAACCTTTATAAAACTTAGTATTTGCTTTAGGAAATACTTAAGTTTGGAAATAGTACCTTTTAGGGTTCCTTCACTCAATTAATAGATTGGACCCTTCTAGAAATTAATTGTCTGTCTGTCTGTCTGTGTTTAAATGTAATCTAATCCTAAGCAGTGAGTAGTGAAAGTGAAGTGTGTGATGATGGGTTGATGAAATTAACTAAGTGTTTTACAGCTTTACTCGAATAATGCAATTTTCGACGCTGCTATTATTTTTATTGAAATGTAACTATTCACACGAACGTACTACGAGTTAATTGTATTTTAACTCGTACCACTAATTTTTTCTTTAAATCGTTCCTTACTACTACGGAACCCTTAATTATTCTGAACTGTGTCAAAGACGATTCGCACTTGGACGGTTCTTGAAATAAACTATATGGTATTAACCAACCTTTTATGTAAATTGTTCCTCACCACTACGGAACCCTTGAATATTTCGAATTGTTTGAAAACCGATTCGTACTTGGACGATTCTGGAAATGTTTTGTATGAGACTGTTGGTGCCCGGAGTGTATTATATTCACTTCCACCCACAGTTTATATGGAAAAAAAAATTTCTTCTACTATCGAGCTAGTAATTCAACTTACTCGTAAACGTTATGAAAGCAACATCTGCCGTTGTTTATTTGGAACACGAATCAAAGTTAATAGTTTATAATTGTTCTTTGGCAAGAATGTATTCACTGCGTGATCTACGTTTGGAATGTTTTTTCTTACAGTTGTACTTCAGTGTATCAGAATTCGACGTAATTCGAAAAGTGAAACAATTATGAATCTTTTAAAATTTACGTGAAGTGAAATTTGTAAAATTTTTGTTCTACCGTTTTACTAGAGTGAAATTTCAATAGGGATTGTCACCCAGAAGTGTGATTATCGGCTGTTGGTCTCGCTGTAAATTCACATATGGGAAATACAACAAAATAATACACAAATTGAGGCGGTTTGACGCCGTAAAAAAAATAAAAATTGTGGTGGTGATATCCTTTGACTACTTTTTACGATGAATATAGGCAATTAACTCACTTACTAAAATTAATGTAAGCGTTTCAAATGAGAAGTTTTACTTCAGACTTTCACGAAGTACTATTTAAAATTGGAACAAAACAAAAAAAACTTTTACTTTAAATTTAATTAAAAATTTTCCACCATAAAATACTATTTGAGGGTGTGAAAAATAAATTTGGGGACCGTTAAAATTTGGAAAAATTACAATTCACGTTGAGAAAAAATTCAAATTTTGCCTTGTTCTTGTTTATGCCGAAATCTGTCTAAAATCACTAAAAAACACACAAAATAAGCCGGAAAGAACAAGTTGGCAGCAGAGGTCAGGAGAGCCAAATTCCTGGGTAGTTGTGATAATTTGGAGGGAAACTACCCCGCTAACGGGCACTCTTAAGACTATTTTACACAAATTGAATAATCTTATAATTATGACCTCCGACTCCCGTCGGAAACCGCTTTCTCGCTACCCGAAACCACGATGTGGGCGCCACTGAAAAGCTGAAGCTTTCAGGAAGAGAGAGAGAGAAAAGAAAAGATTGAATTTGAACTGTAAATAATTAATGATTTATTAAAATTTAGCACTTGGGGGTCGTGGGTGTTTCGAGCAGCAAGTGCGATCTCCGATGGCCTTCGCAGGGTTCCGACTTATCTTAGTGGTTCTCAAGGCTGATGCAGTCCGCGACGTAGCCGTGCCGTCCACAAATTCGGCTGGCACGGTGTTTTCGACCCGCAGGGTGGATGCTGACAACCCGTAGGGTGGACGTTGACAACCCGTAGGGTGGATGCTGACAACCCGTAGGGTGGACGTTCCTGCTTGGAACCCGCAGGGTGGACCCTGGAATGTTCCAGATGACGGGTTAGCTGGAACCCTTTTTCCCGCCCATTGCTAAGACAGCCGACTCCTGTTAACCATTTCAGGAATCGGGGGTCTCACAATGTTTGCTGATATTCTACTTTTACAAAGAGATTTTTTCACACCCCTTTACTCTACCCTCCCATAACAGGGTTGACCAACAGCCGTTAATTTTCACTGTTTTAAAAATCTAGATTCATTATAAATAATTTGACTCACCCAATGATGGGGTTATTGACGCTCGCAGCTAAATCGCTGATCACTTTGGGAGCACCTGGCTCCTAACAATATTTTTTCACTTTGAAATTATACTCTGATGCACCTACGCCTTCGCGACTAGTGACTTTACATTATTTGAGTAATGGGGGCTTCGAAATTCGCGCGCGGTTGTTTTTATATTTTTGTACAGCGCCTCTAGCGGCACCACTCGAAACTACTAAACGTCAAGACCGCTTTTTAAATACGAATGAGGCTTCCGCCGTTGCGACACTAACTCGGTAGATGGCGCTTTCATTTATTAATCTACGTTTTCATTTTAAAACCCCTCATGTTGAACCCCTATTTGCACCCGTTGTTTCACAACGTTACACTATACATGCCCAAATTTACAATAATAATCGGAAATAATGCCAGATTTGTTGATATACTTTTAGTATAAGTATTGATCCGACTGATTTCTTACCGCCTCATAAAAAAACTACCTTCCGGACACGACCTCCGATGGCCGGCGTGGAGGTCGCTCAACCGCTTGTGCACTCAGGTGGGCCGGTCTAGACAGAACTTATGCAGGTGGGGAATGCGGGAACCGGGCTTAGCCGCATGTGACTGCGGAGCCCCAATGCAGTCCATGTCGTGTCCCCTGTGCCCCGCCTCCTGCACTAAGAAGGATCTTAACAAGGCCACTGACAATGCGGTTAAGATGGCAAAGTTTTATGCCCGCCCATACTATATGAAAGTCAATTTAGTGAATCATTGACACGATAGAAGAATAAATAAATAAATATTCACGGACATTTCACACAACGCTATCTGATCCCAAAGTAAGCTAGGAATAACCAGCTTGTGTTATGGGTATCAGACCACGGATATTAATACTTATATTGGGTGAAACAAAATTACCTATACAAATTTCATGACATGACTTGGCATCGGAAATCAAATACCAATATTTAATAAAAAAGGGGGGTAAATTTTTTCATTTCTTTTTAAATAATTTTAAATACATACATATTATACATAGAAACACCCAGACTCTTGAGACAAACATTTATGGTTCACACAAATATTTGTCTCCAGTGGGAATCGAACCCATAACCTCCACCGCCGCAAGCGTTATACTACCGACTGCGCCACAGAGGCAGTCATAAGAAGAAGAATAAGTGTATGTACTCTATGTTATTTCAGATTGTAGTTTATTAATGCAGTAAGAATTTTATAAATATGTAGTATACGTAGGTTCCTGAATTATCCTGGGACATCCTTCCGAGGGCTTACCTGCAGCTCCCGACCGTAGGCAGTGGTGGGAAACGTGTGGTTTTAGTCGGTAAGAGTCCGGCATAGCATCCAAGTAGGATTTTAGTCGCTAAGAGTCCGGCATAGCATCCAAGTAGGACTTTAGTCGGTAAGAGTCCGGCATAGCATCCAAGTAGGATATTAGTCGGTAAGAGTCCGGCATAGCATCCAAGTAGGACTTTAGTCGGTAAGAGTCTGGTATAGCATCCAAGTAGGATATTAGTCAGTAAGAGTCCGGCATAGCATCCAAGTAGGATTTTAGTCGGCAAGAGTCCGGCATAGCATCCAAGTAGGATTTTAGTCGACAAGAGTCCGGCATAGCACCCAAGTAGGATTTTAGTCGGTAAGAGTCCGGCATAGCATCCAAGTAGGATTTTAGTCGGTAAGAGTCCGGCATAGCATCCAAGTAGGATTTTAGTCGACAAGAGTCCGGCATAGCATCCAAGTAGGATTTTAGTCGGTAAGAGTCCGGCAGAGCACCCAAGTAGGATTTTAGTCGGTAAGAGTCCGGCATAGCATCCAAGTAGGACTTTAGTCGGTAAGAGTCTGGTATAGCATCCAAGCAGGATATTAGTCAGTAAGAGTCCGGCATAGCATCCAAGTAGGATTTTAGTCGGCAAGAGTCCGGCATAGCATCCAAGTAGGATTTTAGTCGGTAAGAGTCCGGCATAGCATCCTAGTAGGATTTTAGTCGGTAAGAGTCCGGCATAGCATCCAAGTAGGACTTTAGTCGGTAAGAGTCCGGCATAGCATCCAAGTAGGACTTTAGTCGGTAAGAGTCCGGCATAGCATCCAAGTAGGACTTTAGTCGGTAAGAGTCCGGCATAGCATCCAAGTAGGATTTTAGTCAGCAAGAGTCCGGCATAGCACCCAAGTAGGATTTTAGTCGGTAAGAGTCCAGCATAGCATCCAAGTAGGACTTTAGTCGGTAAGAGTCCAGCATAGCATCGAAGTAGGATTTCCACACGTCAAAAGAAGTACCAGAATTAATCGAGTACAACCAAACTTTTTTTCCTCTACATAATTATTAGTGAATTCCTCCGAGAATATGATCATTTCGTAATGTAATTGTTCAAAAAATATCTGAGTAGATTTTAATCAGTAAAGCAATCATCTTTTCCTTGAGGAATATCATTTCAGGTAAGTAGGTATAATTATTAGGTATTTATAGAGGCCACAACCGATTTAAGAATATAATTTTGCGGCACATTGTTGCAAGATGAATAAAATAGATAAATAAAAAAAATAGTGTGGGATGTCTTTTACTTATAAAATGCCACCTAGTACAAATCAAGCTAAAATAAGCTTGTGTTATTTTAAGTAACAAAGTGAAGCATATGTACTTAAACCATTCCTGGGGTCATCCTTCCGAGGGTTATTGCGGGGCTTCCAACCGTAGGCATTATGTAGAAAACGTGTAGTTTTTAGTCGGTAGGAGTAGTTCGTCATAGCATCCCTGTAGGATTTTCCACACGTTAAAAAAAAAGATAAGTACGTGCTTTGGAAGGCACGTTAAGGCTTGTATATTCGAAAGAGACTCATCTTGGGGTGTACTTTATACTAGAAAATATTCTTTGATACTCTTGCTTTTTTAACGTTTCAAAACACGATTAGGAATACTTTGTTCGATCGAAATCGCTCTCGAAAAATGAGAAAATTGCAAAAGTCTTAAAATCAAAATCAAAATCAAAAATATATTTATTTCATATAGGCATTATACAGATGCGCTTGCAAAACGTCCAGAATACAAAACAAAAACTCTACCACCAGTTCACAACGCGACCCACCTGAGAAGAACTGGCAAGAAACTCAGCGGGTTGTTCTTTTTTTTGCTCTATTTACAATTTTAAAGAATCTAAAAACTAGGCATTTTAACAATTTTTTTGAGAATCCAGCAGAGCAGGTCATTTCCAGGCTTCCTTATCCAACAAATAATCATTGATTGTATAGTAGCCCCTGCAGTTCAATTTACTTTTAACAGATCTTTTAAACTTATTAAGGGACATACTTTTAATTTCGTCTGGAAGCCTGTTGTAAAAGCGTATACAGTTACCCATGAAAGAATTGCTGGTTTTGTGCAATCTGCTATGAAAAACAGCAAGGTTATTTTTATTTCTAGTGTTGACATTGTGTCTATCACTTAACTTAGCAAAACTATGTAGATTTCTTTGTACATACATAAGGTTTTCAAAAATATATTGTGATGCTACAGTAAGAATATTAACCTCTTTGAATTTTTCGCGCAGAGAGACCCTTGGACCTAGTCTAAATATAGCTCTTATGGCCCGCTTTTGTAAAATAAAAATTTTATTTATATCTGCAGCATTGCCCCACAGTAGAATACCATAAGACATTATACTGTGAAAGTAACTGAAATAAACTATTCTAGCCGTATCTACATCAGTCAAGTGCCTTATTTTTTGTACAGCAAATGCTGCTGAACTTAATCTACTAGCTTTTTTTTTTTTTTTTTGTTTAACGTGAGAGAAAATCCTCATGGATGTTATGCCGGACTCCTACCGACTAAAAAACCTCACGTCACGCCCAACAGTCTATGGTTGGGAGCCCCGGGTAAACCCTCGGAAGGATGTCCCAGGACTAATCTACTAGCTAGTTTTACAATATGTGGACCCCATTGTAAACCAGCATCAACCGTTAACCCTAGGAATGTGGTTTGTTCCACAAGTTCCAACTCTCGACCATTAAGTTGAACATTGGTTTCTGACTGTGCTACATTAGGCAAGGTAAATTTAACACATTTAGTTTAAGATTGTTAGTGTTAAACCAATGACTCTTAACAATTAATTTACTTTTTTAACTTAATAAATGAATTTAATCGTCATAAAAACTTGTCATAAAATCTATATATATACCTAGGTCTTTAGAACAATATTTTACGGTTAGATTTTTTTTTTAAATTTTATAAAAGTAGTATAATGTATTAGAATCGAATGAAATCCTGCCAAAAGCGTACGCTGCAATCCTTCAAATCGCCTTAGGATTTGTCAAGGTCGAATATTGCAGCCTTAAGCCGTTGTTCCCAGTTGCCACTAAAATAGCAGTCATTAAGTCAAGTTGAAGACTTTTATGGGCGGCTTGAAAAGTTTCAACAGCGGGCAGTCACAACCTGGGCCTGTCCATTTCAACACGGCTCACCACCTATTACTTTATTTAAAATAAAAGGTGAAATGGTGGACAAATAATATGCCTCTGCCTACACCTTCGGGGAAGAAGTCGTGATTATATGTATGTATTGGATACTGACGGTGCAGGAAAACCTGATACATTACAAGGTGGTCACCTTTAAACCTACTTCTGGATCTCAAGTCCCAGACACCAATACCTACAGTCTTCGCTAGCTCGCTATGGATCTGGCACCTGCACAGTGAATCTATGGAAAGCTGAGAATTCAGTCTCGGAGTTGGTTATTTCTTATGGTGCAATTTCACTGGTCGTTAAATCGTTCGGTATACAACATACGGGGAGTCCCCGCATGCGAGATAACAACCAATGAAAGTGAACTAGTCGATACGCGTTCGGGGCTCCCCGCATGCTTTATACCGACCGTTATATCGACCAATGAAATTCATCGGTCGATATACGGCATGCGGGTAGTGAGTCAAATACTTTTCATTATTCAATTTATTTGTGAGAGCTTGTTGGGTTAAAAAGACTCTGTGTGAAATGGTTAATAAAGGAAATAACACACAGACAGTTAAAATTGCTTCACATAACATTAATTGTTGATCTATGGATCAATAATTCATGTTATGCTATGCTAGGCTATGCTACACAGCTACACTCCGCATGCGGACCCTATCGCCTAATGAAAACGGTTCCCCGAATGCGGGCCCTGTGGCATGCGTTTTGGAAATCTCCCGCACCCCGCGTGCGGTCCCTATAGACTAATGAAAATGCCATTACTCAGTTTCAAACTCTTTAGTCAATAGCATACTAGTACCTTTCTCAGTTCAGTTGCTCGAGTATAATAGATGGTGGATTCCATTTACCCCTAAGGGAATCCTCAGGTTACAGTTTGCCCGCTGGCTGCTATTAATATTTATTAAGTTCCCAACAGCTTGGCCTCATGCCAGAATTGGTTTCCTGACGAAGTTATTCTACATTTAAGAAAACATTCTGGAATAAAAATACGTTTTGTAATAACCATATTTAACTCAACGTTGTTTTGGTTCTGTTAGAGTTAAGGTATTTTGATTGTCCTGTTGCTCGTTACAGGACACTAAATCAACTGATTTAGTGTTCTGTAAACGATAACTGCGCTGCAGTAACAAAGCACTGCACTAAGCAACTTTTGCTATGGTTGGACAGAGAATTTTCGTACTTCGAAAGGCACTTTAAGCTCTTGGTTCTGGTTGTCTTTAACTTGGCAGTCGTTAAGCCCAGTTGAAAGTCTTAAGGTGGGAACAAATTCGGACGCGTCCGTCAGCCGCGGCTGACACAAGCAAGCCAGCTTGTATCTGAATAGTACAAATAAATGAAACTGTGCACACTATCGGTCATAAGTAGCGGACGTGACCTTGTGCTGTCCTTGAGCGCACGGACGTCCGAATAGAATCTGGCCGGCTGGATATTTTTGCTGCCGCGGACGCTTTATGAACAATCGTGCACATTATTAAGCCGCGTCCGTCAGCCGCGGCTGACGGACGCGTCCGATAATTTGTTCCCACCTTTATGGGCGACATGAAATTTCAATATAAGATGACCGTTTTCGGACTTCTATTTACAAGAGTTTCCTGATTTCTGAAAGCATGGGAAGCGATTGGTCGCACCTGCCAAGAACATAGTAGTCTTTAAGCGAAACTGAAGCCAGTTTGAAAAATTTATAATTCATTGACCGTGGCTCCATTGACAGATCCGAGTGATGTGTGGCAGGTATCTCTCGCTCCCCTTCTTTATTTATTGTTCTTCAGTGAATTTCTGCTATTTAACGCCAAATTTCATGACTTATCTCAACAGTCATAAACAACAAAGCATATCTATCTTATACACTACAACATAAAAACTTATTTATACGAAACCCCTAAACACTTCTCAGACAAGTGACAATTAGATAAGAAGGCCATCCTTAAGCAAAAAATATCGTAATCACAATCGAAGGGTTCGCACCTTCGTCACAGTGGGGAAAAACGCTAACAAAACGAATAGAATAGAAAACCAATCGTTCGACAAATTCGCCTCGACCCTAACCGCAGTGGTTCGACATTGAATACCAATGGAATAATTTGACGAAATCTCGTGTACCGTATATTATTCGTTGATCCGACTGTATTTGGACTTGTACAGACGAGCAACCTTTGCGTTTCTATAATATTACTGCGGCTGTAATAAACTTGTGCACTGTTGAATTAAAAGCTGTAATTTTGTGTCTAACCGACATGGTTCACTACAAACAGATATTAAAGATTCCCATAATACTGTACTACATACAGCAAAATATGAAAAAAAATTCCTGACACTATAATTGTAGATAGTTTAGGTATGCGGATAATTTATGATATAAAATGCTTAATTATTTACATAATTTTATTTAGATTTGACTTCGGCACGATTGAAATTAGAGTGCCTACTTGTCAATAAACAGTATAGCAAATAGTTCGTAAGTAATTTGTGACTTTTTTTAAAAAGACTACATTGAACTTTATAATTAAACCATTCAATACTTCTGAAACATTGTGGGACCCTGATTTTTACTTCAGATCTACAATAGTCTTTTAAAGAGTGAATGGTTACTGGCAAAGCAACTTTCAGTCGCCCCGAAGTCGCCCGCTTACACAATTCCCTGAGGAGCCTTGGAAATTCGCAGTATGTTCTCACTATCCGCAATGAATACTAACAGGTCCTTTGAAAGAATACGTATACAGATTAAGAATGTGTCTGCACGTTTCGTATTGATGTATCAATGAAACTTCCCAACTTGGTCGGATAGCTCCGCATTCATTAACAGTAACCATATTTAGGTTACTTACAGCTGTTTTTATGAGAGAAAAAAAGTTTTTATTCGTCTTTAAATTTGTCGTAAATTAAGTTATATTATACTAATATACACGCATGATAATAATAAAAATGTACTATAATAGAGTGCTATTAACCCTTTAAATGTTATAAACTGAGTTTTATATTTTGTAATGTATAATAACTTACTTTACGACTGCAAAATTATGTTGCTTACTATGTAGCCCGTCTGCTATGCCACTAAGAGAGTTTTTGACCCCCAAAGGGGTATTTTGAGGGAACATTTGTTTAGTCTTATTGGTCACACACACATTCAAGTTTTGTATGAACATACCGTGTTTTTAGTGCAGGTGACAGAATTGAACACTAATCATTTGTGTGGAGTTTTCAGCCAGGCTGAAAGGTTCTTGTAATGGTGACTACGTATAGTAAAGTACATTGGTCTTCCGCAAAGGGAACACATAACATCACGCCTGTTTCCCCAACGGGGTAGGCAGAGACTATGGCTTTCCACTTGCTACGATCCTGGCAAACAACTTTCGCTTCTTCAACTTTCATAAGGTATCGGTTAAGGGTACTCTTGACCTGGCCTTTTCTCAGAAGATTATCGATTTTATCGACTTGAGTATGCCGAGGTCGAACCCTACCAGTTTGCCCATTCACTCTCGCCTCATAAATCTGTTTCGTTAGCCTATTTCCATCCATTCTCTCCACGTGTCCAAACCATCTGAGCATCCCTTTCTCTATCTTAGTCACTACATCTTCTGTCATGCCGCAATGTTCCCTTATCACACTACTATTTACTTTATCCCTCAATGTCACTCCAGCTATACTTCGCAAACTTCTCATTTCCACTGCATTAATTTTAGTTTCATGCTTCTCCTGCCACACAGGAGGACACAGTCGGCCTAATAAAGATTTTAGAAGCCAGTTTGGACGTGGGTGGCACTAGAACTCATTAGTGTGGTCATCTTCAGGGTAAGCTATGCCCAGCAGTGGACGGATGGAAATCGATTGAGATGATTAAATGATGAAGTCGGTTTAGATTGTTTAAAAGTCAACAGTATTTACGTACGTACGATTATATTGGAAAAGATCGAATTTAAAGAATTTAATGTTCCCACATTATGTATACAAAGAAAAATTTGAATTTCAAATGCGGGAAGACGGGAGGTTATTTAAATATTGAGCACGGTACAGGCTGCTGTTTAATCGATCGAGAAAAACACATGTACATTGTGAAATTTTAAGTTTCATGTGGGAAATGCTCTCGTTGGGAGTAATTTTGACTTTTAGGATAAAATGATTTTTTTTCTAGCATCCTTAGCGTCTGTGGCTTTTAAATTCTACCTGTATCTAACTATATTATAATAATGCGAAAGCCCATGTAGCGACGGGCCTCTAGTGGCAACGTAAAAGAGTGCAAAATGTTGTCACCCCAAATTCATTCCGAAGGTGTCGTAAGAGGCGACTAAGGGAACACTTACGTAAACTGTACCATTGCGTAGATAACGAAATCTCAAAATGAAACCCAGTTGTCAGTAAAATGACAATCGTTAAGTCAAATTGAATGCCTAAAAGGGCGGCCTGAAACATCTCATGATTTGCACCTGTCCATTTCAACACCCCAATAGGCTCACCACCTACATTTTCAAGCCGCCCCTTAAAGCCCTCAACCGGGCCAAAAGATTGGCATTTTACTGACAACGTAGTTTCATTTCGTGTTTTCTTTCTCTACGCAATGGATCGTTTTGTGATAGCGTTCCCTTAGTCGCCTCTTACTTTCAAAATACTTATTCACGATAAGTGGTCTATTTTTGTTGGTCGCTACCAGCAGCTTTAATATGACTTTTTACTTCCAACATTGTTCACTCAGAGTGAAGTCTCATCTCGACAGTGAGTAATAAACCTCGCATGCACTCTCATTTTTATAAACCACTTCGCAACAACCCTTTATTTCGTTTCAGAAAACTTCACATTAGGAAGTTAAATTATGCTGCAGCCAAAATTCCCCCCAAAACAGTACTAGACAAAGCCTTTTTTGTAATAATTATGGCCTTATGATACTGTTATACCCATAGATTTAGACCGAACAATTCTAAATCTATGGTTATACCAAAGAAAACAATAATATAATAGTTTTAGATACTAAGAGACTAAATTAAGCGAATTAGCTAAAAAATGGGAAAGAGTCACTACGAGTTGGTACTACGAGTACACTTATTGCAAATCGAAAGTCTGAACTGCCCAAAGAAATTTTAAAAAAGGTGCACTGTATCTTGTTAGTCAGGAGAGAATATGGCGAATTTTATTTCAGTATTTGTTTTTCATAAATATTCACTTTTAATGATTTAATAAAAATAAGTTGTTTACCCAGCAAAAAAATTCAATTACTTATAATATCTTTCAAATAAATAGATTTCAACAATTTGCAAGTTTCTACGAATGTAAATAAATAGATAGTTAATTCTATATTGACACAGTTCTACGAAACTAAAAGCAAATTTTTAAGTAAAGCTTACCTTTAAAAGCATTTATTTTTATGAATTTAAATAAACATCAAAATTTTAATACCTGCACAAATTAAAAAACAAATTTGCAGTGTGTTCTTATTCTAATTTCAAATGAAAACAAAGACTGTTTTAAAAGGTTTTTTTTATAAGAAAGGCTTTTCTACAAATTAAAAAAAATGCAACTGGAATCTTTCTAGGTTTGAAATTTATTGCTGGCTGGATGGAACATTTTAAAAATAAAAATGAGAGCTGCAATAAAAATAATTAAATATTTAAATTAAGAATTGGATAAAGCCCGAGCCCACATCAGAGACACGATTGTCGACCATAACACCGCGCAGGCTATAGTTCGAATTGAATCAAAAAGAAACCCCACGCAGCCATTACTGCATCACACTTAACGATCTTAGTAGAAGCAATGTAAAAAGGTTTGTTGATTGTATTAGTAGATTGTCTTTCTCTGAAATCTCTAATATAGAAAGCACAGAACAGGCTTTCAATTTCTTTTATGACGAGCTAACTATATTTCACAAACGGCACCGGCAGTACGGTTTTCGTCACGGTCGCTCGACGGGCGATCTTCTCGTGTGCCTCACACACCGATGGGCGACGGCTATCGAGAGTAAGGGCGAGGCTCTAGCAGTGAGCCTCGACATTTCTAAAGCCTTTGACCGGGTCTGGCACCGTGGTCTTCTTAAAAAATTGCCCTCCTACGGACTGACCGAGAGATTATGCGGATGGGTATCCAGTTTTTTGGCCGATAGAAGCATCAGGGCTGTTGTCGACGGCAGCTGTTCTGACTGCATGGCCATAAACGCTGGAGTACCGCAAGGCTCAGTGTTGTCCCCTACCCTGTTTTTGCTGCATATCAATGACATGTTGTCTATTGACGGCATTCATTGTTATGCGGACGACAGTACAGGGGACACTTGTTACACAGGCCGCCCCGGTATCTCTCGGGATGCAGTGGAAGAAAGTCGTGAACAGCTTGTGTCTGAAATCGAGGCTACTCTTACTAGAGTGTCCGATTGGGGTAGACAAAACCTTGTCCAGTTCAATCCCTCCAAGACACAGGCGTGTTTCTTCACCGCTAAGAAAGCCCCAATTACTGTAGCGCCACGATTCCAGGGCACATCTCTTTCCATCTCTAAAAGTATAGGGATCCTTGGTGTTGACATCTCCAGTGATGTTCAGTTCCGCAGTCATTTGGAGGACAAGGCCAGGCTGGCGTCCAAGAAGCTCGGTGTGCTCAACAGGGCGCGGCGGTACTTTACTGCGGCGCAAACACTGCTTCTCTATAAGTCGCAAGTGCGGCCACACATGGAGTACTGCTGTCACCTCTGGGCGGGGGCACCTGAATATCAGCTTCGCCCATTTGGCTCGGTGCAGAGGCGAGCTGTGAGAGTTGTCAACGATCCTATACTGACAGGTGGTGTGGAACCTCTTCGCGACAGGAGAGACTTTGCCTCCTTATGCGTGTTCTACCGCCTGTACAATGGTACGTGCTCTGAGGAATTGTTTGACATGATGCCCACGGCTACCTTCTATCATCGCACCGCTCGCCATAGACAGGGATTTCATCCTCACACCCTACGTCCGGAGCGTTTGAGCACGGTTAGATCCGGTAGGGGTTTTCTTCCGCGCACGCTTAGGTTGTGGAATGAACTTCCTGCCTCGGTTTTCCCAAACGCCTACAGTATGGGGTTCTTCAAAAGGGGTCTAAGAAGGTTTTTACAGGGTCGGCAGCGCGAGTGTGGCGCCTCTGGTGTTGCAAACGTTCATAGGCTGCGGTGACTACCAGTCCTTCTGGTGGGCCGTATGCTTGTCTGCCACCTTAGTGGTATAAAAAAAAAAAAACAAACTACGTTTTCCCGGTTTTCCCATTAAAAAAATTAAAGTAAGTCTGGAACTTGTAATCCAAGTGGATAACAAAAGGTCTCAAAATTAGCTGCAAAACTAAACGTGCACATTAACTTAAATAAACAAGAAGCCATGAGATCGTACTCACCCGACTGCCCCTCTCTAACACGTTTATTGTGAAAGTTCATTCGATTGACGTTGTAATTTTTTTTTATTTCGTACTTTGAACAGATGATCCACGTGACCTAGTGATGTAGTTTAATGCGACAGAGTCACAGACTACAGACAATGTCTCGACATAAGCCCCTCTGCACTCTATTTTATAGAGAGGGGCTAAAATTAAGAAAATAAAAGAAAATATAATAACTATTCAAAAATAATGAATAAATGTGTAAACTCTGTCCAGTTGTTACATAATCTGTCATCGGACTGACCCACAGAGTACATTTTATATTATGGACTGACCCTTGCCTTACACTGAAAATCCGATCGTTCCAATTTTCATCGTCAACCGAATTAATTACAAAGTTCATTTATTTAAACTTTATTACTGTTTAATCCAAATAGATTGAACACAAAAATATAGCTTTTAATTTTTGATTAGTTAGTTAGTTAGTTATACTTTATTGCAACACCAAAATACATTTTACAAACATTGGCAATGTTATACATAATTGGTTTTACAATATGCGGCCTTATCGCACAGAGGCAACTTCTTACAGGCAACCTAACAAAAAATAGAGTTTTTTTTACTTATTATTAGATTAGTTACTACTTATTATAGAGATTAATTACAAATCAATCAATCAAATCAGTCTATAGCAATTAATTGCTAGACCATGCAGGATTTTCCTCACCTCGTTGTTGTGGCGTAAATAAGGATACGCCTACCAACACCACAACAACAGTAACTAAAAATCGCATAGAAAATTTCAGGGTTTTTTTTAACGTGTGGAAAATCCTACATGGATGCTATGTCAAACAGGTGTTTGGTCGGTAGGTACCGACTAAAAACCACACATATCCTACCCAACAGCATATGGTTGGGAGCCCCGGCTAAGCCCTCGGAAGGATACCCCAGGACTCCCAACAGACCTACAGCTACCACTGCGGCCTTCTTACCTAGGGCGGCGGCGGAGGGGGGGGGGGGGGGGGTTGTGCTATCCCGCGACTTTGGGGAGTTGTTTGGGTGTTATCCCGCTTCTTGGGGGGCGTGCATGACCACCATTTTTTGTCTCCGGTGAGATTCCGTGGTTGCATTTTGACCTATAAACCAACGAGGCTATCTAATCAAAAAGGACCCGTTTTGGGTAGAAAAGAAACGTAAAATATGATAGGCAGAGGTCCAGGTCCATCATCACGCCTTTATCCACGTAATACGTTGTGAGCCATATTGCCGTGTTTAAATCGACAGGCGCAGGTTGTGACTGCCTGCTGTTGAAATAAAGCCTTCAACTTGGTTTAACGACTGCCATTTTACTGGCAACCGGGACCAACGGCTTAACGTGCCTTCTGAAGCACGGAAACGCTCAAATAAATGTCACAAAGTGATCACATGGATGGTCACCCATCCATGGACCGGCCATAGTGAAAGTTGCTTACTGCAGTGATCGTTTACAGAACACTGAGTCCGCGGGGCCACGAGCGCTTCAAATAGGTAGAATAAAGGATAGGCAGAGACAGCATGAAATCTTGATTTGAGTTACAAAGTAATCTATTTCATGAAAGAAAAACATATTACCTATGCTAGTCAAGTCACGAATATCAAAATGTTAGACAGTTTTTTGATAGTTTATTATGTCAGCTTTCTTCTTCTTTACAATAATAAAAAATATAATATACTCAACCTTTCATATTTTATTTACTAGGCTTTTTCCAACTGTAAAATTCCAACTTATTTCTAACTACAATTTTACGAAAAATACCGTTGAACATGAATCTAAGGTGGCCTTTGAATTCTAATAGACTATTTCAGTCAGTGTCTAAGAATACGTTACAGCTTAAACAAGAAAATATAATAAAGTATTATTTGAATGCCTTTTTTTCTTTTTTTTTTTTTTTACGTGTGGAAATCCTACATGGATGCTATGCCGGACTCCTACCGACTAAAACCACACGATGCCCTACAACTGTCTACGGCCGGGAGTCCCGGGTAAGCCCTCGGAAGGATGTCCCAGGGCTCTCGGCAGACTTTGGCGAACACTTCAACCTCGCCTATGGGGTTCGGGTGCTATCCCGCGTCTGGGTAGTTGGTTCGGGTGTTAACCCGCTACTAGGGAAAGGGGGGGGGGGGGATTTGTGTACTGTCCCACCACTATCACCACTATGAGGGGCAAAGAGATATTCGCCATCGTCTTGGCCTGCTTCTGTACGAACGGCGAGCAGCCAGCCCACCGTTCTCAGGCCCCCGGTCATGGAGGTCGGTAGTCTTGGCCGTATAGCAGCCTGCGACGACCTCGCCGCCGACTGCGGAACTCGGGAGGGAGATCCCTCTCACGGTCCCTCCCCGCCACCTCTTTTTGAAGCATAACTTGCTCGCAAAAAGATGCAGCGGCATCCGACTTGCTTCCGCTAGAGACCATAGCTTTCACCATGGTCTCCAGTGTGAGAACGTCGACGCCCAGGCCCACAACGAGGTCTCGGCGCTGTAGCGCCCATGCTGAGCACTCCACCAGAGTATGCAGCGCCGTGTCCTCGCTGCAGTCATCGCAGTGCTGACACTCGGGTGTTACCTCCCTATGTATGCGCCACAGATACTTACCGAAACACCCGTGTCCGGTAAGCATCTGTGACACCCGATAGGTGAGGCTACCATGACATCTCTCCAGCCACTCCTCCATGACCGGCTTTACCGCCTCAATAGTGGTGAGCCCCCATTTTGGTTGCTCAAGTCGTAACTTCCATGTTTCCATGAGCTCCTGGCGGAGCAGGGATCGCTGAGCCTCTATTTCTCTAGACTCAGGCCTGTGGTCCCGCTCCAGCGCCTCCTTGCGCCACTGATAAAGCAACGCAAGGGCTCTCGCTTCCAGGTCCCATGGAGGGGTCCCGGCTAGGAGACATGCCGCCTCGACAGAGATCGTGCGGTACCCTCTAATCACCCTGACGGCCATTGCCTTCAGCGGGCTATGTAGTCTAGCCACATTGCGGGCCGTCAGGGTTTCTGCCCATATAGGCGCCCCGTATAGGGCCATACTCCGCACGATCCCGAGGTATAGTCTCCTGCAGGGAGCGTTGGGTCCCCTTATGTTGGGCAACAACCGCGAAAGTGCAGCTGTTGCCCCTCTCAGCTTTGGGACCAAACTTCGAAAGTGGTGTTCGAAGTTCCATCGGCTATCGAGTACAAGCCCCAGGTACTTCATTGAGGGCTCGATGCCGATGCTAACGCCCCCTACTTGTATGCTAGATCCTGTCGGCGGCCCCTTCCGAGGCCCGTGGAAGCACAGGGCTTCGGATTTGTGAAGGGCCACCTCCAGACCCAGCCGCCGTATTCGCCCCACGACTTGAGCAACCCCTGCCGTGGCCTTTAGGGCTGCTTCTCGGTGCGTTGCACCACGCGCCGTAACGAGGGTATCGTCGGCGTAGCACGTTACGCCGACACCTCTGAGCAACGAGCCGCGAAGCACCCAATCGTAGCCGATGTTCCACAGGAGCGGACCTAAGACCGACCCCTGTGGAACACCGCACGACACGTCTCGCCGCCCCGGCCCTAGCCAACTTGTGTAAGCTATGGCTCTCTCGAACAAATAAGCCCCGACAATGCGACGGAGGTAGAGAGGCACTCTGTGATAAATGAGCGCCTCCCTAACGCAGCTCCAGGGCAAGGTGTTGAAGGCGTTGGCGATGTCAAGAGACACCGCCATCACCACCTCGCCCCGCGATGTAGCTTCCACCGCCAGGCTCCTGACACGCATGATCGCGTCCACAGTGGAGCGCCCCCGACGGAAACCGAATTGGTTATCCGCCAGATCTGGCCCCACACGTGTGAGATGCCCGACGAGGCGCTCAGCAATGATACGCTCAAAGAGCTTACATACCTCGTCGAAATATTTTTTGAATGCCTATTACAAAGGCATCCTGTAGACATTTTTATGAACAACTAGACGACGTCACGTGTTTTCACCTACGTAGCTCCCGTTCCCGTGGGAATATGGAAATAAAATATAACCTATGTTCACCTGAAAGAGTGAGCTTCCTAATAGCGAAAGTGCCACGATAGTCTGTGCTACGGGATGGTGTTAAAAGCGTTCATAATGTCCAGTCCACTTTCTAAAATATTTATTTTGTTTTAACTTTTTAACAAAAGTTATGTCTAAATTCCCAATGGTTTTTCTCTGATAACCAGTTAGGTACTGGTAAATAAAATTGATAAATGTTCATGGGGGGGAGGGGGAGTTAAGGGGCGTCGTATAATAAACATACGGCCACATCTTTTTTTACGTAGGTATATCTCTAATAGTACAGTCAAATACTGTTTAAAAAATTGCCCTAAATCTAAGAAATCTAAAGAAAGATTATCTAAATAGGTTACGGATATACCTATGTAAATTTGGAGGCAACAAAACATTTTCTACCAGATTTTTTTTTCTCATACTTATATTTTACGTCCATAAAGAATGGAGTCACTTCACCTTTTTTAATGAAGCTCACATCCTTATTTAGTAACCATTCATCAAAAATATAGGTAAATTTTTGTTATTTGAAGGTGAATGAGTAGATATTATGTTAGGTAAGTACTTCTATCTTAAAGTGGCTTCTCAGTCTAAACATCTTAATTGAGAATTCTCTTGAATCTTTTTGTATTATTTAGGAATTACGTAGGGTACCTTTTCTACGCACGATCTCCGTCCTATCCTACTGGAAATTATGACCCTACAAAAACTTTAATAAGACACTTCAATCTAAATCATTGAATATGATTTCTTAAAAGAGAGAGCATCAATCGCTTTGTGGCGACCGCAACATAGCAAAGATCAATAGAAGTACATCGCAATATCAAAGTTCTTACGACTAATAACCATAGAGTATAAATATATACTAGTAAATACCATAATTAAGACGGAAATCCTGCATCGCGATACCAAAGTTCTCGCGACGATGAATGATGTAAACCACAGTCCAACATCAACCGTTGTTCTTCGGCCCCCAAAGGCGGTAACCTCGCCTAACCGGTGGATCCTCCTTTTGTGTGTTGGAGGAACATTACCACCCCTTCCTCCACAGCTTTGACAAATCGTGTCCGTTCTGACGGACACGATATTTTTATAGAACATCGCCAAATTATTTAAGCAACAGCTTATTTTTCGAATGTATTCATTGAGTGACTCCCTGGTCGTAAATCCAAATTTAAATGTTTAAATAAAAAAAAAATGCTAGGAAAGCTCAGGGCGCCGATTCTCGACCACACGACGTGAATGCGTGGACGCAAATTTACGGGTGAAACGTCGTCCGTCTCATGTTCGCCGTTCCCAAATATGACCGGATGGTATACCCGCGGTGGTACTGAAGCAGTGTGGTCCAGAGTTGTGTCCGGTACTTACACGTCTTTTCACGCTTTCATATTCCAAGCAACAAGTCCCGGCGTCGTGGAAGATCGCGTATGTGCATCCTGTGCCCAAGAAGGGTGACAGGACCGACCCGGCCAATTATAGGCCTATAGCCGTCACCTCCCTTTTATCTAAGGTGATGGAGCGTGTAATTAATACACAGCTCCTGAGGTACCTAGAGGAACACGACCTGTTCAGTGACCGGCAGTACGGTTTCCGTCACGGTCGCTCGACGGGCGATCTTCTGGTGTGCCTCACACACCGATGGGCGACGGCTATCGAGAGTAAGGGCGAGGCTCTAGCAGTAAGCCTTGACATATCTAAGGCCTTTGACCGGGTCTGGCACCGTGGTCTTATTACGAAATTGCCCTCATATGGACTGCCCGAGAGATTATGCGGATGGGTGTCTAGCTTCCTGGCCGGTAGAAGCATCAAGGCCGTCGTTGACGGCAGCTGTTCAGACTGCATGGCCATAAACGCTGGAGTACCGCAAGGCTCAGTGTTGTCCCCTACTCTGTTTCTGCTGCATATCAATGACATGTTGTCTATTGACGGCATTCATTGTTATGCGGACGACAGTACGGGGGACACTTGTTACACGGGCCGCCCCGGTATCTCTCGGGACACAGTGAAG
Source organism: Miltochrista miniata (assembly GCA_933228765.1). Taxonomy (NCBI): domain Eukaryota; kingdom Metazoa; phylum Arthropoda; class Insecta; order Lepidoptera; family Erebidae; genus Miltochrista; species Miltochrista miniata. The sequence continues at coordinate 24,213,291 of OW121768.1, forward strand.
GAAAATCGTGAACAGCTTGTGTCTGAAATCGAGGCTACTCTTACTAGAGTGTCCGATTGGGGTGGACAAAATCTTGTCCAGTTCAACCCTTCCAAGACACAAGCGTGTTTTTTCACCGCTAAACAAACCCCAATTACTGTAGCGCCGCTATTTCAGGGCACATCTCTTTCCATCTCCAAAAGTATAGGGATCCTTGGCGTTGACATCTCCAGTGACGTTCAGATCCGTAGTCATTTGGAGGACAAGGCTAAGCTGGCGTCCAAGAAGCTAGGTGTGCTCAACAGGGCGCGGCGGTACTTCACTGCTGCGCAAACACTGCTTCTGTATAAGTCGCAAGTGCGGCCGCACATGGAGTACTGCTGTCACCTTTGGGCGGGGGCACCTGAATATCAGCTTTGTCCATTTGACTCGGTGCAAAGACGCGCTATAAGAGTTGTCAACGATCCTATACTTACAAGTGGTGTGGAACCTCTTCGCGACAGGAGAGACTTTGCCTCCTTATGCGTGTTCTACCGACTGTACAATGGTATGTGCTCTGAGGAATTGTTTGATATGATGCCCACGGCTACGTTCTATCACCGCACCGCTCGCCACAGACAGGGAGTTCATCCTCACACTCTGCGTCCGGAGCGTTCCAGCACGGTTAGATCCGATAGGGGTTTTCTTCCGCGCACGCTTAGGTTGTGGAATGATCTCCCTGCCTCGGTTTTCCCAATCGCCTACAGTATGGGGTTCTTCAAAAGGGGTCTTAGAAGGTTTTTGCAGGGTCGGCAGCGCAAGTGTGGCGCCTCTGGTGTTGCAAACGTTCATAGGCTGCGGTGACCACCGGTCCTTCTGGTGGGCCGTATGCTTGTCTGCCACCTTAGTGGTATAAAAAAAAAAAAAAAAAAAAAAAAAGCGACGCGTCACCCGCCGATTTCCGTCCACGCATTCATGTCGTGTGAAGCGAGAATCGGTGCCCAGGGGGTTTACCACTGGTGACCGAAATTCATTTGATAATTTGACGTGTGACCGAAAAAACGTTAGGCCATTCTACTACTGATCGAATGAACAATTGACCAAAAGAGGTTTTATCGAACAAACATTTGGTATTTTTACTACTGATCGGATGAACGCAGCCCCTGTTAAAATATTCTTTAGCCAACTGTTCGCTTGAAGCTCAGGATACCTAGATAGTCTAGATACGTTGTTTAGAAACGGTCAATTTTTAACACAGTTAGGAACCTAAAGTGCAAGTGCTGAAGTGAATTGTAGTCTATTAAATAATATAAAACAGTGGGTGTAAAGTGCTTTTAAGTGCAAGAGTTAAGTCCGGTTTCCATTGCGAGCTGAGCGGTCCCGTTAATGAATCCGTTCAGTAAACTGCTTACTTGTTTTCCCGTCACCGCACTACAGTTTACTGAAAGTTGTGAGTGAAACGGAGACATTAATGGGTTCGCACAGCTCGCACAGGGTACCGGCATTTAAAGGTATTGGGGCTTACCATCCGGCTGAGCTGGTCCAAATCGCGATCCTAATAAAAAAGAAAGAAAACATAAGTTAGATACAGTTTTAAGGACATAATGAAGTCAGGTGTTACATGGGGGAAATTCATTATACAACACTTAAAAAATGGGAGGGAGAGGAACCTACTACAAACCCGAAAAAAAACACGTTATCTTTCAGTCGGTTAACGAATCAGCTTCACAAGCCACTCGCTTAGGCTGGGCGTGCATCTCTTTCGTTTGTTCCGCGCTCTCGCTCGCACACTCGACTCAGGAGGAACGTGACACTTTTTCACGCGTGCAGCTGGCCATCATCACTGCACTCACGAAAAGGTATCACGGTGACTTCATACGGTTATCTCAAACGTACAGCATAAGGTGGTGGTACGAGCTGGTGAAGAATAATGCAGAAACAGCAGTCTGGTGTAGCAAACGTCTGTAGGCTGCGGTGACCACTTTTCAAGAGGTATATCATTTCCTTAGAAATAAAATTATAAACTCGTTCGGTTTGCCTCGTTGGTCTAGTGGTTGAAATGTGCGACTGCGGTTGTGGGTTCGATTCCCACCGGAGACAAAAAAATATGTGATCCATAAATGATTATCACGAGACTCGGGGTGTTTCTGCAGTTACGTAGGCGTATTAAAAAATCCTTAACCAGTTACCAAAGCTACCAAACTCCGGTTTCATAGGAGGCCGAAGCGGATAAGTATGTACGAGTATTTAAAAGAATTATATAAGTTTTAATATCCGTGGTCTGATACCCATAACACAAGCAGGTTATTCCTAGCTTATTTTGGAATAAGATAGCGTTGTGTGAAAATGTCCGTGTAAGTATTTCTTTTATACCACTAAGGTGGCAGACAAGCATACGGCCCACCAGAAGGACCGGTGGTCACCGCAGCCTATGAACGCTTGCAACACCAGAGGCGCCACACTCGCTCTGCCGACCCTGTAAAAACCTTCTAAGACCCCTTTTGAAGAACCCCATACTGTAGGCGCTATCTTATTCTTTTTTTCTTCTTCTTTTTATTTTCATGGAGGTGTTGTAAAAAGTAAAATTGTTTTTAAATTTGATAGCCAGGTAACCTGTATTAATAAATATCTAGCTGAAGTCGATCTGATCTTCGCTAGTAAAAAAATTATACCTATATTCTCTTATGGGCGCGGCATTATCCAACCCTCCCCTACTCTTTCACGCTCTGAACGGATCGATTCAGTTCAGGAACATATTAGTGTGTGTCAATTATGTGGTTGTTTGATGCTCTTACACGTTTTAACTAATGTCTGACCGGATTTGGCTGATATGTGGGACAGGAATAGATTATAGCATGGGCGACTTTTTATCAAGGCAATAAGTTCGTATGGGAAGCGGGAACGGAAACAACATTCCACCCATGGGAGCCGCTGACGCCATCCAGGTTACTTCGTGTCTGTTTAATTTGGCCATTGTTTATAGTTGCTGATTTCTTTCATTTCATACAAATTCATTCAATGAGAAATTCTCTTTATAACATTTTAAGCAAATTCTTATACAGTAGAATATATTTCTAGCCTATAATTAATATCTATTACCCAATGTACGGCTCGTTAGTCAGGCGCCGCGCCAATTAGAAGTCAATTTTACAGAATTTGTTTCAGTTTTTTATGTTTTATGTAAAAAGTTATGTTATGAGTTTTAATTTTTCACAATAAGTTTTCATTTTTAAAATAGTTTTACACAATTTTATAATTATCTAAATTGAGAAAAACTAAAAAGAATTCTATCCGTTTTATTATTTTTACTTTTTAAACAAATACTATCTATCTATCTATCTTCACGCCTAATCCCTTGCGGGGTAGGCAGAAAGAACCGAGCGCCACACGGCACGGTCCATACACACCTCACTTGCTTCTTCAACTTTCATTTTTCTTTTCATGCATGCACGTCGGTTCCTACGGCTCTTGACACCACCTTCAACTAACACACGATTAATTTGGTCGTGGTAGGTGTGTCGTGGCCTTCCCCGACTCCTACGTCCATCCACTTTCGCGTTGTATATCTGTTTTGTCATTCTTTCATCTCCCATTCGTTCCACATGCCCGAACCATCGTAGCATGCCCTTCCTTACTTTAACACCGACACTCTCTTTCAGACCAACTCTCTTTCTTACATCTTCATTCCGAACGCGATCTGCGAGCGTTACTCCGCAGATTTTGCGTAGCGCGCGCATCTCGACCGCGTTTATTCTACTTTCATGCGTTTCCTGCCATACCCAACTCTCGCTTCCATACGTTAGCGTAGGTATCAGCACCGCATTGTGTACTGCGAGCTGGGCCTTTTGACTTAAGCCCTTGGTACCTAAAAGTTTGCCTAACGCTCCATTCACACTATTGCCCGCAGTTCATCGTTCATCATCAGTCCATCCCTGCTAAATGCACATCCAAGATATACAAACTCATCCACCTGTTCCAGCACTACATCATTTACAGTTATCCTGGCGTTCGTTCTGTCCTCTTCTCTTTCGAATACCATCACTTTCGTTTTAGTCGCGTTCAAATGTAAGCCTCTCATTAGACAATCATCTTTCATCGTTGTGACTAGTGACTGTAGTTCTGATGGCGATTCGGCTATGAGCACGGCATCATCTGCATACAGCAAACAGTTCACAAGTAAGTCACCCATTCGCAATCCAACATTCATCGATCTTACTCTCTTAAGACAATCGTCCAGGTACAGGACAAACAGCAGAGCCGACAGCACGCAGCCCTGTCTGACGCCAATGTTGACGTCAAACCAGGGAGACAGGCTGCCGCCCACCCGCACACATGCCGTACATCCCACATATGTAGACTGAAGCAGCGCACCATCAATCCCGTATCCTGGCAATATATCCCAGAGATCCTTCCGTACAACTCTGTCAAATGCTTTCTCCATGTCCACAAAACCGCAGAAAACCTTCCGGCCTACAGCCAGCTGCTTCTCTACAATGTTGAGGAGCGAGAAAACTTGGTCCATACATCCCCTTCCATTTCGGAAACCACCCTGCGCCTCCCACAGTAATCCGTTAGATTCCACCCTCATTCTCCTTTCAATAATTTTGCCATACACTTTAGCTGCTAGATCAAACTAATGGCCCTATAGTTGGCGCACTCCATACGTGAGCCCTTGCCTTTATACAAGGGCACGATGATAGCACGCCTCCAGTCCATTGGGACCCTTCCAGTCTTCCAGCATAGATTGCTCAATGACCAGAAGGCGTCCCGGACGCAAGGACCACCTAATTTGATCATTTCAGCAGATATCCTATCAATTCCCGAAGACTTTCGATTTTTCAAGCTTCGTATCGACCACTCAATCACTTCCAAAGTAATATCTCCGCTTGATGCTTGCACCGCAAGATCAGTCATCGACTCCCTCGCAATGCCCGCATCCGGGAGATATTCATACATTTCTCCAAAGTACTCATTCCACCGCTCTAACACCTCTAATGGGTCCGCAAGAATGTCCCCAGCTTTACTCTTTATCTTATCCATTCTGGAAACTGACGAACAGCTCCTCTCTTCATCTTCTTGAACTTCTTGACCTCCCTCCAAAAGAGTTTGGTATTCGTCTCGAAGTTCCTCGTCAGCTTCTCTTCCGCAATCATATTTATTCTTTCACGCTTATCTTTCACTAAAGCTTTGGCTTCATTCTTGCAGAGGCGGTAAATTTCTTTCTTCGTGTCTTTCATACTGTCATTCAGTTGCAAAGATGAGACATAATCCAACCACGCTTTCTTCTTTCTTGCTACGCAGGATTGAACTTCTGCATCCCACCAGGCATCACCTTTCGAATGTTCATGTCTCTTTGCACTCCCACATGCTTCTTTTGCACTATCCACTATACTTTCTTTCATAATATTCCAGCATTCATCCACATCTAAGTCGGAAAGGCTCGCGTTTGCAAGCCTTTCACTGACTAAGCCTACATACATACTCCTTACGCTTTCAATTTCCAGTTTTTCACTCTTTATCCTTTCATAGTCTCCGAAAGGGACACGCACTCGCCAGTGCCTCCACTTCTTGAAAAGACCAACAAACCGGCTTACCACCAGGTAGTGGTCAGTTTCAAGAGTGGGGCCTCTATAGGCTCTTGTATCCCTTATAGCCTCTCGGAGACGACTGTCTATCAAAATCAAATCAATTACACTTTTTTCTTCCTTCCGTCTCCAAGTATACGTGTGGATATCTTTGTGACGGAATAAACTGTTTGCCACAAGGAGGTCTCGTTCCAAGCATACGTCTAAGATTGACTTACCAGCATCATTCTCTCTCTTATCTCCATACGGACCAAGGACAGCATCGAAGCCATCTCGCTTGATTCCCCACCCATCCATTCAAATCACCACACATGATCAACTTTTCATTCCCGTCAGCCAAATCGAGGACGTCCCTAACGGAATCCCAGAACTCCGCGAGCACTTGGGGATTAGCCGAGCTGACGGGAGCATAGGCTGCGACCAAAAAAACTCTCGTGATCCCCAGTTTTATACGTACCCACAGGAGTCTTGGGCCTGCCAATCCATAATCTTTCACTCCAGAAGCCAAACGGGAGGAGAGCAAGACACCCACTCCCTTACTGGCATGATCCTCTTGGTCCACTCCGGACCACAGAGCAATGATTCCGCCAGGAAGATCGTCGATGCCGCTCCCCTTCCGCTTAGTCTCTGTGACATACAATACATCCAGGCATCGCTCTTTCATTACATCTATCAATTCATTCATCTTACCTTCCATACCACCACGCACATTCCACGTGCCTATCCGGCACTCGGCTCCTCGCATCCCGCCAGAGTTGGCGCTGCGTGAAGGGTGGCGGCCCCCTTCGCCGCGTGCGCATGCAGTCATACCGACGGGGGCACACCGGTACGCGTCGCCTAGGGGAGACGCCCTAGCCCTGTCGGGACTCATTTCTCGGTAGTGATTGGTTTCGCGTTTTCGCTTTCGCCGCTACTTACGGGGAGGGCCCGAGTACAGGTAACGCTCTTCGTGAAGGCACACTACATCCTCCCCTTTACAACTTAAACAAATACCTACTGGGTTATCAATTTTTATTGGAAGAAGCACTTTTTTAATGAAGATACTGCACTTCCTGGAATTTGCAGGACTCAGCCAAGAGCTTTATGCAGTGGCGATCACAATAGAGCAGTAATGGTAAAACTAGCTTAAACAGACTAAAAAGTCAATCTCGCGAAACATAAAAAACACTACTCCCTAAGGCCGGGAGCCCCGGGTAAGTCAGCGGAGGACTGCCCCAGGATTGACTGGCTGCCACCAACCGCGGCATTTATTATTTACTGTCTGGATCTCATTGCACAAGCTTAAATATATAAGTATACAGCATACAATTTCGGGTTCTTCAAGAGAAGCGTGAGGACCACTATCAGAAGTCTTACGGACTGTGAGAGTGGCCTCCAATCGCTAGATGCGCCACGGCTTTCCGTCAGGCTGGCGACGTCAATTTGGCGAGCTAATTATATTTATAAAAATACAGCATAATGAAGCCAAGTTGAAGGCCTCATGGGCGGCTTGAAAAATTTCAATTGTGAGTCGTCACAACTTGCGCCCGGGTAGGCGGGTAGGCAGCGCGCGTGTAGATCTTCTGGTGTTGCAAACGTCCGTAGGCTTCGATTATCAATCATCCCGTGGTGTGGGTCGTAAGCTTGTCTGCCACCTTCGCGTCGCCCGGAAGTACTTCCTACATGCAAGTGTTTTGTCGCGTTTAACGCGCCGACTGACAAGTGACAAGGGGATAAAACAACCACGACTTAAGAAATTCCTAAGGGTTATAAAAAACTAATATGTACCTACATTTATTACACAAATAGCTATAACAACATCAAGAAGAGATAAAAACATATATCATCTGTAGGTGCAAATAGGTCAACGTTATAGGTAGGTACATCTAATACTAAATTACTGCAATAAAAATGTTTTATGGCCCTTTAGCTCCGCAGGCAAAATAGAGATTTATATCGTATAGTGCGTAATAAAGGATTGTTCAAAATTACTTTCTACAGGATCAAGATAAAGACGAATGTTCTATACAACTGGCGGGGAAAATCAATTTTCTATTTTTGCTTACGACAAAAATTGCTTGTGTATATTTCATACTTACATATTGTCACGCCTTTATCCCCAAAGAGGTAGGCAGAGGCGTAGTATACGCCCACACTTCCCCTTATTTTATGTCCTACATAATAGCTGGTGGACAGGCTTGACGACTCGCAGTAGAAATGTTTCAAGCCGCCTAGGTATAAGGTCTTCGACTTGGCTTAACGATTGTCATTTTACTGACAACTGGGTTTCATTTCGATCTTCGTTTTCCTTGTCTACACAATGGATCGCTTTGCGAAAGTATTCCCTTAGTCGCCTCTGACGATACCCATGGGATGAATTGGGCTGGCGACATTTTGTACTCTTTTCCGTTACCACACGAGGAGGCTATACCTATTTAAATCAAGTTATTGCATAAGCAATAACTTTTAAAAAATTCATTAATTACATCGTTTGTTTCTATATATTATTTACCATAGATCTGAAGCCGTAAGTAATAAGCGCTACAAACATTTAATATCTAGAACATAATTGAGACAACGCCATCTCGTGGCAAAAAGGTTAAACTGATTCAATATTTTATCCTCGAATTAGACATTCAATTTGACGACAACCACGTTACTTAACGAGCCTTCTGAAGCACGAAAACGCACGTACTTTAATAAGAAAGCCACAAACGGTCACGCATCTCATTACTGTCCTTAGCGTAAGATACTTAACGCAGTTTTTTTTTTATATTTGTGGACATTCTTACTTTCTCACACATCACCTTGCCAAAATTAAGCTAATATAAGCTTGTGCTTTGGAATCTAGACGACTGATAGACATCCTACTTATAATATTACTAACTGACCCGCGCAACTTCGTTTGCGCCACATAAGAGACAGTATTACCTGTTCCCGTCGCATTTACTCCCGTCGCGTTGCGTTTACTCCCGTAGCGTCTCGTCGTTAATATTCAATACTACGTGAGAGAGAGAGAGAGAGAGAGAGAAAGGTTTCTAGTCCCGTGTATTCTCGTTGCATTATTTTTAAGAACAATTTCGTTTATGAAAGAGGTATCCCGTGGCATTATTGTAGAAAAAAATTGATTGCCATTAAAATGGTTATTGTGCACCAACCCAAAGATAGACACATGCTATCGCGCAATATTTTTAGAACTTTTTTAAGAGAAACAATTTTGTAGTACATATTTTTTACATAACTATAAATATTTACGCAGCACACGCAACGAAGCTCTCAAAAGGAATAACTTATCCCCCGTTTTGAAACATTTACTATTACTGCTCCGCTCCTATTCGTTATAGCGTGATGATATATAGCCTATGACACTCCACAATAGCGTAGCTTTCTATTGGTGAAAGAATTTTTAAAATCGGTTCAGTTGATCCCGAGATTACCCCTTACAATTTAACAAACACACAAACTTTACTTCTTTATAATATTAGTATAGATAAATGTGAAAGTTTGTGAGTGTGGATGTTTGTTACTCTTTCACGCTCGAACGGCTGAACGGATCTGGCTGAAATTTGGTAAAGGGATACATTATAGTGTGGAATAACACATAGGCTACTTTTTATCCCAGGAATAAGTTCCCACGGGAAGCGGGAACAGGAACAAATTTCACGCGGGCTAAGCTGCGGGTATCAGCTAGTACTTTTAAATTTCTAAATACATATCACCTTTTTAGAATTTGTCCCACGTAATAGGTAGTGAGCCGTATTGCCGTGTTGATATGGACAGGCGTAGGTTTTGACTGCCTGCTGTTGAAATTTTTCAAGCCGCATATACAGACCTGCAACTTGGCTTAACGACTGCCATTTTACTGGCAACCTAACTCGCAAATAATTGTCACAAAGTGGTCACGAGGTGGTCACCCATCCATAACCAATGTACAGACAGCGACCTGTTACGATTTTATTATATCTATGTATCTATTGATAGAAAACATCCAAACTTGAAACAAACATTTGTGGATCATAAGGTTTTTAAACTCACACGACTTGAACTTGAGTCGTGGTCACGAGTAGACGTGCTTTTCCCAGTCTACTCGTGACCACGGCTGTTGCAATATAGCCGAAACGTCGAGAGGTGAGCAAAGTTAGATGTTTACGCGAATAGAACCCGAAATCTATAATAATTTGTGGATCACACAAATATTTGGACTGACGACCCAAGAATCGAACCCGAGATTTAATAAAAATTATACTCATAAAATGAATGCATGAAAATATTTTTGGGCAGAGTCTACGATCTTTTACACATTATGCAGAATCAATAGTACCTACAGATTTTTTTACAAAACCATATTTTGACACACAATCTTGCAAATTGAAATTGGCTGTATCGTGACTTCGTGAGGCAAGAACTTTAACCCTTAAATAGGCGCATTAAAAAAATCACCCAATTAGGCGCATGGGGTCTTAAGTGACCCCATTGGGAAAGGAGTGTCAAAAAGAACTAAAAGTTAATAAAATTTCATAGTAATTAATAAAGTTCTTTAAAATAATTAACTTTAAGAAACAAAAACATAACTGGAACATTATATTTAATAAACTAAGTAAAAAATGTAGCAACTTTTTTTTTTTTTCAATTTCTAGTGGCCCTGACCCCATGCGCCTAATTAAGGGTTAAATCGTTATTGCATTAATTGCAATAACTTTAAAAAAATATCTTCTACTTCTTATTTTCTCTATTTATTAAAGTTTTAAAGATGTGCGTTGTATTACTATGAGGTCTAATCAAACATTGATATCTTGAAAATTATTGAGAAAGCGCCATCTAGTGACAGCAAATGCAAACGGGCTAGATGTGTAAAATAAATCCATACTAATAATTTGAGAAAGTCTGTTTATCTTTTTTTATAAGTGTCCCAAGAAAGAAGGATTTTTTATCTCGGGAAACATATTATTCCCAAGGGATAAGTTTGTGTAAAAGAAAATTCCACGGCTTCTTTTAGTACTTACCTACTTAGGTATTTCTATTTTTAAAAACAGTTCGACTAGAAGTGATGATCTCATAAACTACAAAAACATATTTTCACAAAGATATTGCTCAAAAGTATAAGGTAATACACTATTGTAAGTACTAATGACTACATTTGTGTGTTCCGTTCCATGTTTCGAAAGCGTTAAGCCGTTGGTCCCGGTAGCCAGTGAATTGGCAGTTGCCAAGTCAAGTGGAAGGCCTTATGAGAAGGCTTGAAAAATTTCAACAGCAGACAGTCACAGCCTGTGCCTGTGCAATTCAACACGGCAATATTACTCAACACCTATTACGTGGGACAAATTCTAAAATAAAATTAAATATGGCCATAAAATATGCCTCTGTTAACCCCTTTGGAAATAAAGGCGAAACCAATGTATGCAAGTATGGGTAACTTTTTTTAACGTTAGGAAAATCCTACAGGCTACAGGAGTGCTATGCCGGACTAGTACCAACTAAAAACCACCTAACAGCTTAAGGTTAGGAGCCCCGGGTAAGCCCTAGGAAGGATACCCTACGACTTTGTGTAGGTATAATAGTTTCTCGTTAGAAGTTATTGCATACTCGTCAGAAGTTATTATTAACAATAAGTTTACAAAAATTGATGCTAAAGAATGTTCCGTTTTTTCAAATAAAACCTACGTTACAAACATTAACAGCTTGGACAAAAACCGAACAGCGACATCTAACGGCAACATTACTAAACTGCACGGAGAAATAGTCAATGAAATGAAGTTGTTTTATTTCTAGACGTTTATCAAAATTATAAAATTCGAGCCGTTCGAGCGTGAAAGAGTAAGAAACATCCACACTCACAAACTTTCGCATTTATAATATTAGTAAGAAGTAAGATGTATATCAGACGTCTAGATTTCATAGCACAAGCTTAGGTATATTAGCTTACATAATTTGGGCTAGATGATGTTGTGTCAGATTGTCCACATAATTAAACAGCACAAAGCATCAGCGGATTATAAAGCGACGGCTTCGGATGTATCCAAATTAACTCGGAAGATAATGATGGCTTAGCACATTATAAAGTAAGAGCGATGGTCAATATAATAGAGATCAGTATTTAAATGGGGTTCTTATTGATGACCCTGGATCCGTGATCCAGGGTAACCAATAATAACCTACCGAGGAGAATAATTATTTTTCAAACAAAACCTACGTTACGAACATTAACAGCTTGAACATAAACCGAAGAGCGACATCTAGCGGCAGCATTACTAAGCTGCACGGAGACCTAGTCAATGAAATGAAGTTGTTTTATTTCTAGACGTTAATCAAAATTACAGTACCTAAATAGTGCGTCATATAAAAACAAGTTGGACTCGTGCTAGGAGGGTTCCGTACCAAAAATCGGCAGAATATCACGCTTGTTGAATGGGAGCACCCAATTTTTTTTCTTATTCTACTTAAATATACCTAATTTGTGAAAACGTCAGGTCTGTAGCTGCGTTTTCTGAGATACCTACAGCCTTTGGTGGTGCTTCATGGGTCACCAATTGTAGGGTTTCGAGATGGGTTGAGATGAATAAGGATATTTTGAGGCTTCATGTGTAAAATATATAATTGCGGACTGGTACCAGTAATACTGCAACTTAATAAAATACAATAGGTACGATATACGATAGGACCTAACCCATAGCGTGCAGGGAGACGACTGCTGCGCCCAGCAAGTGTTTGCGCCTCGGTAGGTAAAACTAATGCGTCAGCAGTGTCCCTACAAACCCTTACCCTATATAACCATAAAAAATATTTCACGATAGGTAGGTAGGTACTAAGCGAACTTAGAAGTTCGCTTAACTTTCCAAGACACCTTTATAAGAACCTCATACTGTAGACATTATGAGGTTCTTATAAAGTTTAAGCAGTAGTAACAGTAGTAGCAGTAGTAACTATTAAAGTTTGCAGGATGGAAGGTGACCACTTTTTATGAGGTGGTCCTCAAGTTGGCGGCCCTGTGATGTGGCTCTTCACGCTCCGCTTGAACACGAGATTGTAAGATAAGAGAAACACGTGTGCAGGAGGTCATTTTTTTATATTTCGACAGAGAAACGATCTTTTGAATCGCTCAGTTCTGGCGAAGATTCTCTCCACGGTGTATGAGTGGCACCTCTGCCTTGCGCATTTCACGCGTTGTTCAGGAACGAAATGAAAAGGGTAAGGGATCAGGTTGAAGAGTCTTCAGAACACTCGCCGTGATACATTCGGTAGAAGACAGCCAAGGACACTATGGTTCTAAAGTATCTCTGATTTCATTACTTTTAAGACTTCTGTGTTGTGTGTGTGTGTGTGTGTGTGTGTGTTTGTGTGTGTGTGTGTGTGTGTGTGTGTGTGTGTGTGTGTGTGTGTGTGTGTGTGTGTGTGTGTGTGTGTGTGTGTGTGTGTGTGTGTGTGTGTGTGTGTGTGTGGGTGTGGGTGTGTGTATTCGACGATATAATCGTTCATCAAATAAGAACTCGTCGACAAAACAAAAAAAAAATAACCACGAAGGCTAGCCTTCTAACCTAACTTATCCGAGTCGGGGTGTTAACCATTCACTTATTTTGGTTGAATTAATCGTTCTGTCGGCGAAACGTTCGTAGTTGAAAGGTTCTGTCGGTGAACAACTCATAATCGAAACGTTCTGTCGGCGGCTCATCCGGCAGAGAAACGTCTGATGTTTCAGAGCCGTGTGTGTATTTACCTTTACATTTTTTCTACCGTACGTTTAAGAAGTTATTGCTTTACATTTAAAAAGTCAATAACTTTCAAAAAAATTCTATTACCATGAATGTTGCTAAAAGCAAGCAATAAGTAATATAAAATATTGTTATTAACAAAGTCTTTCAATGCAAACATTTATAGCTTGATTTAAAGTCAAAACGCGACATCTAGCGGCAACGAGGTACAAACTCCATTGATATGTCGAACGCGGGCGTCTTGCGTCTTGAATTACACAATTTGAATATATTATCTATACTAATATTATAAAGAAGTAAAGTTTGTGTGTTTGTATATTTGTTAAATTGTAAGGGGTGTGGCGACCGCCACATAGCGAACATTAACAGAAGTCCTGCATCGCGATATGAAAGATCTCACAACGAAGAATAGATAAATCCTGAATCGCGATGTCAGAGTTCACATGGCGATGAATGATATAACCAACAGTCCAACATCAACCGTTGGGCTTCGGCCCGCCAGGCGCGATCACCTAGCCTGGTCGGAGGATCCTCCCTTTGTCTGTAAGAGGAACATAACCAACCTTTCCTCCACATTGGTGACCCCGACGTGATTGAAAGCAGCCTTCACGAAGCAGATCAGCATCATCATCGCCACCTTTACAGCACTCCAGTATGCCCGGTAAATAAGTCTCAGCCAGCCAGCATCTACGGCCTCTACAGGGATACCACAAGCTAGCAGCGACCGCTCCAGCCTGGTTACCTCTTCGGCCACATCAGCGTCTAGGCACCGAACCCTGCACTACTACGGTACTTGTAAGAAGAGCGCATCTCTCCCGTCTACGCAGCAGCCTACGCATCGAACCGCCCCGACTCACTGAGGGTACCGCAGCACCGCGCACCGCACCATTGTACTTAGCCCCGACTCACTGGGACTAGCAGCATTCGATTCCGACTCACTGGAATCAGCGGCATACGATTTCGACTCACTGAAATCAGCGGCACAGTTCCGACTCACTGGAACTAGCGGAGTACAGTTCCAACTAAATGGAACTACAAGAACTGGCACTGGCGCATCTGACAACAGACTACAAGACACCAGACTCATACTCGCAATCGACCTCCGGTCTCGGAGGGGAGTGATGTGGCGACCGCCACATAGCGAACATTAACAGAAGTCCTGCATCGCGATATGAAAGATCTCACAACGAAGAATAGATAAATCCTGAATCGCGATGTCAGAGTTCACATGGCGATGAATGATATAACCAACAGTCCAACATCAACCGTTGGGCTTCGGCCCGCCAGGCGCGATCACCTAGCCTGGTCGGAGGATCCTCCCTTGGTGTGTTGGAGGAACATTCCCAACCTTTCCTCCACAAGGGGTAATGCTTCGTAGCGTGTGCTGCGTAAATATTGATATTTATGTAAAAAATATGTACTTACTACAAAATTGTTCCTCTTATAAAAGTTCTAAAAAAATTGCGCGATAGCATGTGTCTATCTTTGGGTTGGTGCACGATAACCATTTTAATGGCAATCTATTTTTTTCTACAATAATGCCACGGGATACCTCTTTCATAAACGAAATTGTTCTTAAAAATAATGCGACGGGAATACACGCGACGAGAAACCTTTCTCTCTCTCTCTCTCTTTCTCACGTAGTATTAAATATTAACGACGAGACGCTACGGGAGTAAACGCAACGAGACGGGAGTAAAAGCGACGAGAACAGGTAATACTCTAGTGGCGCTAACGAAGTTGCGCGGGTCAGCTAGTGAAATAATATATTCATGGATGAAACCTAACACATAGTTTTTTTTATACCTATTGGTATAAAGGTGGCAGACGAGCGGTACCGGCGGTCACCATATCCTATGGATAATTGCAACACCAGAGGCGCTACACTCGCACATAGAACCAGTAGGTAGGTACCTAGTTCGTTGCAATTTTCTATGAATATATACTTACTCTATTTAAAACGACATTTTTACATAGAAGTAGGAACTACCGTACCGTAGTACGTACGAACTTCTTATGTAATGTAGGCTGCTTTTCACATATATTATGGTCACGCTTTTATCCCCAAAGGGGTAGGCAGAGCCATACTTTATGTCCATTTCACCGTTTTAGAATTTTTCCCACGTAATAGGCGGTAAACCATATTGCCGTGTTGAAATGGACAGGCGCGATTGTGATTGCCTGCTGCTGAAAACTTTCAAGCGCCTATATCGGCCTTCAATTTGAATCAACTACTGCCATTCACTGGCAACCGGGACCAACGGCTTAACGTGCCTTTCGAAGCACGGAAACGCTCAAATAAATGTCAAAAAGTGGTCACAGGACCGGCAACAGTAAAAGTTGCTTGCTGCAGTGATCGGTTACAGAACACTGAGTCCGCTTTTACAGGACAGGAATACTTATATTGTACTAGCTGACCCGCGCAACTTCGTTTGCGTCACATAATCAATCAATATCATCAATCAATATATTAATCAATCATCAATCAATACGTATAATAAAATCGTAACAGGTCACTGTCTGTACATGGAAGATAAATGATAAAAAATATTATGGGCTTTATGAACGCAATAGAACCCAAAACAATGATTTTTAGAATTTTTGTCTGTATATCTGTATATCTGTTTGTCTGTACGGTTGTGCACGCTAATCTCAGCAACCGCTCACCCGATTGCAATGCAATTTTCTTTATTGCGTTGCGGTTTGCTCCACTTAACATTTAGTGTTTGTTTCATGTCCATCGGTTCATAAATAAAAAAGTTATATCAATCTAAAGAATTACATACAAAATGCAGCGTACGAAGTCGCAGGCAATAGCTAAGTAGTAGATAGTATATCACCCGTTCCCGTCGCATTTTTGAATTCATTTGTTACAAAAATGTGATAAATGAAACCAGACAATCACCGGGACAAGCTATGTAAAGCGGGAAGGGGGACCCTGAGCGGGGACCGGGAATGGGAACCGGGAATGACAACAGGGAATTTCAATTGTATCTCCAACATCAATAGCAGAATTATGGAAAGAGATAGTAAAAGCCAGATTCTACGGCGACACATAGTTCACTAGTATTTAATACCAATAAATATTGGAACACTAAACTAAGGTATAAGTAGGTACATTTCGTCCCGGGACATCCTTCCGAGGGCTTACCCGGGGCTCCTAACCACAGGCTGTTGGACGTTACGTGAGGTTTTTTAGTCGGTTAGAGTCCGGCATAACATCCTTTGAGGATTTTCCATTACGTTAAAAAAAAAAGTAGGTACATTTCGGTATACCTATAGTTTTTCTTTAGAAGTTATTGCTTACAGCAATAACTTCCCAAAAAATTAATGCAATCAATTGAAGAAAATAAACTGTACTAACTAAATAATAAGAGTGCGCAACTTTAAGTAGTAAATCCTTAGGAACATCAATAACTTGATCATATATCAATAAGCGCCATCTATCGGCAACAAGAGTAAACTTCATGGAGGTGCTAGTAACTGAAATGAAATGGTTTGATAATTACTAGCAAAATTATGTTATAATGCCAATTTGATTGCTCTCTGCTTAGCCCCCTGGATATGTAGCGTGATAATATATAGCATAGGTATTTGATAGACCCTACCCTAGTTAATATTTGTGCAAAATTTGAATCAAATCTATTGAGAGCTTTTCGAAATCCTTCCGGACAAAACTAAGCAAACAGATAAAAAAATTTCAAACTATATTTTCAGCTTCGGTACCCTGAGAGTTTTTTTTTTTATTATTTCCAATGTACAGTTTAGACCTTTCTATCATTTTATAATATGTAAGTATAGTAGATGTACAGATTTTCCCACTTTCATCAGATTTAAAAAAAAAATTGTTTATTGTTTATTCTTAGCATAGGTACGTAGGGTAGGACGTCCACCCATCGTCAGATGGACTGACGATGGCGTGGACTGGATGCGTAAGGCGCAAGGTCTACGTCCGGAGTGAACTGCCATAGGCTGATTTGATTGAGTGTATTTTAATGGAATAGGCTTCGAAACTACTGAACCGATTTTGAAAATTATTTCACTGTTGGGAAGCTACGCTATTCCCGCGGGATTGAGTGTATTTTAATTGAATAGGCTCCGAAACTACTGAAACGATTTGGAAAATTATTTCTCTGTTGGGAAGCTACGCTATTCCCGGATGTCATATTAGGCTAATATTTTAATTTCGTAGTCCCATAAAATAAAATTCTATGTATAATATGTATGTATTTAGAAATATACTAAATATTTATATCAGTCGTCTAGATCCCATAGCACAAGCTTATATTAGCTTAATTTGGGCTAAATGATATTGTGTGTGAACGTCCAAAATATTTAAAAAAAAAAAATTTGAATAAATACATACCTACACACAAAAAATTACGCCTTTATCCCCGAAGGGGTAGACAGAGGCGTAGTATACGCCCACATTTCACCTTATAGTTTTATTTCTCACGTAATAGGTGGTGAGCCTAATGCCGTGTTGAAATAGACAGGCGCAGTAATAAATAAATAAACGTGATGTTTTCGCCTGTCTGTCTGTCTATCTGTATGTCTGTCCGTCATGAAGCTGTATATAACCGTAATAGCTAGTCTAGTTCCGAACTGGTGGTACTAACTTCGTTTTGTATTCATGACATGTCGCAAGTGCCTATGTATTAAGATTATGCGAAATTAAAATGTCTTTTGAATTTTTTTAATAAGACATCTGAAATTTTACAGATGATATATTTCTGTTGCCAGAATAATAATAATAATTAAGATGGGCTAACATACACGTTAAATTTTTTTTTTTTTTGGTGCGGAACCCTGCATGCGAAAGCGAAAGATGATATTTTCAAACTAGACAGTAGACAAAGATCTTCGTCTACAGACCCAAGGTCATGACGCAACCCTCACACTCACACCCACCATTTAAATAAAGCGAAACACGTCCAATCTCGCTTGATGTGTGAAATGTGTGAATAAACAAACAGAAGCGCCCTAATCCTGATCCTTCCTAACAAACGGCTCTGTTACTATGATTTGTTTTTGCTACTTTATTTGTGCACTAGCCGATGTCATACGGTTTCACCCGCTTAGTTTACGTTCCCGTGGGAATACGGGAATAAAATATTGCTGATGACATCCGGGGATAGTGAAGCTTCGCAATAGTTAAAGAAATTTTTAAATCGTATCAGTTGTTTTGGAGCCTATGATACTGCAAACAAACATTCAAATCTTTCCTCTTTATAATATTCCTAGCACACGTCACGCGAATTTATCCGCGTAGTTTCAGTTCCCGTGGGAATACGGGAATAAAATAGGTAGGTATAGCCTATCACCCGCAATTAGTGTAGCTTCCAAGCAGTGAAATCAGACCGAATCGAAGTTCCAAAAATTTCAAATCGGTTCAGTTGTTTCGGAGACTATTCTATATAAACAAACAATCAAATCTTTCCTCTTTTTTGTTTATGTACATGTTATTTTTATATCTATGTTTGTTTTTCTCTGTTTTTATTATTATTTTTTAAAAAGGTTACTGTTGTTTGGTCTATGTGCGCTGTGATCTAAAATAAAAATTATTTTCTTTCTTTCTTCTTTCTTTCTATCTTTTTAATATAAGTATGTACTAACTGTGCACCACGGATTTGCTTGAGACATATTTTCCATGATCCTTATACTTAGCTACAGTTTTATAAACTTGTTAAACTTATCGTAGCACTTGTTGAGATGAAACCATACTTACCCGTATTTACAACTCATAATTATAGTCACGCCTATATTCCTGAAGGGTAGGCAGAGGCATACACGCCCACATTTTGATGGTGCTTATTGCTGTGTTGAATTGGACAGGCGCAGGTTGTGACGACGATCTTATCAAGCTGCCCTTATGGCCTACAACTTTGCTTAATGAGCAACAGCTTAACGTGCCTTTTGAAGCCTTTTGAAGAAGTCCGCGGCGCGTGGTATTTACAAAGATGGTTGGAAATGTGACAGACATGTTAACATTTAATGTAAGTGCTCCACTTACTTGGGTAGTAACTTGCTGATTACGAATCCTATGCTTATTCAGAATAACAAGGTTTTCTAAAGCGAAAAACTTTTCAAATTTTGGTTGAGCATATTTTAATATTTTAGTTACTACAAACATACAAACTTTACCTCCATATAATAATAAACTAGAAGTATTAAATATAGATGTAGGTATACGAAAAGGCTTAAACAGAGTAAAAAGTTAGTTTTCGTGGAACTTGAATACGTATGAAACTTCACAAACATGTAATTTGTTAGGCTTTTTATAACGTGAGGGAAAATCCATCATGGATGCTTTGCCGGACTCCGTGTACCGACTAGAAAACCTCACGTAACGCCCAACAGCCTATGGTTGGGAGCCCCGGGTAAGCCCTCGAAAGGATGTCCCAGGACTCAAAAATAATCTGTTAGGCTGGTTCAAATGAATCAATGGATTTGACAGAAAGACATAGGTACGTGATTTATTGTGTAAATATCGATGTGGTACATAGGAGAATAACATGTATTGTACTTATTTTATGTGCATAAAAAGATCCATTGCGTAGAGAAGGAAACCCGGTTGACAGTAAAATGATAATCGTTAAGCCAAGCGGCTTGAAAAAATTCAACTGCGGGTTGCGACGACCTGCGCCTGTCCATTTCAACACGGCAATAGGCTCACAACCTATTACGTGGGACATAAAACTATTAGGTAAAATGTGGGCGTATATTATGCCTCTGCCTACTCCTTCGGGGATAAAGGCGTTATATGTATGTATGTAAGTTTGACTTCTGAACGTAAATCACCTAAGAACTAACTTGATTCAAGTAGATTGTAAAGGCTGACTTAACCACGACCACAAATTCTAACTGTGACTTCGTCAGTCAGGCATTAGCGTCGCTAATCTACCCCAAGGGAAGTTTCTCTTCATACGTAATGCCTAACTTTGTTCCAATTTACATAGATATACCTACATCTAAAACATAACTTTGCTGTGAATATGTCGAAACTGGAGGTCCTGGGTTCGATTCCTGGGTCGGTCCAAATAATTTGTGTGTTCCACAAATGTTTGTTTCGGAGTTTGGGTGTTTGGGTAGGGAAAATCCAATCCACAGAGGATTGGATTTTCCCTCACCTTAAAAAAAGGGTCTGTTTGTGTGCCGTCTGCCCGTTAAGACCCTTTTTTTTTTTTTTGTAACGTGAGGGAAACTCCTCGTAGGATGCTATGCCGGACTCTTACCGACTAAAAAACCTCACGTAACGCCCAACAGCCTATGGTTGAGAGCCCCGGGTAAGCCCTCAGGAAGGATGTCCCGTGACTCCCAACAGACCCACGGCCGCCGCTGGGGCCTCGCCCAGGGGGTGGTTCGGGTGCAATCCCGCGTCTATGGGGGTTTCGGGTGTGACCCCGCTTCTAAGGGGGGGCGTGCATGAGTTGCTCACGTCACGCTGCCGTCATGGGCCTGCTTCTGTAAGGACGGTGAGCGGCCCTCGCACCGTCCTCAGACCCCCGGTCATGGAGGCCGATAGTCCTCGGCGAAGACACGTCGGCGGCGCCCAGGGCGCCGACTGCGGAACTCGGGTGGGAGAGTTCTCTCACGCACCCGGCCCGCCGCCTCCTTCGCGAGCATGACCTGCTCGCAGAAAGAGGCGGCGCAGTCCCACTTACTCCCGCTGGAGAGCATGGCTCGCACCATGGCCTCGAGCGAGAGAGTGTCCACGCCCAGACCCACTACGAGGCCCCCTGGCGCTGTTGTGCCCACGCCGTGCACTCCACCAGCGTGTGGAGCGCCGTGTCATCGCTGCGGTCCTCGCAGTGCTGACACTCGGCCGTGGTTTCCCGGTGTTTTCGCCACAGATACCTACCGAAGCTACCGTGCCTGGCAAGCATCTGTGTTAACCGGTAGGAGAGAGCACCGTGTCTTCTCTCCAGCCACTCGTCCATGACCGGTCTGACGGCCGCGATTGTGGCGAATCCCCCCTTTGGTTGCTCAAGTCGCACCTTCCATGTCTCCACGGTTTCCTGGTGGAGCAGGGTCCGCTGGGCCTCGATTTCTCGAGACGCCGGCCTTTGGCCCTGCTCCAGCGCCTCCTTGCGCCATCTGAACAGTGACGCAAGGGCTCTCGCTGCCCGTTAAGACCCTTGTTATTAAACCACTTATTTGCCTATGGTCGAAACAGACAGGGGCAAGCCATGGCTACCTGTTGCTGAATTGTTTTAATCCACTCATAAAGCCTTCAAATTGGTTTAACAACTTGGTATGTAACTGTCAAGTAGGACCAACGGCTTTACGTCCCTATAAAACTGCCACAAATAGTTTCATTCATATTAAGACCAATCTACGGCTGGAGCGATTCAGATCAAATTTGGTATAGGGAGAGTTCGAGGCCCTGGGAAGGACATAGGCTACTTGAGTTTGAGTTTGACTGCGCAAAAGGAGGGTAATGATTGTACGATATAACGACTCTTACGCGATAACGGCTACACGGTCGAAACATAAATACGAAACACAATGTCATAAATGCTTTAGTATTGCGATCATGGCCTTTTTGGAAGATAATAAATAAGCGCGTTTCGTTTTTTTTGTGAAGATTTTGGGCAATAATTTGACCAACTTTCAGCTCATTACTTACTCCCTTACTAGAACATAAAACTATCTAATAAAATACCAATAGATATTCACATTTTCCCAAAGTTTCAGTTGCTTTTCAGAACAGAACGAAAATAATATTTTATCCTTACACAAAGCAACAAAGAAAAACAGAGTAGGTACACCCATAAACGTGCACCGTACGTCGGCTGGCAATAAAAGTAAGATCGCACTTGACCGTTAAGAGACGTACAAAGGTAAACAATGGGCTTACAAGGCTATGAAACTATGTACAGGGTGTTTTCTTTACTAAATAAGGCTTTTATTTTTCCGTGTACGATTCCCTTCGAATTCCTCACTGGAGTTACCAATCAGAATAACGGGCGAACCGAGTAAACTCTTGCTTACCAGGCTGTATCTAGCCTAATAATATGAGGGACCTTCGAAAAAGGAAATTCCAAGTACTCTTGACCAGCCCTGGTTGGTAGACCTTTAGGACACTGAACGAGGCGCGCGCGCTAAAACACTACGTGCCATGACCTTGAACCTTGAGCCTGTTTCTGCCGGTTAGGACATTTCCGACCTTAACAAGGCATGTTTAGCCTTTTGTCACCGTTGTGAAAAAGGGGGACTCCAAAATACGGAATTCCAAAAATTTTGACGGAGCTACGTCAAGAAGTTGACTTCTATGTGCTGATTTCATTTTTCTTTTTTTTATACCACTAAAGTGGCAGACAAGCATACGACCCCGCCAGATGTACCGGTGGTCACCGCAGCCTATGGACGTTTGCAACACCAGAGACCTATCTTTCCAGCGATGCTTTTGTTGTGCCATGAATACAAAAAGAATTTAATGAAAGAAGTATATCGACTCATATAAAACAAAAAGTCAATAACCTTTTCCGCCTACCCTTGAAAATTACTAAGGAAAATTAATTAATAACATAGAATTATTTAGTTTATCGCAACACCCTTTGTACAACCACAATAGGGTTACAACGGAAGCGGTTTATAACAATACCAGTTGCTGACTTGGCAACAACAATGCCAAAGTTGAACAGTTATTACTTGAACCCCCTTCAGTATTGTTTGACGGCTGGCAACACCGCCTCAAGTGTAATTGTTAACCTGCCTACCCACCTTGACCTTGGGTAATGACCTAAATTAACCTTACAAGCTTAATTGCTTCGTGTAAGGAGCCGAATCTCGTCTTGATTGGGAGGATGTTACGAGAAGTATATGAAAAACACGGCAATTGGTTACTTCATATTTTAACAAGCTTTTATTTTCCTCTGCTTCTGGATTACGGGACTAGTTTATGCTCCACGGCTTTACTCGCTGCATGAAAATATTTGTCCAATAGTCTTTGAGTTCATTGCGAATAGACAGGCAGACGCGATAGATAGAAAAATTAGTTTTTTAATATGTATAGATATAACCTAACGTTGAAATGAGGGAAAGCAGCAGTGTTGTGAATACAAAAACTAAAGTCAATAATAACCTTTTCCGCCTACCCTTACCCTAAACTTAAAAAAAAAACAAAATTATTTTAAGTGAATAATTAAAAAATAAAACATTGAATAACAAATTTTAATTCAAGTACCTATCTTAAGACATTTCATACAAGAAACTGAATTAATGGGAAAGGCAAAATTTTATTTTTTGAAATAAGAGACGTTTAAATACTATAGGTAGGTATAATCGGTATTTCCGATACATTTTGGCACACTCAAGTTGGCACCTCCTATGTCCTACGCTCTTCCTGGGTCCGCGTTTGCCTTAGGGTTGCCATCGCAAAAGCATCTTTCCACAATAGTAACTTGGGGGCTTATTTCAATAAGCTCTTTTAATTCCACCCTCACCCTTCTAAACACCCCGGCCGGCACGTGCTTTACCAAATTTCTTTGATGAATTATTAAAATTCATTCCTTCCGCTTTTCCCATTCCAATAATATTAAAATCCGTTTGAACGTGCAAAGTACATTAATTACGACGTTATGACTGCCTCTGTGGCGCGGTCGGTAGTGATACCGCCTGTGGCGCTGGAGGTCGTGGGTTCGATTCCCACCGGAGACAAATATTTGTGTGACCCATAAATGTTAGTCTCAAGAGTCTGGGTGTTTCTATGTATAATAAGTATGTATTTAAAAGTATATAAGTATTAATATCCGTGGTCTGATACCCATAACACAAGCAGGTTATTCCTAGCTTACTTTGGGATCAGATAGCGTTGTGTGAAATGTCCGTGAATATTTATTTATTTATTTATTTATTTATTACAGTTGGGTTACCTACAGACTTGAAATCTTCGATCAACAATAAACGTATACAACATTACATTGTTGACAACAACCAACAGTATATTGTTGATCGAAGCTTGAAATATTTATTTTGAAACATTTTTAAGAGCCTACCAGACGCCAAATTGTTGAAAGAAGATAGAAGATATACATTTTAACGTGCAAGACAGAGAGAGATGCGATCGGTTTTTGTGCGTTTTTAACGAAATAAATTAATTATACATTTTATAAAAAATCTATAACCAATATCAAAAAAGTGGTCTAGTGCAAATGAAGATTTTACTATTGTCTTTCTTATGAATATTTTGTATTATAAAAACAACTTAAAACTTATGAGATCTAGGTTAAAATATCAAGAAATCGAGGTATTTTCAACACAAAAATCCATCGAGGATTTTATCAGCAATCGTGTTTCTAGCCTAGAGTGTTTTTAGTTCATGAACTGAAGTTGTCTGTGTTAAAATTTTAGTTCATTAAACCTCACGAGTCCGGAGATCTAGATCAAAGTAATAGTCTATTTGGCGTCAGGCGGACTCTTAAGCGCTTGTCGAGTGTGCTGTAATTCCTCTTGGATGCTATGCCGGACTCGTATCAACTAAAACAACACGGTACCTTGCAACTGCCTACGACCGTCAGTCCCGGATAACACTTTAAAAGGATGTCCCGGAATCCCACATACCCGTGCTATAGAAAACTGCGAAACGATTAGTCAAGGGAACCAGTTACATCAATCAATCAATCAAATCAGCCTATAGCAGTCCACTGCTGGACATAGGCCTCTCCCAAATTACGTAGCAACACACGGTCCTGCGCCTTCCGCATCCAGTCAGTCCCTGCGACCTATTTCAGGTTATCGATCTATCTAGCGAGCGGTCGTCCAAAACGAGTTCTGGATTGGAGACTACGACTTGGAACACTTGAGTTGAGTGTAGTCAAGCCAAGTCGTAGTCTCCATACTCTCCATTGCAGAACTCGTTTACTCCACCGACCATCGGTTTTCCAGTAACATGGTTGTTAATTAATAATGGTGAATATCTAATGTCTAGTTGAACGCCATTGGCGGCTTAAAAAAATTCAACAGCCTGAAGCCATAACCTGGGCCTGTCCGTGGCTTATTAATCGTGGGACGAAATATTAATTTATGAAATGTGAGCGTATAGTATGCCTCTGAGTAACCTTTTGAAAAATGGTGTGGCATTGTGGCACCCATTTTTTTTAACGTGAGGGAAAATTCATCCTGGATGCTATGACGGATTCCTACTGACTAAAAACCTCATGTAACGCCCAACAGCCTATGGTTGGGAGCCCCGGGTAAGGAAGGATGTCCCAGTACAACATTCTGTAACCATGTTCCTGCCGCCTATTAATCATGCCATGCTATGCATACAAACATTATTAATGTAGTATTATGGCTACAGCCATCCACAGATAAAAAATAGCTAAGCGGCAACTGTTACAATGTTTGAATTCTGTTTGAAGTATGTACTAAAAACCTCATACAGATGAAAATCAGTATTAAACTACCGGTAATGTTATACTCATAGATAAGAATCCCTTGATAGCACTTATGAACACAAATGGACGGCCATTTGCATGCCTCACGCATGATAAGTTCAAATTACGTCTATAGTAAAAACAAGTTAATATGTCTTTATTTATGTAAGTCATAAAGTAAAACTAATTTACATTTCTAGATTATTGTATTTACATTTTGTCAGATTCGCAAGTTAATAGGTATAGCCTGAGAGAAAAAAGTCACCACCATTCTTTTTAAACCGCCAGTATTAAATAAATTTTGTTTGGCTACCATAGCAAGTAGGATTCTGTTGAAATTGATTCATCACGTGGGAAGGAATAGTATTGACATAATAGATATCTATTGATATACCTATTTTACTTTTCGTATACATGAACGAATACAGAGATTTTTACGAATATACCTTCTCTTCGTCATGCTACCCAGATATTCAAGCCCAAGTGGCTTGAATATCTCGGCAGAACCTATTTGCAATCTAATGAGATTTACGGTATAAACATTTGAAAGCTTATTCGATGCCTAAAGTATTTTCCATTTTGTGTTGAACTAAAATTCAGCCTAAATCACGGAATGACCACGTTGAGTTACGTAGTACCTACCTACTATTAGTTATATTATTCTATGTTTGAGTAATGAAGAGTAGACGTACATTTCATATTGCCGTGTTAGGTCCCAATTTATAGCACGACTTATCTTTATAGTCGAGGAGGCTTCTGGTCTAGGACGCACGCAATGAATAGTTCTGTGCTTCGTGTAATACTGTAATATTGTAGGCATTGTAATGCCACATCGCTTACAAACCTTCTATCAACAGTTTTAATTGTGTCTTTTCCATGTGTCGACCTTTTTTGAATTACATATTTTAAAAAAAACGTCAACGTCAACTATGTCAACCGGTCTAACAAAAATTATATAATTGTTTTAAATAACAATTATATAATTTTGGCCCACCTAAGGCTTGGTTTTAAGTAATATTTAAGTCTAAATGTGATTTATCTAATTATATTTGTTATTTTTTCAGGCTGAAAATTATTTCTAGTTTTGCTGGCTCCTCCGCATGCGCCCGGCGCCCGGTGACAGAGCGTCAACGCGAACGTCAAGATTATTTTTATTGTATTTTTATTTGTATTTGTTTTTGTAGCTTCTGTTTTATAATAACTAATAAGTAAATGCAAAGCTTGACGCAATCGGAAGATGGTACGTCACTTTATACTTTTTCTTGTTCCATTTGTTTAAAATCTTTTAAAAGTGCTCGAGGACTTCGTGTACATATATCAAAATTACATAAATGCCCCAGCCAAAACTCAACAACGTTACTTTCAGATAATTTCGCACAACCTCATGCTTCTATTCCATCTGATAGTAACCCTTTTGGCACGCCTTTTCATCACCTTTTGAGTAATTTAAAAAATAATGTTCGTTTAGTTAAACGAATTCCTCGTGGTGCCAGGATCTCTGTCGCTACACTTTTGTCTCAATTTATAACGCAGTGTTTGGATAGTAATAGCATTGAAAATTGGCAAAATCTTTTGCTATTTCCTTATAAAGTATTACATGCTAAATTTAGTGACGAGACTATATCTCTCACACAAAAAATTAAAAATAATTGTTCTAACCCCACACTTCCGACTCAAAATTGCTGTTTTACTGAAAATTATAACAAAAAGATTTATGATGTTAACAAGCTTGTAGAAGCAAAAGTTAGCGACGGAGATTTAAAAGGAGCCGCACGTCTCCTGTTTTCAAGTGATGTACTGTCTCCAGATACAACAGATACCCTCACGTCTTTACAGACAAAACATCCCTCAGCTCCAGTCTCGGACTACGTTCTGGACCCGCCTACATCACCCGATGTGTGTTTACTTGCACAGGACAAGGACACAGTGAGTGCGATTAATGCTTTTAAAGTCGGATCAGCAGCTGGTCTTGATGGTCTTTCTCCACAACACCTAAAAGACCTAACCTCTCACTGTGTGGGTGATGCAGGTAAGCACCTCATCGGTTGTTTAACAAAATTAGTAAACCTCATGCTCATGGTAACATTAACCCTGAGATCGCTCCTGTTATCTATGGAGCTAATCTCATTGCTCTCACTAAAAAAGACGGAGGAGTCCGTCCTATTGCTGTTGGGTCCACTTTTAGGCGTTTAGCATCCAAAATTTCTGTCCGATACATCTTGTCAAAATTACAACAAAAATTTGAACCGATTCAATTAGGGTTTGGTACCAAAGGTGGGTGTGAGGCGGCGGTCCACGCCTTACGCACCTACCTTAATAAAGGTGAGTGTGAGGTTTTGCTGAAAATTGATGTCAAAAATGCTTTTAATTCGGTAAACCGTGACATCCTGCTGTCAGAAATTAGAAGCAATGTTCCTGAAATTTATAACTATTTACTTAACTGTTATCACGAACCTTCCAAATTAATGTATAAATGCAACGAACTTTCTTCTGAAGTCGGTTGCCAGCAGGGCGATCCCCTCGGACCAGCCATTTTCAGCCTAGCCATCAACCCCATCATTCAAAATTTAAAGTCAAAATTTAACGTCTGGTATTTAGAAGACGGGACTCTTGGAGCTGATGCAGTTTCTGTTCTGTCAGATCTTATAGAAATTAAAAATAAATTTCATTTAATTGGTTTGGAATTAAATTTTAATAAGTGTGAATTATTTTTTCATAATAATCACATCAATTCGGAACTCGTTGAAAAATTCAATTCCCTATGTCCGAAAATTAAAATTGTTAGCAGAGAGAATCTTTACCTCCTAGGGTCCCCTATATTTGAAGATGCTATTCCCGAATTAATAGCACAAAAAATTTCAAAATTTGAATCCAATGTAGATCGGCTACATTCTATTAGTTCACATTACGCAATCACAATTCTGAAATTTTGTATGTTTGTTCCCAAATCTATTTATTTGCTTCGCTGTTGTCCTTTTTGGAAACATCAAGGTCATTTATTTTCTATTGATTCGTTAATCAAATCTTCTTTGGAATCAATTCTCAATATACAACTGAGCGAACAATCTTGGTCCCAGGCATCTCTTCCCATTAAATATAGTGGGCTAGGGATCCGCAAAATTTCTAGTGTGGCTTTGCCAGCCTTTTTGTCATCTGTACATGCCACGTCGAGTCTCGTAAGTTTCTGACGAATTGTCTTACAGACTATGAGACGACTGGCCTTACAGATGCCAAGAATGCTTGGCTAATGGCTTGTCCGGGACAAAATTTACCCACCCATCCAAATTTACAACGGAGCTGGGACGACGCTATGTCAAAACTAACCTTTGACTCCTTTTAAATGCTAGCTTAGGCCCGGATCGGGCCAGATTATTAGCGCTCAGTAGAAAGAAATCCGGTGATTGGTTGAAAGCTTTCCCTATAGCCAACACCGGAACTTTTTTGGAACCGGAAATCCTAAGTGCTCGTTTAAGGAGACGCGGAGCTTCGAGCGGCGCGGCCCGCCAGGCGGGCCGCCAGAAACACAAACGTATGGAAATGTTCAGAGCGTTCAAGGAGAAGCGTTTTTGCAAGCGTTTGTTTGAGTTGTAGCTGCCACAGCGGCGAGTGTCGTCGCGTAGGAAGCGGCAATTGAAGCGACGGGTGATGCCGCGGAGGACGCGGCGGGTAAACCAGCGAGTCTCGCAATGGAGGAACGCGGCGGATGAAGCTGCGGGTGACGCCGCGAAGGACGCTTCAAGGAAGGGGTGGGAGATGTGCGGGGTATGCGTTAGGTAGGAATGTCGGGCAATATCGTTCATAGAAAATATCGATATTAAAATAAAAATATTTATCAAAATAAAATATCGATATTTTATTTTGAAAATGTAATCGATGTTTATAAACCCTCTGGAGCAGAACGTCATGAAAGCAAAATATCACGTACGCAAAATAAACGATACATCGATACTTATGAACGATTGGCGTTCAATTCCATACGTCGAACTCGAACATTTCCATACGTTTCAGGGTGGCGTTCTATCTCCTCTTTTATTCTGTATCTTCATCAACTCGGCTACGAGTCTTATTTCCAGTAACTTCCATCTCTACGCTGACGACTTGCAGCTGTACCGACGTTTTTCGGCCACTGACGCCCCATTTGGCATATCGTGCATTAACCGCGACTTAGACGAAGCGACTGGGCTAATTCGGTCGGACTGCGCATCAACCCTCTGAAGTCGCAAGCCATCGTCATTAGCAGTAAGTATCAAACTGACAATATGCCGGTGTCTGAACTGGATCCAGTTCTTTTGGCCGGTATTCAGATACCCTACGCAGACACTGTGAAGAACCTGGGAGTGATCATGGACACCACGCTATCCTGGAGTGCCCATATTAGTGACGTCAGCAAGAAAGTGCACTTCTCCTTTCATTCGTTGAAGTGCCTCCAGAGCCTCTTACCCTTGAGGACGAAAATTAGTCTTGCTCTAACTATTATTCAGCCCATTATTGACTACGCCGACGCCTGCTATTTAGACGCCACTGAGGAGCTTCTGGATAAACTTGAGAGGTTGCAAAATTTGTGTATACGCTTTATATTCAATCTTAGAAAGTTCGATCATGTTTCTCACTTTCGTAAAGAACTCAAGTGGCTCCCAATCCGCCTTCGCCGTAACACTCGAATCCTCTGCCTCCTTTACAATATCCTTTATAATCCATCTTCACCTCCCTATCTAAAGGAAAGGTTCTCTTTTGTTCGTTCTCCTGATGCTCTCTGCAGATCTCACCTACGCTCAAATCTGAAATTTCCTTCTCACAAAACCGGTTTTTATTCATCCTCTTTCACCGTGCATGCAGTCAGACTATGGAACTCACTTCCGCCTGGTATCAGGGACAGTAAAACTATCACCACTTTTAAAAAGCAAGTTCAACGTCAAGTTTTTTTTTTTGTTGCCTACGGATATTTAGTTTTTCAATAATTTAATTTACTTTTTATTTATTTGAATATTTTGTTGATTCAATGTGAAAAACATTTAAATTTCAACCTTATTGTTCTACAACTTTAATTTGTGTTGATTATTAAGAACTTACTATTGTTTATTTTAATATTTTGAACCTGTTATAATTTGATTGTTCTAAAACTTTAATTTGTGTTGATTATGTAAGTACTTACTATTTCTGTTGTTTATTATTAATGAATAAAACTTGATATGGTATTTATTTTATAAAAAAATAAATGTCAAATTAGGAAAAAATCGATTAATTTAAAAAAATCGATTATTTTCTTGAGAAAAATCGATAATTTACTAATCGATTTTTCATGCTAAAGAAAAAATCGATAAACTAAAAATCGTTTTTTTATGTACAATGTCACATCCCTATGTCGCACTGAACGACGCCGTATATGAAGCTGCGTGCAACGCGGCGGATGCAGCGCCGAGTGAAGCTGCGTGCCACGCGGCGGACGCAGCGCCGAGAGAAGCCACGCCACGCGCGTCGCTCGACGCCCCGCGTGTCCTTAAACGAGCTCCTACATTTCTATATGTTTGATTTTGCGCGTGACGCTACGCGGGCCGCTTCACGCGCCGCCTGACTATAAACGGTCAAATCGCTTTACGCGCCGCTGCAAGCCACGCCGTACGCGACGCTTGACGCCCCGCGTCTCCTTAAACGAGCCCTAAGAATTTCAGTTGGTTTGAGACTTGGCGTCACGCTTTGCGCTCCACATCGATGCCCCTGCGGTTTTAACGTTGACACTTTGGGGCATCATGGTCTTTCATGTTTAAAGAGCGCAGGCCGCTTCTCACGCCACGCTGCGCTGAACGACATCATCCGCCGTGCTCTTGCCACCGCCAATGTGCCTGCGCTCTTAGAGCCAAACGGCGTTTTCAGGGACGATGGCAAGAGACCGGATGGTATAACTTTGATACCGTGTTAGATGGGTCGGGTCCTGGTGTGGGATGCAACTTGTGTTGACACTCTAGCCCCGTCCCATCTTCCTAAAACAAAATTAAAAGCCAGTGCAGCAGCGGAAGCGGCTGAAAATATTAAATATAATAAATATAAGGGTCTCGACTCATCGTATCGTTTTTGTCCAGTCGGTGTCGAGACCCTAGGTCCATGGGGTCCTAATGCGCAAAAATTTTTCAAGAATTTGAAAAAGCGCCTTGTGGAGTCAACTGGTGACCCAAGGGCTGGCAGTTTTCTCGCTCAACGAATAGGCATTGCTATTCAAAGGGGGAATGCTGCTAGTCTTTTGGGCACAATGCCACGGGGGCCTTATTTAGGTTTAGTTTAGATAGTAATAATGTAAATATAGATATGTAATAATTATGTTTCTCTG
Organism: Miltochrista miniata; assembly: GCA_933228765.1. Classification (NCBI taxonomy): domain Eukaryota; kingdom Metazoa; phylum Arthropoda; class Insecta; order Lepidoptera; family Erebidae; genus Miltochrista; species Miltochrista miniata. Next base: position 24,245,224 of record OW121768.1, read on the forward strand.
TAATTTTTAACAATAAATGTATTTCCATATTTTATCATTCAAAGCTAATGAGAGTGGTACAATTTAACTTTTTCAATAAGTAGATACATAGTTCAACATAATTCCGCTCTTACTCACAAAATGAGCACGTTCTGTTACGGTTGACACCTGTACCCTATCCGGCACACCACGCATTCACTCCTCACACAGTCAGCAACTATCAGCCCTACTGACATCAGTCCCTTCCATTTACATTCAGTCTCATCCCGACCTCTATACCAGACGGCTGTCTTAACCAAACCCCTAAGTTTTATTTTTTAAAAAAGCCTTTACTTCGAGACCCGTAACATTTGGTGGCAGCGTTAAGGGATTCAAAAAAAAGAGTCCCCGGATCGTCTCCTAACCTAATACAAACCATAATCCGACGCGAGTGCGTGTTGTGAAAGTGCCAAATCTAAAGTGCATACGACATCGGCGTAACGAGTTCGCCCAGCCCTGCTGGATACCCAGTGTTGTGTCTGGTGTTTGTGTTGTGATTGTGACCAATCTCGCAAGAGGCCCACTGCTGCGTACTGCCCGTACTGCAGCCGGTCTTTCTCCAGAGGTTACCTTGTTGCACTTACGTACTAAGTACAACGATTGACAACGCAACGACTCAACGACGACGGCCCGAAGCTTATCAACGCGTCACTTCGCCGAGACCAATACACTACGTCATGATCATCCTTATCGCACTGTCTGCATTCCAGTGAGTGATTTTATCCACTTGGTCACTTGTGTTTTGTACTGTAAAATAATTTTATACACTGCTTTACTAGTTATATCCTTTGTGTAATTTGCTATTTTATAAGTTCTATAAAACAATGTCGACAGACAGAGCCCAAAGCCCGAAATTTGAAAAACCTGAAATTTCAATAAGTGAAGCGGAGGAGGAATATTGTGCCCCCCCGTCAGGTCCAATAACCAGATCCGTTGCAAAAAAGAAAATTGTGACAAATAAACCAGATATTGAACTCTCCACTCTTCTAAAATTCATAAAACCTTATGAAGGGTGTAGGGAGAAGTTAAACTCATTTCTCGTAAATTGTAACAATGCATACGACTTAGCCTCAGACGCCCAAAAAGATATCTTATTTAAATATATTTTGTGCCAATTACAGGGCAAGGCCGAAACGGCTTGCTCAATAAAAGAGTTCACCAATTGGCAACAGCTAAAAGAATTTTTAAAAACCCAGTTTAGCGAGAGAAAACACTATGCTCATCTCTTAACCGATTTACAAGACTGCAAACAGCAGTACAACGAAACTGTCAGCCAATATGCTTTGAAAATCGAGACTTGTCTTAGTCAATTACTTACCGAGATTTCAATCACACATGGGCATAAAAGCAGAGAGATGGTAGGACGTACAGCAGCAATGGAGGAGTTAGCCCTCCACCATTTCCAGATGGGTTTGACTCCTCGTATTTCCAACATTATTAGATGCAAATCTTTGAAAACATTAAACGAGGCTATTAATATGGCCATATCCGAAGAAAAAATACAGCAATCTTTAGCTAAACAACGTCCAGGTCTATCCAACAATCAACAGACCTCCCGTTTAGACAGATCTAATACACCAAGGCCAAACGTTCAACCAACACGTCGCTACCAACAATTTTCCTCTAACTGGAATCAATCTAACTCCAATCGTCCTAATACGAGCAACAACAACGGTTCCTCTGCTCCAATTTGTAGATACTGCAAGACTCCAGGTCATACCTTAGAGCAGTGTCGGAAAAGAGAGTTTAACAACAACCGATTTAAAAATTTTGCACTTAATCAACAAGGAACACCCCACCGAGTTAATTTTGTTTCCGACGAAACATCAAACCAAAATGACCACGATCAAGTATTTGACCCAGTAGAAGGCTACGACACCGTAGATAATGAGAATGACCCAAAAAACGAATAACCGTCTCGTCCCAGTGTCGTGCGGGACCTCACAGTTTAGAAATCGGCACCGTCAAATCTAATCCTAACTTACCCATGCATCAGCATAACAAAAAATCTTCTATATCCAAAGCATCGCTACATGATGACTTACCCATGCATCAGCATAACAAAAATTCTTCTATATCCAAAGCATCGCTACATGATGACTTACCCATGCATCAGCATAACAAAAAATCTTCTATATCCAAAGCATCACTACAAGATGGCTTATCCACGCAACAACACAATAAAGTTGTTCCGATAAAATCTTCTAAATCCAATGTTTTTGAAATAACAAATAATCCTGCAAAAACATTATTACCCCACGTTCTTGTCCTGTCCTCAGTATCAGACATCCCACTTTCCTTATTAGTTGACTCTGGATCCTCTGTTAGCCTAATAAAACATTCATGCATTGTATACCAACCCAAAATTGTAAAAAACACTATTCAAATAAAAGGTATTGATTCGACAGTTACACCCATTAGTACCCTGGGACACTTTTTATTAAAAATTCAGCTTCCCAAATACAAAATATCACATCCGTTTCATATTATGGATACTGTACACTTACCTTACGATGGTATTATAGGATCGGACATGCTCAATGCACTTAGCTGCAATATAAATTACAATGATAACCTACTCTGGATTGGCAAATCATCCTTAAAATTACATTTCCATGATCCTGCCTACATAATTCCCCCTAGGACTGAAACAGTAATTGAATGCTCCGTCTCAAACCCTGAAATAAAAGAAGGTTTAATCATTGATCAAAACCTCTCGGATACCCTATTGATTGCAAATTGTTTAGTACGCGTTAAAGAAAATAAAAGAGTTAACCTAACCATTGTAAATACCTCTGAAAAACCTGTGACTTTGAACTCTAATCTGAACCTAAAACTCGACTGCCTCGATTCCCAAAAAATTGAAGAACAGCCTCCTAGAGCAATAAATTATGTAGATAATTCAACCAATAGCTTAAAACGGACAGAAGAGGTGCTTAAACAATTACGAGTCTCTCATCTCAATAAAGAAGAGAAGGATGCCCTTCTACAACTATGTTCCGACTTTTCCGATATTTTCTATCTCCCCGGAGAAAACCTTAGCCATACGAGCGCCCTCAAACATGAAATTAAAACCACGACAGACGTACCAATCTACACAAAATCTTATAGATTCCCTGAAATTCATAAAACCGAAGTCCGCAAACAAGTTGATAAGATGCTGGAACAAAATATAATTGAACCCTCCGATTCCCCTTGGTCATCAATATATGGGTCGTTCCCAAAAAACTCGACGCTTCCAATGTCCAAAAATGGAGAGTAGTCATTGACTACCGCAAGCTGAACGATATCACAATCGGCGACACATACCCTATTCCTCAAATCGCTGAAATCCTTGATCAACTGGGAAATAGTAAATATTTCTGCACACTAGACCTAGCCTCTGGGTTTCATCAGATAGAATTAAATGAAACTGATAAACCTAAGACTGCCTTTACCATCCCAGAAGGACATTTCCACTTTAAAAGAATGCCATTCGGCCTTAAAAATGCTCCTGCGACGTTCCAGAGACTAATGAACTCTGTTCTATCCGGTTTACAAGGTATAAAATGCTTTGTGTACCTTGACGACATTGTTTCGTATGGTTATGACCTTAAATCTAGCATCCTTAACCTAACAGCCATCTTTCAACGAATCCGCGATTTCAAACTTAAATTACAGCCTGATAAGTGCGAGTTTTTGCGACGAGAAGTCTGTTATCTTGGCCACATAATCACTGAACAAGGTGTTAAACCAAATCCAGAAAAAATCAAGGCTGTAACTAACTTCCCTGTCCCAAGCACTCCCAAGGATATTAAATCTTTCCTTGGTCTTGTCTCTTACTACCGACGTTTTATCCCAGAATTCTCCAAGTCTGCAAAGGCTCTAACCAATCTCCTGAAAAAAGATACACCATTCCAATGGGAAAACCAACAACAACTTGCCTTTGAGACATTAAAAAGCAGATTAACAACTGCTCCGCTTCTCATCTATCCTGATTTCTCTCAACCCTTTATACTCACATGCGATGCCTCGAACTACGCTGTTAGTGCTGTACTCTCCCAAGGATCTGTAAGTAAAGACCAACCTGTAGCCTACGCTTCTCGAACACTCAATAAGAGCGAATGCAATTACAGCACAACGGAGAAAGAGTTATTAGCTATATTATATGGATGTAAAACATTTCGACCTTACCTTTACGGACATAAATTTCTCATAATCACTGATCATAGACCTCTGAAATGGTTGTTCAACCACAAAGACCCAAGTAGTAAACTTCAGCGATGGAGGTTAAAACTGGAAGAATACGATTATGAAATAGTGTACCGCAAAGGCAAATTAAACTCAGCGGCTGACGCCCTATCTAGATACCCTGTAAACCCTATATTTCCTGATAACAAGGGCTCACTTACCTCTAATGCAAGCCCTAACATTAACCTACATAACTCACCTGATGGGTCAACTAATGATTTGCAAGATCTCCTAATATCTCCACCGTCTAGTCTGGATGCTGTCCTAATAAACCCTGAAATTGAAAATGAAGTAATGGAATACTTGAGCTCTAGCGAACCACAACCTTCAACTAGCCAACAACATCCTGAAAACCTACCTGTTTCTCCTACCCGACGTAGTTCCCCACATTCTGAAATAGAACCTCAACCTTCCACAAGCTGGCAACACCCTGAAACCTTACCTTGTCCTACTCGACGTAGTTCCCCATATCCTGAAAAGGAACCTCAACCTTCCACAAGCTGGCAACACCCTGAAACCTTACCTTGTCCTACTCGACGTAGTTCCCCACATCCTGAAATAGAACCTCAACCTTCCACTAGCTGGCAACACCCTGAAACATTGCCCGTTCCACCAGATCAGCTTAGTCCAGAAACCCCTCTACTAGAACTGGAAAATGTGCCTTCACCAGAAAGAACCTATAATCAATTCTTAAGATCACCAGCCAGGTCACACAACACCCTTATTTTAGAACATAACGAAAGCCTGATCAAGGGAACACAAAAACTAATAATTATACCAACCTCAATAGATATGGACGAGTCCATGCCATATGTTCAAGAGATTCTAGATATCTGTACAGAATCTGAACGAATGGCATTCCTGGAACGAGAAAAATCCCTTCATACCTATTTACCTGTTGAAATCGAAAATAAAACTTATCTGTTCTTATTTACAAAAGTTCATCATTTTGACGATTACTCATACCCAGATATATTTAAATCTTTAAAATTTGCACGCGATGAAATAATGATGTCATACCCTTTAATAAGCGATGTTGCAACATCTGACTTTGAAAACCCTTTTGATAAACACTCCTTCGTAAAAATTTATAATATGTTTAGCTATCTGTTCGATGGGACTAACATAAGAATTCACATATATCACAATAAAATTATATATCCTTCACCGAGCGAAATTACCAAGATCCTCAAAGAAAACCATGATATTCCAATTGCAGGACACCTGGGTATTAATAGGATGCTAAGTCGTATTCGAGAAAGGTTCTATTGGAAAGGTATGCGCGGTGATATCGAAAACTATATAAAAAACTGCTCTCCTTGTCAGACCAATAAAGCCCTACGCAGAATTAATAGAGCACCAATGATAATAACTTCCACTTCAACTGCACCCTTTGAGAGACTATCCATAGATATCGTTGGACCCTTGCCTGAATCTGGTGCAGCCAAACTTAAATTCATTCTGACAATGCAAGACGACCTTACAAAGTTCTCATTAGCGTATCCCATTCGTAGTATAACCGCCGAAGAATCGTGTGAGTGTCTTCTCCATTTTATATCCCTATTTGGTATTCCAAAACATATACTTACTGATCAAGGCACAAATTTTACAGCCGAACTGTTCAAAAAAACATGCGAATTTTTAAAAGTAAAACAACTATGGTCTGCTCCATATCACCCTCAGACGCAAGGAGCTCTAGAACGGAGTCACTCCACACTCAAAGAATACTTAAAATCGTACACTAACGAAAACCAAGACAATTGGCCGCGGTATGTTTATACTGCTATGTTGGCATACAACACTGCTGTCCATTCAACTACACATTATTCGCCATTTGAATTATTATTTGGACATAAACCTCACATTCCAGATTCGGTTTATAATGACGGCTCAAACGCCACATATCCAGAATATGTAAAAATGTTGCAGCACCGTATGAAACACACGCGCGACAAAGCTAAAGAATTTATTGAAAGATCTAAAAGAAATTCAAAGAATTACTATGACTCCCATAGCCGATCTGTAGAATACAAAGTTGGCGATTACGTTCTATTAAAGAACCACCTTAGACTACGTAAAGCCTTATCTCCCCTATGGAAAGGGCCGTATAAAATTGTAAAAGTTCATAGTAACCATACGTTAACGTTACTCATAAATAGACGCCACGTGAAACACCACTTCGATGAAGTTAAACACGTGGAGACCCAAGTGGAACATACCTAACTTTATGATATTATAAATCGGATCTATCCGATTACGTGTTTCATTTCTCTTTGTATATTTTTATTTCTTCCTTTATTCATTTACACGTTTACACATGTACACTATTTCTTTTAATTTAGGTTTATATATTAGTTTAGATATAATAACGTGAATCGTCACTCAAGGCCTCTTTTTATTGCAGCATACTGGCTCATGGTCATCCGGAATTTATACAACAAATCAACACGAGCCCGGGTATTTACTTTGACCCTATTGGTGAACTCAAAATCCGCGTAAGCCACTTAGATATAGTAACCCCTGTTGACATATCATACATCGATCCTCATTTAAAAAATATAAATTCGATAATAGGCACTTTACGTCTGATATGCAACCAAATTCAAATCGAAACATCTTACCAATTAGAATGTCACAATACTTTAGAACCATTAACAGTGAGGTATCACGATATAGCTTCGGAATACTCGTCTATCTCACACCTGACGAATAAAAGAGCCAAACGAGGGGCCTGGATAGGAGCTATTGGCAGCTTATCCAAAACTATATTTGGTACTCTGAATGAGGACGACGCTGTAAAGTATGATAACGCCATTCAAAGTATTCAGGATAATGAAAAAAGACTGGGCTCAATAATGAAAGAGAATATTATTGTTACTTCCTCAATATTATCAAAATTTAATAACACATTACACACAATGAAAATTAATGAGGCCAGCCTTAATCAAGCTATTGACAATTTCTCTTCGCAGTTAAAAAATATTACAAAAATCTCTAATGAACAAAGTGTAAAAGCCAATATTAATTCAATTTTAAGTAGTCTAGAAGCGTCCATTCTTACTATATCTTTTCAGTTGGAAGACATAACAAATGCTATCATGTTATGCACTAAGAATATCCTACATCCGGCCGTGTTATCACCTGTTCAATTGTACCAAGAAATTGTCGATAACTACAGGCACTTACCGGTAGATTTTAAGCTACCTTTAACCCTAGCGTTAAGCAACATTCATAATTTGTTGAATGTCTCTAGTATAGTATGTTATAGCCTAAACAATAAGATTGTATTCATTCTTAGGATACCATTAGTGTCACCTAAAGAATATGACTTATTCCATAATATAGCTTTACCTACTCCACACGACCATGTGAAACCGAACACTTTTAGTTTTATAATACCAACTAGTAAATACACTGCAATGACCAAGGACAAATCAGAATATTGTAACCTTAACTCACTCACAGAATGCACAGCGATAAACTCACGCGAATACATCTGCGAAATCATGACAGTGTTCCCATCGAGTGCGAATCCAAGTTGTGAAAGTGAAATTATGTCAAACGTCGTGAGCGTTTTACCAGTGCAGTGTCAAACAAGGTCCTTTCAAGGACAAATTGACTTATGGAAACCACTTCAAGACAATAATTGGATTTATGTACAGTCCCAAAATACTAAACTCTACATCGAATGTCGTAACCAAAAGATTATAGACTTAAGTATCATCGGTACAGGAATTTTGAGTGTTCCGAATAACTGTATCGCATATTGTAAGAGTACAAAACTTATACCTAGATTTAACAATTTAATTGTTAATGCTACTGTAATCCGATCCGACTTCAATATTATTAACGATTCTTGCTGTACTTTAGATAAGTTTATAAACACCATGAGTAATGAATCTCCTCTAAAATTACAAAATATTGACTTAGATTTCTTTACATTAGAAACAAAATCAAAGCTTAATTCTATGACCGACGAGACAGACAAAATCTTAAATCAACATCAAATTATAAGATACGAGACTCATTACTCAATTTTAATTATAGTGATACTTTGTGTTATGTTTGGATTTTGTATTTTTAAGCTGTTTTTATATATTAAATCGCACAGCCGTCTTATCCGCAACTTTCCTAAATTCTCCCAATTCATTCCTATGAATTCAACTTCAGTTCAGACTCCGGACCCTGAACCAGTCACTTCTATTAGAATCAATAAACGTCACCCAGAACCCGAAGATACTCCATCTCCTGGTATTAGGATGAACGTGTAAATTATCGTCCTTTTCCCCTAAACATCGAAACTTTACCCCGATGTTTAGTCCACCCCTGGGAGGTGTTACGGTTGACACCTGTACCCTATCCGGCACACCACGCATTCACTCCTCACACAGTCAGCAACTATCAGCCCTACTGACATCAGTCCCTTCCATTTACATTCAGTCTCATCCCGACCTCTATACCAGACGGCTGTCTTAACCAAACCCCTAAGTTTTATTTTTTAAAAAAGCCTTTACTTCGAGACCCGTAACAGTTCGATACGCTGAGTAATGCAGAGTAGACATACTTTTCATATTGCCGTGTTAGGTCCAAATTTATAGCACGCCTTATCTTTATAGTCGAGGAGGCTACTAGTCTAGGACGCACGTAATGAATAGTTCAGTGCTTCGTGTAATACTGTAATATTGTAGCCATTGTAATGCCACATCGCTTACAAACCTTCTATCAACAGTTTTAATGTGTCTTTTCCACGTGTCGACCTTTTTTTGAATTACATATTTTATCATTCAAAGCTAATGAGAGTGGTACAACATAAACATTTTAAATATTTTTCAACCAATTTTTCAATAAGTAGATACATAGTTCAACATAATTCCGCTCATACTCACAAAATGAGCACGTTCGATACGCTGAGTAATGCAGAGTAGACGTACTTTTCATATAGCAGTGTTGGGTCCCAATTTATAGCACAACTTATCTTTATAGTCGAGGAGGCTACTGGTCTAGGACGCACGCAATGAATAGTTCAGTGATTCGTGTAATACTGTAATATTGTAGGCATTGTAATGCCACATCGCTTACAAACTTTCTACCAACAGTTTTAATATGTGTCTTTTCCACGTGTCGACCTTTTTTTGAATTACATATTTTATCATTCAAAGCTAATGAGAGTGGTACAATATAAACATTTTAAATATTTTTCAACCAATTTTTCAATAAGTAGATACATAGTTCAACATAATTCCGCTCATACTCACAAAATGAGCACGTTCGATACGCTGAGTAATGCAGAGTAGACGTACTTTTCATATAGCAGTGTTGGGTCCCAATTAAAAGCACAACTTATCTTTATAGTCGAGGAGGCTACTGGTCTAGGACGCACGCAATGAATAGTTCAGTGCTTCGTGTAATACTGTAATATTGTAGGCATTGTAATGCCACATCGCTTACAAACTTTCTACCAACAGTTTTAATATGTGTCTTTTCCATGTGTCGACCTTTTTTGAATTCAAAGCTAATGAGATTGGATGATATGAACATTTTAAATATTTTTCAACCAATTTGTCAATAAGTAGACAGGTACATAGTTCAACATATTTTCGGCCTTACTCACAAAATGACCACGTTCGATACGTAGAGTAATGAAGAGTAGACGTACATTTGACATTGCCGTGTTAGGTCCCAATTTATAGCACAACTTATCTTTACAGTCGAGGAGGCTACTGGTCTAGGACGCACGCAATGAATAGTTGAGTGCTTCGTGTAATACTGTAATATTATAGGCACTAATAGGCTACATTGCTAATAAACTTACTATCACCTGTTTTCATAAAGTTATGTATCTTTATTCTGTGTGTAAATTATATTTTGTGAGTATTTTCATCACCCGCCGTGGCGTATTCGGGTCCTGGGTTCGATTCCTGGGTCGGTCTAAATATTTGTGTGATCCACAAATGTTTGTTTCGGAGTTTGGCTGTTTTCTATGTTGTGTAATATGTATATATTAAGAGACTAGCTGACCCGCAACTTCTTTTACGTCACATAAGGTGTATGAAAGGAGAGGTATTTCTTTATCAGACTCATCAAGCAGCGTGTGAAACTGCCCTGTTTTCTTAATCATAAAAGAGCTTAAAGATTAAGTCTATTCTAAAACAATTCAGTACACGCATTCGGCGCAGACTGAATTATTTTAAAATAACCTTAATCATTAAGCTCTTTTATGATTAAGCCAATACGCCAGTTTAGTTTACCCATTTTTAGATTTATATGTAATGTAATAGATTCTTTAAAATGATATAACTTTTATAAACCGATTGACATGAAATAAACACTAAATGTTAAGTGGAGCAAACCTCAACACAATAAAAACACCGCATTGCAATCGGTTAAGAGGTTACTGAGATTAGCGTGCACAAACGTACAGATATACAGACGTTCAGATACAGTGGTTTAAACTAGCTGTCTGACATTTCAACTCTTTTTTTAAGATAGCAGCTAGGTAGCATGCATGACGAAAGTGAGGCAATTGCCTTACTTTGTTTTTGTCATTTTGCAGTGCTAGTAATGTATCTATGTTTTTATATATCATTGATATCAGTCCCAAATTTTTGATGAATGCATTTTATGACTTCAATATTTATCAACCTATTACGTGGGACAAATTCTAAAAAGGTGAACAGAGGGCATTTAATATGCCTTTGCCTAATATTTATCGACGGGAAACATTTTTCAATATTTGAAGAAAACATGGGTTTTATTCAATTTTAAGAATGAGTATTTACTTATTTAAAGTTAAATATGCTAAGTATAAATTACTAACATTTCGCTGTATGAAGGACGCTTTGTTTTGTATGCTCAGGGTCGTTAGCCCTATCCACGACCTATCCTGACTCGCAAAGTTTGTGCTCAGATACAGTAAACTATTAGAGATTATTTTAACATTAAAATATTACTTATAATATAATAGAAACATAATTCACTTACCAAGCGCTTCATTTTCCTCCGTCCATCCAACTTGGCAAATTACGTAGTCCAATAATAGAGCAAATAATAGCACACGCCACGCCACTCTCCCGCCTAAACAGTCCGCCATTTTGTTTTAATGGCCGTCTGTCATTTTGGCATATACTTCCACCGCATTACGCTAAGTTTTATGTCATAATTATGTGCCTGTAACAAAAGAAAAGAAAATTTTGTGTTAAAATAATTATAGACTAAGTTTGGCTGTAAAAAGTTTGGACATTAAAATGTTTTAATCGCAAAGATTTAATGATAAGCTTTTATCATATGTCTGTGACTTTATAGTGCTTTATTTTACGACTCGCGGCTTCGTCTACATCATAATTTGTACCGCCAATATACCATTGTACTGTAGGACTTTTTTATAATTTAGGAGTTAGGTTACTTAACATATAGCATTAAAGACATTTTAGAAGACAAGGCTGCCTGGCAGTGACACGAATTGCTCCTTTCTACATAATAAAAAAAAACTGTATTAGATTCTAAGATGAATTTTGATAGGGACCGGTCGCGGTCTGAGTTTCTTGGGGTGTTCTTCTCAGTCTGTAGCATTTCCGAACCCCCGATGGAGTCACAAAAATTTTGACAAACCTAAATATTTTTTTTAAAAAACTTTAAAGGGTGTATCATATATATTATTTTTATTTATTTTAGGTCATTTGGACTCCTTGGAGTTATCATTCGTGTACCTGTGACTCCCGGCCTTAGAAAGATGACAAGGCACCACGAGGTTTTCATTAGTAGAAATCCGGCTCCACATTCCATTAGAGTTTCCACAAGAAATGAAAAGTTACTTGGACTAAGACCACAAAATAATTGACAACATATTCTCTCTCATATGATATTATATACGCCAATATTTGCTTAAATATGCCTCTGAGCCCAACTCGTTTAGTGGTTTGAGCTGTATGTTGATCGAAACATACACCCATTTAATAAGGAAAAAGGGTCGTCAAATTTGTTCATCAAAGGTCATCCCTAATTCATAAATAAATTCGTACACCTAAATTATTTCATCTACTCATATAAGCGAAATAAAATTAAAGCGGTAAATTAAATTTGTAGATATTTTATAATAGTCATAAATAATTAAGTTATGTATGATAATATGCTTGTACATTCTGTAAAAGTAATAAAAGCGACTGCTTGTAATTCCAACTTAACAGCTTTTTACTTGATGTATTTTTCAATACCTAGTTATTTATATAACAGCAATTTTTTATTTTCTTCTACGTATATTTATCTTTTTCAACTAAGCAATCTCTGAAAACGGTTAGACTGATATCATATAGCTGATGTTTTAAGGAACAACAAAGGCTACATTTTATCTCCATATTCCCACAGAAAACACCCTCCCGCAGGTAAAACCGCGGTGCGTCTACTTAATAATATTATTGAGATGGAAGTACAAAATATACACCTATACATTTTACCTTTAACCCTAAAAGGCCACAATAACCTTGACCTTGTATATGAAACACAATAATCATAAATTGTTTCCCACAATTTAGGTTTATAGCGCCATAAAACCCTAATTTTGAGTACTTTTAATGTTGCTAGGTTTTGTATGTGGCGCACCTGCGAATTATATATGTGGCTTATATTGTACTATCTTGTATAAATCTGTGTATCATATATATTATGTTAAACAGAATATAATTTTATTGTCAAAATAGTTCCAGTACTGGTTACATTATTCAATTAGACTAATATTATAAAGAAAAAGATTTGATTGTTTGTTTGCATCGAATAGGCTCCGAAACTACTGACCCGATTTGAAAAATTCTTTCACTGTTGGGAAGCTACACTATCCCCGGGTAACATAGGCTATATTTATTCCCGTATTCCCACGGGAACGGGGGCTACGTGGTTGAAACCGCGTGACGTCCGCTTTTTAAATATTTTCTACCTACTCAATCTATATGTATAAAAATCAATGCCACTTTTCGTTGTAATTTTATAACTCAAGAACAGGCTCACCTATCCAAACCAAATGTTTAGGCTTTGTTCGGACTACTTAGTAGATGGTTTATGTAAAGTTTGCACAATATCGGTCGAGCGGTTCTTCATTTATCACGCAAACGAAGTTGCGCGGGTCAGCTAGTGTTCTATAAACGATGACTGAGGTAAGAATCTTTCGATACTGTCAGTTTTGAGATGGGACCGCTTGTAGCATTAAAATTTCCATTTAGGAGCGTTTTAAAGTGTACGTGGTAACCGATCAATCAAGTTGAATAACTTACAGACGCCTTAAAACAAGTTAGCATCTAGCCTCATTATATTACCTGTACGCTTTTTTTTAACGTGAGGGAAAATCCTTCCTCGATGCTATCGCGTACCTGCGTGAATCCCTCACGTCACGCTGCCGTCATAGGCCCTGGCTTCTGTAAGGACGGTGAGCAACCCCTTCACCCTGTCCGCTTCAACACGGCAATAAGTAAGGCAATCACTACCTACAACGTAGTACAAAGTGCAACCGGTGAACAGTGAGCGTATAGTGTACTGCTACCAAACTCTCGGGGTAGAAGGCGTGCATAATGTTTTTACCGTAATACACTCAATGTAAGAACATAATTCAAGATTTCTTTCACACTTCTACCTTGTATTTTATTTTAATTCTTCTTGTTTTCCTGTCGTCGGACTGCTGGAAAAAAATTATGTTCTAGAAATTGATTATTATGATTCGTACAGGGCCTTACGCACTCAGTATAATAACGCGTTCAGGACGCTGATGGGGTTGCGACGTAGCTGTAGTGCCTCTGGGATGCTGGCAGAAGCTGGCGTAGATAGCTTTACAGCAATTATTAGAAGTCGCATTGCATCTTTGATTGGTCGAGTAAGGGGCAGCTCCAACAGTCTCCTGCAGAGTGTTGCGGCGAGGCTGGACGTGGACAGTGCTATTATGCAGCACTGGACCAGCGTTCACCTCGTCAAAGACACAAAAATAAACTATGTCCATTTCTGACATTGTGACCTCGTTGTGCATCTGTAGGTTAGTTATTAATTAATTCTGATTAGGTACCTACCTGAATAATGAAATTTTATTTGTATTTAAATATGACATTTAACTTTATTTATTGATTTTTTAAATATTGACATTTTATTTAATTTTATTGTATGACATTTAAATTAATGTATTGAATTTTATAAGTATGCCAATCTTGAATTTTATATTGATATTACCTGCCTCATATAAATTATTAATCTTATGTAAGCTTATGGACAATGTCTGAATTAAATGTTTTTTTTTTATTTAGAAATAAACAGTACCTTACGTACGTACTCTTCTTCTGTTATATTGTAATTTCATCTATTGTTGATATTTGTGTGCAGAAATATTAAATACCTAAATAAATAAAAATAAATGAATAAAACCATTCATTGGAGAACCACCCATTTAGCAAAAGTGATAATGCTACGTGAGCTACGAATAGTAACGGATGTATGCTACGAACCAGCTACGATTGCACCGCTTCGCGAAGGCACGCGTAGGTTCCACGTGACCACGTTTATTTGTCTACAGTTGTACATTTCAGACTCGGAAAAATTATAAAATAGCAAATTTCTGATTTGGTGGTCTTTCTCAAAGCTTTATTTGACCTAAATAAATATTGTGGAACAGTGTAAGTAAAGTTTTTCAATGTGTGCAGCAAGTTCCATCAAATGCCATCAATCAACACTATCAATAATATTATGCCTAATTTGTAAAAAAAAATATCATAAATCCTAAATTTCATATTTTTATGCTATGAAAGTAGCAAATGAGCATATTGTCCACTTGAACAAAAGTGGTCACCGCAGTCTATTGACATTTGAACACCAGAAGTGCTGCACTCGTGATTCAAAGTTACTTTCTTTCTTTTAAACGTATACGCACAAACTGTAGTTACTATCTGCTTTTGAAATTTAATAATAGTTTATACAGAATATTATAAGCCTAAATCCTCTGAAGGGTGCTTTGTCCAAAGTGGCTTAAAATTTTCACAGTAATTAGGACAGTAGAGTTGCATCTACTTGTCAGTTATGAACAGACAGGCACTATCTTTAAGGACAATTTGATCCACCTTCTTAAGAGTGTAGTATTTCGGCGAGGAATTTCAGCAAATACGTACTTATTTGAATTGATGTATTGCCATCGCACTGCACCTGGTCGACTTCGTACTTTAGTTTCAGACCGATTTTATTTGGAGAAAATCGATGATTCGTATTATATAATATTGTTAAAAATTACAGAGAAACATAATTGTTACATATCTATATTTACATTATTACTATCTAAACTAAACCTAAATAAGGCCCCCGTGGCATTGTGCCCAAAAGACTAGCAGCATTCCCCCTTTGAATAGCAATGCCTATTCGTTGAGCGAGAAAACTGCCAGCCCTTGGGTCACCAGTTGACTCCACAAGGCGCTTTTTCAAATTCTTGAAAAATTTTTGCGCATTGGGACCCCATGGACCTAGAGTCTCGACACCGACTGGACAAAAATGATACGATGAGTCGAGACCCTTATATTTATTAATTTTAATATTTTCAGCCGCTTCCGCTGCTGCACTGGCTTTAAATTTTGTTTTAGGAAGATGGGACGGGGCTAGAGTGTCAACACAAGTTGCATCCCACACCAGGACCCGACCCATCTCCCACGGTATCAAAGTTATACCATCCGGTCTCTTGCCATCATCCCTGATAACGCCGTTTGGCTCTAAGAGCGCAGGCACATTGGCGGTGGCAAGAGCACGGCGGATGATGTCATTCAGCGCAGCGTGGCGTGAGAAGCGGCCTGCGCTCTTTAAACATGAAAGACCATGATGCCCCAAAGTGTCAACGTTAAAACCGCAGGGGCATCGATGTGGAGCGCAAAGCGTGACGCCAAGTCTCAAACCAACTGAAATTCTTAGGATGTCCGGTTCCAAAAAAGTTCCGGTGTTGGCTGTAGGGAAAGCTTTCAACCAATCACCGGATTCCTTTCTACTAAGCGCTAATAATCTGGCCCGATCCGGGCCTAAGCTAGCATTTAAAAAGAAGTCAAAGTTTAATTTTGACATAGCGTCGTCCCAGCTCCGTTGTAAATTTGGATGGGTGGGTAAATTTTGTCCCGGACAAGCCATTAGCCAAGCATTCTTGGCACCTGTAAGGCCAGTCGTCTCATAGTCTGTAAGACAATTCGTCAGAATTTTACCTACGAGACTCGACGTGGCATGTACAGATGACAAAAAGGCTGGCAAAGCCACACAAGAAATTTTGCGGATCCCTAGCCCACTATATTTAATGGGAAGAGATGCCTGGGACCAAGATTGTTCGCTCAGTTGTATATTGAGAATTGATTCCAAAGAAGATTTGATAAGCGAATCAATAGAAAATAATTATATAATTCATATTATACCATGTTTTTTCCATAAAAAATTTTGACCATTTTTAGAGAAAATGTATATCGAAGTTTTTATAACTTTTTTAAAAGTTGAAAGCTTTTCAAATTTATCTGGCAGTTATTTAAACACTGCGATAAAAACGGTTCATTTAATGTCATTTTCAAAGTGTCATATTTTCGTTTTTATTTATTTGCCTGAAAATAGAAGTGATAGCGGGACATATTGTATACAGCAGATCTTGATTTTATGTAAAGCAAAGTTTTATTTAAAAGAATTATTCAAAAATTATATAGGGAATTACGTTTGTATGGAAAAGGCGATGCGAGTCTTCCCTGCCCACTTGACCTCAATCGGTTGAAAAAAGATAGTACGCCCTAATAGATGCGATTGGTGTAACTATTTGGATTTCCCACATACGTGTCCTTTGCTGAGATAAAAATGGTCTATGGCTTTCTCCAGACTTATATTTTAAGTACTGTTCTCTCAGGGTACGCCATAATACAGTTTTATCGATTATTTTTCGTTATGTTTTGGGCTCTTTTAAACAATACCTTTACAAAAATTATATACTACTAGATAATGCTTGCGGCTTCGCCCGCGTGAAATTCGGTACCCGTTCCCGCTTCCCGTGGGAACATATTATTCTCGGGATGAAAATATGTTCCCACGCCTAGCCTATGTATTATTCCAGACTATAAACTATCTCTGTACCAAATTCCAGCCTAATCCGTTCAGCCGTTACGGCGTGATTGAGTAACAAACATCCGAACATCTTCACAAACTTTCACATTTATAATATTAGTAGGAAGTAGGACAAGCTGACCTTCGCAACTTCGTTTACGTCACATAAGGTCTATGAAAGGAGAAGTATTTCTTCGATCGTTTTGCGAAAGTGTTCCCTTAGTCTCCTCTTACGGCACTTTCGGTATGAATGGGATGGAGACTTTTGTACTCTTTTCCGATGCAACACGGGGCCCTGTCGCCACACGGGGTATGTAAAGAAAAAAATACTCTGGTGTATAAGCTACATATTTAGTAAGTTTAAAAAGAAATCATTTAGTAGTTTTAACATGAAAGAGTGACAAACATTCACAGTCCACACATACATCATGGATGCGCCAGTACCGACGCATACATATTTTTTAGTTTATGTATTTAATGGTATTTATTATAATTATTATATGTCAACACTCACGCACTAAACGCAGCTTACTTTTATGTATTGTCTATGGCAACACTATCCCGCCCGCTTCCTACATTCACATTCCGCCATAGCTATTGGAAGATGAGACGCACCCGTCTCTTAACGCTCCGCTCCGCTATCGGCCGCTGTGATTACCCATCATATCGCGCTACATCGCTTATCATCAGCCACAGTCTCGAGAGTTACGGTTATAACTCCTGTGTGCATATTTCGCGGTCGTGAATCAAGACCCCGAACGCAAAGCTGGGAGCAGCGCCTACCTACCAACCAGAGTTCAAGGTAAGTGCATTTCCAAGTGTGGTCCTCCGTCCGGATATTCCATCTAACGCATTCTTTCTACTAATAATATTAATTACCTCTTTTCCTATTAAATTCACGCATACGCATATATATATTTAGTATATTACTCATAAATACTCAACGCAAATATTATATTTAACGCCACCCGCACGCATTAGAAAAGTTAATTATCTTTTCACACCGCATATTTTATATTACTCATAAGTACTCATATTCTATAACGCATTTACGCTATTTATCATAATCATATTTACCTATATATAATCAACCCGCTGGCAGGTAGCGCCCCCCGAAATTATCGCTACCCAGGACTTGGACCATCCTGGCCATGTTAGTCCGGTTGTCCGATTCTAGGCAATCATTTTGATATTTTTTGGTAATTAGGAGTTTTGGCATAAAGTAAAACGGACAATCCAAAATTAACAATTTTCTCAACCGTCATAAATTTAACGTAGTTTCCCCAATTTCATTACAATTTCATATTATCTTTCGAATTGTAATCGTAGATAAAACTCATATTTATACGTTAATTTTATACCCACATATATTTATTTTATTGTGACGGTACTGGGCAACGCAGCCGATACATAACGGTATTCAAACGATTAACAGCTGATTGTTACGCAGACTCCATATTGGGTTTGTTCTCTGAATACTTTATCGCAAACAGCTGATTTAAGCTAACAGCTGATCGTTGTTCGAATTTTATACTTTTTCGCTGAATATTTCTATTACCTACCCACTTATATACATACTCGTATCTCGTATCAATTATATTATCATGGCTTCTAAAGACAAATCCCATAGTAAAAGTTCAGACGAAAGTCAGGTCATGATAAATTTTTTAGAATACAAAAAACAAAGTTTGTTTCACATAGTTCAAGAAGTGTACAACTTAAGTCTCAAGGTTACCGATGAAACAGTACGCATGATGTTTCTCGCTCGGGTTCAATCTATCGATAAAACCCGATCGGATTACATCGAAACTATCGATAAATTGTTAATTGAACAATTAAAAGATAATCCGCAGGTACAGCCGAGTTATAGTGTTTTTAATACATTTGATGAATTATACTGTTTCATAAAGCAAACGGAAACTACTCTGAGACAAGAACTCGACGATAAAAAGAAAAGTGATAATTTTAATATCAAATTACCCCCACTTAAACTCACAGGTTTCGATGGTACTTATGGTAAGTGGCCTATATTTTATGAAAATTTCTGTAGTGTGATACATACGAATACTCGTCTCACCAACGCCGAAAAGGTTCAATATTTGATAGGTTGCCTTTCGGGTAAGGCACTTACTGTTTGTTCAGGCATAGCTGCTACCGCACAAAATTACGATGTTATTTGGCAAGCCCTTCTGGCTAAATACCACGATACCAGGGTTCAGGCGTCGTGCTATTTAGAACAAATGTTACACCAGAAGCCAGGGCAATCGGCTGATCAGATCTTGGAGAACTTTTGTTCAGCTGAAGCAGCTCTGCAGCGTCTACCTATCACAAATTTATCAGATTTCATAATAACTCATTTAGCATTAAGCAAGTTTGATAAACCTATGCTTGAATTGTTTGAACAATCTCATAGACATTTGAGTGTACCTACATATAGTGACGTCAAAACATTTTTGACAGAACAAAGCAAACTCCAAACGCTCCGCTCACCATCACATTCCCAAAAAGGTGATTATCGCGCTCAGCGGAGTTCAACCGCCTCTCATTTAAATAAACCTAAGTCATTTTTTACGCAAACCCGCCCTACTAATTTGAAATCAGTCGATACTTCTAACATAAAAAATTGTATCGTATGTAACAATAATTCCGCTCACCCTTTGTTCAAATGTCAACATTTTATTCAAGAGACTGTTGAAACGCGAAATGAAATAGTTCGTAAACATTCCTTTTGTGTTAATTGTTTAGGTTTTCATCACGTGAGTGCTTGCAGATCTGTTAATAGGTGTTCGATTTGCAATCGGTCTCATCATAGTTTACTGTGTTATAAAAATAATTTGAACGCATCAAATTCAACAAGAAATCATGCTACCGGCAACGCATCGAGGCAGGCAAACGCGTCTACTGCGCCGTCCGAGCATTCCATGTCGACTCATGCGTCATCGGCAGATGATCCGTCCCGCTCGCACTCGCGGGAGGCGCGGTCACATAGTGGCAATATCGCGTCGTTATCGGCTGTGATCCCTCCGCCGCGTAATTCAAGCAGCGCGACCACGGTTTTGTTGCCGACTGCTTGTGTATATGCAAATTATAAATCAGATCGTATACGTTTGTTTTTGGACTCAGGGTCTATGAGTAACTTTATTACGAAGTCTTGTTGTGAGCGTTTGCACTTAACCATACTTAACGCTCCTTCTGTCATTAAAGGCATAGGTCAACTTGAAAGCCAATCTTATGGAATTACGCATTTCAAAATATATTCGCGATTTGATGCCCGCTGTTCTTATTCGGTTAGTGCACGGGTTATAGACACTATTACAGATTTTTTGCCTAGCGTGGAAATTGATACAGCGGAATTAACCCATTTACAAAATTTACCTATGGCTGACGAACGATACTATACTCCGGGTGGTATAGATTGTTTGTTAGGTAATGAACTCTTCCCCATGATTTTAGGGTCGCAAAAAATTACATCCCCAACCTCATCAGTAATCGCGATAGAAACCACGCTCGGATACGTCGCAATGGGAAAGGCGCATGCTTTACCTTATTCGCTAGTGGCAAATAAGCATCCCCGCGATCGCATGTCTCATTCCTCCGTGTCCGACAAGGCCTTCTTATGTCACACTCAAGATGTGTCTCTCGAACAATTAACGCAACGCTTTTGGGAGATAGAACAGGTGCCAGATAAGAAGCACATTAGCACGGACGACGCAGCATGTGAAAAGCTGTTCTCGTCTACGTACTCACGCGACGATACCGGTAGATATACGGTTAGTCTTCCCTTTAAATACCCTCCCAGTGAGCTAGGGCATTCGTACACAATCGCCAAACGCAGGTTTTTAAATTTAGAAAAAAAGTTAGACGCTTCTAACTTACGCAACGATTATAATGCCATTATTCAAACATATATTGATCAAGGTTATCTCACTAAAGTGTCAAATAGCTTTCTAGACTCTCAAGTTTATTATATGCCGCATCGGGCCGTTTATCGCCCTGACAAAGAAACCTCTAAAACGCGTGTGGTCTTAGACGCTGGGTGTAAAACCACGTCAGGTAAATCGCTTAACGATTTGCTTTATACGGGACCAATATTACAGAACAATATCTTTCATTTGCTTCTCAATTTGCGTATGTACCCGGTTGCTGTAACCGCGGACATAGAAAAAATGTATTTTCAAGTGAAACTTACTCAAGATCATCATGCATATCAAAGAATATTATTTAGGTTCGATTCCAATTCTCCTATTGAGAGCTATCATTTCAACCGCGTTTGTTTTGGCGTCTCCAGCTCACCCTTCCTGGCAATGCGAGTCGTAAACCAGCTCGCGTCAGACTGTCGCGCTTTATATCCTCTGGCGGCGTACGAAGCTGACAATCACATGTATGTTGACGACTACGTTAGTTCCATAGAGAATGTAGATTTAGCTGAAGACACCTATAGGGAAATGGTCGCTATGTTTAAATCTGGAGGTTTTAACTTAACTAAGTGGATCTCTAATGACAATACCCTATTGTCACGTATCCCGTCAATTCATAAGAGCTGTCTCGCTGTCAAGTTTGATGAGGATCCTCATGTTGACACTAAGATCGTGGGTATGCAATGGCAACCTAACGATGATACCTTTAACTTTAAAATAGTGATCGACATGCCTTTAACATGCACTAAACGCTCGATCCTTTCCGTAACCGCGCGCTTGTTCGATCCGCTTGGAATCATCAGTCCAGTGGTCGCATACATGAAGTTGCTTATACAAGAATGTTGGAAATTACAACTGGACTGGGACGAGACGGTCCCGGGTTGCATTCTGTCTAAATGGAAACACTTTCATAGGGAGTTGTCGCGTTTATCTGAAATAAAAATACCGAGACATATAGGTTTAACATCCGCTCGTCGAATTACTCTAATAGGCTTCTCGGATGCCAGCCAGCAATGTTATGGTGCTGTTATCTATGTACGAATAGAAACGGCTGAGAACGGAAACGCTCTTAATGTGAATCTACTGACCGCTAAATCCAAAGTGTCAGATTCTAATAAAACGCTAGCGCGTTTAGAACTCTGCGCGGCGGTCTTACTCGCAAAATTAATTAATTCTGTGCGCACTGTTTTTAATAAGCGGTGTCAAATAAACAATATATTCGCATTCTCTGATTCTACGGTAACCCTTACCTGGATTCACTCTCCCGCTCATAAGTTTCAAACTTTTGTAGCTAATCGCATCGCTCAGGTAAATGAATATCTGCCTGCTTCCCATTGGTATCACGTTCGTGGGGTTGAAAATCCCGCCGATATAGTCTCGCGCCCTGTGACACCTAAAGGGTTAATAAATAATTATCTTTGGTTTCACGGGCCGAAATGGCTGTCCGCACCTATAAATGCATGGCCTGTGAAGGAATATAAAATCAATCATAACGAGAAGACAGAAGTACCGGAAATTAAAATAGCTTCTCTCCATGCACATACCATGCCTGTCTCCGATCACGTTCACATGATAGACGAACTTGCTGAGCGTTGCTCGAGTTGGGTAAAATTTATTCGTTCACTGGTTTATGTATTACGTTTCACTAAGATTCTCAAATCCCGCGGTATACTTTCTGTATACGATTTAGAATACGCAGAATATTATGCGGTTCGCTTCGATCAGTCTAAGTATTTTCAGGTAGAATTACAAGCACTTAAGGCTACTAAAATTTGTCCAAATCAGGCTATTTTAAAACTCAACCCTTTTCTTGACGAACAAGGGTTAATTAGAGTAGGTGGTCGACTTACTCATTCTCAACTAAATTACAATACAAAATATCCAATACTGCTATCACCTAAAGGACGTATAGTGTCGCTCTTAGTAGACCACTATCACACCGACAATTTACACACCGGTCCTGGACTAGTGTTAGCATTGACTCGCCAAAAGTATTGGATTCTTTCTGCACGAAATTTGATTCGCCAACGAGTACATAAATGTAATTTATGTTTTAAAGCTAGGCCTCGTTCTACAACTCCACCTATGGGTGATCTTCCATCCATTAGAGTTTCACAAGTAAAGTCGTTTGTGCATACCGCAGTTGATTACGCGGGACCCTTTTATGTAACTCACATAAGGCGTCGTGGAGTAAAAAGTCATAAAGCGTATATTTGCTTGTTCGTCTGTCTCACAACAAAGGCGCTCCATTTAGAGTTAGTAAGTGATCTTAGTACAGATTTATTTCTCGCTGCCTTTAAACGCTTTATCTCACGCAGGGGTCCTGTTTCAGTGTTGTACAGCGATGGAGGCACTAATTTCATAGGTGCGAAACGAAAATTGAACGAAATTTACACGCTTATACAGTCCACTAATTATAAAAATGATCTGAATAAATATCTAACTCAACATAAGATTCAGTTTCAGCACAGCCCACCTTTCGGGCCCAATTTTAATTCGTTGCCTGAAATTAATGTCAAATGTGTTAAGTCTCATTTATTTAAAGCTATCGGGAGTCAAATACTCACCTATGAAGAATTCAGTACAATATTGGTGCAAATTGAAGGCATTTTGAATAGCCGTCCGATTTGCATACTTTCTTCGGATCCATCGGATCCAACCCCCCTAACGCCTAATCATTTTCTTAATGTTACTCCGCTTAAATATTTACCCGCTGAACACATTGAGCCCCTATTACCAGATAACAGACTCACCCGCTATCAATTATTAAATAGAATTGTTCAAAGTTACTGGGCACGTTGGAGCAAAGAATATCTTACCTCTCTCCAACTTAGACATAAGTGGAATATGCCGTCCAAACCTGTGACGATAGGAACAGTAGTTGTTGTTAAGGATGACAATACGCATCCTTTATCGTGGCCACTCGCGGTTGTATCAGATGTGTTTCCCGGGAAGGATGGTGTAATTAGAGTCGTCAGAATTAAGACTTCTTCTGGTGAATACATTCGTCCTGTAACTCGGCTTTGCCCGTTACCCACGCAATAACTCCTACGCTTTTGAATTATTTTTAGTTCATAAGTTTTCATTCCTTTTATATTTTTAAATTTTGTTTACTCAATGTAGAGGAAGAATCCTCTAAGCCCCCCGAAGTTGGATGCGCCAGTACCGACGCATACATATTTTTTAGTTTATGTATTTAATGGTATTTATTATAATTATTATATGTCAACACTCACGCACTAAACGCAGCTTACTTTTATGTATTGTCTATGGCAACACTATCCCGCCCGCTTCCTACATTCACATTCCGCCATAGCTATTGGAAGATACGCACGCACCCGTCTCTTAACGCTCCGCTCCGCTATCGGCCGCTGTGATTACCCATCATATCGCGCTACATCGCTTATCATCAGCCACAGTCTCGAGAGTTACGGTTATAACTCCTGTGTGCATATTTCGCGGTCGTGAATCAAGACCCCGAACGCAAAGCTGGGAGCAGCGCCTACCTACCAACCAGAGTTCAAGGTAAGTGCACTTCCACATCAACTACCTCATAAACTTAAACATTCATAATATTAGTAGGAAACTCAACATTATTCAGAATTAAGAACATAAGTTATTTAGTAAAAAGCTGATTTTAGAGGTTCTAATCATAAGGTTGCGTGTTCAAAACACATTGTGTGGGTTCTAATTGTAAGGGGTTCTTCTACATGTTGTGATGGAATAATTTTTATATAGATTTGTTGATAAAATTTGTGATTCACTGAATGGTTGAATGGTAGCAGTTACACAAGTTCTTTTTTTTTCTTCGAGTAGAAATCCTGTATTCAATGCCGCACTCGAACCGAATTCAAACTCATGGTCCCTATCTATCCATCTGCCGCGGCCCCGGTTAGCTTATCAAAAATATGCCCCAGGATTCCTAGTAGACACAAATTATTATTATTCCTAGTAGACATAACGTTAAGAATAAGACATGTCGGAGTGTTGAATTGGACCTGTTTGCGGATAGTACTTCAACACTGAAAAAGGTGCTAATTGATGGCTACTTTTTTTGAGAATGACTAAAGTGCTGAAGAGTGAAAATAATGTAATTTTTTGCTAACCGATACTTACCTATTTAACTTTTATCTTTATCTCCTTACAGTTATAGTTCGCTGTTGCATCTAACCAAGACTGTTAGTGAGCTTTCAGTTTTTAACTTACATGTGAAAACTTGTAATTGGCCTTCGACCGGTAATTTGTTTTATGGTAAGAATTATGTTAGCTTAGCTGTAAGTTTTCTCAAAATATAAAAATAAAAATAAAAAATTAAAACTTATTTACTTTATTGTAACAAATTGCGACAAATTTACAAATTTGGAACAAAATAGCAATAGATAGAATGAGTGCCCTCTTTCTTACGTGTCTCTTACCGACTGAAATCATACGGTAACCTTTTTTTTAACTTGAGGAAAATCCTACACCCGATCGATCCTATGCCTCCTACCGACTAAAAATCAAACGTATCCTACCTAACAGCCAATGGAACCCCGGGTAATCCCTCCGAAGGATACCTCAGGCACATGCATTGTCCTACCACTAGACTGTCTAATCGCTTAAAGCAATATCTGCCAGGCAAACTTTTGATGTTTTAGATAAAATACATGCACGAGTATGTAGCGCTTTAGAGCGGTAGGTTTGCAACATAACCAACCAAGTCTATTCGCTTCGGAGCTACTCGACTGTGAAAATACTTCCACTAAATGAAACATAATCCCCACGAGAACTTCCCAAAGTGTGCCGGTAAATGAATAAGTAACTACATAGAGCTTTGTGCTTTGGTAAATTTCATTCACGACCGTATGTTGAAAGTAGTGAGCAGACGAATAGTGGCACTTTTAATCAGCAGGATAACTTGAGAAAAATCATAAAACTTATATTTCTCTTTCAATTTAATGTACACTGACAACTAAACAGCAGAAACATCAGATTTGTAGATTTTTAAGATGAAATTTAGAAAACCCAGACTGAGTTTCTTGAGGACTTATTTTGATCATGAAGTATTTTGGAACCCTCGGCTGAGTAGCAACACTTTATTTTGTAATAAGCCTCGGCTGAGTAGCAACACTTTATTACAAAATAAAGTGTTGCTACTCAGCCGAGGCTTATTACAAAATAAAGTGTTGCTACTCAGCCGAGGGTTCCAAAATACTTCATGATCAAAATAAGTCCTCAAGAAACTCAGTCTGGGTTTTCTAAATTTCATCTCAGCCTCGGCTGAGTAGCAACACTTTATTACAAAATAAAGTGTTGCTACTCAGCCGAGGCTTATTACAAAATAAAGTGTTGCTACTCAGCCGAGGGTTCCAAAATACTTCATGATCAAAATAAGTCCTCAAGAAACTCAGTCTGGGTTTTCTAAATTTCATCTTAAAAATCTACAAATCTGATGTTTCTGCTGTTTAGTTGTCAGTGTACATTAAATTGAAAGAGAAATATAAGTTTTATGATTTTTCTCAAGTTATCCTGCTGATTAAAAGTGCCACTATTCGTCTGCTCACTACTTTCAACATACGGTCGTGAATGAAATTTACCAAAGCACAAAGCTCTATGTAGTTACTTATTCATTTACCGGCACACTTTGGGAAGTTCTCGTGGGGATTATGTTTCATTTAGTGGAAGTATTTTCACAGTCGAGTAGCTCCGAAGCGAATAGACTTGGTTGGTTATGTTGCAAACCTACCGCTCTAAAGCGCTACATACTCGTGCATGTATTTTATCTAAAACATCAAAAGTTTGCCTGGCAGATATTGCTTTAAGCGATTAGACAGTCTAGTGGTAGGACAATGCATGTGCCTGAGGTATCCTTCGGAGGGATTACCCGGGGTTCCATTGGCTGTTAGGTAGGATACGTTTGATTTTTAGTCGGTAGGAGGCATAGGATCGATCGGGTGTAGGATTTTCCTCAAGTTAAAAAAAAGGTTACCGTATGATTTCAGTCGGTAAGAGACACGTAAGAAAGAGGGCACTCATTCTATCTATTGCTATTTTGTTCCAAATTTGTAAATTTGTCGCAATTTGTTACAATAAAGTAAATAAGTTTTAATTTTTTATTTTTATTTTTATATTTTGAGAAAACTTACAGCTAAGCTAACATAATTCTTACCATAAAACAAATTACCGGTCGAAGGCCAATTACAAGTTTTCACATGTAAGTTAAAAACTGAAAGCTCACTAACAGTCTTGGTTAGATGCAACAGCGAACTATAACTGTAAGGAGATAAAGATAAAAGTTAAATAGGTAAGTATCGGTTAGCAAAAAATTAACCATTATTTTCACTCTTCAGCACTTTAGTCATTCTCAAAAAAAGTAGCCATCACTTAGCACCTTTTTCAGTGTTGAAGTACTATCCGCAAACAGGTCCAATTCAACACTCCGACATGTCTTATTCTTAACGTTATGTCTACTAGGAATAATAATAATTTGTGTCTACTAGGAATCCTGGGGCATATTTTTGATAAGCTAACCGGGGCCGCGGCAGATGGATAGATAGGGACCATGAGTTTGAATTCGGTTCGAGTGCGGCATTGAATACAGGATTTCTACTCGAAGAAAAAAAAAGAACTTGTGTAACTGCTACCATTCAACCATTCAGTGAATCACAAATTTTATCAACAAATCTATATAAAAATTATTCCATCACAACATGTAGAAGAACCCCTTACAATTAGAACCCACACAATGTGTTTTGAACACGCAACCTTATGATTAGAACCTCTAAAATCAGCTTTTTACTAAATAACTTATGTTCTTAATTCTGAATAATGTTGAGTTTCCTACTAATATTATGAATGTTTAAGTTTATGAGGTAGTTGATGTATGTGTGGACTGTGAATGTTTGTCACTCTTTCATGTTAAAACTACTAAATGATTTCTTTTTAAACTTACTAAATATGTAGCTTATACACCAGAGTATTTTTTTCTTTACATACCCCGTGTGGCGACAGGGCCCCGTGTTGCATCGGAAAAGAGTACAAAAGTCTCCATCCCATTCATACCGAAAGTGCCGTAAGAGGAGACTAAGGGAACACTTTCGCAAAACGATCGAAGAAATACTTCTCCTTTCATAGACCTTATGTGACGTAAACGAAGTTGCGAAGGTCAGCTTGTCCTACTTCCTACTAATATTATAAATGTGAAAGTTTGTGAAGATGTTCGGATGTTTGTTACTCAATCACGCCGTAACGGCTGAACGGATTAGGCTGGAATTTGGTACAGAGATAGTTTATAGTCTGGAATAATACATAGGCTAGGCGTGGGAACATATTTTCATCCCGAGAATATGTTCCCACGGGAAGCGGGAACGGGTACCGAATTTCACGCGGGCGAAGCCGCAAGCATTATCTAGTAGTATATAATTTTTGTAAAGGTATTGTTTAAAAGAGCCCAAAACATAACGAAAAATAATCGATAAAACTGTATTATGGCGTACGCGTAAGAATTATGTTAGCTTAGCTGTAAGTTTTCTCAAAATATAAAAATAAAAATAAAAAATTAAAACTTATTTACTTTATTGTAACAAATTGCGACAAATTTACAAATTTGGAACAAAATAGCAATAGATAGAATGAGTGCCCTCTTTCTTACGTGTCTCTTACCGACTGAAATCATACGGTAACCTTTTTTTTAACTTGAGGAAAATCCTACACCCGATCGATCCTATGCCTCCTACCGACTAAAAATCAAACGTATCCTACCTAACAGCCAATGGAACCCCGGGTAATCCCTCCGAAGGATACCTCAGGCACATGCATTGTCCTACCACTAGACTGTCTAATCGCTTAAAGCAATATCTGCCAGGCAAACTTTTGATGTTTTAGATAAAATACATGCACGAGTATGTAGCGCTTTAGAGCGGTAGGTTTGCAACATAACCAACCAAGTCTATTCGCTTCGGAGCTACTCGACTGTGAAAATACTTCCACTAAATGAAACATAATCCCCACGAGAACTTCCCAAAGTGTGCCGGTAAATGAATAAGTAACTACATAGAGCTTTGTGCTTTGGTAAATTTCATTCACGACCGTATGTTGAAAGTAGTGAGCAGACGAATAGTGGCACTTTTAATCAGCAGGATAACTTGAGAAAAATCATAAAACTTATATTTCTCTTTCAATTTAATGTACACTGACAACTAAACAGCAGAAACATCAGATTTGTAGATTTTTAAGATGAAATTTAGAAAACCCAGACTGAGTTTCTTGAGGACTTATTTTGATCATGAAGTATTTTGGAACCCTCGGCTGAGTAGCAACACTTTATTTTGTAATAAGCCTCGGCTGAGTAGCAACACTTTATTTTGTAATAAAGTGTTGCTACTCAGCCGAGGGTTCCAAAATACTTCATGATCAAAATAAGTCCTCAAGAAACTCAGTCTGGGTTTTCTAAATTTCATCTTAAAAATCTAAATACTTACTGTGAAAGAAAATTTATTTTAATACCTTGCAAATGACCTTGGATTAGGTCCCAGTCAATGATAGCCCCAGTGGTCAAGTCGCGCCCTTTTGCTTCTTCACGGAAGAATTAAGGTCTTAGGTCATCAAGAGTTAGACATGCCCCGTTAAAAAGCCTTTTAATATTTAAAAACTAAATCGAACCAAAAAACACTGCAGATAATAACATTATTTACTACGTCATTTGCGGCAAAAATATCACAAATACGGCCGGTAACTACATTATATAGTGACCCAGTCAGTTTCCGACGCGAACCGCTGTATGACATTAAGCCCCCGCGGGAACTCGTTTGTGATAAAGAGCCCCATCCAGCCACATTACCTATATAACTGAGCATTTATGTAGCTGTGTGCGTGAGAATCACACAGATGTTCATCTGCGTGATTCTCACGCACACAGCGTGGACATGTTTTTATTACAGTTTTTAAACGGGAACTTTGAAAAGTAGTTTTCTTTTGTGAGGAAGAGATTCACGAATAAGACATTTTTTAGAAATCTGTTCCTTATGAGGGTGAAACAAGCATTATTTTAGCTATAATTTTCAATTTCAGCTTAAGTAAGTAAATTCATCTATACTTCTATACTAATATTATAAAGAGGAAAGATTTGTTTGTTTGTTTGCATCGAATAGGCTCCAGAACTACTGGACCGATTTAAAAAATTCTTTCACTGTTGGGAAGCTACACTCTTCGCGGTGAACATAGGCTATATTTTATTCCCGTATTCCCACGGGAACCGGAATTGCGCGGGTGAAACCGCGTGACGTCCGCTAGTTCGAAAAATAAAAGATCTAGTTTTTGGGTTTTTCTAAATACCCATAAAATCGTAAAATAAGAAAACTATCACAGTGAAAGTTCGATTTATGTGAGGCGAGTAAAACCGCGGGCTATAATCTAGTTACTTAAATAACTATGAGCATTTTCATAGCTGTGTGCGTGACAATCACACTGATGAAAGGTGTTGACGTGCTATTTTGTTATTACATCTTTTAGAAGATGTAAAACTTAGCTTTTAGCTTTTAAGCTAAGCTCTTAACCGGAATGTTTGTTGCTTAGACGGTTTAGAAGGGATATATTTTTGAACCCAAACTTGTGCGTTATAGAGTTCTTTTTATTGTGTTTTTGAAGTACAACTTCTTTAGGCGCGACCTAGGCAGTAACTCAGATTTTTTTCTGACGAAAGTAACGCTATTTGAATTTTGAATAGCGAAAACGTAGTTTCCGCTATTTAAAATTCGATGAATGATATTAATATAACATTTGATGCCGTCAATGGCAAAGAAGTTTTAATTCAATCGCGCGTAAAGGTTACACGCACACTTTTTTTTAATATTAAGCTATCCAAATTGACGCCACCCATCTGCTGAAAAGTCATGGCGACATTATTTTAGCAATAGGGGGTCACTCACTCATGGTTCGTAGGAGTTCCGACAGTGGCCCTCAAGATGGCGGCCCCATAAAGTGTGTACTTTTTGTATAACATGTACCTGCTAATAAGAACTGTATAATTTTAATCTAGCTACAACATTACTTGGTCAGCACTTAGACACTTGCATTATTTCCCATTTTAGCAAGAAACTTCAGCAAATAACTAAGGTTAAGCGTACCCATAGGGTGCAAAACAAACTTACTAGATAAACTAAGTAATCTAAACTTGAAGTCTGTTGGTCCCACGGGCATTATTAGCTTGAAGATCTTATAATCCTTACGACGCGCCGGATAATGCTAGCGCAAGAGAATCTTAATATTTATACGGAACTGGGGAGATGAAAACAGGGTCTCTCTTGCTAATTAGCTGAGTGAGTAATAGTATAGAGGAACGCTTCTAGTATGAATTAATAATGATACTAGAAGCGCCCATGATTGTGTTCTGTAAACGATCACTGCAGTACCTAAGCAACTTATTCTATGATTTCACCCGCGTAGTTCTCGTTCCCGTGGGAAGAAGGGAATAAAATATAGCCTATGTTCACCGCAAAGAGTGTAGCTAGCTTCCCAACAGTGAAAGAATTTTTCAAATCGGTCCAGTAGTTCGGAGCCTATTCGATGCAAACAAACAAATAATTAAATCTTTCCTCTTTATACTATTACTAGCGGACGTCACGCGGTTTCACCCGCATAGGTCCCGTTACCGTGGGAATACGGAAATAAAATATAGCCTATGTTCACCGCAAAGAGTGTAGCTTTCCAATAGTGAAAGAATTTTTCGAATCAGTCTAGTAGTTCCGGAGCTTATTCGTTTCAAACAAACAAACCAAAAAAACAAAAAAAAACTTTCCTCTTTATAATATACAGGTGAATTTTTCAAAAGGGATTGGATGGCCAAATCCGAGATAGCGAAAAATGCTCAAAGGAGTCACGAGCCCGATTTTGATGAAACTTAAAACCTCATCATTAGATTTTGGAATAACCAATAATCCTAGCTGGGAATCGAACCTATTGATTTTGAAAAAAAAACATACCCTATATTATTACACCATACGATAGTGTTGCTATTAAGGATCTTATTCTGGGAAGTAATGACATACGGCAAACTAAAGGAAATATAAATAAATAAATAAATATTCACGGACATTTCACACAACGCTATCTGATCCTAAAGTAAGCTAGGAATAACCTGCTTGTGTTATGGGTATCAGACCACGGATATTAATACTTATATACTTTTAAATACATACATATTACATCAAGACTTAAACTTCTACTGTTAAATAAACAAATAATGATAGAGTAGTTTATGTGCGTTATGGGCTAAGTAGTACATACATACATAATGAACGTCACGCCTGTTTCCCAACGGGGTGGGCGGAGACTATGACTTTCCACTTGCTGCAATCCTGGCAAATGGCTTTCGCTTCTTCATTTTTTCACGTCTTCATACATGCTCGGTTATAACTGCTTACTAGCCTTAACTAGCTAATTCTACTAGCTTCGCCCGGGATAACGTCGATAATGTGAATTATGCACCCTTCGGGATGGATTTTCGAAGCATCCTGCAAGGCGAATTTGTTTATTAATAATTTATTTTATTGTTTAATAATATTTTATTTAGATGCAGGTTTACCAAAGTTGAAGTAGCTGCGTTTGAAAGTGTAGATATTCCCATACAAACTTGTAGTGACTGTTTTACTCCTGCATTTGATTTATTTTTCTTTTTGTTCAAATCCCTAATACAACTGTCTATTGTTTTGCAATTTAAAAAAAAACGTTATGTGATTCCGATTTTTGAATTTTAAAACTGGGGAAGTTCCATACAACCTTTTATGCCTTATTTTGCCACCTTAATGGTGGAATTTCCAAAAATCCGTTCTTATCGACACCCTCTCTTATAGGGATGGCTTACCCTAAAGTTTTCAAGTTTATTGATCTGGGGGCTTGAGCTGGGCGCTGATAGATGATTATATTACTCTAATAATAATACTTCTCGATTAACGTAGACATTATTGCAAAATAAAATAATGCCTACTGTGTGGCTATATAGTATCTCTGGCGGCAGTGGAAGATCAGCGCTGCGGATTATTAAATATCTGTAGCATTAGCTGAACTGCGGCCTTTTAGACGCACACATTCTGCACTGACTGTAGGTTAGGTTAAATTCAAATATGTAAACTTTTGTAATTCCTTTAGGTATGTTAGGATAGTTGAAGCTAAATTTAAGTTTGCAGTCTTTGTGTGTTTAATAAATGTATTTTTCTTTCTTTCTTTCTTTCATATTATACATAGAAACACCCAGACTCTTGAGACAAACATTTATGGGTCACATAAATATTTGTCTCCGGTGGGAATCGAACCCACGACCTCCAGCGCCGCAGGCAGTATCACTACCGATCGCGCCACAGAGGCAGTCAACATTATTTATTTAGAATATTCTCCAAAGAATCATTCTGAGCATGATTTAAAACACGGAATAGTTACGATCTATTCTGGGATTTCGAACGAAAACACACCCTTTATTATTACACCATAATATGATAGTGTCGCTGATAAGGATCAAATTCTGATGTTGAATGCAGTATGATCCTTGAGGTCTCGAATCCAGCTATGTATTGAAAGCAATGGTCTACATTTTGAACAATTAATCAGTTAAAGTAAGAAAAATAAGAAAGATGAGCACTTTTCTTTAGTTTGCCGTATGTCATTACTTCCCAGAATAAGATCCTTAATAGCAACACTATAGTATGGTGTAATAATATAGGGTGTGTTTTTTTTTTCAAAATCAATGGGTTCGATTCCTAGCTAGGATTATTGGTTTTTTTTTAAATTTAATGATGACGTTTTAAGTTTTATCAAAATCGGGCTCGTGACTCCTTTGAGCATTTTGAGCATTTTTCGGATTTGGCCATCCAAACCCTTTTCAAAAATTCACCTGTATTTGACTGTGTTATGCTTATTACTGACAAATTAGATTTTATTTGATAGTGGTATTTATTATTGTATATTATTTTGTAATAAATTGAGTATTTTTTAAATAAAAAGCTTTATAATATTAGTATAATTATATAGTATAGTATAGAACTATAGAAGTATAGATAACTATTGGAATCAGGCTTTACATGGCGAAAATCCATCCTAGAACGATAATAAAGGAGGGGTGGGAGAGGAACCCGCCTCACACCCTGGATTCGTCAATCCTAACGTACAACAGTTAAGGATAACCACAACTGTATGGGAGGAATGACGAACCGAACTCCCTAAAAAAGTAATTTTGGATGTTGTATAGGAAAATTACCTATACCCTCCACTTTTACTATGGCTAATTCTCGCCTGAGAAATGGTTCTTATCGCAAATGAAATGACACAAAGTGGTCACCCATCTGGGTCACCACTTTGTGACTCATTTCATTTGCAAGTATTTCCATGCTTTGGATTACATGTTATACCGTTGGTCTTTGTTGTCAATGACATGGCAGGTTGGTGAAAGCCTGGGCGGTTTAAATCAACAGAGGCTGCGTGTCGACACAATCTGTGTCTGTTCATTTCAATACAGCAAAAGGCTCACCACCTATTACGTGGGATAGGCGGGCATCTAGTTTAGCACCATTATTTTGTATTTCAAATGTTCATTTTTTTTGTTTAACGTGAGTAAAACTCAGTACAAGTGTCGTTTTCAATATGAGTAAAACTCCTTCATGGATGCTATGCCGGACTCCTACCGACTAAAAAACCTCACGTAACGTCCAACAGCCTACGGTCGGGAGCAGTAAGCCCTCGGAAGGAGGTCCCAGGACAATGTCCATAGGCTGGGGTGACCATTTTCAATCAGATGGTCCATATGTTTATCTACCTTATTAGTGGTATAAAATGAAAAAGTGAGGCGTGCTTGTAACTTTCACATTAACCCATCATTTTAGGCCTACTCCTACAAGGACATCGACCAGCCTGCCAGCCATCTTCAGACTTGTCTCGAGCTAAGTCGTTATACATTAAAAAGATCTTACAAATTCCTTCAACAAGATTTTACTCTCAAACAAAACCATTTAAAGCCCATAAAACGACAGAATCAACACCAAATGGACTGTTGAAACAGTCGAACCAATGAAATTTTTGCGACGGGGCATTCACAGTCCGATTAACTGGGGTACGCCGCAATGTATGTTAATGCCCCCTATCACTGTCCCACAGAGGACTGTTATTTGCATTGTATTGAATACGCTCAGGGAATGAGGTGGGGTTTCATTTGTAGCGGTTAGCAAAGCGATTTTGATAAAAAAAATATCTGAACTGCAAAATTGATTAAGATACTAAAAGATAATATAAATATTCTTTATTGTACTAACAACATAAAATTTACAATAGTGCAAAAGTACAGTGATACAGCGGTTTAAAAGTTAACACAATGGGCGGCCTTATTGCACACAGCAAAGATAATTAATAAAGATAAGATAATTGATTAAGTACTTATATACTCTAAAACTTTGCTTATTTGTGTGTGTGGCCTTTTTTTATCGAAATCCCTAGATCTATCATGCCAGACTTATCTAACTTGTACCATAATGGACCCTATTTTTGGGACATCCTTTCGAACTCGAGCCGACTAACTCCGCGGAATAATGTTCGAGGGTTTAAATGCCAGTGCCCTTTTTAATGGGTGATTTTATTTAAGCAAATTATGCTGTGACCATAGATAGCATAATGGATTGGAGTCATAGACCTATCTTCTGTCATGATTCGCTGTTTTCGTGTACATTAATTTGGTTGGGGTGAGTGTGAACAGCTATACCACAACTTGCCACATTTGGATTTTTGGAGAAAGAAAAAAAATAGATAAAGAAATCAACACAAATCCTGTGAAGACTTACTTTAAAAACGACTGTGAAATCAATCAACTTGACCTCCATCGGCCCTTTGTCAGTCTATAGAAGTTGTCACATTATCGATCATCCAAGACATTTTTCAATTAATATGGTGGTAAAAGAAGTCCACCACGTTTTACGCCGCACTATAAATACTTTTAACTAACTCTCAACGAAAATAAAAGTATATTATGTTATTTAACAAGAGCCAAGTTTATTGCGTCATAAAATACGATATAGATTGGATCAGAAATAGTTTGTACTAAAAAGACTACTATAAACTTTTGATGAAAGTCGTAAACGAACATTAAGCTCGATACGTGACAATACTCTCGTGAACTCCTTAAGGTGTTGTCTGCGTACGCCCAAAGGTGTTAAAGTATACTGATAGTAAAGAAATTCTACTGTCGTTTTTGTAATATTGTAAATAAAGCGGATACGGTTCTATCATTAATGATGACATTATAACTGAAAGCATCAGTGTTATTGACTTCGTACAAGGTGAAATTAAAGATAAACGGAATATAATAACGTGATGACAAGGTCAACTGCTCATTCATTTAGAAGACTACGCTGAATAGACGTCAGCTATGGTTGCAGCCTTGGTATACCCCATCTAAACCACAGAATAGCAGTGGAGGTATATGTCACAAAATAAAATAAATAAATAAATAAAATAAAATAAAATTTATTACCTTTGAAATTAAAAAAAAAAATTAGGTTTGTCGAAAATTTTGTGACTGTACAGGGGGTTCGGAAATGCTACAGACTGAGAAGAACACCCCAAGAAACTCAGTCCGGTCCCTCTTTATTCATCTTAGTACCTAATACAGTTTTTTTTTAAATGTAAAAAGGAACAAACTATATCAATGCCAGTATCCGGAATCCCTATTTTGGCCACAATGTAGGTATATCAGATTACGACTCAGTGAAACAGTCGAAGGTCGTCTGCTTCTACCTGTATTTACCCATCAGTATCCTTAATGTGCTTGTATATACGAGTACTAAAAGAAGTAAGAAATAAATTTGTCACGCACTCTCATCTTGTTAACTTACTAGACAAAGTTGTTTTAAAAACTTTTAGATCAGATCACGCTCACACTCAGACCGCACCCTTATCACACGATTCTTTATGAATCCATTCGTTAGGTTTAGTTTCGGTTTTGCATTTGTGTCGTTTTTCTTCTCATATTTACGATCATCGTAAAGGTACACACAGTAGGTACCATTAAACGCTAAAAGGATAATCAAATCTTTAGTCTTTTTGTGAAGAAAACTTCCTCTAGTTATCATATTGTATTCGGGGAAATGTTATTGAAGTCACTCAATGTAAGTGGGCAGAACAGAATTTCTGGGAGAGAGGAAGCACTAAGGTTGGATTCGAAGGCGGTCATTCTCAACTCTCACATAATTTTTTTAAGGCATTGACTTAGTTTGCAACAGTGACTTTACTTTTAGACGAAACACATTCCAATTATAATTATGATACCTGGTTAGTTACACTTTACATAAACTAATGTTAGACGGAGACAATGCTCTATAAAAATGAAATTTGTTGAGTCTCTCTTTCCAAAGGTTTCGATCTGCTATATTTTGTGGGTACTGTATATTTATCTAACTGTGGCTGACCCGTAGGTCAGATGACCTACAATGTCGGCAACAGCGAAAAATTCTAAATCTATGCGGCAAACCTCGTTAATAAAAAATATCAAAGAAGAAGAAATGTTTTAAGACTTATTTTGATTCATCCAGCATCCAAGATACAAAAATAATAAAAAAAAATCATGACAATCTGTCGAGCACTTTCTGAAGATTACACGAGATTTTTATATAAAACAAGATTTAACAGCTAAGTTTACATTTCATTTTGAGCATAGATTTAGAATTTTGCTACTCATTTTGTATGTGTTTCATAACTCCGTGATGCTTATCAAGAACAGCCATCTTTAAGATGCAACTCAGAAATGCATATTCTTTTTAGTAGTTGGGGAGGGTAATAATATATTTGCGTGCCACATAAAGTTACTATAGTACTTTATGTACATTTTTATGTTTTTATGTAGATAGGTACCTACATTTTATTTTTAATGACGTTCGTAAAAGCTGTTGGTGGTTGAAGACATTATTCATAATATACATTTTATTGTGCGCCAGGTAAATAAATATTTAATTTATACAAGGAGCAGTACGAAAGTCGAGTGCTTGTCTAGTAGAATAGAATTCAATAAAAAATAATTAATGTGCTTGGCTAGTAGAATAGAGTTCAATAATAAATAATTAGTTTTTTGTAAATGCAAAATCGACTTCAGCACTGGCAATAATTTGTAAGTAATAGGTATAGGTACTTAAACGTAAATTAATAGTAAGTAAAAAACGTTTATAAAAATAAACCTACGACAAACGTTCTAAATGTTTTGTAATTATTTTACATTCTTGGATTTTGTTGATTACTCAAAAGCACTTAATCAATTTCAATAACATTTACACTGTAGTTAACCTCTTTTTTTAACATGAGGAAATCCTACAGGGATGCTATGCTGGACTTCTACCGACTAAAAAACCAAACGTTCCCTACCTAATGCCTACGGTGGAAACCCCGGGTAAACCCTAGGATGGATGACCCCAGGACAGTACTCGGACCTACAAAACAAAAATAAATTATTAAAATCAACCTATTTATCAGTGTAATGATCCCATAGCTATAGACAGCATAAAAAAATTATACATTCGGATTGGTTCATCATCACGCCTTTATCCCCGAAGGGGTAGGCAGAGGCATATTATATACCCACATTTCACCTTTTTTTATATAATTTGTCCCACGTAATACGTTGTGAGCCGTATTGCCGTGTTTAAATGGACAGGCGCAGGTTGTGACTGACGGCTGTTGAAATAAAGCCTTCAACTTGGCTTAACGACTGCCATTTTAATGACAACCGGGACCAACGGCTTAAGGTGCGCGTCGATTGGCCCGCGCCGGAAGCACCGCACGCACGGCACGCAACGCATTAAACGGATTTGCCGATGGCATGCGTCCACTGTATCCGGATTTTTTGTTTAGTTATGAGTGTTTCCTTGTCGTGAGTATTATGCCATGTAGGTTGACGAAGATATAAATTTTATTGGTTGCTTGTTGGAAGATAAAGAAAAACATAAAACTGTAAAATGAGGGTTCATAATATGAATACAGCGACCAATATTTGGAGAGTATCACTCATTATTTGTTCCCGATTTACTTCATGATGAAGAAAGATTTTTCAATTAAATTCACATGTCAAGAGCTAAACTCAAAAGTTAACTGTATCTGTAGGTTGGCCACACAGCAGAGTAAGAGCTGGTAGACGGTTACAATAAACCAAAATTTTAAAATAAAGTATATAATAATGTAATCGGTTTTTTATTTAAAACTAACTGTGACCGCGACTTCAATGAATGTTTAGGACATTGAGACCAAAATTTTTAAAATAGTGTTTTTGCTAAAATTTCGTTTATACATTCATATGCCATCATTGAAAATCTGTACTTTTAACACACTCTTCAGTTTTATTCATTTGTTAAGATAGAAAATATAAACTGAAATAAATGTAGGTACCCTTAAAAAAGAAAAATATTAAGTAATTAAAACTTTTAAGTTTCAACACGTGCGCAGTAGGTGATGCCAGTGGCCAACTGATTTGCATTTGTGTGACATCACCGTCACGCAACGCATTGTTTGCTCATAAATGCCGGCTTTCGATGCGGCCGGTGCGGATAGTGAACGCAGCGCTGTGTAAAATCATACAAAGCAAACTAAAATCCGTTGCGTGCCGTGCGTGCGGTGCGTCCGGCGCGGGCCAATGGACGCGCACCTTTAACGTGCCTTCCGAAGCACGGAAACGCTCAAATAAATGTCACAAAGTGATCACATGGATGGTCACCCATCCATGGACCATAGTGAAAGTTGCTTACTGCAGTGATCGTTTACAGAGCACTGAGTCCGCGGGGCCACGAGCGCTTCACATTCGGATTGAAAACCTCTTTTTGGGTTGGCTGTGAGAGATTGCCATGGTGCGATAAGGCCGCTAGTATGGTGTTCTTCAAAAGAGGTCATAGAAGGTTTTTACAGGGTCGGCAGCGCGAGTGTGGCGCCTCTGGTGTTGCAAATGTCCATAGGCAGCGGTGACCACCAGTACCTACATCTGGTGGGCCATAATTATGCTTGTCTGCCATCTTAGTGGTATAAAAAAATTGTATAACCATTTTAGTGGAGTACCATTTATTATCACTATATGATGAAAACTGTATTTTTTGGTGTTACAATAAAGAATAACTTACTATGTACTTAATAGTGACCGACCGAAGTTTCGGTTTCGGTTTCGGTTTCGGCCAGTTTCGGCCAAAAAATCGAGTTTCGGTCGCAGTTTCGGTTTCGGCCAAAATGGGCCGAAACTTTCGGCCCGGCCGAAACTCACGTGTTCATGAATTTTGAGTGGCTGGCTCTGCTTGTGACGTGATTGGGGTCAGCCCAACCAGTTGATATGTTACTAACCGAAGATTTAGAGATTTACAAAGGAATTCCAAATCACAAGCAATTCCAATCATTGAGAAGTATTAGTATCCCTATGTTATGTCTTAGTCTTAGTCCACCATTTTAGAGTCCCATTTTACTTTTGGTTACTGAATCCTAAAGACCTAGGACATTACATAACCCTACCCCTTTGTTGTCGATTACGTTGACTGTATTGGTCGTCTGTCTGTCATGCACCGTGATAGTGACACAGTTATTTTTTTTACAAATTATGTATTTTGTTGCTGCCAATAATAAAAATAGACAAAATAATAATATTAAAGGGCCTCCCATGCAACATACGTGTTTTTTGCCGCTTTTCTTGTACGGCACCCTACGTGTGCGAGTACGGCTCACGCTTGTCCAGTTTTAGTTATACACTTCTAGAATGTAACCAAAACCGGCTAAGAGCCAGTCGCAGGGCACCGTGTAGTTTTAGTCGGTAGGAGTTCGCACTAGCATCTATGTGTAATTTCACACGTAAAAGAAAGAAGCTCATTTTTAGGTGGAGATATTTTTAAAATGAACACTTGAGAAAATTTATACCGTTGATTGATGGCACTTGGTGGAATTTGCTGCACCTATTGAACGGAGGGGTTAAAGCGGGACCCTACTAACGAGACATGAGGCCTAGCCGTCCGTCTGTCTATTGGTCACGAGGTTGTATCGCAGGAACCGTGCCAGATAGAGGTCTAAAATATTCACTGATGATGTATTTCTGTTGCCGCAATTTTTTTTAACATAAGGAAAAACCGACAGGGATGCTATGCCGGAGTCCTAACGACTAAAACCCACGCGTTGGGAGCCCCGAGTATGTCCTCGGAATGATGCATTCTGCGGCCGCGTCTTCGGGGGGTTGTTCAGTTGTTAGCCCGCTTCTTGAGGGGCGTGTGCATGAATCTCTCAGGTCACGTCACGCTATCGTCTAGGGCCTGCTTCTGTAAGGACGGTGAGCAGCCCCGTCACCGTCCTCAGGCCTCCTGTCATGGAGGCTGATAGAATGGGGCGCGCCGCCGCAGACTGTGAAACTCGGTGGGAGAGTTCTCTCCCGCTTTCTCCCCACCGTATCTTTCACGAGCATGACCTGCTCACAGGAAGAGGCCTATGGCACCGCTCCAGCGCCTCCTTGCACCATTTAAACAATGACGCAAGGGCCCTCGCTTCCATGTCCCATAGAGTGGTCCCGGAAGACATGTCGCCTCAACTGAGATCGTGCGGTATCCCCATATCACCCTGACAGCCATCGCTTTTTGCGGGCTAAGCAATATTGCCGCATTGCTGGCCTTCAGGATCTCCGGCCATACGGGGGCACCGTATAGAGCCATACTCCGCATTACCCCAAGGCACAGTCTCCTGCAGGGAGCGTTGGGTTCCCTGGTATTGGGCAACAACCGCGAAAGTGCGGCTGATGCCCCGCTCCCGAAGTTTTGGGACCAAACTTCGGAAGTGGTATCCGAAGTTCCACCGGCTATCGAGTACGAGACCCAGATATGTCATCGAGAGCTCGATGCCGATGCTGACGCTCCCTATATGTAAGCTGGATACCGCAGGTGGCCTTTAGGGCTGAGTCTCGGTGCCTTGCTCATCGCGCTGCAATTAGGGTGTCGTCGTATAACGTTACTCCGACACCTCTGAGCAACGGACCACGCAGCACCCAATCGTAACCGATGTGCCACAGAAGCGGTCCTAAGACCGATCCCTGTGGAATACCGAACGACACATCTCGCCGACCCTGTCCTAGACAGATCGAGGAAGTTATGGCCCTCTTGGAAAGATAATACCCTGGCCCCGAAAATTTGACAGAGGTATTGAGGCATTCCATGGTAAATAAGCGCCTCCCAAACGCAGCTCCAGGGCAAGGTCTTGAAAGCGTTGGCGATGTCAAGAGACACCGCCACCACCAACCACCTCACTCTTTGCTGTTACCGCTATAACAGAAAATACCTACTAAAATCAGAAAAAAGTATCCACACACAAACGTAATTTTTACTATAACAAAAAATACCTACTAAAAGCAGAAAAAAAAATCTACACACAAACGTAATTTTTATTGCCCAATTTTTGTAACGGCACTCTCTGCGGTGCAGTGCGGGAATGCGACTCGCACTTGGCTGGTTTTTTTTTTTCAATACGAACACGTGAGTTTCGGTTTCGGTTTCGGTTTCGGCCGAAACTGACCCTGAGGCCGAAAGTTCGGTTTCGGTTTCGGTTTCGGCCGGAAAACCAGTTTCGGTCGGACACTAGTACTTAACTCGTTCTTTTTTAAAGTTGGTTGGAAACAGTTTAATGTAGTTTAACTTAAAGAACTCCCAACGTAATAAATAGCTACGTATAACGTTGAGGGTTAAAAAGAAAGATGTCTACGTCAAAGAAACAGTTGAAAATCGACATAAAACACAATTTTCTTCGTCAATTCGCGCGCAGCTGCCATTTTCCCAGTCATCTCATATCCATTAGGAAAGGCAATGGTTACTACAACTGTTTCCTGCTTTTAAGACGATAATAGTTTAGCTAATGATTGACCTTTTTACTAGTCGTTTTAGTTTAAGTAGGTACTTTTAGGGTTCCTTACCTGAAGGGTAAAAGACGAGACCCTATTAATAAGACTTTGCTGTCCGCTTGGCTGTCTGTCACGACGCTGTATCTCAGGAACGGTGATAGCTAGAGAGCTGAAATTTTTACAGATCATATATTTCTGTTGTCGCTATAACAACAAATACTGCGTGATGTTTTGGCCGTTTTTTTAGTACGGAATCTTCGTGCGCGAGTTCAACTCGAACTTGGCCGGTTTTAAAAGAGATGGCTCTAATGTTAGTACGTAGCTGTGATCTATTTAGGGAAATATTAACACGACTTTTTTTATTTTATTTTTATA
The DNA here is from genome assembly GCA_933228765.1 of Miltochrista miniata. Taxonomy (NCBI): domain Eukaryota; kingdom Metazoa; phylum Arthropoda; class Insecta; order Lepidoptera; family Erebidae; genus Miltochrista; species Miltochrista miniata. The sequence goes on from OW121768.1 coordinate 24,288,664, forward strand.
TATTCTTTCTTTTTAAAAATTCTTTTTAAAAAAGATTTCAAAAAATCTTATTTCCTTATGTAGTTAGATCATCAGATCACGTTATTATGCAGGGGAGCGAAGCAGTATTATAAATGTCAAAGAATTAGGCTTATTTCCATACATTACTTGAAAACTAATTCCCTTAATCAGAAAGACTTGAGACTGGCGTATCGCCATGTTTTACTAATTTTATTTGTATTTTCCTACTGGAGATGGGCGGAATCGTTTATAAACGGAGGGTCATTCAATTTAAAAAAGAACAATCTCCTTATGATTAGTTTTACTTTTACTATCACGTTTCTTTTTTAACGTTAAGGAATATCCTCATGGCTGCTATGCCGGACTCCTACCGACTAAAAAATCTCACGTTACACCCAACAGCCTATGGTTGGGAGTCCCCGGGTAAGCCCTCGGAAGGATGTCCTAGGTTAAGTTATAAATGAAAAGTGTGACGGTAGTACTATGTATGTTGTCAGCAATGTCGAAGGAAACTCTTAAAGGGTTGGCAGCGCGAGTGTAGCGCCACTGGTGTTGCAAACGTTCAAAGGTTCACCAGTACGTACATGTGGTGAGCCGTATAGCCGCAACCCACAGGCACTGTATACTGTAGTTTGACTCGGCCGGATTTTAGAAATAAATGCCTACAGCCGCGCGGTACGTAAGCATGCGATAGGGCTGCCCACCTACAGCATTTTAATAATAATATGTGCCTACTTTGACTTTCTATTTAGTATTGCGATTGTAAATATGTACATACATACATTCATATAGTCACGCCTTTATCCCTAAAGGTGTAGACAGAGGCGTAGTATACGCCCACATTTTACCTTATAGTTTTACGTACGCGTAATAGATAGTGAGCCTAATGCAGTTGATTTTTTTCAATCCGCCCACAAGGCCTTCAATTTGTTTTAAGGATTGTTGTTTTACTGACAACCGGCTTTCATTTCGAATAAATATGTACCTTTATATTTTAAACAAAAAAATACTTTGTGAGTAATAATATAATATCCCCGCAACGGCTGGCGGCGCGGGGTGGCGGCGTGGCGGCGCAGCGCCCGTTATCTACTAACGATTGAGTGAGACGGGTGTAGAAATTTGAAAACGAGTAAGCGGCGTAGACAATAATAATCGGCTCATCACATGTGTCGTCAGTGATAGAATCACGGAATTCTAGTCTTTATAATTATTGCGTTGAATTTTTGATTTACAAAATTAAAACTATTTTTCGATTTGAAAGTACTAGTCAGTCTCTAGTACACTAGTACTTTTCGTACATTGTCAAGTTGTGTTAAACTTTGGAAGTTCATATTTGTCTCTATGCGTGTAATAAAAATCAAAGCTAACAAAAATGCTGTCAATTTTTTTTTATAAATAAATAAATATTCACGGACATTTCACACAACGCTATCTGATCCCAAAGTAAGCTAGGAATAACCTGCTTGTGTTATGGGTATCAGACCACAGATATTAATACTAATATACTTTTTAAATACATACATACTATACATAGAAACAACCAGACTCTTGAAACAAACATTTATGGGTCACACAAATATTTGTCTCGGGTGGGAATCGAACCCACGACCTCCAGCGCCGCAGGCGGTATCAATACCGACCACGCCACAGAGGCAGTCATACGGTGCTAAGTGTACTGTAACATCGGTCATCCACAAAGAAATGAATACTCTTGAAACATACCTAAATCATTGCTCTCAATTAAATAACTACGAACTGACAACGGAACTAAATGTACTACCTACACGTACTAGAGTTCTGAACTAGTTTTTTTTTTGGATATTGTACTATATTGGATCGTACCGTTCACTGAACTGAGCAAGCACAAGTCTAGTTTTAAACACAAACATACCTACTTCATGTAACTACCTAGTTTACTCGTGTCGATCACTTTGTTTAACTTTAGTCAACTAGTAGTATAGTACCAATTAGTACAGTAAAATCAATTTATAGTCTTACCTTTCGGAGTTTCCTGGTAATCTAAAAAACGTTATCTCTGGGTGCGTTATTGACGAATTCATGCAACCAAAACAAGCACAATAGACTCTAGTTGTCATCTATACTTATAATAAATCTGTAGAAGTGAAAATTCTGTACATTGAAAATATAAAAAAAAAAATAGCAGGGGGTGTTACTAGACCGACACCGAACCCAAAAATGTGATTAAAAAAATTTTTGTCTGTCTGTCTGTCTGTCTGTCTGTCTGTCTGTCTGTCTGTCTGTTTGTTCAGGCATCACGCAAAAACTACCGGTTCGATTACGATGAAACTTGGTATAATCATACTTTAATATCCTGGGCACCACACTGGGTACTTTTTATCCCGGAAAAGTATACTTATTATAAAATAAAAAACGAACTTAAGTTGTATAAAGTTATTATCAATTATTGCTTAAACGGTTAATGGTACGATGATGAAATTCAGCATGAGCGTTGTTTGTTACAATTTGAAATAAGTAATTTTACCATTTTTGCAAATTCCACCTCCAAAGGTATAAAAAAGGAGGGTCAAGTTTGTATGGGACTACGCGATTCCTTGGTCCGATCTGCTTAAAATTTGGCATATAGCATTATTAGCATAACTGATGGAAGACGTGTTCCTTATTTTATTGAAATTTATACATTATCGATCTAAAAAGGGAATGTAAATTATTTTGGAGCTGATTTTTTCCGGAGTTGATATCAATACTCCTTAAATACTCTTATTTTTGATTGAAATTACTTTTTATTTTGACACTTTTGTGGAAGTTCAATCAGAATGACATTGTCATACTCATGATTTTGCTTTAAAGTACTATCGTAAATATTGTTGTTAATTTTTTACATTTTTTTACAAAAAATAAATAAGTATGTGAAAGTAGAAGAAAATTCGAAGAAGCCAGGAATAATGAAAGACCATGCTTCAGGTAGTGTCCACTGTGCATTAGAATGAAAGATTGTCAGCAATCCTAAGCGACTGGTCATGGAAGGTATGAACTTTATTCTACAGTTCTGGCTGCATTCGGTGCAGGACACAGACTCACTAAGTCTTTGTAAAATACGGGAATGGCCTCTACGAAGATCACATTTGACAAGTAAAAAGAGCCATTAAAATGAACATGAACGCCAAGCAGATGAAATTGACATGGTTATTAAGTTAACAGGTCTTGGTTGGACCATCTGTATTATGAGGACAAAGTCTACCGTAGTTCGGTTTTCCCAAACGTTGTAGGCTTACAGTATGACTGGGGCTACCTGAAGAAGGAACTAAGTTACGATGTCAATTGCTTAGAAGAGAATTTGAGTCAAGTAGTAGTCTAGCCAATAAATTAAGAAATGTATTTAATAAATAAATTTACATAACTCATATACCTAATATGTTTTATGAATTTTGTTAATCAGAACAACTATTATAAATATGCGAATGTTTGTGAGTGTGAATGTTCGTTACTCTTTCACGCTGTAACGGCTGAACGGATCTGGCTGAAATTTGGTACCTACAAAGATAGGTTAGAGACAGTGTAGGAACTAAATTTCACGCAAGCGAAGCTGCGGGCTTCAGCTAGTATTAAATATTTTTAGTAAATAAAACACGCGCGGTTACTATTTAAAAAACGACACACCGTCCATTCGTCTACTCGGCACAATCGCGACTGTGGACGCTGCTTGCGTGCTGAAAGGCCTGCCGAAAACGAGAATCGTAGGTATAGCTTGCGCTTCGTCCGTTTGTAGGGAGCTACAATACTGGTTAAACAACATATATTTATACTGTGCCACAGGTGGGTTACTCCCGCCTCGGCCGGAATTAGCCAGAGTAGCACAACTCCCCCACAGAGGAAGGGGAGTGGACGCTACTCCGTTGCCCAGGATGCACCACGAGGAGGATGCGACCCATTGGGGTCCTTAAGATGTTAGTAGGACCCCGCATCCCGGCCTTATTTTGGTTTAGTTTAGATAGTAATAATGTGAATAATATAGATATGTAATAATTATGTTTCCCTGTAATTTTTAACAATAATGTTTTTTTAAAATAATTTAATAGGCTTACACATTAGCCAATTACGAGATAACCATAATAAGAGTAACCAATGTAATATAATAGTTACATGTTAGTATATAAAACTAGGCAACCAATTTGTAGTAATGAGGTTCAGATCAGTACAATAATGCCTTCAGGGCGTTGTTGAGTCTGCCTCGTTAATGTGACTTGTCGTTTATGTTTGAGTCACAACGCACAGATTTTATTTATGCTTTAAAGCATAAAAGTGGTTAAGTGCGAGTCGACTTCGCGCTAATAGGGTTCCGCTTTAAAATATGGCAAAATAATAATATTGAAAAACTTCACTTGTACCGTTCCATAATATTGTGGAACAGTAGAAGTGATTTTTTTCAATATGTGTAGCAAGTTTCATCAAGTGCCATCAATGGCAAAATGCATTGCGTTTGTTGTATGGGAGCCCCCCTTTAAATATTGTTATTATTCTTCTTTTAATATTTGACGGCGTTTTTTTTTTTCTTTTTGTTTAACGTGTGGGTAAATCCTTCATGGATGTTATGCTGTACTCCTACCGACTAAAAAACCTCACGTAACGCCCAACAGCCCACGGTCGTGAGCCCCGGGTAAGCCCTCGGAAGGATGTCCCAAGACTCCCAATATTTGACGGTGTAGTAGAAATACATAATCTACTTTCAGCTCTCTAGTATTATCGCGGTTCATAAAATATAGTCTGGAAACGAGATACAGACAGACAGACGGACAACGGAGTCTTAGTATTAGGATCCCGTTTTTACCCTTTGGAGTTGGAACCGTATAAATAGTAGCTTTACAGTTTATGGATCAGTACAGCCTGAGGTAGGGTGGTTGCTGAAAAATTAAATTAAGTATCTATTTCGGAACCATTGGGTCGGATAGATTCCTATAGTCGGTCAGTATAGTACTAAATATATACATACACACAGACATATAGTCACACCTTTATCCCCGAAGGGGTAGGAAGAGGCATAGTATACGCCCACATTTCACCTTATAGTTTTATGTCCCACGTTATAGCTGGTGAGCCTATTGCCGTTTTGAAATGGACTGGCACAGGTCGCCGCGATCCGCAGTTGATATTTTTCAAGCCGCCCGTAAGGCCTTCAACTTGGCTTAACGATTGTCATTTTACTTACATCCGGGTTTCATTTCGAGTATTCCTTCTCTACGCAATGAATCTTTTTGCGAAAGTGTTCCCTTAGTCGCCTCTTACGACAACCTCAGGATGTATTGGGGTGGTGACATTTTGTACTCTTACCTGTCGCAACACGGGACCGCGTCGCCACACAAGGTATTATGTACTCACTCTACCTTAATTGTAACGCGCCGGAATGACGAATGGTACTCTTTTAGCTCCTCTCTATAAAATAGAGTGCAAAGGGGCTTATGGCGAGACTTTGTCTGTAGCTGTGACTCTGTCGCATTAAACTACGTCACTAGGTCACGTGGATCATCTGTTCAAAGTTTGAAATAAAACAAAAATGACAACGTTAATCGGATTGAACTTTCACTTTCACAATAAACGTGTTAGTGAGGGGCAGTCTGGTGAGAACGATCTCACAGCTTTCTTGTTAGGAAATGTATTAAGGGACGGATAGTAGATATTTTACGCTCGAGATCAGCAGTTCTCAAACTGTTAGGTCACTGAACGGTGAAGTAGATACCGAGTGGGCTCTGAAATGCTGGATGATACTTTGACTTTGACTTTGACCACAACCAGACCGAGCCTTCGAGAAATCATTATAAAATGTAACATGTTGGAAATCCAAATTTATGTAATCTCACACTACGGGTATTCAACATTTATGGAATACAGCTATGGGCTGTGTGTGTGTGTGTTTTCATTTTTATTATGTACCCGACTCGTCACTACGAAGTTATTTACTTTTCTCTTTTTTATTTAATAGTTGTATTACAAAAAGAATTAGTTACTATATACAGGGTGTGGCGTAAATAGTGGTCCAACGTAAAGGGTGTGACATAACAGGTAGTCAACTACAACATACTACAATTTTGACCGGTTTTGCCCAAGGGTTGCAGAAAAAAAGAACTTTTTATGAAATTCACCCCATTTTTTAAAAATTTGGCTGAAGTTTGAAGAAAAATCGTTAGTTTTGAATTTTGATTTCTGTTTATTAAAGCCTAATACATTAGCTAACAAACAATAATATAGTTTGTTTATTTCCATTTCAAACTTGGAAAAAAAAGATAAATTTATCTCAATTTTACCTCAAGTTTTAAAGTATCACTAAAATACAAATGCATTTTTAAAAAAATAAATGTACTGCACAGTTGCTACCCATTATTTCAAAAATATGCCCGTCTAATACCAATTTTGAAATGGTATCACACTAACAAATATTATTTTTTAAAAGCTGGATATTTCATTTTCATTACAAACTGAAATTTTAATTTCATAGTAGGGAATCAAACTGTTTATAACCACATGGTCTCTACTTATCCGTCTATTGTCGGGCGCCTCGGAAAACTACTCGGAAGGATGTTACAGGATTCCTGACAGACTTTGGTCAACACCTTGGTCCCACTAAGGGTCTGCGGTGTCCTTCCGATTCTTTTTTTTTTTTTTTTTTTTCTGCAACGCTTGGGCAAAACCGGACAAAATTGTAGTACGTTGTAGTTGACTACCTGTTATGTCACACCCTTTACGTTGGACCACTATTTACGCCACACCCTGTATATTAGAGTAGAATTAGTACAAGGGCAATTTTCTTTTCTCTAAGAAAGTCGAGAGGTTAGTCCCAAGATAGGATTTTTGATTATAGGGGGTCGGAACCCAGTCAACTTTGAGAACCACTAATTGTTAGTATCGTGCAATACTCCCTCTACAACGTGACAAAGCCGACACGTGTTTATTTCCAAGCATTCTTTAGGATACCTTTGGTGAAGAATCGTTTGAGATGTTGGTAGCCTTGTAAGGTTCAATAGTTTTATTATTACGGCTTAAGTCTTTTGGTTCGTTTGTGAAAATAAGTAGCCAATATTTTTATTATGTTAATGGCTTAAGTCTTTTGGTTCGTTTGTGAAAATAAGTAGCCAATATTGACTGCTATACCAAGGTCCTGGGTTCGATTCCTGGATCGGTCCAAATGTTTGTGTGATATACAAATGTTTGTTTCGGAGTTTGGATGTTTAGAAATAAGTTTAAAGTATGTCTATCAGTCGTCTAGATCCCATAGCACAAGCTTAGATATATAGCTTAATTTTGGCTAGATGATGTTGTGTGAGAATGTCGACAATTATTACTCATGGATTATTAAATATTCTATCCACATTTACGTTTCGGAATATTTATTAGATTCTCGTTATTTATAAACTAGTTCATATTTATTCTGAAATATTAGCTCGCCGAAAATACGCCGCCCGCCTGATGGAAAACAGTCCATCGAACTATAGACAGGAGCCATTAAGTTGACGGCCCTATGAAGTGGCTATTCTCGTTTCTGAATGGTGACTCAATCCCTACTATCCCTACTAATATTATAAATGCAAAAGTAACTCTGTCTGTCTGTTACGCCTTCACGCCTAATCGGCTATAGCGATTGAGATGAAATTTGGTATACAGATAGTTCAAGGCCCTGGGAACGATATAGGCTACTTCTTAAGCGACTACGCAAACGGAGGGTTATGATTTTACACGATCGAAGCCCTAGTTACAAAATAACCACAAAACTTTACAGCGCATGCTCCCACATTGCAGTCATTACCATACGTCATACATAGTCAGTTAAAAACATAACTCGTAAGTAAAACAACGCAATGTCAGATGTAAAATAGTCATAAATATAAAAATGTCACATTTATAAAGTCACGTTCATTTTGCGCTGCACTACCGGCACAATGACATTTTTCATGTTTTAATCCACCTAAGGGCGTGGGCACATCAGACATTATGTTGGGCAAAAAATTTAAAAAAAACTGCACAAAAACTACCCAGTCACGAATTACACAGCACAGAGACAGTTCTGTGGAAAACGACAATCGCATTACTGTTCAGTTCATTTTTTCAGAAAAACTATGAACTTATGCGTTGGTATTATTTTTCTGCAATGTTTTAATAATTTTATACAGTGTATATTTTATTTGTTAGATGCATGGTACGCATGCTTATGTGTAGTTATTTATATTTCTAGGGGCCCTATAAAAAACTTGTATAATTTTTAATTTTGTTTTCAAATGGCGCCCATTCCCTGCCTTCTTGAGTTCCGGGCGTGATGCAGCATAATTATTGTTTAGGTCAATTATATAGAGGTGGGGCAGAAATTCCGATTCAGTATACCCCTGAGCACGTATCTATGTATATTTATTATCTTTCTCTCTATCACATATATTCTTACGGCATAAAATCTATCTCGTACTCAGTACCGACTGAAAATTTTAAACAAATAAAAAATTCAAAATACCTTCTTTATTATAAGTTAATGCTTGTAACTGACAGCCTAAAGCTAAAAAAAATAATGACATTATATTAATGGTATATAGATTCCAACCCATGTACACACCAGACCAAACCACGAATATCTAATAGTACCGCGTACCACACTTCAAATCAATTTGAAGATGCACATAACAGTGGCCTGAGGACGGTGAAAGGGCTGCTCACCGTCCTTACAGAAGCAGCAGACCCTAGACGACAGCGTGACGTGAAAGATTCACGAACGTTAATATTGGATGTTTACTTTTTCTACTAACATGTACTTAATTTTTTATTAAACACTAACTACTTTTTGTCCCTGAAATCTGATTCTATGTGATGCTGGAACATGATACCAACTAGTGAGTAAATAAAACCTAAAATTCTCTAGCCGTATTCTTTCTATAATAAGTCACGTCATTCAAATTATTCTAATAGACAAGAATTTAACTCTCATGATAATCTAAATCTACGTAAAGCCATGTACACACCAGAGCAATTAATATTGGAAGTTTACTTTATTGCTACTGGCATATACTTATTTTTTTATTAAATACTGCCTACTTTTTGTCCCTGCAATCCTATTCAATGTGATGCAGGAACAGGATACCAACTAGTGAGTAAATAAAACCTGAAATTCTCTAGTCGTATTCTTTATATAAAAAGGGGCGTCACGTCATCAAAATAATTCTAATAGATAAAAAACATAATTACCATGATAACCTAAATCTACCTAAAGCCATGTACACACCAGATCAATACATTCCAAATACGTTTTAACGTCACAATCTGTCAACACGTTACTTTAGGAGTGCAGTACGCTATGCCATAAACTACGCTACGCTAGTGCAGCTGTATGCCGCACACGTATCCTTAGCCTTTCCAGTTGAGTAGCGATGTGTGAATTGAACCACAGGTGCACCGATCCATCTATCCTACATAACTTTATTTTATTAGAAAATGGCGGCTATTAGAAATATTCCGTTATAGATAACTTATAGCCGACTCAAACGATGCTACATTTGTCGCTTTAGCGATTAATATTGGAAGTTCACTTTTTTCTACTAACATGTACTTATTTTTTTATTAAATAAAAAGTAGGCAAAAGTAGTACTTTTTGTCCCTGGAATCCGATTCTATGTGATGCAGGAACAGGACACCAACTAGCATACTAGTGAGTAAATAAAACCTGAAATTCTCTAGCCGTATTCTTTCTATAAGAAGAGGCGGCACGTCATCCAAATAATTCTAACAGAAAAAAAAACATAATTATCATGATAATCTAAATCTACCTAAAGTCATACACACACCAGACCAATACACTCCAAATAAATTTTAACGTCACAATCTGTCAACACGTTACTTTATGAGTGCACTACGCCATGCCATAATATCTACACTATTAGTCCAGTCATTACGTCGAAAAAATCGGGTTAGAAATGCAAATGAACCGAGAAAGCCAAATTTTGGATATTACGTGGGGAGGGGCTAGAAAAGCTTAAGTTCAAATTGTCGACCAAAATGGCCTGGTGGGTTTTCCGCCATCTTGAAAAAAGGGTTATATTCAGTTTTTTCATCATAATTCGGTTCCCCGTTGAGATACGGAAATTTTAACAGAAAGTTTTTTGTTGCTCTTTATACGATCTACAATTAAAGTCTACACATTTTTCACGTATCGATCACCGTTATCGAAATATCGATCCAAAAAGCCATAAATTTTGGGAGAAAAAATTGTTTTTAGCTATTTCCTTCTTTCTCGTGAAATATATCGAAAAATGTCCAGAATCAAAATTGGTGAGCGTGTTCAGACCTACAAATTCGTTTTTTTATTTTTTATTTTCCATAAGAATTACGACCTCTAACGCGGCGCAAAGTCAGTAAGACTGTGCCCGGTTTTGATTTAGCCGCTCGCACGGTTGTATCCATACGTCAAAATGGATGAATGGTTGTTCAAATAATTATTGCAATACAAAATAAATTAATAAACCAGCCAAATTATAAATCAAACACATGAAAATTATTGATCAAATAATTTTTATGCAGCAAAAAACAATAATTACAGGTGGTAATTTTTTTCACATGTTTTTCGCCGTTTCAATGGTCCTGGCTGTAGAAGTTCTTCCTCGGTAGACTCTTCGAGTCGTGAAAACTCTTGAATCGCAGTAAATGATGCTGGGACGGTAGAAAAAACATAACCGTTTACGACCACCATACAGAGCGATAAGGAATAGTTTTCCCGCGCAAGCTAGTATCTCCGGATCGACCTTTTCTTGCTTGAATAGTTCTACCGATGACCAGAGGTTCGGGTTCTTCTCGAGGGTGCTGATGAATTTCGACTTTCCAATATTATAAAAAAACGACGTGGTGTCACAACCGCTGAAAGCATGGATGAAAAGAATGTTCTCAAGAACAGACTTATCATACTTGAAACTATTCGGAGAGTATAGTTTTGCCGGTGTTTTGCCTCTAGCTGGTTTGCGAAAAAAAATATTTTTTTTTGTCTTGTGCAAGTCCGGAAATTAAAACCAATAGATCGATATCTTCGCCGACGATTTCCACAGAGTCATAAAACGATGCTTCTCTAATTGCTGTGGTTACAATGAGGGTATCAGCATCCTCATAAGCCTGCTCTACTTTTATTTCGGTATTTGTAAAATAACGGCGAAGCATTTGTATCAAGTTGTTTTTATTTTGGTCCCTTGCAAGAAACTTCTCCTGGCTAACTTTCAGAGCAGTAGTTTCATCAAACGTGAACTCTGGTGATTGGTTCTTCCTTGAACGTCGTGCCCTTTCCGAAGATTTGTAGGTCTGAACACGCTCAACAATTTTCTTTATGGACATTTTTCGATATATTTCACGAGAAAGAAGGAAATAGCTAAAAACAATTTTTTCTCCCCAAATTGCGGCTTTTTGGATCGATATTTTGATAACGGTGATCGATACGTGAAAAATGTGTAGACCTTAATTGTAGATCGTGCAAAGAGCAACAAAAAACTTTTTTTTAAAATTTTCGTATCTCAACGGGGAACCGAATTATGATGAAAAAACTGAATATAACCCTTTTTTCAAGATGGCGGAAAACCCACCAGGTTATTTTGGTCGACAATTTGAACTTAAGCTTTTCTAGCCCCTCCACACGTAATATCCAAAATTTGGCTTTCTCGGTTCATTTGCATTTCCAAATGTATATAATGACTGGACTATATTAGGGGTGCAGTACGCCATGTCATAACTGCGCTACGCTAGTGCAGCTGTATGCCGCACACGTATCCTTAGCCTTTCCAGTTGAGTAGCGATGTGTGTATTGGACCATAGGTGCGCCGATCCATCTATCCTATATTACTTTATTTTATAAGAAAATGGCGGCCATTAGAAATGTTCCGTTATATCTGTCGCAAAGGGATTTGTCACTTCAATGAATTACGTTGTAAATGCACTTATTTGCTATGGCATTTAGCTATTTACATGTTTTATTAATTTCTACTTTTTATTCCTGGAATACGATTCCTTGGGATGCTGAAACTGGACACCAAGTAGTAAATAATATCTAAAACTATCTAGTCGTATTTCTTCTATAGGTAATAAGAGGAGTCTTTAGTGTTTTTGTGTTGGGACTAAAATAATTCTAGCAGAAAAAATAGACGTATAGTATTATACAAATCTACCTAAAGCCATGTTCACACCAGTTCAATACACTCCAAATAAATTTTAACGTCACAATCTGTCAACACGTTACTTTAGGAGAACAGTACGCTATGTCATAAACTCAAGGACTTCCATGTAAACTGATAGAAGTCTTTGCATAAACTACACTATGCTACTGGAGCTGTATGCCGCACACGTTTCCTTAGCCTTTCCAATTGAGTAGCGATGTGTGAATTGAACCACAGGTGCGCCGATCCATATATCCTACATAACTTTATTTTACAAGAAAATGGCGGCCATTAAAAATGTTCCGTTATATCTGTCGCAAAGGGATTTGTCACTTATATGAATAATGTTTAAAGTTTACTTGTTTACTACCGGCACTTATGAATATATTTAAAAATATATTAAAGTTGATTTGAATCGAAGTTCAAACCTGTATTTAAATCTATTTGAAATATTATGTTTGGCTTTTAGCGTTACACGCATTTTTTTTAACCTGAGGGAAAATTCTTCATGGATGCTATGCCGGACTACTAACGACTAAAAAATCGCACGTAACGCCCAAAAGCCTACGGCCTCGGAAGGATACCCCAGGACTCTCATCGTTACACGCATTATTAAAACAAAAAAGAATGTTTTACCAATCCATTTTAAAGATGCACTTCTGAAACGTCAGGAATATAAAACAAAGATGGTGGTAGGTTCATCTTTATTCACGGGTTCACAACGCGGCCCGCCTGAGAAGAACTGGGTACTTTCGTGCCAAAATCCCATGCCAACGTTTTCCGTGAATAAAATGTAGTCTATGTGTTATTCCAAATTATAATCTATGCCGGTATATAATTACAGCTCGATCCGATCATGCATATATGCAAATTAACATACATCCAAATATCTGCCCAAACTTGGACATTAATCCTACATAATATTTAAAATTGCTGACCTCCTCTTTTATTTTTATTATGGTTTCGTGGCCAAAGGATAAAAACGGAACTCTATTCATGAGACTTTGCCGTTCGTCTGTCTGTCTGTCTATCTACGAGGCCACGAGGCTGTATTTCAGGAACCGTGATAGTCAGAGAGCTGAAAATTTCACAAATGATGCATTTCTGTTGCCGCTATATCTACAATCAGAAAAAGGGGGATTATAGGCGGTTCCCATAAAACTAACGTTAATTTTGCTGTTAGTTCCAGTTTTTGGTACAGAACCCTCTTTGCGTTTCGTATTTATAGCTGACTTCAATTATAACTCGATCAATCAATCAATCAATACAGACTATCGCAGTCCCCTGCTGGACGTATGTCACTCCTAATTTATTATTAGGATTGTGAATAGCAAGTTTTTACGCAAGTATTATACAGTGTTTATTTGTGAGGGGTTTTATAAAGTTCTATGTTATTAAAAATTGAAATACGTCTGTGCTAGAAAAAATTCCAGTTGGAAAATGAGATTCTATTATGTTTATGCAGAACTTCTCGGTGGCAAATGGTCTTAATAACCATAGCCGTTAACGTTATAAAAGAGTTTTTGAAAATTGTCCACTTTGTAATGAGTATGTTAGTACCTATTGATAAAAAAACGTTTTACACTTCGGACCTTACGAAGTTAACCTTATACCAAGCAGCAGTGAATCACGTACCAACACCACCCACACTTTGCCAATAGTTGCCTTGGCCTCAAGCATTACATAATCTTTTTATACATATTAAAAAAAAAATTTGGACAATCCTTCACAACATCACATAAGCATAACATAATATAAGCTTGTGCTATGGGATCTAGACGACTGATAGACATACTTATATATTTGTAAATACATACTTATTATACATAGAATCAATCTGAATCAAAGTTCCAACAACTATGAATGGTATTTACACTTTCTCAAATACGATCGTGATTAAAACGGTGTGGAAATTCAAAAGTTAACGGCCAACTTCCGGTAGCGGAGTGGCACTGAAAAAAGAAGAAATACGATCTTTCCAGTACGAACACAATGGTTTTAATTCTTTTTATACTCAAAAAGATACCGATGCCACCCCCATAATTTATGAACGTCATGATGGCGGGACCCCGCCAGATTTTGTGAATATCATGCAATAAGGATTTAATACACTTTCTCTACTATTTCATACTTTCATAGTAAAATTCTACACCCATAAAATTACTAAATATCCTACAAAGATAGTGGTCCCGCTATTTTGACGTCATAATGGCGGGACCACGGTCGGTCAGTCGCGCCATTTTACTTAACGAGGTTTGTCGCGTGTGGTTCTTGAGAACCTCTATGAAAAATAGCATGTAAAATAGGAAATTATAAGTATTTCATATAATTTATCATTACATTATTACGTGTTTGTCAAAGTACAATAAAATAATGACAAATTATTAAGCAATTTGTATTTACTTACTTATTAAACTTATAATCTAAAAGTAGGAGCCTAGATTTCTCACTCTGAGATCACTTTTACAAAAAATAAATAAAATAAAGAAATCTACTCCGTAATTATTTACTTTATACTTTTTAGGCATCATATAGAAATAATCAACTTTGTAACATATAATATATAAGGAATAAATAAAAAAAAATCGTAACTTTTCGAAATTGTATGCTCGTCGCGTGGGGTCTTTGAGAGCCCTTGCGTTCAAAACAGGTCCGTATCACACGGCGCTTACGAGAGAATTGAAGTTAGCCACCTTCCGCGCCAACTACAATCTAACTTAGGAGGGTACATAAACTACTGCACTGCTACAATAGATTTAAATAAGAAAATTTTGCATTTTTGTAATGTTCGGGCTTTCAAAGACCCCACGCGACGGACCGAAGGTTAAATTAAAGAAAAAACATGACGTGATCTTAAAACTAACCTCACCAAATTTTAATACCATTTAGTACAACTACTTAAGAATCATTGTTATACTTATAAAACTGCAATTTCAATAGAAAACTAACCCTGACAAAATAAATCCGTAAGAAACATAACGCCTGTACAAATTGCAAGAGCAAAACATAATACTTATGTTAATTGGCTTTGATACTTTTTCTTTAGGCGCTTTTCTAATGTAAACATAATAAACGTGTTTTCTATTGAAATTACAGTTTTTTATGTATAACAATGATTCTTAAGTAGTTGTACTATATCGTATTAAAAGTTGGTGTGATTAGTTTAAGATCACGTCATGTTTTTTCTTTAATTTAATAGTGGTCCCGCCATTATGATGTCATAATAGCGGGACCACTTTCTTTGTAGGATATTTAGTAATTTTATGGGTGTAGAATTTTACTATGAAAGTATGAAATAGTAGAGCAAGTGTATTAAATCCTTATTGCATGATATTCACAAAATCTGGCGGGGTCCCGCCATCATGACGTTCATCATAATTTTCCATACACAGTGGGGAGAATCTTCACCAGAACTGAGCGTTTCAAAAGATCGTTTCTCTGTCGAACTATACAAATCTGAAATGACCTGCCCGCACATGTGTTTCCCTCATTTTACAATCTCGAGTTCTTCAAGAGGAGCGTGAAGAGACAAATCACAGAGTCGCCAACTTGAGGACCACTGTCAGCAGTCTTACGGACTGCGAGAGTGGCCCCCAATCGCTAGATGCGCCACGGCTTTCCATCAGTGCCGGTGCCGACATCAATTTGGCGAGCTTGATAGGTATAAAAAAACCTATTTATCAAAAATTCTTCCGATGTTTTCTCGCCAAACAGCAATGTTTGATGGCGACACGCATTCGTATACAATTCAAGTTTAAAAGTAAAAAAAAATAGATATAGATTTTTCAAAAAGATTCATCATTCTCATGTGCTAGACTTAGAGAATAACGCCGAGGACTATCGGCCTCCATGACCGGGGGCCTGAGGACGGTGAGAAGGCGGCTCACCGTCCTTACAGGAGCAGGCCCGTGACGGCAGCGTGACGTGAGGAACTCACGAACGCCCCCACTTAGAAGCGGGATCACACCCGAAACCCCCAAAGACGCGGGATAGCACCCGAACCACCCCCTGAGCGTGGCTGCAGTGGCGGCCGTGGGTCTGTTGGGAGTCCTGGGACATCCTTCCGAGGGCTTACCCGGGGCTCCTAACCATAGGCTGTTGGGCGTTACGTGAGGTTTTTTAGTCGGTAGGAGTCCGGCATAGCATCCATGAGGATTTTCCCTCACGTTAAACAAAAAAAAAAAAAAAAAAAAGGACTTTGAGAATAACCTGGACACAAATCTTATTGAATTAGCTATAGCTTTACTGATCCTCATTATAACTCCATACAACACAAAACAATTTAATACCCAACGTTATTTTTATAACCCAGTGTGTTCAAGTTACATTGATTCCTGGGGGCTCCTCGTGACCACGTGATTAATATTTCATGTTATTCCACTTCTAAAACAACAAAAACATAAACAAAACAACATAACTAAATAAACAATTCATTTTAGCGCGGACAGAACTCGTTACTTTTCCCATTATAAACTCGAGGCGATCTAATGGGCTTGTGCCGAGGTAATGCGGCCCACAAACTAGCCACGAACAGATCCGCAGATTAGGGTAATAGTCCACTAGAGTGGAGCATTCGATTTTATTTATCCCCCGTGTGTGTAGTTGCATGAAAGTAAAGGATAGCTACATGCTTTTATGTTTTAGCTCCTCAAGCAAAATGGTATTTTAGGTATTATTTTAATGCATTTTGTGCTTCGTCGTGGCTCTCAAATTTGATTTTCTTCGTTATAAAGTTACGTCCATAAAACCTGGATTCGATTCCTATAAAACTTTACACGCATCTTGAATTCCTATGACAAAACAGTTTTATGAAATACTAGTTTCGGTCTAGTGAGGCTGAGCACCCCCCATGGGTGTGAGTCAGTCACAGGAAAGTGATATTGGATCCAATGCCTTTCCCTTTGTTATTTTGAAAATTTAGATATATAAGGTCAGTAATGGCATTAGCTGATTTGACAGTATTCTTCTTCTCTTCTCTGATATTATTTAGTACTAGCTGTTCCTCGCGGCCTCGACCGCGTAGAAGTCGTTATCGCGTAAAATCATAACACTCCTTTTGCGCAGTCGGTTAAAAAGTAACCTATGTCCTTTTTAGGGGTTCGAACTATCTCTATACCAAATTTCATCTCAATCGATCCAGCCGTCTAGGCGTGAAAGCGTCATCCAAATATTTCGAAAAAAAATATAGAGCCATGTATACACCAGACCAATACCATACGTGTAAAGACTAACCCCCTTATTCATAATCGTTTATTAAACCAATGGTTAGAGACAGCAATAGACTTAAAATGTGTTTTAACTAAAATAGGTTTAATAAACGATTATGAATAAGGGGGTAAGTATTTACACTTATGCCAATACACTCCATATAAATATTAACATCTCAATCTGTCAACACGTTACTTTAGGAGTGCAGTACGCTATGTCATAAACTTAACATACATACGTACATATGGTCACGCCTTTATCCCCGAAGGGGTAGGCAGAGGTATATTATATGCCCACATTTCACCTTTGTATAATTTGTCCCACGTAATAGGTGGTGAACCGTATTGCCGTGTTTAAATGGACAGGCGCAGGTTGTGACTGCCTGCTGTTGAAATAAAGCCTTCAACTTAGCTTAACGGCTGCCATTTTACTGGCAACCGGGACCAACGGCTTAACGTACCTTCCGAAGCACGGAAACGCTCAAATAAATGTCACAAAGTGATCACATGGATGGTCACCCATCCATGGACCGGCCATAGTGAAAGTTGCTTACTGCAGTGATCGTTTACAGAACACTGAGTCCGCGGGGCCACGAGCGCTTCATAAACTTAAGGACTTCTAATTAACTGATAGAAGTCTTTGCATAAACAAAGCTACGCTAGTGCAGCAGTATGCCGCACACGTTTCCTTAGCTTTCACAGTTGAGTAGCGATGTGTGTATTGAACCACAGGTGCGCTGATACATCTATCCTACATAACTTTATTTTACAAGAAAATGGCGGCTATTAGAAATGTTCCGTTATATCTGTCACAAAGGGATTTGTCACTTCAATGAATTATGTTGTAAATGCATATATTTGCTATAGCATATGGCTATTTACATGTTTTATTAATTTCTACTTTTTATTCCTGGAATACGATTCTTTGGGATGCTGAAACTGGATACCAAGTAGTAAATAAAATCTATAAATATTTAATCGTATTTCTTCTATAGGTAATAAGAGGAGTCTTTGGTGTTTTTTGTGTTAGGACTAAAATAATTCTAGCAGAAAAACTAGACGTATAGTATTATCCAAATCCACCGAAATAAAGGCATGTACACACTAGACACAAGACCACTACACTCCAAATAAACTATAACGTCACAATCTGTCAATACGTTACTTAAGGAGAACAGTACGCTATGTCATAAACTCAAGGACTTCTATATAAACTGATAGAAGTCTTTGCATATACTAAGCTACGCTAGTGCAGCTGTATGCCGCACACGTATCCTTAGCCTTTCACAGTTGAGTAGCGATGTGTGAATTGAACCACAGGTGCGCCGATCCATCTATCTAACATAACTTTATTTTATAAGAAAATGGCGGCCATTAGAAATATTCCGTTATAGCTGTCGCAAAGGGATTTGTCACTTATATGAATAATGTTGGAAGTTTACTTGTTTGCTACCGGCACTTATGGATATATTTAAAAATATATTAGAGTTGATTTGAATCGAAGTTCAAAGTTGTGTTAAAATTAATTTGAAATTATTATGTTTATGTTTTATTAAGAGCGGTTTTAACTCAATCAATCAATCAATCAATACAGACTATCGCAGTCCCCTGCTGAACGTATGTCACTCCTAATTTATTGTTTGGAATGTGAATAGATTCTGTTTTTACTTGAGTTTGCGACGCACAGGGATTAGGTGTTTATTTGTGGGGTTATTTAAGTTCTACCACAGGGTGGAAACTCCAGCTTAAATGTGTGCGTGTGATGAATAAAATGTAAGCAAATTGTCGGTCAACGCGCACGTCAACTCTACTGACAGATGTGGCGCGACAGGGAGTTGCCGATCTGTATGTAATCTATACATATAATAAAATGATAGAAAAGTCAAAACTGTACATTGGAAATATTTAAAAAAAAATACTCGCTGGGTGTTCGACATAAGATACCGAAGTCGAAAATATAGTTAGAAAAATTTTTGTCTGTTTGTCTGTTTATCTGTTTGTCTGTTTGTCTGTTTGCTTTGCTTTGTCCGGAAGGATCTCGAAAAGTACTCAATAGATTTGATTCAAATTTTGCACAAATATTACCTAGGGATAGGGTCTTAAAATAGGCTATATATTATTACGCTACATATCCTAGGGGCTAACCAGAGAGCAATCAAATTGGCATTTTAACATAATTTTCACGCGTAGGAAGTCGCGGGCAACAGCTAGTACTATCTTTGGTTCCACATACATACATACCTTTATATACTACGCCTTTATCCCGGGTAGGCAGAGGCATAGCATACGCCCACATTTCACCGTATAGATTAATGTCTGACGAAATAGGTGTTGAGCCTATTGTCGAGGTTCAAATGGACAGACGCAGGTCGTGACGACCCTCATTTGAAATTTTTCAAGCCGCCCATATGGCCTTCAACTTGGCTTAACGATTGTCATTTTACTGGGTTTCATTTCGAGTTTTCCTTTTCTACGCAATGGATCGATTTGCGAAAGTGTTCCCTTAGTCGTCTCTTACGACACCCTCGTGATGAATTGGGGTGGCGAAATTTTGTACTCTTTCCCGTTGCCACAAGTGGCCCCGTCGCAACACGGAGCTTTTTTGGTTCCATGTTTTTAAAATTGAGAAACGTGTGTTAGCAAAATTTCCAGATAGAAATTGAGATTCTATTATGCTTATGCAGCTCGGTTATTATACTCGGTAGTTATAGTAGACAAAATAATGGTCTTTCTTTTAAAACGTTGACAGCTATATTATATTTATATATTTATACATTGACGGTTATTAAGGCATAAGGTCTGGGTAGGTATTAATAAAGTCTTTTTTGAAAATTGTCCTTTTGTATTGTACCTATTGATTGAAAAAACGTATTACACTTCAGACCTTACGAAGTTAACCTTATACCAAGCAGTAGTGAATCACGTACCAACACCACCCACACTGCCAATAGTTGCCTTGGCCTCAAGCTTTACGAGGTTAGCCCTAACCCCTTTACCGAACTCTTGAATCCATTACAATTCTATAATCTTTTTATATATATATTTGTGGACAATCTCACACAACATCATCTAGCCCAAATTAAACTAACATAAGCTTGTGCTATGGGATCTAGACGACTGATAGACATGCTTATATATTTGTAAATACATCCTTATTTTACATAGAATCAGTCTGAATCAAAGTTCCAACAACTAGGAATCAACATCTCAATCTGTCAACACGTTACTTTATGATTGCAGTACGCTATGTCATAAACTTAAGGACTTCTATATAAACTGATAGAAGTCTTTGCATAAACTAAGCTACGCTAGTGGTTAGAGACAGCAATAGACTTAAAATGTGTTTTAACTAAAATAGGTTTAATAAACGATTATGAATAAGGGGGTAAGTATTTACACTTATGCCAATACACTCCATATAAATATTAACATCTCAATCTGTCAACACGTTACTTTAGGATTGCAGTACGCTATGTCATAAACTTAAGGACTTCTATATAAACTGATAGAAGTCTTTGCATAAACTAAGCTACGCTAGTGCAGCAGTATGCCGCACACGTTTCCTTAGCTTTCACAGTTGAGTAGCGATGTGTGTATTGAACCACAGGTGCGCTGATACATCTATCCTACATAACTTTATTTTACAAGAAAATGGCGGCTATTAGAAATGTTCCGTTATATCTGTCGCAAAGGGATTTGTCACTTCAATGAATTATGTTGTAAATGCATATATTTGCGATAGCATATGGCTATTTACATGTTTTATTAATTTCTACTTTTTATTCCTGGAATACGATTCTTTGGGATGCTGAAACTGGATACCAAGTAGTAAATAAAATCTATAAATATTTAATCGTATTTCTTCTATAGGTAATAAGAGGAGTCTTTGGTGTTTTTTGTGTTAGGACTAAAATAATTCTAGCAGAAAAACTAGACGTATAGTATAATCTGTCAATACGTTACTTAAGGAGAACAGTACGCTATGTCATAAACTCAAGGACTTCTATATAAACTGATAGAAGTCTTTGCATAAACTAAGCTACGCTAGTGCAGCTGTATGCCGCACACGTATCCTTAGCCTTTCACAGTTGAGTAGCGATGTGTGAATTGAACCACAGGTGCGCCGATCCATCTATCTAACATAACTTTATTTTATAAGAAAATGGCGGCCATTAGAAATATTCCGTTATATCTGTCGCAAAGGGATTTGTCACTTATATGAATAATATTGGAAGTTTACTTGTTTGCTACCGGCACTTATGGATATATTTAAAAATATATTAGAGTTGATTTGAATCGAAGTTCAAAGTTGTGTTAAAATTAATTTGAAATTATTATGTTTATGTTTTATTGAGAGCGGTTTTAACTCAATCAATCAATCAATCAATACAGACTATCGCAGTCCCCTGCTGAACGTATGTCACTCCTAATTTATTGTTTGGAATGTGAATAGATTCTATTTTTACTTGAGTTTGCGACGCACAGGGATTAGGTGTTTATTTGTGGGGTTATTTAAGTTCTACCACAGGGTGGAAACTCCAGCTTAAATGTGTGCGTGTGATCAATAAAATGTAAGCAAATTGTCGGTCAACGCGCACGTCAACTCTACTGACAGCTGTGGCGCGACAGGGAGTTGCCGATCTGTATGTAATCTATACATATAATAAAATGATAGAAAAGTCAAAACTGTACATTGGAAATATTAAAAAAAAAATACTCGCTGGGTGTTCGACATAAGATACCGAAGTCGAAAATATAGTTAGAAAAATTTTTGTCTGTTTGTCTGTTTATCTGTTTGTCTGTTTGTCTGTTTGCTTTGCTTTGTCCGGAAGGATCTCGAAAAGTACTCAATAGATTTGATTCAAATTTTGGACAAATATTACCTAGGGATAGGGTCTTAAAATAGGCCATATATTATCACGCTACATATCCTAGGGGCTAACCAGAGAGCAATCAAATTGGCATTTTAACATAATTTTCACGCGTAGGAAGTCGCGGGCAACAGCTAGTACTATTATATTATCTTTGGTTCCACATACATACATACCTGTATATACTACGCCTTTATCCCGGGTAGGCAGAGGCATAGCATACGCCCACATTTCCCCGTATAGATTAATGTCTGACGAAATAGGTGTTGAGCCTATTGTCGAGGTTCAAATGGACAGACGCAGGTCGTGACGACCCTCAGTTGAAATTTTTCAAGCCGCCCATATGGCCTTCAACTTGGCTTAACGATTGTCATTTTACTGGGTTTCATTTCGAGTTTTCCTTTTCTACGCAATGGATCGATTTGCGAAAGTGTTCCCTTAGTCGTCTTTTACGACACCTTCGTGATGAATTGGGGTGGCGAAATTTTGTACTCGTTCCGTTGCCACACGTGGTCCCGTCGCAACACGGAGCTTTTTTGGTTCCACGTTTTTCGATGTTGAAAAACGTGTGTGTTAACATAATTTCCAGATAGAAATTAAGATTCTATTATGCTTATGCAGCTCGGTTTTTATATCTCGGTTATTATAGTTGCGTGACAAAATAATGGTCTTACTTTTAAAACGTTGACAGCTATAGGTATGGTTATTAAGGCATAAGGTCTGGGTAGGTATTAATATAATTTTTTGAAATTATAATTAAATTTATAATTAAATATTTTGAAAATTGTCTTTTTGTATTGTACCTATTGATTGAAAAAATGTTTTACACTTCAGACTTTACGAAGTTAACCTTATACCAAGCAGAAGTGAATCACGTACCAACACCACCCACACTGCCAATAGTTGCCTTGGCCTCAAGCTTTACGAGGTTAGCCCTAACCCCTTTACCGAACCCTTGAATCCATTACAATTCCATAATCTTTTCATACACATATTTGTGGACAAACTCACACAACATCATATAGCCCTAATAAAGCTAATATAAGCTTGTGCTATGAGATATATTTGTAAATACATACCTACTTATTATACATAGAATCAATCTGAATCAAAGTTCCAACAACTAGGAATGGTATTTACGGTTATATATTAAAATACCAGAAATCAAAATGCCTTTACTTAAAATGCATTAGACCAAAATACCCGAATTCGAAATACCTTAACATTCAAAATACCTTATTTCAGTACACCTTACCGTAAAATGTCTAAATTTAAAATACAAATAATCATTATATCAAAATTCAAAATACAAATTTTCAAATATCCTTAATTTAAAATACCGAAAATAGAATACAATGTGTCACTGTCAAAACTGCGTGGAATGTAACACATATTTATAAACCTATTGTCTTTTCTATAATAATTTCAGTCACCAAAATTTAAGGAACAATTATACAATCTTGTGCTTGGAATTAAAAGAAACCATAACCTACCCAGTTTATCGCTATACTCACACGTTTTGTTATTTGGATTTAACTTATTTACACCCCCCCCCACCTAAGTGAAGCCGCAGTTGTAGCCCTGTTGGTCGTAGGTCTGTTGGTCCTTGGGTATCCTTCTGAGGGCTTACCCGGGGCTCCCAACTGTAGGCTGTTATGTAGGATACGTGTGGTTTTTAGTCGGTAGGAGTCCGGCATAGTATCCATGTAGGATTTACCTCATGTTAAAACACTTTGATTCAGAGTTACAAAAGTACTACAGTGGGCTAACGAAAAACCAAAAAAAAAAACCACGAAGGCTAAGGCGGGAGCTCCGCTTCGCTTCGCTCCCGCCTTAGTCTTCTAACCTAACCTATCCGAGTCGGGATACTCTGAGTCGGGGTGTTAACCATTCACAGATATATAGCATCCATGTAGGATTTAAATCATGTTAAAAAAAAAGGTATTTTGTGTTTCAACATTTTAGGATAAGGTATTTGATAACTTTATTTTTTGGGTTTCGGTTATTCGATCGTAAGGCATTTTAAATTATTTATATTATAAATATTTGCCTTTTGAATATTGATATTTCGATTTCGGGTATTTTGGGCTCGGGCATTTTAAGTAAAGGCATTATGATTTCTGGTATTGTGACGGTATACCGGTATTTACACATTCTCAAATACGATCGTGATTAAAACGGTGTGGAATTTCAAAAGTTAACGGCCAACCTCCGGTAGCGGAGTGGCACTGAAAGAAGAAGGAATACGATCTCTCCAGTGTGAACAAAATGGTTTTAATTTTTTTTATACTCAAAAAGATACCGATAATTTTCCATACACAGTGGAGAGAATCTTCACCAGAACTGAGCGTTTCAAAAGATCGTTCCTCTGTCAAACTATAAAAACCTGGAACGACCTGCCCGCACACGTGTTTCCCTCATCTTACAATCCCGGGTTCTTCAAGCGGAGCGTGAAGAGGCACATCACAGGGCCGCTAACTTGAGGACCACTGTCAGAAGTGGCAGTTTATCGTAATACATATTACGTGTAATACATATTATACAACACGTTTACCGCCCCCAGTCGCTAGATGCGCCACGGCTTTCCATCAGTGGCGACGTCAATTTTGGCGAGCTTAATATTTAAATAATCTATTTTACAAAAATTCTTACGACATTTCCTCGCCAAACAGCAATGTTTGATGGCGAGACGCACTCGTATACAATTCAAGTTTAAAAGTTTACATATTATACCTTAAACATAACCTCATTAAATATTTTAACTGTTAAATTAAAACAATGTCTAACCTATTAAAAACTAAAGTTTATGTTTGCAACACAAAAAAATATTAAATTTAGATGATTTAAAAAGATTCATCATTCTCATGTCCTAGATACAGGATACAAATTTTATTCAATTTGCTATAGCTTTACTGATTCTCATTATATCTCCATACAATACAAAACAATTTAATACCCAACGTTATTTTTATAACCCAGTGTGTTCAAGTTACATTGATTCCCGGGAGCTCCCTCCTGACCACGTGATTAATATTTCACGTTATTCCGCTTCTAAAACAACAAAAACATAAACAAAACAACATAACTAAATAAACAATTCATTTTAGCGCGGACAGAACTCGTTACTTTTCCCATTATAAACTCGAGGCGATCTAATGGGCTTGTGCCGAGGTAATGCGGCCCACAAACTAGCCACGAACCTTCCCACAGATCCGCAGATTAGGTTAATAGTCCACTAGAGTGGAGCATTCGATTTTATTTATCCCCCGTGTGTGTAGTTGCATGAAAGTAAAGGATAGCTACATGCTTTTATGTTTTAAACTTGGTTATTTTAGTTAAAATTTTCAATTTTTTTTTTTATTTTTTTATTATGTTATGTCAGTTCTAAAACGGAAAAAACTTCGTCAAAACGTGGGTCTGCTGTTGCAGAAGTTCGTAGACTACGGTGCCCACTTTCTATCAGGTGGACCGTAAGCTTGTCGGCCACCGTAGTAGTTTAAGAAAAGCCTCAACGCGATCTATAAAACTTTATACACACATGTTGAATTCCTATGACAATACATTTACAATAGTAACAAACGCTTCGTTTATGTCTAAGGTGACAGGATTGAGGACTCCCCGTCAGTCGCAGGAAAGGGATATTGGACGCGGAAGGTACAAAACTGCCCCTTCCTTATCCAATCCCACCCTCCCTTTGTTTGTTGAGAGACATCTAAGGTAGGCTTAACGGCAATTTCTTTTTCGTGTGGAAATGGATGCTATGCTGTACTATTGCCTACTAAAACCACTTGTTCCTTTCCACTGCCTACGATCATAAGCCCGGGTTAGCCCTCGGCAGAAAGTTCCAGGATTAGGTCAGTAATGGCATAGGCTACTTTGATAGTATTCTTCTTCTATTAACTATTATTGTTGAGACCTTATTCTTCTTAGCATTCCGTGGATTCTCCGTGCGGGTGCCAGGTCCATAGCGTGGCACAGGGGGAACACCCTGACGGCGTCTGAGACTTGCGACCCATTTGAGTAGGTTTAGGTGGCCACCTTACTATGCGCATAAATGATCACCTTCCACTGTCAAAAATGTCCCCCCCCCCTGCCCAACCAGATTTGGGAAGATCGTATCAATGCCGCTTTGGATATTCGTTTCAGTAAAGAGCTTACTGAAGCTCTTGGCAATCCAAGGTCTTTAAATAAATTATATTAGTATGGTCCAATCGGCGGCAGTCATCAAAACTGAATATGGCTTTTGAGGTAATTACTTTCTTTGAACAGCCTTCCTTTACAAACGCAATGTCATTTCTTAAGTTTGTGGTTAATGCTTTTTCGCTCTTGCTACCGTCAAACTGACCGCCTCCCGTATGATTTCCAATATCATGTCGACGTGAGTAATGGCCTCAGTCTAGTATTGTCCTACAACGCACCAGCAGGTGCCTTGCAGTTCCAATTGCTTCTCTACATGTATTACATGTTTTATTTGTGGATTTCCCCCCCTGACCAGATTACTTTGGTCTGGGAGCGTCAACTGTATGTGGACATCTAAAGGAAGTATAAATATGATTATTTGGATTTAATGTAAGTATAGTCACCATGATTATACGAGTATTATATTTGTGAAAACTAAAATACAATTGGGATACATAAAACTGGTCGGCCATTTGCCAGATCGGAGCGGCTAGAGTGTGGCTGTGGGACTCATTATCCGCGCAAACTAATTAGTTCGCCATGTTTCTACTGAAGAGAAAAAAATATGTATTGTTTGCCGGTTCAAGTACCTAGCTATTTAAATCGGGTATCTAGTGTAAGTACCAAAAACACATAATACTCACACATTAGGTGGTAGGCAGAGGCATGCACATTTTAACCCAAGTATACCCTAGGACTCCCAAACCTACATCTACCACTGCGGCCCCATCTAGATGATTTGTAACGTATTAAACATTTGCAGTACTGCTCGTTCGCTCTAACTTTGCCGCTCGGCTCCATACTAAAGTCGAATTTTTAATTAGACGAAGTAAATTAACAGCAACTAATGTCACTTCTTCATACAATGTTGCGTATTTTCTATGACGAAGTGGCATTAGCTACTGTCAATTTACTTCGCCTAATTAACAATTCGGGTATACGCCTCTACGCCAGCGGCAAAGTTAGAGCGAACGGGTAGTACGTATATTTCCATAATTGTCTTGGACATTGACCCAAACAATGTTTCTATTTATGGACACTAGCCTTGCTGAGGCAGGAAAAATATAATGAGAAAAGTTATATTTTTCTTTGAGGGATTCATATACAAGTATATTTCTGAACAAGGGCGCATTTTTATACTGCTCACTTTCACGTAAGTACGAGTATAACTCTTTCCAAACTTTCACAAGCGCTGTGGACATAGCCGCAAGTTACCTGCGATTTATGTTAATCAACTACAATGACATAATATTAGGGTTCAGTTCCCAAATGGTAAAAACGGGATTCTATTACTGAGAATCCGGGGTCCTTCGGGCCGTCTGTCCGTCTGTTAGTTTAGGTTTAAAATATCTTTATTAAGTCACAATACTTTACATTTATGTACAATACTACCAAACATAGTAGCACCACCTTTATTATAAGTAGGTACTTACATAGTTATTTCGCGAGCGTTTTAGCCCATCCGAAACTTATAGCATGATAATAAAAATCACAAATTCACAACACACCTTAGATTTAAATACTTAAAATTACACCATGAAATAATATATTATGTACATTACGTAGGCTTTAGTAAGAACATTACGAGTTAACTTTTAAGGAAAGTTTAAATTTAATGTCCGTCTGTTAATACTAGGGATAAATAAATAAATATTAGGTGCTTACACATCAAATTGGCGTTTTTCGTACTGGCCACTTTAATTACGATTTTCTCCTCTTTGGTAAGGAATTCCAAATTCAAATTTTCCCAGCTATTTACTCATGTATTTATCCTTCGATTACCGTCATTCATTTGTTTTTTTCTTCTGTTTTTTTCTGTTTGCGTCACTCATTTTACAAAATGGAAAACTTAAAATATCGCATTATTTACGAGTACGAGTTCCGCCGTGGCACTAGTGCTGCGGAAACGACTAGAAGGGTGAATGATGTGTATGGCGGTCATGTTGCAAAAGAAAACACAGTTCGTTTTTGGTTCCAACGTTTTCGTTCAGGAAATGTCGACCTGCAGAACAAGCCCCGTGGACGGCCTGAGACTCAAGTTGATAATGAAGTATTGAAGGCTATTGTGGAAGCGGATCCATCGCAAACCACGTCCGAGTTAGCTGCAGGCTGCGGTGTTAGTGATAAAACTGTTTTAATTCACTTGAAGCAAATTGGGAAGATTAAAAAGCTTGAAAGGTGGGTACCTCACGAATTGACTGAAGCAAACCGGCAAAAGCGCGTCGACTGCTGCGTTACATTACTGAACCGGCACAATAATGAAGGTATTTTAAACCGAATCATTACCTGTGACGAAAAATGGATTCTTTACGATAATCGAAAGCGCTCAGCGCAATGGTTGGATCCTGGCCAGCCAGCCAAATCCTGCCCCAAGCGAAAATTAACCCCAAAAAAGTTACTTGTAAGCGTTTGGTGGACTAGTGCCGGTATTGTTCATTCCAGTTTTCTCAAATCTGGCCAGACTATTACGGCTGATGTCTATTGTCAGCAATTGCAAACCATGATGGAAAAGCTAGCGGCTAAACAACCTAGGCTGGTCAATCGCTTCACGCCACTGCTGCTTCACGACAACGCTAGACCACACACTGCACAACAGACGGCTACCAAATTAGAAGAGCCTCAATTGGAATGTCTAAAACATCCTCCGTACTCCCCGGATCTTGCTCCAACAGATTACCATTTTTTTTCGAAATTTGGACAACTTCTTGCAAGGGAAAAAATTCAACTCTGATGGGGCAGTCCAAATCGCCTTCACAGATTTTATTGATTCCCGTCCGACTGGTTTTTTTAGTAAAGGGATCAATGAACTACCTATGAGATGGCAAAAATGCATAGAAAACAATGGTTCATACTTTGATTAATTAAATATATTATATTTAAAAATATTCGACTTTTTGTTCCTCCTATACAAAACGCCAATTTCATATGTAAGCACCTAATATTTGCAGACAATCACACACAACATCATCTAGTCCAAATTAAGCTAATATAAGTTTGTGCTATGGGATCTAGATGACTGATAGACATACCTATATATTTGTAAATACATACATATTTTAGATAGAATACACCCAAACTCCGAAACAAACATTTGTGGACCACACAAATATTTGGACCGACCCGGGAATCGAACCCAGGACCTCCAGCGCAGCAGGCGGTTACACTACCGACTGCGCCACCGAGGCAGTCATTCCGGAGGTTCCGAGGATACCATAAGTCCGATATAACATCCATGAGGATTTCCACACGAGAGAAAAAATGTTATGTCCACCCGGCAAATAGACCGTACACCTTTTTTAACGTGAGGGAAAATCCTCCTAGGATGCTATGCCGGACTCTTACCGACTAAAAAACCTCACGTAACGCCCAACAGCCTATGGTTGAGAGCCCCGGGTAAGCCCTCAGGAAGGATGTCCCGTGACTCCCAACAGACCTACGGCCGCCAATGCGGCCTCGCCCAGGGGGTGGTTCGGGTGCAATCCCGCGTCTATGGGGGGTTTCGGGTGTGACCCCGCTTCTAAGGGGGGGGGGGGCGTGCGTGAGTGCTCACGTCACGCTGCCGTCATGGGCCTGCTTCTGTAAGGACGGTGAGCGGCCCTCTCACCGTCCTCAGACCCCCGGTCAAGGAGGCCGATAGTCCTCGGCGAAGACACGTCGGCGGCGCCCAGGGACGTCGGCGGCGCCCAGGGAGACCGTACACCTGGACCTGGCACAGGATTTCTGGGTATGGACTATAGGCCGACTTGACGTTAGCATTAAATTTAATATTTAATATTTATAGCATGTTAACAAGTTCCTCCGTGATCATGTTACCTGTGAAAATGCCGTTTTAGGTGCAGCGAAGACAACTAATGGAATCAGGCGTTATTTTTTTTTTTTTTTTTTTTTTTTTTTTTTTATATTCAGCTCGCCAAATTGACGTCGCCACGGTGGATAGCCGTGGCGCATCTTGCGATTGGGGGCCACTTCTTACAGCGGTCCTCAAGTTGGCGGCCCTGTGATGTGCCTCTTCATGCTCCTCTTAAAGAACCCGGGGTTGTAAGATGAGGGAAACACGTGTGCGGGCAGGTCGTTCCAAGTTTTTATAGTTCGACAGAGGAACGATCTTTTGAAACGCTCGGTTCTGGCGAAGATTCTCTCCACTGTGTATGAGTGGCATCTCTGCCCGGCACGCGTTGTTCGGGATCGGAAAGGTGATGGTGGGATCAGATTGAAGAGCTCTTCAGAACATTCGCCGTGATACATTCGGTAGAAGGCAGCCAAGGACGCTACGGTTCTTCGCTGCGCCAACGGTTCGAGGCCTCCCGTCACCTCAGGACAACCAATTATTCGGACAGCACGTCTCTGCATAGCGTCAAGTGCGTCCAACAAGTACCTCGCGGAGTCATCCAAGAGGTGAGAACAGTACTCGACGCAGGGACGAATCTGCGTCTTGTACAGCAAACATCTCTGATGTGGCGTGAAGTACCGTCTCACCTTATTTAGGACTCCGAGTTTCCGCGAGGCCAGCCCAATACAACTCTCTATGTAGTTTTTGTGATTGAGCTCACGCCGGACGTCTATACCGAGAATCTCCAGGTTGTCCTTTAGTGGAACCGTAATATTCTGAAGAGAGGGTAGGGGTAGGAATGGGGACTTCTTAGCTGTAAACGCACACGCCTGCGTTTTCCCGGCATTGAACTCGACCAGGTTGTCTGAACCCCATTGGGCAATGCGACCCAGGTCCCGGTCGAGATCCGCCACGAGTTGCCGTCTCTTTTCGTCCACGTCACAACGCCCCTCCGCTGGGCGGCCAGAATAGCTCCCATGCAGAGTACTGTCATCCGCATAACAATGAATGCACCCAAGGGACAGCATGTCATTGATATGCAGAAGAAAGAGATAATACCGATCCCTGTGGTACCCCGGCATTTACCTGCAAAAAGCAGGAAGCCTGACCATCACAGAGGACCCGTATACGTCGCCCGTGCAGGAAGCTGGCCAACCAGCGGCATAACTGAGGCGATAAACCATATGCCGGCAGCTTGGAAAGAAGCGACGCATGCCATACCCTATCAAAGGCTTTAGCGATGTCTAGGCCGATAGCCAGAGATTCGCCGTGCCTCTCCATAGCCTCACCCCAGGTGTGCGTTACGTACGCTAGGAGGTCACCCGTTGATCGTTTCGGCCTAAAGCCATATTGGCGATCGTTAATTAACGAGTGATCCTCCAGATAGCGCATGAGCTGTTTGTTGATGATTAGCTCGAACACCTTGCAGATGACGGTGGTTACGGCTATGGGTCGATAGTTGGCCGGATCCGACCGATCCCCTTTCTTGGGGATCGACTGGACGTTCGCCTCCTTCCAAGCTTCCGGCACTTCTCCCGAGGAATAGGAAAGGCGATACAGGCGTGTTAGCGTTGGAGATAATTAAGCTGCACAATTCTTCAGCACCACTGCCGGAATGCCATCAGGACCACTGGCTTTCCGCGTGTCGAGTGACTGTAGCACCGCTCGCACATCGCACTGCCGGATTTTAATATCCGTCATCGTGGTTCCACAGTTGGCCATAGTGGGAGGTTGCTTGCCACAGTCATCAACCCGGGAATTAGCCGCAAAGAGATTGGCCAGCATTTCCGCTTTCTCTTGGGCCTTGTGAGCCAGTGATCCGTCAGGATAGCGTAGCGGCGGCAGCGAGGGCTTGCAAAAGTTGGCCTGCACGGCTTTGGCCAGTTGCCAGTATCCACGGCTGCCCGTCGGATGAGACATGAGCTCCTGACCAAGCCGCGTGACGCGCTGGGCGTCCGCTCTCTTGAAGGCCCTCTTACTGGACCTAGTGGCTCTGTTGTACGCTGCCTTGAGTTGGGCCACATTCGGGTCGCGCACAGCCCGAGCCCTGATCCAGGCGCGGTAAGCCGTCTGTTTTTGTTGAACAGCTACGGCGCACTCACGCCCGAACCAGGGGCGGGCTTTGCGGATGCTGGCAACATCAGTGTATGGAATATAGTATTCCATACCTAAAGCTATCTCACCAGCAACCGCAGAGGCGCTTTCCGATGAAGCCCTCCCTGCAAAGCAGGGCTGACTCCACGGGACGGCTGCAAAGTATTCTCGTAGTCCGTCCCAGTCTGCTGACGAGTAGTGCCACAGTCGCCGCGTCACCTCTACTGCCCTTGCAGGAGATGACACCTGCAGGCTGGCACGCACAACACAGTGGTCGGATGTACCCAGTGGGGCGCTAACCGACACACTGTACTGTGCTGGGTAACTCGTCAGCAGTAAGTCCAGCAGGGAGGGTTCATGGTCTGACCTGTCCGGTATGCGCGTAATCCCGCGCACCACTTGGGTCAGACCATGTGAGAGAGCAAACGCGTGGGCGGCCCGTCCCGCTGGATCGGTCACGCGGGACCCCAGCCACTCAGTGTGGTGACCGTTGAAGTCCCCCAGAAAAACCAATTCAGCGTTCGGGAACCGCACCTGCGCGTCGTCAGCCCCCTCGCTGAGGTGCTGAAACAGCCTTGTTATCCCAGCTGTCCCTGAGTGGGATCGATAGACACACACGTAGATCTGACTCATGGAGCCGTGATCTACGTGCAGCCAAAGGACGGAGAGGGAAGGGTCCTCAAGGCAGCGCAGCCGGCGACAGCAAACATCCGCCCTAACAAACGCGCACACCCCAGCTTTTTCTCGAAATAGTTCCTCGATGATATAGCCGGGGTAACTAAGGTACGACTGATCGGCAGGGCGGAGTATTTGCGTCTCCGTTAGGAACATCACAGCTGGCCGTGCCGTCTCCAGATGGTGATGGACGACGTTGAGGTTGGCATGGAGTCCGCGGATTTTAGCGAACTCCACCTCAAACGGAACGTTTCCGGGACTGGTTGCAGCGGCCGCTGTGACACTTCTTTCTCTTTTGTGCGCTGCCATATTTGGGAATTGGAGGGAAGACGTGAAGACGGAGCGACATTTGCTACAGCAGTGAGTGACAAGGCGTAGGGGCTAGCTTCATCTATGACCGTGTGGTGAGACTGAGGCCGACCCGCCGGACGGAAGGGCCCCCGTACCCCCCCGAGTGTGGTCGCCGGGTCCCGGTCCGGTCACCATCCGACACGACGAACCACATCGGGATTATGCGCGGCCTGGTGGGGCAGCCTCCCAGGGTGGTTAGTCCCAGTTGGGCCCCTGTACTATGCCGCGGGCGGCCAGCGTCAAAACCGTTTCTACGGGTCTCCCTGGCCGGCGGGTCGACCCCAGTCAGCCACACTAGAATTCGCTTAGCGCCTACTGGTCCCCCCCTGCTGCATCAAACATCGCCCCGGGCCCGGCTGTGCAGCTGCTGAACCCCGAACGCAACCCAACCGAGCCGAACCCCGAAGGTACCCCCCCGGACCAACACTTTGTACCACCTGGCACCCACATGGGAGCCTAGGCCACCATGGGGGTACCTGAAAATCGCGGAGCCTCGTTAGTTTTTCAGCAGGTGCACCACGTGCAGGTGAGGTCGCTTGGGCCCCCAAAATTAGGTGGTGGTGGGTTATATGGCGGAAATCCATCCTAGAACGATAATAAAGGAGGGGAGGGAGAGGAACCCGCCTCACACCCTCCATTCGTCAATCCTAACGTACAACAGCTAAGGATAACTACAACTAATAGTATATAATAGGTCTCTTGAGTGGGCACTCGGCCTAACAAACAAATCGTAGTTCTAGTGATACTCTCGCCACTCTACTCGGCCAAGTCACTCGTCACAATGTTTATACGTACCGAGCACTCGGCCGAGGGCACTGTCTCGCCACTGTACTCGTTACGTGTAAGAGACCCATTAGGGATTAATGGCGAACCGAACTCCTCAGGAAAGGAATTTCGGATGTTGGATAGGTAAGTAGCCTGTACCCTCCAGATTGTGAATAATAAGCACTACTCCGCATAACAACGTGACTAATAAGTCGACACGTGTTTCGCCTACACACGAGGCATCTTCAGGACTGCAGGGCAGTTGCTGGGTTCCGCTCCCTCCCATCCTTTATTATCGTGCAGCGCAGACAACAGACTATACGTGAGCGTGACGAACAGGCCGTAAAAATCTGCGTTGGCCATTGGTGTTAGTGTGTCTCTTTTAGTTAAAACTTTATTTTGAACTAGTAAATAAATAAATAAATAAATATTCACCGACATTACACACAACGCTATCTGATCCCAAAGTAAGCTAGGAATAACCTGCTTCTGTTATGAGTATCAGACCATGGATATTAATACTTTTACTTTTTTTTTTTTTAAATACATACCTACATATTATACATAGAAACACCCAGACTCTTGAGACAAACATTTATGGGTCACACAAAGATTTGTCTCCGGTGGGAATTGAACCCACGACCTCCAGCGCCGCAGGCGGTATCTCTACCGACTGCGCCACAGAGGCAGTCGAAGTGGAAATTACGTCTTTTTACCCGCGCAGTTCCCGATCCCGTGGGAATACGGGTATAAAATATATATTCTATGTTACCCGGCGATAATGCAGTTTCCCAACAGTGACAGTATTTTAAAATCGAGTCAGTAGTTACGGAGTCTATTTGATACAAACAAAGAATCAATCAAATTTTTCTTTCACCCGAACTGCCGAAGAAAGGAGGGTAATGTTTTTATACTATTACTCGTAGTAGGTATAGATTCATTTCATGAATCTAACACTTTAGAAGGTATTATTGAAGTAGATTTAAAATAGACAATCAAACATAAGACAACTTCAATATAATCACTCAGTTGCTCGTAAAATTAGAATGAGTTGAAATACTTAGAATTAGAATGTATATTTGTGTCGATTGATAGATTAAATGGCTTTCTCACAAAAATAGACAACCGTTTGAAAATAAACAACGGAAATGATTATAAATAGGTCTATTTGTTTACCTTTTAGCCTTTTAGGGACTAGGAGTAAAAAAGAAACTTAACAATAGTCATTCCCTCTTTTGAAGGTACATTAAGCCGTTTGTCCCGGTTCACAGTAACATGATAGTCGTAAAGCCCCTTTTTGACCTGTGTTCCACTTAATAGCCCATTCAGACTCTCTCGGAGGCCACAGGAGGTGAGGCGAGAGCGAGAGTGAGGATGGTCGCCTCGCCTCGCACCCTGAGCGCTCCGACTCGTGTCGGTTTTTGGGACGAAGTCAAAGGACGTGAGTGGGCGAGGTGAGGCGAGGCAACCATCCGCGCTCTGGCGGCACTATATTTACCGAAAGTTTGAGAGCCTGCAAGAGGCGCCTCGCTAGAGTGTGGATGGCAGCACTCCTGTCGCCTCCACTCGCCAAGACTGATGTCGAGAGCCTCCAGGAAGCGCCTCGCTGATTCAGATCGGCCATAAGGGGTTAAACATAGTGTTCCACGGTTAACTTCTGTCACGTTAATTCATCTGACATACATGACATTTTAGGGTTAGCTTCCTTTTTTTTTAGCTACGTGTGGAAATCTAGCTTATGGTGACTTCTGCCTGCCAAGGCCGGGAGTTCCGGGTATGCCCTCGGAAGGATAGTCCCAGAGCTTTGACTGCCATCATAGCCCTCCCGTGAGTTTGAGCATTATCCCACGTATAATGTCGGGAGTTCTGCTGTAGGGGAATTAGGGTGGTCGGTTAAGGTAAGTCCCTTACAATAAAGGCTGGGAATCCTAGGGCTAGGAATCCTATTCTTCCGAGGGCATAACCGGGGCTCCCAACCGTAGGCAGGTAGGTAGGAAACGTGTAGTTTTTAGTCGGTAAGAGTCCGGCATACCATTCATGACGGGTTTTCCTCACCATTAAGCGGGATCACACCCGAAACCCCCAAAGACGCGGGATAGCACCCGAACCACCCCCTGGGCGAGGCCGCAGTGGCGGCCGTGGGTCTGTTGGGAGTTCTGGGACATCCTTCCGAGGGCTTCCCCGGGGCTCCCAACCACAGGCTGTTGGGCGTGACGTGAGGTTTCTTAGTCGATAGGAGTCCGGCATAACATCCATGAGGATTTTCCCTCACGTTAAATAAAAAAAAAACAAAGGTGTACAGCTAGTTATTTAATATTTTCATAAGTTAATTAAGCAAATAAACTTAGCCATAAAAACTTTATTACCAGCTAAACGAAAGTAAATATTTACAATCATTTAAGCAGCTGGTATCGCTATCGTGTTTCTTGGAAAAACGGTTGAACACGAAGAAAATAAACTCGTATACAATAAACTACCGGACGCCACGCGGTTTCACCCACGTAGTTTCCGTTCCCGTGGGAATACGGGAATAAAATATAGCCTATGTTATCCGCGGATAACGTAGCTTTCTAACAGTGAAAGAATTTTTCAAATCGGTTTAGTAGTTTCTGAACCTTTTCGTGCAAACAAACAATCAATTCTTTCCTCTTCGTAATAGTATTTTAGTAGGTATGTAGATAACGTTATGATTTACCTAGTGTTCACAGGGAATAGAGAAAAATCTAGGATTTCACCAAATATCAGGAATATCACTTCGTCATGTAGGTATACAAAAACTGAAAAAGTAGGTAGTGGAAGATGACAAAATCGTAAAATCGATTTTGTCATTTTCCACTACTTTTACACTATCGAGTTGGATTGATTTTGTCGAAAATGGCAAATAAAAATTTTACATACTAGCGGACGTCACGCGGTTTCACCCGCGTAGTTCCCGTTCCCATGGGAATACGGGAATAAAATATAGCCTGTGTTCACCGCAAAGAGTGTAGCTTCCCAACAGTGAAAGAATTTTTCAGATCGGTTCAGTAGTTCCGGAGCCTATCCGTTACAAACAAACAAACAAACAAAAAATCAAATCTTTCCTCTTTATAATATTAGTATAGAAATAGGTGTGTTCGGACATCTTGTCACAACGCCATTAATCCAAAAAAAACAAGTAAAAATTACGTTTGTTGGGGGAACTCTTAAATATTATTTTAGTATTAGTTGTTTATAGCGGCAACAAAAATACGTCATCTGTGAAAATTTCAGCTCTCTAGCTATCACGGTTCCTGAGATACAGCCTCATGACGGACAGACAGACAGAAGGACGGGTAGCGGTTTTATCTTTTGAGTACAGATCCCTAAAACGAACCATAAATATTATGTTTAAGCCCCTCTCTATAAAATAGATTGCAGAGGGGCTTATGGCGAGACTTGTGTCTGTAGCCTGTGACTCTGTTGCATTAAATTACGTAACTAGGTCACGTGGATCATCTGTTCAAAGTTTGAAATAAACCAAAAATGACAACGTCATTCGGATTGAACTTTCACTTTCACAATAAACGTTAGAGGCAGTCGGGTGAGACCGTCTCACGGCTTCTTGTTCACAGCTGCTATACTAATATTTTAAAAGAAATTCTAGTTTTAACTGACCCTATGTTAAAATATACCTTTGGCTTCGCAATAATTATATATAAATGCGAGAGTAAACTAAGCATCTATATTTAACTCTGTAAGTCTGTACCTACATTTCTCATAACGATTAATCATACTCAGAAACGGAAAGTGGTTTTTTCTTTTATATTTAGATTGCGAGAATTTCTTAAGCTTTTAGAGTACCTGACTTCAAAGCTGTGTAGGTTTTTTGCTTTACTCTGAATAATAATTACGTAAAGTAATGCTTGCTTGCTTAACAAATTCTATGTAAGTATAAGAATATAACCCCCAAAGACGCGGGATAGCGCCCGAAACACCCCCTAGGGTCTGTTGGGAGTCCTGGGACACCCTGCCAAGGGCCTACCCGGGGCTTCCAACCATAGGCTGTGTGGGCGTAACGTGAGGTTTTTTAGTCGGTAGGAGTCCGGCATAGTATCCATGATGGATTTTCTCTCACGTTAAAAAAAAGCTGTATTTTACATGTGATTATTTAGATTGACAATAACTTTTTTATTTACATACCGATATGTTTGAAACAAACACTAGATACCGCAACGCTATAAAGAAAACGCATAGCAATTAGTCGAGCATACATACAAACAGACAAAAATTCTAAAAATCATTGTTATCGGTTCCATTACGTTAATAACCCCCCCACCCCCCAATTTTTTTTTCTCTTATATAATCTTCAATGTAAAGACAGCGACCTGTTACGATTTCATTATATGTATTGATATTGATTGATAGATATTGATCGATGATAATATTGATAATTGATAAGAAATTGTGTGTTAAATGTTTTAGCTACCCACACCACACCACAACTCCTTATCTTGTCTGCCACCTTAGTGGTATAAATATAAAAAAAATCGAATTAAATACCTACTTTAAACAACAGACACCAAGTACATAATTTTTCAGTTATAAAAATAAAGCGAACTACGAACGATAATGAGTCCCACAGCCACACTCTAGCCGCTCCGATCTGGCAAATGGCCGACCAGTTTAATGTATCCCAATAGAATTTTAGTTTTCACGAATATAATACTCGTATAATCAAGACTTCTGTATTTACTTTTACTCGTATAATAACGAAGACTGTACTCGAATTAAAAAACCGACCAAAGGCGAGTTGATCTCGCGAACGGAGGGTTCCGTACCACAAAACAGCAAAAATTTTGTTTGTTGAATGGGAGCCGGCCTTAAGAGTCTGTATGACGCCAAATAGACTGTATTACCTTGATCTAGATCTCAGGACTCGTGAGGCCTAATGAATTAAAATTTTAACACAAACAACTTCAGTTCATAAACTAAAAACGCACTAGGCTAAAAACACGATTGCTGATAAAATCCTTGTTGAACCGTAACAGAACTCAACCTTAAGTATGTATTACACTTAGTATAAGAATTTATTTTGTATAAGTTGCAATGAGACTCGATAGATGGCGCTGTATCATTATGCTGAATCGCGGTATGGTTTCATTCCTAATATATTGTAACTTTTATAATATTTATTAAATTGTTAGCTATTAGATCAGGATACAGTGGTTTAATTGAAATCCCTAGTATTCACACCCCCGGCAATAAGTAGCTCAACCTAGTTCGTAATTACCAGCTTTGGTAATTAACATTGGTCCTTATTTCGACCCGGATTGGACACCATATGTTCCAAATTTTGTGACGCGATTCCAAGCCTGGATCGCGCATCACGTATTCGCAGTGGATCGCTGCGGCAAAGATACGTGATCATCTGCAGTACGAGCGACGAAAAGTGGCGTCGGAAACAGTTGTAGTACGAGCGCCGACAATTGGCATCGATAACAATTGCAGTACAAATATCGAGTTCCAGTATAGCAAGTTCCGGAATTGTATCAAGGAAGTATCAATCTTTGTTCTGTGGAGTATAAGTGAGCATAGTGCATAATCCTGTGAGTACACTTTGACTTTTTAAAACTTTTCAAGTAATACTGAACCTTATTACAAGGAAGATTTTAACTTTGAAAACCGACGAAGATATTGGACTTTTTCTACTGAAGCAGTTATTGACTTGTAAATTTAAGAAAATTTTTAGTTGTAAGAATTGTGTTTATTTTAGAACTTTGAATATTTTGTGCATGTTAATAAACTCTGAATAATTTAGCTTGTGCATGTTTAGGACTTAGAATAGTTTTATAAAAAACGGGGGAACGTGGAATCTATGCCCGATTTTCCCTAGATTTTGTTGTAAAACACTTAGAAAAATATCTCGACTTTTGGACTTAGTTTTTTGTTGGTAAAATATTGTTCGATAAGTTTGTTCCTTCTTATGTTTACTTTTGGCAAGTGTTAAACACATTAATTTATAACTCATTTTAGCCCATATTAGAAAGATACTCTATTTATAATGGAAAAATTAATCAGTATTTTAAAAGATTTACAAAATGTCATAAAAAAGGGTTTAGTTAATTTTAAAAAGAACCCAAAGGAAAGGTTAACTTTAGAGTACATGGAGACAAAATTAGAACTGTTAGAGTCGGATTGGGCTTCATTTAAAGATGCTAAAAGTAAGTTATATGAACAATTTACCTTAGGAAGTCAAGAATCAGCTATAGTTGAAATATATGATGCTACTGAAGATATCTATGTAACTTATAAGAGTCTAATAAAGGGTTTGCTTAGGAAGGCTCAAGTAGTTTCAGAAACTACTCAACCGAAGCAATCAGGTCAACCAGGCCAGTCATGTAGTTTCATAAAGTTACCTCGAATTTCAATCCCTACATTTTCCGGCAAGTATAATGAGTGGACTACATTTCACGACTTGTTTGTTTCACTTGTCCACAAAAATAGTGCACTAGACAATGTTCAAAGGTTGCATTATCTTAAGAGCCATTTGACTGGTGAGGCCGAGCAGCTTGTTCGATACACGCCCATATCGGACGCTAATTATAATCAGTGTTGGGAACTATTAGTTAAGCGGTACAACAATAAAAAATATTTAGCCAATTGCATTTTAAACCGTCTATTTGCACAAAAACGTATGCACAGTGAGTCGGCTGAGGCATTGAAAGGGATGTTGGACACTACTACTGACTGTCTTAACGCTTTGTCAAATTTAAGTATAGATGTATCCACTTGGGATATCATTATCATCCACATCATTACGTTTAAGTTAGATCCGGAAACCCGAAAACAATGGGAATTAACTAATAACAGCGAGGGTAACGACAAGCTGCCTAATTTGGATCAATTTACGACATTTATTGAAAATCGTTTTCGCGCCTTGGAATGCATTCAGCCAGCTAGAATTCATCTTCCGGTAGGTAAAGGATCACAGGTTCCACACGCAAAGGCAATACTAGCTACAGGCTCATCAAATACTGCACGGTGTGAGTATTGTTCTGAACGTCATAAACTTTGTTTTTGTAAAACATTTACAGATCAACCTCTTGAGTTCAGACGTGACTTCGTTGCAAAAAATAAAATTTGCTTTAATTGTTTAGGTAGCAACCACACAGTGTACGCCTGCAAAAAGCTCACGAATTGTAAAGTATGCCAGAAGCGTCATCACAGTCTGTTGCACCCTAGTGAGGAACTACCCCATAAAGTGGAAGCTACTTCCTCAACATCCACGGCAGTCGGCCGTACTAGTCCTTCGACTAATACGGGTCAGATTGTGTCGTGTTTGTCAACAGGCAGAGTGTCCAAACCCAGGCAGGTTTTATTAGCAACAGCTCTAATGAAAGCCGAGTCTGGGACTGGAGGTTGTCAAATAGTTCGAGCGCTACTAGACCAAGGCTCTCAGGCATGCTTCATCACAGAGTCTACAGTTCAATTACTTAAGTTGAAAAGAATTCCTATACGTGGAATCGTTACAGGGTTAGGTGCAGATAAAGAAACACCAGTTAAATATATGGTAGACTTGACTGTACATTCTCGAGACGATACAGACTTTGAACTGCCCGTGAAAGCGTATGTCCTGCCAAAAATAACCTCGTACTTACCTGAACGTAACGTGACTGAGAATTGTTTTGATTGGATTAAGGTCGGTAATTTACAGTTGGCGGATCCAAACTTCAATGTGCCTAATAAGGTAGATATTTTGTTGGGAGCAGACGTATATAGCTGCATCATTAAGGAAGGGATAGTGAAGAGTCCTTCAGGCACACTGGTTGCCCAAAATACTGCCTTGGGCTGGGTCCTATCAGGTGTGGTCGACACCACAAGGGGGTCTACTCACCAGGACCAGAATTACTATAGACTTAAGGTATCAGTAATGCATGCACATGTAGAGGAAGAAGATACTTTAAAGAAATTTTGGGAAATAGAAGAAAGTATACATACACAGAAGATATTGACACCAGAAGAGATTAAATGCGAAGAATTCTACAACAGATCAACCAAAAGAGATACAGACGGTCGGTACATTGTTCAATTGCCATTCCGATCTGAACCTCCTCAGGGAGCGCCGGGCAATTCTCGCGCTATAGCTGAAAGGAGATTTATATCATTAGAAAAACGATTAGACAAGAATCCAGAATTAAAAGAAAAATATACAGAAATAATAAAGGAATATTTAGAATTAGGACACATGAGAGAGGTAAAGAAAAGGGACGAAAATCGAGAACAAGCAGTGTATTTTCCCCACCATGCTGTGATAAGGGAGGATAAAACAACAACCAAAGTCCGAATTGTGTTCAACGCATCCGAGAAGAACAGCCGTGGAGTATCGCTCAATGATACCTTGATGATTGGGCCAACTTTACAGGCAGATCTGAGACACATAGTTCTGAAATGGAGACTTCATTGTATATCACTAGTGGCTGATATAATTAAAATGTACCGACAAGTTAGGATTGCAGAACAGGACATAATGTACCAGCGCATCCTCTGGCGGGACAGCAGTCACGAAGAGATTCGGGATTTTGAGCTAACAACGGTAACGTTCGGAGTTGCCTCAGCTCCATATCAAGCTATTAGGACTCTCCATCAGGTTGCATATGATGAACGTGAACAGTATCCAATAGCCGCAGAAAATGTTTTAAACTGTTTCTATGTCGACGACCTCATGGCAGGTTGTAACACTGTTGAAGAAGGCATAGAACTGTATAAACAACTGACAACTTTATTACAGAAGGGTGGATTTACATTACAAAAATGGAGTACTAATAATGAGGAACTATTAAACAGAATTTATGTCATGGAAGAAACTAAGAAGTCAGGCGAAATTGAAAATTATAATTTAGATCAAATCAAAACCAATAATTTAACAAATTTAAAACAGAAAGAAAAAGAACTTAAGCTAGACAGTACAATAAAGATTCTAGGACTTTCCTGGAATCGTAATGAAGATACTTTCCAATATTCTGTGACTCTCCCAGCAACGCAACTGAATATGCAACTAAACGGTCAATAATATCGGATATAGCCCGCCTTTTTGACCCCTTAGGCTGGCTAGCACCTTCTGTAGTTCTAGCGAAGATCTTTATACAGAAGTTATGGCTGGCTGGCGTTGATTGGGATGATGAATTGTCTGCCGAGCTTATCAGAGAGTGGAGCGCATATCGCAAGGAGTTAAGCTTACTCACCTCCGTTCGGATTCCTCGTTGGCTGGGTACCAGTTCAAACGACGAGTTAGAGCTGCACGGCTTCTGCGATGCCTCCAAGGCCGCTTATTCTGCTGTAGTTTACCTACGTAAAACTGATTCTGAAGGCACGATACATGTATCGCTATTGGTTGCTAAAACCAGGGTCGCTCCCATCAAACAGGTCAGTATACCTCGCCTGGAGTTATGCGGAGCTGTATTACTGTCAAGGCTTCTAGCTGAAACGTCAATGGTCTTGAACGTGAAGGACGATAAAATCGCAGCATGGACAGATTCTACTGTCGTGCTGGCTTGGCTGGACAGTCACCCAAGCCGATGGAAGACGTTTGTGGCGAATCGGACAGCTGAGATATTAACCACAATGAAGCCTTCTCAGTGGTTTCATATTTCGACAGGCAGTAACCCGGCTGACTGTGCTTCCAGGGGTTTATTGCCTAGTTTATTATTGAGCAATACTCTCTGGTTCTCTGGGCCAGAATTACTAAAACAAAAACACGTAGAATATAAACGTTTAATCGATTTAGGTACACATTTAGAACAATCCGTAAGAACTCATGTAGCAACTACTTCAGAAACATCAACTTTTGAAAGATTTTCTAGTTTGCAAAAATTGATAAGGGTGATTGCATATTGTCGCCGCTTTATAACAAAAAAGAAAGGCTATCTACAGAAAGACGAACTACAAGAAGCACTAAATATTTGTATAAAAATTACTCAAAAATCAGCATTTTCAGACGAGTACACCCAACTAATGGGTAAAGGATTCATAACCTCAAATACGAGCAAATTAAAATCCCTTTGTCCATTTCTTGACAATAAAGGCATAATGAGAGTACGTGGAAGGCTGGAAAAATCCCAAATGAGTGATCAATCTAAACATCCGATAATTTTACCTCATGCTAGTCATTTCACGAATATTGTTTTAGCAGAAGGCCATCTCAAAACTATGCATGGAGGCCCACAGTTGATGACAAATTACTTGAGATCGGCTTACTGGATTTTAGGGGTTCGAAGATTAGTGCAGAAATGCGTTCGCGAGTGCGTGAC
Organism: Miltochrista miniata; assembly: GCA_933228765.1. NCBI lineage: Eukaryota > Metazoa > Arthropoda > Insecta > Lepidoptera > Erebidae > Miltochrista > Miltochrista miniata. The sequence goes on from OW121768.1 coordinate 24,333,037, forward strand.
ATGCGCTAAGCAAAGGGCTCTTACGAGAAACCAGTTTATGGGGTCGCTACCATCAGTACGCTGTACTCCCGCCAGACCATTTTTACACAGTGGCGTGGATTACGCCGGTCCTATAGACATTAGGACAACGAAAGGTCGAGGCCACCGCTCTTACAAAGGATACATTTGTTTGTTCGTTTGTATGGTCACCCGTGCTCTCCATTTAGAGGTGGTGAGTGATATGAGTACCCAGGCTTTCTTAGCGGCATTTAGAAGGTTTGTGTCGAGACGCGGTCACTGTGCTAAAATATATAGCGACAACGGCTCGACATTTGTGGGTGCTTCTCGAGAATTACAACAGCTGACCTCAATTCAGACCTCAATAGCAGAGCAGTTAGAGTCTCAGGGTACCGAATGGCACTTTATCCCCCCCCATAGCCCAAATTTTGGTGGTATATGGGAGGCTGGAGTGAAATCCACCAAAGGTCATTTAAAACGCGTCATAGGTAACGCTACATTAACGTTTGAAGAGATGAGCACCTTGTTATCACAAATTGAGGCCTGTCTAAACTCACGACCTATGAGTGTCATTAACGGAACAGATCCCAATGAACCACTTCCCTTAACACCAGGACATTTCCTGATAGGGGAACCTATAGTGAACGTGCCAGACACTGACTATGTTGATACAAACATAAGTCACTTGTCACGTTGGCAGTTGATCCAAAAAATGGTGCAGACGTTTTGGAAACGTTGGTCGCAGGAGTACTTGTCTAACCTTGTTAATCGCTACAAATGGTCTTTCCAACTGCCAGAGCCAAAAATTGGTGATGTGGTACTCATAAAGGAAGACGATTTGCCGCCGTCTCGCTGGTTATTAGGGCGTATACTTCAAAAGCATCCTGGGGATGATAGTGTTACCCGAGTGGTTACAGTTCGTACCAAATCCTCTGTCATCAAGCGTCCAACATCTAAATTATGTATACTGCCAGTCGTAGATTAATTTGTAATTTAGATTTTTATTTTTAGAAGAAAAATAGTGTATTTATTAGTTAAAGATTTCTATACAACCATTAAGATATTATACATAATTATAGTTTTAAGTTATATTTAGACTAAGCCATTGTTTACCATCCAAAATATTTATACAAACTAGAATAGAGAGCATTAATTAAGATAAGCCAAAAAGGATAGATCAATGTAAACACATAATCATAAGCTGTAGAATTTAGAAGGACATTCCCTCACTTAATGTCCTTGGTGGGGTATGTTGAACCGTAACAGAACTCAACCTTAAGTATGTATTACACTTAGTATAAGAATTTATTTTGTATAAGTTGCAATGAGACTCGATAGATGGCGCTGTATCATTATGCTGAATCGCGGTATGGTTTCATTCCTAATATATTGTAACTTTTATAATATTTATTAAATTGTTAGCTATTAGATCAGGATACAGTGGTTTAATTGAAATCCCTAGTATTCACACCCCCGGCAATAAGTAGCTCAACTTAGTTCGTAATTACCAGCTTTGGTAATTAACAATCCTCGATAGATTTTTGTGTAAAAAATACCTCGATTATTTGAAATTTTAACCTAGATCTCATAAGTTTCAAGTTGTTTTTATAATATAAAATATTTATAAGAAAGATAATAGTAAAATATTCATTTGCACTAGACCACTTTTTTAATATTATTTATATTTTTTTATAATTAATTTATTTCGTTAAAAACGCACAAAAGCCAATCGCATCTCTCTCTGTCTTGCACACTAAAATGTATATCTTCTATCTTCTTTCAACAATTTGGCGTCTGGTAGGCTCTTAAATACCTATAATTATTCTTCTAATTTTAGTATTAATTGATATAGCGGCAACAGAAATACATCAGCGCTGTAAATTTCAACTCTCCAGCTATCACGGTTCCTGAGATACAGTCTCGTGACGGACAGACAGACGGATGGTAAAATTTCATGAATAGGGTCCCCTTATTTGCCTTTTGTGTACAGAACTCTAAAAATCCAATATTTTTTATATTGAAGCTACTTCTACGTGCATACTAAAAATGAGAAAAGATTTTGTTATCTGTTATCGAATATCGCCGGAATTACTCAACCAATTCTAAAAATTCTTTGGCCATTAGGAATCCAAGTTATCCTTAAAAAATTTAATTAATATTATGTTTAGTACCCAAAGAAGCGGAGGGAAATAAGTGCGTGGACTGATCCTTTCAAGTTTATATAATTCGAAAGAGAAACGATTTTTCGAAAAATGTCTAATACAACTTAATCACATCATGTCTAATAGAAAGAAAAAAAAATTATGACATGCACATTACATAATACGTCATCGACTGTAAAATTAGTCTTAAACCTAAAATTGAAATTGGTCATAAACTTAGAGAACTTTTGGCGCTGTTAGGGCTCCAAGGATGTCCGGTGTCCAGCAGATGTGCCGTCGTTGTGGTTGGAGGCAATGAAAGACTTGTGTGACGTGGGTAATCTTAGTTTACTGCTGCAAATATGTACTTGTTCACAGTTGTATCATTATATACATATTTACTGTGGTGTACATTATCCGATTGTAGCAATTACAATTAGATAACTTCTAAGAGTCTACACTTCGTAGCGAGCGGGAAAAGTTGTGTCTAATAATTGACATAGACAATATCTGTCAAATATACATTTTGGCGGTAACTTAAGGCTAGGTTGTAACTTAAGGCAGTGCTAGTACGTGGTGCGATCGCCACAAACAAATGTCACACCATTCCTAAATGCACGCAATATCTATAATGAGAATGTCGAAGCGCCGAGAACTGCATTTGGCTACAATGTTGTCCAATACAAATTAACAGTACAAGCCGATAGTTTCACGCAGGCCACACGCCCCAAAAAGCGGGATAACAACCGAACAACCCCCCCCCCCCCCCTCCCCCTCCCCTCTATATATAGCACCGAAATCCCCTAGCTCAGGTCGCAGTGGTAGTCAAGGTCTGTTGGAAATCCTGGGGTCATCCTTCGGAGGGCTTACCAGGGGCTCTCAACCGTAGGCAGTAGGAAGGGAACGTGTTTTTAGTCGGTAAGAGTCCGGCATAGCATCCTTAACGGAATTTCCTGACGTTAAAAAAAAAAGAGTTCAAGCCATAATGAAGTATTTACCTAGTCTACTTGCGCACACTATATAGTTAAATACTATGTAGATAGTTCCCACTTTCGATAACATTACCCTAACTGTAGTCGCGGGAAATCTCCACTGGGAAAGCAACGTTTCTATTTGTAGCAAACAAGGTCGGAAAATATAATGAGAAAAGTTTCATCTCTCTTTTATATAAGTGGTAGTGTATTTGTGAGCACGCACGCGGTATTAGGTTTCTAGCATGTAGTACTTGAATAAGACCTTAGATACTCCTGAAGTAGGTAGGTAAACATATTTGAAACCGTTCTCAAGCCGGCAATTGTGTGTATGTATTTTAAGGGTTAAACGCTTGCTTGCTTTTCTTATATTGCATTTTTTTTGTATTACGTGAGGGAAAACCCTCATGGATGCTATGCCAACTAAAAAACCTTACGTGTCCTGCCTGACAGCCTACCCCAGAACTTCTTATAGGACTTTTCACAAGTTTTTATGGTTCCGTAACTAAATGGTAAAAACGGGAGCCTATTACTGAGGCGAGACTCATCTGTCCGACTGTCTGTTATCTGTAAGTCGTGAACGGTAATAGCTGGAGTCGCTATACTATTGAAATTTTCACAGATGGTGTATTTCTGTATACTAAAATAATACAATAAACGATTTTCTTGTCGGTTTTTGGTACAGCACGCACGCGAGTCCGACTTGCCTTTGGTCATTTTTTTTTAATTGAAAGCTTTTAACTGCCATTTAGTAAATCAAACATTGCCAACTTTCATGAAAATAGTGCGAAAAAACGTGAGTTGTGGGGGAAAAATGGATATACACACGGAAAGGGAAATTGGTCATCTGAAAATAGAGACTCGCCAACATCGTACGTTTGTTAAAAAACCATTTCGTATAAAACCAATTCAACGCTTGCTACAAACGAGCAACCTGGCATGCAACTTTGGCTACGTGCAATAAAAGTGTTCATACACTCTGTTTGACTGCCTCTGTGGCGCAGTCGGTAGTGATACCGCCTGCGGCGCTGGAGGTCGTGGGTTCGATTCCCACCGGAGACAAATATTTGTGTGACCCATAATTGTTTGTCTCAAGAGTCTGGGTGTTCCTATGTATAATATGTATGTATTTAAAAGTATATAAGTATTAATATCCGTGGTCTGATACCCATAACACAAGCAGGTTATTCCTAGCTTACTTTGGGATCAGATAGCGTTGTGTGAGATGTCCGTGAATAGATACACTCGCCATTTAAGGGTAGTCATTCAAGATATTTTTGTAACTTGTGGAAATTCCTCATAAATGCTGTACTCCTACTGACCAAAACGTCTCGTTGTCCTACTACTGCCTACGACTGGTAGCCGTCTGTTATAGTCTGGAAAAACACATAGAATACTTTTACATCCCGGGAATATGTTCCCACGGGAAGCGGGAATGGGTGCCAAACTTCACGCGAGCGAGGCCGCGAGCATCATCTTGCTAGTCTCTACATAGTACTTATAATAAAATGATAGAAAAGTCAAAACTGTACATCGGAAATATAAAAAAAAAATACTCGCTGGGTGTTCAACATAAGATACCGAAGCCAAAAATATAGTTAGAAATTTTTTTGTCTGTTTGTCGGTTTGTCTGTTTGTCTGTTTGCTTTGCTTTGTCCGGAAGGATCTCGAAAAGTACTTAATAGATTTGATTCAAATTTTGCACAAATATTAACTAGGGGTAGGGTCTTCAAATAGGCTATATATTATCACGCTACATATCCTAGGTGCTAAGCAGAGAGCAATCAAATTGGCATTATAACATAAAATTCACGCGTACGAAGTCGCGGGCAATAGGCAGTTTAACATAAAATAAATTTTGTTCACCCATTTGTTAACAGAATTATTTGTAAGATGGCGCCAAACATGTGAATAAGGAAGCAATTTATATGTGTCGAATGAAAATATCAAAGGGACTGTCACGAAAATGGACAAAATTGGGTATTTTAAATTCAACATAACTGTTTAAAAATCAACGCTCACTGACTAAGCACGCTCAAATCGCTCAACAAGTTTGTTTCTTCCTACGGGACTTATATACCTACGGTAAAATATAAATAAAATAAATAAATAAATATTTGTGGACATCGTTAGCCCAAATTAAGCTAATATAAGCTTGTGCTATGGGATCTAGACGACTGATATACATACTTATATATTTCTAAATACATGCATATTATACCTACATAGAAAACACCCAAACTCCGAAACAAACATTTGTGGATCACACAAATATTTGGACCGACCCAGGAATTGAACCCAGGACATCCAGCGCCGCAGTCGGTATCACTACCGACTACGCCACAGAGGCAGTCAAAAAGTATATAAACGGTAGTTACTGACCTACATAAAAAAATAGAAAAGTCGATTTTAGTCTGTCAACCCATTTATTCCAGGTAATCTCTGAAATGACTGGACCTATTTTAACCAAAGTTTCAGTGACAGATTTATCGATATTTAAAGGAATAACTAAACTAAACAAAATAGCCGTTTTTTTTAAACAACCACGGGCGAAGCGGGGCTCGTGACTAGTCTAGTCTACTCTATACTTAAAGTTTCTCCATCGCCATTAATCATACTTATAATTGTAAAGGGAAATTTCCTTATTTTCGCATATTTAAATAGAGAGGAATTGTTTAATTTCTTGAGATTTATTACTCAAGTATCTCAGTAATTTAAATTTTTCTCCAAATTTACTTTTTTTTGGAGTGTTATTTGCATAATTTTTTGTTCGCGTTCACGTGTTCTGTAAAAGATCACTGCAGTAAGCAACTTTCACAATGGCCAGTCCTTGTATGAGTGACCATCCATGTGAACCCTCTGTGACATTTATTTGAGCGTTTCCGTGCTTCAGAAGGCACGTTAAGCCGTTGGTCTTGGTTGCCAGTTGAATGGCAGTCGTTAAGCCAAGTTGGAGGCCTTTTTAGGCGACTTGAAAAATGTGTACAGCAAGCAGTAACAACCTGCGCTTGTCCATCTCAACACAGCAACACGGCTCACCACCTTTTACGAGGGACAAATTGTAAAAGGGTAAAATGAGGGCATATAATATGCCTCCGCCTTCCGCTGATAAAGGCGTGACCATATGCACCTAAGTATGTACGAAATTCTTTAAAATAAAAGCCGGCCAAGTGCGAGTGGGATTCGCGCACGGATGTTGGGAGGTAAAGAAAATTGTAAGTAAGTATAATCTTCTAACAGATGTTAATTTAAACTGTTCGAATAAACCCACACATGATATGTATGCTGAGGAGTTGGGTATCCCGCAGACTACTTGATGCATCAAGCAGTCCCAGGTTACCGTGTCGTGGAAATACCATCGTAGTGACAGTATACCACAATTCCACTGAATCAATCAATTCAGTCTATAGCAGTCCACTGCTGATCGTAGGCCTCTCCCAAATTACGCCACAACACACGGTCCTGCGCTTTGCGCATCCAGTCTCCTTTTTTGTGCCATCATTTTTGGGATGGTTTTGGCTTTACTGTACCACGCTGGCCAGACGGGTTGGTTTCATTTCGAGTTTTCCTTCTCTACGCAAACTACGCCGGGTTCTATCCGGCGTCTTTGGGGGGTCACAGAGATACCATGTCAGGGCATATAAGAATCAGTATTTTGAAATTAACACTTGTTAAATATGTGTGATAATCCCCTTGATTTCGTTTTTTTTTTACTACCAAGGTGGCAGACAAACATACGGCCCACCAGATGTACCTACCGGTGGCCACCGCTGCCTATGGACGTTTGCAACACCGGAGGTAGCGACACTCGCGCTGCCGATAATGAAGACCTTGATAAAACTTATCGAAAGCCTAGATATTATTTTAATGAAGTACTAGATCGATATGCAATTAATTGAACAGTTGAGAAGTTCGTGAAGTGATCCCACTTCTGAGTGTTTAATTAGTTTCTACAAGAAGTTAATTTCAACTAGTAATTATTCAGACTGCTTGTGCTGAGTGCTTCAGAAGTATATAATACTAGCTGTTGCCCGCGACTTCGTACGCGTGAAAATTGTTACAATGCCAATTTGATTGCTCTCTGCTTAGCCCCTAGGATATGAAGCGTGATAATATAAAGCCTATTTTAACACCCTACCCCTAAGTAATATTTGTGCAAAATTTTAATCAAATCTATTGAGTACTTTTCGAGATCCTTCCGGACAAAGCAAAGCAAACAGAAAAACAGACAAAAATTTTTCTAACTATATTTTCGGTTTCGGTATCTTATGTTGAACACCCAGCGAGTATTTTTTTTTAAATATTTCCAATGTACAGTTTTGACTTTTCTATCATTTTATTATATGTATAGATTAAAGCAATTTATATAGCACTAGCGACCTCACGTGTTTTTTTCTGCGTAGCTCCCGTTCCGTGGGAATACAGGAATAAAATATAACCTATGTTACTCAGGGTGATAGTGGCTTTCTAATGGTGAAAGAATTTTAGAAATTGGCACAATAGTTTTTTAATTTTTTTCATTACGAACATACACACACACAAACATTTTTTTTCCTCTTTATAACATTAGTGTAGACTAGCTGACGTCACGCAGTTTTTTTCCCGATCCCGTGGGAATAAGGGGACAAAATATATATCACCTAGAGATAGCGTAGCTTTTTTTTTTGTTTAACTTGAGGGAAAATCCTCATGGATGTTATGCCGGACTCCTACCGACTAAAAATCCTCACGTCACGCCCAACAGCCTATGGTTTGGAGCCCCGGGTAAGCCCTCGGAAGGATGTCCCAGGACTCCCAACAGGAGATAGTGTAGCTTCCTAGCAGTGAATCAAATCAGCCTATCGCAGTCCACTGCTGGACGTAGGCCTCTCGCTAATTACGCCACAACACACAGTCCTGCGCATTCCGCATCCAGTCAGTCCCTGCGACCTTCTTCAGGTCGTCGGTTCATCTGGCGGAGGATCGTCCTACCCTAGGTTTGCCAAGTCGCGGTCTCCACTCCAACACAAGATAACAGTGAATGATTTTTTTCCAAATCCGGTCAGTAGTTTTGGAGCCTACTCAATGTCAATAAACAAACAATGAAATCTTTTCTCTTAAATACATTAGTCTAGATAGACCCTCTTAACATCGTTTGGGTCACATTTTATGGCCTTAAACCTTCCTCAGTAAATGGACTACCAAACTGTAAAAGACATTTTTAAAATTCAACCAGTAGTTTCTGAGAACCTAGCGTTCAAAGTTAACAGGCAAACTCTTTACTTTTATAATATTAGTATAGATTTTTTTTTATACCACCAAGGTGGCAGACAAGCATACGGCTCACCAGAAGGACTGGTAGTCACCGCAGCCTATGAACGTTTGATTGCTCGATTAGCACCTTTATGAGCAGTCAGAACGTGTCTAAAAAGATAAGGATGACTGTACATAGAGGAGTGCTTGTCCCTACACATATGCATGGTAGTGAAAGTTGAGTGCGGCAGAAGAAACATGAAAGTAAAATGAATGTAGTGGAAATGAGAAGTTTGCGAAGTATAGCTGGAGTGACATTGATGGATACAGAAAGGAATAGTGTGATAAGAGAACAGCATGATAGAAGATGTAGTGACTAAGATAGAGAAAGGGATGCTCAGATTTATGAGGCAAGAGTGAATGGGCAAACTGGAAGGGATCGACCTCGGCGAACTTATGTCGATCAAATCGAATACCTTTTGAGAAAAGACCTGGTTAAAATATCCTTAACAAAAGAACAAAGTAGAATAAACAATTAGTTGTTATGCGTGTTCTACCGCCTTTTTTTTTTTTAACGTGAGGGAAAATCCTCGTAGGATGCTATGCCGGACTTTTAAAGACTAAAGACCTCACGTAACGCCCAACAGCCTATGGTTGAGAGCCCCGGGTAAGCCCTCAGAAAGGATGTCCCGTGACTCCCAACAGTGTTCTACCGCCTATAAAACGGTTTGTGCTCTGAGGAATATTGTTTGATATGATGCCTACGGCTACATTCTATCATCGCGCCGCTCGCCACAGACAGGGTGTTCATCCTCACACGTTGCGTCGAGCGCTCGAGCACGGTTAGATCCGATAGAGGCTTTCTTCCGCGCGCGCTTATGTTGTGGAATGATCTCCCTGCCTCGCTTTTCCCGAACGCCTACAGTATGGGGTTCTTCAAAAGGGGTCTTAGAAGGTTTTTACAGGGTCGGCAGCACGAGTGTGGCGCCTCTGGTGATGCAAACGTCCATTGGCTGCGGTGACCACCGGTACATCTGGTGGGCCGTATGCTTGTCTGCCTAAAAATAGTTGTATTTCAGGGTTGAAGCAAGTGGAAGGTCTCTATATATTATAGTCTCTGACTTCCCCTTTGATGAATGACTGTGTGAATATATGTATTGATAGGTTGTACATTAAAGAAAAATGTTAACTGTTTGCAATTAATACATACAGGGTAGGCAGAAGAATATATACGCTCATATTTTGAGCACGATTTTATTTTCCAATTAAATGGCGTTCGCTACACCACCCACGTGGAATTATGTTTCCGTTCCTGTACCCCATGGGAACTTTTTATATACAACTAAAGTGGCAGACAAGCTTCTGTAAATGAAAAGTAATTTGTGTGTTATTCCAGAGTTCCAGACTGTAATCTATACCTGTACCAAATATCATTCGTACGTTTGTCTGCCACTTTTATAGTATAAAAATGTTATGAATATTATACCTGTTCTGAATTTAAGTCGTTAATCTATACTAATATCATAAAGAGGAAAGATTTGATTATTTTTATGTTTGTTTGTTTGCATCGAATAGGCTCTGAAACTACTGGACTGATTTGAAAAATTATTTCAATGTTGGGAAGCTACACTCTTTGCGGTGAACATAGGCTATTTTTTATATCCGTACTCCCACGGGAACGGGAACTACGCGGGTAAAACCGCGTGACGTCCGCTATTATATTTTAATAAACCGTTACGGTTAGTATTTTTGTAATTTGAATATTAGAAGAAAAAGTAAGTAACTACTACCCGTTCGCTCTAAGTTTGCCCATCGCCTCCAATACTACGCCTCTACACCAACCTCTACGCCAGCTGCAAACTTATAGCGAACGGGATATACCTGCCTCAATGAAATTAAACTTGACAAACAAAAAAATTAATTTGAAAGTTAAACAAATATTTCTGGCAAGCTTTAATTTTTTTATTACCCGGACTTGAATTTTTTTCGGAATCAAAAAGTTTAAGTCTCACTTTGTTTGCACAATTTCCGTTTGCTATTTTTATTTATTAAACATAGTTAAATTATGCAAAATTATTAAAAACTTTTGAAATATGTAACGGAAGATTATTTTAACGTCTGATTATCGAAAGCAGTTCAAAACATTAAAATTTTGTTCTTTTTAGAAACATTTTTTTTTATGAATTGATATATCTCTCTATAATTATAACTAAATACTACAATATTGTTAAATTTTAACATAATATTTTACCCATCTTTTTATTTTTGTAGCGAATAAAACTTAACATAAACTAACAATATTTCAAAAAATACCAAAACTACTTACAATTCGTCCAAATGAGACCACTTGTAAAAATCCTTTGCATAAACTCAAGAAAACACAATCACGAAAAATATCGTCACGAAGTTCACTCACGATCCCGGAAAATTGGGGAGCAAAGCGTGCTCCCTCTCCAACGAACCGATGCGCACTGAAATAAAATATAACCTCCTTGTACACCTTCATCCTGTACCGTAGTATTAACCTACCAAATCTGAAAGGCGATCGTCTAATTCAAATTACTTGGCATTTGGCAATCACCTAATTTGGTACAGTTATACTCATAGGTGTGTTTGAAAATGGAACTTTTCAGAGACTCGTTAGGCAGGCATGTAAACATATTTGGAATTTTTTTTGGGAAATTAGATTATTATGATGGACTCATAATGATATTCCAAGTATCGTTTACATAATGATAAGTGAGGTGAACATACATAGATGACCTTTATACAAAATTTTCTATAACCAATATTCGAGTTATTCAGTTCTATTTTGGCGAGCTTTCAAATCATTTAGTTATAAACAATGATATAAAAACTATAGATACGTTATAGGCACTTGAAAATGGCAACACGTAAAGTAGGTAATTACCTGAAAATCTGTGACGCGGCTGTAGGGGTAAATTTTTTTGTGCATTCATTATGCTTGCCGCCATTTTATCGATCCGAGAAAATAAAATAATATTATTATTTCTATTGTACTTACGCATAAAATGACACGTTTTTATAATGAACAGTTGCTGTGTAGCTTGTGTATCATGTGAAGATACATGAAGGCATGTTTTTTTTCGAGTTTTCTTTACTAACAGAATTTAAAACAGTGCTAATAGAACTTTCGCTAATCTATAGTCTGTGGTTTGTAGCCCGCGACCCGTAAGGGGATGTCGGGGAGATTTTGTACTAATGATTTTGAATATTTTTGAATATTTTTAATTAATATAATTGAATAATAATTTAATTGAATATTTTTTTTATTTAGGTAATTATATTTATTTGAAAAAATAATAATATATTAAGATTATTAAACTGATTTAAATTACAAATATTTGGATTACTTACTAGGTACTAAATTATTACTTATTAAATAAATGTTTCTGTATGATATTGTTATATTTTTATTTTATGACTTAAATTACGTTAATAATTACTAATCCGATAAACTACATTAACTTTCTTTAAATTTAAACATTACGCACTTCACCCGTAAATACATTAATCATATTATGTCTCAGTTAGTGAAATTCAAGTTTCCCTTTTTCCCCACATTCCTCTGATATTGACTTCATGCATGCTACCACAGATAATTTATAGAATTCTTTTTTCAAATTTATATAAGTTTTGCTGTTTTTGAAAGCCGCAATGTTCGTGTATAACGTGTCTATATATGATACGTCTTTGGTTATAAAGCGATTAATTTGGGTTTGTGTGTTTCTATATTATGATTAGGTATGTACCTAATTGTTTTTTCAAGCTGTTGCTACACTACTGTTGCTACTGCCAAATAGCTACCTTAAGCCTTAACCATAATTACCATAGATAAATTAATTTTGCACACCAGACCAATTTATCATAATTTTTCAGTTGCCTGGTAGAAGTTTTAAATGACATCGTCCGCTTGATCTTATTCACTTAGTTTATTTTTACATTGAAGTAAATTGCAATGCCTTGTTCTTAAACTCCGCTTGAAGAATATACCTACAGATAAATTCCAAATAAATTAATATTATGAGAGTGAGAGGGGGAAGGTAGCTCACAGACTCAAATCAAACTCCTTACGACCGGGAGCATCCGCGTACCTGGGTAAGCCTTCGGAAGGATGTCGCAAGACTTTAAAGGATATCCCAGAGTATATGGTATGCTGAAAACCGTATATTTGGTACGGAGAGAGAAAAGTAAAAAAGCGGACCCCGAACTCTAAAATCGGGCTTCGAGGTTAGCTCTCAAAATGATGATGTAGTAGGTACCTCAAGAGGCAAAGCTTTTACATTTTATTTTATTCAAAGAGGTGAGACAGTTTTATAAATATTTCAATAAATATCACTTTAGGGAGTGCCAAGTCAAAAAGCATAATCTACGATGTCTAAAAAGCTTTTAAGTGCCCACTGAGACCAACTTTTTCAAATTCTAGGGATTTGATTTGAATAATCTTAATTTTGTTTTACAAGGTAAGTACTTAGCTATATAATTTGACTGCCTCGTTGTTCTAGAGATTGTAAAGTGCGACTAAGGATCACGATGTCGTGGGTTCGATTCCTACGGGGAAAAAATGGGTGATCTACTTATAAATATTTTTCTCGGGAGTCTGAGTGTTTCTATGTATCATAAGTGTGTTTTTACAAAAAAAAATAAGTACAAAAGTATTAATATCCGTGGTCTGATACCCATAACACAAATCAGGTTAATCCTTCGAGATCAGATGACAATTCAATGAAAATTTTCTTATGTTAAGGATGACAAATTACACGCAGAACAATAGCGTTCTTGACTGCCTTCTATCAAATCTATCACGGTGAATGTTCTGAAGAGCTCTTCAACCTGATCCCACCATTTCCTTTCCGATCCCGACCAACGCGTGCCGGGCAGAGACGCCACTCATACACAGTGGTGAGAATCTTCGCCAGAACAGAGCGTTTCAAAAGGTCTTTCTTCTGATGAAGTATAAACAAGAAGCCGTGAGATCGGTCTCACCAGACTGCCCCTCTCTAACGCTTCTTCTAAAAAACCACGTGACCTATTGTTTTGAAATTTTGTATACTCTGTCAAAATGACCAGCTATTACTGTCTGCAAAATTTCAGTATTGTAAGTCACGTGGTTTTGAAGTTATGAGTTTAATGCAACAGATACACAGACTACAGAAAAATCTGGACATAAGCCCCTGTGCACTCTATTTTATAGAGAGGGTCTAAAACTAGGTACGACCTGCCTGCGCACGTGTTTCCCTCATCTTACAATCCCGGGTTCTTCACGTGGAGTGTGAAGATGCACATAATTGCTTAAATTAATCAAACGTTAAAAACGGGTTCCTGTTACTGAAATCCCGTTGTTCGTCTGTCTGACTGTCTATCACCAAGCTGTATCTCATGAACTCCGATGGCTGGACTGGACACTTAGAATTCTTAGAATTTTCACAGATGATACTACTGTTACTGCTATAACAACAAATACTAAAAACTGGGGCTCTCATACAACTATCTCAACAACAAAGCCAAGTTGAATGTCCTGGGGTATCCTTTTGAGGGCTTACCCGGGCCTGCCAACCGTAGGCTGTTAGGCAGGACTCGTGAGGTTTTTAGTCGGTAGGAGTCCGGCATAGCATCCATGAGGATTTTCCCTCACGTAAAATAAAAAATAAATAATAAAAGCCTAGTTGAAGGCCTGCGTCGGCTTGAAAAACTTCAACTGTGGGTCGTCACATCCTGCACCTGGGTCGGCAGCGCGTGTGTAGCGCTTCTGGTGCTGCAAACTTCCATAGGTTTCGTTAGCCAACCATCAGGTAGGCTGTAAGCTTGTCTGCCACCTCAGTAGTATAAAAAAACTATACAACATTTCTAGTCCATCCATCCATGTAATCACTTTGTGACATTTATTTGAGCTTTTCCGTGCTTCGGAAGGCACGTTAAGCCGTTGGTCCCGGTTGCCAGTAAAATGGCAGTCGTTAAGCTAAGTTGAAGGCTTTATTTCAACAGCAGGCAGTCACAACCTGCGCCTGTCCATTTAAACACGGCAATACGGCTCACCACCTATTACGTGGGACAAATTATAAAGGGTGTTTTTTTTAGAGGTATAGAACTTTGAAATGGAATAAAACAAAAGGGATTTTTTTTATTGATATGAAATTGACTTTATTCGAAAGACAATTTTCTGGCATTATAATTTAAATATGATTTCTGGCATATGACCGCCACGGCTGGCTCAGACGTAGTCTAATCCAGAGGTCCAATTTTCGATGACATTTTCCAACATTTGTGGCCGTATATCGGCAATAACGCGCCGAATGTTGTCCTGCAAGGGGTCAATCGTTTCGGGTTTATCGGCGTAGACTAGCGACTTCACATATCCCCACAGAAAATAGTCAAGTGGCGTTAAATTGCACGATCCTGTAGGCCAAACCACGGTACCAAAACGTGAAACTATGCGGTTACCAAACGTTTCCTTCAATAAATCAATTGTGACACGAGCTGTGTGCCATGTTGCACCGTCTTGTTAAAACCACAACTCCTGCACATCATGGTTGTTCAATTGATGAACGAAAAAGTCAGTAATCATCGCTCTATAGCGGTCACCATTAACTGTAACGTTCTGGTCAGCATCGTTTTTAAAGAAGTACGGACCAATTATTTCACCAGCCCATAAAGCACACCACACAGTCAGATTTTCTGGATGTAACTGTGTCTCAACATACGCTTGAGGATTATCATCACCCCAAATACGGCAATTTTGTTTATTGACGTATCCATTCATCCAAAAGTAGGCTTCATCGCTCAACAAAATTTGCTTATGAAAATCGCAATACGTTTCTCGGACAGAACCATGCTTTTCAAAATAAATTTGGAAGCGTTGTTCCGGCGTCAGTCTATTCATGTTGAAATGCCAAACCAAACTAAACATAAATCACTTGACAGTTGACAAAATTACCGCCAGTTAAAAAAGTGGTGGCAACTTAAAGTTCTATACCTCTAAAAAAAACACCCGTTACCTGCCTCTGACTACCCCTTCGGGGATAAAGGCGTGACCATATATAACATTTCTAGTCCCTGCACGAGCCCGACTCCCACTTGGTCAGTTTTTTAACTAAACGCCATCCATCTAGAATTCTAGTCAATGTAAATAAAGATTTTCACAAAACGCCATCTTGATAATGTATATTATATATTTATATTTACTTCTTACTTGTTTCACGTCACACCAAGTTACAGTGTAACCTTCAACCAAGAAATAGATTAGACGGGCCCATCCATACATTAGTTTCGAAGACATTAAAGTAAGTGCATGCGCTCACTCGGTCGTAGTCGGTGTTATTGTTACGAAGGTGAAACACGTGTGGCAAGATAAGATTTTACGCAAGATGCCTTCCTATGCGTTCCTGAAGTGTAAAAACACTACCCTAAATTCGAAAAAAGAATGTGTGTGTACATGTCGTGTCGTTGCTACAATATATGTGTGTGTGAACTAATCTCACTTTTTGAGTTCGTAATGTATGACGTGGGCCCGTCTATTCTATTTGGTCGCAGACTGAAACTAATAACTCGGTGTTATTATCTTAACATTGTCTTGAAGTGAGCCGTTAATCAGCTCCAACTTTAATATATCGTACCGCAACAACTTCACGTCGCCTCATTTCAAACGACACTCGAGGGTGACTTCGTACCACTAAGAATGAGGAAGCTTTTTTGTTTCAAAATTTATTACCTTGCTCTCTTTGTAACTTGGAACATATTTCACTGATTTCATTTTATATTATGTTCAAAGGATTTTTACTTGTGTACCTATATACATGTAGGTAGGTACGTACTAAGTTCTTGTTAATTACCATTTTATGGGCAATCTGAATGACACGTTTTAAAAGGAAACATTGCCACAACCAATATAAATATAACTACCAACATACCTATTTAGTAGGTACTTATACTATAACTAGCTGATGCCCGCAGCTTCGTCCGCGTAAAATTTGTTCCTGAAACTCAAAAACTCAAACTCAAAAAAACATTTATTTCGCATAATCCTAATATTGCGACACGTCAATGAATACAAAACAAAGTCACTACCACCAGTTCGGAACGCGGCCCGCTAGAGAAGATCTGGCAAGAAACTCGGCTGGCTTTTCTTTTTGTGCTCTATTTTCCCGTTCCCGCTTCCCGTATTTTATCCCCTTGGGGGTACAATTTATCAAATATTCTTTCTTACCGTATGCCTACGTCATAACATCTACCTGCATGACAAAGGGGATTGACCACCTTTCAATGGACCGCCGTTTCATAACAAATAATGTAGTATGACAGCGAAAATCGGATATTAAATTGGATGGATATCCTACTTTCAAAGGAAATAAAAAATATTCTCTAATTTTGTAGGGTTTTCTCTCATTCTTCGTTTTGCTGCTCAAATTAGAGGTTAGTTTTGAAGCAAATGTTCATCAATCCGAACAAATCAATTTGTCCAAAAATGCTAATCGTTACATTTAATTCAAAAAAGATATAATATTTGTTCCAAAACACTTATAAATAACCCTGAAAATGTATATACTTACCACATTGAAACTTATTCAGATAACGTAGTAAATAAACAAATTGGATCTCGATAGTTCCATAATTACTTACCATTTAAATTATCAATCCAGATCATAATCACTTCATAAGGAACCATACAATTATTTTATACAAACATTTCACACCAATTTACCTTTAGAACATAAAATAATAGATAATATCGAGTTATCTGGAGTTTGTCGAAAAATTAAAGAGTTTCACTGCATTATATCACTTTCCAACACTTGTGCAGATTTAAAAATCCTTTAGTTTAGTTAGATTTAGAATTTTTTGATACTAAATCTATGATCTCAACAACATTGATGCATGAACTAATCCATTTGAAACTGATAAGTGCATTTGAGTACCCCCACACATTGATATTTGCAATTGGCGGCCATCTTCGTCACGTCAGTACCATTCATTTGGTCAGTCTGCGACGCGTAAAAACGATAACACTACGAATTATATCAAAGTTTAAACGCCACAAAATATATTAATCAGATGAATTAAAAGATTGTTAAAATAATATTAAATGATTTGTCAATCTACTTAGATAGCCATACACTTTCTATTAAGGTTTTTCAAAAAGAAACGATCTTTGGGCTTTCTCCTTTCAGCCCGATCCGTCCAGCAGTGGTTTGGGCTGTGCGTTGATAGATCACTATGTCAGTCAGTCACCTTTGAGTTATATATATTTAGATATATATATAGATATATTTAGATTTATCTACTACTTTTAAAATATTCCGTTTCTTGCGTCTTTTTCATTGACTTTCAACAATGGTTTCCTGTTAGATGATTAGCATAGGAACCTACCTACCATCTAAACTTTTTAGCACCAAATGTCAGTATTTCACTTCAGAATATTCACTAATTTCACAAAATTAATAACCGCGACGTCTTCGCTCGGAGTAGGCAGTATTAATTATCATAGTAGAAATATAAACTCTGATTAGCATAGTATAAATAGAAATATAAACTCTGATATTATTGTATCACAGTTTTTGTTCCGAGATTTGATAGAAATGATGCCCCCAAGCTTTCCAAGCTAGCACGGTAGGTACCTAAGTCATATAGACACACCATATACTTGCTCTTTGATATTAGCACAGGGCGGAAACTCCAGCTTGAATGTGTGCGTGTGATCAATAATATGTAAGCAAATTGTCCGTCAACGCGCACGTCAACTCTACTGACAGCTGTGGCGCGACAGGGAGTTGCCGATCTGTATGTAATACTATTATATTATCTTTGATATTAGCTAAGTTTGTTTGTGTAGGCTTCGACCAAGTAATAGTATAGACGGGCCCACGTCATACATTACGAACTCAAAAAGCGAGACTAGTTCACACAAAGATATTGTAGCAACGACACGACATGCACACATACTTTCTTTTTTTGAATTTTGGGTAGTATTATAACCCTTCGGGAACGCACGGGAAGGCATCTTGCGTAAAATGTCTTATCTGGACACGTGTTTACCTTCGGAACAATAACAACGACTACGACCGCGCTCACTATAACGTCATCAAATTTAATGTATGGATGGGCCGGACTATTATATTACTTGGTCAAAGTGTGTAGGTATAAAAAAATGTTTCTATTGAAACTCAACCAAATTAATGAACTTTATGCCACGTCTGTGCGTGTTGAAGCGGACAGCAGTAGCTTGTGGCACCTTCTGTTAGTTTTTTCAAGCTTGACGAAACTATTACCATGTTATGCACCTTTCGGAAAAGCTCAATCAAATCAGCCCCAGCCTGCGACCTTTTCCAGATCGTCGGTCCATCTGGCGGGTGGACGTCCTACGCTACGTTTACCAAGTCGCGGTCTCCACAGTCAATGGAAATACTACAAACGGGCACCGGCACAAGACCTACCGTAGCGTAATATGCTTAACACAAATTATCGTTTACAAAACACTAAGCTAGCGGGAATCCATCAATTAATAAATGGGTAAAAAGCCACCGTCTATAGATCAATCGTAACATGTGTATATTTAGCATCGATTGATGTGTACTGTGTGAGATTGTACAAACATACAGACAGACAACCGCCACACGTAAATCTAAATAGAAGGAATTGTAAAGGTTTGTCTACACTTTGGTTTAACACGAGATTTTAAAATCGAATCGATTTCGATTCGATTCGACCATGGTTAAATATAAACCTGTCGTTCCTGGGGTATCCTTCCGAGGGCTTACCCAGGGTTCCCAATCGTGAGCTATTAGGTAGGATAGTGGTGATTTTAAGTCGGTAGATGTCCGGCATAGAATACATGTAGGGTTTTCCGCACGTAAAAAAAATGAGCTGCCGTTTACCCCAATTTTGAAGATGTAACATTTTGACAATGTAGCCAGCATTCAATAATTTGATCCGTTTTTAGATATTTTTGCCAAGCTGTAGGTACTCCTCAAAAATGAATTCCTTGCCTTATTAAAAATCTTTTCATTAAATTGAAGACACAGTTTAAAATTTAATTAGTACATTTAAGACATGAGAAAGAGAGAGTGAGAAACTCTAATAAGTTTTTACTTCAAAAAAAGAAAGAAGGCAGTATCAAGCATGATTTATGAATTCAAATCTCGAATATCACCTAATATACACGAGCCTTAAGTTAAGAAATAATCTTAAACCATATTTATTTATTTCCGAACCGAACTGGGCGTTTGCCTTCAATAGAGATAACACGTTGTGTTTATTTTTCAAGTCAGCTTCGTTGTTGACGGTACCTACCGGGAGCAGGACTGTTGGCAAAACAATTTCATTGTATTCGATGAATTTATAATGCTCTATAGAAAATAAATACTAAAATAATATGCTGTTTCTGTTTTCTTGGTGTTTTTCGCCTTTTTCAAGAGACAGTTTTTTTAACGTGAGGGAAAGCCCCGGGTAAGCCCTCTGAAGGATGTCCCAGGACTCCCTACAGACCCACGATCGCCATTGCGGCCTCGCCTAGAGGGTAGTTCGGGTGCTATCCCGCGTCTTTGGGGGGTTTCGGGTGTGATCCCGCTTCTAAGGGGGGCGTTCGTGAATCTCTCACGTCACGCTGCCGTCATGGGCCTGCTTCTGTAAGAACGGTGAGCAGCCCTCTCACCGTCCTCTGGCCCCCGGTTTCAAGAGACAGCACCTACGATTCGTAAAACATATTATCTTGTTATTGTACTTTCATTATGCTTATCTCTTCTCTAATAGGTGCAACAGAAAATCAGCGCTACGTAATGGCAAGTTAGGTCGATATGGCAAAAGGATGCAACTCCGCTAATGAGTTGCATCCTTTTGCCATATCGACCTAACTTGTATCTATCTAATAGTAATTAATTGTTCTGTACGTGGTTTTATGGCAATAAACGACTTTATTATTTTTTTATTATTATTATAAAAGGTTATTTTGAGGTAGACAAGCATTCGGCCCATAAGATTGAAAGTGGTCACCGAAGCCTATGGATGTCTGCAAGATCTGTGATGGTAGGTATGTACAGTTTCGCTGCCTATCCTTCAAGAACCTTCTTAGATCCCTTTTGAACAACCCCGTTTGAAGCGCTCGAGCACGGTTAGATTCGATAGGGGCTTTTTTCCGCGCACGCTTAGATTGT
The DNA here is from genome assembly GCA_933228765.1 of Miltochrista miniata. Lineage (NCBI taxonomy): Eukaryota > Metazoa > Arthropoda > Insecta > Lepidoptera > Erebidae > Miltochrista > Miltochrista miniata. The sequence goes on from OW121768.1 coordinate 24,353,542, forward strand.
GGAATGATCGCCCTGCCTCGGTTCTCCCTAACGCATACAGGTTCTTTAAAAGGGGTCTTAGATGGTTTTTACAGGGTCGGCAGCGCGAGTGTGGCGCTTCCGGTGTTGCAAACTTTTATAGGCTGCGGTGACCACCAGTCCTGCTGATAGGCCGTGAGCTTGTACCTTAGTGGTATAAAAAAAATCCCATACTGTGGAGTTCGAGAATAGTGAGACAATTTTCTCGCTCTATTTAACTTACATCTTTCCATTATGCTCTACGTACTATCATTTTAAGGAATTACTCTATGAAACTTCAAGTTAAAATAAAAGGGTTCCTACACTAAGTAACGGAATATTTGATTTCTTTATCTGACCGCAATCAAATATTCCGTTTCTTAGTGTATTTTATATCTAACCAAAGTTTTTTATACCACTAAGGTGGCAGACAAGCATACGGCTCACCAGATGTACCGGTGGTCATCGTAGCCTATGGATGTTCACATTCGTGATACCAAAAGGTTCCTGAATTGTGCCTGCTACCGTCAAATAAAAATTTATTCCGGTCTCCTTGGCCTGTACCTAAACTTTAAATCTAACATCTATGAATCTCAAAAATAACTGTTCCAACTCTGGATTCGAACCTAAGACCTCAACAGTTACAGCACCCTACCATCGGGGCAGTCAATTTTTTTTTACAAGAAGGATAATCCAACATGAATGCTATGCGGGACTTCTACCGACTAAAAACCTCACGTACCCTGCCTAACAGCCTACGGTTGTGAGCCCTGGGTAAGCCCTAGTAAGAATACCCCAGGACTCCCAACAGACCCACGGCTACATTTAAAATCAATCTATAACGTAAACGCACCTATTACCGCCAGTTTAAGCGGCGTTGAGATTGATGTCCAAAAAATAAGCACATTCTTAATATGTGGCGTCAACAAAAATAGTTTTTCAAGTACTGAAACTATCGTACTTTTCAGTCATGTATAGATACAGTATATAAAAAATTACTTAATAAATTAAATATGGATTAAAAGAAAAAAGGGGCCATGTCCCTATTACCGATCCAAAATATAGGGCGTGTGCCTAATACCGTTTATGAGACACCTAATACCGACCACTAAATAAATGGAACCGTTAAAGTTAAATAAAAAGGCGCGTGTAGGTATGTTGAGCTATTTATAAAATTTAGATGGTTTGTAATTCTTCAATAAGGCTTTATCGCCCTCTTTGAAGAAGAGAACCACCACACTCCTGTTCCATACCTGTGGCTTTTTACGCTCGAGTATGACGGAGTTCAATAACTTCTGTATGTCCTTAAGAACCGGTTTGCCACCTGCCATTAGAAGCTCTGCAGTATATTTCCGTCGTCTCCTGGTACCTTGCTGTTTTAAAGCTGCTTCAGGCCCATACTAATCTCGCACAGGCTGACGTTTGGGATATCTTCGGTAAAGTGCTGAGTCGATCTGGATCTCTGGACTTTAACATGATACTAAACGGGTTTCTTTGCAAATGTGTGTACCTTTTTTTTATTTTTTGGCTGACGGCCGCGATTGTGGCGAATCCCCCCTTTGGTTGCTCAAGTCGCACCTTCCATGTCTCCCCGGTTTCCTGGTGGAGCAGGGTCCGCTGGGCCTCGATTTCTCGAGCCTCGCTCCAGCGCCTCCTTACGCCATCTGAACAGTGACGCAAGGGCTCTCGCTTCCAGGTCCCATGGAGGGGTCCCGGCCAGGAGACATGCCGCCTCACCGGAAATCGTGCGGTATCCTCTTATCACCCTGACGGCCATAACTCTCTGCGGGCTCAGCAGTCTAGCCACATTGCTGGCCGTCAGGGTCTTCGCCCATACGGGAGCCCCGTACAGGGCCATGCTTCGCACGATCCCCAGGTACAGTCTCCTGTAGGGAGCGTTGGGTCCCCTGATGTTGGGCATCAGCCGCGCGAGTGCGGCATATGCTCCCCTCAGTTTCGGGACCAAACTTCGGAAGTGACGTCCGAAGTTCCACCGGCCATCGAGTACGAGCCCCAAATACTTCATCGAGGGCTCGATGCCGATGCTGACGCCCCCTACCTGTAGGCTGGATCCCGCAGGTGGCCCCTTCCGAGGTCCGTGGAAGCACAGAGCCTCGGATTTGTGAAGGGCGACGTCGAGACCCAGCCGCCGAATCCGACCCACGACCTGAGCAACCCCTGCCGTGGCCTTAAGTGCTGCGGCACGGTGCGTTGCTCCCCGCGCCGTAACGAGGGTGTCGTCGGCGTAACACGTTACGCCGACCCCTCTGAGCAACGGACCACGCAGCACCCAGTCGTAACCGATGTTCCACAGGAGCGGCCCTAAAACCGATCCCTGTGGAACACCGCACGACACATCTCGCCGACCTGGCCCTAGCCAGCTCGGGTAAGGTATGGCTCTCTCGGAGAGATAAGCCCTGACAATTCGACGGAGGTAGGGAGGCACTCCATGATAGATAAGCGCCTCCCTGATGCAGCTCCAGGGCAAGGTGTTGAATGCGTTGGCGATGTCGAGAGACACCGCCACCACCACCTCACCCTGTGAGACTGCTTCCTCCGTCAGGCCTCTAATGCGCATGATCGCGTCCACGGTGGAGCGTCCCTGACGGAAGCCAAACTGGCTATCCGCCAGATCAGGCCCCACGCGTGTGAGGTGCCCGACGAGGCGTTGTGCAATAATGCGCTCAAAGAGCTTGCACACCTCGTCGAGCAACACGATCGGCCGGTACCCTGATGGGGAGTTTGCCGGCCACCCCGCCTTTCGAATCAAGACCAGTTTTCCTGTCTTCCAGACCTTGGGAAACTGGCCTTTCTCGAGGCATGCGCTAAACAGCCTAACTAGTCGAGGCCCAAGCTCCTCGAGAGCCAGGACCCACGCCCGGCCTGGAATGCCGTCGGGTCCAGGGGCGGTGTTTCAGCGGGATTTAAGCCGCAGTATAGCCGCCCCTAACTCACCCTCGGTGACCACGGGCACGTCGTTCTCGCTGCCTTCCGCGTTGGGCGCCTGAGACGTAGCCATGCGCGGAGGAATGTGTTCCTCCGCTCTCGACGGGAACAAGGAGTCCAGGACCCCCTCCAGCCGCTCCGGCTGGAGACTCTGGGTCAGTGGGGGCGCCTTAGGGCGTAATTTGCCCTTTACCATAAGGTACGGGCGCCCCCACGGGTCTCGCTCCAGAGTCTCCATCAGCTTTTCGCGGCTCAATTTTTTGGACCGGTTGATGGCCGTCTGGAGGGCCCTTTTGGCCTCCCGGTACCCATCATAGAGCTCCGTCTCTCGGGCTGCCGCATCATCTGGGCGACGATGTCTCCGGCGGAACCTGATGTACCGGCGGCGCGCGGTAACGCAATCCGCGCGCAACTGCGCGATTTCCGACGTCCACCAGTACACCTGTTTCCTCGCCGGTCTGGGCCTAGCCCTGGGCATCGCCGTATCGCAGATGTGCGACATGGCTCTCCCGAATCACTTCACCTCGGTATCAACATCGGCAGGCCTGTCCGCTGTCGGAATCCAGGCCTGCACGATGGCCGCCTCCAGGAGAGCCTCCCGATCAAGGCGATGGAGTGCCCAACGCGGTTCCGGGGGATACGCGATTGCTGGCGGCAGGTTAGGTGGAGGGGAGACGTCGAACCGAATATATCGGTGATTCGACGACGTCTCCTCCTCCTCCACCACACGCCATCCGTGGACACGGCGGGCGAGCTCAGGGGTCGCAAACGAAACGTCTATGACCGAGCTGAGCCCCCGCCGCGTCCAGGTTGCGACATTCCCCCGGTTCAGGATGACTAGACCACGAGTTGTGACCCAATCCTCCAGTATCCTCCCCCTGTCTCTGATTTCCCGGGAGCCCCAAGCCTGTGACCAGGCATTGAAGTCTCCCAGGACCAGGACAGGAAATGTGTGTACCTAACTGTTTATAGAAGCTTTCAACCTCGTTCAGTATCTTAGGCAAAGAAGACTGTCGCCGGTTTTTAATTTTGACAGCTGACTCAGCCCTATAGACCGATTCCTTAAAAATACTTAGACCCTTTATTGTGGTCTGTGTTGTAGTGTCACAGGACGGTTTTCAAAGATATAGAGATCAGTCTATTGAGCCGCTTGTATCTACATATCATCCGGCCTCTGTAGTGCCATTCCATGTCTCTCCTCCATGAGCCCGAACGCAGATTGAGATAACTTCTTAGTTCTTTTTATTATCATTTATTTATAAATATAATTAACAATTTTTGTACAGCATCCCTTGCTGTACTTGGAACTGACTATAAGGAACGACGAACGACTACGGAGTTCGTTGTAAATGTAAAAGTAGATCGGTAATAGGTATTATTAAAGGAAATCGTATAACCTATTACCGACCCAATGGAATGTGTATGAATTGGGTAAATACATGTGGTTTTTGTACATTTGTATGATTTTAAATAGTGTGGTTGCTATAAATATTTAATAATAATGATATTTTAACTATAAAAATACAATATTTATAAATTACACCTCCTTTATTCAACAAAATATTTACTTAAGAGCAAAGTTTCTTTTAAGGCTACTAAGGCTCTTAAATAATATGGCGTTAATAGCTCAAATGCAAGTTAACATATTAAGGAACTGAGTTAGTATAGCCTCCTGCCTATTAATTGACGTATTTTAGCAAAAATCATGACACACGAAAGATACGAAAAGTTCTTATCAGCGACATGGGTCGTTAATAGGAACAAAATTGTGATTTTTGTTCCTATTACCGCCTATTTTTAATATTGAATTTTAAGCAAAATAAAAGAGTATCTCATTAAAATTTATTATTATATGTGTTCCTGAAAGTATACAAAATGCATAAAAAGAACTAGAAGTTGCATTAAAATGCTTTAGGATATAATATTCTGCTAAGAAAGAAGCAAGAGAACTTAAGTCATCGCAGACGCCACACTATGGAAAATGCACTATCGCCGGCAGTCACGGAAGAAATGGGCCATAACTCTTGAAATCATTGAGTTACGCACCCAAAATAGACATGAATAATTGCAATACAAATATATCTACATTTTTCCAAAAGTAACCACTTGTGTAACTTTAACACATCACATTATAATGATAGTTTTCTGAATAGGGCGGTAATGAGCGCGGATTTTAAGGGGTCGTTATTAGGTGCGTTTACGTTACATCACCGAAACCAATCTAATTCCAATTTAAATATTGAAAGGAACACAATGTAAAGTTTACAGTTTCAACTTACTAAAACCAATAGCAACATGGCTTTATTTATAAGGGTCCACGCCGGCGCTAGTGTACATAATTAGTTCAATAAATTCACAAACAGACCTATAATTTTGTGAAATATAATTATTAAATAAGCCACGGTATTACGGCTCGCTAATTGACTTAAATTATTTAATAATTTTTGTTCATCTGTGAAGTGGGAATAATGAGACAAAATCTTGGGAAAATTATAAAAAGCTAGCAGACATTACGCGGTTTTGCACCTTTCCCGTGGGAATACAGGAATAAAGTATCTATAGCCTCTAATATTTAGCTTAAAATGTAGCTTTATTATGGCAAAAGAATTTTTAAATAGGTCTAGTAGTTTTTGAGTGCATTTGCCACATACAGAAATACAAATCTGTCCTCTAAATAGTAGTATAGCTATAGACTAGCTGTGCTGTACGGCTTGGTCTATGTGATATGCGACGGACAACGTAGCACTGGTTGTAAATAGGGTATGAAAGTACATACATACATATGGTCACGCCTTTATCCCCGAAGGGGATATTATTTGCCCACATTGTACCTTTTTAGAATTTGTCCCACGTAATAGGGTGGTGAGCCGTACTGCCGTGTGGAGATGCACGGGCAGGTTGTGACTGCCCGCGCTAAAAAGGCCTTCAACATAGCTGACTGCCATTTTACGTTCGTTTGGTTGGCCCGGCCCTCCCGGAATTTACGACTTCGGAGTATAGCAATTTACTGTACTCATCACCAGAAACATATGTACCGCTTTCTTTTTCAATGTAACTCTGTATTTTTGGAGAAAAACTCATGAAAAGGGGGCCGGGCCAACCAAACGCTTTCAGCTCGGCCCCCCTTGTAACTCGAAAAATATACAGCCAATTAAAAAAACACTTGAGCTTGAGAAATGTACCCCGGCATCTCGTTATACGTTCCAAAACAGATTTTGTATATTTGTAATATCAAACGATAAATCGATGTAGAAAGGGGGCCGAGCTGAAAATTTTTGATAAGAAAATACGTACAGAAGGACAAAAGATTTTTATTAAAAAACTATAAATATAGAATCTACACATGGTAAATATCATATGTACCGCCTTAGTTTCTAATAAAACTTGCTAAATTTAAAATAAACACCAACCTCAGTTCGTTCAGCTCGGCCCCCTTTAAACGTCTATAGCTTCTAAACTATGACATGTTTCGCTACGAAAAACTATTTCCTGACTCATATAAAGGAGTACATTACTTCTAAATGAATTAGGATTCTGTGAAATTAGTATTTGAAAAGATTAATGGGATCGAAAATATCATACAGGATAAATGATAAGGTGACCATGATTTAGAAAATAGTATTTCTAACTGTAAAATTGCGAAAAGTTGTTTAGCCGAATGTTTTTTTGCCAAATGAAAATTTGGGAAACATGCTTTGGCATGTGACACTTTGGATATCGTTTTTTGCCAAACATAAGTAAACCGCGTAAATCGTTAGTTATTTAGTATGCATTATGTAAAGTACCTAACCCTACACAATGCCTACTAAATGATGCAAAAAGAAAATCAATAAAATAAATCACTTTCGTTAAGAACTTCAAAAAACTCCTGAATCCAGATGTTTAGATTGAGGAGCCACTTCATAAATGTAACTTATAAGCTACTAGCGGATGTCACGCGGTTTCTTCCGCTTAGCTCCTGTTCTCGTGGAATCACGGGAATAAAATATAGCCTATGTTCAATGGGAAGAGAATAGCTTCCCAACAGTGAAATAATTTTTCAAATCGGTCCAGTAGCTTCGGAGCCCTTTCGATGCAAACAAACAATTAAACCTTTCCTCTTTGTAATATTAGTATACATTTACCAACTTTTTCCAAAAATTAACCTACACATTTTCCGATTGCCTAGGATGTGAGCTTCCTGTAAAAAGGTGAGGTTCATACGGACAGTGATGCAAAGAGTTTTATAGTAAGCTATAGAAAATAAACTATTTTCTATAGCTTACTATAAAACTCTTTGCCCATAGGGCAGGATGACGCCTAAATAAGAAGAAAATGTTAAAATATATTACAACTACGGTAATAAAGTCTATCTGAACAGTAGAACAACTCGGTTGTTGTGCCACTGCCATCGGCAGGCGGAGTAGCGGCGCGCGGGGATGGCCTCCCATCGGCGCGGTCCAACGTTCGACAACCATTACTACCTTGGACACTACCAATATACTCGCATTGGGACATCACTGCAGTCGATCCTCTTAAACTAATTTTATTTTTCTATTTGTACAAAAGTGGACATGACAAGTTTAAAAAAATACCTCCTGGAGAGTAGTTTAAAACCCAAGTACACATCGTATCATGATTCATGAACTTCATATAACTACCTAGTTTACTCGTATCCATCAATTTCAACTTTACTCAACTAGTAGTACCAACCAGGCCTCTGTCACTCGCTACAAGTCGTGTTATAAGCACCTACTTGTAAGTATGTCGTGAAATAATATTTTGCTTCATTTAGTCATGCTTTTTTTTCATCTCGCTTCTAACTAATATTCTAAAACCAGCTGACCCCCGCTACTTCGTTTACATCACATAAGGTGTGTGAAAAGAGAGGTATTTTTTCATCAGACTTATCAAGCAGCGTGTGAAACTGCCCTGTTTGCTTAATCATAAAAGAACTTAAAGATGAAGTCTATGCTAAAACAATCCAGTCAGATTGGACTGCCTGTATGTAAATCACTGCTGCAAGTTGTCCACCTCGTTGATAGTCGTGTGGCGGTGATTCGCATACCAGCGAATTACTACCTATTTATTTTATTTTTAGATTAGGTAGGTAGTTGCTTTTGTTTATGTTATTTTGTGTGCTTAGGTGAAGAATACTAACATAGAATAAGAAATATTGTTACTAACATAATAAGTCTAGTTACTTGTGGAATAAATATATTATTATTATTATCAAAATATTTTTATTAAAATTTGAGTAGAAAAAATGTTATGAGTACAAAAATAAGTAGCTACGCTTACTTTTGTAAAGTTAGCTTAAAATAAATAATTTTTATTTTGACTTTTTGTAAAACTGGACATTTGACACTGCGGACATTTTGTAAAGCTGGGCATTTTGACACTGCGGAAATTTTGATACATGGGAAAATGAAGCTGTTGAGTTGTTTATTCATTTAAAGATTTACTCAATTTATGCAGCTTTTTCTTAATAATTTTCACTGTAATCATGGTCACCCTACACATACAATATGATATTTTCGATCCCATTTATCTTTTAAAATACTAATTTCACAGAATCTTAATTCATTTAGAAGGAGTGTACTACGTTATATGAGTCAGGAAATAGTTTTTTTGTAATGAAATATGTCATAGTTTTGAAGCTATAGACGTTTAAAGGGGGCCGAGCTGAACGAACTGAGGGTGGTGTTTATTTTAAATTTAGCTAGTTTTATTAGAAACTAAGGCGGTACATATGATATTTACCATGTGTAGATTCTATATTTATAGTTTTTTAATAAAAATCTTTTGTCCTTCTGTACGTATTTTCTTATCAAAAATTTTCAGCTCGGCCCCCTTTCTACATCGATTTATCGTTTGATATTACGAATATACAAAATCTGTTTTGGAACGTATAACGAGATGCCGGGGTACATTTCTCAAGCTCAAGTGTTTTTTTAATTGGCTGTATATTTTTCGAGTTACAAGGGGGGCCGAGCTGAAAGCGTTTGGTTGGCCCGGCCCCCTTTTCATGAGTTTTTCTCCAAAAATACAGAGTTACATTGAAAAAGAAAGCGGTACATATGTTTCTGGTGATGAGTACAGTAGATTGCTATACTCCGAAGTCGTAAATTCCGGGAGGGCCGGGCCAACCAAACGAACGTGCCATTTTACTGGCAACCGGGACCAACTGCTTAACGTGCCTTCCAAAGCACGGAAACGCTCAAATAACCCATCACCCATCCAAGGACTGGCCATAGTGAAAGTTGCTTACTGCAGTAATCGTTTACAGAACACTGAGTCCGCGGGGTGAAAGTGTGTATGTGTATATTTAAAGCAGGTTAAAGAAAAGGGTTAGGAGATGTGGTATGCAACGTGAAGGTTATTAATAGTCATTAGGTACCACAGATAATATAATCCCTACTTCCGTACTAATATTATAAATGCGAAAGTTTCTCTGTCTGCCTGATACGCTTTCACGCCTAAACGGCTGGAGCGATTGAGATGAAATTTGGTATAGTTCGTGACCCTGGGAAGGACATAGGCTACTTTTTAACTGACTGCCCAAAAGGAGGGTTATGATTTTACGCGATAACGACTTCTACGCGGTCGAACCGCGGGGAACATCTAGTGTATTCTATACTATCACTGTACGTTACAGGTTTAGGAGGCACAGCAAGTTTAAAGTAAGCTAAATTAAATATTTTACTTACATATACATGACATGCCTGTAAAACGTAATCCACTCATCGTTATAAAAGCCTACCTATACCACAGTAAAAAATACCCTCTCTGATATTTATGACCACATGAAAAAAGAGCTACTTATTTAACCATACAACACATAAAACAGAAATAGCCAGTTACTTTAACTGTCTGACCGTACATTTGTACATCGGTACAGACAGCAGCCGAATCGTAAACATTTACCTTCTAGTATTATTGGTACGATGTTTGTTGAGGTTAATTTGTTTTAAGTATTAATTTCCTACTAAATATAATAAAAGGTGAAATTTGACTTAATTTTTAATGTTTTTAACAATATATTTATCTAAACTGGGTATGGCATTGGGTCCAAAAGACTGGCAGGATTCCCCTTTTGAATAGCCATTTCTATCGCTGAGAGAGATAACTGTCAGCCCTTGTAAATTTTTTGAGTTGTTAAGAGTAATCTCTTGTGTAACAAGTATTAACCCGTTTTGAGAAATTATTTTTGTTTTAGATAGCGCATTTAGAGGCCTGGGGTTCCGAGGGCTTACCCGGGGCAGCTAACCGTAGGCTGTTAGGAAGAATACGTGTGATTTTTAGTCGGTGGGAGTCCGGCATTGCATCCATGTAGGATTTTCATCCTGTTAATAAAAAGTAACGCATTTATAGAGGAAGAGACCGGAGTAGTAGTTAAATAAATCAGATCGACTTCCTTCTTTTTAAAACCGATTGTGTCTAGGGGGTAATGGGGGGGGGGCTGGTGAAAGGCTGAAGGCTTTCAGAAAATTGAAGAGAGAAATAAAAAGTAATATTGAAATTTAAAATGCTGGTTTATTGTAAATTAAAACTCGGGGTCGTGGTTTGTGGTCAAGCAGCAAGAGGCTTTGCGATCTCCGATAGTCTTCGCGGGGTTCCGACTTATCTTGGGTCTCCTGAAGGATGCTGCAGTTGCTGAAGTAGCCGTGCCGTCCACAACGTAGAATGGCACGGTGTTCTCAACCCGGAGCGCGAATCCAGAGGGTGAGCTTCTTGTAACCCGTAGGGTGAATGTTCACAACCCGTAGGGTGGACGTTTCTTTAGAACCCGGAGGGTGGACCCTGGAATGTTCCAGAATAGGGGTTAGCTTGAACCCTTGTTTCCCCGCATATTCCCAAAGACAGCCGGCTCCTGCTAACCATTGCAGGAGTCGGAAGTCTTACAACATCTGGTTACAGCACTAATTTTACAAAGATGTTTTTTCACACCCCTTTTAACTACCCCCTTATAACAGGGTGGACCAACAGCCGTTAATTTTCACAGTTTAAAAATTAGATTACGTTATACACAATTTAACTCACCCAAGGATGGGGTACTCGTCGTTTGCAGCTAGACAATTATTCACCTAGGGAGAATTTCGCTCCCTATTCAATTATATTTAATTTTAAAGATCTTTATTGATGCACTGATACTTTCGCGATAGTATATTTTAAATCTGTGATGTTTTCGCCGAAACTGCGCGTGCACTCCTATTTATAGCATTGAACAGCGCCTCTGGCGGCTAGGATCGTCCCTACGTCCTTTACCTACTTGGCGAGTTAACCCGCGCTACTCTTAGTGTGACTATTTGTCGGCAGATGGCGCTTTCAACAATTTCCATTATAAAATAGTTTTTAATATACACAAACTAATTGTAATAATAATATGAATTAATAGATTATTTATTCGTTGCTTCACAACGTTACACTGGGACATCCTTCCGAGGCTCCGAACCGTAGGCTGTTGGGCGTTACGTTAGGTCTTTTAGTCGGTAGAGGAGTACGGCATAGCATCCATGATGGATTTTACTACATTTAAAAAAATGGGTGTAATGGAATTGTTTGTGTGTTTGTTTATTTGTATTAATTAAGCTCTGAAACTACTGAACCGATTTAAAAACTTCTTTAACTGTTGTCAAGCTACATTATCCCCGGGTGACATAGGCTATATTTAATTCCCGCTTTTCAACGGGAACGGGAAGTATGCGGATGAAAGTGCGTGAACCTCTAGAATGTAAAGTTTATATAAATTCCTATCTAAGTCAACTTCCTGGACAGAGATATAAGTTTCAATTTAACGCAATTTTTGGTATCCTTTTGGTGTAGTTACGAAGTTTTTTTCTCTTCTCCACGACCTCGTTGTTAGTCAGGAGGTGCACTGGGACCCGCAGACGTCGGTAGGGCATTATCTTACCAAATATGTTCACCATTAGAACGTAAAGGTGAGTAAGTACCAGTGAGGGACTTTGAAATAAACTTTAGGGGACTGAAAGCTTCTAACCTAGACTCATAAAAACATGAGTTTTGTAAGTTTCTTGTTTGTAAAACATACAACAAACTTATATTTACTTAACTACTCAACAAGACCTTTTCTTGTTTCCTGACAATGTCTTTCTCCTGAAAGCTTAAAACTGACTTTAGCACTTAACGTGATAACAAACTGCTACTAAGGTGTTTTTTTTTATACCACTAAGGTGGCAGACAAGCATACGACCCACCAGATGTACCGGTGGTCATCGCAGCCTATGAACGTTTGCAACACCAGAGGCGCGACACTCGCGCTGTCGACCCTAATAAATTTAAACTTATCTCTTTAAATGTTAAGTTTAAACTATATTAAAATTATAGTTTAAACTTAACATTTAAAGAGAAAGAAATTTTTCAAGATTTTTGAGTTATTGATTATCGTTCAGTAAAAAGCCTATCAGGGTTCTGTACACGATCACTGAGCTAAGTGTCTTACGATCTTGTTAGTCCTGAGATGGGTGACCGTTTATGACAATTCCATTTCATCATTTTACATCTTATTTGTACCATATTCCACAAAAAAAACTTGAACTTGATTAACCATGTCAAAGGCTTTATAGGCGATTTGAATAAAGTCAGAAAGAAAAATCCATTACAACATGGTAATATTAAACCATGACAAAGGCTTTACCATAGACTGTTGGGCGTGACGTGAGGTTTTTTAGTCGGTAGGAGTCCGGCATAACATCCATGAGGATTTTCCCTCACGTTAAACAAAAAAAAAGGCTTTATAGGCGATTTGAAAAAAAAGAAAAATATAATATCAACAGGGTAATAATGACAGTCAACTATTTGGTGGGACAAAAAGCTGGTTGGGACTAGGGAATGTAAATCTCGCGAGATTCGGCTCCGGCGAGATCTCGCGAGATTACGGATAACAATACCGCGAGATCTCGCCAATTACGAGATCTCGCGAGATTGGCAGTTTTGTGTGTGGGACTATAGGAATGAATGACTATATGATGTCTGTATATGTGCTGAAAAATTGCGTTGAATTGAAACTTATCCCCGTAAACCCTTACGGGGAAAATAGGACCGTACTCATGAGACTTCGCCGTCCGTCTGTCCGTCACGAGGCTGTATCTCAAGAACCGTGATAACTACGAGTAGAGAGCTGAAATTTTTACAGATGATGTATTTCTGTTGCCGCTATAACAGCAAAATAAAGAAAAAGAGGGATTAAGGGGCGCCCATACAACAAACGTAATTTTTAGCCGTTTTTTGATACGAAACAGTCTGTGCGCGACTCCGACTCGCACTTGGCCGGCCTTTTTACCCGACTGCCGAAGATAGGAAAGGATATTTTTCGAGACTATGTATGTATGTATCTTTGTCACGCTCTACAACCTGAACGGCTTGGCGGATTTTGACATGCGAGGTGTCATTTGATTCGTAGTGGTTGTATAAGTGACACCAGGTATAATAAAATTTCTAGAAAACCAAAATGGCGGATTTTTGGCTACAAAACGTTTTTCTTTTCTTTGTTATTAGTTTATCATAAGTCATTTTCAATGTACCTACCACCTGTTTGTCGGAATTAAATATATTTTTCTTTCTTCTTTCTTCTTACCTTTTTAGTTGTATATTTACTTTGCAGTCGGGTTTTTTGTATTCTTAATAATTAATTTCTTGTTTATATCAGTTACATGAGAACCAATGGACGTCACAATGCGAGTAAACACAAGTAATTCACTTTTACAAGACAATAGAAAAGACACCAAACATCGCAACTGCAGAAGTTCTGCTCGCTCCGCTATCTCGAATGCTCTTTTCAACTTATTTGCCAACCAATAAATTTTTGAACGTGACTCGAATCGGAAGCATTTTGGTTATTTATACCGCTCTTTGTAAAGCACTGTTTTTGTTGTAGGTAGACGGAATTACAGATTTAGAATGGGAATAATAATAATAATATCTTCACAGATACAATCACGGGAGGTGTTTTTTTTTGTTTAACGTGAGGGAAACCTTTATTTCCCGTGGTCCACCTAGTAGTCCACCCAGGTGAACCACGGGAATTTTTTTTTACCCCTTGGTCCACCTTCATAGCCATATGTTTGTAACAGTAAATTATATAATAAAATTATGGATATACTTATGATCAAAAAAGTAAAAAATTACCAGTAGTACTACTAAGTGGTCCCTGTAAAAAAAATCGGTAAAAACAAATGAAGATCGACAAAACAAATGAAGATCGAAAAAACAAATGAAGATCGGAAAAACAAATGAAGTTTGAAAAAACAAATGAAGATCAACAAAAACAGATGAAGATCGGCGAAACAAATGAAGATCGACAAAACAAATGACGATCGAAAAAACAAATGAAGATCGGAAAAACAAATGAACTTTGAAAAAACAAATGAAGATCAACAAAAACAAATGAAGATCGGCGAAACAAATGAAGATCGATAAAACAAATGAAGATCGGCAAAACAAATGAAGATCGGCAAAACATGCAGATCAATAAAACAAACGTCTATAAGCAAGTTCATAAGGTCAAAAACTATTCGCAGCTATATTTTGTAATCTAGATGCGATTGCCATTCAAAAAAATAGGGGCAAGTAATTCTCGACCTTAACGACACTTATTTAAAAATGTGCTTTTAGGCGTTTATAGACATCACTGATCACGAAAATATAAAAAATATAAAATGTTATGCATGCTCTTAAGGTCGAAATTCGCTTGGACCCATTTTTTGTAATCTAGATGCGATAAACATTCAAAAAAATAGGTGCAAGCAATTCTAGACCTTATAAACATGCATAATATTTATTGATTTTTTACATGTTCTTGATCAGTGATGTCTATAAACGCCACAGAGCACATTTTTGAGATGTGTCATTAAGGTCGAGAGTTGCTTGCACCTATGTTTTTGAATGGCAATCGCATCTAGATTACAAAATATGGCTGCGAGTAGTTTTTGACCTTATAAACTTGCTTATAGTCTTTTGTTTTATTGATCTGCATATGTTTTATCGGTTTTCATTTGTTTTTTCGATCTTCATTTGTTTTGCCGATCTTCATTTGTTTGTCGATCATAATTGGTTTCGCTGATCTTCATTTGTTTCGCCGATTTTCATTTGTTTCGCCGATCTTCATTTGTTTTTGTCGATCTTCATTTGTTTTTTCAAACTTCATTTGTTTTTCCGATCTTCATTTGTTTCGTCTATCTTCTTTTGTTTTGTTGATCTTCATTTGTTTTGAAAATTATTTCATTACTTTATACATTTTACCTTTTAGATGTTCTTCGTATACCACAACCTATAATGGATCTTTTTCCACTGACATGTCCTAAAAGATCCATTTTTCATAAAAAATACTTTAAGGTATTAAAGTGGACATGATATGTCCACAAAGATCCATGATGAATCTTTTTAATGGATTTTAGTGAATAAAGGGCACTTGCATAAAAAGGTTACCATAGCTGTAAGTGTTGATAGAAGAGCGCTAAGTGTCAGGTGGACCACGGGTAAAAATTATTTCCCGTGGTACACCTAGGTGAACTACGGGTAATAAAAAAATTCCCGTGGTACACCAGGTGGACTACGGGTAAAAAAAAAATCCCGTGGTTCACCTGGGTGGACTACGAGGTGGACCACGGGAAATAAATGGAGGGAAAATCCTCATGGATGTTATGCCGGACTCCTACCGACTAAAAAAACCTTACGTCACGCCCAACATCCTGTGGTTGGGAACCCCGGGGAAGCCCTCGGAAGGATCTCCCAGAACTCCCAACAGACCCACGGCCGCCACTGCGGCCTCGCCCAGGGGGTGGTTCGGGTGCTATCCCGCGTCTTTGGGGGGTTTCGGGTGTGATCCCGCTTCTAAGAGGGGGCCTGCGTAAATTGCTCACGTCACGCTGCCGTCATGGGCCTGCTTCTGTTAGGACGGTGAGCCGCCCTCTCACCATCCTCAGGCCCCCAGTCATGGTGGCCGATAGTCCTCGGCGAAGACACGTCGGCGGCGCCCAGGCCGCCGACTGCGGAACTCGGGTGCGAGAGTTCTCACCCGTACCCGTCCCGCCGCCTCCTTCACGAGCATGACCTGCGTCACGAGCATCACGGGAGGGGTAGGTAGAGATCTGTGGGGAACCCTGGGACATACTTCCGAAAGCTTAGCAGTACTTATGCAGTGGCAGGGAAGGTGTGGTTTCTGTTCGAAACATACATTAAACATTGTTACTTTGTTTATCACTATTGGACGTCACGTGGTTTCACCCGCGTAGCTCCCGTCCCCGTGGGAATATGGGAATGAAATATAGCCTATGTTCACCGGGATTAGTGTAGCTACCTAACAGTGTAAAAATTTTTCAAATCTGTTCAGTAGTTTCGGAGCCTATTCGTTACTAACAAATAAACAAAAAAACAATAAACAATTCTTTCCTCTTTATAATATTAGTAATTAGTATAGACTAGTGGACGTCACGCGGTGTCACCCGCATAGTTCCCATTCCCGTGGGAATATGGTAATAAAATTAAGCCTATGTTCACCGGGAATAGTGTAGCTTTCCAACAGTGTAAAAAAAATTCAAATCGGTTCAGTAGTTTCGGAGCCTATTCGATGCAAACAATCAAATCTTTCCGCTTTATAATATTAGTTTAGATCACCATCAATTCAGTTCATGGCAGTCTTTTGCTGGACGTAAGCCTCTCCCACTTCGCTCTAGAACACAAAGTCCTGCGTCTTCCACAGTCAGTCCCTTCCTGCAATATATTTTATGTCTTCGGTCCACTTGGCGGAGGGTCGTCCTAGTAAGGGCGTTTGCAACACCAGATAATGCTCAGCATCACTTTATACAAGATAATGCACCTACTTTGTTTGTCTAAGCATCGCCTAATGGTAGACTGATAGAGAATGCCCATGGCATTAAGTCCGTTTCCGCAGTCGGCGGCCTGGTCGCTGCCGACGTGTCTTCGCAGAGGACTATCAGCCTCCATGACTGGGGGTCTGAGGACGGTGAGAGGGTCGCTCAGCGTCCTTACAGAAGCAGGACCATGATGGCAGCGTGACGTGAGAAACTCACGTTTTATTTTATTTTTTTAACGTGAGGGAAAATCCTGCATGGATGCTATGCCAAACTCCTACCGAATAAAAACCTCACGTATCTATCCTAAAAGCCTACGGTTGGGAGCCCCGGGTAAGCCCTCGGAAGGATACCCCAAGACTCCCAACAGACCTACGGCTACCACTGCGGCTCTCTGTCTATGTTAACAAAAACGTGATGTATAGATATATTCTAATGTATACTATGATGTATGTATTTAAAATTATATAAGTATTAATATCCGTGGTCTGATAGTTTACACAAGCAGGTTATTCCTAGCTTACTTTGGGATCAGATAGCGTAGTGTGAAATGTCCGTGAATATTTCTTTATTTATTTATTTTATTTTATTTAATGAATGTTAATCTGTCAAAGGACTGAAGTTCTCAAAGGTTTACGATATGGAAGCAAGTAGAACTACATGAACTAACTGTAAAACCATAGCGATAAGTTTAAAGTTTGGCATAGGGGCAGGTTATGTATAAAGGTTAATATTATAGGTCTGACTATAATGATAGCTTCCTGACTTGAATATATACCTATCTCTTGACTATTATTTATTTGTAAAACTGAAGTGGCATACAAGAATTTTGCATCACCTTATCAAAAGAAATCACCATAGAATACAAAAATTTTGAATAAAAAGAGGTGTTATAACCGCACTGCCAACAATATTCCCGCGTTGAAATGTACAAAGAGACAGCTCGTGGCCCGTGGTTATCATTATGTAAGGACATCCTTCCCAGGGGTTACCCGGGCCTCCCGGTTATGCCTTAACGTGCGTATATAGGCGGCTTTTTGATTTTTTTTCAACAGAAGGCAGTCACAATCTGCGCCTATCCATTTCAACACGGTAATAAGTTCACTACCCATTACCTGGGACAAAAACAAAACATAGGTATGTCTGTATGTAGGTATGTACTCGTATGTATAACGATACTATCAGCCTGATACTTTCAGTAGTTTATCTCTCTTGATCCAGAGGCATGACTTTCACTCCTCTTCTACACATAATATTTAATCTAAATACATAGCTTTATGAGCAAGCAATGAGCAAATGTACAGCTAGTTTGAATCTATAATTAATTTGTATGTGTATATACAGCGTGTCCCAACTGTACCGTTTGTTCACTGCCGTCTCTCTGTTGTGTGGTCTAAAGGGAACAATATTTGGTCTTTTTGAATACACATATACGCCTTTTCACATAGGGTGTAAGCACTGACCTGTAATAGTATCTGGACTGGTGATCGGTTCCATAAAATTGTGCCTAATTGAAAATCGCCATTTGGCGCTGACGGCAGCTAATGAGTGTACTTGGAACTTGGAACTAATACTAATGATGTACAACACCTGTCTTGGTGTCGATAAAAACTTTACCAGATATCGACTACAATGTTAATTTTATTTTTGTACCAATGATGTTTACATAATATGAATGACTACTTTAAAGTACCTAAGTAGGCTAACCTCTCAGGCTGGCGAATTCAGTTTGGCGAGTTTAATATAAAAAATTATACACATATAAGTATGTAACTAAACAAATTAACCATAGATGCTAAGTTATATTTCACACGCTGGTTAGTTACTGTTTCGATTATCTACTACAATTTTAAGTGTTTATTAATAATTTTAATATGTTCATTAAATTATTAAAGTACTTTTATCATGCCTTTTGTTTTTTAAACTACGAATTTTGGCATTGGATAGAAAAGTATCGATATACATTTTGACATCCCTATGAAACATTATAGGTTACGAAAATATTCGTAAAATCCCCGAAACTCGAAGGGTATTCGCTTATGATAGTAAAAAAAAACCTAAATTATGGTTTTATAAGAATTGTTTAAAAATTAGATTCTTAGATTTACTTACTTGTGAAAAGAGACGCCACTGCCCTTCTCGTATCTAGTTTTACAATATACACACGATCTCATGATGAATGTCTTCTTAATTACACAATATAAACTAAATTTATATATCAAAACACTTCAATTTATAGCAATCACAGTAATAACTTAAAAATATAGCAAGTTTCACACATAAACTCCTTCTAAAATAAACAAACAACGGCCATTTGCAA
This sequence comes from Miltochrista miniata, assembly GCA_933228765.1. NCBI lineage: Eukaryota > Metazoa > Arthropoda > Insecta > Lepidoptera > Erebidae > Miltochrista > Miltochrista miniata. The sequence goes on from OW121768.1 coordinate 24,372,616, forward strand.
ACGAATTTAGTTCTCAGTACACTCAACAACGGCGCTTTGAATCGGCACATAATAAAAGCTGTCATTTTGTATGGAATAGCCAGTCCAGCGATTATTATTACAGGTCAGTGGGTGTAAGATACTCCACAAAGACGTCCGGGGCCCAAGGTAAGTCATTCTTCTGCTAGCAGTACGCCTGCTGACCAACGGACAAGGCAACGAGAGGACTGACAGCGGTCGCTCCTAACAATGCCGATAAGCTTAAGTGAACCCAGGGTCAGGGTTACAAATCCATGTTTTAATTGAAAGAGAATAGAGTAAGATCAAGAAGAAGTCTAGTCCTTTTCCTCAAAATAGTTGGCTGCTGAAGTTGGCAATTGAACTTTTTTAGGCCACCCTCGCCTATTATAATTATGTCCTCACACTGTACTAGTACAGTCTCAAGCCTAGGCTTAGCAACTAATATGTTACTGATAGCCGGACCCAACGGCTTCATATATCTTCTGAATATTTTTTAATTAAAAAACCCAATTAATCAAATCAGCGTGTAGCAGTCCACTGACTGCTGGCCTCTCCGAAATAACGCCACTATAAACCATACGGGGCTATATACTTCTATTTTGGCCAAATTTAAATGAACGTTTAAAAAATTAATTTTCATGCAAACAGTATTAAAACATTAATACAACGAAGAAAGTTACCCGCTGCCACTTAAGCCTAAGCCTATGAATCACACCGGTCTCGACCAACTAGAGCGTACAGTTATCTCGCCCATCGATCATTTAACATCCCCCTGTGAATACGCGTCGATGTATGGAAAATCGTTGCTTAATTGTTTTGAATTGTCTTATTTTGGATAATTTTACATATACAGCGTGATGTGAAAAGTATATATCATACAATCACGCCTATATCTTCAAGATTGTTGGCAGAGGTGAATTAGACACTCACACAGTGCCAGTAGTTTTGTTAGTTCCACCAAATAGTGGATGTTGCCATCAGAAAGGACTCGGTATCTATATTAAATAGGTCCTGGACAAATTCGACAATAGCTCTGTTATCCAAACTAAGATTACGACTCGCGGGACAGAAATGTTGCACATTCACAAATACTATCTCAGGTTTTTTTACCTGAATATTATTCACAACCTTGATTGGTGTCATGAAAAATCTTCTTCCTTTTTGGATAACACCCATATCAAATCCATTTTCTTATTATGCTCTATCCTGCTCTGTCCTTAGGAGTAGTCATTTGAACAAAAAAGACGGAGAATTCTACACGAAACTGCCACGTGCTATTAAAAATGTTTATATACAAGGAGTGCCAAAAACTGATTTGGTAAAAGAAATAATGAAAATTTTCGTAAGTATGGTCTGAAATTAGACCGTACCTACTTGTAGAGCATGGGCGACTTCAAGTTATTGCAAAAGTTTGACAATAAGTGTTTGTTTTGCAAATAAATTTTGAGGTGCTTAGCGCGCTAACTTTTTCAACGTTTTCATCGGACCGTTCGGTCGCAAAGCAATAGAAAATGCTGTGCAGCATGAGAGATTGCATAAATTAATGGCATTGCAGACTTATTTTTGAAAACAATCGGCCAATTGCAAGTCAGACTCGTCCACCGAGGGTTCCGTACATTAGTACTTCCGTCCATGCGTCTATCCTTCTGTGTTTCTGCGTTAACTTAGAAGTTTGACTTTTTACAGCTACAAGGGACCATAGACATAATATATGGTATTAATTTCTACTCGATATCTTTTCACGCGTTCATGAGATAGAAATTCTTAACAGACAGACGGACGGACAAACAAAGTGATCCTATAAGGGTTCTGACTTTTCCTTTGAGGGACGGAACCTTAAAAATCAGCCTATGGCACTCCACTGGCTGGACATAGACCTCTCCCAATTCTCGCCACAATTCATGACCCTGCGCCAAAGGCATCCTGATGGACCGAGCGACGTCCTGGAAAAGATCCCCGACTGGGACATAATACAATCGACCTGCGCCTGTCCATTTCAACACTATAATAGGCTCACCATCTGACATGAAACTATAAGGTGAAATGTGGGCATATACTATGCCTCTGCCTACCCCTTCGGGGATAAAGGCGGGACTATATGTATGTAATAAGACTAGATCAATTATTTGAGAGCATTGAGAGAGAATACTCGATCGCAGATAAAAACTGTTTGAATCATAAATGGCTTTGTAGATGATCTCTACATCGCACGTGTTGTTACATTCAGGGTTGTCACCCATTCTATTATAATCTTCTTTTTTTTTTAATTATTTGTAAATTACCTGAATTTCTAATAGCACCGCGCACCGATACCCCATAACTCAAATAAATCTCCCATCTATCAATATTGCCAATTTATATTAAAATTTTCCCACCCCAAATTCCCATCTAAATACAAAATGAACTGCAACACAATAAGGCCACAAAGTTTCCCGCTGTAAACCGTCGGAATGGGTTTAATTAAGCCACGGGAATAAAAAGTCGTCGACGCGGGGACTAATATACGGCGTGTCCGACATTTTACATGCTTCTTTTTATTTTAATAAAGTGGGCCAATTGTGGGAGGAATGAGGGTAATTCGAGTTTATTGGTCCTTTGAGCTTGGGATTGGATGTTCTTTACTAAGTTGAAGTACTGTAATGATTGATATTACTTTGCTAGGATTTGTTTTTTTTAACGTGAGGGAAAATCCTTCATAGATGCCATGCCGTACTCCTACCGACTAGAGAACCTCACGTAACGGCCAACAGCCTACGGTTGGGAGCCCCGGGTAAGCCCTCGGAAGGATGTCCCAGGAGTAGGGTGTACTTTGCTAGGATTTCTTTAAACTGTAGTAAGTATAGATAATTTAGAAGTCTGGAATGATAATAAAAAATAAGGCTAAGGCCAAGACAATATTGACTCGTGGGTCTATTCAGGCACCTAGTTAAGCACATCATGTGGCCGCTGTGATAATAATACCAACGTAATGCGTCTTAAATACAAACCGCCTCTCCGATTTCCGAATAAAAAAAAATCATTGGCTGGGTATCCTACTGCTCTCACTAGCCAGGTCTACATTCCATCTTGAGCTAAGATAGGAGAGGTATGTGACAAGTTTTCAGCTCGCGTCAAATACCTTCTCCAAATTCCTATCATGTTTCAGTCTAGTTCTAGTTCTGTTCGCTAGGATCAAGTTGCTTGGCTCTTTACACCTAGCTATACTGTGGCCTAAGCCTAAGCGATTAGCGCCACCTTGCGAAGAGCAGTTGAATTACTTCGATACCAATAATGCTCCATGCTGTATGGCGCTATTAAAGTATAGTGTAACGTACTTATATGTAACTAGCGGACGTCATGCGGTTTCACCCGCGTAATTCCCGTTCCCGTGGGAATACGGGAATAAAATATGGCCTATGTTCACCGCAAAGAGTGTAGTTTCCCAACAATGAAAGAAATTTTCAAATCGGTCCAGCAGTTTTGGAGCCTATTCGCTGCAAACAAACAGTTAAATATTTTCACTTTATAATCTTAGACTCGACTTCCCCGCGGCTTCGTCCACGTAGAAGTCGTTATCGCGTAAAATTACTACCCTCTTTTTGCGTAGTCTGTTAAAAAGTAGCCTATTTTGCCATTAGCCAAATATTTGTATAGAGATAGTTTGAGTACCTGGAAAGGACTTTCAGGTACTCAAACTATCTTTATACAAAAATTTTCATCTTAATCGCTTCAGCGGTTTAGGCGTGAACAAACAGACAAACATACAGACAGAGCTACTTTTGTATTTATAATATTAGTAGGGATAGTAGCACTACAGCAACCATACTCTTTCTATGAATCTACCCTTTAGTGCGCCTTCACACTAGCGTAGGCGTTCGATGGACGTATGCGCGGCGTATACGTCGCGTATGCGTCGCGCACGCCCGGCGCTTGTTCAGCGTACTCATGTGTTCCAGTGGAGACGCCGCGCCAACGCGGCGTATACGTCGCGTCGGCGCCGCGCATGCGTCCATCGTACGCCTACGCCGGAAAAACGCTAGTGTGAAGGCGCACTTAAGTTGGTCCCTTCTAGTTTTTCCACAGTAATTTTATATTCCTCAATCTCATTCGAAACAAAGAAGGTAGGTATTTAATATTTCTTTTCCTGATCTTTTATCATTATTTCAGTGTCTCAATCGAATCAGAATATCACAGTTAGTAAAAATATATAGTAACTAGCTGATGCCCGCAGCTTCGCCCGCGTCATATTTGTTCCCGCGGGAACTTATTCCCGGGATAAAAAGTAGCCTATGTGTTCTTCCAGACTATAATGTATTCCTGCACCAAATTTCAGCCCGATCTGTTCAGCGGTTTGAGCGTGAAAGAGTAACAAACATCCACACTCACAAACTTTCGCATTTATAGTATTAGTAAGAAGTAAGAAGTAAGAAGTAAGAAGTAAGATGACTATAAGTACGTAACCTTCTCTGAATTTCATTTAGGAAGGGCGCATAAGAGCAACTTCTAAGAATGATTCTTTTCTACATAGATTAACAGAATTTTCTTACGCAGCCTAAATATCATTTATCTATAATACTCATATACATATTTTACTGCTAAGATGGAGATGGGTTTTCTCCGTTCGTAATATTCCTTCCTCGCTTTCCGGCAATTATGAAGAAAGCGCTTACATCCGATGGATGTCTACTTAAAATGCAGATAGTTATAATAATGGAACCAACAATTACAGTAGTCTGAAATATAGTTAACTAACACCCGCGGCACCGCCCGCGTGACTATTTCTCACAAATATGTCGTCGTATTTGAAAATGTGGTTTATTTCTGTACAAAAAGTAGTTTTATATCTTTGTATCGATTCTGTCCAGGGTTCTCGCGGTTCACGTCAAAATATGTGTCATTTGACTTAGCCTAGATTTTGCCTGCGACTTCGTTCGCTAGGTGATTTTAGATTTTAACTAATAACCAATCAACTTTGACCTCTTCAACGCATAGGGCTTTTATAAAAACATAGTTCAAGCTGTGATATTACTTTCGCTGGTCCGATTTTGATGAAACAAAAAGCGTTGTCTAAGTTTAATATATAGCCACAAAATCCTAACAGTAAAATTTTAATCATGCTACTGAATTTTACTCCAACCCCGAACAAATAAACAAACAAACAGACACGAAGAAAATCATCAATCAATACATATAATAAAATCGTAACGGGTCGCTGTCTGTACATGGAAGATACCTAAATAAGAAAAAATATTATGAACGCAATAGAACCCAAAACAATGATTTTTAGAATTTTTGTCTGTTTGTCTGTATGTCTGTATGTCTGTATATCTGTTTGTCTGTACGGTTGTGCACGCTAATCTCAGTAACCGCTCAACCGATTGCAATGCGGTTTTTTTATTGTGTTGAAGTTTTGCTCCAGTTAACATTTAGCGTTTGTTTTATGTAAATCGGTTTAGAAATAAAAGAGTTATAACACTTTTAAGAATCAGATATTTTGAAAATTTTAATTGTAGGGGTTTCTTTGAATGTGAGTGAACCTAAACTGGCGTGTTGGCTTAATCATAAAAGAGCTTAATGATTAAGACTATTTTTAAACTACTTTGTTTTTTTTTTGTGTTTTAAATTTGTTTAATATGTGTGTATAATAAAATGTGTTTTAAAATACTTTGTGACATTAAAGTGACATTAAAACACTTTGTGACATTTATTTGAGCGTTTCCGTGCTTCGGAAGGCACGTTAAGCCGTTGGTCCCGGTTGCCAGTAAAATGGCAGTCGTTAAGCTAAGGTGAAGGCTTTATTTCAACAGCAGGCAGTCACAACCTGCGCCTGTCCATTTAAACACGGCAATACGGCTCACCACCTATTACGTGGGACAAATTATACAAAGGTGAAATGTGGGCATATAATATGCCTCTGCCTACCCCTTCGGGGATAAAGGCGTGACCATATGTATGTATGTATGTATGTAAATATTGTAATAAAATATTGACGGAACATCCATGAATTTGGTGTTGTAAGTAATTTTTTCATTCACACTTGGCTTAGCAAGTGAAAGCTTTATTTATATTCAGAAAATCACCGGATATTGAAGAAAATATGATTTGCGGACGGCCATAGAAATGAAAGTGACAATTTAAGTACTACGACTGCACAAACAGGTACATTCATATCATTTTAGTAAAAATATTTTGGTACATAGTCACACAACGCGATCTAGACTTTAATTTTATTTTATTTTATTTACACGTGTGGAAATCCCTCATGGATGCTATGCCGGACTCTTACCGACTAAAACTACTCGTACCCTACTACTGCCTACGGTCAGGAGCCCCGGTATGCATGTCGTGTCGTTTTTGCAATGTCTTTGTGTGAACTAGTCTCACTTTTTGTTTTGAGTTCGTTACGTATGACGTGGGCCCGTCTGTACTATTACTTGGTCGAAGTGCATATAGAAATAAAACATCATCCAAACTGTGAAACAAAAATTTGTGTTTCACGCAAACGAATTTTGAAACACACAAGCTTAATGAAATTAAAATAATTAATTATCAATTACTGCCTCTGTGGCGTAGTCGGTAGAGATACCACCTGCGGCGCTGGAGGTCGTGGATTCGATTCCTGGGTTCGTCCAAATATTTGCGTGATCCGCAAATGTTTGTTTCGCAGTTTGGGTGTTTTCTATGTATAATATGCATGTATTTAGAAATATATAAGTATGTCTATCAGTCGTCTAGATCCCATAACACAAGCTTATATTAGCTTAATTTGGGCTAGATGATGTTGTGCGTGTATGTCTACAAATATTTATTTATTTCAAAAAAATAGAAGCAAACTACAAGCTTCCACAGATAGTTAAATATATATATGTGTAGTAGATACTCTTAAATTAAAAAGTAAATTCTGTAACATGTATGTACGTCTTTTGTTTCCTTACTTCATGGATGCTATGCCGGACTCCTACCGACTAAAAAACCTCACGTAACGCCCAACAGCCTACGGTTGGGAGCCCCGGGTAGGCCTACGGAAGGATTTCCCATGAAGTTTCGACACAATCGACACATTCGCCATCTGTCAAAATATTCTTATTACTATATTATTGTCCTAATTCTATTAATAATTTACTAAAGACTCGTGGTAATAATTCTCAATTCTATACCAATAAAGACAATACCAAAGCAGGCAGTTCACAGATGATCGCACGTTGTACCGCGTGTGGTGCCGCGTGCCTGCATACAATTTGGAGCTTAACCCGCTTTCAATGCTCTGTGCGCTCAATACACACTTTAAGAGTTTAGTTTGCACAGGTATACAGGTTCGGAGAGTGTGTTAAATGCTCAGCTTATTTTTAGTATAATATCTACCGATAGTTTAGAATTTTAAGGTATTCAAGTGATAGTTTCTGTATGATAAGAGCTGAGTGTTCCAATTCAATACAAAGATTAGGTATAAACTTTTGGATCCTTCTTATACAAACCATTAAACTAAGTTTAAAAGAATGAAAAAGCTGGTTAGAAAATACTATTTATAATTCTTTTTTTAACTTATTCTTACCCGTAGAGTCCGATCCATGAAAGCGCGTAGCGGCTTCCGATTTCTCGTAGCCCGTAGCGGATGCGTAGCTATAATTCGTAACTGCTATCAATATAGCCTAGTAAACGAATAACTTATGGATGGAAAAGTCGAAAGCAGAAACTTTGACTTAGGAACTTTGTTTGGACTAGTTAGGAGATAAACATACTAAAAGTCCTGACCGCTCCGAGGTGAGCCCGAGGGGGGGGGAGCACAAAGAAGGTCCCGTTTTTTGGTTTTTTGCTTACTTCTCGAAAACGGTGCTTCGTACGAAATTTGTTTTATACCACACAATAAAAGCCTATTAAATTCTCTACAACTTTATCTGCAACACTTTGTATCCATCTCCAATCATTGCCTAGCTATGAGCTTCTAAAGGTGGTCAATTTTCAAAGCGCGCATTGTAACAGTAATTTACCAAAATCAATGTTTATTTTTTGTTTTAACGTGAGGGAAAATCCTCATGGATGCTATGCCGATATTGTTCGAGAACTATAGTGGTCACTACAAGCCATACCAATCAATGAAATCTTCTACTTACTTAATATCTAGCTGACCATGCAGTAGTACACGCAGAGTGTGGTTTCTCGTTCGTTTCTGCATCCCACGGGAAAGTATTCCAGAGATATAAAGTAACCTATGTCTTATATTGAGCATAAAATATATTCTAAGCCATAAGAGCGTGCCGTTCTGGGACATCCTTCCGAGGGCTTGCCCGGAGCTCCCAACCATAGGCTGTTGGGCGTAACGAGAGTTTTTTTAGTCGGTAGGAGTCCTGCATAACATCCATGAAGATTTTCCCTCACGTTTAAAAAAAGCCTTAAGAGCGTGATTAAATAACAAACATTCAAACGTTTATACTCGTAATATAAGTAAGGATTATCACAAGTTATCTAAAAAACTAATAACAAAAAGTCGTTTTCCTTCTATCTTAATTTAATATACGAGAATGGATAACGAAATCGTTTAGTATTTATTGACATTCGTAATACTTGTAGAGCAATTTCACACTTGACGTAAGTGCCCCATTATATTCGACGAAAGCAATTCAATATCATAGACTGGAAAAAGGAAATTGAAGGTCCTGCGTTAGTTGTGGGGCTTCAGTGACCGCGATTTGATGAATCATATAAAAACAACTTGCCAAATTAACGCCCACACCTTATGGAAAGCCTTTCAGCACGTGCGACTTCTGACAGTGGTCCTCAAGCTGTTATGTGCCTCTTCACGCTCCGCTTGAACAACCCGGGATTGCAAGAGGAGGGAAACACGCGCGCTAGCCGTCGTTCCAAGTTTTTATGGTTTTACTGATGCGGCTAAATTAATTAATGTCCAATTATGATGGAACTACTAAAAGTCAAAACACGATTTCAAAATGATGGCTACTTATATGTACGGCGGGCAAAGGAAATAATTTTACAGGGCCGCCCAATAATATTATCTGTAATTTTATTTTTTTTAGAATATTTTCTTAAACAGCGCTGACTTAATTTCGATAAAATGCTTAATAATTATGGGACTACATTTGAACTAGGAACTCTTCTCAGTCGGTCACTCTTGTCAGAGTGGTCGTGACGACTGATGAGCAGGACTGCGATTTCCCGTCACCATCCTCTTTTGGGGCTGTTGCACATCTCCCTATGTCCCTCCACTTTTTGCGATGTTCGGCACTGCGAGAGCATTGTAATGCGGTCGACTGAGTAGCAGATATAACAAGATCCATCCAGAGGGTTTGGGAATGACCGCTTGACCTTGAGCCCTCCACACGGCCCTGTATCACTAGTCTCTCCATTTAGTCCTAGTTTCTGGAGATTTGCCTAAGAATTTCAGTATTCGCATCTGAACAATCGACGACAATCTATCCTTTATATGAAGCTCCTTGAGGATAGAATTGTTGGTGCGGAAGGCTGTCCAAGGTATTCTTAAAAGACGTTTCCAGCACATCATCTCCAGGACATCAATTTTCCGGCAATCCTGTAATCTAAGTGACCAGGCTTCGGCTCCGTACACCACCGTAAACATAGGTACAGTAAATTTGAAAAACTTTTCCGGTTATGAAGATGGTTTAAAAAAAAGTTTGCTTAGAAGCAACTGGGAATACACTAACAAAGATGATGATAACAACGGAGATGTTCATAACTGAGGTAGAAAAAATAAATCGCTCAAGTTTTCAACCCGCTGTCACTGAGGCCGCTCATATGGGCATTTGTTTGTACGAGTGTGCAAAGGAAATGAAATGAGGGAAGCTTGCCGGCCAATAGTGGGGATTGTGTGGGAACCCGACATTTAGCGAATCTACATGACAAGAGGAATATTTTTTATTTCGTTATTTATTTTGATTGGATCGTTCCCTTTTTTTTCTTTATGTTTGTTTTTTTTATCTTAACTGCAATGTCGCGGAGTTCGAATATCATTAATATAGTATTAATTCGAATCTACAGTTTGAGGTATTTTAATATTAATTTCATAATCACAACTTTAAAAAAAATTTCTGCCTTTTGACTGAATTGCTCACTATGAAACTGTTAAGGTAGCATTATTTTAAACTAGCGGACGTCACGCGGTTTCACCCGCGCAGTTGCCGTTCCCGTGAGAATACGGAAATAAAATATAGCCTATGTTCACCGCAAAGAGTGTAGCTTTCCAACAGTAAAAGAATTTTTGAATCGATCCAGTAGTTCACAAACAAAAAAAAACAAAAAACAAATCTTTCCTCTTTATAATATTAGTATAGATATAGACTACAAAGCATTATACTCTGTTAAAATTAGGTTGATAATTTTGATAGCTCTGAATAGTGCACCCCATAGTGTATAATCGTAAATGAATCTATTCGATTATCGTTCCAGTAAAATTTGAAATCGATTGTAACAAATTCGTTTTTATTATCTATATATATAAAAACAAGAACTGACTGACTGACGACGTCCGCGCGTCCATATTAATTCAGGAGCCACCTTACACCTTTTTAAATTAAATTCACGTAAGGACGCGACATGAAATGAAAAAAAAAAGCCCTCTCACGACTACGATCTCGCGCATATTTTTTCGGTACCTAATGAACTTGTTCAGTAGAATATACGCAAGCCCCAAATCGTTGTTGAGGAAGAGCCTCTTTTTAAGTGTGGAATCTAACATGGATGCTATGGAATCCTAATTACTAAGACCACAGGATGCCTTACAACTGTCTCGGAAGGATGTCCCGGGGCTCCCGGCAGACTTTGGCGACCACTTAGGCCTGCCTAGGGGGTTCAGGTGCTATCCCACGTCTGGGGAGTTATCTCGGTACTTGGGGAAGAGGAGGAGAGTTGGGTACTATCCGCCACTAAGAGGGGCAAAGAAACACGGCACCGTTTTGGCCTGCTTCAGCAAGAACGGCGAGCAGCCAACTCGCCTTTCTCAGGCCGCCGAGTCGCTGACTGCGGAACTACGGAAGGATATTTCTCCCCGCTCCCTACCCGCTGCCGAGGAAGGGCCTTAGGTGAAATGAAACGAAAAATAAATCTAAATTACTATTTTAATTCTTTCAGGGGTGCACAACCTAAATCCTCATCATCTTCATCACTACTCGAACCATCACCAAGGCAAATAATAAATTCTTGCTGTTCACAGATGTTATCAACGTGAACATCGCGCTCACTGTCCTCTTCAATAATTTTTTTCGTATGTTCTATGACTTTCCTCCAGTCCTCCGCAGTAACATTATCACACGCATTTTGTAAAAGTGTGAGCATTTTCTTGGCAGTAAATGGTGGAGAAGTATTGTGTTTGGCTGCATGACCTATAAAACATAAATAAATAATATAAATAATAACGTAAATTATCTGTTTTTACCAATTGAGGTGCTAGGATAAAGAAAAAAATACCTTTGATATTAGCGCAAATCAGTTCGATGGCATTGTAGTGGCAGTGATACGGTGGCAATCTGAGAACTGTATGGCCACGTTGCTCAGCAATCTCGTCCAAAATGAATATTGGCTTTTTTGGTCTATTTTCTTTAACTAAACAGAGCAGTCTTGTTTTAACATTGTTTCCTTTGCTTCTACTCCTTTGCTTTGGAGCCAGGATATCAATTCCAGTTTGTTATTGGCTGATGTTGGAGCTTTGTCTTTTTGCACGCAGTGGTATGGCGCGTTATCCATTATTATAATGTGTGGTTCATGTAAATTTTCTAGTAACACCAAAAACCACTATTTGAATTTCTCAAAATTCATTTCTTCGTGATACTCATTTGTTTTCGTTGATTTGAAGGCTAACAAACAATTAGGTACAAAACCAGTTGCTGATCCTGCATGTGTCATATCATAACATAAGTCGCTGTCCTTTGCCTTCGGGTACTTTTGAAACAGACAGTGCTGTGTCATCGGTCCATGCTTTCGGCACGGTGTGATTGGCATTAGGCCACGTCTCATCGAGAAAAATAACAGAGTCCCAATTTGTAATTTTTTTAGCTTTTCCTTAAAAAATCTATGCGTGCCAGCATAATATCTGTACGTTCCATAACAATCTTTCTTTTATTCTATTTTTTGAACGAAAATCCAATATTATGCATAATATGGCGCCTATAATATTTTTATTATTTAATAACGTGCTGTAACGTTGTGAAACAACGGGTGCAAATAGGGGTTCAACATTAGGGGTTTAGAAGTAAAATCTAGGTCAACATATGAAAGCGCCATCTACCGAGTTAGTGTCGCAACGACGGAAGCTATAGGCAGTGATACGGTCTTGACGATTGAGTAGTTTCGAGCGGTGCCACTAGAGGCGCTATTTCATTGATATATAAGGCATTGCGTCAATGCAGGAGGACCGCCAGATTAATATTTAAAATAGATCACGAACGTATCAGTGTAATTGGAAATTGTGAGAATCACATCAGTTTAAAAATAATCGTTTATATCATCGCAAATATCCTCGTAAATATTTGTCAAGGATAAGGAGCAAATAGCTATAAATAGAAGACCCCATCATTGGGTGAGTTAAATTAATTATTATGATTCTAGATTTTAAAATAGTGAAAATTAACGGCTGTTGGTCGACCCTGTTATGGGAGGGTAGATTACAGGGGTGTGAAAAAAAGGTCTCTGTAAACTTAATATATAGACAAACTTTGTAAGGCAGCCGACTCCTGAAAGGTTTAACAGGGACCGGCTGTCTTAGCAATGGGCGGGAAAAAGGGTTCCAGCTAACCCGTCATCTGGAACATTCCAGGGTCCACCCTACGGGCGACAAGTGTTCGTCCACCCTACGGGTTCAAGAAGTCCACCCTTCAGGTTCCACGAAGGAACATCCACCCTACGGGTTCAAGAAGTCCACCCTTCAGGTTCCACGAAGGAACATTCACCCTACGGGTCCAAGAAACCGTCTACCCTACGGGTTGGTAAAATCCACCCTTCGAGTTCTACGAGCGAACATCCGCCCTGCGGGTTGGGAATACCGTGCCGGCCGAAATTGTGGAAGACACGGCTACCTGGCGGACTGCATCGACATCCTGGAGCCACAAGATAAGTCGAACCCTGCGAAGGCCTTCGGAAACCGTACTTGCTGCCCGAAATTGCCACACCCACGACCCCCAAGTGCTCAATTCTAATAAACTACTAATTATTTACATTTTAAATTCAATCTTTTCATTTCTCTCTCTCTTCCTGAAAGCCATCAGCTTTTCAGTGGCGCCCATATCGTGGTTTCGGGTAGCGAGAAAGCGATTTCCGACGGGAGTCGGGAGGTCATAATTATAAGATATTCAACTTGTGTAAAATAGTCTTAAGAGTGCCCGTTAGCGGGGTAGTTTCCCTCCAAATTATCATAACTACCCAGGAATTTGGCTCTCCTGACCTCTGCTGCCAACTTGTTCTTTCCGGCTTATTTTGTGTGTTTCTTAGTGATTTTAGACAGATTTCGGCATAATCAAGAACAAGGCAAAATTTGAATTTTTTCTCAACATAAATTGTAATTTTTCCAAATTTTAACGGTCCCCAATTTATTTTTCACACCCTCAGATATTAATTTTATGGTGGAAAAATTTTAAGTAAATTTCAAGTAAAAGTTTTTTTGTTTTGTTCCAATTTTAAATATTACTTTATTAAAGTCTGAAGTAAAACTTCACATTTGAAACGCTTACATTAATATTAGTAAGTGATTTGTATTGCCTATATTCATCGTAAAAAGTAGTCACAGGATATCACCACCACAATTTTTATTTTTGTACGGCGTCAAACCGCCTCAATTTGTGTATTATTTTGTTGTATTTCCCATATGTGAACTTACAGCGAGACCAACAGCCGATAATCACACTTCTGGGTAACAATCCCTATTGAAATTTCACTCTGAGTAAACGGTAGAACAAAGATTTTACGAATTTCACTTCACGTAAATTTTAAAAGATTCATAATTGTTTCACTTGTCGAATTACGTCGAATTCTGTTACACTGAAATACAACTGTAAAAAAAGAAAAAACATTCCAAACGTAGATTACGCAGCGAAAACATTCTTGCCAAAAAACAATAGTTAACTATTAACTTTGATTCGGGTTCTAAATAAACAACGGCAGATGTTGCCTTCATAACGTTTACGAGTAAGTTGATTTACTAGCTCGATATTAGAAGAAAAATTTTTTTTTTCCATATAAACTGTGGGTGGAAGTGAATATAATACACTCCGGACACCAACAGTCTAATACAGAATATTTCCAGAATCGTCCAAGTACGAATCGGTTTTCAAACAATTCGAAATATTCAAGGGTTCCGTAGTGGTAAGGAACAATCTACATAAAAAAGTTAGTTACTACGATACAGATTATTTCCAGAACCATCCAAGTGCGAATCGTTTTAACACAGTTCGAAATATTCAAGGGTTCCGTAGTAGTAAATAACTATTAAAAAAAAAATAGTTGGTACGAGTCAATATACAATTAACTCTTACCACGTTCGTGAAAATAGTTACATTTCAATAAAAATAATAGCAGCGTAGAAAATTGCATTATTCGTGCAAAATTGAAAAACATTTAGTAAATTTCGTCAACCCATCATCACACACTTCACTTTCATTACTCACTGCGTCGGATTAGATTACATTAAACACACAGACAGACAGACAGACAATTAATTTCTAGAAGGGTCCAATCTATTAATTGAGTGAAGGAACCCTAAAAGGAAACACTTCCAAACTTAAGTATTTCCTAAAGCAAATACTAAGTTTTATAAAGGTTCAAATTATAATTCGGTTCAACGAACCCTAAAAAGTAGAATTTATTTTTCGTTATTCGGCGGGTGAATCGAAAAATATTCACATTCCTTAACATTCAACAATACGTACAGTTTGTCTATAAAGTCGTGAAATTAAATGAGGGCGCTGCTGAATGCATGTATGCAACCCTATATAGTACGACCAAAATGATTTTGATACGAGGAGTTCGTTCCGAGTAAAATCTTACTTAATATTATAAATGCGACAGTTTGTGAGTGTGGATGTTTATAACTCTTACACGCTCGAACGGTTAAAGGGATCTGGCTGAAATTTGGTACAGGGATACATTATAATCTGGAATAACCATGGCTACTTTTTATTCCGGGAATAAGTTCTTACGGGAAGCGGGAACGGGAACAATACAAATATTATAAATGCGAAAGCTTATGAGTGTGGATGTGAGACTCTTTCACGCTCGAACAGTTGAACTGATCTGGCTGAAATTTGGTACAGGGATACATTATAGTCTGGAATAACACATAGGCTACTTTTCATCCCGGGAATAAGTTCCTACGGGAAGCGGAAACGAGAACAAATTCGACACGGGCGAAGCTGCGGGCATCAGCTAGTGAGTTAATAAATAAAACACATTATACATTTTTAATTTTGTTTCTGTTTTATTGAATCAGATCCAGAATAAAGTTATTGAACCAGATCCAGAAGCCCCGGTCTAATAGCGTCTTACAACCCACCAGCAGGTGCCTAGCAGTCCCAATTGCTTTGCCACAATCATGTAATTACATGTTTTATCTGTAACTTTCCCCCATCTGACAAGGATTTTTTTGGCGCAGTGCTCAAATATTAAAATCGTCTATTTCTTTCTTTGCCGACCTTTTCTGTGTTTACCAGGAGTTTCAAACTTTCCTTCATTATTAAAACCTTCGTTAACTATTCGCATAACTGTACTCTCTGATTTTCCTGAAAAGAGTAAAAAAAGAAAATTAATTACATATTGGAAACAAACTATTGACATGAAGCAATTAATTCAAAATAAAAATTGGTAGAAAACCAGATTGAACTGAGTATCAAAAATGTAGGTCGTACTATAAAATAACCATGTTGTTCTAACCACTGACTTACATTATAGGTAGATTGTAAGTTTAAGATTCTAACCTAAAAATATGCAAACAATGCCTTTTTTTTGTCTCCAAATCGTAAATTCAGTAAATTTGTAACTTCAGACAGATTCAAAACAAACAATAACACGATTACATACCCACCAAAGATGCTTTTCGCTCATAAACATCCTCAAAATCCCACAACAATTGTCCAGCTTAGTACTCCGCGAAACAACACTGGAAAACTTTAAAAATCACTTCCTGCGCACCACTCCAATTTTCTTTACTCATTTCTCAAACCTTTATGCGTAGTTTGGTCTCAATTAGTTGCAGTTTAATCCAAACATTAAAGTTACGTGAGAGAGTAAACGAAATTCGACGATAGCATTGACAACTGACGTACTGATGTTTCGTGTTGCCAGTGTTGCCACACACATAACTATTTTTAGTTCCTCAAACATTCATGTCACGACTTTATAGACAAACTGTAAACAGACAACGATAAGGGCCGTCGTTCACTACAACAGAATTCGTTAGCGAATATAGCGAACATTCGTTGTTTACATAAAATTAACACTTCATATAAAAGAAGTAGCAGATAAATACACTAGATATTGGTAAATAATCATCATCACTAAAGATTCCCGGCAATAGTAATTGAAATAGTCAGTACAATGGCATTCAAATCAAATTTCACATCACTTCCAAAGGCGGAACTTGCATATGAAGTTAAGATCCGGGGAGAGGAACCTGGTTCAACGGTGGCAGCCCTCAGGCAACAAATTAAAAAATTAAAGTTAACCACGGACGAAGAGGACTTACAGGTCTCCCCTTTGGATTTGGAGGAAGACTTAGTAGGGTTGTATTCCTCGCTGGCCGTGTTGGAGAGGAACGTGGCGTCCCTTCAGGACAAGTACAAACTGTCATTATTGGCGAGCTCCAAAGCCTTATGTGCTCACATGGAGTCTAGGTTTGCTAGAATCATTCCCCCAGAGGAGTCTGATCTAAAAGAAAGATACGACGACTTTCATCTCACTTTCAAAACTACATACAAGAGATTGAAAGCCATATCCGAAAGTTATTCGCATGCATCAAACACCAGCGAATTTGATGATGCGGACGAGAGCATTGCTGCCCCTACCAATGAGGCGCAGGAGGCAGACACCCTCGCGGACATTAAAGAGAAAGCAAATAGTAACAACCGGAAAGAGAGTCACTTTTCAGGCTTTCCCGTAAAATATGAGCGATGCTCTCTTACGGAACTTTCCAAATTTAAATACGACGGTAATTCGCAGGTACACTCATTCATTGAACGGGTGGAAGACTTTAAACAAGCCAGAGAAATCGACGACAAGAGATTGTTAACAGCAGCCTCTGAATTATTCACCGGCAACGCTAGGCATTGGTACCGCAGTAATCGCGATAAATTTGCGTGTTGGCAAGATCTAACGAATGCGCTAATACAGGATTTCGGAGTCAGTAACTACGAAAACCGGCTATGGCAGGAGATTCGACAACGCACTCAAGGAAACGGGGAAGGCATAGTAGTGTACCTGGCCATTATGGATGGAATGTTTGCTCGACTAAGCAACAAGGTGTCTGAAACGGAAAAGTTACACATTATCTTAAACAATATCAGACCCGTCTACGACACCATCCTAGCAACCAATGGAAATATAGTCTCATTGGAACATTTAAAGAACATATGCAGAAAACATGAAGACATGGTGGCACGCAGAGCGTTCTTTACAGAGCCTCCAACAGCATCTGAAGGGATGGTAGCAGCGGAATTCGCATTCACAAGCAGGAAGACTGCGAACAAGACCTCTACATCTACAGGGCAAAGTTACAACAACTTTAACAGAAACGGCCGTAACTTCCCAAACAGCAGAATGGCGAACAATACCTACGGGACCAGTAACGCTTACAGCACAGGTTACAGCCGCGACAGTCGTAACTTCAGATCGCAAAACACTGTGGCGGCGACAACATCGGACGACACACGGCCATGTTCAAAGTGCGGGTCCAGATACCACTCGACTATGGCATGTCGAAATAGTAAGGAGCCATATTGTTACAAATGTGGAAGAAAAGGAGTAAGGGTTACAGAATGCACATCGTGTAATGTACAACCAGATCAAGCACACAGATACACATACCACAACAAAAACTTCACTCATAACTTCAATAAGTCAGCCACTCAAGGTCGCCGCAATAATTCGGAAAACTAAGAGGGAGATATGGAAGTCTGAATCAGCAAGACGGGGTCGCTGAGAAAGCCCTTCAAAATCAAGAAAACGAACTTACAGTTCAGAAGGAATCTTCTATACTCTCCCCATTACCTACAAATGACCCCAGGCCTTACGCCAAAATAACAATCATGTCAAACCCACAGTTAGAAGCATATGGATTGTTGGACACAGGAGCCGCAATCACAATTTTAGGTAACAACTCGCACAGAGTGTTACAAAATTTAGGATATAAGATAGAGGAAAACATAAGTACAACGGTTACAACGGCCGGCGGACACACAACCGTTGTACAAGGGAAGATAAAATTACCCATCAAATTCGAAGACAGAACTCACATAATTACGGCGTATATAGTGCCTAACATAACCACAAACCTAATTTTAGGTATAGATTTCTGGCTCAGATTTAACCTATGTCCCAAATACTTCGGACATATACCCATATTAGTGGACGATGACCCTAAATTGTCATTAATATCCGAAGAGCAAAACAAACTGTATGACTGGCGTAGTCTCACGAAACAACAACGCGTAATAGCAGAAAAAATGATATCCAGATGTGCCGAAATATCATATGAGAAAGTAGGGAATAAAAAATAAAATAAAATAAAATAAAATTTATTCCCTTTGAAATTTTTAAAAAATTATTTAGGTTTGTCAAAATTTTTGTGACTCTACCGGGGGTTCGGAAATGCTACAGACTGAGAAGAACACCCCAAGAAACTCAGTCCGGTCCCTCTTATTCATCTTAGTATCTAATACAGTTTTTTTTTAAAATGTAGAAAGGAGCAATTCGTGTCACTGCCAGGCAGTCTTGTCTTCTAGAAAGTCTTTAATGCTATAATAAGCTTTCTGGCACAATTTAAGCTTTACTAGTTTTTTAAATTTATTAACTGACAAACCTGTTATGGCTGTCGGCAATGTATTGTACATTCGAATACAATTACCCGCAAAAGAATTGCTTATTTTATTAAGCCTAAATCTAGGTACAGCCAATTTATTCTTATTTCTTAAGTTTAGGTTATGGATATCACTATTTTTAATAAATTTACTGTTATTTTTATGAGTATATAATAAGTTTTCATATATGTACTGTGAATACACAGTAAGGATGTTGATATCCTTAAACTTTTCTCTTAATGACTCCCGAAACCCCATACCATAGATAGCCCGGACAGCCCTTTTCTGCAACACAAAGATACATTCGATGTCGGCAGCGTTACCCCATAATAGTATGCCATAGGTCATGACACTGTGGAAGTAGCTAAAGTAGACAAGACGCGCTGTTCTAATGTCTGTCAGTTGTCGGATCTTTTTAACGGCATAGGCTGCAGAGCTCAGTCTGCCCGAGACTTTCTCGATATGAGGCCCCCACTGCAAGTTGGAGTCTAACTTTATGCCCAGAAAGACAGTTTCATCGACCAATTCTACTTGATCATCCCTAATCCTAATACTGGTGTTAACGAGCCTAACATTTGGCAAGGTGAATCTTATACATTTTGTTTTAGTTTCGTTTAACAATAAATTATTAGCGTTAAACCAGTGGACTACCCTAGAGAGGGCATTGTTTACTTCGTCAAGATCGCGTTGTCCACGTTCAACTTTAAATATTAAAGATGTGTCATCAGCAAACAAAACTACCTCGTGATCGTCTCTTATAAGGTGAGGGAGATCATTTATGTACACTAAAAATAGAAAAGGTCCCAGAATTGAACCCTGAGGCACCCCCATTGTTACAGCAGAACCATTTGACTGTTTACCATTTATAACTACTCTCTGTACTCTATCTCTAAGGTAAGAACTAATGAAATCCAAGGCCGTCCCCCGGATTCCATAATGATCAAGTTTTTGAATTAAAGTCTGATGCTGGACACAATCGAAGGCCTTAGATAAGTCGCAGAATACACCATAAGCATCATACGACTCCTCCCAGGCCTCATATATACACTCTAACAATTTGATGCCAGCATCCGTGGTAGACCGACCTCGCGTGAAACCGAATTGTTTAGTATGGAATAGTTTATTTGTATTAAAATGATTTTGCATTTGATTAAGCATTACCTTTTCAAAGATTTTACTAAACGTGGGTAGTACAGAAATAGGACGAAAATTGGACGGATCTGAGGTGCTACCCGATTTAAACAGAGGAGTTATTTTACTAAACTTCATTAAGTCAGGAAACACACCACTATCAACACAATTATTAAATATTATTGATAATTCAGGGGCAACCATTTCAATTAACGAATTAACTAAATGTACAGAAATTCCCCAGAGGTCAGCAGTTTTCTTAATATTTAAAGATTTAAAAGTTTTTATGACAGTGTGTATACTAATTTTACTGAATTTAAATATTTCATTACAGCAAGGAACATTTGCTTTTAACAAGGATTCTGCTATTGGGGTAGAAGAACCTAGGGCTCTGGTCAAATCTACTGGAATTCGAGAAAAAAATTGTTCAAATTCGTTAGCGACTTCGGCATCTGTTGTAATTATGTTACCATTTACTTTAAGTTTAAAATTATTATCATTCGATTTTGCTTGGCCTCTTTCTGCGTTAATTATTTTCCAAGTAGATTTAACTTTGTCTACACTATTGAGAATTTTATTACTTATATACTTTCTTTTGGCTGCTAAGCAGTCTGCTTTAAACTTTTTTGAATAAGTTTTAACATAATTTAGAAATTCATCTGTTCTATTAAGCTGTCTTTCTGAGTATAGTTCATACAGTTTTTGTCTACTTTTATGTATATCCTCAGTGGCCCATTCACTGAAGGCTGGCCTATCACCGATTGTGACTTCCTTAGACTTGAATACGGAGTTGAACTCATTGTAAAAGGAATCAAAAAATAACTTATACATTACATTTGGATCTAAGCCAGTGTCTAAAAATGGAAGTTTATTGCAAAGTCCAACTCGCATACGTTCCAAGCGGTCACTAGTTACTGGTCTACATAATATTTTACGTCTTTTAACTTTTTCTCTTGTGATCTTGAAAGATGCTATTTGCCCAGTATGATCTGATTTTATCTTATTTATAATACTCTTACTTTCTGGCAACATATCACTGTATATATTGTCCAGACAAGTAGCTGTTGTATCACAATATCTAGTAGGCTCTAAAAATAAGTTAGTGAGATTGTGTGATTTAAATAAATTTAAGATATCATTGGTCTGACGCGTATTTATAAGTATATTAACATTAAAATCACCGCACACTATTAGGTGTTTATTAGTTTTTCCAAGTTTAAATAGCACTTTATCCATTACTTCCTCAAACTCACAAAAGGGTGAGACTCCAGGTTTATATACGCATACTACTATGAATTGCTCCAATTCTACGCACGATATTTCAACTGTACACTCTACAGAGAGGGACACAACATCTTTCCGTTCCTTATATTTTAATTTCTTATTTAATAAAATCATCGAACCCCCCCGTGTTGTGTTGACCCTGCAGAACGCACTACCAACCCGGTGACTACTGAAACTGAACATGAGCTCATACTCCTTACGCATATGTTCTGTAAGACAAACAATTTCAATATTATCTGAGCTCATGAACAGCTCCAATTCAAACTCTTTGACCTGTGTTAATGTTGCAATATTATAATGCACCAGGCTGATGTAATTTACATTTTTTAATTTAGTTTTGTTCGGAGGACAGTTTCCGATAAAATTACGGTTTGCAATTAAATTTAACTCTATTAATTTACAATTTTGGCTAGAGGGTAATTCCTCTGTTGTCCCAGCAGTTAATTTAAATTACTTGGAACAGATTCCAAAGTCCTAAAACTACTCTGCTCAAATAAAGCAGTTTTGTCAGCCAAGTTTTTGGCTACAGAATAAAAATAATTAAATAGCAAACTTGCTACTTGTCTTTTATAATATTTGGGTAGACAATACCTACCCTTGTGATTATTATAGACTATAAACTTGCTATGTGACAAATTTGTGTTAAATACAGAATTAAAGTCAATTATATTAAATTTATTATTATACTGACTTATTAAATTTAAACGTAAATTCATCTTATATCTAAATGAATTTTCCGAATCTGGCACACCTTTTATAAATGGAAGTGTGAACATTACAACTTGTATGACATTTAAGTTTAAGATGTAATTCATGTATAGGGACAAATCATCATTGCTAATTTTCCCCCTGTTTGCACAGAAAATTATTATTTTACTGTTAGCTTCAAATTTATATTCTAATATCTTTTGCATAATACCACTTAATGAAGCACCCGGATAGCAATTATTAATAACCGAGTAATAACTTGAATTTGAGTTTTGTTTTAAAAATGAACTTAGATTGGTACCAATATCATCACTAAATACAATTAATTTAGTACAACTATTACTATTATTTACACTGTCACACAATATATCCACTGATGTACTGGGCGAGCATGTGATAATGGGAGCTAGGGGCTCAGCGGTAACCGGTTCGCCCTGGGCCTCCACCGGCTCAATTGCTTTAGGGCAGTTAATATTGCATAAGTGGTCATTTAGGAAACAATTAAGGCGCTCAGTGTTATCATTTGATGTTTTGAGTACCTTGTCTATTGATATAGAACATTTAGTAAAGTCCTTAAGGGACCATTCATATTTTTTAGTCATATATTGTAGCTCAAATTGCAAACTTTGTATTTTTGACTCTAATTTTTGTGTGTCAGTGCAATATTTTAAATGGCTTTGTTCTAGTTCTAACATTGACAATTTAGCTTGTTCTCTAAATTTTAAACAAGAACCTATATTTTTACACTTCTTGATTAACATTTTATGGAATTTTAATTGCTTTTTTGATTTTTGTATGAACTTTTTAATTTTTAGATATTTTTTTAGTTTATTTCTGCTGCAAAACAAAACCGACTTGTCCTGTTGATATGGACTGTCACCTGTAAGATCTATAGTAGTCAAGTCCAGGTTTTGAGAATTTGCAGAAGGAATAAACTGCGGGATACCACTCATTAACTCACTAAAAAGATTATCGGTTTGTTGGGCAGTAACTTTCTCAGCAGCTTCTTCCAGGTGTGAGATCTGTCCCTGGGCATCCCTTAGCTCCTGTTCCAGAAAGGTAGTCCTCCTCAAGGTTTTCTCATACTCGTCACTGCACTCTTGGAACCTATCTACAATTGACTGAAGGTGGTCCCGCTCCGCAACAATGTCATCATAACTAACATGAAGTCTTGATAATTCGCATTTTAATTTTTTTGTGTCATTCAGAGCGTTTATCAATAGATTTTCATTTTCCTCTCTTTCCTTTTCCAACTGTACACAGAGCTCCGTTTTAGATTTAAGCTCCAGCAACACCAACTGAAGTTTGGGCTCTTCCTGCTGGCGGCCGAGAGCTCTGCGACTACGGGTATTCATATTATTAATAAGTAAGTGCAATTAAACGCGAATTAAATGATAGAGCTCCTTGTACAGTTTATGGTAAGAAGTAACAAGGTTATGTACCGGCAATAAATTATACTTAATATTGTTATGTACTTACGCAAATACACCAACCGTCGTCAACGTCGAGTAAACGCTTATACAAGTATAATAATTCTACTCACGAGAAACAGTCGATTTATTATGTATTTACGTGAAAAAGAAAAGATTTAACATTCGAAAAAAACGGGTACCTGACTCGTCACTTCTCACACCAAAATACACGGACAGAACACTTTTATTATATTAATCTGACTATTTTAGGACACTATTAATGCGATGATAATGGTTTTAATTGGTTTAAAATTGTTTAAATACTAAATAACTAATTAATTTTAAAAATATTTTCAGAGAGCTAAAATTTCTGACAGTTCGATAGTGTTGCCAGACTCGGAGTACCCACTAGGAGTGCCCGGGCTAGGCAGAACACATCTAATAGAACACACCATCGATACGGGAGACAGCAAGCCAATCAAACAACGAACCTATAGAATGTCCCCTGAAAAAACGCGAATAGTATCAGAACAAGTAGACGAGATGCTAAAGGCTGACGTCATCGAGCCTAGTCAGAGCCCTTGGTCAAGCCCCGTACTAATCGTCAATAAAAAAGACGGCAAGCCCCGTTTCTGCCTAGACAGTCGCAAGCTCAATGCAGTCACAAAAAAGGACGCATACAGCCTGCCATACATATCAGAGATATTAGACAACTTGAGAGAAGTGAAGTATCTAACAACACTGGATCTCTCCAAAGCTTCCTGGCAAATTCCTTTAGCAACAAAAGACCGGGAAAAAACAGCCTTCTTCATCCCAGGACGAGGAGCATACCATTACAAGGTTTTACCATTTGGACTAAGCAACTCAAGCAGCTCACAACAAAGACTAATGGACAATCTATTTGGGCCACAGTTTCAAAACAAGGTGTTCTGCTACATAGATGACATAGTGATAGCGTCATCTACATTCGAGGAACATGTGTCACTCATTTCAAGAGTTCAACAAATATTAAAAAGGGCAAATCTAACCATCAATCTAGAAAAATCTAATTTCTTCAAGGACAGGCTAAAGTTCCTGGGGTACATTGTGGATGGTCTGGGTCTCAGAACAGATCCGGAGAAAGTCAACTCAATCCTGAAATTCCCGGTACCAACAACAAAGAAGGACGTTAAGAGGTTCTTAGGCACTGCGTCATGGTACAGACGGTTTATACCCAACTTCAGTACGATTGCTGCACCTCTTAACAAACTCACTACAACAAAGAAAGGAGCCCCGGCTTTTCATTGGAACACAGAGGCGGAAAGGGCGTTCATGGAATTAAAAGCACACTTAATAAAAAGCCCGGTACTCAAATGTCCAAAATACGACGAACCATTTCAGGTACATACAGACGCAAGCAACTTTGGCATTGGTGCCATGTTAACACAACTACACGAGGGAGTAGAACACCCAATAGCATACATGAGTCGGTCACTGAGCGGTCCGGAAAAGAATTATAGTGTAACAGAACGAGAATGCTTGGCGGTGATAGCCGCATTAGAACATTGGAGATGCTACCTAGACAATGGTCACAAATTCACGGTGTATACTGACCATTCGGCACTAAAATGGTTTATATCATTGAACAATCCAACCGGCCGGTTAGCTCGTTGGGGCATACGGCTTAGCTGCTTCAACTTCGAGTTAAAGCACAGGAAGGGCAAAGACAACATAATACCAGACGCATTGTCACGAGCTGTACCAGTTTCTACCATATCCACGAAACAATGCAAAGTCACCGACAGCAAGGACGAATGGTTCATGAAAATAAGCAACGGCGTGACTAGCTTACCGCAGGCATACCCCAACTTCAAAATAGAGAACGACGTACTATACAGACGAACTGACATAAAGGACTTTGTAAACAATGAGTTCGAGTGGAAAACGGTAGTACCACCCGAAGCGAGAAACGCAGTATTTCGAGAAAACCATGACTCACCTACAGCCGGACACTTCGGTATTTTTAAAACATACCATAGAATAAAGTTACGGTATTACTGGCCGGGGTTATATAAGGACACGGTAAGCTATGTGTCATCTTGTGAAAAGTGCAAAGCACACAAACATGACACTCAAGCATCCATCGGTAAAATGGGCCGTCCCAAACAATGCTCTCGCCCGTTTCAGACAATTTCGACTGATCTAGTAGGACCCTTACCGGTCTCTAAAAAACAACACGTATACATTCTCGTCGTCACGTGTTGTTTCTCTAAATATTGTTTAATTTTCCCACTACGCAGAGCTACCGCAGAACCAATAGCCAAAATACTAGAGGACATTGTTTTCATGGTGCATGGCATACCACAAACAGTATTAATGGATAACGGTGTCCAATTCATAAGCAAAGAGTTGAACACATTATTTACAAAATATAAAATTCCCAACATCAACTTCACACCTAAATACACACCCCAAGTAAATACCGTAGAACGGTACAACAAAACTATAATGACAGCCATATCAATTTTTACCAATAATGACCATCGATCATGGGACATACATATCCCAAAAATCCAATTTGCGATCAACAACTCGATCAACGCGTCCACCGGTTACACACCAGCATATTTGGTTCATGGTAGGGAATTGGTAACATGCGGGTCACATTACTTACAAAATGATGACCCAAGTGAACTTAACCTATTGCCTAGAAACATATACGCGGAGAACCTAGGATATCTCGCAGAGGTGTTCAACACAGTACAAGAGAACCTCTGGCGTAGCCATCTAAAGTACGCACACCATTACAACACGAGACACCGACACGCACAATTCGAAATAGGCGACATAGTGTGGAAAAAATGCTATTTCCAAAGTGATAAAGACGCATATTTTTCTAAAAAACTGGCCCCCAAATTTATCAAATGTAGGGTAAAGGAAAAGTTATCAAATTTGGTCTATATCCTGGAAGATATGACAGGAACAAACCTAGGAAGTTGGCACGTCAAAGACATAAAACAACATTCGGTATCGTCCATTGCATCGGTGAGACGAATAACATAAACATTCCTCAACTATGCGTGTACGAATGCAGATAACGGTAAAGGCCGTAACACACTGCGCGAAGACGCGTTTGATAATAGTTTGTATAGTACATCAGTACAGTTACACAATGTTGTTTTTGATAATTATTTTTTGGAAAATATAAGGGGGTTAGCACACAGTAACATAATATTAATACTTAGGTGGCTCATATAGGTACCACAATTCGGGTCATGTTACACGCATACACATTATCATACGGAAGTTTCACAATTACACTTACATAATAATTAGGTAGTAGATGGTCATCACATATTCATCACAACTATCTTCACACACAATTCCAAACACTTCATAAGCAGTTTTTTTTTTTTTATTTGTTTGTTTACATAGTGACACTTGAACTTCATGTTGTGTGACTCCCAAAGGCGGAAGTAGGAGTCAAACTGGTTACAGGCGAATCACTTTCATAGATTATAGAAAGTGACTCAAAGGTCTTAAGTTTTGGTTCCCGACCAAAGCTGACGGGTTATTATATAGCATGGAATGTAGTGTGACACTGGCCTTAGATGCAACGATAAATAACACGTTTACATCAACACGATTACGTCAGCAGCTTACGCGCAAACAAAACAAAACTTGCACAAGGGAGATTTCATACGTACATACATGCATATTATTTATTTAAGCACGCACATACATTTTACACTGCCATGGTGGCATACAAGGGTACCATATTTTTTTGGAGATTTGGCATAATGGCCAGAGAGCGTTTATCTTCGTTATTTATTAGGGTTGACATAATAGTCATAGTCAACATTCTTCTACTAAAGTTGCGAATAAGCACTTAGTTTTGTTATTGCTACTAAGATTGCAAATAAGCACTTAGTTTTTTTTATGTTATTTTGTTAAAGGGCTAAATAGCCTAGCAATTAGATAGGGACACTACACATTACACACGACTTTCAAGTAACTACACATGACAAAGTGACAAACACATGCCGTATTCGTCATGGGGACATAGGGGTTAATTAGCATCACGGAGGATTCTGCAAGTAAATTATTTTCTATCACTTTTCTGTTTCTTGGTTTAGTTGGGAGTTTTCTGTTAGTTGGAAGCATGAGTCTATCCCTAACAGAGTTCGTCGTTTACTGTTAGTTGGCAGCATGGTCTTGCCCTAACAGAATTATGTTGTAGGTTACTGTTACGAGGAAGCATGAAGCTTACCCGAACAGATTTATGGTGTATGTTTAGTACTGTTACGAGGAAGCATGAGTCTTACCCGAACAGATATATGGTACTGTTATTTGGCAGCATTTGTCTTGCCCTAACAGTATTAGGTGTAAGTCACCTTTATGTTATGTTCATTTTCGTCATATGAGTACTCCTACCACTCGGAAGCTAGAGGCTTGCCCTGGGGGATAGTCCATCCTATGAGTCGGAAGGTTACACTAGCCCTAGTAGGATGTTCTTCTCTGGGACGGTTGTATAAATCCCAGCCTTCAGTAAAAAGCCTTATTATACACACCCCACTTTCCGGCGGTGCGTATTACCTGAACCTTCAACCCAAAGCCTCAAATACGTCTTTTCTCTTTCTGTCCCATAAGATCCTTCAGAATCACCTAAATACATCCTGCGAGTTGGCTTCATTAAGGTTAAGGCCGACTCTTCGCTACACCCAGCATCACCTCATTCACACAACACACTAACATACACACACACATAGACGTGTAGTAGGTATTATGTTAGGGGCGTTCGAGGACGAACGCAGCATTTGACGTGTTAGGGTACGTCAAACGCTCACCGGGGAGGGGGAGTATGTAACGTTGTGAAACAACGGGTGCAAATAGGGGTTCAACATTAGGGGTTTAGAAGTAAAATCTAGGTCAACATATGAAAGCGCCATCTACCAAGTTAGTGTCGCAACGACGGAAGCTATAGGCAGTGATACGGTCTTGACGATTGAGTAGTTTCGAGCGGTGCCACTAGAGGCGCTATTTCATTGATATATAAGGCATTGCGTCAATGCAGGAGGACCGCCAGATTAATATTTAAAATAGATCACGAACGTATCAGTGTAATTGGAAATTGTGAGAATCACATCAGTTTAAAAATAATCGTTTATATCATCGCAAATATCCTCGTAAATATTTGTCAAGGATAAGGAGCAAATAGCTATAAATAGAAGACCCCATCATTGGGTGAGTTAAATTAATTATTATGATTCTAGATTTTAAAATAGTGAAAATTAACGGCTGTTGGTCGACCCTGTTATGGGAGGGTAGATTACAGGGGTGTGAAAAAAAGGTCTCTGTAAACTTAATATATAGACAAACTTTGTAAGGCAGCCGACTCCTGAAAGGTTTAACAGGGACCGGCTGTCTTAGCAATGGGCGGGAAAAAGGGTTCCAGCTAACCCGTCATCTGGAACATTCCAGGGTCCACCCTACGGGCGACAAGTGTTCGTCCACCCTACGGGTTCAAGAAGTCCACCCTTCAGGTTCCACGAAGGAACATCCACCCTACGGGTTCAAGAAGTCCACCCTTCAGGTTCCACGAAGGAACATTCACCCTACGGGTCCAAGAAACCGTCTACCCTACGGGTTGGTAAAATCCACCCTTCGAGTTCTACGAGCGAACATCCGCCCTGCGGGTTGGGAATACCGTGCCGGCCGAAATTGTGGAAGACACGGCTACCTGGCGGACTGCATCGACATCCTGGAGCCACAAGATAAGTCGAACCCTGCGAAGGCCTTCGGAAACCGTACTTGCTGCCCGAAATTGCCACACCCACGACCCCCAAGTGCTCAATTCTAATAAACTACTAATTATTTACATTTTAAATTCAATCTTTTCATTTCTCTCTCTCTTCCTGAAAGCCATCAGCTTTTCAGTGCTTAATATTTAGGTTAATATTACAAAACATGCTTAATATTACAAAAAAAAACTAGTAGATTCCCACGTAATCATTTTACTTTCATTTAAAATAATATAGTTTAATTCGATTTATTCGATTCATTTGTCTATGGTCAATTGTGCGGTATTCTTGGAAGACGCTTCACTACGATAAGTGGGCGGTACTCGTCTATGTGCTACGGTAATTTTTTGAGGTATTCTTGACATAAACAAATACGGTACTTCATAGGCGTGAGCTATCAAAATTATCATCCTAGTTTTAACAGTTTTTTTATTTTTTTATTTTTATAGTGACTTTTTTATACATAAATATAGAGGTACTTAGGGTACAATTTTAGAGTTAGTGAATATGTGGCTAAGGCTAGATTCGATTCGACCAAACTCGAAGTGTGTCTTACTACGAGTGTAACTGGGTATTCCGGAAATAATCTTACACCTTGAATTTATGATTGGGATTTGTTCGTTTACGTTTTCCAAATTAAAGTAAATTAAACTTGGTATTGCTATTTTATGGTTTAAAAATAATGAAGAAGGAATAAAAACTCCGACAAAAATCTAATGTGGTACGGTTTCTTACCCCTTGACTTGAAATGCCATAAC
This sequence comes from Miltochrista miniata, assembly GCA_933228765.1. Lineage (NCBI taxonomy): Eukaryota > Metazoa > Arthropoda > Insecta > Lepidoptera > Erebidae > Miltochrista > Miltochrista miniata. The sequence continues at coordinate 24,402,693 of OW121768.1, forward strand.
AATGTCCGTATCCATATAAGTCCATAAAGTAGACAATTATTCCCTACTCAGCTCCATCTTGCCTATTGGAATTCAAACCTAAGACCTAAGCACGATAGTCGGGTACTCATACCACTGTGCCACCGAGACAGTCAATAAAAAAATTAAATATATAGGCACCAATAATTATAAAATACTAGCTGACCCGCGCAACTTCGTTTGCGTGATAAATGAAAAACCGCTAAACCGATTTTGTGCAAACTTCACATAAACCATCTACTTAATTGTCCGAACAAAGACTAAACATTTAGTTTGGAAAGGTGAGCCCGTTCTTGAGTTATAAAATTACAACGAAAAGTGGCATTGATTTTTATATATATAGATTCACAAAGTTCCATTACACCATTTAACTAGTGGGAGAACACAAAAGGCTAATTTGAATATAGCTACTCCTTATTCAGCGCACTGGGACAACGCTAATCCAGGGTGAGTCCTCAATACCAGCGATTATTTAAGTGGTAGCGATCTTTTGACAGCACGATTGTTCCAATAGTTATTTATAGCCAGGGCTATAATATATGAACAGCGTAATTTTTGTGTTTTAAAGGTTGCTAACACAAGAATTTGTACATTTTATTAAAGACGCTTTACTCTGGATTTTCTTTAAGTTTTTTATTCATACAAAAATAAAACCATGAATGAAAATGAATTTGAAATTGAAACTATGATTAACTAGATGGCGTTTCTGTTCCCATTGTCGCATGCTAAGGTAAATTACCCGGGGGTATAAAAGTATACTTTTTGTTATTTCAGACTATCATCCATTCCTTATCCAAATTGCAGCCAGATTCGTTTACCCGTTATACCATAAAAGAATAGTAAATATTCAAACATCTTCACACACTTTCGCATTTATACTTACTTCGCTAAGTTTGTCGCTTGCAATGAAGCCACGCCCCTAGGTCTTGAGGTATTAGCCGTACTTAGACTAGACAATTTAAATTTAAGTAAGTTAATTAGCTTTTGCTCCCTAAGTGTGGTGTTATGCGGCTAAGTGTAACTTACCGACTTACATTACCTATCTAAAGATACCTACTCCTAATCTATACACGGAAAACAAAATTAAAGTGTATACTTCGACTTTCATCAAATCAACAGCTATTTAACAAAGCTGCCTATAAGGCCTTCAACTTGCCATTTTACTAGCAACCGAGGCCAACGGCTTAAGGGGCGGTTATAGCGCACAAGTAGGCATTTGGCGCTCCCCTCGCCCCGGGTGCAAGACACACCGCGCGCCGGCAGCGGCAGTCAACTCTCATGCCACAGTATACAGTATAGTAGGAAGACAACACAGCATGCTAACTTTGTTTGACGTAGTAAATGCATCTAACTTTATTAAGTGTAGTGATTTATTAGTTTCGTAAATAAAAATAAAAGAGTTAATCGTAAATAAAATATGTATATTATACTGTTATTTTTAAGCTAAAGAGTTTGTTTGTTTGTTTAGTTGTTCTAACTCTAGAGTCTAAGAGACTGCTAGTTGAATTTCAAGAGTTTCTTAACAGAATGTCCATTTTTGAAAAATACCAAAATATATAACATCACGCTAAGGCGAATAAGAGCTTGGCAGCTACGAAACAGTTTTCGACACTTAGAATATTTCATTTCTTTTGAGAGTTTCCGTTGCGTACGTTTGCTACAGTTGCGTAAAAAATGTAAATTACATAATAGCTGGTCATAAAAATTTCTAAAGTTTTGTAAAGTTGGTATGCTAAGTATGAATCACGGGATCATTGTGCAATCCAAAATGGCCGCCGCGGTGTAATCACTAAATTTCATGATGGGTGTCGTTTAAAGGGTTTTTTGGTATGCTGAGTACGAATCACGTACTAATTTTGCAATCCAATATGGACGCCGCGCCGTAATCACAAAATGTCATGATGGGTATCGTTTAAGGGGTTTCTTGGTATGCTGAGTACGAATCACGTGATAATTTTGCAATCCAATAAGGGGCCGCGCCGTAATCATAAAATTTCATTATGGGTATCGTTTAAAGGGTTTTTTGGTATGCTGAGTACGAATTCCGTACTAATTTTGCAATCCAATATGGCCACCGCGCCGTAATCACACAATTTCATGATGGGTATAGTTTAAGGGAATTCTTGGTATGCTAAGTATGAATCACATGATAATTTTGCAATCCAATATGGCCACCGCGGTGTGATCACAAAATTTCATGATGGGTATCGTTTAAGGGGTTTTTTGGTATGCTGAGTACGAATCACATGATAATTTTGCAATCCAATATGGGCGCCGCGCCGTAATCACAAAATTTTATGATGGGTATCGTTTAAAGGGTTTCTTGGTATGCTGAGTACGAATCACGTGATAATTTCGCAATCCAAAATGGCCGCCTCGGTGTAATCACAAAATTTCATGATGGGTATCGTTTAAAGGGTTTTTGGTATGCTGAGTACGAATCTTGTGATAATTTTGCAATGCAATGTGGCCGCCGCGCCGTAATCGCAAAATTCCATGATGGTTATCGTTTAAGGGGTTTTTTTGGTATGCTGAGGACGAATCACATGATAATTTTGCAATCCAAAATGGCCACCGCACCGTAATCACATAATTTCGTAATGAATATCGTTTAATGGGTTTTTTCGAATGCTGAGTACGAATAACATGATCATTTTGGAATTCAATTTGGTCGCCTAAGCTATTTAGGCCTACTTGCGCGGCGAGTCGAGTTAAATATATAAATATAGAGTTAGTAAGCTCTGAGTTAAATAAATAACTTCTTAACTCTGACCACGTCTTGCACAGTTGCAAATTGGCACGCGGTTAACTAATTCACAGTAAACCGAACAAGTTTTTTTAGTCTGTCGTTCCATGCAATCCAACCACACACAACGAAGAATGGAACGAAGAATGGAACATGTGTCTCTATCTCTTTTACACTACAGTCTGCTACGTATGATTTACGATACTACCATACTTACGATACTACCATTTACGATACCAATCATAAAATTTTGTGATTACGGCGCGGCGGGCATATTGGATTGCGAAATTATCACGTGATTCGTACTCAGCATACCAAAAACCCCCTTAAACGATACCCATCATGAAATTTTGTGATTATGGCGCGGTGGCCTTTTTGGATTGCAAAATTAGTACGTGATTCGTATTCAGCATACCATAAAACCCTATAAACGATACCCATCATGAAATTTTGTGATTACAGCGCGGCGGGCATATTGGATTGCAAAATTATCACGTGATTCGTACTCAGCATACCAAAAAAAACCCTTAGACGATACACATCATAAAATTTTGTGATTATGGCACGGCGGCCATATTGGATTGCAAAATTATCACGTGATTCGTACTCAGCATACCAAAAAACCCCTTAAACGATACCCATCATAAAATTTTGTGATTACGGCGCGGCGGCCATCTTGTATTGCAAAATTAGTACGCGATTCGTACTCAGCATACCAAAAAACCCCTTAAACGATACCCATCATGAAATTTTGTGATTACGGCGCGGCGGCTATATTCGATTGCAAAATTATCACGTGATTCGTACTCAGCATACGAACAAACCCCTTAAACGATACCCATCATAAAATTTTGTGATTATGGCACGGCGGCCATAGGTATTGGATTGCAAAATTATCACGTGATTCGTACTCAGCATACCAAAAAACCCCTTAAACGATACCCATAATTAAATTTTGTGATTACGGCGCGGCGGCCATCTTGTATTGCAAAATTAGTACGCGATTCGTACTCAGCATACCAAAAAACCCCTTAAACGATACCCATCATGAAATTTTGTGATTATGGCGCGACGGCTATATTCGATTGGAAAATTATCACGTGATTCGTACTCAGCATACCAAAAAACCCCTTAAACGATACCCATCATAAAATTTTGTGATTACTGCCCGGCGGCCATCTTGTATTGCAAAATTAGTACGCGATTCGTACTCAGCATACCAAAAAACCCCTTAAACGATACCCATCATGAAATTTTGTGATTACGGCGCGGCGGCCATATTGGATTGCAAAATTATCATGTACTTCGTACTCAGCATACCAAAAAACCCCTTAAATGATACCCATCATGAAATTTTGTGATTACGGCGTGGCCGCCATGTTGGATTGCGAAATTATCATGTAATTCGTAGACATTTTAATGCATTAGGTAGCTGGTTACCATGTCGTGAAAACACTTAAAAAGTAAAAGATCACCACATTTTTACCATGAGTCGCGTATGTATTTGTAACGGTTAATCTAATTACATTTTGCCCATTACTGATATTTTTATACTGTGGCGCGATTTCAACGTAATTTGGCATAATAATTACGAAATAGTCGCGAAAAAAACTGACACAGGTCCTGCCTCCACAAGCGCCAGGGCGAGACTGATCGGCCGTCAGCGGCGTAATTCTATTGCGTTTGGTAGATATTCGTACATGATAACTATGTAAATGGCTATTTCTACTCGTTGCTTAAATTTGACAGTCACACTCTTATATTTTCTAAACCGTATGAGTTAGAAGGAAATGATTTAAAATGGTGGATAAAACAGCTATTAAGCTATAAAATACATGAAATTTGTTGCAATAGAAGTAAATATTCATACCAAAAATCAACACGAAAGGTCAAAATCGGGGTCATTTTTCGCATTCTCCTCGTGTCACACTTCCCGATTCAGTTAAACATTAGGTTACTGCTTCACCAAATTTCCATAGATTTTCAAGTTACATACACTAAATTCACCGTAATAACATACACTACACACACAGTATTACAAAAAAAATCTTCTAACTATTATTTAGAACTTAAAACACAATATACGTCGGTCACACGAAAGTAGGTACTTTAGATTTGCGTAGTAAACTGTTGACTGTTGATCAAAACGACCGCCCCAATAACAAAACTCAACTAAACTGAACGTTATTGGTGGACCGGCATCGCAGGAAAGCGACGTACTTCTTCTGGCTCCATGAGAAAAAAAAATATCGGCAAGTTTCTACATTTGACACTTAATTCGAGTACTTTTCGTGGGTGACTTTTTGTACATTGTATGATAGCTATTAAAGTCAGAGTCAATTTATCGAAACCGCAAATAAATTGAGATATTTATGTAGTATTTGATTTAAACCGTAACGGCCAAACTTTGTCGGAATTTGAAAAAAAGATATATTTTCGTTACCTTCGTGTCACATCCTTCGTGGCGTTTTACCCACGAAGGTGAGTTTACGCCACGAAAGTGATCTTTGACTAGTTTAAGTAAGAGTGGTACTCGTTTAGATTCGTATTGTAGTATGTAGCGGAATGATAGCAGAACAAATGACTAGGTTTCTACAATCATGGCAAATGACAGAGCAATACCTTTAACATTCCGTGTGATGCCCTTTTATAGGAGTAGAAATCCCACTGGACGTTATGCCAGATCCAAACCAAAGTCCATACCGTCTAAAACTCACACCGTACCTACTTACCCGTCTAGTGCTAGGCGCCGCCCCGGGTAACTCCTTAGAAAGATGTATCAGGGTACCTGACAGGCTTAGGCTATCACCCTACGGGTTTGGGTGTTATCTTGCGTCTTTTGGGTTAGTTCAGGTGCAATTCCGCTTCTTGAGCCGTGCAGCATGCTAAGACTTAATCGCGACTTTCACGTTGAAAAGCTGAGGGCTTTCAGGAAGAAAAAAGAGAGAATAAATAAGAAGTTGAGATTAAATTTTAAAATGATAGTTTATTGCAAATTAGATATAACTCGGGGTCGTGGGTATTTTCAGGCAGAAAGTGCGGTTTCCGAAGGCCTTCACAGGGTTCCGACTTATCTTAGTTTTTGCCTTCCTTGAGAATGCTGCAGTTGTTGATGTAGCCGTGCCGTCCACAACTTCGGCTGGCACGGTGTTTTCAACCCGGAGAGTAAGATATCTCCTGTAGCCCGTAGGGTAAAAGGTTCTCGTCGAACTCGAAGGGTGGATCTCTGGATCCCGTAGGCTGGACGTTCCTGCTTGGAACCCGCAGGGTGGATCTTGACAACCCGTATGGTGGACCCTGGAATGTTCCAGATGACGGGTTAGCTGGAACCCTTTTTCCCGCCCATTGCTAAGACAGCCGGTCCCTGTTAAACCTGTCAGGAGTCGGCTGCCTTACAATGTTTGGTTATATACTAAGTTTACAGAGACCTTTTTTTTTCACACCCCTGTAATCTACCCTCCCATAACAGGGTTGACCAACAGCCGTTAATTTTCACTGTTTTAAAAATCTAGATTCATTATAATTAATTTGACTCACCCAATGATGGGGTTATTGACGCTCGCAGCTAAATCGCTGATCACTTTGGGAGCACCTGGCTCCTAACAATATTTCTTCACTTTGAAATTATACTCTGATGCACCTACGCACAGTGTCTTATATTTAGATTATTTGAGTAATGGGGGCCTCGAAATTCGCGCGCGGTTGTTTTTATATTTTTGTACAGCGCCTCTAGCGGCACCACTCGAAACTACTAAACGTCAAGACCGCTTTTTAAATACGAATGAGGCTTCCGCCGTTGCGACAATAACTCGGTAGATGGCGCTTTCATTTATTAATCTACGTTTTCATTTTAAAACCCCTCATGTTGAACCCCTAATTGCACCCGTTGTTCCACAACGTTACATACTCCCCCTCCCCGGTGAGCGTTTGACGTACCCTAACGCGTCAAATGCTGCGTTCGTCCTCGAACGCCCCTAACATAATACCTAATACTCGTCTATGTGTGTGTGTATGTTAGTGTGTTGTGTGAATGAGATGATGCTGGGTGTAGCGAAGAGTCGGCCTTAACTTTAATGAAACCAACTCGCAGGATGTATTAAGGTGATTCTGAAGGATCTTATAGGACAGAAAGAGAAAAGACGTATTTGAGGCTTTGGGTTGAAGGTTCAGGTAATACGCACCGCCTGAAAGTGGGGTGTGTATAATAAGGCTTTTTGCTGAAGGCTGGGATTTATACAACCGTCCCAGAGAAGAACATCCTACTAGGGCTAGTGTAACACTTCCGACTCATAGGATGGACTATCCCCCAGGGCAAGCCTCTAGCTTCCGAGTGGTAGGATTAGCCATATGACGAAAATAAACATAACGGTGATCTACACCTACGACTGTTAGGGCAAGACAAATGCTGCCAAATAACAGTACCATAATTCTGTTCGGGTAAGCCTCATGCTTCCTCGTAACAGTAACAAACCTACACCATAATTCTGTTAGGGCAAGACCATGCTGCCAACTAACAGTAAACGACGAACTCTGTTAGGGATAGACTCATGCTTCCAACTAACAGAAAACTCCCAACCAAACCAAGAAACAGAAAAGTGATAGAAAATAATTTACTTGCAGAATCCTTCGTGTTGCTAATTAACCCTTATGTCCCCATGACGAACACGGCATGTGTTTGTCACGTTGTTCTGTGTACTTATTTGAAAGTCGTGTGTAGTGTGTAGTGTGTAGTGTCCCTAACTAATTACTAGGCTATTTAGCCCTTTAACCAAATAAAATAAAAAACCAAGTGCATATTCGCAATCTTAGTATCAATAACAAAAGACAAATGCTTATTCTCAACTTTAGTAGAAGAATGTTGACTATGACTATTATGTCAACCTTCATAAATGACGAAGATCATTGATCTTTGGCCATTCTGCCACATATCTAAACAAAATATGGTGCCCTTGTTTGCCACCATGTCAGTGTAAAATGTATTTAAATAAATAATGTGTATGTATGTACGTATGAAATCTCCCCTGTGCAAGTTTTATTTTGTTTGCGCGTAAGCTGCTGACGTAATCGTGTTGATGCAAACGTGTTATTCATCGTTGCGTCTAAGGCCAGTGTCACACTACATCCCATGCCATATAACCACCCGTCAGCTTTGGTCGGGAACAAAACTTAGGACATTTGAGTCACTCTCTCTAATCTACGAAAGTGACTCGCCTGTAGCTAGTTTGCCCCCTACTTCCGCCTTTGGGGGTCACACACCATGAAATGCAAGTGTCACTGTGTAAACAAACAAAAAAAAAACTTATTAAGTGTTTGGAATTGTGTGTGAAGATAAGTGTGATGAATATGTAATGACTATATCTTACTTAATTATTATGTAAGTGTAAATGTGAAACTTCCGTATGATCATATGTATGCGTGTAACCTGACACGAGATGTGGTACCTATATGTGCCACCTATGTACTAAAATTATATGACGGTGTACTAACACCCTTATATTTTTCCAAAAAAATAATTATCAAAACCTATTGTGTAACTGTACTGATGTACTATATAAACTGTTAGTGAATGCATTTTAATGCAGTGTGTTACGGCCTTTACCGTTATCTGCATTCGTACACACATCGTTGAGGAATGTTTATGTTATTCGTCTCACCGATGCAATGGACGATACCGAATGTTGTTTTATGTCTTTGACGTGCCAACTTCCTAGGTTTGTTCCTGTCATATCTTCCAGGATATAGACCAAAGGGCAATGTTTTTTTATGGTATCACTTTAAACGAAGTGGTGCTTCAAATCGAAAATAATGTTAATTACTGTAAATGTCTTTTACGATTTAATTTAACAATGACACATTCGTAGTACTAGGGCAAACACAAAAGCATTTTAACAGTTTCTAATGCATTTTCCGCCCTGACCGCCATTAAATATATCATGGCGGCTGTTGACTAAAGGGAAGAGCATATCTATTCTACAATGATTCAATTTATATGAATCGATTAAAACCAATGATCGACGGCTTCGATTATTTATTTATATTTACGACTGACTGACCCGCGCAACTTCATTTGCGTCTCTGAAACTCTCAGAAGGTAAAAAACCCTGTTTTCGAAACATTATTCGTTGCTGCTCCGCTCCTCTTCGTGTTAGTTTGATGTTATATAGCCTATAGCAATTTTCAATAAATGGACTATCAAACCATAAAAGAATTTTTGAAATCAAAATAGTAATTTCTGAGATCCTAGCGTTCAAACAAACTAAAAAACTAACAACAAACAAACAAACTCTTCAGCTTTATAATATTAATAGAGTATTAGTATGGATTCATTAAAGTAATTACGTAATAAACTAATTCAACAATATACCTATAAAGGTGAAATCCTTATTTAAAAAAGGTATCGAATTATTTAAAGAGAAGTATCGATTGATTTATCGATTGGTTGTTGTCGAAAACTGTCAGCACTATTTGTCAAAGCCGGCAATGCCATGTCATAGATCGGTTCATTTTCTTTCATTGGTTGTTTCAAAACATCTTTTTAGTAGTAAAATAAGTTCTAATTTAATACAGGGAGTGCGAAAAGAGTGTACTTTTACGTTTTATAACTTTTGCATTAGGTTATATTGAATATTCGTCGATGTTTCTTTTGTTCGGTTCAATTGTTACATCGCCGGTGGCAGTCATTACAGGAAAATAATGACCTAAATCAACACTGACTGCCATTATCCACAGGAGTTTCGCCAACGTTGGTAAGTGTATGTTATTATTAGTACCAACACATGAACTAAACACATATATAACCTATGAATAATGTGACCGACAGTTAGGTTATAATATGGGCGGTGTTTTCTATTCTTCACTTGCCAAAGCCCTAATGCGGTCCCTAGACGATGTGGTAGCAATCCTAGAAATCTTTTTTTGCCAAATCACATTATCTAATGACAAGGGACAAACTACCAAAACTGTGAACGTCATAAGTGCTGAATTTACTGCAGTTTCCAGCAACAGATAGTGATTCAAGGGGAAGGTTAACTACCTATATTACATACAATACACTATTGTACAAAATAGCCAAGCTGTAAGGGTAACATTAATAAAGGTAGGTTAATAAATAAACACAAGTTCAATGATCTGATCCCCAGATTTGCTAGTGCATTATAGCATAATAATTAAAAATTGTTTCTGTTATAGATATCACATGACAATACACTGTGCATAGAATATACTATGAATTACTGCAATCTGTTTTTCAAACTGGAAGGAAGTAGCCCCATCATTTGGACGTAGATTTTATATCTACAGCTATGGCTAATTGTTTTATTGTGAAGAAAAGAACATAATTATGGCTTACCAAGATATCTCCTCACTTGGTATGTATTTAATTACAGTTATTTTGGTATAATCATCTCAACATCAGTCTTAGTTATTTCTAAAGTACTCACAATAAATATCTATTTTATTAATTTTATATTATGAATGACTAGTGGACGTCACATGGTTTCACCCATGTAGCTTCCATTCCTGTAGGAATATGGGAATAAATGTTACCCGGAGATAGTGTTGCTTCCAAACAGTGAAAGTTTTTTCAAATCGGCCAAGTAGTTCTGGAGCCTATTCGATACAAACAAACAATCTAATCTTTCCTCTTTATAATATTAGTATAAATGGTATAGACTAAGTGATATAGTAATGAGTTCAAAATACAGTAATGTTTTTATTAACATTGTTAAATGCTCTAGTCGACATAGCTCGCTATAAGTAGGTACATTAAAGTGACAGTGGGCTGGCCATATCTGCAGAAGAACCGACTATTAATGGAGCAACTGAGTTCCAAAGTGGAACCTGGCATTCTAGAGCAGTACATGCACCCGCCAGATGGATCAACAAACTAGAAAAGGTTGCAAGCTGCGACTGGATGCACAAGGTGAATACTATTAGTTATTTAAACAGTCTATCTAATGTTGTAAATATTTTTCTATTCAAGGTCCTCACATGGAGAAAGTATGCACAGCTATTAACGGTGGGCTAGAATGGCAGTACAACAGCATTCACTTCATAATTCCAACCCATTGGTCCATGCAGAGCATCTATATACAAGACAATGCAGCTCTACCATCATCTCTACCACCAGAACCTTGGTACCAGCCACAAGTTAGGCACAAGGAACCAAACATATACAAACTTGTAGCTATACAATGACTGTTGGAAGGATTAACACTAAAAAGGCAGACTTTAGTAATGTTCATACAGTTCAATAATCTGTGCCACTATTGACTAGGAATAAGTGCTACTCAGTTCTATGATCTATTGAATATTATACATTTAGCACTTAGTATCTATTTGCCTTCATTTAAATTAAGGACTGGTGACAGTAACGAAAGGTTGACTGGGTTATTTAATATATCCAGGACTACACATTATTGCTACATGAATAAAGCTAGAGATATTTGGACTGAACAATTAGTGCCACGGTATTTGTGTAAAAGTCACATGACTATCTGAGATGGCTTTTATGGAAACATACTATGCCTATTAAAACTAAGCCGGCTATAATTATCTGTGTGAATAGTTATTATGTATAGCAGTCATTTGACTCTGAAGACACTAGCACCATGCCAATAATATGACCTGTTAATGTGACTTGATGAATTAAGATATAAGCACCTTAGGATGGGATGCTCTGTTACTTAAGATACTGGTGCTACAAGATGTTATGTCATTTAACTTTGTTATTTAAGATGCTCTTTTATTTAACTATGTAACAGAATATCTTATGATAGCAGTTATCATGACATATTCTATTCACAGATTATAGAACTTAAAGACAGATGGCGTTATCATCAAGAAAGTCAGGCCATGAAAGCAGAATCGAATATTGAATCCAAAAATGAGTACTGAACACCATCCATAAGTAACGAATGATTTCTTATGTGCAGCGAATAATACCGTCATGTTATGACGGTGATATTCGCGTATTCACTTCTAGAGATATACAGTACTTACTCACGTTTGGATTTAGTATTTGCTTTCACCTCACTTTCTTGTTCGGTAAGCGTCCCATTTCTTAGTTCTATTACTTGTGATTCTAGTAGGCCTCAAATTGGGTGTCAGCGGTGAGTGGGGCGATAGCTACTAACGCGAGAGCGCGACCCACGCATATAAGTGAGTATGCAACTTCGAACACACGATAAGAAACCCACCGAGTGCGGTGTGCATTATATGTGAGCACAGTGCCGCCGCCGCCGCCCACTCTTGTGCTCTGCGCGCTCTAGCATCACTTTGCCCCGCTCGCCGCGGACATCCAGTTTGAGGCCTTATTTAAGATAGTAGTAGCTAAACACCTACCTACTGAACCTTGAAACATTTTCTACCTAGTTTGGTGTGAGTGTCACCGAATAACTGTTCTGTCACAGTCCTATTAAATATCTACTTGCCTATGAAAATGTATATTATGTAGCAATACCGCCATCAATAGTAGGTTCTCAGCGCACCATAGGTTGTTATTTACAAATAAATAATTCATATTGTACTGTATTGTATTATTTATTACTAATAATTTCCATTCTCATTAAAGCTGTGGTACTGTAACTTTTGAAATTGCAATCAACGCCAGAGTAACTCACTTGCAATTGATATGCTTTCGCTGTATGCTGTTTTTATTAGTATTAGTTATTAATATCCTTTTTACTGCCTGTTTTACGCTTTTGTTGATGATGGAGAATCTAGAATCCCACCTTACATGAACATCTGCACCAAAGACTCCGCTGGTCAGCAAGTTCAACACTTGCAGTTGACGTGGACCCAAAAAATGTCAGGAACAACGCTCGGATGATGATAATTACTTACCACAAGCATAACCAATAATTAGCTTCGACTATCCATTTATCATTTGGACCTCAATGGGTAATCAAAAAGGTATTATTGAACTCTTTGTGGCCAATAGTACAGAAAATCAAGGCATTCCACACCTAATCCAATGTACGATTTGCCATGAAATCCGGAGTGTCACATTATAATTTATTTTAATTTCTTAAAATACACGATAATACCATCACGACGTAGGTTTTTTTTCCTTGGTACCTCAAACTTCAAAGTGATACGAGCTTCCATAGTCGTGTAAACATCGCCCTTTGATAGCTTTTCCTTGACCCTACATTTGATAAATTTGGGGGCCAGTTTTTTGGAAAAGTATGCGTCTTTATCACTTTGGAAATAGCATTTTTTCCACACTATGTCGCCTACTTCGAATTGTGCGTGTCTGTGTCTCGTGTTGTAATGGTGTGCGTACTTCAGATGGCTACGCCAGAGGTTTTCTTGTACTGTGTTGAACACCTCTGCGAGATATCCTAGGTTCTCCGCGTATATGTTTCTAGGCAATAGGTTAAGTTCACTTGGGTCATCATTTTGTAAGTAATGTGACCCGCATGTTACCAATTCCCTACCATGAACCAAATATGCTGGTGTGTAACCGGTGGACGCGTTTATCGAGTTGTTGATCGCAAATTGGATCTTTGGGATATGTATGTCCCATGAACGATGGTCATTATTGGTAAAAATTGATATGGCTGTCATTATAGTTTTGTTGTACCGTTCTACGGTATTTACTTGGGGTGTGTATTTAGGTGTGAAGTTGATGTTGGGAATTTTATATTTCGTAAATAATGTGTTCAACTCTTTGCTTATGAATTGGACACCGTTATCCATTAATACCGTTTGTGGTATGCCGTGCACCATGAAAACACTGTCCTCTAGTATTTTGGCTATTGGTTCTGCGTTAGCTCTGCGTAGTGGGAAGATTAAACAATATTTAGAGAAACAACACGTGACGACGAGAATGTATACGTGTTGTTTTTTAGAGACCGGTAAGGGTCCTACTAGATCAGTCGAAATTGTCTGAAACGGGCGAGAGCACTGTTTGGGACGGCCCATTTTACCGATGGATGCTTGAGTGTCATGTTTGTGTGCTTTGCACTTTTCACAAGATGACACATAGCTTACCGTGTCCTTATATAGCCCCGGCCAGTAATACCGTAACTTTATTCTATGGTATGTTTTAAAAATGCCGAAGTGTCCGGCTGTAGGTGAGTCATGGTTTTCTCGAAATACTGCGTTTCTCGCTTCGGGTGGCACTACCGTTTTCCACTCGAACTCATTGTTTACAAAGTCCTTTATGTCAGTCCGTCTGTATAGTACGTCGTTCTCTATTTTGAAGTTGGGGTATGCCTGCGGTAAGCTAGTCACGCCGTTGCATATTTTCATGAACCATTCGTCCTTGCTGTCGGTGACTTTGCATTGTTTCGTGGATATGGTAGATACTGGTACAGCTCGTGACAATGCGTCTGGTATTATGTTGTCTTTGCCCTTCCTGTGCTTTAACTCGAAGTTGAAGCAGCTAAGCCGTATGCCCCAACGAGCTAACCGGCCGGTTGGATTGTTCAGAGATATAAACCATTTTAGTGCCGAATGGTCAGTATACACCGTGAATTTGTGACCATTGTCTAGGTAGCATCTCCAATGTTCTAATGCGGCTATCACCGCCAAGCATTCTCGTTCTGTTACACTATAGTTCTTTTCCGGACCGCTCAGTGACCGACTCATGTATGCTATTGGGTGTTCTACTCCCTCGTGTAGTTGTGTTAACATGGCACCAATGCCAAAGTTGCTTGCGTCTGTATGTACCTGAAATGGTTCGTCGTATTTTGGACATTTTAGTACCGGGCTTTTTATTAAGTGTGCTTTAAGTTCCATGAATGCCCTTTCCGCCTCTGTGTTCCAATGAAATGCCGGGGCTCCTTTCTTTGTTGTAGTCAGTTTGTTAAGAGGTGCAGCAATCGTACTGAAGTTGGGTATAAACCGTCTGTACCATGACTCAGTGCCTAAGAACCTCTTAACGTCCTTCTTTGTTGTTGGTACCGGGAATTTCAAGATTGAGTTTACTTTCTCCGGATCTGTTCTGCGACCCAGACCATCCACAATGTACCCCAGGAACTTTAGCCTGTCCTTGAAGAAGTTAGATTTCTCCAGATTGATGGTTAGATTTGCCCTTTTTAATATTTGTTGAACTCTTGAAATGAGTGACACATGTTCTTCGAATGTAGATGACGCTATCACTATGTCATCTATGTAACAGAACACCTTGTTTTGAAACTGTGGCCCAAATAGATTGTCCATTAGTCTTTGTTGTGAGCTGCTTGAGTTGCTTAGTCCAAATGGTAAAACCTTGTAATGGTATGCTCCTCGTCCTGGGATGAAGAAGGCTGTTTTTTCCCGGTCTTTTGGTGCTAAAGGAATTTGCCAGAAGGCTTTGGAGAGATCCAGTGTTGTTAGATACTTCACTTCTCTCAAGTTGTCTAATATCTCTGATATGTATGGCAGGCTGTATGCGTCCTTTTTTGTGACTGCATTGAGCTTGCGACTGTCCAGGCAGAAACGCGGCTTGCCGTCTTTTTTATTCACGATTAGTACGGGGCTTGACCAAGGGCTCTGACTAGGCTCGATAACGTCAGCCTTTAGCATCTCGTCTACTTGTTCTGATACTATTCGCGTTTTCTCAGGGGACATTCTATAGGTACGTTGTTTGATTGGCTTGCTGTCTCCCGTATCTATTGTGTGTTCTATCAGATGTGTTCTGCCTAGCCCTACTTTCTCATACGATATTTCGGCACATTTCGATATCATTTTTTCTGCTATTAAGCGTTGTTGTTGCGTGAGGCTACGCCAGTCATACAGTTTATTTTGCTCTTCGGATATTAATGACAGTTTAGGGTCATCGTCCACTACTATGGGTATATGTCCGAAGTACTTGGGACATAGGTTGAATCTGAGCCAGAAATCTATACCTAAAATTAGGTTTGTGGTTATGTTAGGCACTATATACGCCGTAATTATGTGAGTTCTGTCTTCGAATTTGATGGGTAATTTTACCTTTCCTTGTACTACGGTTGTGTGTCCGCCGGCCGTTGTAACCGTTGTACTTATGTCTTCCTCTATCTTGTTTCCTATATTTTGTAACACTCTGTGTGAGTTGTTACCTAAAATTGTGATTGCGGCTCCTGTGTCCAACAATCCATATGCAACTAACTGTGGGTTTGACATGATTGTTATTTTGGCGTAAGGCCTGGGGTCATTTGTAGGTAATGGGGAGAGTATAGAAGATTCCTTCTGAACTGTAAGTTCGTTTTCTTGATTTTGAAGGGCTTTCTCAGCGACCCCGTCTTGCTGATACAGACTTCCATATCTCCCTCTTAGTTTTCCGAATTATTACGGCGACCTTGAGTGGCTGATTTATTGAAGTTATGAGTGAAGTTTTTGTTGTGGTATGTGTATCTGTGTGCTTGATCTGGTTGTACATTACACGATGTGCATTCAGTAGCCCTTACTCCTTTTCTTCCACATTTGTAACAATATGGCTCCTTATTGTTTCGACATGCCATAGTCGAGTGGTATCTGGACCCGCACTTTGAACATGGCCGTGTGTCGTCCGATGTTGTCGCCGCCACAGTGTTTTGCGATCTGAAGTTACGACTGTCGCGGTTGTAACCTGTGCTGTAAGCGTTACTGGTCCCGTAGGTATTGTTCGCCATTCTGCTGCTTGGGAAGTTACGGCCGTTTCTGTTGAAGTTGTTGTAACTTTGCCCTGTAGATGTTGAGGTCTTGCTCGCAGTCTTCCTGCTTGTGAATGCGAATTCCGCTGCTACCATTCCTTCAGATGCTGTTGGAGGCTCTGTAAAGAACGCTCTGCGTGCCACCATGTCTTCATGTTTTCTGCATATGTTCTTTAAATGTTCCAATGAGACTATATCTCCATTGGTTGCTAGGATGGTGTCGTAGACGGGTCTGATGTTATTTAATATGATGTGTAACTTTTCCGTTTCAGACACCTTGTTGCTTAGTCGAGCAAACATTCCATCCATAATGGCCAGGTACACTACTATGCCTTCTCCGTTTCCTTGAGTGCGTTGTCGAATCTCCTGCCATAGCCGGTTTTCGTAGTTACTGACTCCGAAATCCTGTATTAGCGCATTCGTTAGATCTTGCCAACACGCAAATTTATCGCGATTACTGCGGTACCAATGCCTAGCGTTGCCGGTGAATAATTCAGAGGCTGCTGTTAACAATCTCTTGTCGTCGATTTCTCGGGCTTGTTTAAAGTCTTCCACCCGTTCAATGAAAGAGTGTACCTGCGAATTACCGTCGTATCTAAATTTGGAAAGTTCCGTAAGAGAGCATCGCTCATATTTTACGGGAAAACTTGGAAAGTGACTCTCTTTCCGGTTGTTGCTATTTGCTTTCTCTTTAATGTCCGCGAGGGTTTCTGCCTCCTGCGCCTCATTGGTAGGGGCAGCAATGCTCTCGTCCGCATCATCAAATTCGCTGGTGTTTGATGCATGCGAATAACTTTCGGATATGGCTTTCAATCTCTTGTATGTAGTTTTGAAAGTGAGATGAAAGTCGTCGTATCTTTCTTTTAAATCAGACTCCTCTGGGGGAATGATTCTAGCAAACCTAGACTCCATATGAGCGCATAAAGCTTTGGAGCTAGCCAGTAATGACAGTTTGTACTTGTCCTGAAGGGACGCCACGTTCCTCTCCAACACGGCCAGCGAGGAGTACAACCCTACTAAGTCTTCCTCCAAATCCAAAGGGGAGACCTGTAAGTCCTCTTCGTCCGTGGTTAACTTTAATTTTTTAATTTGTTGCCTGAGGGCTGCCACCGTTGAACCAGGTTCCTCTCCCCGGATCTTAACTTCATATGCAAGTTCCGCTTTTGGAAGCGATGTGAAATTTGATTTGAATGCCATTGTACTGACTATTTCAATTACTCTAGCCGGGAATCTTTAGTGATGATGATTATTTACCAATGTATAGTGTATTTATCTGCTACTTATTTTACATGAA
The DNA here is from genome assembly GCA_933228765.1 of Miltochrista miniata. Taxonomy (NCBI): domain Eukaryota; kingdom Metazoa; phylum Arthropoda; class Insecta; order Lepidoptera; family Erebidae; genus Miltochrista; species Miltochrista miniata. Next base: position 24,420,352 of record OW121768.1, read on the forward strand.
AAGTTAATTTTATGTAAACAACGAATGTTCGCTATATTCGCTAACGAATTCTGTTGTAGTGAACGACGGCCCTTATCGTTGTCTGTTTACGTCTTGTTGAATGTTAAGGAATGTGAATATTTTTCGATCCACCCGCCGAATAACGAAAAATAAATTCTACTTTTTAGGGTTCGTTGAACCGAATTATAAATTGAACCTTTATAAAACTTAGTATTTGCTTTAGGAAATACTTAAGTTTGGAAATAGTACCTTTTAGGGTTCCTTCACTCAATTAATAGATTGGACCCTTCTAGAAATTAATTGTCTGTCTGTCTGTCTGTGTTTAAATGTAATCTAATCCTAAGCAGTGAGTAGTGAAAGTGAAGTGTGTGATGATGGGTTGATGAAATTAACTAAGTGTTTTACAGCTTTACTCGAATAATGCAATTTTCGACGCTGCTATTATTTTTATTGAAATGTAACTATTCACACGAACGTACTACGAGTTAATTGTATTTTAACTCGTACCACTAATTTTTTCTTTAAATCGTTCCTTACTACTACGGAACCCTTAATTATTCTGAACTGTGTCAAAGACGATTCGCACTTGGACGGTTCTTGAAATAAACTATATGGTAGTAACCAACCTTTTATGTAAATTGTTCCTCACCACTACGGAACCCTTGAATATTTCGAATTGTTTGAAAACCGATTCGTACTTGGACGATTCTGGAAATGTTTTGTATGAGACTGTTGGTGCCCGGAGTGTATTATATTCACTTCCACCCACAGTTTATATGGAAAAAAAAATTTCTTCTACTATCGAGCTAGTAATTCAACTTACTCGTAAACGTTATGAAAGCAACATCTGCCGTTGTTTATTTGGAACACGAATCAAAGTTAATAGTTTATAATTGTTCTTTGGCAAGAATGTATTCACTGCGTGATCTACGTTTGGAATGTTTTTTCTTACAGTTGTACTTCAGTGTATCAGAATTCGACGTAATTCGAAAAGTGAAACAATTATGAATCTTTTAAAATTTACGTGAAGTGAAATTTGTAAAATCTTTGTTCTACCGTTTTACTAGAGTGAAATTTCAATAGGGATTGTCACCCAGAAGTGTGATTATCGGCTGTTGGTCTCGCTGTAAATTCACATATGGGAAATACAACAAAATAATACACAAATTGAGGCGGTTTGACGCCGTAAAAAAAATAAAAATTGTGGTGGTGATATCCTTTGACTACTTTTTACGATGAATATAGGCAATTAACTCACTTACTAAAATTAATGTAAGCGTTTCAAATGAGAAGTTTTACTTCAGACTTTCACGAAGTACTATTTAAAATTGGAACAAAACAAAAAAAACTTTTACTTTAAATTTAATTAAAAATTTTCCACCATAAAATACTATTTGAGGGTGTGAAAAATAAATTTGGGGACCGTTAAAATTTGGAAAAATTACAATTCACGTTGAGAAAAAATTCAAATTTTGCCTTGTTCTTGTTTATGCCGAAATCTGTCTAAAATCACTAAAAAACACACAAAATAAGCCGGAAAGAACAAGTTGGCAGCAGAGGTCAGGAGAGCCAAATTCCTGGGTAGTTGTGATAATTTGGAGGGAAACTACCCCGCTAACGGGCACTCTTAAGACTATTTTACACAAATTGAATAATCTTATAATTATGACCTCCGACTCCCGTCGGAAACCGCTTTCTCGCTACCCGAAACCACGTTGGGCGCCACTGAAAAGCTGAGGGCTTTCAGGAAGAAAAAAGAGAGAATAAATAAGAAGTTGAGATTAAATTTTAAAATGATAGTTTATTGCAAATTAGATATAACTCGGGGTCGTGGGTATTTTCAGGCAGAAAGTGCGGTTTCCGAAGGCCTTCACAGGGTTCCGACTTATCTTAGTTTTTGCCTTCCTTGAGAATGCTGCAGTTGTTGATGTAGCCGTGCCGTCCACAACTTCGGCTGGCACGGTGTTTTCAACCCGGAGAGTAAGATATCTCCTGTAGCCCGTAGGGTAAAAGGTTCTCGTCGAACTCGAAGGGTGGATCTCTGGATCCCGTAGGCTGGACGTTCCTGCTTGGAACCCGCAGGGTGGATCTTGACAACCCGTATGGTGGACCCTGGAATGTTCCAGATGACGGGTTAGCTGGAACCCTTTTTCCCGCCCATTGCTAAGACAGCCGGTCCCTGTTAAACCTGTCAGGAGTCGGCTGCCTTACAATGTTTGGTTATATACTAAGTTTACAGAGACCTTTTTTTTTCACACCCCTGTAATCTACCCTCCCATAACAGGGTTGACCAACAGCCGTTAATTTTCACTGTTTTAAAAATCTAGATTCATTATAATTAATTTGACTCACCCAATGATGGGGTTATTGACGCTCGCAGCTAAATCGCTGATCACTTTGGGAGCACCTGGCTCCTAACAATATTTCTTCACTTTGAAATTATACTCTGATGCACCTACGCACAGTGTCTTATATTTAGATTATTTGAGTAATGGGGGCCTCGAAATTCGCGCGCGGTTGTTTTTATATTTTTGTACAGCGCCTCTAGCGGCACCACTCGAAACTACTAAACGTCAAGACCGCTTTTTAAATACGAATGAGGCTTCCGCCGTTGCGACAATAACTCGGTAGATGGCGCTTTCATTTATTAATCTACGTTTTCATTTTAAAACCCCTCATGTTGAACCCCTAATTGCACCCGTTGTTCCACAACGTTACAACGTCATGCCAATGTTTTGGCTCTCGAGGCGTAGACCTGTGTCCCTTCGAGCACCTTTGTGCGCTATTTAAACGAAGACACAACGGCCTTCGCATCCAAGTCTCAAGGACAGATCCCGGGAAAGAGTCATGCCACTTAAAGCTTAATTAAGGCACTTAATACCTTATACCTTATACTTATATCAACTTATATACATTTAGTTAGGTAGTACTCGTCGAGTTTTCCGGCGAAGCAGTTTGTGACTACTCTCGAGAACAACTTGTAAACATGGCTAAGGAGTGAGATGGGTCTGTAATTCTTCAGCAAGGTCTTGTCACCTTTTTTGAAAAACAGAGCCACCGCACTTAGCTCCACGCTTTAGGAGTTTGTACCTGCTGGAGGACGGAATTAAAGAGACTCGTCAGCTCTTTCAGAACTGGAGTCCCGCCAGCTTTAAGAAGCTCACTCGTTATTCCGTCCTCTCCAGGGAATTTATTGGATTTTAGTTGTTCGCGAGCCGCCCTGACCTCGCCCTGGTCAATGTCCGGAATGTCTTCCTCTTGGGTATAGTGGCGCGTTAGTGGGGCTCTGTGGTCACAGTCGCTTGGTCCCATCGGTTTTTTTCCGTGTAGTAACCTATATGCATTTTAGGTCAATATAGAAGCTCTTAACTTCTTCGAGAATCTCGAACCTTGAGGTCACGGTTTTGCCACCCGCTGTTTTCAATTTTGTCAGACGAGGTCTTCCGAGTTGTTGCGCAAAGACTTTAGCACCCCGATTTTGTTTGATCGCTGCCTCGACGATGTTGGTGTTATAACGTTTGAGGTAGCATCGTATCAGCTTTCGGATTTTGATGTTTAAATCTCTCTAGTCTGACGAAAACGTATGCATAGATGGCGTTTGCCGTCTGATTCTCATGAGCTCAAGAGTCTCGGGCGAAAGCTTGGAACACCTATTTTTGCTTTTTCCAGACAGAAACCTTCGGGAGACTTGTTGTAGCGTCCTGACCACAGTGTCGGCCTTATCGAGATCGTTGCCAGTGGTTTTCCAGCAGATCGAAACGATTTTGAAACTCCAATTGAAACTTCTCGGCACACAAAGCTATTTGGAGCGCAGTAGGTCGGAGAGTAGGCTTCATCATCCGGGCCCTTTCGGCGCGGAAGTCTAAATTCAGAGATGCTCGGACGAGTTGGTGATCACTTTCGGTGTTAAACCGGGTGGTCACTGAGACATCTTTAAATATACACCTCTTGTCCGACATGATGAAGTCTATCTCGTTCCTTGTGGCCTTGTCGAGGCTTCGCCAAGTCGATCTTCTATAGGGCTTCTTCTTAAAGAATAAGTTCATCAAGAAGAGCCCCTGAGCCTCAAGAAAGTTGATATACATACGCCCCTTATCATTTCTACGCCCCACACCAAAGGGTCCGATTTACGTTTCACAGCGTTCTTGTACTCCCACTTTGGCATTGAAGTCCCCCATCACAACATTGTAGTGAGTCTTGGCAGTACATTGTAATGCCTTCACCACGTCCTCGTACACGGTCTCAACTGCCTCGTCAGTGCTTCTCGAAGTCGGGGCATAGGTACACCTGAATCACCTTCAGGGAGTGCCTGGGAGACGAAACACTGCTGATCTCCACAATGCTGCTAACGAGGTTCTTTTTCACCATAAAGCTGACACCGCCCTCGGAAGAATGTCTTCCATCACCTTCCCGAAAGTAGAGTAGGTCGCCCGACGCAATGGTTAGCGTGTCCTCCCCCTTTCTTCGGACTCCGCACAACCCCAATATGTGCTAGTTTATGCGACCCAGTTCTACCTCGAGTTCGGTGAGCCGATCGTCCAGCCGCAGAGTGCTTGTTCTGTGAGATTGTCCGTACCTGGCTGCTTATAATGGATAAGCAGCCAGGTACGGACAATCTCACACAATATCATCTAGCTAGCCCAAATTAAGAGAATATAAGCTTATGCTATGGGATCTAGATAACTGATAATTTGCTACTTTGTGCCAAAGAGATGTTCTGTGTCATATGGTTCCAGAATAACTTTTACGTCAAAAGCATGTGTATACCTGGTAATTGTTTTTAGTTAACTAGCTGTTACCATATAACTGCCGAATGAACATATTAACTTATAATTAGTATTTAAATAATGATTAATAATGTCTGTAAAGCTACTGCGTCACCTTCGTGGATCGTCGCGTCACCTACGTGGGATCTAATAATTCAAAACGTTATTCTTCCAAATCTGACTCACAATTTAACTTGTTGACTTATATATGTTACTAATCTTACCGAACGCTTTGTGTTTGTTTACAAAAGTAGTTGAAATAATCAGTATTTAAAATTTACCATGAAGGTGACGATGAGAATCGTAAAAAGTAGAAATAGCCAAATAGTTGTTTATAGAAAAACGCTCGGAAAATGTGTATAAAAACTTAATACCTTTAATTGAGTGCAAAAAAAATATATAAAATGTTAATAGTTTAGCCACAGTTTTGAAAAAACTTTTCTGAGAGAGTCAACTTTGGGATTTTTTTCTATCTAGTGAAATTTATTGGATCGTGTAACGGGCTCGGAATATGTTTAGCTTATATCCTTAACTATTATATATATATTTTTCAGATTTAAAAACCCTTTACTTTTTGACTAGGATTGTTTCAAAAAACTCAAAATCTGACCCACGCGGCCTTAACGTGCCTTCCGAAGCACGAAACGTTCTCTAATGATTATCACTGAGTGGTCACCCACCCGTGACCGGCCTTAGTAATTGTTGCTTACTGCAGTGATCCTTTACAGAATACAGAATCCGAGGGACCACGAGCATATCCTGACTATTTCAACACGGCAATAGGCTCAAACTTTGTTTGGGACACAACTAATAAAATGGTGTATTGTGATAGTTGTGCCTCTGTCTCCCCCTTCGGGGATAAAGGTATGACTATATGTATGTCTACAAATGGATACAAAACCGAAGCATTTACAACTTTTTCTATAAATACAGAACTAAAACAAGTGTCAATTCTTCAAAGCCAGCAAACCAATTAAACGTTCAACAACTCCACTAGTCCCGCGGCCATAAAAAAAGCGAGCGACATGGCGGGTCACAATTCTATTGCGGCAACGAGTTGCGAACTCAATTTGTATAATTCACATCTAAATATCTTGGAAGATGGGACGTGGATGGTATAATGCAATTGTGTTACGTGGTAGGGTTTGAAAGATGGTGATGTTGAAGGAAAGATAACTAGTGTACTGAACATTGTTTTAAGGGACCTACTTCTTTTTTTTATATTACTGAGTTTACCTTTGCAACACCAGTTCCATTGGCGCTGCTGTCACTGCTAAAACCCCATTTTGAACTACATACTGTAAACGTTTGGGAAAACTGAAAGAATGTAAAATATAGATTTTAGTTTGTTTGTTCGGTTGTATTAAAGACGTCATGAAATTTAAAATTCGTAGTCTTTTTGTCGAATGTCTGTGTATAATATATATTTGTATGCTTATCCGTTGTAAAGATATAACACTAAGATGATCAGTGTTACTCACCAACTAGCGCGAGGTAGCTATGCAGAGAACTCTTTCCCAGGGCGCCTTACTACAGAGATTCCAGTGTGCGTGCAAGGGTAGGCCAGGGCTCTGACGAAAACAGTCAGGTAGGGTGTACACACATATATTTATATAACACAGAGATACACAGAGACACACAGAGAGCTTATTCACTGATAGACACAAATATCACAGGTACACAGAAGTATAGTCAGTGCTTAGGTACTTATGCTACTAAGCTACACATAAGTAGTGGATTTACTGGCCTGCAGAGTGAGCTGAGTGAGAGTGACTGCCTGTTGTTACTGCCAGGTGATGACGGCAGATACCTCTCACATGAGAAGCTCGTGTAGTCCGCACTTCCACGTTGTCGTACCACGTGCAGCCCACTAACTTATAGGTGCGGCACCAAATATCTCATCCGGCAACTAGCCCCGTAGTAAAAAACCCTGTCATGAAAGAAACGACAAATTAAGATCTTGGCTGCGCGACAGACGACAATCGACCCGCTTTGCAAAAGAAGAAGTGACTCACCAGTTTTCTGGGTAAAATGTAGCAAGATGCAATGCAGCAACCCAATCACAGCCCGTTAGGCCACGCGAGGTAACAAATACTCGCGCTTGAGCGAAAAACTGATTCGCGGCACAGTCTCAGAACAAAAGCCAAAGGACCTCCAACTACCCCAAAGCAGGTCTCGGTCAAAAGTCCAGTCTTTCACGAAAAATCTTAACAAAAACCCGTTCCTTTAAATGCGAAACGCTTCGTCACCGAACTTATGACATCCTGTCATTCTGACAGCAGAAATGTCACCACTGACAACCGATTAAAAAAAGATAACTCGATAAGGCTGCTTTCACATCCTAAATACTGCATCTATAGAAAATAAATGCTACAAAGATCGCGTAGCATTCGATTAAACTTACTGAATTTGGACTAGATGGCTTAGTCTTTTCTTTTTTTTAACGTGAGGGAAAATCTATCGTGGATGCTATGCCGGACTCCTTGCGACTAAAACCCCTCACGTAACGCCCAACAGCCATGGAGGCCGATAGTATTCAGCGAAGACACGTCGGCGGTGTCCAGGCCGCCGACTGTGGAACTCGGGTGGGAAAGTTCTCTCGCGTTCTCGGCGCGCCGCCTTTTTCACGAGCATGACCTGCTCGCAGAAAGAGGCGGCGCAGCCCCACTTACTCCCACCGGAAATCATGGCTCGTACTATATCGGAGGCTAAGATGGTTGATAGAGAGAGCAAAACTGAAATAACTTACAAGTCTAAAATGAAAATTATACATGCTGGTGTTCCTCAGGGGAGCGTGTTAGGAGCTCTTTTTTTCCTAATATATATAAATGACATGCCCAATATAACTAATAAAAATATGACATTATTCGCTGATGACAGCACAGTACTGTTCACTGGTAAAGATTTAGATATTATAGAATATGACATTAATTTATTTCTGACATCAATAATTGAATGGCTTTATAAAAATGACTTAAAAATTAATCTAGAAAAGACAAAACTCATGAACTTTAGGCAGAGAACGGCGGTGAGGCCTCTTCATGTCTCCTACGCAGGAACAACTGTTGAGGAGATTGAAGTGACAAAATTTTTGGGTGTACATATTGATTATAGGGTCAACTGGAAATCACACATCGACGTGGTGTGCAAAAAACTACAGCAATTTTCTTATGCTCTGTATAAACTCAGGCAAATAGTAAACATAAATGCTCTACAGACAGCGTACCATGGTTATGTAGCATCAACATTACGATATGGAATAATATTCTGGGGTAACTCAGTAGAAAGTGATAGAGTCTTTATAGCGCAGAAGCGATGTCTGAGAAGCATCTGCAATTTAAAACAAATCGATTCATGCAAACCATATTTCATCCAGTTGGGAATACTGTCGATGCCGGCTTTATATATATTCGAATCAGCTGTCTTCGTCAAACGTAATATTGAACTATTTGAGTTCCGTACAAGAGAACGCCATAAGCATAAATTAAAGCTCTTAAAAAGCTCAACCAAGTTGTTACATAGCAGTGTATTTTGCACAGCACAGCACGTTTATAATAAAATTCCAATAAATATTAGGAATAGCGAAATCAATTCTTTTAAAAAAAACCTGCAGAAGCTGCTTATAAATAAATGCTACTACACAGTAAAAGAGTATCTAGATGACAAAAACACTGTAATATTAAGGCAAAAGCAACTGACATTTGAATTGTATTGAATAGGTAAATAAATATTGACATTTGTAACGTTATTAACTATGTAGGTATTTCATAGCTGATTTCAATTGTATCTTTATTTTTTAATATTATTTATAGTGTATTTTGTGATGTATTTTAGATATTAGTGATTTATCTTTCCAACTTTTTTTTATAAGTATATTAATGTTATCGTGTCTTTTTATTAATTATTGTATGTCAAATGACGGAACATGGCGGATCATAAAATGTACCTACTATTTATAACACCATTTGTACCTATGTTGAACAATAAAGCAATTGAATTTGAATTTGAATTTGAAATTTGGTCTCGAGCGAGACCCACCACGAGAACCTGGCGCTGTTGCACCCACGCCGTGCACTCTACCAACGTGTGGAGCGCTGTGTCATCGCTGCGGTCCTCGCAGTGCTGACGCTCGGCCGTGGTTTGCCGTGCCTGGTAAGTATCTGTGACAGCCGGTATGAGAGAGCACCGTGTCTCCTCTCCAGCCACTCGTCCATGACCAGTTTGACGGCCGCGATTCTGGCGAATCCCCGCCTTTGGTTTTTCAAGTCGCACCTTCCATGTCTTCACGGTTTACTGGTGAAGCAGGGACCGCAGGGCCTCGATTTCTCGAGACGCAGGTGTTTGGCCCCGCTCCAGCGCCTCCATGCGCCATCTAAACAGTGACGCAAGGTCTCTCGCTTCCAGGTCCCATGGAGTAGATGGCATAGTCTATAAATGTACGAAAATATTTGTTTATTACCCTACAAATGCCTTGTAAGAAGACGCATTTCTAGATTTAAAAAGTAAATTTCGATAAAGATCAGATAACCTACCACGCAAAAACTAGAAAGTTGTACTCCAAGACTTTATATCAACTTCATTGCTATTCGCCACACGGTTTGTAGAACAAGTCGGGGTGAATTATAGTATAGGTAGAATGCACTGTTGGAATTGCATCACGAGTGCGGTCGTTCGTCACGCCACGACTAACTTCACCTACTTAGTACTTGAACTACTCTAGGAAAATAGTCTTTACGTGGGGCTAGGAAACGGGCGATTTTTGATTTTAGATATTGACATAATAACTCAGAGCATTACATACTTTTATCGGTTTATCAAAAGATAATTTAATAATATTACATACAGTGAGTCGTTAAATATCAAACTCGCGTAAGTCCATCCACATCCCAAACTGACCTATGAATGGCGCCAAATTCAAAAATTTAAAATTATTCATTACATCTCTTTCAACTTAAGGTAAGTCAGTCATATCTCGTACAAAATACGGGTCAAACTCTATGTTTTTCTTCAAACTTCTGTACGTCCCATGACTGTGACATATCAAAGTCGCGCATGTCCATATTAACCAATCAGAACGGAGCATGAGTCTAAGATGGCCGCCATTTCCAATAAGTTTTGTGACGCAAGTCCATGACTGACATTTCAAAGTCCGGCAACTCCAAGGTTATATTTTTCAAACGACGGTAAGTTTCACTGGTAAATATCAAACTCCTATATGTCCAAACTTAATTCCTATTTTGTGACTAAATTAACTATTTAAACATAGTTGTTTTGCGTTAATAACGTTTTAACTGAGTATGTCGTAAGGCTATTATAAAAAAGAAATATATTACTTGCTTATTTTACGAGATAATGAATGTGCCATGATTCCCAAAAATCACTTAGAATGGACATGCGGCTTTTTGATATTTCACGACTCAGATAGGCAACTCCCTGCCCCCTGAGCAAGTCTCTCCACCCCCGCCACAGCTATCATAATAGTTGGAGGGTAAGTTGACGTAACGTTTGCTTAGCCTTAGTAGCCACACACACAGTCAAGCTCTGCACTAACATAACGTGTTTTAGTGTAGATGACAGAATTGAAAAACGAATTATTTTCATAGAGTTTCCGCCCTGTGGTTCATCTTAAGTTCTTTAAGCGGAGCGTAATCATACGTACATCAAAGGGCCACCAAGCTGAGAACCATGGTCAGATGTCTTATGGCACGTGAAAGTAGTCTCCAATCGCTAGATATCGCCATGGCTTTCCATCCATACTAATATTATAAAGAGGAAAGATTTGCTTTTTTTTTGTTTTTTTGTTTGTTTGTTTGTAACGAATAGGCTCCGGGACTACTGGACCGATTTGAAAAATTCTTTTACTGTTGGAAAGCTACACTCTTTGCGGGTAACATAGGCTACATTTTATTCCCGTATTCCCACGGGAACGGGAACTACGCGGGTTAAACCGCGTGACGTCCGCCTGTCATATATAAAAAACATCCCCAACATCAAGTTAGGTCACTTTTCACAGCGTGATTGCCCACCAGGCACGATCACCTTACCTGGTAGGAGGATCCTCTCTTTCTGGTGGAGGAATCTTCCAGCTGTTCCTTCACAATATCATCGATCATACACAACTACCCATTAATGAGCTTTGTACACAAGTTGCAACTTGTGTGGGCGGTAGCAATCATTTACGAATAACCGAAGTATTTTCCAATATGGCGGCCGATCGGCGAAAAGGGTAATATATTCAGTACACCCTCTCCTGATTTCAAAATAATTACTCTATGCATGATGTTCTTATCACGAAGTAAAATAAACAAAGATAGAACTGGACTTATCAGGAGTGACAAAATGTTTGTCGTCCTTTAAATGGCGACTACAAAGTTTTAAAAATGTTTTTTGTATGAAATCCTCAAAATATAATTTTATTTCTGATTTTAGAATTTTTCTTATGTAAAAGCAGGGTGCCTATGTCGCTGTACATTTCGTTTTGAGGTGACCGAACTGCAGACATTTCCAGCACTGGAGGAAAGTGGAGAAGTCTTCCGCGTACACCCGTTGATAGCGATCTCCACTCTAGACCTTGTAAATCCCTACTTCCCTACTAATATTATAAATGCGAATGTAACTCTATAGCGGCAACAGAAATTCATTATCTGTGAAAATTTCAGCTCTCTAACTGTTGCGGTTCTACAGACAGACAGACAGACAGACGGACACCAAAGTCTCAGTAATAGGGTCCCGTTTTAACTCTTTGGGTACGAAACCATAACAATACTTGCTCGATAAATACATCTGTCACTTAAAATCATTACCTTGCGTCGAAGCGTTCGGTCGAGCACGATAAGGTCCGATAGGGGCTTTCTTTCGCGCACACTTAGATTGTGGAATGATCTCCCTGCATCGGTTTTCCCAAGCGCCTTCAGTATGGGGTTCTTCAAAAGAATCTTAGAGGGTTCTTGCAGGGTCGGAAGCGCATGTGTGGCACCTCTGGTTACCACACCACATCTATCGGGTGGCCCGTGAGCTTGTCTGACACTTTGATGATATAAATAAAACGTATATAATAAATAAATATTGTACAAATTCAGACACACAACCGGTAGGTATTTAAAACTTGCCTCGTCCTACTCGTTCAATCATCATCAGTCATTACCACCTTCCTACTAATCTGGTTCCCTAAATCAATCAATCGTCGCCTACATTTATTGTCAATGTAGAAAAGCATTGTCAATTAATTTCGTTCAAATTTTGAATAAATCTATTTAATGTATCTATTGGTAATTTCCTAAGGTAATTACAATTTCCTGGAGAACCCCTCTTTTCAAATACCTTTTGAGGTAAATAATGTCTTGTCCAAATACCTTGTAATGGTTTGTCCCAAACTAACTTTAAACATAAAGTAGTAAAGTTTTTCTTTGAAAATGTGATCTATTGGGGAAAAAGTTATATTTTGTCATTCAGAGTCAAAAGTTTTAAATTTTTTTTTTAGTAGGTATATAATATATATTTAGTAGCTTTAGGTGAGGCTGCAGTGGTAGCCGTAGGTCTGTTGGGAGTCCTGGGGTATCCTTCCGAGGGCTTACTCGGGGCTCCCAACCGTAGGCTGATAGAAACTGTGATTTTTAGTCTTTAGGAGTCCGGCATAGCATCCATGTAGGATTTTCCTCATTTAAAAAAAAAAGGAAGGTTCTCTTCCACTTGATAGGAATTCTACTTTGATTGGATGCGTAAGGCGCAGGACCGTGTATTGTGACGTGGATTTTGAGAGGCCTATGTCCAGGAGTGGACTGCAATAGGCTGATTTGATAACTTTTTCGTATACAGGGTGGAAATTAAAGACCGTGGCTGGAGGAAACTATTCTTCCCCTTAATATTGAGGATTCACGAGATGAAACATTCCTTTATTTTCGAAAGTAAGTAAAATTGCATTTAAAGATTTTTGGAAATCGCCTTAAAAAAAAATCTGTATTTTATGATACCAACCGAAAGTCTTTCATAAAAAAACAGTTTTTTCTTAAATAACATAGTATCTTAAATTACAAGAAGATCAAGTAAATATGTTTTGATTGTAAAGATCACTATAACATTTTAAAACGATTACTGCTATGTTACTACCAACAGGAACCAACGACTTGTCATGCCTACTGAAGCATGGAAAGTTTCGTAAATGGAAATACCACAAACGGTCACCCATCTAAAAACCAGCCACAGCGTATAATGCTTACCACAGAGACCGTTTACAGCACACTAAGTTATCATAGCTACGAGTTCATCATTCTTGACCCAATACACTGTATTTACCCTGCTGCAAGTTCTAGACGATACAGTAGGTACCTATTTTACATACAAATGGTTCCTCTACGGCAGTGGTTCCCAAACTTATTTTGTCTACTGCCCACTTTGAGAATAATTATTTTTTTAGCGCCCCCATTTTTTCACCTATTTAAAAACCACTATAACTTCAAATTAAATTAATTAATTATTGTGACCTATATATGTGATGTTGTGTAAAAAAAAAATGTATATTATGTATATTAACAGAGAATTCTAAACGAAACTTTTACTAAAACCCGCAACTTGAAACCTGAGCGCAGTAGGTAACATACAACGGCGCTTAGGTCTCAAGTTAACTCGGGCTCAATAAGAATGATTACTGAAACGCAACTTAATAGTATTAAAAACGAGTATCTTTTATTAAAAATATAACTAAAATAATCAATCCTTATATAAAAACTAATGTGAAGGATGAATCTGATGCTGTTTAATAAGTTTGTTGATATCAGGTTCCAATTTACTCAAGAACAGTCGCCACGTTCGGTAACAAGCAAACGATTTCTCTTTTTAGTAAGCAGTGTTGTCACAGCACTAAATCCACGTTCACACAAATATGACGATGGGAATGCTATCAAGAATCGTTGAACGATTGACCACAATCCAGGGTACAATTGAGGGATCGGTTTTTGAAGCCAAAATTCTTGGTAACCATTTTTGAACTTGATTTTTATTTCCTCGTTTGTTGTCAATTCTATAAGTTCTTCTTCCAGCTGAGGTGACATTGCTGTGTTGACATTTGAAAACGGATCCAACACCCAGTCTGGTATTTCCAAGTTCAAAATGTCCTGGTATCGTTCGGTGAAGTCAATGTGGAGGTTTTCCAAATATTGGCAGTAGGCAAACAATTCGTCGTTACTGCATGATACTGATAAATTTGGAAAATTGTGAAACTCACGTCTGCCCAGATTCTTTTTGTGTAGAAGCAGTTTGGCTGCGAAAGCAGCAACGACGTTTTTTGTTTTAATTAAATTTAGTTTATCGCCTTGCAGTTGGAGATTCATGTCGTTGAACAATTTATACAGGTCTGTCATGTAAGCTATATCATTCTTTGATGTTATGATCGTGCAATTCTGTATCTTTAGTTTCCAAGAACTCTATAACAGAGTCAAACAGGTTGTAAAATCGAGTCAGACAATTGCCTCTTGATAGCCAACGAACTTCAGTATGAAACAACAAACGGTTGAAATCCTCGTCATTAGTAACACAAAGCTGATGAAATAATCTATCATTCAAAGAGCGGTTGCGTATTTTATTGACTGCTTTGATGACATATTGCAGTGATTGAAATAGTTTTTCACTTAAGTTTCTAGCAACTAAATGTTGTCTATGAATAACGCAATGTACACCAAGGACATCTGGAATTTTATTTTATGAAGCCTTGTGGCGTAAATCATGGATTTGCTATATTAGTTTATTAGGCGCTATTAAGCGTAGGTATAATGGTTATACTTAGGTCGGTATAAGGGGTGTGTCCTTAATAGTGTCATAGTAGGGATAGTTGATGGAAGGAGATATGGTGGGATGTAAGCTATATATAGGCGTGCGCATTAGTAGAATAGAAAAAAATCAGGAACTAACTAAATTTTTTAATTTACTTCATACTGTCGAAGAAATTTTACATCAAAGTAAATTATTCTATAAAATATATTTCCACTGAAATAATCAGTGAGTGGCTTAATAGCCCAAGTATTTAACTAAATTTTTATATTTGTGAAAACGGAAGCTCTGGTAAGCATCAACTTCATCAATTTTATTAAGTAAATTAATTGTGGGTAATTTTTATGTAAAAAAGTATATTTTGAGTAAATTTATTTTATCAGGCAGGCGTTTGTGAAATTTAGAAAAGGGGGTAATGTTCCTTGTATATTAAATGTTTTAAAATGGGGTTAAAAATAATAGTAAGGGAAAGTTTAGGGATATCTATGGTTGAAGAGGGTGTATATATAAAAAATATTGTTTGTTCTTTTCAGAATGAGCTTCCAAGTTTGAGTTAAAAAATCCCCTGCTTATACCCGTAAGCAACTAATATTGAAAATATAGGAGTAATTATCTATTGTTACGTCATATTATTCCTGAAGGAAGGAAATCCCATACCTGAAGGAAGAATTCGGATGAGTACCTAGTTTTTAAGATAGATTTAAGTTTATTTTGTGAAATCGCAATAAAGGCAGTTATATATGTAATCGTTGCGTTATTGACTTCAGGACAAATTATATACCCTTACCTAAACTACTGAACCGCCTGGGAACTCCTGGGATCACTCTGGACTTCCCAGAAGCGTGTCATGGCGCCCGAACAAATTTAATTGTCCTGGAGTTGATAACTTATTTGGGTATTGCTGATTTGCTGGGTCTAGTGACTTCTATATAATTAATATTTTTATTATAAGGTGTTTCCCGCTAGCAGGTAGCCTCCCTCGAAATTAGTGCTACCTCAAGGATTAGACGCCCTTGGCCTATGCTAGTCTGGATGCCCGAATTTTGAACTTTTTGTTTGCATTTAACATTTTTTGGCTAAACGGGTATTCCGAAATTGAAAATTTGCTAACATCATTTTATTAACGTAGCTTGTCCCCAAATTTAATTACAGTTATTTTAATTTATTTCAAACTGTAATAGTAAAATATCTTTTATTATATATTTGTTGGCTTATAGTCATATTCATATTTTGTATTCTTCATCGTAAGGAAAAAATTCTACCCTCATTGTTTTTGATAATTCCTTGTAATAAATTTAACGCAAAAAATATACCCACATTAATAAAATTGTTACGAACCTTCTTGTAGAAGTAAAATTGTTGTTAATGTTTTAAAGATATTTAATGCAAAACATTCACGGTAGGTTTTGTTTTGTATAATTTGTGTATTGTTTCAGGAAAATCTGAATGATATTGTAGTTCTATGTGAATAGAGAAAGTGATTTGTGTCTTAATAATTGTGAGTGATTCGGTGCTTACCAGAGCCGTTTAATATGGATATCAATAAAATTAGGTATTTCTTGCTAAATAAAAATAAATTAACTGATAAAGTAGTAATTCGCGGTTATGAGCCGGTTTCTACGGCAAAAATAGTATGGGGTTCTTTAAAAAGGGTCGTAAAAGGGTTTTACAGGGTCGGCAGCATGAGTTTGTCGCCTATGGTGAGGCAAATGTTCATAGGCTGCGGTAACCGCCAGTCCTTCTGGTGGGCCGTATGTTTGTTTGCCACCTTCATAAAGTTATATATTTTCTATATCGATAGCCACCTTAGTAATATATATTTTTTGGGGTAGGTAACAAATATTCGTCATTAAAATCATTTCAATAGTGCGGTACTAGTTAGCAATACGCACATTTAAACTTAATAATTACAAGAATAATTAATTACAATCTGCATAAAATAATTCAATAAATTAACTTCATAACCAAAAATATTTTTTCTAAGTAAATCGTAGTATCATTTTTTTTTTTCTCCTAAATATGGGTAGTTGTGAATATCATGTGAATATCGTTAGGGTTTTTACAGACTGCATTTCATCATGCTATCATAATTCCATAAGCGTAAGGACAGGATACGGTTTTGATGAATAATGTTGAGATTTAGTGTAAAATAAAGCTAAATTCTCTTGTATATAAGAATTGCGTCATCATGTGATTGTATTGATGACACAAGTGTGCATGAGTGTTTTATGAGCGGGAATTGTATGAGAGATGTATGAATATATGAAAGGGATGAATATGAGAGTATGAAAGGCACATTATTCAAAGGAATGGGTGAGTCTGGTGAATTATGAAAGTTGAAATAGTCAGTAAGTAACTTTGCATACAAATAAACTGCATCGCTAAAAAAAAAAAAAAATTTTTTTCCCCTATTCTGAAACAAAATTAACGTCATTTTGTTTTTAAGTTTTATCAAGTTAAATTAAAGTAAGTAAGACAAGAATAACAATGTCAGGTCAGTTATTTAAAAATGAACGTTAAATTACTTTAGGATGTTGTCGCGGACAGTCAAACATACACGAGAAACTTAAGTCAGTGTGTAAGAGACCTTATGGATAATTGTAAAAATTTATGAGGGTACCTCGAAATATTGTTAAGCTTGAGGTCACATTGTGAATTCATTGTCATGTTATGTGAAAGTTGTGTACGTGCCGTGAGTTTATAAAATTACAAAGTATTAAGAATTACAAAGTTATGAAAGTTTTATGCACATGCATTATGTAATAGTGATGCATACGTTTCGAAAACGTTATTACATATTGGATTTGGATTTCAGTGAAATGTTAAGGTTGGTAAATGTGATTTTTTTTTCTGGGTTGTTTGTATATTTTTGGTTAGAATTCTGGTAGGATGATTCTGTAGGTGTATTCAGTGCTATATTTCTGTTTCTTGGTTTTTTGTAGTAAATACTGCCACTCGGAAGCGGTAAGCTTGCCCTCGCAGATTTACGTGGTACTATAGGAAGCTCTTAAAGGCTTGCTTATCATATGCAAATATATTGCATTCAGTTATATAGACATATACAATGTTATTACATCGTTGTATATGTTGTTATATAAATTTTCTTCTCTGAGACGGTTATAGAAATCTCAGTCTTCAATTTAAGCCATATTCTATATTACATTCAGGCGGTTCGTATTACCTGGATTTCTTAATATTAAGCCTTAAATACGTCTTTTCTTCTATCTATCTTGTGAACACCATCAGAGTTACTCTATTGGAATATTTAAATTATTTATTTTTGGGAGACATTATCTAAGTAATACAGTTGTTATAGATTGATTGTTATATACTAATTCAATCTTTTTAAATTGAATTAGTGTTCTTAAATTTTGTCTATAGGGACAAAATTTTCTCTTGGGGAGGGGATATTGTGGCGTAAATCATGGATTTGCTATATTAGTTTATTAGGCGCTATTAAGCGTAGGTATAATGGTTATACTTAGGTCGGTATAAGGGGTGTGTCCTTAATAGTGTCATAGTAGGGATAGTTGATGGAAGGAGATATGGTGGGATGTAAGCTATATATAGGCGTGCGCATTAGTAGAATAGAAAAAAATCAGGAACTAACTAAATTTTTTAATTTACTTCATACTGTCGAAGAAATTTTACATCAAAGTAAATTATTCTATAAAATATATTTCCACTGAAATAATCAGTGAGTGGCTTAATAGCCCAAGTATTTAACTAAATTTTTATATTTGTGAAAACGGAAGCTCTGGTAAGCATCAACTTCATCAATTTTATTAAGTAAATTAATTGTGGGTAATTTTTATGTAAAAAAGTATATTTTGAGTAAATTTATTTTATCAGGCAGGCGTTTGTGAAATTTAGAAAAGGGGGTAATGTTCCTTGTATATTAAATGTTTTAAAATGGGGTTAAAAATAATAGTAAGGGAAAGTTTAGGGATATCTATGGTTGAAGAGGGTGTATATATAAAAAATATTGTTTGTTCTTTTCAGAATGAGCTTCCAAGTTTGAGTTAAAAAATCCCCTGCTTATACCCGTAAGCAACTAATATTGAAAATATAGGAGTAATTATCTATTGTTACGTCATATTATTCCTGAAGGAAGGAAATCCCATACCTGAAGGAAGAATTCGGATGAGTACCTAGTTTTTAAGATAGATTTAAGTTTATTTTGTGAAATCGCAATAAAGGCAGTTATATATGTAATCGTTGCGTTATTGACTTCAGGACAAATTATATACCCTTACCTAAACTACTGAACCGCCTGGGAACTCCTGGGATCACTCTGGACTTCCCAGAAGCGTGTATTATGGCACCCTGTCATAGCCGGAGCGCCATCCGTAGCAACTGAAATAATATTTTTCAAAGGAATCTCTTTCTCATCGCAAAACTTTTCCAATGTATTGAATATGGTTTCACCTTTTGTATCGGTCTCTAAATTTCTAGCAAATAATAGTTCTTCACATATTTTCTCATCTTCAATAAACCTCACGTAAGACAACGACAATGCTTCATTAGTTGGTAAAGTTTACTCATCGAGCTGAATTGAGAATTGACTTGTCCTCAGGTGATCGCACAATGATTCTTCAATGTTTTCAGCCATTTCATCAATTCGTCTTTGCACAGAATTATTACTCAAAGGAATTTTTCGGATAATATCTGCGGCCGGTTTATGAAGCACAGCTTCATTTATTGCTGGCAATATTAACTCTTCTCCGATGTTATGTGGTTTGCCTCTTTGAGCAATTAACAAAGAGATATTGTACGAAGCTCGAAGTCCGTCGTCATCTTGCTTAGCAGCCGCCGAAAATGTTTTACTACACTTGGCTGAGTATTATGCTTCTTCTCTAGGTCTTGAAAATATGCTACATTCTTGTCTTTCTTATCTGGATGCATTTTATTCAAATGATCTTACAGCCTTGAAGGCTTCATTGCTTCATTCGAAAATGTTTTTGGACATAGAAGACACAAAGGCGACGATTGGTTTGTGAGATTTTCAATAAATCCGAATTTAATATATATTCCGCCGAGTATTGCCGTCTCTTCTTTTTTAATTCCGACATTGTTTTGCTTTGAGAAATACGTTCAACTTCGCGAGCAGAGGAGGCGTAAGTACTGCTCATCTATTGCGCGCGAGACCACAAATGAAAATAAAATAAATATTACATTGTTTATATAGGAATGTTTAAGCAGCACGCACCTACAGGAATAAAACAAACATGCATAAACTCGTTTATCTCATTCGACGCTCAATCGTACTCAACAAGTCCGAACAAGCATTCAATGAACCAGCCGACTGATACAGGAATGCACAATTCGGGTTATTTAACAAAAACTTGTTAAGACATGATAGACTTAAGCAGCACGCACCGACAGGAATAAAACAAACATGCATAAACTCGTTTATCTCATTCGACGCTCAATCGTACTCAACAAGTCCGAACAAGCATTCAATGAACCAGCCGACTGATACAGGAATGCACAATTCGGGTTATTTAACAAAAACTTGTTAAAACATGATAGATATCTACGAGTACTAATAACTATTATTTTTTTCTATATTAAATAAAATAGGACAGATATATATGAACTACGCGAAGAGAAATATAGAACCCAGTTTGAGCAATCTTTTAATTCATATTAGTTGATGTTCACAAGTTGTTGTTGAGAGTCGAGAGCTCTTGCAGTTGTTGTTTAAGAGGCCTCTTAGCTAAATAAAGTTACAAATCACCCAAAACACAACGCCCCCATTTTCTTCTGGGTCTCTTACCGCCCCCCTTGAGACCTGCAGCGCCCACAAGCGGGCGTTATCGCCCACTTTGGGAAAGACTGCTCTACGGTCTTAGGTAATTACAGTGCAAGCTGCCCTCATAAATATTCTTTATTGTCGGTGAATTTGTACAATAACCGGACATACATACACTCTAGAGCTGTTATGGTAACTTTAATAGGGCATTTTGCGATCATGCTTATCCCCAAGAGTGCTATTTGAATATATAGGTTAAATTGGTTTCTGAATTAACATATTTGGTCACGTCTTTTATCCCCGAAGGGGTAGGCAGAGGCATCTATACATATAATAAAATGATTGAAAAGTCAAAACTGTACTTTGGAAATATTTCAAAAATAATACTCGCTGGGTGTTCAACATAAGATACCGAAGCCGAAAATATGGTTAGAAAAATTGTTGTCTGTTTGCTTTGCTTTGTCCGGAAGGATCTCAAAAATTACTCAATAGATTTGATTCAAATTTTGCACAAATATTAACTAGGGGTAGGGTCTTCGAATCGGCTTCATATTATTACGCTATATCCTTGGGGCTAGGCAGAGAACAATCAGAGTGGCATTATAACATAATTTTCACGCGTACGAAGTCGCCGGCAACAACTAGTATTATATTATGCCTGCATTTCACCTTTTAGTTTGTCCCCGTTTGTTTTGTCACTTCTATAAAGCTATAGACAAGCTCAAATGGCGTATATTACGCTTCTGACTACTCCTTCAAAGAAAAAGGTCTTCACTATTCGCCTTAAAATTTAGCAAGAAATGGCACATACACATATTTATTTATTTTTATTTAATTTACCCTTTATTGTACGCCATGTAAATATAGTACATAAATACAATGCAAGAATATGTACAATGGGCGGCCTTATCACTAAAAAAAAAGCAATTTCAACCAGACAACCTTTGGATAGAAAAAGTTGATTGAAGAAAATAAGTGTCAACATATCACCTATTTGTAACAAAAATATCGCTTCGCAGACGGTACGACACATTGGACAAACTGTCGATTGAAATTCTCTTCAATACAGATGAAATTCAAGCAAATTCAGACAGACACACGAAAACGCTTAGGAATAGTTCGCACTAATCGGATAGAGGCAAGTGATTCATGCGAAAAGGAATTGTGGGTGAACAGGCTAATATGATTTGCTGTTTGATACATTGGAGCTGTATTTCAAATTTTAGGCTACGCATACCTTAATAAATTGAATTCTGAATTGAAATTCTCAAGAGATCTTCGACCTGATCCCGCGCTCTCCTTTCTAATCCCGGCAACGCGTACCACCCATACACAGAGGAGAGAATCTTCGCCAGAACTCAGCGTTTCAAACTATCGTTCCTCTGTCAAACTATAAAATACTATTATGTTGTGATTTTGCTAAAACCATTCAGTTTTAAGTAGTAATAAGTTATTTTTGTGATGTCAACACCGCCTCATAGTAGAATGATTAGCCTGTACATAAAACATTTATTGATTATTCGAAAATAGTGGGTAGTTGATTTGACATAAATGTTCAGTATGAGGTGGGATTTGTTGAGAGGCGATAAAAAGTGAATATTCTGGAAAAAGAACACATTCTGTTTCCTGATCGAGTTCAGTAAAGTGCTAATTAGTTAAAGTAGAATATTTGTATTAATTAATAGTTAGTACTTAGTTGTGCAAGTATTAGTTAGATTGTGAAAATAAAAATGTAAAGAATCTACAATCATAGGATTATTATTTCGTAATACCATTAAGTGGAATGTAGGAGTAGTATCTATTATTATACGAAGAACAGAAGAATAAATAGCTATGTAAAGGATCATTGGAGTATTATTTCTCATCAAGTCAGAAGTGGTAACCTGCGAGCCAAGCCGTGACAAGTTAAAACTGTAAGTATAATTTTATTCGAATTCTAATCATGGTTCGTGATTATTCCTATTAGCGTGTATTATATTCGTAGCAACTTCTACTGTAGTCAAGAAGGTATTTGACTTTAACGAATTGCTGCAAACTGGGGTTACATAACTCTATTGGCTGCGGTGTCCATTTAACTACGTTTTTATTTAACTCCGGTAAGGGTTTTAGGAAGTATTCTCTACCGGAACGGTGAATACATTTGTTTTAGATCGAACACAGAAATGTGACAAAAAGGTCCTTATCGTTTTATTGTAGTTGCTTAGAGCTATATTTTTATTGTGGTAATACCCGCCATTATGCCCATATGTACCTACCTATTAGTTACCTTGAAACAAAAGTAGGTACATATTTAAGTTACATAGCCACTTCTCAAGGGCTAGGACTTCATTTTAATTCGTGGATCCTCAGTTAATAAGACGTCCTATTAGAAATTTTGGACATAATTACAGTTAGTTATTTTGATTTATTTTGTGAATACCCTCTACCGGTACGGTAAAATTTATTTTTACATAGGACAAATAAATGTGACCAAATACGATAGGTACGCACCGTTCTTATTGCAGTTACATAGATCAATTTTATTATGTGTAATATGTATATTTTGTGTTAAGACCGACTAGACTTGCAGTCTTTGCTATTTATTTTTAAGAGTATGTGGTTAAGATACTTAACGACTTCTCAAGGGCAAAGACTGTATTTAGTGCGTGGATCTCCAATCAACGAGACGTACTATGACAAATTTGGACATTATTTTATTAATTTAAGTATGAATGCTGCTGTGCAACCCTGAGCGTTGCAAGTGATTATCCAACCATGCAGGTATTATGTGTGTTAGTCCCATAGCCGTGCAAGGTGTGTTGTTTGCAGCCATTCAGGTGAGCTGTAAGGTGAAACCATGCAGGTATGTTGAGACTCAGTTCCATTAGCCGTGCAGGTGTGCTGTTTGCAGCCATGTGGGTGCGCTGTGGAAGCACAACCATGCAGATATTTTGTGAGTTATTTCCATATCCGTGCAGGTGTGCTGTCTACAGTCGTGTAGGTGTGCTGTAGAAGCGCAACCATGCAGGTATGATGTGAGTTATTTCCATAGCCGTGCAGGTGTGCTGTCTACAGTCATGAAGGTGTGCTGTAGAAGCGCAACCATGCAGGTATGATATGAGTTAGTGCCATAGCCGTGCAGGTGTGCTTTTTTTTTTTTTTTTTTTTTTTTTATACCACTAAGGTGGCAGACAAGCACACGGCCCACCAGAAGAACCGGTGGTCACCGCAGCCTATGAACGTTTGCAACACCAGAGGCGCCACACTCGCGCTGCCGACCCTGTAAAAACCTTCTTAGACCCCTTTTGAAGAACCCCATACTGTAGGCGTTTGGGAAAACCGAGGCAGGAAGATCATTCCACAACCTAAGCGTGCGCGGAAGAAAACCCCTACCGGACCTAACCGTGCTCAAACGCTCCGGACGTAGGGTGTGCGGATGAAATCCCTGTCTATGGCGAGCGGTGCGATGATAGAAGGTAGCCGTGGGCATCATGTCAAACAATTCCTCGGAGCACATACCATTGTACAGGCGGTAGAACACGCATAAGGAGGCATAGTCTCTCCTGTCGCGAAGAGGTTCCACACCACCTGTCAGCATAGGATCGTTGACAACTCTCACAGCTCGCCTCTGCACCGAGTCAAACGGGCGAAGCTGATATTCAGGTGCCCCCGCCCAGAGGTGACAGCAGTACTCCATGTGTGGCCGCACTTGCGACTTATAGAGAAGCAGTGTTTGCGCCGCAGTAAAGTACCGCCGCGCCCTGTTGAGCACACCGAGCTTCTTGGACGCCAGCCTGGCCTTGTCCTCCAAATGACTGCGGAACTGAACGTCACTGGAGATGTCAACACCAAGGATCCCTATACTTTTAGAGATGGAAAGAGATGTGCCCTGGAATCGTGGCGCTACAGTAATTGGGGCTTTCTTAGCGGTGAAGAAACACGCCTGTGTCTTGGAGGGATTGAACTGGACAAGGTTTTGTCTACCCCAATCGGACACTCTAGTAAGAGTAGCCTCGATTTCAGACACAAGCTGTTCACGACTTTCCTCCACTGCGTCCCGAGAGATACCGGGACGGCCTGTGTAACAAGTGTCCCCTGTACTGTCGTCTGCATAACAATGAATGCCGTCAATAGACAACATGTCATTGATATGCAGCAGAAACAGGGTAGGGGACAACACTGAGCCTTGCGGTACTCCAGCGTTTATGGCCATGCAGTCAGAACAGCTGCCGTCGACAACAGCCCTGATGCTTCTATCGGCCAAAAAGCTGGACACCCATCCGCAAAATCTCTCGGTCAGTCCGTAGGAGGGCAATTTTTTAAGAAGACCACGGTGCCAGACCCGGTCAAAGGCTTTAGAAATGTCGAGGCTCACTGCTAGAGCCTCGCCCTTACTCTCGATAGCCGTCGCCCATCGGTGTGTGAGGCACACGAGAAGATCGCCCGTCGAGCGACCGTGACGGAAACCGTACTGCCGGTCACTGAGCAGGTCGTTTTCCTCAAGGTACCTCAGGAGCTGTGTATTAATTACACGCTCCATCACCTTAGACAATAGAGAGGTGACGGCTATAGGCCTGTAATTGGCTGGGTCGGTCCTATCACCCTTCTTGGGCACAGGATGCACATACGCGATCTTCCACGACGCCGGGACTTGTCGCATGGAATAAGAAAGCGAGAAAAGACGTGTAAGTACCGGACACAACTCTGGACCACACTGCTTAAGTACTACCGCGGGTATACCGTCTGGCCCACTCGACTTATGAACGTCCAAAGAATGAAGCTCCCGTCGGACGTCCCGCTGCGTAAATTTAACTTCCGGCATGGAAGTTCCACACCACGGAACGTCCGGCGGCACAGCACCCCCGTCGCTCATGGTCGAGTTAGAGGCAAAGAGAGAACCCAAAAGGTCGGCCTTCTCCCTGGCACTCTGGGCCAGACTACCGTCGGGTTTAAGCAAAGGTGGTAAACCTGACTGACAGAAGTTTCCCTCGGCAGCTTTGGCAAGCGACCAGAATTCACGACTTCCTGAAGGGTACCCTGCTAGCCGCTCACCAATTCTGCCGACGAAATCGAATTTAGCCCTGACAATTGCTCTTTTGCTGGCCCTCGAGGCGGCATTTAGTTTGCGTTTCACCTCAGAGATGTTAGGATCTGAATTTGCACGAGCCGTGGTCCAGGCTCTGTAGGCAGATTCTTTCAGCATCAAAGCTTCTCTGCAGAGCCGATTGAACCACGGTCGCTTTTTTGCTCCTACAGGGATCCAGCGGTTGGGAATATAGCACTCCATGCCCTCCAAGATCCCCTCAGCGACTGCTGCAGCGCAGGAATCCAGATCGTCTGAGGCAAAACAAAGCCGCCTCCACGGGTACGACGCGAAGAACTCCCGCAGTCCATCCCAGTCTGCTGACTTATAGTGCCACACATGTCGCCACTCCTTGGGCCGAGGTGGTTCAGGCCTTGCGAGAGGCACATGCGCCCGAATGATACAGTGGTCCGACGATCCGAGCGGAGCATCCACTGAGACGTTGTATCCATCCGGACGCGTTGTCAGCAGGAGGTCCAGCAATGCACTATGCTCGTTCTCCTTATCTGGTATCCTCGTATGGGATTTAACCAGTTGGGAGAACCCATAGGTCAGGGCAAATTCGTGTGCAGCGTTCCCCGCAAAGTTGGTCACCCGGGAGCCCAACCAGTCAACATGATGACCGTTGAAGTCCCCCAGAATCACAATCTCCGCAGAAGGATACTGCTCAATCACCTTGTCAGTCGATTGTTGCAGGTGGTCAAAAAGGCGAACTGTGTCCGTGTTACCGCTGTGAGACCTGTACACGCACGCGTAGATCCGAGTGTGGCCCCCGTGATCCACGCGCGCCCATAACGTAGACAGGTCCCTGTCTTCAAGGCTTGTAAGACGGCGACAGCAGACATCACCACGGACGTACATACATACCCCGGCTTTCGGCTTGAAGTTGTACTCAAGCTTATAGCCAGGGTACATTAAGTAGGATGTATCGCCCGGGCATGAAATCTGCGTCTCCGTCAGGAAAAAAAGGGTCGGCTTCGCAGTTTCCAGATGGTGGTGGACTACGTTGAGGTTCTTGTGCATACCTCTGATGTTGCAAAGGTCCATGTAAAGTGTGGACGACGAAGCCGCTGTGTATACTTTTCTTCTTTTTCTTCCTATAGCCATGTTTTCTTTTAAAAAAGGGGGTTAAAAAAGTGAAGAGGTGCCTGTGTGCCGGTGGCGCAAGAGACTAAGCGAGACTCTAACTAACCAAAGGCAGACAGAGGTAGTGCGGTAGATTGGCACGGCGTACGGAAGGGCCCCCGGTCCCCCCCCGATGCAGTGGCCGCGTCCACTCCGGTATCCTCCTCCGGCACGACCACAGCACCAGGGACTTTACACAGGCTGCTGGTTCAGCCTCCTGGGGCGGAGATTATGTAATCCCCAGGTTCGGGTTCCGTACAGCCTGCGGGCGGTCAGCGGTCAACCGTTTCACCGGGTCTCCCTGACCGCCGTACCAATATTCCGCGCCTCTATCTGCCAATGGAGACAGATTAAGCCTCTGGTCTCACCGTCACCGGCACAGAGTCACCCCAATGAGCTCTGGATCCCTGCTAACCGACGGAGAACATAACCCAACCGGAGTCAGGTTACTATTACCGCGGTCTTCTGCAGGGCGGAGGTACTGCCCCAGGCGGGCTGCTCACCGAACGGCGTACCGTTATGCCCTTCCTCCTAATGTGGGCTTTTTCGTTAATCCCTAAGATATTGAATCTTAGGGATCTGATTGAAGAAGCCACTACTGTACCCTCAGGGTGTAACGTTAGCTCCATGAGAAGTAACGCATGACCCCTAAACCCCGAGGGGGAAATCCTAGGTGCTGTGTGCAGTCATGTAGGTGTGCTGCAGAAGCGCAACCATGCAGGTATGATGTGAGTTATTTCCATAGCCGTGCAGGTGTGCTGTCTACAGTCGTGTAGGTGTGCTGTAGAAGCGCAACCATGCAGGTATGATGAGAGTTATTTTCATAGCCGTGCAGGTGTGCTGTCTACAGTCGTGTAGGTGTGCTGTAGAAGCGCAACCATGCAGGTATGATGAGAGTTATTTTCATAGCCGTGCAGGTGTGCTGTCTACAGTCGTGTAGGTGTGCTGTAGAAGCACAACCATGCAGGTATGATGTGAGTTATTTCCATAGCCGTGCAGGTGTGCTGTTTACAGCCATGTAGGTGTGCTGTAGAAGCGCAACCATGCAGGTATGATGTGAGTTAGTGCCATAGCCGTGCAGGTGTGCTGTCTGCAGTCATGTAGGTGTGCTGCAGAAGCGCAACCATGCAGGTATGATGTGAGTTATTTCCATAGCCGTGCAGGTGTGCTGTCTGCAGTCATGTAGGTGTGCTGTAGAAGCGCAACCATGCAGGTATGATGTGAGTTATTTCCATAGCCGTGCAGGTGTGCTGTCTACAGCCATGTAGGTGCGCTGTAGAAGCGCAACCATGCAGGTATGATGTGAGTTATTTCCATAGCCGTGCAGGAGTGCTGTCTGCAGTCATGTAGGTGAGCTGTAAAAGCGCAACCATGTAGGTATGTTGAGAGTTAGTTTCATAGCCATGTAGGTGTGCTGTTGAAGTGCAATCATGTAGGTGCGGCAAATGATTTCTATAAGCTATAGTATATAGTATTTCTATAGTAGACTGCCAGTGCACAATCATGTAAGTATGTTGAGATTGATCTGTTTAGTCATGAAGCGATGCTACATGGAGCCGTGTTAGTGTGCAGCTAGTATGCAACCGTGTAGGTGTGCTGTCAATTTCAACCAGGCGAGTATAGTGAGAATGATTCATATTATCATCTGTGCTTTATGCAGTCATATTGTTGTGCTGCTATTATGGTGGCGATCATAACAATATAGAAGTTTTTTCAATGATTTTGGCTGACATTAGGCTTACTTGGATTGGTATGTGTGGAGCGTTTAGATTACACACACAGGAATGCATAACAAATTTTGTTGCCCAATAGTAAATGGAGCGTATGTGAAACAGTATTGATGTTTTTCGATTTACTTAACACTTCCAGCCTTGTTTATGCCTATAGTGTTATTTAGATTCCATACCAGCGGCTTAGTGAGCTTTCCCAATCACGGAATCGCTCAAGAAAGATTACGGCACAAACTGTACCCTTTTCATAACTAGCCGTATGCATAGTAAGGCATAGAGATTTTTTTGGGGACGCCAAGACGGCGAGATATAAGCGCCTTGGACGTAATAAACGCCTTAGATGAGATGATAGATGGGAAATTGTTAGCTTGAAAGAGCAGTAACTGCGTTTAAAATGACAATTCCAGGTGACTGAAGTGAAAGATTCACGCCCAAGCAGAAAGACAGGTGAACTGTCGTGTCGGAATACAGTGCGGTGCGGCGGAGCGGTGTGACTGCCAGAAGGCGGAATCTAACCAGTGGCGGCGATACTGAAGGCAATGGTGAGGACCGGGCCGAGCGACAGGTGAAATTAAGACTTTGATTCGGATAATTGCTAACGACCTTGAGCAACCGTGACACGAGTCCTCCAGACAAGGAATTGTGGTCATTTAGGGTCCGTTCACACAGACCGGCTCGGAGAGCATCGGCGCGCACTTTTCTTTTCACACAGACCGGATCGGATACGCTCGGAGTTGGTCGGAGAGGAGCCGCCAACTAATTCACACAGACCGGCTAAAAGCGGAGGCGCTCGGAGCCGGTCGGATGCGCTCGCAGCCGGTCGGATGCATCGAGTGCATCGATTTACTACAAAGGCAGTACCAGTATTCCAAGTTTTCTTTTCGGTGTTAACGGGTGCTTTTCGGAACATGGTTTTAGATAGCTCCGATGAACAAATATATTAATTTTTCATCAGTCATGTTTTCGTATAAGTGCACACAACTGTTCTGTTTAAATTGTGCTATCAAAATGGCGGTCGGCGGGGGGCAGCGCGCACGCAATCGGAGCCGATCGGCTGCGCGAGCGGGAAAGAGCACGCAACCGGAGCTGATCGGCTGCGCGAGCTAGGAAGAGCATGCAATTGGAGCCGATCGGCTGCGCGAGCGGGAAAGAGCATGAAAGCGGAGCCGAACGGCTGCGCGAACGAGAAAAGTACGCGATCGGAGCCGGTCAGCCCCTCTTATTATTTCACACCAAGCGCGTTCAAGCATTCTCAATGACAAAAGCAGTGCACATGCAAAAATAAACCTTACTTCAAATAATAAAAACTCTGTTTTCAATGTGATAAGAATCTGCTCTCCTCTCCGAGCCGGTCTGTGTGAACGGACCCTAGAACTTATTTTAGTTGTACCTTATTGATAAGAACTCCTAGTGCATTATTTATGGAATTATAATTATATAGATATAGATATAATGTATCACGTTTTAAAAATGTGATATGCCTGAGGATTAGTTGAACTTTTTAGCTTCATAACAATCTATATGTGTTATAGTGTGGGTTTCCTCAAGAGTTATCCGTGTCAAATACACGTCGGTAGTTTAAGGCGGAAACACATTGTTAAAACGCGACGCAACGCGTGTTGAGTAGAATCAATTTGTGTTGTTTTCTATGACCAGAGTCACACTATCAATATCCAATGCGCCACCATACGCAGTACATTCTATCTACACATAGTCGCGTAGTGTTTTTAGTGTGTCGCGCACATTAAAAATCCCTGGCGACCATTTTAGGCATGGACTCTATTATTGGGGAATATAATATAATTTCTAATTGTAATAGACGTTGACCTTTTTGACCAATTGTACCATATCATATCATATCATATCATATCAGGTGTTCAAAATATCCCGGGAGATACCGTGCAATGTACATGGGTAGACAATTTTAGGATTTCTTATCTAATTTCGACGTTTTGTGAAAAGACTTTGTGAGACAGCTAGCAATATCTATTATAAAGACCGTTTTTTTTAATTGAAAGAGCTATACAACGGCAGTGGACTGTATGAGTTAAGCAAAATATTACACTTGGATCCTTGTAAAAAGACCTAGTTGAACGACCTCTACTGGTCGAAGACAAGACCTAGTTGAACGACCTCTACTGGTCGAAGACAATACTAGCGGTTGCCGCATGGTTTACCCTGCGTAGTCCCATTCCTGTGGAGATACGGGAACGTTACTCGGTGAGGGTGTGCCTTCGCAGTAGTGGAAGAGTTTTTCAAATTGATTCAGTGGTTTTGGAGACTATTCAACGCAAAAAAACAACCATACAGGCAATCGAATCTTTCCTTCTTATAATATTAATGTAGATAATCCTGATTGAAACACTGATTCTCGGAATAACTTTTAGTAGTACGTACACAAGTTTTACTTCCTTGATCTTGGTTAAAGTCAGTGCTAGAGAGTAATAACTATTTTGTGCTATCTTATAGGTATTTCTAAACATACCTGCAAATCGCAAAAAAATATATATATACAGAGAAATTTAAGTAAAGATCAAAACATTTTGCGTGCGCCATACGCGGTTTAGAAGTCTCCGTTCGGGCGTTAATTATTGCTGTAGGTGTAAGCGAGTTTCAGAAGCCTGACCGAAGTGCATACGGTTGCAGTTCACCAGGGTTAGGTGGTATTCTCTGACTAGTTTAGTTTATCAGATTATACTAGTTGCGTATTTCAGTCGACAAACTACACTACAAGAACGCCCTGTAAACTGTTAGCAAAAAAAAAGGGTACGTAGGTGTCTATTAGGCCTTAATTTTACGCTGTACACCGGCTGTAACATACTTCGTACCAGCAGTCCTAATACTGTAGTACCACTATGACAAAGAGGGATTTAGTACCACAAATAGCGTCAGGTTGTTGATTTCTTTTAAGCCCGCTTCAACATGGACTAGTGTCCAGTCAAATGAGTATACTAAGACATTATGCCCTATAGGGATAATTTAGAACCAAGTAAACTAAGTATAATTCTGATGCTTATTATGGTTACGCTAGAACAGATTCAGTCTTACTGGTTTACTAATGCAATATTTATAATTCCGCTAAGACTGAAGAAAAGGTAAAACTGCCTTTTAACAGTATATATGCACTTAGACCACTTAGGGCCATTTTGTTAGAGCTAAAGGCTAGAATTAAATGTATATCCTATATTCTAACAAAAGTTGACTGGTTCGCAAAATGAAAAAAAGAACCCTGAACAGCTTACGTTATCAGAGTTTCTTGTAGAATTTTATCAGATCGTGGGACTGCTGCCTAGAAAGTATTGTAGCATCTGACAGAATGAGACTTGCTACATATTTATTTACCAAAATAATCCCAATGTAACATTATCTATTTACATTATAACTATCTAAACTAACCTAAATCTAAATAATGACATTGTACCCAAAGACTGGCAGCATTTCCCCTTTAAATAGTTATACCCATTGGTTTAGATAGATGACTGCAGTCTGCCAGTCGACTCGACTAGGAGTTTTCTTTTTCATATTTTTTAACAAATATCGTTAATATTCTTATTCTGATAAAAATGGAAAAGGAAAACCTTCTAAAGTCTTAAATTTACCGTGACTATTGTAACACATAGAAACCAATGCTTAACTAAATGGTCGAGAGTTGGAACTTGTGGGGTTAGCCGCTTAGTAGTTTATTTTAGATAATTTGATTCAATTTAAAACTAGCTAAAGGTTAAGTTCACCAGCTTTTGCTGTGCAAAAGATGAGGCATTAACAGATGTAGTTGGAATTGTAAATTTGAGTTACTTTAACAGTGTATTCAAATTTAACCTGTATCCTCCTGCGGAGTACCTAATCTTGTAACTTACAAAATGTCCATAATAGCGATATTCTATAATTTAGATTACGTCCAAGAGTCTCTCTGCAAAAAGAGTAGGTACATAACATTATGTGAATAAGAAATTCATCAGATTCTTGTGGCTGCACCTCACAAGAAATATAGGTATCGTACCTTGCAGTTTC
Organism: Miltochrista miniata; assembly: GCA_933228765.1. Lineage (NCBI taxonomy): Eukaryota > Metazoa > Arthropoda > Insecta > Lepidoptera > Erebidae > Miltochrista > Miltochrista miniata. The sequence continues at coordinate 24,452,563 of OW121768.1, forward strand.
TTTTATTCAAATACCATTTCTAAAGTAATACCATACTATTTCTAAGTAAGTAGTAGTCTAATAATTATATGTCTAGTTTTTTATCCTGTATTTGTGAAATAGGAAGGTTTTACTTACCAAAAAGTTCCCAATAAATCTTGCGAATTTATAACATGTACATCAACCATAAAAAAAAAGTCTTTCTTGTTATCATAGTAGACTGCATAAGGTCAATGACACTTTATGGGTAGTTACCCAGTTAAACAGTGGTAGGTATACGCTCTTGCGACAGGCTACCAACCGAATTTGAAGGTATTGGTATGGTTAGATTAATCAGAGTATCTCAGTGATTGACTTAAGAATACTTATACATTTTGCATTGACACATTTTATGCGCATACCATGATTACTTTATATTATTATTATTATTTGACATAATTCGTACCTATTTCAGATTTATGTTTGCAAACGTTTGACACAATTTATTATAGTATGACTAGCTGACCCGCGCAACTTCGTTTGCGTGATAAATGAAGAACCACTCCACCGATTTTGTGCAAACTTCACATAAACCATCTACTAAATAGTCCGAACAAAGCCTAAAGATTTGGTTTGGATAGGTAAGCCCGTTCTTGAGTTATAAAATTACAACGAAAAGTGGCATTGATTTTTATATATATAGATATGAAATTATTAATTATTGACATTATTACACGAATGAAACTATTATTACATTATAAGACTGTTATTATCATTATATTGTTATTATCATCTGAGATTTTTATTCATATTTAAAATGATTATCTAAAGTCATTATTATTTGCATGACAATTTATTAAAGTTAGTTTACAGTATCGGAATTTAATCTATTGATGTATTTATGACCTAAGTTACAATTCATTGATTAAAATTGTCACCTATAATAAACACATTGTAACACTATCGAATTAGGGAAACCTGTAAGGATAGATGTTGATATAACACACAAGAGCTGCATTAAATACTATATTTATATGTGTCCTTAGGGTTAAGGTATAGGTATATTGTGGCTTCATCACGTTGCCTGAAACTAGACGTTACGTACGTACGTACAAATATTATTTAAGTAATATTATTATGATGGTAATATTAGATACCTAATGATTTTTTTTATGAAAAATCACTCGCTTGTACTAGTTGTATTCCACTATTAAATATATTTTACACTAATTGCTGACACATGTAATGATTTCTTTTGCTGGAAAATGAAACCTGGAAGTGATCTGCAGACTCTGCTGGGTTTTAAAAAAGAGATCACTTTTTAGATTTTACATTTGTAAATAGTTTCAGCAGGCGGTCTGCTCTGTGAACTGGTTACTTGTTGCCTTTGTTTTGTATTCTTGACGTTTCGCCAGACTCAAGTTCTCACTTATAGTTTTACAAAATAAATGATTGAGTTAATATTATAAGCCTATAGACTATAGACAGAGTAGATAGAAGATATAGAGAAGGTTTAGGTTTAATTAAACTTTAAGATTTTGATTTAGCATATTATAAAAAGCCGCATAAAGGTATTATTGTTATGTACGTTATGTATAAAAATATGTGATTAGTTCAATATACAGGTCCGAATGTTGTGATTACTGCGTGCTCCGGAGATAGCACGCTGTCTGATGGCCGAATGTTGTGATTTTGCTAAAACCATTCAGTTTTAAGTAGTAGGGGAGGTAGGGGAGGGATGGGCAGTTGGGAGACATGGGCACCCATATTCTGATTTGATCATAGATTTTATTTTTTTCTTGATTTGGTAGTTTACTTTACCGACTGGCAACGCTGTTCATCCATAGTGTGTATATAATTTCTGTCAGTTGGCAAACACAAACACGTTTGAAGGTTATGCGCTAGTAAAAGTCAATATTTTGTTGTGGTTTCGGATCGTTATAAAGAGAAAACTAATGAAAGGTATGTGTATTTTTTATTATTTATCTATTGTATATTAACTGTCTAATTTATAGTATTAAGTAAGTTGTAAATATCCCATAACGAACCGCTCCTCTAATTACTAAGGATTAGTATTAATAATAATTGTATGTGTGATCGATAGATGTCACTATGCCATATTTCTAAAACGCGGTATGGTTTCACCTTCACTATGGTAATATAAGCATTGAGGTTTTTCATTAAATTGAGTTCATCAAATACAGTAGTAGTGTTTCATTCAAGTGCAAGTGCGACATCTGGTGCCGAAACCCGGGAAGAAGTGGAAGGAACTTAGAAAAATAAAGTAAATTAAACAGTGAAAAAAAAAAGTGAAGTGTTTAGGACTTGTAAAATATTCGTGAGTATTCAGGACTTAGAATAATTTCGTGATAAATTTAAACTTAGACTTTCCGTGTCGATTTTGGACTTTGAAATAATTTCCCCCTTCTGGTTAAAAAGACTTAGAATATTTTCGTAATAAAAAGACTTAGAAAAGTTTTGTGCTAAAAACACTTAGAGAAAAATCTTGTGAATTTTGAACTTTGAAATAGTCTTAGTGGACATCCCAAAGACTTAGCCGAATTTTACAAACTTGAAAGAACCTTTGTGAATTCAAAATGGATTTATATTTGGCAAAACAACAAGATTCGTATCAACAAATCTGTAAGGCGCACACTAATTACAAAAAGTCACCACGAGATAGAAAAACGCTGTCATATATGGAGACACGATTGGAAAGTCTGGAGAAGGTATGGGAAAAGTTTGTGACTACCCATGATTTAATGATCAATGACAGTACCACAGAAGACAGATCAACCTTAGATTATTTTACTAGCGACATATTTACAACAGTTGAAGAGAGTTACTTTGAATATAAAGCAAAACTGAAAGAAGATATGAGGACTCTCTCTCATGCTGGTATAGCAGGAGGCACGAAGCAAGAAAAGGTAACCTCGTCCAACTGTGAGGTGAAACTACCCCGTATTCAACTGCCTACTTTTTCAGGTGCCTATGAGGAATGGCAAACATTCTATGACATGTTCGTCTCGCTTATTCATGGAAATGGTAGCCTGAGTGCAGTACAGAAATTACATTATCTGAAAGGTAGTTTAACTGGAGAACCAGAAATCCTTCTGAAGAACCTCTCAACAACTGAGGCCAACTATACGGAAGCATGGACGCAGTTGATTAATCGCTACAACAATAAAAGGTATAATGCCAACCAAATTATGAAGCGTTTATTCAATCAAAGGGCTTTGCATGTAGAATCAGCCGACGCAATCAAGCTTCTTTTGGATACGACATCTTCCTGCCTTAAATCGTTAAATAATCTTGGGATTGACACGGAATCTTGGAACACCATCGTCATTTACCTAACCGTCTCAAAGCTAGATCAAGAATCACGAAAACAATGGGAACTATATGTAAGTCAACTGGATTCTGATAATCTACCGACTTGGACTCAACTTACAAAGTTCTTAGAGACTAGATTTCGAACACTTGAGATGGTGGACGGTGGCAAGAGCGGATTAAGAGTATCGCACACAAACTCCAATCAGAAACCAGTACCTAAACAGAAATCTTTTCATACAGTTTTAAATCACGAAGAGAAGAAATCAAACATCATGTGTGGCCTCTGCTCAGGTACACACTTACTGTATCAGTGCAAACAGTTCGGGCAACAGTCTCCTCAAGATAGATCCGAGTATGTCAAATCAAGTAGACTTTGCTTCAATTGTTTAGCACCTACACATTCAGTGAAAAATTGTCATCAATCTACAAGCTGCCGCAGATGTGGCAGAAGACATCACACACTACTACATTTAGAGCGAAGTCAAAATCACGATTCTGCATCAGCGGGATCTTCGAGTTCCGAATCAAAATTTGATTCGACACAGAATCAAACACCTGAAGCTAAGGTGGTAGCTCATTTTGCAATGGAGAATACTTCGAGTAAGATGTTACTGGCTACAGCAATGGTCAGAATCAAATCCGCAAATGGCTACTCACAAGTTGTACGAGCTCTCATCGATCAAGGATCTGAAGCATCCTTTGTAACAGAATCTACTGCACAGTTATTGGGCCTCGAACGAGCCCAAATAAATGGTGTCATATCAGGAATTGGTGATGGTCAAACGAGGACAAAAAGTATGGTATCATTTTCTTTAGAGTCATTACGTTATCCTAACTTTTCTGTTCAAGTTAATGCATTTGTTTTGAGTACACTAACATCATTCCTTCCTTCAACTAAAGTAACATTATCCGATTGGTCAGATCTTATTAATTTACCTTTGGCTGATCCTAGGTATGGTTCACCTGGCAAAATCGATGTTATTTTAGGAGTAGATATTTTTAGTGAGATCATAAGTCACGGTTTGAAGGTACATCCATCTGGACACGGTATAGTTGCTCAGAATACACGCCTAGGATGGATCTTATCTAGCAGAGTTGCCAACGACATTCGTGAGTCACCTCAACGAATTATCAACTTGCACGTCCGAGTCAAGGAAGATCAGCTCCTAAAACAATTTTGGGAGATAGAAAGAGAACCCGATTTTATCAATAAGAAAATGACAAAGCAAGAAACGAGATGTGAAAATATTTACAAAAGTCATACCACAAGAGATGACGAAGGACGCTATATCGTTCGTCTGCCATTTACGAACTCTAGTCCGGAGTGCCTTAATGGGAAATCATACAACATTGCTTTACAGAGATTCAAACTTCTGGAAAGGAAACTTCAGAAGAATCCAACATTGTATGATGAGTACAAAAAGGTTATAAGAGATTATCTCGATCAAAAGCATATGACACTAATCACAAATCCAGCAGAGATACAAGATCAACGGGTAATATACCTACCTCACCACGCCATAGTCAAAGAAAATAGAGAAACAACGAAAGTGCGCGTCGTTTTCGACGCCTCCTGTAAAGGAACAAATAACGTATCTCTAAATGACAACCTTTTAGTGGGACCCAAGCTGCAGCAAGATCTACGTCATATTTTGTTGAGATGGAGACGTCATTCAATCTGCATTGTAGCTGACCTAATACAAATGTATCGTCAAGTCCGAGTAGATGACCGAGACACTGACTACCAAAGGATACTATGGAGGAGTGACTCGAACCAGCCAATACAGCATTACAGACTACTACGGCTAACTTTCGGGACAGCTTGCGCCCCATATCTAGCAGTCAAGTCTCTGCAACAGTTGGCTAAGGACGAAAGGTCAAAATACCCTATGGCGGCTAATATCACCCTTAGAGACTATTATATGGATGACTTGCTCACAGGCTGTGACACCGAGACGGAAGCGATTGAGATTCACGATCAAATGTGCGGTCTTATGAAGGCTGGTGGGTTTTCTCTACAGAAGTGGTGCAGCAACAGCGCTACATTACTTGGACACATCAAACAAGAGACCCAAAGAGAAGACAATTCTGTCACTTTCAAGTCAACCGACACTATAAAAGTGTTAGGGATAACATGGAACAAGATAACTGACAGTTTTGAATATACCTTGCAGCTACCAACCATTAATGAGACTGTCACAAAGCGAAAAGTGTTATCAGATATAGCCAGGTTATATGATCCCATGGGATGGATAGCGCCGGTAATATTTACTGCAAAGGTCTTCATTCAAAGGCTTTGGAAGTCTGGATTGAGCTGGGACGAAGCCTTAACCAATGAACTGTTAGAAATTTGGATTAAGTTTAGAGAAGATTTATCAAATGTACAGAAGGTCATTATTCCAAGATGGCTACAGACCAGTAAATCTGACCACCTTGAGTTGCACGCTTTTGCCGATGCGTCTCAAGCCGGATACGCCGCCGCTATATTCATGAGATCCAGTGACAACGAGGGAAAGGTATCGGTGAAACTTATTACTGCAAAAACTAAGGTGTCACCGATAGAAAAGGAACTTTCAATCCCTCGATTAGAGCTGTGTGCTGCCATGCTGGCTACCAAATTAATATTCGAGGTCTCACAAGTGCTGCAAATACCCAAGGAAAATTTGTATGCTTGGTCAGACTCCACTGTTGTCCTTGCCTGGCTACGTGGAGAGCCCAGCCGTTGGAACACATTCGTGAGTAATAGAGTTTCTGAAATCCTAACAATGCTTGACGCAGAGCAGTGGCACCATGTACGAACGAGTTACAACCCTGCAGACTGTGCGTCAAGAGGAATGTCGATCGCAGAATTAATCAATCACGATTTGTGGTGGCATGGACCAGATTGGTTAAGACAAAGCGAAGAGTATAAAACCAAGAAAAATGAGGTAGATTTCACGACAAAAGAAGAAGAGCGAGCTATAAAAATTTTTACTTCAGTCGTTCAACCTGATGAAGATTTGTTGTGGACCAGATTTTCGAACTTACTAAAACTGATGAGAGTATTATCTTACTGTAGACGGCTGCTGTATCTAAAGATAAAGAATAAAAATCAACGACCTTCGTTCTCAACAGCAATCACAGTAAAAGAGATGAGAGATGTATTGCACATATGTATCAAAGAAACACAGAACCTTCATTTCGGCGATGATATTAAACAACTAAAACTTAAAGGTTGTGTGTCAAAAAAGAGTCGGCTTCTCACTCTTGCACCTATTTTTGATGAGAATGGATTACTAAGAGTCGGTGGCCGAATTCATCAGTCCAGTGAGCAGTTCGACAAAAGACATCCAATGATATTACCTAGTGAGAGCCATTTCACTAAGTTAATTATATGGGATGCTCATACTAGGACTCTCCATGGAGGACCACAACTCATGCTGAATTACATAAGGTCAAAATATTGGATCATTCGAGCGAGGGACTTGGTAAAGAAATGTTACAGAGAATGCAAGACGTGTGTGAGATACTCTAAACAGAATTATAATCCATTCATGGGCCAGCTTCCTAAAGCTAGACTAAAGCCCGCAAAAACATTTGAGAGTTCTGGAGTAGACTTTACAGGTCACATCAATATTCGCTTTTCGCCGGGAAGAGGTTCAAAATCGTACAAAGGGTACATCTGCCTCTTTGTATGTATGTCTTCTAAAGCAGTTCATTTAGAGGCAGTTTCGGATCTAACTGCTCAAGGTTTTATAGCTGCCTTTCGCCGATTTGTGTCAAAGAGGGGTCACTGTAAAAACTTATACAGCGATAACGGAACTAATTTCGTCGGAGCTGATAAAGAGTTGAGAAAAATGTTCAATAATGCTGTATCACAGCTACCCGACGAGATTAGTCAATTGCTGGTGAAAGAGGGTACAACGTGGCACTTTATACCCCCCTATTCACCAAATTTTGGGGGCCTGTGGGAGGCAGGGATACGTTGTACTAAGGCTCATCTTAAACGAATAATCGGAGACGCCACCTTGACATTCGAAGAATTATCAACAGTCTTGACCCAAATAGAGGCGTGTTTAAATTCACGACCACTATCTCACATGAGCGATAATCCAGATGATCCTTTACCACTCACACCTGGGCATTTCATAGTGGGAGAACCTCTAATAGTCATCCCAGATGAAAGCTATGAGAAATATCAAATCTCTGGACTTCAAAGATGGAAACTTACGCAGAAGATGGTCAACGACTTTTGGCGTAGGTGGTCTAATGAGTATTTGGTTACGTTGAACCAACGATACAAGTGGAACAAGAAAACGTCAGAGCCAGAAATAGACGACATCGTTATTTTGAAGGACCATAACCTACCACCAGCTAAATGGTTATTAGGAAAAATTGTAGAAAAACATACAGGAAGGGATGATGTTACTCGTGTTGTTACTGTCAAAACCAAACATGGATTATGTAAACGTTCTTGTAATAAATTATGTTTCCTACCAAAATCCTGTTAGGTCGGCTCTTAACTTAGTCTTTACAACGCTGAATTGTATACTTAGTGTAAAATATAGTTTAGTTAGTTAATTATTATAAATAGGGTTATGAGCTTCTAGGAGTTATGTTATGAGTTAGGAGTAATAATTTATGTTTTGTTCGCACGTTTTATAAAATGATTGTTTACCATTGAGTCACTTGTAAATCTTTTACTTATTGTTTTATCTTTCTCTATGTGAGTGTTGTGTATTGTCACGGTGGGCGGTACTTCTTGGTTTATATGAAACCTTAATATTTAAGAACTAAGTTCTTGGTGGGCGGAATGTCTAATTTATAGTATTAAGTAAGTTGTAAATATCCCATAACGAACCGCTCCTCTAATTACTAAGGATTAGTATTAATAATAATTGTATGTGTGATCGATAGATGTCACTATGCCATATTTCTAAAACGCGGTATGGTTTCACCTTCACTATGGTAATATATGCATTGAGGTTTTTCATTAAATTGAGTTCATCAAATACAGTAGTAGTGTTTCATTCAAGTGCAAGTGCTATTAATTAAACTGAAATTCAAGCCTAAATACGTAGATTCAAAAAAATACCGGTAATCTATGTCGAAAATGTATACAGAGGGAGTAATGGGCATTTGAACGTGCGGGTGGTTTGGGCATGCCCAATGGTCCCTCCTATTATGTTCAGTATAGGATTTTTAACTATTGGTTTAATTTTATTTACAGAAAGATGCCATTTAATTGCAAAATGAAAGGTTTGCGACGGGAAATTCCTAAAGATTTAATTTTACGAGCCATAGAAGAGGTATCAAAAGGATCAAAAATAAAAACAACAGCTGATAAATATGAAATCCATAGATCAAGTTTTTTTTTCTTATATTGAGTTTTTAATAGTCAATTTGTTAACAAATTTTTGAATTCCATTATTAAAATAAAGTGATTTATAGGCCGTGCCCAAGCCTCCCACAGGGTATGTCCAAGCCTCCCTACCGTAGGGAGCATTGGGCACTTTTGACTTAGTTTATAAAATATCTCGTAATGTTGAGATTGATTGCAATTTTTAAGAAAGCTCTTGTATAATATCTAGCCAAATGTGTGATGCAATAAGAATTGGCAATAAAAGTTGATTATCTACAAAACCTGATTTTTTTATGCAATAAATAGTGAAAAAGTGCCCATCCCTCCCCTACCTCCCCTAATAAGTTATTTTTGTGATGTCAACACCGCCTCATAGTAGAATGATTAGCCTGTACATAAAACATTTATTGATTATTCGAAAATAGTGGGTAGTTGATTTGACATAAATGTTCAGTATGAGGTGGGATTTGTTGAGAGGCGATAAAAGTGAATATTCTGGAAAAAGAACACATTCTGTTTCCTGATCGAGTTCAGTAAAGTGTTAATTAGTTAAAGTAGAATATTTGTATTAATTAATAGTTAGTACTTAGTTGTGCAAGTATTAGTTAGATTGTGAAAATAAAAATGTAAAGAATCTACAATCATAGGATTATTATTTCGTAATACCATTAAGTGGAATGTAGGAGTAGTATCTATTATTATACGAAGAACAGAAGAATAAATAGCTATGTAAAGGATCATTGGAGTATTATTTCTCATCAATTAGTAAGCCTAACAACTTGCCTATTTAGACTGTATTCTATTAAGATTGACTCTCTTTCAGTTGTATTTTGGACACATTCCTTCAGCAAATGTTACACATCCTCTATCTGATTACATAAAGTAGATCTAGGTACAAAACATTTCATTTATTACGTCGTAGTTTTTTTGTTTTTAACCGACTTCCAAAAAAAGAAGGTTCTCAATTCGTCTGTATTTTTTTTTTATGTTTGTTACCGGCTAATCGCTTGAAAGAGTTAACCGATTTTGATGATTCTTTTTTATTTGAAAGCTGGTGCTTCCCATGTGGTACAGGAAGTCAGAATCTGATGCTGGGATCCTGGAGAAATCGAAGAAATCCCTCGAATCGAGGGAATTTCTTAACGATTTACAGCAGTTACCTTGTGTTTCGGCTTGATTTATTTGTATTTGGGAGGACATTACCCCTAGACTGATATAATTTCAGTCTATCTGTCACTAAAAATAATGAAAAAAGAAAATTTTTACCAAAAAAAAACCGACTTCAAACAAAAACTAAAAATTGAAATATAAAATTAACTTAGCAAAAAGTAATAGGTAGTAAATTTAAATTTATCAGATAGTATTGACTGTAATACGGAAGTCGGTGCCAATATTTCTATGAGAGATTAATAATACCTACCTAAACCTATAGTTTTACTTGGCGCCGATTTCAGTAGGTATTACATTCAATAATATCTGATAAATCTAAATTTACTACCTATTACTTTGTGCTAAGTTAATTTTATTTTTCAATTTTTAGTTTTTGTTTGAAGTCTGTTCTTTTTTGTTATTTTTTTTTTAACCTGTGTAAAATCCGTCATGGATGCTATGCACGACTCTAACCGACTAAAATCACACGTTTTGTACCTACTGCCTACGGTTGGGAGCCCCGGGTTAGCCCATGGAAGGATGCCCCCAGGATTCCCAACAGTATTCATATTGCCCATCGTGGTTAAAAAGAAATCGGTAATAGACAAAAACACAACTGGGGAAATGTAAGCGAGCGGTATGCCCGTGCCTACCCCTTCGAGGATAAAAGCGCGCACACTTATGTTAGAAGAAACAAAACATCAATTCCAATCACAACAAAAACAAACATATAATCAAAGCGAACTAGTGTTGTTCCCATCGATAGGTCAGTATCGAGTATATCTCCAACGTTAGGCAGTACTCGATTGCCGCTCGACACGGCATAAATAAACCATGAACAGCTGTACACCTGCCAGAGTATACCTACAGAACACACTGGATTTAAATCATTTATTTTTCAGAGCATAAATTTATGTCCCCTACAGGAGGCTGTACCTTGGGATCGTGCGAAGCATGGCCCTGTACGGGGCTCCCGTATGGGCGGAGACCCTGACGGCCAGCAATGAGGCTAGACTTTAGACCAGTGGTTCCCAACCAGTGGTCCGCGGACCACCAGTGGTCCGCAGCAACGAAAATATGGTCCCTGAAGGATTTTAAATTTATCGGGTGGTGAGCCGTTAGTCGCCGTGCAATGAGCGAGAAGAGCGCGGGTAGTGGGGGCGGTTAGTACGCCCACCGGCTCGGCGAGCAAAGACAACACAAAGTCTGCGATTTGCCCACGATTGAATGTGTTTCCAGGCCGAGCGTGGATCTTTGCTCAAGACTAGTTTCCTAAAGCCTAAAGTGTGGGAAACTGGTTCTGATTTTGACAGGCCCGGCCTATTTGATCAGAACCATAACGCCCATTGGGGTACCGGCCGATGTTGTTCCTCGTCGAGGTTTGCTAGCTCTTTGAGCGTATCATTACAGAGCGACACCACTTCAGAAGTTAAGTCTTAAAACAGAGGGGGCAACAGCTGCGCTCTCGCGGTTGGTACCCAACATAAGAGTACCCAACGCTCCCTGCAAGAGACCTTCGGGGTCGTGCGGAGTATGGCACTATACGGGACCCCTGTATGGGCGGAGGCCCTGACGACCGTCAACGTGGCTAGACTGCATAGCCCGCTAAAGGCGATGGCCGTCAGGAGAGGGTACCGCACGATATCCGTTGAGGCGGCATGTCTCCTAGCCAAGACCCCTCCATGAGACCTGGAAAACAGGGCTCTTGCGTCGTTGTATCAATGGTGCATGAAGGCGCTGGATCGGGACCACAGGCCTGTGCCCAAAGAAATAGAGGCATAGTGATCCCTGTTTCGCCAGAAGCTCATGGAGACATGGAAGGTCCGACTTGAGCTACCAAAGTGAGGACTCACCACTAATGAGACGAGCGCCATGGCAGCCTCACCTACCGAGTGTCACAGATGTTTACCGCGGGGACACAGCACTACATGCCCATAGCAGCGACAAGACCTCGTTGCGGGCCTGGGCGTGAATATTCTCACGCTGGAGACCATGTTAAGGGCTCTGGTCTCCAACGGGAGAAAGTGTAACGTAACTGTGTCTTTCTGCGAGCAAGTCATGCTCGCGAAGAATGCAGCGGGAGAGAAATCTCCCTTCTGAGTTCCGTAGTCGGTGGCGCGGTCGTCCACCATGACCGTTAGAGCGGCGAGTTGGCTGCTCACCGTTCTTTCACAGAAGCCGGTGTAGACGGTGGCGTGTCTCTTCACCCCTCGAAGAAGTGGAATAGTACCAGCACGGACACTGTTGAAGTTAATGAAGGAATCCAGGAAGAACAACAAATTCACTTGAGTGGTTTGGTGTTTAAAAGCAATTTCTTATACGAAACTCCGAGAAATCGCCTTTCGCTATTTTATAGTTTTCTCAACGCTTATTTGTGCGAACAAGGTTTTCTGCTTAGTTGGAAATTAAAAACAAGGCGAGGAATCGGTTGAAAGTAAGTTATGATTTGCATGTAGCTTTGAATAACAATATTAGTCCTAGGTTAGCAGATCTCGTGAAGAAGATGCAAGTCAGAAACACATTAATAAATGTTTATGCAATTTCCTACTGCGTTTTTTAAGCTTCAGATTGATTATCACAGTTTGTTTAAATTATGCCTTTATAGTGGTCCCTGTTAACAAGAAAAATATAAAAGTGGTCCCTGACCACGAAAAGGTTGGGAACCCCTGCTCTAGACTGATGAGCCCGCAGAGAGTGATGGCCGTCAGGGTGATAAGAGGATACCGCACGATCTCCGGTGAGGCGGCATGTCTCCTAGCCGGGACCCCTCCATGGGACCTGGAAGCGAGAGCCCTTGCGTCACTGTTCAGATGGCGCAAGGAGGCGCTGGAGCGGGGCCAAAGGCCTGCGTCTCGAGAAATCGAGGCCCAGCGGACCCTGCTCCACCAGGAAACCCTGGAGACATGGAAGATGCGACTTGAGCAACCAAAGGGGGGATTCGCCACAATCGCGGCCGTCAGACCGGTCATGGACGAGTGGCTGGAGAGAAGACACGGTGCTCTCTCCTACCGGTTGACACAGATGCTTGCCGGGCACGGTAGCTTCGGTAGGTATCTGTGGCGAAAACACCGGGAAACCACGGCCGAATGTCAGCACTGCGAGGACCGCAGCGATGACACGGCGCTCCACACGCTGGTGGAGTGCACGGCGTGGGCACAACAGCGACAGGTCCTCGTAGTGGGTCTGGGCGTGGACACTCTCTCGCTTGAGGCCATGGTGCGAGCCATGCTCTCCAGCGGGAGTAAGTGGGACTGCGCCGCCTCTTTCTGCGAGCAGGTCATGCTCGCGAAGGAGGCGGCGGGCCGGGTGCGGGAGAGAACTCTCCCACCCGAGTTCCGCAGTCGGCGCCCTGGGCGCCGCCGACGTGTCTTCATCGAGGACTATCGGCCTCCATGACCCGGGGGTCTGAGGACGGTGAGAGGGCCGCTCACCGTCCTTACAGAAGCAGGCCCATGACGGCAGCGTGACGTGAGCACTCACGCACGCCCCCCCTTAGAAGCGGGGTCACACCCGAAATCCCCCATAGACGCGGGATTGCACCCGAACCACCCCCTGGGCGAGGCCGCATTAGCGGCCGTAGGTCTGTTGGGAGTCACGGGACATCCTTCCTGAGGGCTTACCCGGGGCTCTCAACCATAGGCTGTTAGGCGTGGCGTGAGGTTTTTTAGTCGGTAAGAGTCCGGCATAACATCCTATGAGGATTTTCCCTCACGTTAAAAAAAAAAAAAAAAAAAGCATAAATCTGAAGAAAATAGATCTCTTTTCTTTTACCATCTCACCCAATTGACAAAAACTGTTGGGCATAGCTCCCCCGAAGCTATCCACAATTTGATCATGTGAAGAAAGCATTTAGCAGGCTTACCGTGCCCTTTTTATAGGACGAAGTAAATTAAAGTGTTGCAATTCATAGTTAGTTGTGAGTGAAGTTCTGGCTGAAAATGAACGATTAAGAAACCATTTAATTGCGATAAGTCATGAACGTACATCAATTTTCATGACACTTCATACGTATTATACTTCTTGCACTCCCGGTACCGTGCGTGGTATAATGTTTGGACATTGGGCTGAACTATGCCGAGTTGCATCCTTATCACAAATTTAATGTGAACAAATTTTTGATCTCGAGCAGGATTTGAACCCGCGTCTTCTGGTTTGCCGGACCAGACGCCTTAACCAACTAGACCACCGAGACACTGCTCTCGACCGTCAAATTCTTTCACCTCATTACGTCTTGTGTCCAAAAATTTTTTCACATTAAATTTGTGATTGAGTCAGCATACTAATTGCTTTTCAAAAATTATCTCTATTGCATCCTTATCCCTACTAATATTATAAATGCGAAAGTAACTCTGTCTGTCTGTCCGTCTGTCTGTCTGTCTGTCTGTCTGTCTATCTGTCTGTCTTTCTGTCTGTTTGACTGTCTGTCTGTTACGCTTTCACGCCTAAACAGCTGGAGCAATGGAGACGAAATTTGTTATAGAGATAGTTCAAGGTCCTGCCGGCCTAAAAAGACAACATTGTATGTTTCATAATATGAAACATACAATTCATATAATTTGAAATACAGAACATACAAAGCATACCAAACATTTTACGTTTTATAATATGAAACATACAATGTTCCATAGGCTACTTTTTAACCGACTGCGCAAAGGGAGGGTTATGATTTTCGCGATAACGGCTTCTACGCGGTTGAAGCCACGGGGAACAGTTAGTAATGATATAAAGCCCATTGTATAGTTAAAGTTATAAAGAAGAAAATCATGACGATATTTTCTCTAGTGCTGAAGTAGGTATTAAACGAAACTAATATAAAAACTCCATTCGTATATAACAATATGCAACGCCACCTGCAGGTGTACAACAATCGATCGCATGATTACGGGCGGATCAGCGGGTAATCACCTACATTCATCCATACGTACTTATATACTTACGTGTATAAGTACTGTACTTCAGTACCGCGCAGGTATTTTACTTTACAATAGCCATTATTGTTCCATTGAGAGGTGATCAGTAAGGATATGATGGTTGTTTTCAATGTATACGAAAGGGAGAAAGATTTATAATTTTACTAGAACTTTGTAGAAGTTGTTATTGAGTAAAGTTATTACCCTCTTTTTGCATAGTCGGTTAAAAATTAGCCTATGTCCTTCCCAGGGACTAAAACTATCTCAATCAAAATCAATCAATCTCCTAAAACGATGTATACTAATATTATAAAGATGAAAGAATTGATTGTTAGTTTGTTTGTTTGCATTGAATAGGCTCTGAAACTACCCGACCAATTTGAAAAATTATTTCATTGTTGGGAAGCTACACTCTTTGCGGTGAACAAAGGCTATATTTTATTCCCGTATTCCAACGGGAACGGGAGTTACGCGGGTGAAACCGCGTGACGTCCGCTAGTCTCTATATAAAATCTTCAAGCAAGCCTGTTCCTTAGCCAAATCTAATTTCATTAGAAGTAAAATTTTAGACTCTGCGAATGTAATTAAAACTACCTGGAACATAATAAATGCGGAATGTGGTAGGTGTACAGTGAATGAAAAAAAGTTCGATTTAAAGATAAACAATCGCCACGTCTCGGAGGATATGGAAGTAGCGACCGAGTTCGAAAAATTCTTCAGTAATGTACCAATAGATATAACTAACACTCTTCGGTCGTCTTCTACCTCCGCCGAGCTATTATTAGCAGAATCCGTTGCTGCCTGTGAAGGCGCGTTCGAATTCACCGTTGTCAACTGCAACGACATCATAAAAGCGTTTAAATCTATTAATGTTAAAAAAACCGCTGACCTTTGGGGATTATCAGTGAAATCCGTTTCAAGTATTATAGATGTCATTGCCCCCTACTTGGCAACTGTGTTTAACGATTGCGTCTCAAGTGGTGTATTTCCTGATTTGTTGAAACACAGTAAAGTATTACCGCTGTTCAAGGCTGGCAGCACTTCAGATCCGGGTAATTTCAGACCTATTTCGGTGTTGCCGACCTTGAGCAAGATATTTGAAAAATTAATACTAGAGCAGATGCTGATTTATTTTAACAGTCACAAATTGTTTCATGAGAAACAATTTGGCTTCACTAAGGGACGTTCGACTACTGATGCTGGTGTAGAGTTATTGAAATGTATTTATGAGGCCTGGGAGGATAAACAAGATGCAATTGGTGTATTTTGCGATCTATCTAAGGCTTTTGATTGCGTCCAACATGAAACATTAATCAGGAAATTACACCATTACGGCATAAGGAGCAAGGCTCTCGATCTTCTGACTTCATATTTGAACAATAGAATTCAGAGAGTCGATGTTAATGGTACACGTTCAGAAGGATCAGTAGTTACTATGGGCGTCCCGCAGGGTTCAATACTCGGCCCATTTTTATTCCTTATATATTTTAATGACCTACCCTTTTACATGGGGGACAACAACAGGATTGTTTTGTTTGCTGATGATACTTCTTTGATTTTCAAAGTCAAACGACAGTTAGATAACTATGACGATGTAAACAATGCAATCTTGAAAGTGGTTCATTGGTTTAACACTAACAATCTTAGACTGAATGATAATAAAACTAAATGTATTAAGTTTACCTTGCCGAATGTAACACAGTCAGACACCAATGTTCAACTTAATGGTCGAGGGTTGGAACTTGTGGAATCAACGACGTTCCTAGGGTTAACGGTCGATGCTGGTTTACAATGGGGTCCACATATTGTAAAACTAGCTAGTAGATTAAGTTCAGCAGCATTTGCTGTGCAAAAAATAAGGCACTTGACTGATGTAGATACGGCTAGAATAGTTTATTTCAGTTACTTTCACAGTATAATGTCTTACGGTATTCTACTGTGGGGGAATGCCGCAGATATAAATTCTATTTTTATTTTACAAAAGCGAGCCATAAGAGCTATATATAGATTAGGTCCAAGGATCTCTCTGCGCGAAACATTCAAAGAGGTTAATATTCTTACAGTAGCATCTCAATACATTTTTGAAAATCTTATGTATGTACAAAGAAATTTACTTAGTTTCCATAAGTTAAGTGATAGACACAATGTCAACACTAGAAATAAAAATAACCTCGCTGTTTATCATAGCAGATTGCATAAAATCAGTAATTCTTTCAGGGGTAACTGTATACGCTTTTACAACAGGTTACCTAACGAAATTAAGAGTATGTCCCTAAATAAATTCAAAAAGTTTGTCAAAGTTAAATTATACAGCAAGGGCTACTATACGGTTGGTGATTACTTGGTGGATAAGGAAGCCTGGAAATGACCTGCTCTGCTAGATTCTCAAAAAACTGTTAAAATGCATAGTTTTTAGATTCATTAATAAAGTTGTAAATAGAGTAGTTAAAAGAATAACCCGCTGAGTTTCTTGCCAGTTCTTCTCAGGTGGGTCGCGTTGTGAACTGGTGGTAACTTTTTGGTTTTTATATAAGTGACGTTTACAAGTGCATTTGTATGCCTAAGTAAATAAATGATATTTGATTTTGATTTTGATTTTGAATGAAAAAAAAGCGACTAAGTCCACCTCGCGCACGGAGGGTTCCGTTACAAAAAACTGAAAAATATGACGTTTATTGTATGGGAGCCCAATCAATTATTATTCTGATCTTAGTACGTGTTGTTACAGCGGCAACAGAAATTTCGTCATTTGTGAAAATTTCAGCTCTTTAGCTATCACCGTTCAGGAGATACAGCCTCGTGAGGAACAGACAGACAGACGAACAGCGAAGTCTCAGGAATAAGGTCTCGTTTTCAACCTTTGGGTACGGAACCCTAAAAAGACGGCTTTGACTTGAAACCGTGACATTATCATCCACAGAACTAGTAAATATAATATCTATCGGAGGAAAGATTTGTCTATTTGTTAACTACTTATTGACAAAGTAACTACTAAACCTGTGTTAAGAATTATTACTTAAACAAGTAATAATTAAAATTTTCCTGTTCGCATATATGTACCTACTTTATATTAGTGTGTATGGATATTTGTTTGTATATATTTTCGTGTATTTATTGGTATGTATGTATATGTATGTAGTGTATAAGATAATTTATTGTTTATATAAATTTAACACCAACAACTACCAGTTTCGATCCTACCAAATATGTCCATCCGAAGGTTGCCTGGCAGAAATTGCTTTTAGCGATAAGGCCGCCCATTGTAGTGCTATTTTGTATCAAATTTCAAATTGGAATACTATCTTGGCGAACAATAAAGTATACCATAAATTATTAAAAAAACCGGCCAAGTGCGAGTTGGACTCGCCCATGAAGGGTTTCGTAGCAGCAATTAACATAACATAAGGCCCTTCGTACACTAGGCTACGCAAATCTTCGATACCCAACGATTTTGGTCTCTAAGCGACTACCGCAATACAAATTCAAAGAGGTTCGTACACAGACATGCGTCGCCGACATTTTGTCCATTCGTCGCCGACGCCAGTCGCGCGCTACCTGTCGGTCGAGATCGTCGCTACTAATGTCGCTGCGATTTCCAAGATGGCAGAGCATTTGTTGAATATTCAATTTGAATTTAGTATCTGTTTGTTATAATTCTTTTGCAGCTACAAACAGTCTACACTTTACATTTTTTCTATACATGGATGAACCCAGTATTTCCTATTACGACGATTTCTTCGCTTTCGGTAAAGATAGTAAGCCAAAATCATAGTTTCATCGTCACTTATGTCAGACATTTCGTAAATTAAATTAGTCTGAGACGTGTTGTCGCTTTGTCTACAGTGACTGAATAGACAAAATCGCGTCTTGAGATATCTCGTGTGTACGGTTCGTGCGCTACCAAATATTCGCGACATAAGTTGACAACATAAGTATCGAAGATTTGCGTAGCCTTGTGTACGAAGGGCCTAAAAGTTCTTATAGTTCGTTGCAACTTTGATTGATGTTTTAACACGTTCGCTGTGGTAGTGATTATTCTAACCGAAAATTGCGGTTTATGACGTATTAAAAAAAAACTAGCAGCTCTATCTCGTTCAAACTAATTTTCGTTGGTAGTTTTTATGGCAATGTACATCATATAATTTTTTTAGATTTATCATTCTCTTAGTTTAGAAGTCAGAGGGGGGGGGACACACATTTTTCCACTTTGGAAGTGTCTCTTGCGCAGACTATTCATTTTAGAAAAAAATGATGTTAGGAACCTCAATAGCATTTTTTAAGACCTATCTATAGATACCGCACACGTATGGGTTTGATGAAAAAAAAAATTTTGAGTTTCAGTTCTGAGTATGGGGACCCCTAAAATTTATTACTTTTTTTCTAGTTTTATTTAAGAATCTTAATGCGGTTCACAGAATACATCTAGTTACCAAGTTTCAATAGCATAGGCTTTATAGTTTCGGAGAAAAATGGCTGTGACACACGGACGGACAGACAGACAGACATGACGAATCTATAAGGGTTCCGTTTTTGCCATTTGGCTACGAAACCCTAAAAGTAAACCTATTTTAAAAACTCCCATAAGTTGACAACATAAGCAAAGATAAGTAATTTTGAATTCTTATTTCTTCTTCTTCCTTTCCTATTCTTAGATATATCACGCTACAGAGGAAGAGGAGATGCAGTAATAATAAATGTCAACAAATCTGGCGATTTTTAAACATTATTGTAAACTAGCGTATATCACGCGGTTCTCGTGGGAATACATACATACATACATATCATCACGCCTGTTTCCCGTAGGGGTAGGCAGAAACTAAGGCTTTCAACTTGCTACGATCCTGGCATACCACTTTCGCTTCTTCTACTTTCATAAGTGCTTTCATACACGCTCGCCGGTTAAGGGTACTCTTGACCTGGCCTTTTTCCAGCATGTCACCATGCGTACGCTGAGGGTGACTCCTACTAGCTTGCCCATTCATTCTCGCCTTATAGATCTGTTTAGTCAGTCTATTTTCATCCATCCTCTCCACATGTCCGAACCATCTAAGCATCCCTTTTTCTATCTTTGTCACTACATCTTCAGTTATAAAACATTGTTTCCTAATCACGCTATTCCTTTCTTTGTCCATCAATTTCACTCCAGCTCGCGGGAATACGGGAATAAATTATAGCCTATGCATGCGCTCCTGTCCTCACCTGGGAATAGTGTAACTTCCTAACAGTGAAAGGAGTTTTATAATCGGTTCATTAGTTTTAGAATCTATTAGATACAGTGTTACAAACAAACAGTCAAATCTTTCCTCTATATAATATTAGACTAGCTGTTCCCGCGACTTCGTCCGCGTGGAATGTAATAAAAATAATTTAGTTAATTTTGTTTTTTTTTGTATTTGGCATTTTTTCTAAAATAAAAAAAAAACTAAAATAAAAGTAGCCTAAGTTACTCCTTATTACATAAACTATCTGCCAGTGAAAGTCCAATTCGGTCCAGCCTGCCGGAGATTAGCCGGAACAAACAGACAGACAGACAAAAATTTTAAAAATATATATTTTGGTATGTGTACCGTATATACATTCATATGCATGTAGTAGAAAGCGGTTATTTTAATATTACAAACAGACACTCCAATTTTATTTATTTGTATAGATGTATAGATGCGTTTACTACTACGAACTACGTAGCACCCAGCTACGGATTTTGTAGTATCTATTTCTCAGGCGAAACCTAGAGATACAACTAGTCTCACATAAATTAGTTTTACAAGTAATAGTCGATAACTAATAAAACTTTGCAAAGTGAAAAAGTTTCAGAAACAAAATTTTTCGCATTAATTTATCGATTGCGAGTGGCCGTGGCCGCACTTAACAGAATTTTTTGTCAAGATTTGTTTTGGAAAGATTTGTCTATTTGTAAACTATTGACTTAGTAACTGCTAAACCGATTTTAAAAACTCACATATTATAAAGATTAATTATTCTGAATTCTTATTCCTTCTTCTAACTTCACTATTCTTAGATATTATCACGCTACAGAGGAGGAGCAGTAATAAAAATGTCAACTAATCTGTCAGATTTTCATACATTATTGCAATTAGCTCCCATTCCTGTGGGAATACGGGAATAAAAAATAGCCTATGTTACCCGGAGACAGTGTAGCTTCCCAACAGTGAAAGAAGTTTTCAAATCGGTTCAGTAGTTTAGGAGCCTATTCGATGCAAACTAACAAACAATCAAATCTGTCCTCTTTATAATATTAGTACAGACGAGTTGATTACTACTATCTATGAACCCCGTAGCACGCGACTACAGAGTTCGTAGTATTTACGTCTCAGGCGAAACCTAGAGATACAATTAGTCTCACATAAATTAGTTTTACAAGTCATAGCCGATAACTAAAAAATATACTTACTTTTGAAAGTGAAAAAGTTTTTGAAACAAAATTTTTCGTACTAATTTACCGATACATTTCGAGTGGCCGTGGCCGCACTTAACAGATTTTTTTTTCAAGATTCTATCCATCGATTTGACAAATAAATCAAACTTAATGTAAACTTAAAATTACCAAATCGAATTTGTTTCTGGTATCGCGAAAACAATCTCCGTTCCATGATCTTGCCCCCTTTTTGAACTCTTGGTGCCAATTTGGAACAGGTTATTGAAAAATATTTTCTCATTTCCTGAGAGGAACTGACACAAAAGAGTTTTAAGAAACTCATTAAATTACTTCGTAAAATCTAAAGCATGACTATGTCGCAGTCATGTCGCTAAATCAGAGTTTTAAATATAATTACCTCGTTTGTGTAAGAAGCGCCCGCGCTAAGGAAACGCTCCGACCGTAGGTAAATGGGTTTTAGTCGGTAGGAGTCCGACGTAACATCCATAATAATTTTCACACGTAATAATATATTTTTCTTTTATTTCATGCTTTTTTTTTATATTCAGCTCGCCAAATTGACGTCGCCACCAGCCTGATGGAAAGCCGTGGCGCATCTAGCGATTGGGGGCCACTTCTGACAGTGGTCCTCAAGTTGGCGGCCCTGTGATGTGCCTATTCACGCTCCTCTTAAAGAACCCGGGATTGTAAGATGAGGGAAACACGTGTCGTGCAGGTCGTTCCAAGTTTTTATAGTTCGACAGAGGAACGATTTTGGAACGAGCATGCTGTCTTTCTTTCTTTCAAAGCCCTGGTTGCCAGTAATATGACAGTCGTTAAGTAAGTTGAAGTATCTAAAATTGTCACAACGTGCGCCAACTGACCGTATAAACTCGAGTTTTCAAGACTCGATATTATTACGATATAAAAATCAAACTGAAGGGGGCCTTAGAATGTTTCCACAGGGTCGGCAGTGCGACAGTAGCGACTTTTTTTACGTGAGGGAAAATCCTTCATGAATACTATGCCGGACTCCTACCGACTAAAAAACCCCACGTAACGCTCACCAGCCTACGGTTGGGAGCCCCGGTTTAGCCCTCGGAAGGATGTCCCAGAACGCGATTGTAGCGCCTCTGGTGTTACAAACGTCTACATAACCAATAACTAAACCCAAAAGTACGGTCCAATTTCAAAACCCCATATTTTCTATACATTAATCTAGAATTCTCAACATATCTATAATTCTACCCAGTGTTATAAATTCACACAAGAAAATCAACAAAATTAATGAATAAAACTCACAAAAGCTTTTCTTTACAATATGGCAATAACACCGTGTATGTATGAATGTATGTATGTAGGAAAGAGGGGGATTGGTTAACAAAGAACACAATACATCCATGTAGTAATTAGGAAATGATTGATATTCCACACAACACCTGGTGCTCATATTGAAGGTATTTTACAAACACACAATCGTACAGTCCGTTCACAGTTATTTTACCTGTGACAGATCGTTTTCTGTGAGTTGGTATTGCAGTAAAGTCCCAATAAATGGCATTTTACCGCCTATTAGTAGATATTCTATTATGCAGCACTATCCGAACAATTGTCTCAAAACCGAACTTCAAACTAGTAATTCTATTCTCCACCTTGACGTTGGCGGAATCGTTGGTAAACGACGGGCCATTCATATAAGAAAAGAAGAAGAGAAGTAATTTTTGACATGACACATGACAGCGCCAAAAAAGAGTGTGTGCGTGTAACCTTTACGCGCGATTGAAGTAAAACTTCTTTGCCATTGACGGCATATATCACTGAAATTATTAAAAAATTTCATCACAATAAATATCATAATTGTAATTTATTTGTAGGCAGTTGCCCGCATACATCAGGATCGGCCATAGCTTAGCACGTGGGTATTTGAGCGGATAACGGACAAAGTAACCACTAATTCACAATTGAATGTTCTTTAATCACTACACAAATTATACTTGCTTATTTTAAGAAAATCAGTACACAGATACTTTAATCGATTAAACTAGCATCTAACAGAATTATAACTTTTAAATTAAGTAAAGAGATTTCACGGAACAATGACGATTCGTCGGGCAAGTGTCGCGCACGCCGTTCTCAACACGAATGAGTTTCTAAAATGGCCGCACAGGCACACCACCACGACGCTCCGTCAGAATGACATCTAATCACAGGTGTCACTCTCGTTCCACTGTCAACGCGCCGTCATATTTATATTTATTATTCATGTGTTTTACAAAGATTATTCAAATGTTATATATGTCGCAGGCATTTTGTATGAATCCGCCGTTTACAAATGGCGTCGTCATTTTACAAACGCTCGCTGTTATGTAATATGCCGAAGGCAAAATGTATAATGCCGTGTCATTATATATTATGCCTAAACATTTGATTTACGATTGAAACGCCGTATACATAATGCCTCGGCAAATTGAAGTATTTAGTTCTGTTTTTTACCACTCGTGTCGCTGTTGGCCAAAACAAACAAAATGGCGTCCAGTAGTGAGTTTGTTACGCAAAAAGTTATTGAAAAAAGTGCAAATACCAAGTGTTTAACAGATTTGTCACAAAATAATTGTGACTTTAAGGACATTTATTACGGTGAATTAAAAAAACTTTACGATCGTCAAGCAGAAACAATAAAAAAACCGTGGACAACTGAGAAGATTTTTGAGGTTATCCGGCACCTAAAAAATGCTAAGGTGTCCATAGAATCTGGTTGTCGGAGGACTCCTGCACAGTACTATTGGTGAAAAAAATATGAGGTAATGAGTATTGGTGATGTGGAATACCTTATTCTAAAAAAAGATAGCCCTGACAGCCCAATAGTTCGTGTAATACCGTTAGAAGAATATTACGACATATTATTAGATATTCACCGAGGCTGTGGGCATGGTGGTCGAGATAAAATTCAGTATCAAATTAAGGATAGATTTATTATTGTAAGAAAAGCAATCGACTTATTTGTCTCATTGTGTCCTGTCTGTGAATCCAAACGTCACATAGCAAAAAAAAGCATTGTAGTGAAACCAATTATATCTCGAGATTTTAATGAGAGGGGTCAAGTCGATCTGATTGATCTTCAGTCCACACCAGATGGTGAGTTTAAATGGCTTTTCAACTACCAGGATCATAGCACAAAGTTTCTACATCTTAGACCACTTAGTACAAAAAAAGCACCATATATACTGCAGAGCGATAATGGCAAAGAATTCACTGCTAACATAATTGAAAAAATGGTCAAAATGTGGCCTGAATGTAAAATAGTACATGGTACTCCGCGACATCCGCAAACCCAAGGTAGTGTTGAGCGAAGTAACCAAGATGTAGAAAACATGCTTCGTGCTTGGATGAGAGACAACAATTCTACAAAATGGGCAATGGGCTGCTTCTTCGTGCAGTATATTAAAAATACATCTTTCCATAGAATTATAGGAAGATCGCCATTTCGTGCTCTTTTTGGTCTACGAAGTTCTAGCATTCCTCACGGCATTCTTCAGCATATCACAACTGAAGAACACTTACAAGAAGTTTGTGATGAAAGACAAGTGGATGCTCCAGGGCCAATTAAACCAAATGAAGTTGTGCAAGTCAATATTTTGGAAAACCAGATGTAACGTTGCTAACCGACGAATAAAAATTCTATTAATTCGTTTTATTATTTTAATTACAATTAAGTATTTGGAAAGTTTATTGACAAAGATTAACCCTCTATCACTCAAGAAATGGGATTTATTTGATTTTTTGCAAACAAATTGACATCAAAAAAATAAAATACACGTATTTCTGGATATATTTATTTTTAATATCTTGGGAAAAATCTACAAGAATAGGGAGTGTTGCCTGTAGGCAACACTGCGGCAAGTGGCCATAATTTATGAGCGTACTGTGTATTAGGAAAGATGAAAATATCTTAGGCATTTTCTGATTTTGGTGTAATATAACGCCACCCCGGATGTCTCATGTCATACATTGTGTAAAAACTGCGATCAGTGACTAATTCGTCTCTTCTCGTCGCTTTTGGTAGTACATGCAGAACAGGTTCTTTTTGCTTTTTAGCTTGAAACTCGTTTTCCAGCGTCCTCCGTCTAGATAAACTAAGTGTTTTATGAAATTTATAAACTGGCGCACGTGTTCCCCTCCTCTTAGTCTTACAGCCCCGAGTTCTACAAGCGGAGCGAGAAGAGGCACATCATAAGGCCGCCACCTTGAGCACTACCTTTAATTAGCCATGAAGCTTTTGTGGATCATATTTGCTCATACACACAAATGTTCTTTCCCATAGGACTCGACTGTAGGTATGCTATATTAAAGGAGTTCACTACTGGACATAGCATTATACGGATTTTCTCTTGGAAGATTATTATTATTGTAGTAGAAGCGCAAAATTTTATGGAATTTACAAAATTTGTTCGACGTCATTGTTTTCTTTGGAAGAAGGTTTCCAAGTATGGGGCTCTAGTGAGGCCAGTACTGAGCCAGTATGAGTAGGCCAGATTTTAGGTATACCTCAGCAATTAAATTATTGCACTACGACAGACTTATGTAATCAGTGTGTCCTGTAGAATCTTTAGAACTGGATAAAACTTTATATACTCAATAATATGCGTGATAAGTTCTTGTCAGAAAAAATATTGTATGGGTGTGTCTAACTCAAGTAGATCTCTTGATCGGGCTCTTATATTCGTAACTATGAGCATGCATAAGCTGTTCTGGCAGCCAATTCTAATTGTTTTTGCTTTCCAGCGTAAATTCAGCTCAGAAGACTTTCCTGCAGCATCTTGTCGAGTTCTCTTGGCTTTAGAAGGTTTTGCAGTACTGTCATGTAGCAATGCAGCTTTCCATCTAGAAGAAGAACTTTCATCATTACATTGTAGGGTTTTTATTATCGATTATACATCAATATCTAGTTCTGGATCCTAATCTTCGAAATTTTCTAGGTCAGAACCAAAATCAGGTTTGGCAAGGCTATAACCATTAAAATATAGACCTCCTTCACTATCAGAGACATTATGCAGCACAAGATTTATGTCATTGTTGCCAAGAAACTACTTACGAGACATCCTGAAACACAGTAAAAGTACAATGAACACTAACTAAAATATGACACTTTTGTCTAATGTAGCCTACGGGCTACAAACAAGAATTGCCCATAAAATCAAAATTCAACATATAAAATCGCCAAAAATAATATAGTACAGTATTATTACGACACTTACCTGCCCAATGTTTCAATAAAAAATTTAAAACACAAGCAGCATATTATTTTTATCACACTTTTAAATCGGAGCTGATTGCTACTTTTCAAATGTCTCGACCGTCGAATAATAAATATCAATTTGAGAAAAGTTTGCCACCTAGGTATTTTATTCTGTACCAGTTCATTAGCTGAGAGTGTAAACCAACAGCTACAGTGCGTAATTATATTAAAATGTCAAATGTATGAATTTTGTAAGCAACCAAACGGTATGTAGCCTACAGTCTACACTATGATACAGAGGGTAAGCAGGTATGTTGTTGAAAGCGCCATCTGCCGACAAATCGTCACATTAAGAGAAGAGCGGGCTAACTGACCAAGTAGGTAAATTACGTAGGACGTAGGGACGATCTTCGCCGCCAGAGGCGCTGTTCAATACTATAAATAGGAGTGCACGCGCCGTTTCGGCGAACAAATCACAAATTTAAAAGATACAGCCGCGAAAGTATACATATAGAAATAACTGTCATCAGTGTATAGGGAGCGAAATTTTCCCTAGGTGAATAATTGTCTAGTTGCAAACGACGAGAACCCCATCTTTGGGTGAGTTAAATTGAATATAATGTAATCTAATTTTTAAACTGTGAAAATTAACGGTTGTTGGTCCACCCTGCTATAAGGGGGTAGTTAAAGGGGTGTGAAAAAACATTTTGTAAAACCTAGTTGTTAAGCAGATATTGCAAGACCTCGCGACTCCCGCAGCTGGTCATAGCAGAGCGGGAGCCGGCTGGTCTTTGGGGATATACGAGGAATAAGGTTTCCAGGCTAACACAAACTATGGAACATTCCAGGGTTTACCCTCCGGGTTAGAAGAATTCACCCTCCGGGCTACCAAGATTTACGAGGATCCACCTTCCGGGTTGACAAGAGAAGTTACCCACGGGTAGCCATAGTCCATCCTACAATTTGCGACGCCGTGCAGTTCGACGAGTGGACGGCACGGAGACGTCGCTGACTCCATCACCCATCAAGAAGGCCAAACCCCAAGATAAGTCGGACCCCGCGAAGACCCTCGGAAGTCGCGAACCATTTGCTACTTGACCACACCCACGACCCCCAAGTGCTTAATTCCAATTCAAATAAATTGCCGTTTTTATATTTTAAATTCTATCTTCTTATTTCTCTCTTCTCTTTTTTTCCTGAAAGCCATAAGCTTTTCACAGACTTCAAATGTTGATGCTTTCAATAATACTTTGATTAGTGCGAAAATATATTTTTTTAAATAATTATTATTTGATAATTTTGAAATGTCTTTTTTGTGAGCTGCGGATATCAACACTTCTAATAAAAAAATATAACTAAGTTGATTTAAAATTCGTGAGTTTTTTTTTAATAATTATTATTTGAAAATTTGTCTGTCTGTCTTTTTTGTGAGATAAAAATGTCAAACTTCAAAATTGGATCTACATAATATGTACCCACCTGATTTTTTTTATTTAATAGTCTCATATTATTATCCTAAGAAGTCTAATTATTACTAATTGTTTTCATAATAAAAATATTGTTGTTACAGTTGTTACCCACTTAAATATTTTAATTAGATACTCTAAGAGAACCAAAGTGCATAACTGACAGGTGCTTTAAATTAAGTCTGATTTGTCCAAACTGTGTTTTCTTCATGGTCACCCTAAAACTATAGCCAACGTTGTAATATTATCTAATTAACGAGTTGTCATTTTGCCTTTGGCATATTACATAACAACGAGCGTTTGTAAAATGACGACGCCGTTTGTAAACGGCGGATTCATACAAAATGCCTGCGACATATACATGATATTAATCATGCATTCGAATTTTGAATAGCGGAAACTACGCATAGTCTGTGTAGTTTTCGCTATTCAAAATTCGAATAGTAAGCGTTACTTCCGTCAGAAAAAAAAGAAAGTGTGTGCGTGTCGTGTCACCTTTACGCGCGATTGAAGTAAAACTTCTTTGCCATTGACGGTATCAAATGTTAAATTTAACATTCAATCGAATTTTGAAACGGAAACTACGTTTTCGCTATTCAAACTTCCGTCAGAAAACAAATCTGAGTTACTGCCTAGTCGCGCCTAAAGAAGTTTTACTTCAAAAATGAGTTACTCCCTAGTCACGCCTAAAGAAGTTTTACTTCAAAAACGCTTAATTTTTTTAGGAACTTGGGTATTATGTGCATCATTCTTTACACGTAAACAAATAAATTACAATATTCACACATTTTCATAAATGATACAAATCCAATACGAAGAATTTGAAAACAATAAATCCTTATTTATCTTTTACGGTTCCCTATTCGAAAATTTTAAAAAAATTAAACCTGTTTGAAAAGATTACAGAAAATAAATATTAATGAAGCACAACATAAGTAAATTGGCAGTGAAAAGAAAAATTATGTATATAGTCCGTTCGCTCTAAGTTTGCCGCTGGCGCGAGTGGCGCGTAGAAGCTGGAGCATGGTGTAGGCACAGATTATATAATATATTCTATAGTAGGGGCGTAGAATGAAAGTCGACCGGCAAACTTAGAGCGAACGAGTAGTACATAATGTATACTGCTCGTTCGCTCTAACTTTGCCGCTCGGCTCCATACTAAAGTCGAATTTTTAATTAGACAAAGTAAATTGACAGCAACTAATGTCACTTCTTAATGTTACTTATCTTCTATGACGAAGTGACACAAGCTACTGTCAATTTACTTCGTCTAATTAACAATTCGGGTATACGCCTCTACGCCAGTGGCAAAGTTAGAGCGAACGGGTAGTATGTGTATACGAGTGAGTGATTTTGAAACTAATCTATACTTCTATATCCATACTTATATGGGATAGATCATAGTCTGGAAAACACATATTGTACTTTTTATCACTGGAGTATGTTTGTTTTAATGAGACGCGGCACGGGATCAAAATTTCACGTGAGCGACACCGCGGGCAACAGCTAGATAATAATTATTATAAAGAGGAAAGATTTGATTCTTTGTTTGTTTGCATCGAATAGGCTACGAAACTACAAGACCGAATTAAAAAAAATCTATCACTGTTGGGAAGCTAGACTCCTCCCGGTGAACATAGGCTATATTTTATTCCCATATTCTCACGGGAACGGGAGATACGCGGGTAAAACAGCGTGGCGTCCTAGAGTATTTTATATTTTTTTACTGCAGTTCAGCCCCAGACCCAGGTAGAATTTCGGAACGGGGAAGAAGTTACATGAAGAAGTTAATTTCCTTTAACACAAAGTACAGTAACCATACATGGTCCGTAATAAAATATACAGATGAAGTATTAGGCGGGGCGCACACCTGCGACCTGCTGACGTCAGCACACCTCGCCTTGTGAAATTCATTGTGTTTCTTTGTGAGAAAAGACGGAATTTGCGATATTTTCGATTCAGTTATTATGGTATATACCACCATCGACGTGTGTTATTATGGGGTGCGTCACGATTGAATAAATAATCATCATCACGCCTTTATCCCCGAAGGGGTAGGCAGAGGCATATTATATACCCACATTTCACCTTTTCATAATTTGTCCCACGTAATACGTTGTGAGCCGTATTGCCGTGTTTAAATGAACGTGAATAAATAATGATTATTAAATTCCATTCCAGATTGCAGATTGTTGTTTAATATTGCTTTAAATTTTTGTTATTATTATTATTTTTATGCCTTGTTACTGTTCGTTTACTATTTTTTTACACATTATATTAGTTGCGGGCCTTTTTGCGTAAACAAATCAAACAGAGGTGAGTGAAGTTTGAATTGTTTACGCGAAAAAGACCCGCAACTAATATAATGTGTAGTGCAAGTCGTGTGAGTTTAAAAAAAAAGAATACTATTTTTTTGATTCTTTTGTGCCTACTTACTCGACGGCTAGAGACCGATTGGCATCCGTGGTTCACTAGGGGTCTGGTTGAAAACCAGCGCTAGGCACCAGTCTAGCACACGCTGAACCAGGCCTCATTCAGCACGCTTGAGGGATTGCATGGAAAATCACAATATTGTTATTTTTTATTATTATATATTTGTTATGTATCTCGAAGGCTATAGTAGGGGAGCCCACGATGCTAAATCGGGATTTACTCGAGCGTCGTAGAGACCTATTGGGATGCAAAGTTTAGATGATATGAAGAAAAAAATGTTATATGATATATACCTTTACATCGGTGGGGGAAGCGCCTATAGATTTTTAAATATGTAAAAAAAAGCTGTTGCATGGACATCCTCGAGCGCGTCAGATATTGATAGCATCAATTCCCTACGTATTTTTAATAATGTACGTATGTTAATCTGATCGTTAGCATGATGCGGGTGGTTGTATTTAAGGGTTGAAAATGAAAAAAAAAAAAAAATTCGAGCGCGTCAGATTTTCTAAGGGAGTGTTAAGTGCACCAAAAAAAAAGCTCTCATTCACTAATCTGACGATTTCGATAGTACGCAAACTCGCGGCCATTTTCATAATGTGCAACAATAATTCGCCATTTTGAAATACTCAAGCGCATCAGATTAAGATATATATGGTTCATCTTTATGTTCTAAACGTACTGTCTCATAATCTGACGATTATCTAGAGGGATTGGCCTAATCTGACAAAAAAAAATTAGAAAAACGGTTCACCTTAAAGGCCATCCCTGCAACTTCCCGCTACTTCCATTCCTGGGCTCTTAAAATTGTACTTATGACATTTTTGAGCTCAAAATAGAATTTATGTGATATTTTGAGCTGGCTGAGTTCAAAGAAATAATATTTCTATGCATTTGAGCTCTCTCAGCTCGAAAGTCTGATAGAAGTTTCATAGAACACTATTTTTGGAATTTTCAAACCGCAATAACTTTTGATTGGATAACCGATTTTCACGCGGTTGGCGGCATTCGACGCAGTTTTATCATCCTCATAAGTAATTTTGCAATTTTAATTGATCGAACCACAAATTTCGGAGTAATCCCGAAAAAACACTTTTTCGGGTTTCTTTCGTTCACGATATCTCTCGAACGAATCAACCGCTTTTGACCAGCTTGGTGGCGATCGACGCAGCTACAATCGCAAACAAAAGTACTAAGCCTAAAAATTCATTTTATCGCTGCTGTTGCGTAATTTCCAGGACATAGATGTGCATAGGTCAATATTAATTCTATACTATTATTAAAAGTAAGTAGTAGTAGTAGTACGAACGAAGTTCGTAGACGCAAAGATATTTGGCGCATAGTGTAACTTTATCGACGAATTTTTGTTATTTCGGCTTGCGGAAATCGTCAGATTATATATTTTTCATTATTCTTGAATTATTTCCTACAAAATAAAAAAAAAATTAGCTACGCTCGAGAATATCGAGATGACGTTTTTTTTACAACTTTATTGCCCTCCCCTTTTTTTACGTCACTCTCAAATTGTCAGATTAGTGGAATATACACTTTTTAGGATGTAATTAACTCACCCTACCTTAATTTGACGCGCTCGAGAATTTCTGATGGTCAATTTTTTTTTACTAATCTGATCCTGTATCCTTCACGGGCGGCCTTATATATGGGCCTCATGTTTTGTGGAGGTACTTAACCGGGTACAAGGTATCCCCGTGTATATTAATCTGTCGCGCTTTAGTAAATCCCGAAATCCCTTCATGGGCTCCCCTGCTACTACTGAGTAAAAAATATTTTCTTTCTTTCTTTCTTTCTATCATTCCTTTCATGTTACTCTCATTCCAATTATCAAAAAAGTGTAGGAACTCTCTCACTGGACTTTAGAGAAAAAACAAATAAAAAGGTATGTACATACCATAGATTTCGAATATTTCGCTAGTACATTTATTAAAATAACTAGCTGATACCCGCGGCTTCGCCCGCGTAAAAGTTTGTTCCTGCTTCCCATGGGAACTTATTCCCGGGATAAAAAGTAGCCTATGTGTTATTCCAGACTGCAGTTTATCCTTGTACCAAATTTCAGCCAGATTCGTTAAGCTCTTCGGCGCGGCGCCGGCGCGGCGAGCGGAACGTTCAAATGTACTGAGTTGTATGAAGCATGCCACGACCCGCCGCTCCAGCGAATCCGCGGCATAGACAGCGGTGTAAAGGAACAAACTCAGGGACGAAAAAATATTGATTTTTTAATTTTTATGTTAATATAGACTGGCTTTGGTTACTCACATGATATGCCATATCTTATTTCATAAAATATCTTCATTTCACATTAAGTAGACCGGTCCCAGACTCAACTCAAATGAAAATTTACAGCACAGAGATAATAACCAAAATAATGTAAGTAGGTACATATCATCAGTCAAATTGAAAAAAGACATAGTCGCTATTTTCTAAATATTAAGTGTGACATAATAAATATATGGCTGAATAATATGATGACTTGAAATAAATATGAGAGAGGTCTATGTCCAGCAGTGTGGACTGCTATAGGCTTAATTGATTGATTGATTGAAATACTATTCCGCCAATCGCATTTTTGACATGAAAAACATAACACTTTGTGCTTACGGTTAGATGTTAAAATCTCCACTTATATTCGGTAAAATGGGCTGTGGCTGGGTAAAACGCCGGCACTCATAGGGCGACAACGATATGTACTGCTCGTTCGCTCTAACTTTGCCGCTCGGCTCTATACTAAAGTCGAATTTTTAATTAGACGAAGTAAATTGACAGCAACTAGTGTCACTTCTTCTTGTAGTGTTGCGTATTTTCTATGACGAAGTGACATTAGCTACTGTCAATTTACTTCGTATAATTAACAATTCGGGTATACGCCTCTACGCCAGCGGCAAAGTTAGAGCGAACGGGTAGTACACAGAAAATCGTACAATGAGAAGCTGTCAGATGTAAAATATCCGTGAACAGACTATAAAGGTGCGGTTCCACTTAGGTGGAGCGGAGCGGAGCTGTGCAGCGATTCACCAATCACGGTGTGGAGTACCTTAAGGCGGGAGGGAAACGGAGCGGAGCTGTGGATTTTAAGCCAATCACATGGTTTAAAATCCACAGCTCCGCTCCGCTCCGCCTAAGTGGAACCGCAGCTTTAGT
This sequence comes from Miltochrista miniata, assembly GCA_933228765.1. Lineage (NCBI taxonomy): Eukaryota > Metazoa > Arthropoda > Insecta > Lepidoptera > Erebidae > Miltochrista > Miltochrista miniata. Next base: position 24,485,924 of record OW121768.1, read on the forward strand.
AGGTAGTTATTTGACAAGTAATAATAATAATAATATTCACGGACATTTTGCTATCTGGTCCCAAAGTAAGCTAGGAATAACCTGCGCGTGTTATGTGTATCAGACCACGGATATTAATACTCATATACTTTTTGATTAAATACATACATATTATACATAGAAACACCCAAACTCTTGAGACAATCATTATTTTATGGGTCACACAAATATTTGTCTCCGGTGGGAGTCGAACCCACGACCTCCAGCGCCGCAGGTGGTATCACTACCGACGGCGCCACAGAGACAGCCTATGCCTATGTAATGAGTTGTTATAGTCCGTTCAGTTATATTACTTCCTCAAAGGTTTACATCTCTATCGACTATACATGCCCATATTGAAGTGACTTAAATCACACACTCCCATCTCGTCACACATATTCGCGAGTCCATTTTATTAGGTAGTAAAATAAATAAATGTGTCTATAACCTTTCAAGTTTCTTCTATATATATTACTATACTCTTTCGTTTCAACCTAGTGCAAATAAATATATTAATATCGTCAATATCACGCGTAAAGAAATCACGCTCACTGAAGCTGATTTCATTCATATTATCAGACTTGTCAAGTGCTGGGAGCCCATTATGGGCCCGATACATGGTCTAACTGCGCTTGTCATGCCTTGTCAATATCTTGTGTACATACACGTCGATGCTCACAAATACATGTAAAGAAATCACGCACACTGAAGGAACTTTCATTTATAAATATCAGACTTAACTCAATATTATTGACCGTGTCGCTAGCCTATTAGGAATTCATCCTAACTCTATGGTTTTGACACTTTCTGAGGACGTCCACCTCCGCCATGGCGGCCATTTCGCTCGCCGCCTCGCAATTCGCTAAGCCTGCGATGTGTAGCACATCGGTTAGAGCGTGAAATAGTACCAAACATCCACACATCCACACTCACAAACTTTCGCATTTATAATACTAGATGATGCTCGCGGCTTCGCCCGCGTGAAATTCGGTAGTAGATCCCGCTTCCCGTGGGAACGTATTCCCGGGATGAAAAGTGACATTCTAGACTATAAGCTATCTCGGTACCAAATTTCAGCTCAATCCGTTCAGCCGTTAGAGCGTGATTGAGTAACAAACATCCAAACATCTAAACATCCAAACATCTTCACAAACTTTCACATATATAATATTAGTAGGATAGTAGGACTAGTAGGATAGGATTAGTAAGATTGCCCATTGCAAAAAAAAAACAACTTCTAAAATTCATTCCTTTTATCTGTGCTCTAAATTTTGCCGTGATTTTTTCCACGAATTTTACCGTTGTCGAAATGTCAACCAAACAAACCCTGAATATTTATAAAAACCTGCGATTAACTGTGAGTAAGTACCTACTACTACGTAGTCCTCTGAACGATAAAAACCGGCCAAGTGCGAGTCGAACACACATGAGTTCCGTACCAAAAAAAAAGGACGGGTGGAAGTAAATGCAACGGGAAACATTATATCACTTTATATATATTAATGTGGTATTAATACACCTCTCTCCTTCTCACTCTCATGTGACGCAAACGAAGTTGTGCGGGTCAGCTCTAATGTATAAGCGACGCGACGGGACTAGGCGCGACGAGAGTAAATGCGACGGGAAACATTATATTACTCAAAATATTAATACCATACCTCTCTCTTTCTAACTCTCATGTGCCGCAAACGAAGTTGCGCGGGTCAGCTAGTATAATGGAATAATTTTATTGATTGAAGTGCATACATGCGGCTTCCTGCCCCGTGAAGATCTTATTCCCACGGGTACGAGAACTACGCGAATGAAACCGCGATACGTCCTAGTCCGAGCTAAGATAATCTAATCTAACAAAATTACTGTCTTAGCCCAACAGTCACATTCAACACACATAAACCTTAATCCCGAAATAACCACAGCAGCGAAACAGGGCGCAATAACACTTCGACGGCGGGCACAATTAGCAGTTTGCACGTTACAGCCCCCCGAGTGACGAGAGGGTTAACAGGTCATGATGAACCGGACGGTGTTTGTGTGTACTCACCATTGACGGGTTTGGGTAATTATTGTTTTCTTTTTTTAAATTGTATGTACTGCTTCTGGATCTAAACTTTTTTATAGACTGTGAGCATAGAGCATAGCAAAAATAAAAAACTGGGAGTTTATGAATTCTGCCTAGTTACTTTTTTTTAAATAAGTGCGAGGCCGCATCTGCGTTTTTCCGGTGCGGTTTCTAACCTCAAAATGTCAAACCTTGACTTAATTTCATTGATTTTGACAGTTTGATGACATTTTGAGGATAGAAACCGCCGCGGAAAAACGCAAGTGCTGCCACTCACTAAGGCCGAGGCCGCACTTGCGGTTATCGCGGCGGTTTCTAACCTCAAAATGTCAAAACTTTGACTTGATTTCATTGATTTTGACAGTTTGATGTTATTTTGAGGTTAGAAACCGCCGCGGAAAAACTCAAATGCGGCCTCGCACTAAGGCCGAGGCCGCACTTGCGGTTATCGCGGCGGTTTCTAACCTCAAAATGTCAAAACATTGACTTGATTTCATTGATTTTGACAGTTTGATGACATTTTGAGGTTAGAAACCGCCGCGGAAAAACGCAGATGCGGCCTCGCACTTAGGCGTTGCTGCCGTTTTAGCCCCTCTCTATAAAATAGAGTGCAGAGGTGCTTATGGCGAGACTTTGTCTGTAGCTGTGACTCTGTCGCATTAAACTACGTCACTACGTAACGTGGCTCATCTGTTCAAAGTTTGAAATAAAACAAAAATGACAACGTCAATCGGATTGAACTTTCACTTTCACAATAAACGTGTTAGAGAGGGGCAGTCTGGTGAGAACGATCTCACGGCTTTCTTGTTTCACTCAGCGCGGTAACAGTTAATAGTGATTAAATAGGTTTTTGGAAATATTTCAAACGTTCAAGGATTTCATATTTTGTCATGCTTTTTCATTTTGACATGCTTTGTCATTTGCTGAAAAAAAAACTTTTCTTTGTTTATGTGTAGAAATCCCCATACTCGTCATGCTGGACTCCTGCCACGGTCGAGAGTCCCGGGCAAGCCCACGGAAGACAAGACAAGAGAAGCCAAGCGGATGTTCTATAAAATTAAAAAAAAAGATGCTATATCTATGTACTAGTCTAGAAGTGTGATCCCCTTGTAGCTAAAAGCAATTTCTTCCCATTACATCGAAGAAAAACACAACAGGAGACGCTACAAAGCTCTACATTCAATTTCAAAAGTAATTAATACCCTCACGTCCATTTAGACACAGATAAAACACTTAACAAACCCAAAACATCTTATTAAGATACATCTGTAGCGGTCAGTCACGTAATTCTATTCGTTGTGAGATTAAAAGTTGTTCCCTTAATCTCCGCAACGTTGTCGCCTCGCCCCTGATTTATGAGGTAAAAGTTAACAAACGAGCTGACAGCCTGTGTCTGTTAATACTGTGAATTGTTTTGTAATACTTTATGAGTGTTTTTGGAACGTATCTAGATTATATTTTCTAACTAGCAGTAGCTATTTACTTTTTTTTTTTAAGTAACTTTAGATCCTTTTTATAACATTTATATGCCAGTAAAAGTCCTGTTAAAATTTGTCAAGGCGTTTCAGAGGTTATGTGCAGCAAACAGACTGAAAGTGTTAGCAAAGATAATGTAACTTTTATAATGTTAATACCGTTTATTGTCTTATCTCATTATGTATTATGTGAAAAGCTCTTACTTTAATTTAAAATCACAATTACCGTGGTCTGATTCATGATCATAAAAAAAGTTGCCCCGGTAGAAAAAAAACTGCTGACAGTAGTGACAGTTGGATTTTTTTTTCGACGTTTTGGAAGCGGCTGTCATCTTACTTTCTCTTCCTACGGTCACTTGCAGGTTGGCTGAATGTATGTAATATTATGATATTCCTCACAGTATAAATAAATAAATATTCACAGACATTTCACACAACGCTATCTGATCCCAAAGTAAGCTAGGAATAACCTGCTTGTGTTATGGGTATCATACCACGGATATTAATACTTATATACTTTTTAAATACATACATATTATACATAGAAGCACTCAGACTCTTGAGACAAACATTTATGGGTCACACAAATATTTGTCTCCGGTGGGAATGGAACCCACGACATCCAGCGCCGCAGGCGGTATCACTACCGACTGCGCCACAGAGGCAGTCAATAACTTTATAGGTAATCTGAAAATATTTCAAACGTTCAAGGATTTCATATTTTGTCATGCTTTTTCATTTTGACATGCTTTGTCATTTGCTGAAAAAAAAACTTTTCTTTGTTTATGTGTAGAAATCCCCATACTCGTCATGCTGGACTCCTGCCACGGTCGAGAGTCCCGGGCAAGCCCACGGAAGACAAGACAAGAGAAGCCAAGCGGATGTTCTATAAAATTAAAAAAAAAGATGCTATATCTATGTACTAGTCTAGAAGTGTGATCCCCTTGTAGCTAAAAGCAATTTCTTCCCATTACATCGAAGAAAAACACAACAGGAGACGCTACAAAGCTCTACATTCAATTTCAAAAGTAATTAATACCCTCACTCAATAACTTTATAGGTAATCTGGTTTTACTATGATATTACTCTATGTATGTATTTAAAAGTATATAAGTATTAATATCCGTGGTCTGATACCCATAACACAAGCAGGTTATTCCTAGCTTACTTTGGGATCAGATAGCGTTGTGTGAAATGTACGTGAATATTTATTTATTTACTAGCTGATGCGCGCGGCTTCGCCCGCGTGAAATTTGGTTCCCGTTCCCGCTTCCCGTTGGAACATTTTCCCGGGATAAAAAGTAGCCTATGTGTTATTCTAGACTATACTCTAATCCTGTACCAAATTTCAGCCTGAACCATTCAGCCGTTAGAGCGTGATTGAGTAACAAACATCCAAACATCCAAACATCTTCACAAACTTTAACATTTATAATATTAGTAGGATTTTATTTTATTTATTTGTCACGATTTTCAAGACGCGTTTGGCGACGCCGCGACGGGGTCCCGTGCTACGACGGATAAGGGTACAAAATGTCGCCACCCCAATACATCCCAAGGGTGTCGTAAGAAGCGACAAAGGGAACACTTTCGCAAAAAGATTCATTGCGTAGAGAAGGAAAACTCGAAATGAAACCCGGTTGTCAGTAAAATGACAATCGTTAAGCCAAGTTGAAGGCCATAAATGGGCGGCTTAAAAAATTTAACTGCGAGTCGCGGTGACCTGCGCCTGTCCATTTTAAGACGGCAATAGGCTCACCACCTATTACGTGGGACATAAAGCTATAAGGTGAAATGTGGGCGTATACTATGCCTCTGCCTACCCCTTCGGGAATAAAGACGTGACTATATGTATGTATGTGTATGTCAAAATTTTCCTATACTTTTTTCAACGACGACGTTCAATTTCATATTAAAAAAACATTAACTTTGCACTAAGACAACATTCCCATTGATCTTGTTATTATTATAAGAAATCATCGTTAGGCGAGATATACGGTAGTTAGTTGAGCCTTATAATCCACTGATGGGTCTGCTAGATACGGATAAATCTACGGATTTGTGACTCATAATTACTGTAACTATAAGTTTACACTGGTCACGGATATTCCTGATTTCTTCAATGTTTGGTGGCAATTTATTAAATAAACTGTAGGTGCTGTTTCATTGGTTTAAATTTTTCTTTCGCGAAAGTGTTTCGTTTTCTATGTTTATAAATAGCGTAAGTTTCTCCTTGTAACATCAGCTCTCTGTCAGTTAAATCGGTTTGGCCGTTTAGATCAGAAAGCAATCCAGATTTTTTTATGAACCTAAGTATTACGGTAAGTATAACATTTATACTCTCGATTGTCGGCACTTGATGGAACTTGTTGTAATACATTATTGAAACACACACTTGCACTTACATTCCACAATTTAATTTGATTTAACACCTAACCGGTTTCGCTTTATAGCATTCTCAAAGGTATTATAATGTTCTTCCACTGTTACTTCTAACACAGTGGAAGAACATTATAATACCTTTGAGAATGCTATAAAGCGAAACCGGTTAGGTGTTAAATCAAATTAAATTGTGGAATGTAAGTGCAAGTGTGTGTTTCAATAATGTAAGTATAATACTTTCATAATGCATTTCGTTTAAAGCAGTTATAATGCGGATATCTATGATCAAGTAACGGAAGAAGTGCAACCGTTTTATTTTATGACCTGCATGGAGCAACGCTCATACCTACGTTTGAAGAAAACTCTATTACAGTAAAAAAACTTTTAAAAATTTATGATTCCTTAATCTGAAGTAGGCAGTTTTTTTTTATACTACTTAGGTGGCAGACAAGCTTACGGCCCACCGGAAGGTTGGTAACCGTAGCCTATAGAAGTTTGCAACACCAGAGGCGCTACACACGCGCTGCCGACCCGGGCGCAGGTTGTGACGACCCACAGTTGAAATTTTTCAAGCCGCCCGTAAGGCCTTCAACTTGGCTTAACGACTGTCATTGTACCGACAGCCGGGACCAACGGCTTATCGTGCCTTCCGAAGCACGGAAACGCTCGTAAAAAAATGTCACAAAGTGGTCCACGCGGTGGTCACCCATCCATGTCCGGCCATAGTAAATGTTGCTTACTGCAGTGATCGTTTACAGAACACTGAGTCCGCGGGGCCACGAGCGCTTCACGAGTTTACTAAAATGTGCAATAATTCACCACATAAAACTCTCACAGTAAGATTAAAAGTAACCTGTTATTTACAATTTATTACTCTCTAACTGGTACAGATTTCTTTTGAAAAATTCACGACAGAACCTAGTTTTACGATTTGTCCTAAAATCACATGATTTTATGGGTAGCCTACTACGTTAATAGGAGTGTTGGACCCCCGGGGACCGTACGGACGGCCCTTACGTTTTATACGAAGGTTACTTGAATCCTAGCCGAATTGTGGTTCTTATGAAAAGATGTGTGGCTTGTGAGGTTTGATATGAAGTTTGTAACACTTCAGAACTAAGGGGCGAATGTGATGGGATCCGAGATTAGTAACGGATGCATGAGGTTTTACATAGTTTAGTTTTGAATGAGGGTATTCAAATTTTGAGTACCTATGTAATTTAAAAATTGTTTATAATTTCTTCGTTCGTTAGTAGTGAGGTTTGCTGAGCATTCGGTAACGATCACTGCGTTGTATCTAATCTTATTTTATGCTATGGTCAGTCATGAGATGCGTTGGTGGTATTTTCATTTACAAGCGATTGCGTGCCAATAATATGTCAAATAGAAAGCCTTGTAAATGGCTTGAAAATTTTAAAGAGCAAATACTTAGTCATAACCTGAGTCTGCCCGTTTCACCACCAGGTAATAAGTACTTGGGACTGAGTAGGTAAGCTGATAAGAGTATTTAGTCTCTCTCTGTCCTATCAGAGAAGTATGCTTGACTCTTTGGTATTTATGTGTGATGACTATTACACGGACGAAAGCCTTTGTCATTTTATAAAAAAAATAGAATTGGATGTCACCCTACTATGTTGACAGTTGACATCGTAATGAGTTAATCAGTTTCACAGAATCATTCCGTAAAAAGCTACCGCAAATAATTGAACAGAAATTTCAATATCATCCTCCAATATTTCACATAAGTTGGAAAGTCAACAATATCGTGATTAAATATAAAAATTTATGAGCCGAGATTATATGAGCGAAAGTTTGGTCGTTTCAGAACTCGGCTCACTCCCTCTGGGCTACATATTTCTTTTTTTAGGGTTCAGTACCAAAATATGGGGTTCTTCAAAAGGTGTTTTTACAGGGTTGGCAGTGCGAGTGTGGCGGCTCTAGAGTTGCAAACATTCATAGGCTGCGGTGACCGCCAGTCCTTCTGGTGGGCCGTATGCTTGTCTGCCACCTTAGTGGTACACAAAAAGGGACCCTATTCATGAGACTTCGCCATCCATCTGTTTGTCTGTCTGTCCGTCACGAGGCTGTATCTCAGGAACCGTAATAGCTAGAGAGCTGAATTTTTTACAGATGATGTATTTCTGTTGCCGTTATAGCAACAAATACTAAAATCAGAAAAAAAACATAATTAAGGGCGGGCTCCTATACGGCAAACGTGATTTTTTGTCGTTTTTTGATACGAGACCCTCCGTGCGCGAGAACGACTCGCACTTGACCGGTTTTTTCTTTTATACCGATATCTCGGGTGATCGATAGCGTAGGGATGCTCCACTCGACATTTAAATATTTGTCAACGAAGACAAATTGTAGACAGCTGAAGTACGGTTATGTGGTGATAGTGCTGTGCATGGAATTTATCGATGTGCTTGAAAAAAGTCAACAATGGGTCGTAACAACTCGTCACAACTTGCGCCTTAGTGGTACATAAAACCAGATGAAATGTGAGCGTATATTATACCTCGGCCTACTCCTACAAAGATAAAGGCGTAACTCTAACTATAATTATGTAAGTATGTAAATAAAGATAGAAGTAATGACGTTCATAGCGCTACTTTTGCTACTTTCTTATGGAACACTATCAAGTCTATTTATGCACTAAGCGATTTTTCTTGTCCATTCCATTCCATCCATTGTTTATAACAAGTGATTATGTTAAAAATGAAAATACCCCGTGACACTGCTCTAACATACCGAAAAATAGTATATTATATACTTATGCTGTATTTTCCGTATTTATATATTACGTGGGACATAGAACTATAAGGTGAAATGTGGGTGTATACTATGCCTCTGCCTACCCCTTCGGAGATAAAGGCGTGGCTATATATGTATGTATGTATTTTCCGGAGGAACTAACTCGGTGACTGTATTTAATGCAGCAGCAAGTTCCAATTTACCATATCGTGTACCATCAAGTAACAGTATAGGTACTAAAATTCAGATCGATCTGACTTGTGAACTCGTGTGAAACTACCACCATGCCTTCGGCAGCTTCTTGGCTAGGATAAGCTCTACTAGATATTGTAATACTGGATTGTATAGTTTAAATTAGACTGTAAACGTTCTACTACGTACTCGACTATGTCCATCAGGGACATCTTTAGTAGGCCATCGTGTATTTTTAACCAGTAGAAATCCGGCATAGTATTCATGAAAATTTTTACACGTAAAAACCTAAGCTTTGCTCATAGTAAAGATGTGCAATAAAAGAAAAGATAATGTCGATATTATAACGATAATAGACATCGTCACATCACTAATCCCGTCCTCAAATCAGTTTCTTCCCAATATGAAGGAAAACAAACTGTTTTCTTATTTGCTCATCTTGTTAGATATTTGTTTTAGCGAATAAATGACCCGTGAGTATTAGATAGTTACAAAAAATACCTAACGGCGTATTTGTTCTCTGACAAATCAAATAATCATAAATAAACAACAAAATAGATATCTCTGGACATTTTTTTTTGTACCACTAAGGTGGCAGACAAGCATACGGCCCACCAGAAGGACTGGTGGTCACCGCTGCCTATGGACGCTTGCAACACCAGAGGCGCCCCACTCGCGCTGCTGACCCTGTAAAAACCTTCTAAGACCCCTTTTGAAGAACCCCATATTGAAGGCGTTTGGGAAAACCGAGGCAGGGAGATCATTCCGCAATCTAAGAGTACGCGGGAGAAAGTCCCTACCGGATCTAACCATGCTCAAACGCTCCGGACGCAAAGTGTGAGGATGAACACCCTGCTATGGCGAGCGGTGCGATGATAGAAAGTAGCCGTGGGTATCATATCAAACAATTCTCACATTCTCACACATCATCTAGCCCAAATACATTTATTGTTAAAAATTACAGAGAAACATAAATATTACATATCTATATTTACACTATTACTATCTAAACTAAACCTAAATAAGGCCCCCGTGGCATTGTGCCCAAAAGACTAGCAGCATTCCCCCTTTGAATAGCAATACCTATTCGTTGAGCGAGAAAACTGCCAGCCCTTGGGTCACCAGTTAAGTCACCAGCCCAAATTAAGGTAGGTAATTTAAGTTGGTGCTATGGGACCTAAACGAAAGTTATTCATACTGAGGCCTAAGTTGAATATGGGGAAGTTTATTTATGCGCAGTTGACCTAATACGCATAAAAAATAATGTTTTCCAAATTTGTGCGGCTCATAAGGAAATATGAGAGAAATTGAGCAATACAACGCACCGCGGCATTTAATATCTTAACGTTATAATGCAGTAAAATATTAAATATGGTAGGTTATTACTCATTCACGCCGGAATAAATGAAACAAACAAAAATTTTAAACGACTCCATATTTCTTGTGTAAACGAGTGAGCGAAAATTAAATGACGACGGACGGACGCGGTTTTGTTAGATTTAGGGCCGGCGTCCACTTAGACCAGTGCTATTTGAAAGCGATAAATTACTTATTTCAATGAGCGCATGAAAGTCGCGTAGTTTAAATGATCTAAGCGTAGCTAACGAAGAAACAGAGGGAAATTATCTTGTTCTATGCTGATGTAATAGTTTGATGGTATACACGGTCGTGAAATAAAGGTGCAGGTTCCGTATGCTACTCTTAAAATTTTTCAAATTGCCCAAAACGCGTTCAACCTTACCACTAATGTGTAAAAGTTTTCATGTGTTTAATATTTATTTTCTTTTTTCGTGAAGGTGATAGGTGAAATGTGGGCATATACTATGCCTCTGCCTACCCCTTCGGGGATAAAGGCGAGACCATATGTATGTTCTTTTTTCGTTCTACCTATTTCTTTTAAATTACTGCGCTGCCTTCCAGTGCACAAAAAGCTCATTAATAGAAACGCTAAAAAACTTTTATTAAAAAATAAAACCGACTTCAAACAAACCCTGAAAAATTAAATTTACTTAGCACAAAGTTATATGTATTTTGATTTATCAGATTTTATTGGTCCTGACCTAGTGAAAATAGGACCACTTCAAAAGTAAACCCTATTCAACAAAAGCAAAAAAAATTGAGAACCTCCTCCTTTTTTGAAGTCGGTTAAAAACGGTCACTCTTACATTATTAGCATTGACGGTGGCGAAGTAATCGTATATTACTAAGTCAGCGGGGCTTCCCGCAGTTCAATAAGCTAGCAAAATGATTAACCATAATTTTAAATATAGTTTATCTTACAGTATACAATTGCCATAACTTTAGCGTCACCAAGAGTATTAAATTAATAAATTTGATTATTATACTGTCTTTATCGTATAAAAATACAATTAAGTGAATTTTTTTAGAAAAAAATAAATAACTGCTTTCCATAGAACATGGCATAATCCTCAGTTTCTTTTGATGTGAGCTTTATTATTTTAAATAAGCGCCATTCTTAGTTATATTTTTAGTGTTTGTTTTGATATTTGAAGTGGCAGCCGATAGACTTTCCGACATCATTAAAATAAATAAATGAATAAATAAATACATCTTCATTGCCAGGCAACATTAGAAAGTTACAGTTGGTATTAACTTATTCTACGGCCCAAAGATAAATACCTTAAAACTAAAATACATATAAATATCTTAACCTAATTGACACGTAATGACGTTGACGTGTCGTGTGACTTTAAATCTTCATCCTAACTTGTATGTACTTATACTTACGTGCACCCCTGCAGTCATGTATAAGCATCTACTTGACTGCATCGGTGGAGTCATGGGGAGTGTATGCAACTGCTGTGCTGAGGGGTCGAGTTGGAATTCCAGTGTCAGAACAGAATCGTAATCGTAGCTTAATAGCCACGAAAACTGTCAAATTGTACCGTAGGCGTAGCGCCTAATGCCTTATAGCTACGAATGCTACGATTACGATTTTAATATTCGAATTCAAATCATTTATTGCCATTTGCAAGCATTGCAATAGTGTGGTCACTTGTTACTTCGTTTAAGTAGTATTCTATTCTTATTTATATTTTTTCATATCATTGCCCAATATATCATAAGTACCTATTTGAAAAAAAACATACAGTTCATTCATATTTTTAAATTTATATAATTCAATTGTCATTACACCATCACATGCATCCATTAACAAATAATAACACTCTTTTTTATGTCCTACAGTTTTCTATGAAATGTCAATTGGTATCTAACATCTTCATGTATTCATAAATTACTTTAATTTACAACAATTTGTCAAGTAGAAATTTTCATTTAAGACTTGTAAATAAATTAATGTCCCCTGGTACAAGTGAATAGATTGTATTAAGTACATTAAATGTCAATTCTGGATCTAGTCAATAATAAATCTAAGGCCTCTCTAAAGATAAATAGTCCCTAACTGAGTAATAGCATTTTTCAATGAGATGAACTTTTAACTTATTGTTGAAAAGTTTTAAATTTTCTTGGTTTTTTAAATGCTTTGGAAGTCTATTGAATATTGTAACTGCCATATAAAAGGGACTTTTATTCAACATTTTTTTTTCTTGAAGGTGGTAAATGTACCCCCTGGGCGAGGCTGCATAGGCGGCTGTAGGTCTTTTGGGAGTCCTGGGACATCCTCCCGAGGGCTTACCCGGGGCTCACAACCATAGGCTGTTGGGCGTTACGTGAGATTTTCCCTCACGTAAAAAAAAAAATGCTGTAAATGTACATGTTTCTTATGTCGGGTGTTTATGTTGTGAATGTGTTCCTTTGTTTCAAATGTATTGATATTTTTATACAGAAATCCACATATATATCAAATACTAGCTGATGCCCGCAGCTACGCCCGCGAAAATTTTGTTCCCGTTCTCGCTTCCCGTAATAAGTTCATTATTACCGGGATAAAAAGTAGCCTATGTGTTATTCCAGACTATAATGTAACCCTGTACCAAATTTCAGCCAGATCCGTTCAGCGGTTTGAGCGTGAAGGAGTAACAAACATCCACACATCCACACTCACAAACTTTAGCATTTATAATATTAGTATATCAAATATGTATATAGAAGGCAAATTCTGTTTGACACAATTGAAATGGAAGACTTGACTCGCAGATCGGAACAAATATCTGATTGATTCGCAAATTTTTGAACATTTTATGTACTTATACTGTGCGTTAGTATTTTGAAATATACAAGTATGTTTATCAGTTGTCTACATATCTATGGTATGTAGACAACTGTTTATATTAGGTTAATTTGGGCTAGCGTAGAAGCACCAGTGAGAGGGTCGCTCACCATCCTTACAGAAGCAGGTCCATGACAGCAGCGTGACATGAGGAATTCACGCACGCCCCCCTTTAGAAGCAGGATCAAACCCGAAACCCCCCAAACACGCGGGATAGCACCCGAACCACCCCCTTGACGAGGCCGCAGTTGCGGCCATGGGTCTTTTGGGAGTCCTAGGACATCCTTCAGAGGGGTTACCCGGGACTTCCAACCATAGGCTGTTGGGCGTAACGTGTGGTTTTTTAGTCGGTAGGAGTCCGGAATAGCATCCATGAGGATTTTCCCTCACGTTAAAAAAAAAGAAAAATTGTGTAGAAGCACCTTATTAAACATAATTGGCAGACGCCTTCTTCCAACAGCAGCCTGCAACAGACTGATTTTATTGAGTGAGCCAGAGCCAGTGCCATCGAATCTCCAAACCTGGTTAAGCTAACTACGTCATATCCTCATACCTGCAGTACTTAAAGATGATTATTGGGCCCAGAAGATTTAGGTAGGGTTTCTTACAACCACCCTAAGTTACTGGACCAGAATATATTGGCCTCCCTAATCCATTTTTTCATTTTATATATTGTATCACAAGAAAGAAAATCGAGTTGGAAGGTATCTACTTAAAATTTTTATAAAATACTAAAGATTTTCGTAGGTTGGACTATGCCAGGAATTTATTCGGAACTTAAAACATTTTTTTATCAATTTTACTGTTTCAAGAACTTGACAATAACCCAATTCGCTAATATTATACAAGAGCGAAGGTTCAACGAAAATCATAAAATTATTTATTAATTTACCAAAAACCGGCATATTTTTGTTTGACGCGTTAACCCTCTCGCTGTCCCCGATTGTTTTGTCAGACACTCGAATGACAAAATTTATTTTGGCATTCAGTTAAAAATTCAAAGCGAAGGTAGAGGACGAAATTCGTCAAGATTTTGAAACAAAAAAAAATATTATTGTTTACATTTTCCTCAAAGTACATTATTAATAAGGAGTGTTTAGTCGTCGACATTTTTGTTTTTTTTTTGTAAACTTGAAAGCAGTGTTTGATGACGCGGAATAATTGCGGTGAAAACTTTTCGAGGCTTTTACAGTAATGAGTTTGAAAATATTTATTTTGTGAGCACTGTTTTGTGATCTGCGCCAGCAAAGTTTCAACATGCTCAAAGTTCTTTTATTCAACAGACTTTTAGTGGTTTCTCAACAAGGATTAGATTTATGTATGTATGCCACACCACACAAACCAAAATACATTTACTGACTTTTCCATTTGGTTGTTGCTGTTACAGAAGTAGCTGGGCTGCTTTATGGGACTTCCACCACCACAAACCACTGAACCATGACGATTTTCCGCCTCGCCTCACCCTGGTCATATTCTTACCGTTCGTACCGTACTAGCTAGGTATAGAGGCTTTATGTGAGAGTCTGGAAGGGTATAGTCACTGGAAATACTCACTAAGACGCCTTGACACCGTTCTGTTTTAGTAGAGGTATTTGGGAACCTACTGTTAATTTATAAACATATTTCTCACTTACTGACGCGAGAACCCTGGCTGACTTGAAGCGTGGTTTTAAATGCAACTGCAGCCGTAACTAAATTTTATCGATTGTGCCATCAACCGAGCTAAATTTATCAAAACAGATTTATCGTATTCCTAAAACATTATAAGCGGTCTTAATACCATAGGCATTATCATAATAAAGTATTCTAAGTGCTTATTTAAACGTAAAAATGGATTTAAAATGTTTCTAAAACTCATTTAGAGGCTTACCAAAATGAGTAAATGACCATTAAGGTGCGATCATCTAATGGTATTATTAACGCACAGGTTGACATAAGCACTAAAGAGGCTTAAAACAAATAATTTCTCTGCGAAAACCGTAGCCATTAAAATACAATTACGCCGGTACATTACTAAGGAGGTGCTTAAAGAACTTGACTTAAAACCATTTCGGGGTCAAGAGCGAACTTTTTTTTAATAAAACAAGAAAATTTGAATAGCCGTACGCCATCTGGCGGCGGCAACTTGTTTAAGCCCCCTACGGCAAGCGGAGGGTTAAATTTAGATTTCTTTTTCGCTGAAAATTATGATCTTAAAGAAGAAGTTTGTGATATTGCAGTGTGACTTGAAATGAGATATCGACGGTTGGAAGAATACGGAAAATTAAGTTTTGAGGAATCAGCATGTTGACTTTCTCTTGTAATTTTCTATTAAAAACCTGCCAACTATACCATAAGTCCACAGTAACTAAATCCAGTAAATAAAGTAGTTGTAGAGTAGGTACAGGAGTAGGAACATATTGTGCGACTTCATAAGAAACTAATTCTGGGTGCTTACAACCGGAATAAATTTCTGAAGAAATCGCCTAAAGTGTCCTAAGTGGAGGAAACATACTTAACAACAACGAACAAACAATATATTTATTTTACTTAGGCATATAGGTACAGATGCACTTGTAAAACGTCACGAATATAAACCGAAAAAGTACCACCAGTTCATGGCTATTTCTACTTTTTACGATTCTCATCGTCACCTTCATGGTAAATTGTAAATACTGATTATTTCAACAATTTTTGTAAACAAACACAAAGCGTTCGCTAAGATAAGTAACATATATAAGTCAAAAAGTTAAATTGTGAGTCAGATTTGGAAGAATAACGTTTTGAATTATTAGATCCCACGTAGGTGACGCGACGATCCACGAAGGTGACGCAGTAGCTTTACAGACATTAATTAATCATTATTTAAATACTAATTGTAAGTTAATATGTTCATTCGGCAGTTATATGGTAACAGCTAGTTAACTAAAACAATTACCAGGTGCTATTGACGTAAAAGTTATTCTGGAACCATTATAACACAGTAGATCTCTTTGGCACAAAGTAGCAAATTATCAGTTATCTAGATCCCATAGCATTAGCTTATATTGTCTTAATTTGGGCTAGCTAGATGATCTTGTGTGTGATTGTCCGTAGCTGGCTACTTATAATGGAAGCACTCTGCGATTAGACGATCGGCTCACCGAACTCGAGGTAGAACTGGGTCGCATAAACTAGCACATACTGGGGTTGTGCGGAGTTCGAAGCAAGGAGGAGGACACGCTAACCCTTGTGTCGGGCGACCTATTGTACTTTCGGGAAGGTGATGGAAGACATTCTTCCGAGGGCGGTGACGGCTTTATGGTTAAAAAGGACCTCGTTAGCAGCATTGTAGAGATCAGCAATGTTTCGTCTCGGGTAGCATACGTAATACTGAGACTCACCAACAGGACTCCCTGAAGGTAATTCAGGTGTACCTATGCCCCGACTTCGAGAAGCACTGACGAGGCAGTTGAGACCGTGTACGAGGACATGGTGAAAGCATTACAATGTACTGCCAAGACTCACTACAATGTTGTGATGGGAGACTTCAATGCCAAAGTGGGAGTACAAGAACACCGTGAAACGAAAATCGGACCCTTTGGTGTGGGCGTAGAAATGACCAGGGGCGTATGCTTATCAACTTTCTTGAGGCTCAGGGGCTCTTCTTGATGAACTTATTCTTTAAGAAGAAGCTCCTTAGAAGGTGGACTTGGCGAAGCCTCTACAAGGTCACAAGGAACGAGATAGACTTCGTCATGTCGGACAAGAGGTGTACATTTAAAGATGTCTCAGTGATCAACAGCTTTAATACCAGAAGTGATCACCAACTCGTCCAAGCATCTCTGAATTTAGACTTCCACGCCGAAAGGGCCCGGATGATGGAGCCTACTCTCCGACCTACTGCGCTCCAAATAGCTTTGTGTGCCGAGAAGTTTCAATTGGAGTTTCAAAATCGTTTCGATCTGCTGGAAAGCACTGGCAACGATCACGATAGGGCCGACACTGTAGTCAGGACGCTACAACAAGTCTCCCGAAGGTTTCTGTCTGGAAAAAGCAAAAATAGGTGTTGCAAGCTTTCGCCCGAGACTCTCGAGCTCATGAGAATCAGACGGCAAACGCCATCTATGCATACGTCTTCGTCAGACCAGAGAGCTTTAAACATCAAAATCCGAAAGCTGATACGATGCGACCTCAGACGTTATAACACCAACATCGTCGAGGCAGCGATCGAACAAAATTGGGGTACTAAAGTTTTTACGCAACAGCTTCTAAGACCCCGCCTGACCAAATTGAAAACAGCGGGTGGCTCGAAGAAGTTAAGAGCTTCTATAGAGACCTATATGCATCACGGAAAAAAACCGATGGGACCTAGCGACTTTGACCACAGAGCCTCACTCACGCGCCACTATACCGAAGAGGAAGACATTCCGGATATTGACCAGGGCGAGGTCAGGGCGGCTCGCAAACAACTAAAAACCAATAAATTCCCTGGAGAGGACGGAATTACGAGTGAGCTTCTTAAAGCTGGCGGGACTCCAGTTCTGAAAGAGCTGACGAGTCTCTTTAATTCCGTCCTCCAACAGGCTCCAACACCTAAAGCGTGGAGCGAAGTGCGGTGGCTCTGTTTTTCAAAAAAGGTGACAAGACCTTGCTGAAGAATTACAGACCCAGCTCACTCCTTAGATATGTTTACAAGTTGTTCTCGAGAGTAGTCACAAACCGCTTCGCCGGAAAACTCGACGAGTACTACCTAAATGTATATTAGTTGATATAAGTATAAGGTATTAAGTGCCTTAATTAAGCTTTAAGTGGCATGACTCTTTCCCGGGATATGTCCTTGAGACTTGGATGCGAAGGGTCACAGGTCTACGCCTCGAGAGCCAAAACATTGGCATGACGTGAAAGTTCTTAGCATGCTGCACACCTCAAGAAGCGGAATTGCACCTGAACTAACCCAAAAGACGCAAGATAACACCCAAACCCGTAGGCGAGGCCACGGTGATAGCCTAAGCCTGTCAGGTACCCTGATACATCTTTCTAAGGAGTTACCCGGGGCGGCGCCTAGCACTAGACGGGTAAGTAGGTACGGTGTGAGTTTTAGACGGTATGGACTGTGGTTTGGATCTGGACCTGGATCATAACGTCCGGTGGGATTTCTACTCCTATAAGAGCAATACCTATAACATTCCGTGTGATGCCCTCACACGGAATGTTATAGGTATTGCTCTGTCATTTGCCATGATTGTAGAAACCTAGTTATTTGTTCTGCTATCATTCCGCTACATACTACAATACGAATCTAAACGAGTACCACCCTTATCGAAACTAGTCAAAGATCACTTTCGTGGCATAAACTCACCTTCGTGGGTGAAACGCCACGAAGGATGTGACACGAAGGTAACGAAAATATAACTTTTTTTCAAATTCCGACAAAGTTTAGCCGTTACAGTTTAAATCAAATACTACATAAATATCTCTATTTATTTGCGGTTTCGATGAATTGACTCTGACTTCTATAGCTATTATACAATGTACAAAAAGTCACCCACGAAAAGTACTCGAATTAAGTGTCAAATGTAGAAACTTACCGATATTTTTTTTTCTAATGCAGCCAGAAGAAACACGTTGCACTCTTGCGATGCCGGTCGACCAATAACGTTCAGTTAAGTTGAGTTTTGTTATTGGGGCGGTCGTTTTGATCAACAGTGAACCGCCTACGCAAATCTAAAGTACCTACATTCGTGTGACCGACGTATATTGTGTTTTAAGTTCTAAATAATAGTTACAAGATTTTTTTTGTAATACTGTGTGTGTAGTGTATGTTATCACGGTGAATTTAGTGTATGTAGCTTCAAAATCTATGGAAATTTGGTGAAGCAGTAACCTAATGTTTAACTGAATCGGGAAGTGTGACACGAGTAGAATGCGAAAAATGACCCCGATTTTGACCTTTCGTGTTTATTTTTGGTATGAATATTTACTTCTATTGCAACAAATTTCATGTATTTTATAGCTTAATAGCTGTTTTATCCACCATTTTAAAATATTTCTTTCTAACTGATACGGTTTAGAAAATACACTCGAGAGCAATGAATCCGGGTCACTTAAAGAATGTTAAAAATCTCGGAAACTAAAAATTATAGGTTAATGCAATAAATTGTATTTAATAGACAATGTAATACTCCTTAAATGAAAGTAAAAAAAATATGAGTCACCATACATTTTATTAACACAAAATTACATAAAGAAAAAACTGCCGATCTCTCCTTAAAACAAAAATAGGAAACATGAAATTTTTGAACTTTATTACGATTTTCTTGAATTTTAATACTTCGTATTGCCTCCTCGTGCTTCCATTACTGCGTTTACGCGGTTTGGCATGCTGTACACCAAGTTCCTTATACGATTTTGGGGAATATTCTCCCATTCCTCTGTGAGAGCAATTTTGAGCTCACGAAGCGTGATTGGGGGAGGGTTTCGTTGTTTTACGCATCTGCCTAGCTCGTCCCAAGCATGCTCGATCGGGTTGATATCCGGGCTGCGCGCTGGCCACTCCATACGAGTAATGTTCATCTCTTGAAGGTAGTCATTCACAATCCTACCTGTATGAGGTCGGGCATTGTCATGCATAAATATAGCATCCTCACCTAAATTGACCATAAATGGACCAACGTGATCATTGAGGATTTCTTCCACATATCTTACGCTAGTTAAAGAGCCGTTTTCTATGATCACCAGCTCTGTGCGACTTTCAGAAGAAATTCCGGCCCACACAAGTACAGACCCACCACCGTAGGCTACTTTTTCTTCGATGCATGCTTGCTTGAATCTTTCCCCTGGTCTTCGATACACTCTGTGTCTTCCATCGTGCTTGTAGAGCATAAATTTTGATTCGTCGGAGAACATAACTTTTGACCAATCTTCAATACTCCAATTTACGTGGCTCTGGGCATACCTTAGTCTCGAAATACGATGCCCACGCTCCAGTTTAGGGCCGTTTGCAGGTCTAAGGGGTTTTAAGTTAGATTCAGCAAGCCGACGTCTTACTGTCCATGCACTTGGGTTACTTCCTCCGAGGCGTCGAAACTGATTGGTGAGTTCAGTTCCTGTGAGAAAGCGATTTCGAAGCATGGTGTTCACCAAGTATCGGTCTTCTCGTGCTGTGGTACACCTGGTTCTGCCCGTTCCTGGTCTGCGTAGGTTAGAACCAGTTTCTTCGTAACGTCGGAGAACTCTTTGTACTGTTGACAGCGACACACCGACAGTCCTGGCTGTATCGCGCTGACTCCGGCCGGTTTCCAGCATTGTAAGTATTCTGGTGCATTCTTCAGGCGTAAGCGACATAATTTCAGCTTGATTAATGAATATAGAGCACTATCAACATGGTTTATGTACCCACATAAATGACAGATTACAAACAAAAGCAACACCAAATGCTGTAATTTCGTAGTTCCATCTTCGAAAGTGGCCCTTTTTCAAATTTGATTTTTTTATGATATAACTTTACAATAACTAAGAAGTTTTAATACCTTCATTTAAGGAGTATTACATTGTCTATTAAATACAATTTATTGCATTAACCTAGCATTTTTAGTTTCCGAGATTTTTAGGATTCTTTAAGTGACCCGGATTCATTGCTCTCGAGTGTATAAGCGTGTGACCATCAAATTTAAGCAACGAGTAGAAATAGCCTCATAACGTGATCCACCTGAGAAGAACTGGCAAGAAACTCAGCGGGTTATTCTATTTAGTGCTCTATTTACAATATCAAAGATCTGAATCTGCCTTTTTTTTACGTGAGGGAAAATCCTCAAGGATGCTATGCCGGACTCCTACCGACAATAAAACCTCACGTAACGCCCAACAGCCTATGGTTGTGAGCCCCGAGTAAGCCCTCGGAAGGATGTCCCAGGACTCCCAACAGACCCACGGCCGCCACTGCGGCCTTGCCTAGAGATCTGAATCTGCCTAAAATATTTTTTTTTTCAAATTAAAAAAAGTATTTTGTCATTTTTTTTTTGAGAATCCAGCAGAGCAGATCAATTCCAGGCTACTTTATCCAGTAAATAATCATTAATTGTATATTAGCCCTTGTAGTAGATATAATTTACTTTTTATAAACTTTTTGAACTTATTTAGGGACATAATTTTAATTTAGTTTGATAACTACACTAAAAGTCCCATGTCTAGCAGGCGAGCCGGAGAAAAGAGGGGGTGACAAATGTCTCAATTTTAAATTTTCATCATAACCCATTTAGTTTTAATACAAACCTTAAACCCCCCTTAACCCCCACCAGGTCAAGGGGGGGTTTAAGGTTTGTGTTATATGGGGCTTGGGGGGGTAAGGTGGGGGCGACGGTGGGGGAGGGCTGAGATGGGTGGTTTAGGGGGAGGGTAAGATGGATGTTGTGGTGGGGGTAAGGGGGGTTAAGATGGGGGTAATGTGCCCCTTAACCCCCACCATAACACCCACCCACCTCAACTCCCCATCTTATCCTCCCCCCCCCCCCCCCCCCACCGTCACCCCCACCTTACCCTCCACCCCCAAGCCCCATATAACACAAACCTTAAACCCCACCTTTACCTGGGGGGGGGGTAATATGCCCCTTAACCTCACCATAACACCACCCCTTAACTCACCCACTTCAAGTCGCCATCTTAACCCCCCACACCGTCACCCCCACCTTAACCCCCTTCTCTAAGCCCTCCTTAACCCTCCCTACCATAAACCCCCACATTAACCCCCTCAACGTAACACCCCCCCCACCCACCTTAACCCCCCCAATGTAAACCCCCCCCCCCCCCCCCCCACCTGAACCCATTACGAAACAACATTACGAGATTACCAAAAAAACAGGCGGCGACTAGCCCGCTACATCGCACACGCGACTACGCATATACGTCGATAGAATCGGCGAGCGAACATCGATCGACCAGTAGACTTCTTTCGGTCTTACAATAGAGCTCTAGTGAAATACGCGACTACCAAAAATGACAAACTGTACCGACGACCTAAGAATACAGACGACGACCTTATATTTTGCCACGATTTCTATTCTATTCTGACGCGATTGAAATAGCAGACTTGGCCCCGGTTGAAGGTCTTATGGACGGCTTGAAATTTTTCAATAGTATTAACGGGTGAGAATACAAATGTCGCCACCCCAATACATACCGAGGGTGTCGTAAGAGGCGACTAAGGGAACCTTTTCGTAAAAAGATCCATTGTGTAGAGAAGGAAAACTGGAAATGAAACCCGGTTGTCAGTAAAATGACAATCGTTAAGCCAAGTTGAAGGCCTTATGGGTGGCTTGATAAATTTCAACTGCGGGTCGCGGCGACCTGCGCCTATCCATTTCAACACGGCAATAGGCTCACCACCTATTACGTGGGACTTAAAACTATAAGGTGAAATGTGGGCTGCTGCCTATCCCTTCGGGTATAAAGGCGTCACTGTATGTATGTATGTATTAACCACAACCTGAGTCAGTCTATTTGAACACCACTAAACTTACCTATTACGTGGAATAAAAACTTCAAGTGAATTGTACGCGCCTCTGACTACCAGTTCGTTGATAAGGGCGCGCCTATGTATTTATTAATTTATTTATTTAATAATGCATGGAAGACTTACAGCTATACATAACAGAGTAGTTCTTAGGTTTAGCCGTCTAAAAGCCAATTAAGTACAAGTCCTCATTTCTAGTTACAAACTAATTAAATTAAACAACGTGAGCTTACAAATATTACTAACGTGATTGAGAAGACAGATGAACTCAGTAACACGTGTGATAACTCAAAAAAGCACTCCATATTGTTTCAGCATCTTTTTAATAAACGTCCTTACATTATGTCCTGGTAACGCAAACTTAACAATTATCCAACAGCATCACTACCTATCTTACTCTTAACTCTAAGCCATAGATTTAGAATTTTTCGCTAAGCTAACACATTTTCAAAGCAGCACAACCAATTTCACACTGCTCCACAAATGGCGCTGCCGCCATTTTTAAAGACATCTGCCCCGTCATATTGCTATCCCTTCTTATTCTTATGAACTGACAGACGTCAGAGTGGCCAGTGCAATAAAATAAAATGTGAAAAATATTGAAAACTTACACTTGATCAAAAAAAAATACATGTAATTAACAATGTCTGTATGTATGTATTTACAAGGTACGTAAATGTATAATCAAAAGATGATGAGGACGCAACGCTTGATATTGTTATAATTCAGTGAGGATATATTCAATGCCTTTAGACCTCAAAAGCATAATGCTCAATGTTTCGGAGTGATGTCAACACACATATTAGCTGTGGAGACTACTCTGCTATTATGCGATAGTAATATGCTGTAGGCATGATTAAATCGCTGCTCGACTAATATCCTACTAATATTATAATGTGAAAGTTTGTGAAGATGTTTGGATGTTTGTTACTCAATCACGCTCTAACCGCTGAACGGATTGAGCTGAAATTTGGTACAGAGATAGTGTAAGGGTTTCAAGGGAAGATGTTCCCACGGGAAGCGGGAACTGGTACCAAATTTCACGCGGGCGAAGCCGCGAGCATCATCTGGTACATTCATAATTACAAATATAGCTCGTAGCAACGTAGACTGATACTAGTGAAAGGTACGTAAATACATTATACACTCGAGAGCAATGAATCCGGGTCACTTAAAGAATCCTAAAAATCTCGGAAACTAAAAATGCTAGGTTAATGCAATAAATTGTATTTAATAGACAATGTAATACTCCTTAAATGAAGGTATTAAAACTTCTTAGTTATTGTAAAGTTATATCATAAAAAAATCAAATTTGAAAAAGGGCCACTTTCGAAGATGGAACTACGAAATTACAGCATTTGGTGTTGCTTTTGTTTGTAATCTGTCATTTATGTGGGTACATAAACCATGTTGATAGTGCTCTATATTCATTAATCAAGCTGAAATTATGTCGCTTACGCCTGAAGAATGCACCAGAATACTTACAATGCTGGAAACCGGCCGGAGTCAGCGCGATACAGCCAGGACTGTCGGTGTGTCGCTGTCAACAGTACAAAGAGTTCTCCGACGTTACGAAGAAACTGGATCTAACCTACGCAGACCAGGAACGGGCAGAACCAGGTGTACCACAGCACGAGAAGACCGATACTTGGTGAACACCATGCTTCGAAATCGCTTTCTCACAGGAACTGAACTCACCAATCAGTTTCGACGCCTCGGAGGAAGTAACCCAAGTGCATGGACAGTAAGACGTCGGCTTGCTGAATCTAACTTAAAACCCCTTAGACCTGCAAATGGCCCTAAACTGGAGCGTGGGCATCGTATTTCGAGACTAAGGTATGCCCAGAGCCACGTAAATTGGAGTATTGAAGATTGGTCAAAAGTTATGTTCTCCGACGAATCAAAATTTATGCTCTACAAGCACGATGGAAGACACAGAGTGTATCGAAGACCAGGGGAAAGATTCAAGCAAGCATGCATCGAAGAAAAAGTAGCCTACGGTGGTGGGTCTGTACTTGTGTGGGCCGGAATTTCTTCTGAAAGTCGCACAGAGCTGGTGATCATAGAAAACGGCTCTTTAACTAGCGAGAGAGAGATATGTGGAAGAAATCCTCAATGATCACGTTGGTCCATTTATGGTCAATTTAGGTGAGGATGCTATATTTATGCATGACAATGCCCGACCTCATACAGGTAGGATTGTGAATGACTACCTTCAAGAGATGAACATTACTCGTATGGAGTGGCCAGCGCGCAGCCCGGATATCAACCCGATCGAGCATGCTTGGGACGAGCTAGGCAGATGCGTAAAACAACGAAACCCTCCCCCAATCACGCTTCGTGAGCTCAAAATTGCTCTCACAGAGGAATGGGAGAATATTCCCCAAAATCGTATAAGGAACTTGGTGTACAGCATGCCAAACCGCGTAAACGCAGTAATGGAAGCACGAGGAGGCAATACGAAGTATTAAAATTCAAGAAAATCGTAATAAAGTTCAAAAATTTCATGTTTCCTATTTTTGTTTTAAGGAGAGATCAGCAGTTTTTTCTTTATGTAATTTTGTGTTAATAAAATGTATGGTGACTCATATTTTTTTTACTTTCATTTAAGGAGTATTACATTGTCTATTAAATACAATTTATTGCATTAACCTATCATTTTTAGTTTCCGAGATTTTTAACATTCTTTAAGTGACCCGGATTCATTGCTCTCGAGTGTAGTTACGTCTTTATCTACGAAGGGTGCGATTCGATTCCTGAACTTTTTGTTTTAATATGAAGCTATTTCACTGATCTGTATTAGTGGTAATAATACAGATCAGTGAGCTATGTAAAGTTCAGGAATCGAATTTTGAAAATTTTGATTACGTACTTTAAAGACTATTTTTAAAGCTTCAAGGGACTGTAGATGTCGTGAATGCAAAAAAGAATTTTTATTTGTATAATTTCGAATTGAACATTTAAGTTGTTAACTTCGAATTGACACCTCCAAGCATTGAGTTGAAATAGGCTCTTGTCAGGTATGCGGACGGAGAGATGTACAAAACACTCCATGGGCGAGACCGACTTGATGTTATCCGGTTATGACCATCATCCAAGCATTAGTACCTCCTGGGTTTCATCTGAAAGTCGTAAAATTATAAATAAGAATTTTATTTGATAATCAACCATTTCTGAAATTTATTCCAAGAATAATTCATAAAGTATTTACAAGATAAACCCAGATTTTGTTTACCAGTCCATCGGGTGTCATTACGATACGACGAGGGCTCAGCGCGGGTACGGTCCGTAAAAATAATTAACCATTCCTACAACACTTTGAGCTATAAACGTTGTATTTTTCAGTTAGTGGACCTTTCCCAAATGGTGCCCGTCTACATAGCCTATTAAGTTTAAGGAACAACGCTTACTGAGCGCAGTGGAAACTATGTTATATCTTGTGCATCTTAGAGTCTGTTTCGGTTTAAGTTTTTGTCCTAGAAGCTGTCGGCAATCGACTGTCATACTGAATTTCGAAGTTCAAAATAGCGATGAACTGTAGCCCTAATGTACCGAAACGCGACTCACGTTAGTGCGAAAGTGCGCCACATCGATACCCATAATTTCGAATGTTTTCCACCGCGAAGCACGGTAGTGCGAAAGTATTTCTCATCGATTTACACATTGTCGAATGTATTCCAGCGCAATGCACGTGAGTGCGAAGGTCTAGTAAATGCGAAGGCATGCCACATAAGACACGCATCCTATTTTCTGCTAACTCGAAGGCTACAATTATGAACTTTATCAATTTTTAGTTTAGCGTATCGTAGAATGATTTCTAAAGAAACTTAGTATAACAGTCAAGATAGTCTCTTTAGCTCAGAGTTCTGTAAACTGTGTTTCTGTTCTCAAAGTTGACTAGCTAACTAACAAATGTTTCCCCATCTTTTGACTCGCAATCGCGCTCTAAACCTAGGGTCAATTTGGCAAAATTTTGATATACAGATAGCTAACACCTATTTAGTACATAGATATGTTACCCAGGAACAAACTACCATGGTAAACGTGTCCAAAAATACTTTACCATGCGGAACTGTAAGAAATAACTATCAATTTAGCAACCGTAAATACCTTTGAAATTAATTTTCTAAGATGGCGTATCCGCCCTGTACCTACTTGCCGCCCACGCATTGAAGCCCTACAGGTTATGCTATTTACATTGATAGAAATTGCCAACAGGTAGTCTCAGAGTTAATTAAACTCATTTTAAAAGCAAACATCGGTTTTAAGGTTTCGCACTGCAAAGTTACACGGAAACTTGGTTTATTAATAGAATCCTTTCGAAAGTCTATTAACCAACTGACTTCAGAAGGCAAATTCAATGAATGTTATGTACCTTGATTTGTAATAAGTATAGAACTTTTTCTAATTAATCATGATAATTATTCACCTGTTTTAGGAATAAGGGAGAATTCTCTCAATAGCATTCCTCACTGCTTCAGTCCTAGGATGAGTAACTGTTTGTGGAATTACCATAATATGTTAATTCCAAAATGTGGTAATTGAAGTACGGCAACACTCTTGTATTACACAATTATGTCCGTGCTTTAGAAGGAATCCGTTTTTGGACCAGTATGACCAGGATAATATAGTAGTAGCAGTCCAGTAGTTTTTGATTGACCCGATTTCATGCCTTCTTTTATTCCGTGCGTGATTGTGTTATACGCATAGGTACCTCCCAAGCGGTTTTGACCGCGAACTTGACGAACAATACGTCATATCAACTTCCCAGATCGGTCAAACCGACTTGCTACGCTTGTAAGAAGAACCGGAACCACGCATTTAAGACAAGGTTTTGTTTACCCGTGGAAGTCCAAGTAAATTCTAGTGAGCGCTGCCCCTATACGTATGCGGAGCTGTACCGCTGTACGGCCATAGAAAGAGCACTTACATACATAAGGGCCAGCTACGTTTTCTTACCACCTTTTAATTTTACTTTGTAAAAAAGTCTTAGTGCTTTCATATTAACTAGAATATGACAATATGCAACGGAAGTAGTGTTGTGATGTGAACGACTTATAACGACTCAAGAAATTCGTTCTTGATTTTAGGAAATATGGGATTCTTCAAAAGGGGTCTTAGAAGGTTTTTACAGGGTCGGCAGCGCGAGTGTGGCGCCTCTGGTGTTACAAACGTTCATAGGGTGCGGTGACCACCGGTACAGTGGGTCGTATGTTTGTATTAAAATAAAGAAAATCGTTTAGAACTTTTCAAACGCGCTTTGTGACTTGTGAGTGCAGATGTGAGGATGTATGGGTGTTTGTTACCCTTATACACTCTAACGGCTGACGAATCTGATTGAAATTTGGTATATTGATAGGTTATAGTGTGGAATAACACATAATTAGGCTACTTTTAATTGCCAAAAAAAAACTTGAGAGGTGTCAAGGGACACCCGGATGGAACGAAGTTCCTTTCGATTAAAAGAAAGAATTGTAATAAAATTTTATTTTAATTTTAAAATTTTATTGTAAGCAAAACAAAAACGGAAACAAAAACAAAAAGAAAACTAATATAAAAAAAAGTGAGTGCGTGTAACCTTTACGCGCGACTGAAACTGAACAGAGCGAAACTCCTATTTGCTTTGGTGTTGCTCGTAGAGTTCATGTTCATCCCCTGGCTAGCACTAGCACTACCACTATCACTACCACTATCACTACCACTACCACTATCATTACTACTATTACTACCACTATCACTACCACTATCACTACCACTATCACTACCACTATCACTACCACTATCACTACCACTACCACTATCACTACCACTATCACTACCACTATCACTACCACTATCACTACCAAAAGTGTCGTTACAACTTTTCGTGAGAATTTTTTCCGTCTAGCCCCCTTTCACAACGCGCGATAAGGAACTTCGTTCCAATAAGTTGCCATCGAATACGGGAATGGCGAATGGGAACAGAATTTCACGCCGACACACGAGAAATTCTGCCGCGGGCGCCATCTAGTATTAGAATAGATAAATAGCACAAACCCCTTCCCAAAACGCCTTCGCCGAGAGGTTTTCATACATGAAAGTTAAAAATTCAAACCTCTTACGCCCCCAACCGAGTTTTTTACACACGCATCATAAACCTAATGTTATTTATTGTGGCTATAAACGGGGAAAAGTGAAAATAACGAGTAACAACCCCCCTCTTCCATCCCACCCCCCCTATTTTCGACACCCACACGAATTTTTTACTTAATCTACTAAGTTTTTAAGAGAAGTTAAAGTTATTCCGTGATAAACACGAGTTTGAATCGGAAAGTTGTTTTGCGTTTAGAATTTGTGTGTGAAAGTGAGTTAGGGAAATTGGGTATTGGGTGAAATGATATAGATCTTAACTTCGATGGGTTTTCGTTTTGTTCAAAGGTAGAAACCTTGAAATTTACGAAAACAAACTTATTTTTGTAAACTTCTTAGGTGGGATTCGACCAAAATGTGAGAAAAAGGCCCGAGGCCGCACTTGCGTTTTTCCGCGGCGGTTTCTAACCTCAAAGTGTCATCAAACTGTCAAAATCAATGAAATTAAGTCAAGGTTTGACATTTTGAGGTTAGAAACCGCCACGGAAAAACGCAGATGCGGCCTCGCACTAAGACTATGCTATGCTAGAGAATAACTTGTACTTTTTCTACAAGTAAAGTGATTTTCCATTTTACCACCACCTAATAAGTACAACGTAACTATGGTAACCATACAGAAGTAGACGTTTATTCTCTAGTATAGTCTTACTCCGATTTTGATCGAATCCGCGAGGAAATTACGAGCCTTAGAGTATAGTACTTTCCTTCATTATGGCACTTGCGGGGATACATCATTTTGTAAGATTAAACTAGTACATTTCATTGTAGTCGACTGTACAATCTCCGAAGTACAAGTTAAGCAAGAATCAGCCTGTGAAAATACAAAATTACCTAGAAAGTTTTTCTAAGAAGCTCAAGGAACCCTCATAAACCTATTGGATAAAGACCAAATCAAAGTTAATACTTTTTATAATTGAACAATTTTACGCATCTGGTACCTCAAGTTCGCGCACTTTAGACCTCCACTTAATTATAAGAAGACAATTAAAATGCTCTTACAATCTTAAAAATCTTCCAATATTCATACGAAAATAGTCTTTATGTTACTGGTAAATAGGAATGTGTTTGAATGAAGGAAAATTTGGGAAATTACATAATCTTTCGTATTAAGTATTTTAACCTTAATTGCTTTCTCTTTGTGAAATTATTTCTCCAGTTTTTGGAATATAATTGGGGATGAAGGTACTTAAGCGGGGAAGGTTTTGTTGTACGGACAGTGTGGCTGTTTAAAAATATGACTTACCTTTCATTGTTTGAATTTCATTTTGGATTTATTTACGGACTTTTGCGTTGAGGTTTTTTCTAATCTGTATTCTATTATAACTTGATTTTTATAGAAAGAAAAAAAGATGTGCTACTCCTTTGAAGTATGCTACATACACACATAGAGAACAAAATAATAAGGTATACTATCTCAGACTACCCATGATTAAACACGAAATTCGTAATACTTACTGTACAATGTGAAAACAGCTTAAAATGTTTAGTGTCAATTTTAACTCTGCATTAAGTACTTATAGCTTTTAAGCCGACAGCCCCCGAGTAATGAGTTTAGTCGGCGCCATCTTGATTAAGGTCACCTGTCAAAATTGGCGCGCATTTTCCTAATTACTAACGTCATCTCTTGATTTAGTTTGTAAATACAACCATTACTTACTTAAGGCCGCGTGGGTCAGATTTTGAGTTTTTTGAAACAATCCTAGTCAAAAAGTAAAGGGTTTTTAAATCTGAAATATATATATATAATAGTTAAGGATATAAGCTAAACATATTCCGAGCCCGTTACACGATCCAATAAATTTCACTAGATAGAAAAAAATCCCAAAGTTGACTCTCTCAGAAAAGTTTTTTCAAAACTGTGGCTAAACTATTAACATTTTATATATTTTTTTTGCACTCAATTAAAGGTATTAAGTTTTTATACACATTTTCCGAGCGTTTTTCTATAAACAACTATTTACATAGTTATAATGTACGAATATCTACCAAACGCAATAGAATTGCGCCGCTGACGGCCGATCAGTCTCGCCCTGGCGCTTGTGGAGGCAGGACCTGTGTCAGTTTTTTTCGCAACTATTTCGTAATTATTATGCCAAATTACGTTAAAATCGCGCCACAGTATAAAAATATCAGTAATGGGCAAAATGTAATTAGATTAACCGTAACAAATACATACGCGACTCATGGTAAAAATGTGGTGATCTTTTACTTTTTAAGTGTTTTCACGACATGGTAACCAGCTACCTAATGCATTAAAATGTCTACGAATTACATGATAATTTCGCAATCCAACATGGCGGCCACGCCGTAATCACAAAATTTCATGATGGGTATCGTTTAAGGGGTTTTTTGGTATGCTGAGTACGAAGTACGTGATAATTTTGCAATCCAATATGGCCGCCGCGCCGTAGTCACAAAATTTCATGATGGGTATCGTTTAAGGGGTTTGTTCGTATGCTGAGTACGAATCACGTGATAATTTTGCAATCGAAAATAGCCGCCGCGCCGTATGCACAAAATTTCATGATGGGTATCGTTTAAGGGGTTTTTTGGTATGCTGAGTACGAATCGCGTACTAATTTTGCAATACAAGATGGCCGCCGCGCCGTAATCACAAAATTTTATGATGGGTATCGTTTAAGGGGTTTTTTGGTATGCTGAGTACGAATCACGTGATAATTTTGCAATCCAATATGGCCGCCATGCCATAATCACAAAATTTCATGATGGGTATCGTTTAAGGGGTTTGTTCGTATGCTGAGTACGAATCACGTGATAATTTTGCAATCGAATATAGCCGCCGCGCCGTAATCACAAAATTTCATGATGGGTATCGTTTAAGGGGTTTTTTGGTATGCTGAGTACGAATCGCGTACTAATTTTGCAATACAAGATGGCCGCCGCGCCGTAATCACAAAATTTTATGATGGGTATCGTTTAAGGGGTTTTTTGGTATGCTGAGTACGAATCACGTGATAATCTTGTAATCCAATATCCGCCGTGCCATAATCACAAAATTTTATGATGTGTATCGTTTAAGGGTTTTTTTGGTATGCTGAGTACGAATCACGTGATAATTTTGCAATCCAATATGCCCGCCGCGCTGTAATCACAAAATTTCATGATGGGTATCGTTTAAGGGGTTTTTTGGTATGCTGAGTACGAATCGCGTACTAATTTTGCAATAAAAGATGGCCGCCGCGCCGTAATCACAAAATTTTATGATGGGTATCGTTTAAGGGGTTTTTTGGTATGCTGAGTACGAATCACGTGATAATTTTGCAATCCAATATGGCCGCCGTGCCATAATCACAAAATTTCATGATGTGTATCGTGTAAGGGTTTTTTTGGTATGCTGAGTACGAATCACGTGATAATTTTGCAATCCAATATGCCCGCCGCGCTGTAATCACAAAATTTCATGATGGGTATCGTTTATAGGGTTTTATGGTATGCTGAATACGAATTACGTGCTAATTTTGCAATCCAAAAAGGCCACCGCGCCATAATCACAAAATTTTATGATGGGTATCGTTTAAGGGGTTTTTTGGTATGCTGAGTACGAATCACGTGATAATTTCGCAATCCAATATGCCCGCCGCGCCTTAATCACAAAATTTTATGATTGGTATCGTAAATAATAATAATAATATAATAATTCGTTTATTTCAAGTAACCAGGACTCATTTAGGTACATATTCATAAAAATAATAATAATACAGTCACCTTACACATAATCACATACATTGGAAATATTCATTCATGACATGTTTAGAATTAAGAATATTGACGAATAACACATTATTACAATTTAATATAAAATATTGATGTCAATAGGATCTTGCATGTCATTAATAGAAAAATATTGATGTCAAAATTAGATTCATTAACATTAAAATAGAAAATTAATAAAAACAATTAATGTCCATTTAAAAAAAAATCTCTTTTGACAGCCCTGCTGCAAACCACCAATGCACGCGACACATGACATGCGCTTGCCCAGACTGAACCTAAGCCAAGCGCCCCACATGTCGCGCACAGCAGTGATTCACCACACAGCAATCAAATCTGTCCGCGAGCGTCGCCAGCATACTGTTCCGGCTCCCCCGCACCCGCCGCACCAGCGACGCGCCTCTCTTGCGCATAATGGTGTGAAAGCAGTCCACGCGCGCTTCTGCAAACATAGCTGATGCGCTACAGTAGCGGGGGAGCCCCAACAGCATCCTGAACGCGTTGTTGAACTGGACCCGGAGGGCGCTGTACGATCTTTGCGTGTAGTTGGTCCAAAGGCTACAGGCATACATTTTGGTACAGTATGCTCTAAAAAGGGTTAATTTAACCGCAGCTGAACACCGAGCAAACCTGCGGATCACCATGTTCGCTCTGACCGACAGCGCCCTTCGCTCCCGTTCCATGTCCGCATCATCCTTCAGGGCTGATGTTACGAAATGACCAAGGTATTTTAATTTATCAACCCTTAGCAATTGCGAGTCATTTAGTTTAACAGGTGGCATTTCTATGACTTTCCTAGACTCACCTTGAAAAACCATACATTGACTCTTCTTAACATTATAAAGTAGTCCATGTACAGCCGCGTAGCCCTCACAGATACTCAACAGTTTCCTTAGTCCACATACCGAGGCACTCAGCAGCACCATATCGTCCGCGTAACTAATGTTGTTAAAACAAACGCCATCTATGTAACAACCGATATGCTGCTTGCTGAGCGTCTCGATAAGTCCATTTATATAAAGATTAAAGATGGAGGGGGAACTTAACCCCCCCTGTCTCACCCCACATTCCAACCTATACGGGTCCGACAACGTGCCCGCCCATTTCACATTGTTTGTCTGGTTCTCATACCAATATTTAAAGATATTAATTAGTTTATCTGGTATTTGAGATGATCTCATCTTACCCCACAAAATGTCATAGGCGACCAGGTCGAAGGCCCTGGAGAGGTCGAGGAAGCAAGCGTACACTGGTGTATTTCTGTCAGTGTAGTATTTAACAGCACTCTTAAAACACAATACCGCAGTTTCCGTAGATAGTCCGGGCCGAAACCCGAACTGATTATCGTGCAACTTTATGTATTTGATTAATTGTGCATTAAGATTGCTGTCAAAAACTTTTACAATTATTGTTGCCAAAGAAATTGGTCTATAATTTGATGATGCTGACAAATCACCAGCCTTGTCTTTTACCACAGGTACTACAATAGTCCTCATCATTTCATCAGGCATGTATGAGTGTGAAATACACAGGTTGTACAACATCGCCAGCACCCTGCACATATGAGGCCCAGCGTACTGAAGATGTTCCACACTTAACCCGTCATGACCAGGCGACTTGCCACTAGAGATAGATTTTATGGCCATTGCTACTTCCTTAGTCGTAACTCTGTCGCCAACGAGTTCCCCACACACCTCACCCTCCCGCAGTGACGAGGACGGACCCAATGGAGACCTAACGAGAAAGCGGTTTTTAAATTTATCAGCTATACTTTTCAAATCATTTGTTCCGTCCACACTCACAGGAACGCCAGGGCGACCCCCTAAACGGCTAGTATGGCTCCAGAATCCTCGAAAATCTTTGATACTATGTTTTTCGGCAAGAATGTCAAGTTTTAGCTGGTCTTGATGTTTTTGAAACCATTTAAATCGAGATTTAAATATTTTACGTGTCTCGCACATCTTTGTAAACATAGGACCAGTAGATGGGCTACCACATAATAACCATTCCCTGAAACTTTCCCTGGCCTCCCTGTGAGCGTGGCCCACAAATTTATTCCATCCGACAACGGTTTTAGGTAAACGTTTACTCAGCTTACGCTTGCCTCCCGCCCCCTCCACAGATGCCTCTGATAACGCAAGCACAATGTCTGAGTATAATTTATCTATAACTAAACTGTGAGTAGGCTCATTACAACTGTTATCGCAACACATTTGACATTCCACAGGAAAATCAACAAGACGCAGACGCTTATGACATTCAAATCTGTATTGAGCAACCTGGGCCGCTGTCCTCTCTCCCCAACTAACGCACTTATTATGATTACTGTCGTCTTTACCTGTCGTTATTTTTAGCGGAGTCAGACAATCCAATTTACACTCCCATATAACGGGAAAGTGGTCAGACCACAATGCATCATAGCTCACATACACATTTTGCACAGACACAACAGCTGATAAATGG
Source organism: Miltochrista miniata (assembly GCA_933228765.1). Taxonomy (NCBI): domain Eukaryota; kingdom Metazoa; phylum Arthropoda; class Insecta; order Lepidoptera; family Erebidae; genus Miltochrista; species Miltochrista miniata. Next base: position 24,520,789 of record OW121768.1, read on the forward strand.
TAGTATCGTTAGTATGGTGGTATCGTAAATCATACGTAGCAGACTGTAGTGTAAAAGAGATAGAGACACATGTTCCATTCTTCGTTCTAACATTTGTGTGTGGTTGGATTGCATGGAACGACAGACTAAAAAAACTTGTTCGGTTTACTGTGAATTAGTTAACCGCGTGCCAATTTGCAACTGTGCAAGACGTCGTCAGAGTTGAGAAGTTATTTATTTAACTCAGAGCTCACTAACTCTATATTTATATATTTAACTCGACTCTCCACGCAAGTAGGCCTAAATAGCTTAGGCGGCCAAATTGAATTCCAAAATGATCATGTTATTCGTACTCAGCATTCGAAAAAACCCATTAACGATCGGTATTCATTACGAAATTATGTGATTACGGCGCGGTGGCCATTTTGGATTGCAAAATTATCATGTGATTCGTCCTCTGCATACCAAAAAACCCCTTAAACGATAACCATCATGGATTTTTGCGATTACGGCGCGGCCGCCATATTGCATTTCAAAATTATCACAGGATTCGTACTCAGCATACTAAAAACCCTTTAAACGATACCCATCATGAAATTTTGTGATTACACCGAGGCGGCCATTTTGGATTGCGAAATTATCACGTGATTCGTACTCAGCATACCAAGAAACTCTTTAAACGATACCCATCATAAAATTTTGTGATTACGGCGCGGCGCCCATATTGGATTGCAAAATTATCATGTGATTCGTACTCAGCATACCAAAAAACCCCTTAAACGATACCCATCATGAAATTTTGTGATCACACCGCGGTGGCCATATTGGATTGCAAAATTAGTACGTAATTCGTACTCAGCATACCAAAAAACCCTTTAAACGATACCCATCATGAAATTTTGTGATTACGGCGCGGCGGCCATTTTGGATTGCACAATGATCCCGTGATTCATACTTAGCATACCAACTTTAGAGACCTTCAGAAATTTTTATGACCAGCTATTATGTAATTTACATTTTTTACGCAACTGTAGCAAACGTACGCAACGGAAACTCTCAAAAGAAATGAAATATTCTAATTGTCGAAAAATGTTTCGTTGCTGCTAAGCTCTTATTCGCCTTAGCGTGATGTTATATATTTTGGCATTTTTCAAAAATGGAAATTCTGTTAAGAAACTCTTGAAATTCAACTAGCAGTCTCTTAGACTCTAGAGTTAGAACAACTAAACAAACAAACAAACTCTTTAGCTTAAAAATAACAGTATAATATACATAATTTATTTACGATTAACTCTTTTATTTTTATTTACGAAACTAATAAATCACTACACTTAATAAAGTTAGATGCATTTACTACGTCAAACAAAGTTAGCATGCTGTTTCCTTCTACTATACTGTTTTGTGGCATGAGAGTTGACTGCCGCTGCCGGCGCGCGGTGTGTCTTGCGCCCGGGGCGAGGGGAGCGCCAAATGCCTACTTGTGCGCTATAACCGCCCCTTAAACGGAAGTTTGTATACGCTATTGCAAATAGAATAGTTTATTTTATGAAATAAATAATATCTAATGCTTTAAAAATGCATCCATCTGACGTTCGTTTTTATTATTTTAATGCAAGCAAGTAGGTAAATAAAAACTATCTTTTTTTTTCACCTTTTTGCGAATGCTGCCGGCTGACCCCCATAAGCCCCTCTGCACTCTATTTTATAGAGAAGGACTAAAACAAGAAAAACCTTTTTCTAGTTTGCTGTACGGACCCATGGCACTACCGAAAAACACCCCTTGGTAGACCCGTGGCACCCACAGTAACATTGTGACATAAGATGGATCCTTCTCTAAGACATTACTGGTTTTCTATACCAATATTATAAAGAGGAAAGATTTGATTGTTTGTTTGCATCGAATAGGCTCCGGAACTACTGGACCGATTTGAAAAATTCTTTCACTGTTGGGAAGTTGCACTCTTTGCGGTGAACATAGGCTATATTTTATTCCCGTATTCTCACGGGAACGGAAACTACGTGGGTGAATCCGCGTGATGTCCGCTGGTAGGTACTATGATAAAAGGTCGAGTCGGAGAACGGCATGAAGCCGTATCTCCTCCATTTCTGCCATTAGCGGATCTTTAGCAATTTACACCCACATCCAGTTGAAATAGGGCAACCAGCAGTGGTTACGAAGAGAACCTTCTTCAGACATGTCCCAACAATAATGTATAGTATTTTATATTCATAGCAAGAATCCTCCAAGCAGTTTGGGAGTTATAGAGGCACGATACGAGGATACGACTAAATAGTTACACACATACGACCCAAAAAAAAAATTGCGTGTACTAGTGTACACACGTAAGAAGTGAAACTTCTTCATAAACTTAATTTTCACCTCACCTTAAATAAAGTCCAAAAGTCCCAAAGTTCCAAAGTCCCAAAGCACCAAAGTCCCAAGGTCCCTAAGTCCCTAAGTCCCTGAGTCCCGAAGTCCAAAAGTTCAAAAGTCCAAAAGTCCAAAAGTCCAAAAGTCCAAAAGTCCAAAAGTCCAAAAGTCCAAAAGTCCAAAAGTCCAAAAGTCCAAAAGTCCAAAAGTCCAAAAGTCCATAAGTCCAAAAGTCCAAAAGTCCAAAAGTCCAAAAGTCCAAAAGTCCAAAAGTCCAAAAGTCCAAAAGTCCAAAAGTCCAAAAGTCCAAAAGTCCAAAAGTCCAAAAGTCCAAAAGTCCAAAAGTCCGAAAGTCCGAAAGTCCAAAAGTCCAAAAGTCCAAAAGTCCAAAAGTCCAAAAGTCCAAAAGTCTAAAAGTCCAAAAGTCCAAAAGTCCAAAAGTCCAAAAGTCCAAAAGTCCAAAAGTCCAAAAGTCAAAAAGTCCAAGAGTCAAAAAGTCCAAAAGTCCAAAAGTCCAAGAGTCCAAAAGTCCAAAAGTCCAAAAGTCCTAAGTCCAAAAGTACAAAAGTCCAAAAGTCCAAAACTCCAAAAGTCCAAAAGTCCAAAAGTCCAAAAGTCCAAAAGTCCAAAAGTCAAAAAGTCTAAAAGTCTAAAAGTCCAAAAGTCCAAAAGTCCTAAAGTCCCAAAGTCCGAAAGTCCGAAAGTCCCAAAGTCCCAAAGTCCCAAAGTCCCAAAGTCCCAAAGTCCCAAAGTCCCAAAGTCCCAAAGTCCCAAAGTCCCAAAGTCCCAAAGTCCAAAGTCCCAAAGTCCCAAAGTCCCAAAGTCCCAAAGTCCCAAAGTCCCAAAGTCCCAAAGTCCCAAAGTCCCAAAGTCCCAAAGTCCCAAAGTCCGAAAGTCCCAAAGTCCCAAAGTCCCAAAGTCCCAAAGTCCCAAAGTCCCAAAGTCCCAAAGTCCCAAAGTCCCAAAGTCCCAAAGTCCCAAAGTCCCAAAGTCCCAAAGTCCCAAAGTCCCAAAGTCCCAAAGTCCCAAAGTCCCAAAGTCCCAAAGTCCCAAAGTCCCAAAGTCCCAAAGTCCCAAAGTCCCAAAGTCCCAAAGTCCCAAAGTCCCTAAGTCCCTTAGTCCTAAGTCCCTAAGTCCCTAAGTCCCAAAGTTCAAAAGTTCAAAAGTCCAAAAGTCCAAAAGTCCAAAAGTCCGAAAGTCCGAAAGTCCAAAAGTCCAAAAGTCCAAAAGTCCAAAAGTCCAAAAGGCCAAAAGTCCAAAAGTCCAAAAGTCCAAAAGTCCCAAAGTCCCAAAGTCCCAAAGTCCCAAAGTCCCAAAGTCCCAAAGTCCCAAAGTCCCAAAGTCCCAAAGTCCCAAAGTCCCAAAGTCCCAAAGTCCCAAAGTCCCAAAGTCCCAAAGTCCCAAAGTCCCAAAGTCCCAAAGTCCCAAAGTCCCAAAGTCCCAAAGTCACAAAAGTCCAAAAGTCCAAAGGTCCAAAAGTCCAAAAGTACAAAAGTCCAAAAGTCCTAAAGTCTAAAAGTCCCAAAGTCCCTAACTCCCTATGTCCAAAAATCCTTAAATGACATGCTATCCCTGGATAAAGTACTCTTAATTCGAATCCACCGTGGTGGGGAAGAGAACAAAGATGGCGCGTAACCAAAATACGTGACGTGACGTGACGTGACGCAATTTTTTTTCCAACGCCGATAAAGAAGTTTCACTTCAAAAATTATAGCATTCCGTTGAACATACATACATACAGTCACGCCTTGAAGGCGGAGGCATAATAAACGCCTATCTTTTCGAGTTTCCTAGCAGAAGCTCATTTAACATTCGGCATGCGCAGTAGGTTATGTTGCTATGACAACACTAATAAAAACAATACGAAGGTATTCCAAAAGTATTTTGTTTTCTTTTTAAAAGTTTTTTTTAACCATGTCGAAAAGCAAAGTCGGCTCGGTTTGGGAAGATCGGGAAGTACTGTTTGATTTACCATTCGCGTAAGTACTAAAATTAGTTTTTTAAAACTATTGGTGCTGGTAATCGAGGCCGTAGTGGTAGTCAAAATCTGCCAGTCCTGGGACATCCTTCCGACTTGGACTTGGACGGCTTGAAAATTTTCCATTGCGGGTTGTCACGACCTACGCCTGTCCATTTCAACACGGCAATAGGCGCACCACCTATAAGGTGGGACATGAAACTATAAGGTGAAATGTGGGCGTATAATACCTCTGCCTACCTCTTCGGAGATAAAGGCGTGATCATATGTATTTATAATAATTAATTCAGTAGGTACATAAGGCCAATATTTGACTGCCTATATGGCGCAGTCGGTAGTGATACCGCCTGCCGCGCTGGAGGTCGTGGGTTCGATTCCTGGGTCGGTCCAAATATTTGTGTGATCCACAAATGTTTGTTTCGGAATTTGGGTGTTTTCTATGTATAATATGTATGTATTTGAAATTTATAACTAAGTATGTCTATCAGTCATCTAGATCCCATAGCACAAGCTTATATTAGTTTAATTTGGGCTAGATGATGTTGTGTGAGATTTTTTTTTCCATATTTAAAAAAATATGACCAGTTAGCATACTAATTGCTTTTCAAAAATAATATTGTGTGAGATTGTCCACAATTTTTTTTTTTTAATTACTAGCGGATCCCTGCCACGCTTCGCTGTGACTTTTTTATGGTGGTTTCATGTAGGTACCTATGAGAAATGAGTAACAAACCAAAGGATGGGAACCTACATTAAAAAAAAGTTTAATGTTAAGCCGTAATCAAATTTATAAATCTTTCACAAAATCCAATTAACATCGGAAACAATAGAAGCTTCACTTAAAATAAACCGGCCAAGTGCGAGCTGGTTTCGCCCATGAAGGGTTCCTTAGCAGCAAGTAACATAATATAAAAGTTTTTGTAGTTCGTTGTAACTTTGATTGATGTTTTAACACGTTCGCAGTGGTAGTGATTTTTACAGGCGAAAAATGCGGTTTATGACGTATTAACAAAAAACTACCAACTCGATCACGTTCAAACCAATTTTCGTTGGTAGTTTTTATGACAATGTACATTATAAATATTTTTTAGATTTATCATTCTCTTAGTTTAGAAGTTAGAGGGGGGGGACACACATTTTTCCACTTTGGAAGTGTCTCTTACGCAAACTATTCAGTTTAGAAAAAAATGAAGTCAGAAACCTCAATAGCATTTTTGAAGACCTATCTATAGATACCCCACACGTATGGGTTTGACGAAAAAAAAATTTTTCAGTTTCAGTTCTGAGTATGGGGACCGGGTTCCGTTTTTTGCCATTCGGCTACGGAACCCTAAAAAATCTATTCTGTGATCAATGTTCAGTTTTTAAAACATCCTGCGCACGCTGGCAGAATATAATTTAAAAAAACGACCAGCGCCATCTATTGGTAAAATCACTTTTTAAAACTGTTTTATTCTTATTGCAGTTATGATAAAAGTGTATAAAGTAGCCTAAAACCATCTCTGAATCCTATTGTATATCGTGTCCAATTTCGAGCTCAATCGATTTAGTAAATTTTGAGGTTTAAGAGTACCTACGTACACGCACACAACATTTTATTATATAGCGCCGTCCCCGGAGAATAAAATGATAACTGCAAAAACACAACTTTTCAGGAAAAATAAAAAACATGTTTTCAACGATTACTCCGGAAATACTGGGCATAGATGCGTGATTGTTAGGTTTTTAAAAACGTAATTTTTTTTCTAGTTGAATCGTTTTGGTCAAATTTGTCTAACACCTGTCACAATTAAGATATTTAAAGAATTAAAAGTTAGTGTAAATGAAACATCATCTAAGTTGTATAATGTCAATTATCATTTTATTCTCCGTTCAGCGTGACCAGAAATAAATATGATACTTGTTACTTATCATTTTCTTCTACGAGTTTTTGGGATGGGAGTGATAATGATAATACTTTAATATCATCTTATTCTCATGAATGCTGCAAAACTTTTTTTCTATAAAGGATATAAATTTTGTTCTCCAATAAAACTCATTATGGTAATCATCAATATTAGCTTTATTTTTAAAGTTTCAAAATAAAGTTTAAAAACACAACATCCTAGCAATAATTCTAAAATTAATAGACTAGGTCCGCACTATCTATTGATAAAATACTAAAAACTCTCATCCTTATCAGTATTAATAAAAACAATCAAAATAACAATGTCTGTGCCAAAAATACTTAGCGAAGCACTCGTGCCCGGCAAGCACCTGTGACACTTGGTAGGTGAGGCTGCCATGGCGTCTCTCTAGACACTCTCATGACCGGCTTCACCGCCTCTTTAGTGGTAAGTGTGTGAGAGAGAAAAAGACGAACCTGTTATGTCTCCTTGAAACAGGGATCGCTGGGCCTACATTTTTCGAGGTACAGACCTGTGTTCCCGCTCCTGCGCCTCCTTGCGACATTTATAAAATGACGCAGGGACCCTAACTGAAGACGGAGCGATATTTGCTACAGCAATGAGTGACAAGGCGTAGAGACTAGCTTCATCTATTGACCGTGTGGTGAGACTGAGGCTGACCCGCCGGACAGAAGGGCCCCCGTACCCCCCGAGTGTGGTCATAAAGGCATACGCATACGTTCATAAAGGGATCCCGGCTAGGAGACGTGCCGGTTCAATAATATAGTGCGGTACCTTCTTATCATTCTGGCGGCCATCGCCTTTATGCTATGCAATCTAGCCACGTTGCAGGCCGTCCGGGTTTACGCCCATACAGGGATCTCATATAGGAGATGAAATTTACCAAGGACTCAATCTGTTTGCACCATAAAGGGAAATCTTTAATAGAAAACAACTCTGAGCACGAGCAGAGCTACTATCTGGGACTCCCAAACCCTAGATTGTTCTTTCTAATCTAGGCTAGCCTCTTTCGCCATTTGCGGAAGAGATCAGCGCTAGATTGTAGACACCAGTTACTATATTTTGGCGCACCTGAGTGCACCACAACTTAAGCCATTATTTGCGCTATGACTCGCTGGAAACATCAGATTTCAGAGTCATCTTCCGAAAAATTATTAGATCATGAGTGAGATACATCATGCACCGGTTGACAAAGTAATGTCTTAGAGCTCTTCTGCAAATTCAGAGCCTCTGCAACTTGTCTTGTACTGTTCGTATACAGCAAGCATCCGCAACCTTTATTAGGTCATCTGTAAGCCTCAAGGGAGGCCTGGACTCTCTGTTTTTTGCGGTAAATCGATACCACTCTAAGCTTTTGGTGACGTGGGTTTTATTTTCGGATATCCTACTTGCGAATTCGATCACATAAAAGCACCCAGAGCATGATTCTCTCCATTGCTCAGTGAGCAACAGCAAGCCTCTCAGTAGTGAACATTTTCAACGGTCACACCTCGAGAACATAATTATGTTATCACTGGCAACACATATTCGTCAAAGACCGCATTTTAGGCCGCGCATAATCCCGATGTGGTTCGTCGTGCCGAATCGTGACTGGACTGGGACCCGGCGACCACACTCGGGGGGTACGGGGGCCCTTCCGTCCGGTGGGTCAGCCTCAGTCTCACCACACGGTCATAGATGAAGCTAGCCTCTACGCCTTGTCACTCATTGCTGTAGCAAATATCGTTCCGTCTTCACGTCTCCTCTCCAATTCCCAAATATCAAGGCAGCGCACAAAAGAAAAAGAAGTATCACAGCGGCCGCTGCGAACAGTCCCGGAAACGTTTTGTTTGAGGTGGAGTTCGCTAACAGCCGCGGATTCCATACCAATCTCAACGTCGTCCATCACCATCTCGAGACGGCACGGCCAGCTTTGATGTTCTTAACGGAGACGCAAATATGCCACCCTGCTGACCAGTCGTACTTATGTTACCCTGGCTATATCATCGAGGAACAATTTCAAGATAAAGCCGGGGTGTGCGCGTTCGTTAGGGCGGATGTTTGCTGTCGCCGGCTGCGCTGCTTTGAGAAACCTTCCTTCTCCGTCCTTTGGCTGCACGTAGATCACGGTTCCATGAGTCAGATCTACGTGTGTGTCTATCGCCCCCATACAGGAACAGCTGAGATAACAAGGCTGTTTCGGCACCTCAGCGAGACCTTCCTTCTCGGTCCTTTGGCTGCACGTAGATCACGGTTCCATGAGTCAGATCTACGTGTGTGTCTATCGCCCCCATACAGGAACAGCTGAGATAACAAGGCTGTTTTGGCACCTCAGCGAGGGGGCTGACGACGCGCAGATGCAGTTCCCGAACGCTGAATTGGTTTTTCTGGGGGAATTCAACGATCACCACACTGCTGCTCAACTTATTGCTGAAGAGTTACCTAGCACAGTACAGTGTGTCGGTTAGCTCCTCACTGGGTCAATCCGACCACTGTGTTGTGCGTGCCCGCCTGCAGGTGTCATATACTGCAAGGGCAGTAGAGGTAACGCGGCGATTGTGGCACTACTCGTCAGCAGACTGGGACGGACTACGAGAATACTTTGCAGCCGTCCCGTGTCAGCGCTGCTTTGCGGGGAGGGCTTCATCGGAAAGCGTCTCTGCGGTTGCTGGTGAGATAACATTAGGCATGGAATACTATATTCCATACACTGATGTCTCCAGCATCCGCACATCCGCGCGACTTAACGCCTTTATACGAAGCGAGTGGACGGTTTTGAACGAGAATAAAAGGATAACATGCACATATCATATTAAGTCGAATATTTTTTTTACGAGAATATAATAATATTACTACTTGTCATAATAACAAGTGAGGATACGTTTTGATAATATTATATTATCCATTTATTCCCGTTCTTTTAGGCCTGTCTTAAATCTTCGAATACTATGGTAATTTTTTGTAACTCTGTAAATAACTGTAAAAAAATTACAATAAAAATTCAGTACATGTATTAACAGTCAAAGATCTCAAAAATGACATAACATTAAAATCAAGATACTGGCAGTTATCATTTTATTCCCCGGGGACGGCGATAGGTATAGATTCAAGATTTATAATTTATATTTTTCATTGGCCTGACTGTACCTTACTTGGCCATTCGGGTTGGTACAGGGTTTTGTTTAAAGTTGTGTATGTGTTTGGTTGGCAGTCATACATTGTTGCTATATTAATTGCAGATATCTAAAACTAAGAGCTGGAGAGAAGATTTTCGACAGGATCGAACCTATTGAGGACACGAAGGGCAACAGCGGCACCAGAGGGAGGATGGTCGTCACCAACTTGAGAATCATTTGGCATTCTATGTCTTCACCCAGGATTAACTTATGTTAGAAAGACTTCTGAAATTTAATTTTCATTTCACAGTTTAAGCTTAGATCAAGAATAACTAGATGTAATATCGACGCGAAAAATCCGGCACCTATAGAAGACGGCTCACTACTGACGGCTCACTACATCCTTGTTTGAACCGGCGACAATGAGCCGACATTGAATAATACAAACGTATGGAACAAAACGACTTAACTGATAATCAGTGGCATGATATTTTATGCTTACGTATAATAACTTTAAGGTACATTTTACGTTAAATGTAATACAGTCTTGAATTATTTATTTACGATTGCTAATAAATAGAATATAGGTTTAACTACGTATCGACTTGGGACACTTTTTAACTTTCATTTTGTTCGCGACCCGTTATCAATATAGAGTTAAGTTAGGGAGGGCGGAAACTCCATACAAATGATTCGTTTTCAATTCCGTCACCTACACTCGCTATCTTCGTACAGAGCTTGAATGTGTGTGTGTAACCAATAAGGCTAAGCAAATTTTCCCTCACAATACCCGCCAACTATAATGACAGCTGTGACGGGACTGACGGGGGTGGGGAAGCTTGGTCAGTGAGGAGCATGGAGTTGCCTATCTGTATGTAATACTATTATATTATATTATATTTGGTTAGGGTTAGGCAGAGGCAAATTGTAATCCTGGGTCATCCTTCCGAGAGCTTATTCGAGGCTCCCAGTAAGCAGTGGTAGGGTACGTGAAGTTTTAGCTGGTAAAAGTCCGCCATAGCATCCATGTAAGATTTCCATACGTAGAAAAAATAACGAAGCATAACGAGAGGCATTTTGTACGCCTACAATACACAACTTGTGTTTGTCCCAGGTTAGACTATTGCCGCGTAGAAATGGACAGGTGCTTTTTTTAAGACCTTCAACATGCTCAACGACGGCCATGGTACTGATACCTGGACAAATGGCTTAGAGTGCCTTCTAATTGCAATGTCACAAAGAAGATTTTCACATGAAAATGTCCCAGTCATAACGAAACTGCTTACTGTAGTGATAACTTACAGAACAACCAATTACTTTTATCGTTTTAGGATTCCGAATCCAAAAGGTAAAACCGCGACCCTATTCATGAAACTTCGCCGTCCGTATGTCTGTCTGTCTGACTGCCTATCTGTCTGTCTGCCCAAATGATTTATTTCTGCTGTTGTCACTAAAACAACAAATACTTACTTAATCAGAAAAAAAATAGGGGATTAACCATCCAACAAACGTGATTTTTTTACGTTTTCTTTTCTCAGCTATCGGCCTAAACGCCATCGTATCAACAAGCACGAAAGTAGTGAACTCAGGTCTCCGAGGAACCACCCAAGCTCTGAACCTCCTGGCGACGTACAAAAATAACCGCTACGAGTTCATTTTCACGAACTTATCTCCAAACTGTGTCAGACATTATACTACAGTCGCTGGGGTTCATAAGTAAGTAAATTTAATAAATAATAGTTAAAAATTGTACCACTACGGTGGCAGACAAGCATACGGCCCACCAAATGTACTTGTGGTCACCGCAGCCTATGGACGCTTGCAACCCAAGAGGCGCTACTGCCGACCCTGTAAAAACCTTCCAAGACCTCTTTTGAAGAACCTAATACTGTAGGCATTTGGGAAAACCGACGAAACTAACTTTAGAACAATATTTTACGGCTAAATTTTTTTCTTAAAACCCCTCAGATTTTATAAAAATAATAATAATGTATTAGAATCGAATGAAATCCGGCATAAGCGTACGCTGCAATCCCTCGAATTGCCATAGGATATGTCAATGTCGAATAAGGAAGCCTTACATTTTGGATACGGAACCCTTAAAACGCATTGCAATAAGTGGCTTGAAACAGCCTCCATTACTCAACATCAGTTCAAAACATGCATTTCCCCTTTACACAGTTGTAAGCCGCCCATAACATTTTATATCTATCCTAAAGTAGATCAACTATAAGTAAGTAGATCCCCAAAATAAACTTGATCCTCCTAAACGTCTGTGATATTTCTGACCAGTAATATTTCCTTGTTTTCCAGAGCTTACGCGGGTTCTCGTATGTATAGGGACCTCAAACTGAGAGGTGCTATAATTCATAATAAGAGTTTGAGATTGCTGCCATTGGAAAAAGTAAGTAAGTTCACTCAATGGTGTCGCGTTAGGTACCTACTTGTTATTTTATGAATCGACAAGTAGTAGGTACCTACTTACAAAAAAAGAACCCCCATTTTATACTTTCATTATCACAAAAAGGATTGTTGGCAGAAAATTCCCTGTTGAATTAAGTTCCCTTTTGTATGGTCACATTTTATTGTGAATATAATGGATGTAATGTATTAATTAAATAATTACCAGTGTAACAGTGAATAGATCTATTTATAACTTAACCTAAACCATTCTAATTCATAAAAATAATAAAATAAAAAATATTTATTCTCAGACAATGTCCATAAAATTCCTCATACAAACTAACCAATTAATAAAATTCAATAAAATTAAAAAATGTCCTAAAAACTTTAAATAATGTCATAAACAAATAAATTAAAATAAATTAAAAATCAAATTAAATTGAAATAAATTAAAATAAAACCAATAAAATTAAAATTAAACAAATTAAAATAAATTCAAATAAAACTAATTAATAATTAAATTCAAACATATTATAACAAATCAAAAAATATATATATATCAATACAGTAAAATTTATTATTAGCGTGACATCTGTACCCCAAACCTACCCAACTCGCCTCACATGGAGCTCAGTAAACCTAGCCATCAGCACAGAGTCTGTTCGTTGGCCTATCATCATTAATACACTATTCCGGCTCCCTCGAACCCGCCGCACCACCGACGCAACTTTCTTTCGCATAATCGCATAGAAGTCATCTACACCCGCGTCAGCAAACATACCGGAAGCACTGCAGTACCGAGGGAGCCGAAACATAGCCTACACAATTCTAATCTAATTCATAAAAAAATAAAACTGCACTTTTTTAAATGTTTGTTTTATGGTTTTTGACCTCAACTTTTCAACCTTCCAAATGGCCTAGTATCGCACTAGAGATGAGGCTAGTGTCCAACCGTTTATTAATCGAAACGATTATGTTGATTAAATACGGTCATATTAGTTGAAATCGAATATTTTTTTTATTCTGTATATACATGAATGAATACAAATCAAAATTAATACGAAAATACTGTTGTATTGTAATGTAACATATTTGCTTATTTGGTTTCAGGATCCGATTAAACATATGAGCTACTTAGGATAATCTCCCCTACATCTACATCCTATAGGATTTTACTTGATTGTACTTTTTTCTTCCAGATATGCCTACACGAGCACAGTATCTGGAATTTGTCCAGCGACTCCGGCAACTTGGGCACTCTGGTGGTGACCAATATCAGGGTCGTGTGGTACGCAGATGTCAATGATGCCTTCAACGTGTCAATGCCTTATATTACTATTGAAAATGTAAGTACTGTACTTCTTCAATTGATCATGACTGCCTCTGTGGCGCAGTCGGTAGTGAAACCGCCTCCTGCCGCGCTGGAGGTCCTGGGTTCGATTCCTGGGCCTCGGCCTAAACATTTGTGTGATCCATAAATGTTTGTTTCAGGGTTTGGGTGTTTTCTATGTATAGTATGTAGGTATGTATTTATAAATATACATAAGTATGTACCTATATCAGTCATCTAGATTCCATACCTTGCTTATATTAGCTTAATTTGGGCTAGATGATGTTGTGTGAGATTGTCCACAAATATTTATTTATTATTATATTATTTATTTCACTTTATATATTTAGCTAGTCAAATGACACCACTCCTACCAAGAAATAGTCATCGGAAAGTTGTTTCCTATTCTTTGTGCTGAATCGCCTTGTGTTACTAGACCCGATCGAACACACTATCTAGTATCGCAGTAGAACAGCTTACCAGACGTATTAACACATTCATCATACATGCATACATATATTCACGCCTTTGTCCTTGAAGACATCGGCAGATGCATGGTAAACGCCCACTCACCTTTAGTTTTTGTCCTGCATGTTAGGTAGTGAGTGAGCCAATTGCCATGTTAAAATTGACAGGCGCAGGTTGTTATGATTTGCTGTTGAAATTTGAACCGGTACATTAAACCATTGTACCGGTTATTATTTCAAAACGCTTGCATGCGGAAACGTCACAAAGTGGTCACCCATCCGAGGACCAGCCACAGTGAAACAGGCTTATTGCAGTGATCTTTTTAACAACACTGAGTCCACGTGATACGCGCGCTTCTTACTAACCGGCCCCATACACGTACAATATTATTGAGTCAATAATATTGCATCAATATTTATTTCCTTCTGAATATATAGTCTGTTCAAACCTCAATATTACCCATACACGGTCAATTTATTGCTATATTGATCAATATTATTGTACGTGTATGGGGCCGGCAGCACGGAATTATTAATCTCCGTACATATCAATCAGTCTACAAAGTTTTTTTAATTTCAGATCTCCGTTAGAGAGTCAAAGTTCGGTGAAGCTCTAGTGTTCGTAATTCGCCAGGCGTCTGGAGGCTACGTGTTAGGGTTCAGAGCTGACCCTCGCGAGAGGCTTCTACCCTTGCTCACAGAATTGAAGACTCTGCACCAAGCTTATACCGAGAAACCAATCTTTGGTATTGAGCTTACTTGGAATAATGAGGTAGCTAAATCGGACATTAGTAAGCTTTGAGTAAACTATTTCGAAAGGAAGCCAATTTCTTCACACACGCACAGGGTTAGATTATGAAAAGATCTCTTGCCGAGCCCTGTCTCGGTTTTCCCAAACGCCTATCCTATAGTGTGGGGTTCTTAGAAGGTTTTCACAAGGTCGGCAGCGCGAGGCTCCATAGGCTATTGTGACCGCCATTCCATCTGGTGAGCCGTATGCTTGTCTGTCACCGTAGTGACATACTTAATTATAAAAATTGCACTGTTTTCGACAATTATGCACTCTTATTACCCGAACTAAAATTTTTTTTGCAGTACCCAAAATCCGTGTCAGACGACTTGGAAGAATTGGAAGAGATTGGCGAGCCTCGCGGAGAAATGGGACCAAACTTATACTTGGCTTCACAATTAGCACAAAACAAAGGCGAAGGAGAAAGTCAACCGGTGTACAGCTCTTATTTAGGATTGGCTATAGAACCATTGAAGGAAGGATTCACGCTGAAAAGCCTGTTTGAAGTTCAAACAACGTCGTAGCTTTGTTTTAAATTGAAATTATAAATATTCATTTCTGCGTTATTGTGATTAAATAGCAATAACCTAATGTTATAAGTTTTATTTATCATTGAACTTTTAGTCCAAAATTTCAAGAATAATCGACTCACAGTAAGCTAGCCTAAACTAAGCTTAAAGCTTGTGATATGTGATCTCTAGACGACTTCTACATTTCTAAATATTTATACCTACATAGAAAATATTCAAACTCCGAAACAAACATTTGTGGTTCACACAAATATTTAAACAAACCCGGGAGTCGAATCCAGGACATCAGCGTGGCAAGCGGTTACACTACCAAATGCGCCACCCAGGAAGTCGTTAGAAAGAATTTTATATATTGCACGGTTGATAATTGGCTAGATGGATGGTTTCTCAGAGCTTCAGAGCTGAAGATGAAGCGTTCTGTGAACGTTTCAGTGGTTTGTGCTCCGTTCAATACCGCTTCAATACCAAAAACTTTTCAATTAGCATAGTTTTAAAAATTATAAAGCGCGTGAGTGTATCCTAAGCTAATTATTGAGAGCATTGAATTAAAATGTAGTCAGAAGTTAACTAAAACACATTCTTATAAATAGCTATGATTATGTTCGTCCACAATTCCACGTACCCTTTATTGATAAGCATAACATTATTTATAATTATATATATTATTTATAGTTTATTTGCTCTCCTCTAAAATTAAACACACCTGGGTTACACAGTTTTGTCTGCTGGTAGCGATAGTCGGAAGGGTCTCCGTTTCAATTTATTATCTCAAGTGACTTACTGCATGTGGCACTTACTAACTTAATAACACAAAGTAATGTTACTATGCCTTAGCTACTTTTTATCGCGTTACAGGGTCAAACCTCAAACCAATATTTTATTCATCCCTCAACCAAATTAATATAAACTAGCGGACGTGACGCGGTTTAACCCGCGTAATTCCTGTTCCCGTGGGAATACGGGAATAAAATATAGCCTATGTTCACCATAAAGAGTGTAGCTTCCCAACAGTGAAAGAATTTTTCAAACAAGTCCAGTAGTTTCGTGGCCTATACGATGCAAACAAACAATCAAATCTTTCCTCTTTATAATATTAGTATAGATAGGTATCGTATACCTACCAATATGTAAAATAAAATAATCGACAGAAATCTAAATGAACATCACCTCACACCTCTTATGATTAAATCTTACAATGGCGGAGGCTAAAAGACCGTAAAATTTCATGATAAAAAAGATTTTGACAATAATGACATTGACATTTATGCAAATTGATAAACAAGTTGTGACTTGATCAGTCATCAGTCTGTAGTCTGTTTATCTTCTACGTTGTTTGTTTTCATTGTTTTGATAGTATAAATGTTTTGCGATTTATTTAAATATATTTTTTATCGTTTTATTATTTCTTTTAGTTATTGACGTGTATATCAATCGTATACTAAGTTGTTTTTATATGTTTATTGGACAGAAATAGGTACTTTACTATTTTAGATCTACCATGCAATGTGGTTTTGATATTTGTAATTAATTTTGACTTTAGAACAATGAATAAAGAAAACAATAGAGGCGCAGCTGGTTTGGTAAGTATTCTTTTCAAATTCATTCACAAAGTTGACCAAGTTGACAATTTTACTTGTCGAAAGATTAAATTTCAGTCTGAATGTCATTGGCAAAATTTAGTCTCATTTTCTAGAAAACTGTCATCAATTTCTGCTTATTTTTTGTTAGCCGCATAGTTGGTCACCAAAACTTAGGTAAGTATACTGGAGAACAACCAATACTACTGTATACGTCCACAATATATAATTAAAATTTATACCTTCATAACATACTAGCGGACGTCACGCGGTTTCACCCGCGTAGTACCCGTTCCCGTGGGAATACGGGAATAAAATATAGCCTATGTTCACCGCAAAGAGTGTAGCTTTCCAACAGTGAAAGAATTTTTCAAATCGGTCGAGTAGTTCCGGAGCCTATTCGTTACAAACAAAAAACAAATCTTTCCTCTTTATTATATTAGTATAGATACAGTCTCCTTCACCTAGAATTGCATTCTGCATTTCAGCGCCGCTCTGCAGTGGTAGAAAGACTTCGTTTAAGAGAAGAATGGTCTGCATTGAAAGAAGTTGATGAGCCTCCATCATCAAAAAATACTTTACCAAAGAAACCTGTGAATGCTAGATGCATTCCGGGCACTTCCAATAAAAAGAAACCCATGACAGCTGTCAGCAGCAATAAAGTAAGTGCTACACATTATCTTTTTTTTTTTAAATTTCTGGTGCAGAGGCTGACAACAGATATTCAGCATGTTAATGCGGCAAGGATTATGGGCATGCCTTTGAAACCGATAGAGGTGTTTTTTTTGATACCACTGTGTTACAGATATTACAGCCCACTCGTCTCAAGACATTTATCCCGAATATGCAGTTGCCAAGTCCACCACCATCTTCTTCTATACATATAATAAAATGATAGAAAAGTCAAAACTGTACATTGGAAATATTAAAAAAAAAATACTTGCTGGGTGTTCAACATAAGATACCGAAGCCGAAAATATAGTTAGAAAAATTTTTGTCTGTTTGTGTTTGTCTGTTTGTCGGTTTGTCTGTTTGTCTGTTTGCTTTGCAACAAAGAACAATCTCGAAAAGTACTCAATAGATTTGATTCAAATTTTGCACAAATATTAACTAGGGGTAGGGTCTTGAAATAGGCTATATATTATCACGCTACATATCCTAGGGGCTAAGCAGAGAGCAATCAAATTGGCATTATAACATAATTTTCACGCGCACGAAGTCGCGGGCAACAGCTAGTCTGCAATAAAAATATTAAAGGTCAAAAAGCCATGCTAGCTGCTCTAAACAAGTATTCATTGTGGAACTTTTTAATTCTTGCATTGTCCTGTTTAGGTGAAGGTCATGGGTTAAAGTTCTGTCTGAAACAAGTTTACTTTTTAGGGTTCCATACCCAAAGGGTATACAGGGTTAATTTTTCAAAAGGGATTGGATGGCCAAATCCGAAACTATAAGGACTAGCGAAAAATGCTCAAAGGAGTCACAAGCCCGATTTTGATGAAACTTAAAACCTCATCATTAGATTTTTGAAAATCCAATAATCCTAGCCAGGAATCGAACTCATTGCTTATGAAAAAAAAACACTCCCTATATTATTACACCATACGATAGTGTTGCTATTAAGGATCTTATTCTGGGAAGTAATGATATACGGCAAACTAAAGGAAAGTGCTCATCTTCAATAAAAATTCCAAACTTTCCTTAAATTTGGCGTCTATCATTACTTCGCAGAATTTGATCCTTATGAGCGACACTATCATATGGTGTAATAGTAAAGGGTGTGTTTCTGTTTTCAAAATAATTTGGGTTCGATTCCCAGCTAGGATTATTGGATTTTCAAAAATCTAATGATGAGGTTTTAAGTTTTATCAAAATCTGGCTCATGACTCCTTTGAGCATTTTTTCTTTCTCTTCACTTTCCTTATAGTTTCGGATTTGGGCATCCAAGCCCTTTTCAAAAGTTCATCCTGTATATGGGACCCTATTCAAGGGACTTGCTGTCTGTCTGTTTTTCCTACAAAGCTATATCTCAGGTACAAGGTCTAGCTAGAAGGCTAAAAATTTTACAGATGATGTATTTATGTAGCTGCCATAACGGCCTGGCCACGGGACAGTCGCCATAGCGAAAATTCGCGGTTCGATGAACGGCATCGCCATTCGCACCGCCGATCCCCGTGGCCAGGCCGTAAAAACTAATACTAAAATCAGAAAATAATAATAATTAAGGAGGGCTCCCATACAACAGACAATTTTTTTTTTCCTTTTTTGGTATGGACCCAATAGATGCTTTAAACTGATGATTAAAATATGCTGCTGATGATTTAAATATTTTTTTAATGTCTCATCATACTTATATTTTAGGTGAACCCACCAGCCCCAATCACTAGTGATGTACTGTCAGGAGTTGTGGCGTTAGTAGATGTGGGCGAGGAATCTCGTGCGCTACCTCTGCGTGCTGCATTGACTGCACTTGGAGCATCTGTAGTCACTTCCTGGAGCCCGCTGGTCACCCATCTTGTGTGGACTGACAGTAAGTGCCCAGTTACATACTTATCTTTCGACGTTAGTATAATTACATACATTGATATAGTCACGTCTTTGTCCACAAAGGGGTAGGCAGAGAGGTCCACATTTTATCACATTATAGTTTTATGTCCCACATAATAGGTGGTGAGCCTATTGTCGTGTTGAAATGGACAGACGCAGGTTGTGACAACCCATAAATGTAATATTTCAAGCTGCCTAAAAGGCCTTCAACTTGGCGTAACTATTAGTATAATTGTCTAATGTAATTAGTGGTGAGCCTATCATTGCTGTGTTGAAGTGGACAGACGTAGGTTGTGGTTAAAAGCTGTTGAAATATACCACATTTAAAGCTTAATTTGGTTTAGAAAGCACTGTAAAAGTATTCCAAAATATATATTTATCACTCCAGGTGGTTCCCGTACCATTCGAGCGCGCGCCCGTGCCTTAGCATGTAAGGTGGTGTCTCCGCTGTGGGTGGAGGCCTGTGCGGCCGCAGAACGGAAACTGCGCGAGGGAATGTTCCCCGTGGCGTCGAGACAGTCGGATTTGCCGTCGCCTAGGTCGCTGAGACTGTTGTTGGTAAGTGTCATAACTCGTTTTTATTTTAAACTTGATGGAGCATGCGTGAAACTTTCACTACGTTTTCTTAACTTATTCCCGGGATAAAAAGTAGCCATGTGTTATACTGGAATATAATCTGTGACTGTATCAAATTTCAGCCAGATCCAATCAACCGATGAAGTGTGAAAGAGTAACAACAAACATCTTTTTTTAAATGTGGGGAAAATCCTCCAAGGATGCCGACTAAAAACCACACGTATCGCGCCTAACAGCCTACGGTTGGGAGCACCGGGTACCCTTGGAAGGAAATTTTCCAGTACTCCCAATAGACCTACGGCTACCATTGCGGCCTCACCTAGGGGGGTGGGGTGGGGGGCGGCGACAACAAACATCTTCTACACTTACTATATTGCTCTAACTGCAAACATTTGTAGTTCCTAGTATCCAGGGGTACCTTTTGAGACCACCATAGGTCCATAACAGAAGCTATAAGCGTGTTACCCGTTCGCTCTAAGTTTGCCGGTCGCCTCCCATGCTACGTCTCTACACCAGAGGCTAGTGCAAAAAGTGTCTCTGCGCCAGCGGCAAACTTAGAGTGAACGAGCTATACATAGGTACCCCAGATAGAGGAGATTTAAGTGAACGCTATATTAGTCAGTAAGCTGTCTCTCAACTCAACTTTTGCATCAAGACTGTACAAATTACTAAACGTATTATGATTAATTTGCAGAAGAAAGCAGAACGCGAGAACATCCCATTAATGGACTTGCTATCTGAGAGTAAAGAGGACTCGAAGGAGATGCCTCGACTCAGGTTGAAGATATCTTCAGGGACAGACACCAGCCGGGATAAGACTACAGACACTTCAAATGATACTGTCGGTTAGTACAAAATCTATACTAATATTATAAAGAGGAAAGATTTGATTGTTTGTTTGTTTGCATCGAATAGGCTCCGAAACTACTGGACTGATTTGAAAAATTCTTTCACTGTTGGGAAGCTACACACTTTGCGGTGAACATAGGCTATGTTTTATTCCCGTGTTCCCACGGGAACGGAATTACGCGGGTGAAACCGCGTGGCGTCCGCTAGTAATAAATATATCATATCACTCAAGCGCCATATTCGCTTGGTGTTCTGTAAACAATCACCGCATTAAGCAACTTTTGCTATGACTGATCTTTGGATGGATGACCACTTTTGTAATCCGTTATTTTATTTGATAACAGACATCGTTACCGACAGGAAGAGGGTGCATAAAAAAATAGACTTTATCAGTGAATGTCACCGGGTACAGTACTTGCGTTCAGATTCAGAATCGTCTCGCGGTGGTACCCGCGGCCGCCGCTATGTATGTGAGCCCCCTCCGCGCGGCAATCCTCACGGTCGCCCACCCGCAAGTACTGTACGTTGTGAACCGTTTAGTATATAAGTTATCGGCAATGTGTATAATGCAGGCATTCTATACAATACCTAGGCATTGTATAGAATGACGGGGTCGTTCCGTTCAGACAATGTATGAAATGATATTAAATGTTTAAACTATTTTACACTTTGCCTAGGAAATGTATAGAATATCTGGACATTGTATAGAATGCCGGTCGAAGCATAGTAATGTGTGTAATCTATTTTTCTTCTCTATGATTTAGTTTTAATTTTTTTTTTGTTTTGTCGAATAGTTCTTATTTGGTTAACGATTCTGTCGTCGAATCTGTCCATTAATTATACACATTGCCTGATGCGCTTCGGGCATTTTATACAATACCTAGTCAATGTATGAAATAAATCGTATTTTACGCATTGCATGAACGCTTTAGGCAATGTATATAATGCCTAGGCATTGTATACAATGCCGGATTATACACATTGCCTATAAAATATATACTTCAACCATAATACAGATCAGTGACTTCAACACATAAGTACCTACCATACCCTACCGCAACACTAGCGTCGTTTCGGTCCTATTCGGAACTATTATTTGCCCGATTCATCGGGACAGTTTTGCAAGTAACTAAGGGTTACATTGCGTCGCCAACAGATACATTGCATAAATTTCTATGTTTCACTTCTGCCAGGCATCCTGTGGATAGCTCACAATGTATTTTAATACATTCAGTACTTTCTGACTTTATATTACTGTTACGTACTCGACATGCATCCTTCGCCTTTTTTCATCGTCCATATATTAAAAAAAAAAAAAAATTGCGTGTACTTAGTGTACACACGTAAGAAGTGAAACTTCTTTATAAACTTAATTTTCACCTCACCTTAAATTAAGTCAAAAAGTACAAAAGTCCAAAAGTCCAAAAGTCCAAAAGTCCAAACGTCCAAAAGTCCAAAAGTCCAAAAGTCCAAAAGTCCAAAAGTCCAAAAGTCCAAAAGTCCAAAGTCCAAAGTCCAAAGTCCAAAAGTCCAAAAGGCCAAAAGTCCAAAAGTCCCAAAGTCCTAAAGTCCCAAGGTCTCAAGGTCCCAAAGTCCCAAAGTCCCAAAGTCCCAAAGTCCCAAAGTCCCAAAGTCCCAAAGTCCCAAAGTCCCAAAGTCCCAAAGTCCCAAAGTCCCAAAGTCCCAAAGTCCCAAAGTCCCAAAGTCCCAAAGTCCCAAAGTCCCAAAGTCCCAAAGTCCCAAAGTCCCAAAGTCCCAAAGTCCCAAAGTCCCAAAGTCCCAAAGTCCCAAAGTCCCAAAGTCCCAAAGTCCCAAAGTCCCAAAGTCCCAAAGTCCCAAAGTCTAAAAGTCTAAAAGTCTAAAAGTCTAAAAGTCTAAAAGTCTAAAAGTCCAAAACTCCAAAAGTCCAAAAGTCCAAAAGTCCAAAAGTCCCAAAGTACCAAGGTCCCATCCAAAAGTCCAAAAGCCCAAAAGTCCCAAAGTCCCAAAGTCCCAAAGTTCCAAAGTCCCAAAGACCCAAAGTACCAAGATCCCATCCAAAAGTCCAAAAGTCCCAAAGTCCCAAAGGCCAAAAGTCCAAAAGTCCCAAGGTCCCATCCAAAAGTCCAAAAGTCCAAAAGTCCAAAAGTTCAAAAGTTGAAAAGTTCAAAAGTTCAAAAGTCCCGAAGTCTCAAAGTTCCAAAGTCCCAAAGACCCAAAGTACCAATGTCCCATCCAAAAGTCCAAAAGTCCAAAAACCCTTAAATGACATGCTATCCCTGGATAAAGTACTCTTAATTCGAATCCACCGTGGTGGGGAACAGAACAAAGATGGCGCGTAACCAAAAATCGTGACGTGACGTGACGTGACGCAATTTTTTTTCCAACGCCGATAAAGAAGTTTCACTTCAATAACTCACACCAATGGCGCACAAGACTACTAGCGCCATCTGTAGAAAGACTGTAACGAGATTCGAGGGAAATTAACCGCGCGCGCGTGTCCTTGTCTCAAAATCATATTCGCGAAATTCTAAAAATGTTAATCTTTTCCATATTTTTTTTTTTTTTTTTCACGGACATATATATTATTCAAGTTCAAGAGCCATAGGTATTCCCCGGGGAACTATGGGTGATTTGCGCCTGGATTACGTGTGAGTACCTACCGTTTTCCTATTCCTAAAGCTGTCGAAGTATTTTGTGAGAATTTATATTTTAAAATTCAACATATAACATCGTTTATGCAACATTATTGGTCATTTCGAGTCGAATTTATAAGTTCAAAATTGATATCAACAGATATTTTCGAATTTCGCGTTCAAACTTTACTTTTCACTAACTTGTGGGTAGATGTTACATTGCAAGTATTCAATCAATAGTTCTACTGTGGTGATGTAATATTGCAAATTTTGGTTTATACCAATGTAGTCTAATATTTCTATATCTATTTCTGTGTTGGATAAACTGGAATTGACTCATTTTAGTGAAAATATTTTAAAAAACCGTAAGTACTTATTGTTCTACGTATTCCATATACCTACCTACTTATAACCTATTTCGTGTGATCGTTTTTCTCGATTCAAAATGCCACAAAAATTAACAGATTGAAATTAAAATAAATGCGCTTATTATTAAAAAGGAACGTTATTATAGACGTGTTCAACAATTATATGATTTGGCAAAGGCCGTCGAACATAGTATCCCGGAGTTAGACAAACTGTACGTACGGGTCAGTGACCTTGATAGCACCCGTGATTTGTTCGAGAAAGTGGTAGATGAGATTTTGGTATTGAAATTAAAGCAAACCCCCGACTATGTCATATGCGATCAATAGTCACTTACTATGGATGATTTGTATTTTGGCATAAAAAATATTTTTGGACGTAACGAACATTCGTCAAAGAACTCTGCTAATCGCCATGATAATGTCTCGAAAAGCATAGTTGTGCACAACCCCGTTTACCTAAAATTGAACTAGTAGTATGAAAGGAGAGGTATTTCTTTATCAGACTCATCAAGCAGCGTGTGAAACTGCCCTGTTTGCTTAATCATAAAAGAGCTTAAAGATTAAGTCTATTCTAAAACAATTCAGCCTTAATCATTAGCTCTTTCATGATTAAGCCAACACGCAGTTTAGATTTACCCATTTTTAGATTCATATGTCTATGTATGATTCTTTAAAGTGATATAACTTTTTTATTTATAAACCGATTGACATGAAATAAACACTAAATGTTAAGTGGAGTAAACCTCAACACAATAACGAAAACCGCATTGCAATCGGTTAAGCGGTTACTGAGTTTAGCGTGCACAAACGTGCAGACAAACAGATATACAGACATACAGACAAACAGACAAAAATTCTAAAAATCATTGTTTTGTGTTGTTCTATTGCGTTCATAAAGCCCCCCTATAATATTTTTTTCTTATTAATCTTCCATGTACAGACAGCGACCTGTTACGATTTTATTATATGTATTGATTGATTGATATTGATTATGTTGTTTACGTTTAAGCCGTTGTCTGGTGAATCTGTGAGCGTATTAAATACCTTTTTAGAAACATTTCAAGAATGCGTTCAAGCACTTGAATTATTGCAAATCGATGATCTATCGGGATTTATTCTTTGCTATATCGGATTACGTAACTTAGACCCGGTTTCTAGGCGTAAATTTGAACAAAAGATAGGTCAAAATAAAATACCTATTTACAAAACTTTAATTGATTTTGTAATAACGCAAGTACGGATGTTGGAAATGTCAACAAATTGTACGTTAAAACCTAGTTCTAGTAAACCTATTACTCATAATTCGAGTCATAAGCTTAGTTCATAAACCTTAACTTCTAAAACATGTTTGACTAGTAGCACGCAGGCCCTGTTAAAACAAATACTAGTAAAGGCAATGGTTGTTTATATTGCAATAAGCCATTTCATTCAATTTATAAATGTCTAAGCCCTCTTTTAAACCCTATACTGTAGGCGTTTGGTAAAACCGAGGCAGGGAGATCATTCCACAACCTAAGCGTGCGCGGAAGAAAGCTCCTATCGGGTCTAACCGTAATATTTGTTCCCGTTCCCGCTTCCCGTAGGAACTTATTCCCGGGATAAAAAGTAGCCTATGTATTATTCCAGGCTGTATTGTATCCCTGTACCAAACAGCGAGATCCTTTCAGTCATTCGAGCGTGAAAGATTAACAAACATCGACACATCCACACTCACAAACTTTCGCATTTATAATATTAGTAAGATTTAAATTTCAGTACCTACTAAGCATGAAGTATCGATGACACGCAGGCTACCTAGTTCACAAGCTGCAAGCCAGCGAGATCGCAAACAGTTCGTAAACTTGCCCCGTATCATCGAGCTTTATTAGAGTTCCGTATCATAGGGTGTAGTGGGGCCCTACCAACACCTCCGGGCCCAAGTCAACCTCACGTGCAAGCTCGTGCACCTGCTGAACAACGGACGAGGCTCTGACGTCGGCGGTCCATTTCAACACGGCGATGGGCTCACCACCTGTTACGTGGGACCGAATTGTACACGGTGAAATGTGGGCCGGTATAGGCCTCTGCCTACCCCTTCGGGGATAAAGGCGTGGGTATATGTATGTATGTATGTATGTATCATAGGCTACGTTCACACGGCGCACGTTTTTCTCGTGCACGATTTTCCCTTACACGATGCAATCGTAGTGGCAGTGGACAATATATGAAACTGTTGACATGTAGTCCTCACGGGAAAATCGTGTGTACGAGACACGTTTTTCCCGTATACCGTGCGGAGTTGTCACTAGGATCGCAGTGCGTCGGCACGATTTTCTCGAATACGAATCGTAGTGGCGCTTATGTACGCATTGTGTCGTTCACATGGCTCACCCATGTATGCGATTCTATTGTAACGTTAAAATCGCGTTGAATGGTCGCCGTGTGAACGATTGCATCGTGTACGGGAAAATCGTGTACGAGAAAAACGTGCGCCGTGGGAACGTAGCCATAGGGTAAAAACGGGACCCTACTACTGAGACTTCATTGTCCGTCTGTCTGTGACGAGGCTGTAGTCTTCAGTCTTCAGTCTTCTTGGGCTCCCATTTTCCGCACTTAGGTCCGCCAGTGGACCCATTGTACGTGAGTGTTGGCTGTCACTCCAGCCAACCCAGCTCCGACCAGAAGCGCAGGATCCTCTTCGGGTCCTCACACGCTTCCCGGAGTGTTGTGGGGCTGCCAAGTATGTTGACTCTGTATGTAACCAGGCTCTCGCACTCCAAGATTGCGTCAGCTATGGTTTCTTCTTTTAACAGGCACGCTCTGCACAGCGTGCTGTCCGTGATACCTATTAAGACATTCAAGTGCTTATTTACTGTGCAATGACCCGTTATTGTGCCTACCATGGTTCGTAGATCACCTTTATTCAGATGTAGCAACGTTCTAGCTAGTTTTGGCCTGGGTCTCGGTAGAGCTTCCCTTGATTGCCTGCAACTTACTGTTTGTGCCCATCTCTTTTCATGCCGCTCTTTCGTGCGTTGTCTCAGCCATGCCCTTACCTGGTAGAATGGTATTAGTATAATCGGGCTTGGTCCCACCGGTGTGGTGCTGGAACCCAATCTGGCCAGTTCGTCAGCTGCATCATTGCCGCTCGATCCGCTGTGACCTTTTATCCACTGAAGGCTTACCTTGTGTGTTAGGGCCAGCTTTTGTAGCCCCTGGTGGCATTGAAGCACCAGCCCAGAGTCGATTGTGGTGCTCTTCAGAGCTTTTAGCACTGCTGCGCTATCGGAGATTATTATCCATCAATATCGGAGATATTGATGTGGTTGCGCTCAATTTTCCTGGAGTCGATTGCATTGGCGGCATTAATTAAACCTATGCACTCACATTGGAAGATTTAGGGGCTTCCACGAGAGGTTCATACTCTATTGCGTCCTCCAGTATGCGCCTATGACCTACCCTTGAGCGCGTCCATTGTTTTGACGCCTGAAGTCGTGCCGCCGCGGCGGCCGCTTCCTGGTGAACGAACAGGTCCAGAGGCGGTAAGCAGAGCATTGCTTCCATCGCTGCTGTGGGTGTGTTGCGAAAGCATCCCGTGATGGCGCAACACGCCGCACACTGTAAGAAAGTCGCAATCTAGCGGGATTTAATTCCTAATGATACTAAACCCATTAATTTCATTGAAGTTAGTTATAATAAGTGTTCTATAAAATCATTTTCGTTTAATTTATTATTTAAAATAGTGAAAAAATATAGATATTAGGCACATTACTCGTTTATTGTGGGCAGGGGAAGCACCGACAAAACGTCTGGCTCCAGTTAATTATTTTTATTCGTAGTATGCTCCTTAATGCTGCTAAATAGAATCAGATGATATTCATAGTCTGTTTAAAAGGTCTATATTTATATCCATCCGCGAAGTTTATCTGGTGAAGTACTCCCTATAGTATCGATTGTTTTTATTTCGTCGATAGTTGGCCAATTGGTACTATATACTTACATGATGATATCATATCTTTAGCATGAAAAAGAATTATACTGGTTGAATTTATAGTCGTTCTGGACCCGAGAGGGGGTTACTCGGAATCAATAATGGAACCATTTCGGAGTGTCAAAACAGCTGTGCAGGTTATAATAAAAAAATGACTTCTATGTAATCTTTATCACTCGTTCGAGTTGAAACATTAGTAGCGCTTCGATTATTCATTGAACTTTTCAATGAATGAAACTCCGAAACCCATAGGTACCTACTACGCCGCGGCGCGTGTCTCCATGTGATCAGTTCATTGGCCGAATGCATCGTTTCGATAATAATAGGTACTTAGATAATAATAAAGGACTCCAATTTCTCCTTCATACTTTACGCGGGCTTAGGACCGTCGGAAATACTTTAATATTGTTCTATTTTACGGTGAATTAATAAGGTTTATGTAATAATATTGAAAATAAACACGAACAAATAGGGAGTATTTCCGGCGTATTTAAAAAATTGGAGCTATTTACAAAATAATCAACTTAAATACCTAGACCTACCTATTCACAGTTTATTTACACTTCCCTGTACCTTAGCAACTGCTCAAAATGGAGTCCAGAACGTTCGATACACAAACGGGCACGTTTTAGGCTATTGTCTTTTAGTTTATTCAATGTGTCTCTGTCACTTTTCACTATTTCAAAGGCGTCCACTATCGCACTGCGTAATTCATCACGAGATTCGTACTCTCGAGTGTAAACTAATCGTTTTATTTCCGACCACAAATAAAAGTCGATCGCGACGACAATACTGCGCGCGAGTTATAGTCGAACTGCGCGCCGCGGTCGCCGGTCGGCGGCGCGGTCGGCCGAGCGTATTTACCTACCTACAAGACGTAACTAGTCGAGTACCTACTGACGTTACTTGGCAACGAGTCCACGTGGACCGATGCGTTCATGCGTTGTGATTGGTCGAATTTTCCCGGCGCGGTGACTCTTCTTACTGATTGGAACGTTAGACATTGAATGAAAAATTGTAGTAGAAAATCGTAGTAAACGTATTTCGTGAAATTTAAAGGAATAACCAGGTGTTCTCGTTTTGATTTTGGCAAACGATGTAGATTTTGACATTTTCGTAATTTTTTATTGTTGATTTTCAAATTGACAGTGCCGATCGGTTCTGTTATCGAAACTGGGCCTAAACCTTTCCGTTCCAAGACGACTATAAATTCAACCAGTATGTACACTGATATATAATACATATTGTACCAATAATATTCCTTAAGATACAGTTCCCTGGTATCCGTTACAAACAAATCAAATGCATTTAAATTAATTGAAAGTAGCAAGTGTTTCTAAAATTATATGAAAACGATGAATCAGTTCTGAATTTACGCCGTTATCTCAGCTGTTATAGAAGAATGTCGAAAAAAACGTATGGCAGTGTTGCCATCATAGGTAATTCCAAAACACTGTTTATTCATATTTATCAATAAACCCATTTCATTTTAGAATCTGCTCCTTCTTAGTCTTAAAAAAAAAATATTTTGATCTCCTCTAACTTGCCAGACTTTTATGTAAAGTCTATATGCCATGTGCAGTATTCACTCCATGAATCATATCCACGAATGTAATGGAGAAAGACCATAGGCAGCTGCAATGACTTTTGGTCTTTGAATGCATTTTTCGTTTTTGAGCTCAAAAATATCAAAAATGTTTTGCAGGTCTTCCTGGACTAACTGAGCTAGATGATGGAATTTCTTGTAAAACACTATAAGGCTATGTAATATACTGGTTGAATTTATAGTCGTTTTGGAACGGAAAGGTTTAGGCCCAGTTTCGATAACAGAACCGATCGGCACTGTCAATTTGAAAATCAACAATAAAAAATTACGAAAATGTCAAAATCTACATCGTTTGCCAAAATCAAAACGAGAACACCTGGTTATTCCTTTAAATTTCACGAAATACGTTTACTACGATTTTCTACTACAATTTTTCATTCAATGTCTAACGTTCCAATCAGTAACAAGAGTCACCGCGCCGGGAAAATTCGACCAATCACAACGCATGAACGCATCGGTCCACGTGGACTCGTTGCCAAGTAACGTCGGTAGGTACTCGACTAGTTACGTCTTGTAGGTAGGTAAATACGCTCGGCCGACCGCGCCGCCGACCGGCGACCGCGGCGCGCAGTTCGACTATAACTCGCACGCAGTATTGTCGTCGCGATCGACTTTTATTTGTGGTCGGAAATAAAACGATTAGTTTACACTCGAGAGTACGAATCTCGTGATGAATTACGCAGTGCGATAGTGGACGCCTTTGAAATAGTGAAAAGTGACAAGAGACACATTGAATAAACTAAAAAACAATAGCCTAAAACGTGCCCGTTTGTGTATCGAACGTTCTGGACTCCATTTTGAGCAGTTGTTAAGGTACAGGGAAGTGTAAATAAACTGTGAATAGGTAGGTCTAGGTATTTAAGTTGATTATTTTGTAAATAGCTCCAATTTTTTAAATACGCCGGAAATACTCCCTATTTGTTCGTGTTTATTTTCATTATTATTACATAAACCTTATTAATTCACCGTAAAATAGAACAATATAAAAGTATTTCCGACGGTCCTAAGCCCGCGTAAAGTATGAAGTAGAAATTGGAGTCCTTTATTATTATCTAAGTACCTATTATGATCGAAACGATGCATTCGGCCAATGAACTGATCACATGGAGACACGCGCCGCGGCGTAGTAGGTACCTATGGGTTTCGGAGTTTCATTCATTGAAAAGTTCAATGAATAATCGAAGCGCTACTAATGTTTCAACTCGAACGAGTGATAAAGATTACATAGAAGTCATTTTTTTATTATAACCTGCACAGCTGTTTTGACACTCCGAAATGGTTCCATTATTGATTCCGAGTAACCCCCTCTCGGGTCCAGAACGACTATAAATTCAACCAGTATGTACTTAACCAATTTATACAGGATGTTGATCTGCATTTGTGCATTACTTGCACACATGACTGTACTGCCTACACTCGTTGATATTTCGGGATAAAACGAGACACCTTTTTTTACACTTTTTTTTTCTGCTTAAATTCTTTTCTATTTGCTATGGGAACTCTACTGCTTATACTAAACCAATATTAAGTGAAAAAATGGGGCAGTAAAATTAAGTTCTTAATAATTATTAAATAAAATAAATTTAAAAAGCAACTCGTATGAATCGGTTCTAAATATTCTAATAATACTATTACCTCAAAAATCAAAATCAAAAATATATTTATTTCACATAGGCATTATACAGATGCGCTTGCAAAACGTCCAGAATACAAAACAAAAACTCTACCACCAGTTCACAACGCGACCCACCTGAGAAGAACTGGCAAGAAACTCAGCGGGTTGTTCTTTTTTTGCTCTATTTACAATTTTAAAGAATCTAAAAACTAGGCATTTTAACAATTTTTTTGAGAATCCAGCAGAGCAGGTCATTTCCAGGCTTCCTTATCCAACAAATAATCATTGATTGTATAGTAGCCCCTGCAGTTCAATTTACTTTTAACAGATCTTTTAAACTTATTAAGGGACATACTTTTAATTTCGTCTGGAAGCCTGTTGTAAAAGCGTATACAGTTACCCATGAAAGAATTGCTGGTTTTGTGCAATCTGCTATGAAAAACAGCAAGGTTATTTTTATTTCTAGTGTTGACATTGTGTCTATCACTTAACTTAGCGAAACTATGTAGATTTCTTTGTACATACATAAGGTTTTCAAAAATATATTGTGATGCTACAGTAAGAATATTAACCTCTTTGAATTTTTCGCGCAGAGAGACCCTTGGACCTAGTCTATATATAGCTCTTATGGCCCGCTTTTGTAAAATAAAAATTTTATTTATATCTGCAGCATTGCCCCACAGTAGAATACCATAAGACATTATACTGTGAAAGTAACTGAAATAAACTATTCTAGCCGTATCTACATCAGTCAAGTGCCTTATTTTTTGTACAGCAAATGCTGCTGAACTTAATCTACTAGCTAGTTTTACAATATGTGGACCCCATTGTAAACCAGCATCAACCGTTAACCCTAGGAATGTGGTTTGTTCCACAAGTTCCAACTCTCGACCATTAAGTTGAACATTGGTTTCTGACTGTGCTACATTAGGCAAGGTAAATTTAATACATTTAGTTTTATTATCATTTAGTTTAAGATTGTTAGTGTTAAACCAATGAACCACTTTCAAGATTGCGTTGTTGACATCGTCATAGTTATCTATTTGTCTTTTTACTTTGAAAATCAAAGAAGTATCATCTGCAAACAAAACAATCCTGTTGTTGTCCCCCACGTAAAAGGGTAAGTCATTAAAATATATAAGGAATAAAAATGGTCCGAGTATTGAACCCTGCGGGACGCCCATAGTAACTACAGATCCCTCTGAGCGTGCACCATTAACATCGACCCGCTGAATTCTATTGTTCAAATATGAAGTCAGAAGGTCGAGAGCCTTGTTTCTTATGCCATAATGGTGTAATTTCCTGATTAATGTTTTATGTTGGACGCAATCAAATGCCTTAGACAGATCACAAAACACACCAATTGCATCTTGTTTATCCTCCCAGGCGTCATAAATACATTTCAATAACTCTACACCAGCATCGGTAGTCGAACGTCCTTTAGTGAAGCCAAATTGTTTCTCATGAAATAATTTGTGACTGTTAAAAAAGATCAGCATCTGCTCTAGTATCAATTTTTCAAATATCTTGCTCAAGGTCGGCAACACCGAGATAGGTCTGAAATTACCCGGAAAACCTACATAGGTACATTTTCACCGTTCATTCAAAACCGTTTCTTCTTTGCCTACAGTTTAGTAGGCACATACAAATGTGTAGGCATAGGCAAAGGAGGCGGTGGCGGCGCGGCGCGTGTAAGTTACCCCTCCAACCCCCGCGCAGGAGCGAGCGGCTCAGGCGGCGCCTTTGATCGGTGAATTTGAAATTTGAATTAATTAGTCGCTCGCCCGCGTTCAGCGTGAGTATAACCGCACGCGCCGATATCTACGTACTTCCTCGACATGCACAAGGTCGTGGTACACAAGGCCTATCAGCTGATCGGCAAGAGCAGATTCTCAATTATTTTGAGGAAGAACCTCGAGCCAGTACGCGTTAAGCCGGTCGCCGTTTCGGTGTTCATCATACCACAGTGTGGAAGCTGCTGAATCGCGAACTAATGCATCCGTTCCATTTCCGACGTGTTCAAGAGTTGCATCCGCAGGACAATAACGCTCGGACAGTTTTTTGTCACTGGCTCCTTGAACATCAGGACGTGAACATTTTGTGGTCCGACGAATCATTGTTTACGCGCGTGGGCGTTTATAACGTCCACAATGAACATTGGTGGGCTCACCGACAACACAACCCACATGTTACTACGCGGGACTCGTTCCAGGTCCGGTTTAGTCTGAATGTGTGGGCTGGTATCATCGGTGATCATCTACTTGGCCCATATTTTATTGACGGTCGTTTGAACAGTGCTACATGCTTGGTGCTACTCCGACATGTGGTTAATGAGATGACATTCCACTCGCATTTCATAGGGACTTGTACTTCCAACAGGACGGTGCGCCACCTCACTATGGACGCCAAGTGCGCGAATATTTAAGTGAAGTGTTTGGTACGCAGTGGATAGGCCGTGGTGGACCGGTAGCCTGGCCGCCGCGTTCACCCGACCTAACGCCCTTAAGACTTTTATTTGTGGGGAGATATTAAAAGACTTGTTTACAATGAAGACATTGTGAGTGTTACACAATTACGTGAAAGAATTGTTTTGGCATTTGAACAAATAAAAACAAATGTGCTAGTGCTTCGCAGCTTCAAACGCAACTTAGTGCGCCGCGCCAATCTGTGCATAGACACTGGGGGTGAGCATTTTGAACAATTATTGCGTGTTACATGATTTTGTAAATAGGTATTTAAGCTTTGATTCTCAATTAATTCTGTAAATAAGTTGATTTAAAATTTTTAACTACGCCGGAAATGCTTCATTTCAGAATACTTTTCTCATACCTAATGTTTACTAACAGTACTTAATGTTTTTGTTTGCAATTGCATGATAAATAGCGTGTTTCTGCCGGTCCTAAGCCCTTGAAGTAGGAAGGAATCTTTTAAATCAACATAAACTCATCATCAAATCATTAATATCAAATCAAAAAAGTACATAAAGGTCACCGAACTTGTCAGCTGGAACTAAAAACTCATGAAACCTAATAACTAATGGCTCCTCTACACTGCCCGCAAAGTTCATAGGCGAAGTACTCTAGAAACTTTGTCTACGTTCGAAAAAAGTGCGTCACTACACACTCAGTGGTGTCAGTAGCCTGCGCACGCACATTGCCGCCGTTTGTAATGAACAAAGAAATTTGTGTGGCAGAGTTTCCAGGAACAACATAATTTGCTCCTGACCACTGTTTGACGCTGATAATTGGATCACATACACCAAAGCACTAATTATAGCTTAAATCACGCGCCGGCAAAGCACCGGCACACACGATGTCGGCCAAGTAGTGTAGAGAGGTACTTCGTGAACGCACTTCCCGCATCTTTGGGCCCATTGACTGAGGCGCAAAAATCGACAGCAAATAAAGTCGCCTGAGGGGAGGTATAGTTTTTGACGAGGTAAGCCGAAGTGCCTCTTTACACTATCGTATTCATTTAACTTCGTTCAACTTCGCGGGCAGTGTAGAGGAGCCATGAGATGCGATACGTAGCCGCATTATCTAGGTACCTACTATTGTCTAGCTTTAAGCCCAGGCCACACCGCCAGCGGGCGGGCGAGCGAGCTAGGCGGGCGGGTGAAGTGAGATATTGAAGTTATGCAAACTACGCGACATTGCCGAGCTAAACTATGGGGTTTACACCAAAAACTACATACGGAAGGGCGAACCGGGTAGTGTGGATGAGACTAGACACGTGGACACTGCTATTCGAATGACAAGCGACGACTAGTCTGAGTACCCGAAACGGGGAGGACGGTAGTTAAGCTAGCGAAGCGGGCGCGCCTAACGACGAAAACGAGTAGCTTCGCTCGCATCAGCCACGTAGGTTATTCAGCAGCTCGCAGTGTGCCTAGCTCGCTCACCCGCCCGCTGGCAGTGTGACTTGCGCTTTAGCGTTGGCTCGGCGACGTAAACATTAAATACACGGGTGAAGATTTTTTCTTCGTAAATCATATTTCACTAAAAACAGGATTTTTGGGGTTTTGTTATCTACTGTGTTGCTGTGTTGCTGTGTTGCTTGCAATCGATAATACCTATAGTACACTACGCACTGAAGGAGGCTTGTGCACGACCAAATCAACAGCTTGTATATTTTTTCAAAACACGGTCGCGGTGACGACCACATTTACTCCATTTTACATCAATATGTTGACATTGTGCTTTCAACAAAGCCTTGATTTTATTTTTAGAAATCTCAGGAAAAAGTCACACGATGATTACTATCCATGAAAAATGAAAAATCTTGCTCAAAACGACCACTTCCTCTATTAAAAGACCTAATTTCCAAAATTTCAATTTTCGTTATCTCGATTGTCATACTGAAAATTTTAAAAAAATGTATGGGCGTCGCAAAAAATCGCACAAACTGTGGGTTGCGTCAATTAGTTAAAACTATTAGCTTTACTATGATGCTTAATACTTTACTATAAAATGCTATAAAATTGGGTTTTGAATCCAATGAATTTGAAACAATCAAAAATCGAAGTCAATTTCGTGTTCTAATAGAAATGGTTGATTTTAACGAATATGCCAATTATAAAATGTATATGTTCTTACGTATTAAACACAAAAACTAAAATATACACAGTAAAAAAAACCATTGACTTTATAATTGCTTCGTAATCGTAATCTTAATTCGCACAAACTAACACTGCAAAATGCGTAAGGAGTGTAACTCAGTTTTGACGCCGATATAAACATTTCTAATATTTATGTTACGTCACCCACAATAAAAATATATATGCCACCGTTTTAAGTGATCGCTATAAGATAATTAGACATCAATAGATAAAAGATATAACAATGTTCGAAATTTGAATTAAATCCCGCTAGAATCCGATTTTCTTATAGTGTGCGCCGCTCTCTGGAACTGCTGCATTTTATCTATGGCTGAAGCTAGTTCGGCCCTGGGCCACCAAACTATTGCGCCATACGTTACCTGTGGTCTTATGACTGTGGTGTAGAGCCAATGTATGATTTTCGGTGAGAGTCCCCACTTCCTACCGATCATTCGTTTGCATTGCCAGAATGCAATGGTGGCCTTACTGATTTTTGAAGTGAAACTTCTTTATCGGCGTTGGAAAAAAAATTGCGTCACGTCACGTCACGTCACGTCACGTCACGATTTTTGGTTACGCGCCATCTTTGTTCTGTTCCCCACCACGGTGGATTCGAATTAAGAGTACTTTATCCAGGGATAGCATGTCATTTAAGGGTTTTTGGACTTTTGGATGGGACATTGGTACTTTGGGTCTTTGGGACTTTGGAACTTTGAGACTTCGGGACTTTTGAACTTTTGAACTTTTCAACTTTTGAACTTTTGGACTTTTGGACTTTTGGACTTTTGGATGGGACCTTGGGACTTTTGGACTTTTGGCCTTTGGGACTTTGGGACTTTTGGACTTTTGGATGGGATCTTGGTACTTTGGGTCTTTGGGACTTTGGAACTTTGGGACTTTGGGACTTTGGGACTTTTGGACTTTTGGGCTTTTGGACTTTTGGATGGGACCTTGGTACTTTGGGACTTTTGGACTTTTGGACTTTTGGACTTTTGGAGTTTTGGACTTTTAGACTTTTAGACTTTTAGACTTTTAGACTTTTAGACTTTTAGACTTTGGGACTTTGGGACTTTGGGACTTTGGGACTTTGGGACTTTGGGACTTTGGGACTTTGGGACTTTGGGACTTTGGGACTTTGGGACTTTGGGACTTTGGGACTTTGGGACTTTGGGACTTTGGGACTTTGGGACTTTGGGACTTTGGGACTTTGGGACTTTGGGACTTTGGGACTTTGGGACTTTGGGACTTTGGGACTTTGGGACTTTGGGACTTTGGGACTTTGGGACTTTGGGACTTTGGGACTTTGGGACTTTGGGACTTTGGGACTTTGGGACTTTGGGACTTTGGGACTTTTGGCCTTTGGGACTTTTGGACTTTTAGATGGGACCTTGGTACTTTGGGTCTTTGGAACTTTGGAACTTTGGGACTTTGGGACTTTGGAACTTTGGGACTTTGGGACTTTGGGACTTTGGGACCTTGAGACCTTGGGACTTTAGGACTTTGGGACTTTTGGACTTTTGGACTTTTGGCCTTTTGGACTTTTGGACTTTGGACTTTGGACTTTTGGACTTTTGGACTTTTGGACTTTTGGACTTTTGGACGTTTGGACTTTTGGACTTTTGGACTTTTGGACTTTTGTACTTTTTGACTTAATTTAAGGTGAGGTGAAAATTAAGTTTATAAAGAAGTTTCACTTCTTACGTGTGTACACTAAGTACACGCAATTTTTTTTGTGTGAGGTGCTTATTCCATAGCAGTTTGCTGTCCAGTGTGACCCCCAGGTACTTGACTTCATTTGCTAAGGAAAGTTTTGTGCCAAAGAGCTGTGGGAGTTTCAGATTATCTATTTGGCGTTTGTTGGTGAACAGAACCATTTCTGTTTTCGTCGGATTTACCGCGAGATCATGTCTGATGCACCATTTTTCGACGATCCTCAAGGCGTTGTCCATCAGGTTTGTTATTGTACCTAGGAACTTGCCACTTACCAGTATGGTGAGGTCGTCAGCGTAACCTACAGTGAAGTATCTCTCTCTGTTGAGTACATCTATGAGCTCGTTCACCACGAGATTCCACTGGAGCGGAGATAGAACCCCCCCCTGCGGACATCCTTTGGCTGCGATCCCTCTAGATATGGAGTTCACTGTAATTTGTATAGCCCTGTGTCGTAGCATATTCACTATCCAACTTACCATAGTGGGGTGTACTTTATGCTTTTGCAGGGCTCTTTCGATACTTATAAAGGTCGTCTTGTCGAAGGCACCTTCGATGTCTATAAAGACGCCCAGTGTTGATGATTTACTCTCCCTAGGGAGTCTTCTATGTACGGTACTACCTCATGCAGTGCTGATTCGGTGGATTTTCCGGAGCAGTAAGCGTGCTGCTTTGTGTGCATTGGTATTTGTCGGAGTACTTTCTCCCTTATTTCTCTCTCGCATAGCCTCTCTAGAGTCTTTAATAGGAATGAAGACGAGGCTGTATCTCAGGAACCGAGATAGCTAAAGAGCTAAAATTTTCACAGATGATCTATTTTTCTTTATGATTAAAAATACTATAAACAGAGAAAAGATATTGAAGGAGACTCTCATACAGCAAACGTGATACGGATCTCTTCGTTTCCGAGTCTGACTCTCACTTGTCTGGTTTTTACGATCTGTTTTTGACAACCCCATTGTAAATCATTCGCTAGCTTCTAAACTCGCCAACGAGCAGCTTGTAAACTTGCTCAGTGTCATCGTGGCTTAATAATAATATCTCTCCCCAGAGCTAGAATCTCGGGTAAACACATTGCCTCGCCGGGGAATGACGACGGAACCCTCTGCTAAGCCACGCACTCAGCCACCGGTCAACAAACAACAACCCAAGTCTAGGAGAAAACTGTTCACGCATAAGGAGGCACAGGATATTAGCTCTGATGAAGATTCCGGTGAGTTTTGGATGTTTACTATGCTTCCACTCCCCGATTCCCATGGGAATTTATACCCGGGATAAAAAGTAGCCTATGTTTATTCCAGAGAAATCATTTATTCCAGACAACGATTGATGTCTCATTAATTTGATGAGAATAATGCATAATATTCACGTATTCACTTCTAGAGAGTCTACGCAGTATTCACTTTAGAATTTGTTTTCTTGGCCTAACTTTCTTATTCGGTAAGCATCATCTGCCTTTATAATAGACTAGCTGATGCCCGCAACTTCGCCCGCGTAAAAATTGTTCCCGTGGGAACTTATTTTCGGGATAAAAGTAGCCTATGTGTTATTCCAGACTATAATGTATCTCTGTACCAAATTTCAGCCCGATCCGTTCAGCGGTTTGAGCGTGAAAGAGTAACAAACATCCACACTTTCGCATTTATAATATTACTAGCTGATGCGCGCGGCTTCGCCCGCGTGAAATTTGTTTCCGTTCCCGCTTCCCGTGGGAACATTTTCCCGGGATAAAAAGTAGTCTATGTGTTATTCCAGACTATACTCTATCCCTGTACCAAATTTCAGCTAGATCCATTCAGCTGTTAGAGCGTGATTGAGTAACAAATATCCAAACATCTTCACAAACTTTCACATTAATTACATTAGTAGGATTTCTTTAATTGCGTCCGTGGCGCAGGTGGTAGTGTTACCGACTGGCGCGCTGATGTCCCGGGTTTACTATTCCACTTCTTCCAGGAGTGAAGAGACACGCCACCGTCTTGTCCTGCTTCTGTACTAACAGATGTATCAAATATACTTTCTTATCATATAACATCTTTTTATTTATTGATTTTGTACACACCAATAAAAACAAAATAAATACAATGACCATTTTACAAGGCTCTGCTTATTTCTATAGAATTCTGTTCTGTAAGGTAAGTTAGATCTGCACGAACCGATTGAGCGACACAAAAGTGCCGCGGCAGCGACCGTCGCTTAATAA
Organism: Miltochrista miniata; assembly: GCA_933228765.1. Lineage (NCBI taxonomy): Eukaryota > Metazoa > Arthropoda > Insecta > Lepidoptera > Erebidae > Miltochrista > Miltochrista miniata. Next base: position 24,559,869 of record OW121768.1, read on the forward strand.
AAGTGCTCAGTTGCTATAAACATTTTTAACTGTCGTTTGAAACGGTTAAAAACATCTATATTTCAGATACAACAGCTCGCAATAAGCTCCATTTAAGCAAAATGAGTGCAAATGAAAAACGCGAATTAGCTCGCGCTGAAAAAATGGCTAAGAAACTGTTATCTGCTTGCACACAACGAAATAATAACAATAATGCGCCACCGCAGAATGGATTTCAACCGAAGATTGTAAGTATTTTTCATTCTTTCTATTCGAAAAGTATCACTTTACACCACGATAACGGCGCGCAAAATAGCTCTTTTCTGTTAAGCGGGCGGCAAAGTGATTTGAATTTGGTACTTGAAAATTTCATAGGAATCGTATGCAAATTGTATTTATTTGAAATTACTGGCCGGTAAGTGTTGGCTGCACAGCGCGGTGTCCTAAGCTAACTAAAAAAAAAACTAAAGAAATCCATTTATCTGTTCGTGTTCGTCATTATTAATGTTCTTGTAATCAGTAAACGTATTTTATTGTATTCTGCAAATATAATAAGTTCTACGTCAAGTTATGAAAGTGACAATCCATGAACTCCTGGAACAATAACTATAGAAGGTAACTACTTTGTACCTACAAAACTTATATTTTCTCATAGAAAGGGAATGAAAAGTAGAGTATATTACTCGAGGGCAAATTATTTTTCCCTCGGGCGGTGTACTTTGAATAACTCACTGCGCTTCTATTTTAGAATCCTTCGCTTCACTCGTGATTCAAAGTAGCGCCCTCGCCGTAAATATACTATTTTGCCCCCTTGTTATACAATCTACTATTGTCGGGTTTCGTATCCAAAGGATGAAAACGGGACCCTATTCATGAGACATCACTGTCCGGTACGAGGCTGCATCTCTGGAACCGTGATAGCTAGGAAGCTGGAATGTTCACAGATGATGCATTCTTTTTAACGTGAGGAAAATCCTTCAGGGATGCTATGCCGGACTCTTGCCGACTAAAAAACACACGTATCCTGCCCAACAGCCTACGGTTGGGAGCCCGGGTAAGCCCTCGGAAGGATGTCCCAGGACTCCCAACAGACCCACGGCCGCCACTGCGGCCTCGCCCAGGGGGTGGTTCGGGTGCTATCCCGCGTCTATGGGGGGTTTCGGGTGTGACCCCGCTTCTAAGGGGGGGCGTGCGTGAGTTGCTCACGTCACGCTGCCGTCATGGGCCTGCTTCTGTAAGGACGGTGAGCGGCCCTCTCACCGTCCTCAGACCCCCGGTCATGGAGGCCGATAGTCCTCGGCGAAGACACGTCGGCGGCGCCCAGGGCGCCGACTGCGGAACTCGGGTGGGAGAGTTCTCTCCCGCACCCGGCCCGCCGCACGGTGGATCCTGTTGTATGGGATGGTTGGTCAATATTATTTAACGACGTTCCGAGACTTAAGCTAAGTCTTAAAGGTGTATAATACATTCATACGTACCTAAATACATAAAATCACGCTTATTACTCACTGGGGTAGGCAGAGACCACTGATTGCCACTTGGAACGCTCCCGGCAAACATCATTCGCTACCTTAACTTTCATAATTGTCTTTATTAAAGGTGTTTTGAGGCAAAATAACTTTATTAATGTCTTTATTACTCTAAACAATTTGAATATATATCACAATAAATGGATTTATGAAGGCTAGATTCTTTTAATCTGGTAAAATCATTTCTAGCACCTCACTAGGAAGAGTAGTTTTATATTTTCTCACAACCCTTGAGCACGAAACTACTGGATCCGAAAAAATTAAAAACAAATTAAATACATCCGTTATAGTGTCCTTTCTCGAAGTTTTACGAGCGTTAAGTTAAGAAGGAAAGATATGAGGCGCGTAACTTTGTACCACGTTATACTGCTTCTTACTTTATTTCGCTTCAGTATCTAAACATAGACAAAGCGGTTTGAGGAGATACTGCCTCTTGTTCATTTACTGTGGTTTTCGGTGATAGAATATCAGTCTTTTAATTTATTTAATTGGGAATGGTGGTCTTCAGTTCGAAAATACATTTGAGCAGAATAAAAAAGTTCACTGCCAGAACCGGATGCACGTAAAACTTCGGTCTTCCTACGCTTACTGCGGACACTACTCTGCTCAAAATCCTTCGGGGGCCTACCTGGGCTCACCCTTTCACCCATCATTTTTAAAAAATGCAAGTCTTATCTAGCTACGTTGAGTTATTTTTAACAAACCTTTCTTTGATTCTGTTCGACGATTGCTATTTTATTTTAAAAGATTTTTAAAAAATATGCAGTGTTTCTTTAAGGGAAGTTTTATCTGAAGCAGGGCAGTTGGTTTCTGCAATAATTATCTCCTCTAATTTTAAAAACTTGCTATCTAATTTCTTGTATTGAATTAAAAATAATTTGTCACACAAATCTCTCCTTTTTACTAGATAATCCACTATTCCGAAGAAAAAAAAAACTTAAAAATAACCTATATAATTGGCTACAATACAATTCAAAACTATTCATTCATGTTAAAGACGAAAATTTTCACAGTTAAGTGTAATAACTAACCGAAATACGACTGGCTCATATTTTTAATCTACCACCGTGAAACTATAAACCACTGCCATTTGAAAAGGAGCATTTTGTCTGAACTTTTGATATCAACTATATAAAACACACTAACTAACGAGTTACGGAGAACTAATTAGTACCCTGACAAAATGCACTTTTTCGAAAAAAAACAGTATCAAAACTGCACTTCTGAAGAAAAAGTGGTTTTTAAATAAAAATTTATTATGAAGAAGTTATTTTATCGTGAAGAACTAAATTTATACATTTTAAATACTACATACCTTCAGCATCACTCATGATTTTTTTTATTAATTATACCCTGTTACTTTTAAAGTAATACAATGTTTCAATACTGCACCAAACTTAAAAAACCTAATTGACTACAAGGAAAATACAAATATGGTCAACTTTGTCGTATCATAAAAAGTATACTAGACAACCAATACTACTTTAATTACTTATAATAAATGTGGTATATACTCTATTTGCTAAATCTATGAAAAAAAATTATCTACCGGGATTTTTTTAATTTTGATTAATGACCAACCAGCTCATACTACAGGATCCAACGTGCGCCGCCTCCTTCGCGAGCATGACCTGCTCGCAGAAAGAGGCGGTGCAATCCACAGTCAGATGATGCATTTCTTCTAAGAAAAATTATATTATTTTAGGGGGAAGACTCCTATCGACTCCTACTGACTAAGATTACACGATGCCTTACCATTATCTGCTGCCGCGCCGGGAGGAGTCCCGGGTAAGCCCTCAGAAGAATGTCCCAGGGCTCCCGGCACAAAAATGACATTTTAAGGGGAGCTTCCTATTAACAAACGTGAATTTTGGTTACAGATCCCTCTGCGCGAATCCTATTCTCATTGGGCTGGTTTTTTATACTCCTAAGGTAGCAGACAAGCTTACGGCTCCCCTTGAGTGCTGGTTATCGTAGCCAGTTAAAAATTTTCAAGCCACTTATAATACCATTAACTAGACTTAACGACTGTCATGTTACCGGCAATGTTTTAACGTGCCTTCCGAAGCACGGAAACTCGCAAATAAATTTCACATAATGGTCAAGTGAAATCTCAAAGCAGAGTCCAGAGTTATCTCTGGACTTAATAAGATAGATACTGGGCTAGACGGAGGCATAGTATACGACCACATTTTCACCGTATAGGTTTCGTATCACAATAGGGTGAGCCAATTGGCGTGTTGAAATGGACCGGTGCACATTCATGCGCGCGGCTTCGCCCGCGTGAAATTTGGTTCCCTTTCCCGCGGGAACATATTTCCGGGATGAAAAGTAGCCTATGTGTTATTCCAGACTATAAGCTATCTATGTGCCGTACGTATTTCAGCTCAATCCGTTCAGCTGTTAGAGCGTGATAGAGTAACAAACATCCAAACATCTTCACAAAGAAACGGGCTATGTGTCCCCGCCCCCCGACATCTCTTGAAGTAGGTTAAAAAGCCCCGCGGGGCTAGATTCTATGATTAGGAGCTAGTAAGACAAATGTACAGCTAGACTTTGCCCATGGCAGAGATGCGGGAAAAAAAAAAAAAAAAAAAAAAAAAAAACATCTTCACAAACTTTCACATTTATAATATTAGTAGGATTAGTAGGAAGTAGGACTAGCTGACGCCCGCAGCTCCGCTTGCGTAAAATTTGTTCCCATTCTCGCTTCCCGTAGGAACTTATTCCCGGTATATAAAGTAGCCTATGTGTTATTCCAGACTATAATGTATCCCTGTAGCAAATTTCAGCCAGATCCAATCAGCCGTTCGAGCGTGAAAAAGTAAAAAACATCCACACTCACAAACATTCGCATTTATAATATTAGTATGATTAATAATATAGGTATTTAAACTTTCATGGTCACTGACAATACTAATTTAAATATTATGTTTAATGTTAACCCATTTATCCCAGGTCCTAACAGGAATGTCCCGTTTAGAACGTCAAGCGGTCACCAAGTGTATCCAAAAACTCGGCGGCGTTGTACAAAAGAGTGTCAACAGAAAAACCACACACGTGTTACTGGGCTCTTGTAATAATAATAACATGTGTACCAATCACGCTTCTAATATTACTGGTAAGATCTTATTATATTACGTCCAATCCTGCTCGATCTGGCAATAATGTAAACATGTCATGTTTTGACAATCGTTGTCTAAGACAGATGAGTGGAATGATATAGTATGATAAATCATTGAATTTTTTACTATCCTAAGTAGGTATTTTAAAATGAAAATAAACTATCATAAAGAAGTTATTTGGTGTCGAAATGATTGTAAGAACACTGTATGACACCTGGATACTGGAATACAATCTGGGTGAATACTCAATTGCAAGTAACTATGGATATATAGGATCAAATGTGTTTGTTTACATTTTTGCGCAAAGTTTTTTTTTTTATTAGCATGGCAAAAGAATACACATTAATATTAGTTTCTAAAATACAGTAAAGTTAACTTCATTCGCCTAGTTCCCGTTCCCATGGGAATAGGGGAATATGATATAGCCTATGTCGCCCGGGGATAGTGTACCTTTCCAACGGTGAAAGAATTTTTCAAATCGGTTCAGTAGTTTCGGAGCTTATTCGATGCAAATAAACAATCAAATATTGACTCTTTATTATATTAGTAGGTATAGATTTTGGGACTAGTCCCCTTTTTTAAGAAGAGAGACTTCGCTATCCGTTTGTCTGTACTTTATGAGACTGTATCTCAGGAACCGTGATAGCTAGAGAGTTGAAATTTTCATAGATTGATGTTTTTTTGTTGCTGCTATGAAATCAAATACTAAAATCAGAAACAAGGAAGGGATTAAGGGGGGCGTCCATACAACTAACCTGATTTTTCGTTGTTTTTTGAAGTATAACTTCTTTATGCGCAACTAGGGAGTAACTCAGATTTTTTTTCTGACGGAAGTAATGCTTGCTATTTGAATTTTGAATATGTCAACATTCAAATGAATGATATAACATTTGATGCCGTTAATGGTAAAAAAGTTTTACTTCCATCGCGCGTAAAGGTTACACGCACACACTTTTTTTTGGTACTGAACCCTCTGTAGGCGAGTCCGACTCGCACTTGTCAGGTTTTGTTCACTTATGTGAGTGATCAAAATGGGTCTCTAAAAACCTAAAAATGAAGGGGGGATTTTGATTAGAACTCATTTTGATCACTCACATAAGTGATCAAAATGAGTTCTAATCAAAATCCCCCCTCATTACAAACCCCCCTCGTACCAATCCCCAGGTATATCAACCCACTGCGACCTCAGCAAGTCCTCCTGCTGGTCTTCAAGCGTTGAGCGAAGTGCCCGCACCCTGAGCGCTCTAAGCGGAGCGGCCCGCGGGACGCACGTACTGAACCCGCGCTGGGCCGTGGAGTCCGCGGCGAGGGGGAGGTGGTTGCATCATCATGCATATGCTGTGCATCATTTGAGGAAGATTGTTCAGGTCAGTACTGCATTAACGGATACTTTTGTCTAGAAATGAAAAAAGACGGACGTCGTTACGTTGTATAACTTCTCAAAATCTTAAAGGCATATACGCCCTATGTCAGATACGCAAAATGTCAGATGCACATATTGTCAGATCGGCAAACTTCGTCGCAAAATGTCAAATTCGCAAATTGTCAGAATCTCTTAATGACAAATACGCAAAATGGCATGAACGCTTCAGCGTTCATTATCATCATGATATTGAGTATCTGACATAATTATGTCAGATACTCTATGTCAAAAACGCATAATGCCATGATTGCATGACGATACTATTTAAATAAAAATATACTTTGCTTACCGACTAAATCTTTGCGTTCTCCACCTACTGCCTATGGTTGACAGCCCCGGGTAAGCCCTCGGAAGGACATCCAGGATTCCCGACAGATCTTGGCTACCTCTGCCGCCCCACCGAGATCAATACTGTAGTGTATAGTTTGGCAAAAATAGTTTAAAAATAATGGTGGCGCCACTGTGCTGTTTGTCTATCGTTAGGTTAGAGGTCTTAAATTGCGACTGTGTATCACGAGGTCGTTAGTTCGATTCCCGGATCGGTCCAAATATTTGTGTGATCCATAAATAGATATTTGTCTCACGATTTTTGTGTGTTTTGCATTAAGTATCGCTCACTGTAAGCTGCAGTAGACTCCTTTTACGTGTGACATATAACTATAAGGTGAAATGTGGGCGTATACTATGCCTCTGCCTACCGCTTCAAGTATAAAAGCGTGACTATATGTATGTATGTATGTATATCTCAATAAATTAATCACGATCTAACGGCTGAACGGATCGGGCTGAAATTTGGGACAGGGAGAGACTATATAGTCTAGTATTACATATAGCCTTCATCTTGGAAAAATGTTCGCATGGGAAACGGGAACGGGTACCGAATTCATAATCTACCTCTTTAACTGCTTCTGTGGCGCAGTTGGTAGTGATACCGCCTGCGGCGCTGGAGGTACTGGATTCGATTCCCACCGGAGACAAATATTTGTGTGACCCATAATTGTTTGTCTCAAGAGTCTGGGTGTTTCTATGTACAATATGTATGTATTTAAAAAGTATATAAGTATTAATATCCGTGGTCTGATACCCATAAAACAAGCAGGTTATTCCTAGCTTACTTTGGGATCAGATAGCGTTGTGTGAAATGTCCGTCAATATTTATTTATTTATTATTTATCTAGTACTTACTTATAAAACCATCTAAATTTCAGAAAGCGCGCGTTGAACGAGCAGCCCTAGACCGCCTAAACTCCGAATACGCATACGATGTGTTCAACCGGACCCAGGTTCGAGTCTCGGACGATGCAGACAACAGAGACGCTGCGATTACCCTCCTAAAGCTATGCGGCGCTATTGTAGAAAATGACTCTCTACAAAATGGCGGGAATGCTCCACAAAATGGCGGCAATGCTCCACAAAATGGCGACCAAGACGAAGAAAACCAAGTTTTAGTTGGAAATATCGTAGGATCAGTAAATTCTAAATGGGTGTTTGATAGCGTAGCGGCCGGTAGGGTTAGGAGCACTCGGCGGTATATCAATATGAACAGTTATACACAACTTGAGAGGGAGAATAGGTGATAAATGCTTTACCTCTTGGTAAGAAACCGGAGGTAGTGCGTTCAATTCTCATTTAAGACAAAATCTCGTTGTATTCTGTGTAAAAAGTAGGTAGATATATATATATATATATATATATATATATATATATATATATATATATATATATATATGTTTGTTTTAGTTATCTAGATCCCATAGCTCAAGCTAATATTTTGAATCAGTTGGCGCTACCTAAAATGTCTTTAAAATAGTTACATATAGGTACTAAAATTAATAACAGTTAAACTAGAAAAAAAAATCTAAAAAATGGCAGTTGTTCATCACGAAATGGCGGCAATGCTCTACAAAATGGCGACCAAGACGAAGAAAATCAAGTTTTAGTTGGAAATGTCGTAGGATCAGTAATTTCTAAATGGGTGTTTGATAGCGTAGCGGCCGGTAGGGTGAGGAGCACTCGGCGGTATATCAATATGAACAGTTATACACAACTTGAGAGGGAGAATAGGTGATAAATGCTTTACCTCTTGGTAATAAACCGGAGGTTGTGAGTACAATTCTCATTGGAGACAAATCTCTTTTTGTCTTCTGTGTAAAATGTATTTAGAATATAAGTATGTTTATTAGTTGTCTAGATCCCATAGCTCAAGCTTATATTGTAAACCAGATGGCGCAACATAAAATATTTATTTAGGTATCTACACTAATATTATAAACAGTAAAGCTCCCAAATATATTGTCAACAAAATGACAGTTGTTCATAACAAAATGGCGACCAAGACGATGAAAATCAAGTTTTAATTGGAAATAATGTTGGCGCAGTATCATCTGAATGTAATTTATTAGTTATCTAGATTCTATAGCACAAGCTAAATGGCTGTTGATAGCGTAGCGGCCGGTAGGGTGAGGAGCACTCGGCGGTATATCAATATGAATAGTTATACACAACTTGAGAGGGAGAATAGGTGATAAATGCTTTACCTCTTGGTAAGATACCGGAGGTTGTGGGTACAATGCTCATTGGAGACAAATATGTTGTGTTGTGGGTTCAATTCTCATTGGAGACAAATCTCTTTTTGTCTTCTATTTAAAATGAATTAAGAATATAAGTATGTTTATTAGTTGTCTAGATCCCATAGCTCAAGCTTTTATTTTAAACCAGATGGCCCTACCTAAAATGTCTCCAAAATATCTCTTTGCCTTCGTGTGACATGTATTTATAGATATAAATATGTTTATTACTTGTCTAGATACCATAGCATCAGCTAATAGTAGCCTAATTTAAGCTAGATGGCGCTACATAAAATATTTATTTAGGTATCTATACCAATATTAAAAAAAAACAACAGTAACAGTAAAACATCCAAATATATTGTCAACAAAATGACAGTTGTTCATAACAAAATGGCGGCAAAATTACAAAATGGCGACCAAGACGATGAAAATCAAGTTTTAATTGGAAATAACGTTGGCGCAGTATCATCTGAATGTAATTTATTAGTTATCTAGATTCTATAGCACAAGCTAAATGGGTGTTTGATAGCGTAGCGGCCGGTAGGAGTAGGAGCACTCGGCGGTATATCAATATGAACAGTTATACACAACTTGAGAGGGAGAATAGGTGATAAATGCTTTACCTCTTGGTAAGGAACCGGAGGTTGTGGGTTCAATTCTCATTGGAGACAAATCTTTTGTGTCTTCTGTGTAAAATGAATTTAGAATATAAGTATGTTTATTAGTTGTCTTGATCTGATAGCACAAGCTAGTAGTAGCTTAATTTAGGCTTTATGGTTGGTTGATGATGCGTTGTTTGAGAATGTCCAAAATATATTAATTTTTCAATGGCTTTTGTTTAAACTCCGCCCAAAAATGTACCTATTTTACTACCAATAAAATTCGAAACGTTTACCGAAATGGATAAATGGTCACCAAATTGGATAAATGGTTTCTTAAAAATGAAGCAAAAACTAACTGTCGACCGTTGTCGACTGTTTAAACTGTCAGATTATTATTCGGTAAGTAGTTGGTAGATTAAGTATAAATCTATCAAAATTACCTACTAAGTATATATAATAGCAGTAGGTTCTGGCGCTTGGCCGCTGTCACGTCACGCTCGTTCCGCTCGCTCGCCTTCGCGCGTTAATGGTCACAGCTCTAACCTAACCTTGATGCAAATTAGAACTGGAGTCAACAACTGGAGTTTTGGTGTCAATTTATTAATCCATTTTGGTGACCATTAATCCATTTTGGTGACCACTGAAAATGTTTCCTTTTTCAAAGTCACAACGCACTTATTGGTTGTTTTACAATAGTGACATCTATCGAAAACTAATTTAAATGAAATTGATTCCAACAGAAGTTTTTGCTTCTGTCCGGTAGATGGCTATAACAATCTAACAGAAGGTGCACACTGTAAATGAAAGATAAAGGATGAAGAATATAGACTAAAAACTAAAATTCTAATCAGTCATCAATGTCTACTAAGTCCTTCGATAGCATCCTAAACCCAAAATGACAGAAAAAGTTTCGTAAAGCAATTGCTTTTCCAACTAAAGTGGAGTCATTTTAATAGGTAACATTTGACAATTCATCAAAATTCAACAACGTAACCTTGTAACGGCGTGCATAAAATAATATATATTTTCGTTTTGTTAGAACATTGCATAATTGCTTAACTTTTTTCAATAACGATAACATATTTATTGTAATAATGACAGATACGAGTAATTTTACGTATTGCTTTTACTAATAAACCATTCAAAACCTAATAAACAATTTCTCGCCTAAAGAAATGAACGTCGTTACAATGTTTCGTCAGTTAACCCTTTTTCTTTTAAAACAGTAGTGTTACTCTAAACATCGAAAGCTGATAAGTAGAATCGAATGCAATGATTACTTGTTAAGAAATATCAAGCATAAATTTGGCTTGTGTTTAACCGCCGCCGCCGCCCAATAATGTACCTATCCTACTACCAATAAAATTCGAAACGTTTACCAAAATGGATAAATGGTCACCAAATTGGATAAATGGTCACCAAATTACGTTTCCTATAAAATGAAGCAAAAAAACTAACTGTCGACCGTTGTAGACTGTTTAAACTTATAATTTAAGTCGGTGCAACATCCGTGTGAATTTCCATACTATAAAAAATCTTTACGTACTAGAAAACAATCTATGATTTTAAACTAACATGGTCATTCTTTTTCCTGGCCTTAATCCCATTTCAATTGGGGTCGGCCCTCGTATTTCTACGCCACAGTATCCTATTCTGTAATAATATAAAAAAAACCCTGTCCAGTCTTGTGACCCCTCCGGCCCATCGTAGCATTTTCATTTCTGTGGCATGCAGTTTCTGTCCGTCCACTTTCCTCATAGGCCAGCACTCCGACCCGTATACCAGTGCTGGTCTGACTGTCTGTTTGAAAACTAGACTTTTGATCCTGATAAGCATTTTGGCATCGCATAGCATTCCGGACAGCGCTCTTTATTTGAACCAAGCAGTTGTTATACGATGCTGGATGTCTTTCTCAGTACTGGCTATTGGGGCCACAACCGAACCAAGGTATTTAAAGTGATCTACTTTCTTCAGTGAGTTTCCCTCAATCGTTACCGATGCGCTACCGCCGGCGCCACTTCCAGAAAAATCGCACATCGTATGCTCCGTCTTGTTGCGGTTTACTCTAAGACCCTTCTTTTCTAGCAATAAGTTGTTTCTGTACATCTGACAAGGTTTCGGCTATGAGTGCTATATCATCAGCATATAACAGTGTCCTAGGAGCCGGTCTTTACAGATTTTCGGTGATATAGTTCATGTTCAGATTAAATAACAGCGGGCTTATAGTAGATCCCTGGTGGACGCCGACACGAACCCTAAGACCCCCACTCTGTCCTGCTGGGCTATTTACTCTCGTGGTGATATCGTGGTATAGATCTTATATTAGGTTACGTAGTGTTCCGAGACGAATTGTGCTTTCAAGGCTTGCTATATTAGATCCCTGGGTACGCGATCAAATGCCTTTTCAAAGTGAAGGCCTTTTTTCAGGGATCTATATTTTTCCATTAGGATCTTTACACTATGTATCGCATCTATCGTCCCGACTCCTTGAGTAAACCCGGCTTGATTGGAAGTATTTTTAATTATTTTCTTTAATCGGTTCGCGAGGACAATTTCCCAGATTTTCAATTTGTGTGATGTTAATTTTATGACTCTGTAATTGCCACAATCAGCCACATCTCCTTTGTTTTTATATAAGGGTATCAAGTTGCTGGTTCTCCACATGTCAGAGGGCCTAAAAAGGCAACATCGCATGTTTCATTTTATGAAACGTTAAATGATTGGTATGCTTTGTATAAAACATACAAAGCAAATTATATTAATTGTATGTTTCATATTATGAAACGTACAATGTTGCCTTTTTAGGTCATCAGGTATGCTTTTGTTGACAATGATTTTATTAAAAAGGTAGGTCAGCAATGTTATCTCCGCTTTTCCTGCCCCTTTCCAGACGTCTGAAGGAATCTCATCTGGTCCGCAAGCTCTCCAGATACCACTTGCAAGGTACCCGGCGAGCTGTCCCCTATCCGCCACCTGTGGATGCGCTCTCTAGGGGTCAGGATCCCCCGAAAGAACGTCGACGTCAACCACTGATTTTAGGTTTCTCCTTACGTATTCGAATGTAGTTTCAAATACGCCAGTTGGGTTGTTAACCAGTACATCATTCTGGCCACATTTACTGATTGTTGTTTCAATAATTGCCTGCGCTTCGATTTCTTCTGTAAAGTCTGCTAAGATGGGGAGAAATTTGATACCCATGTTTTTTGGTAAATTTGCAAGCCTTTTTAATTTATTTTTTGTTGACTGTTTAAACTGTCGGATTATTATTCCTACCCTCCAGATACCACTTGCAAGGTACCCGGCCAGCTTTCCCCTTTCCGCCACCTGTGGACGCGATTTTAGGGGTCAGGATCCCCTGAAAGAACGTCGACGTCAACCACTGATTTTAAATTTCTCCTTACGTACTCGAATGTAGTTTGAAACACGCCAGTTGGGTTGTTAACCAGTACATCATTCTGGCCATATTTACTGATTGTTGTTTCAATAATTGCCTGCGCTTCGATTTCTTCTGTAAAGTCTGCTAAGATGGGGAGAAATTTGATACCCATGTTTTTTGGTAAATTTGCAAGCCTTTTTAATTTATTTTTTGTTGACTGTTTAAACTGTCAGATTATTATTCCTACCCTCCAGATACCACTTGCAAGGTACCCGGCCAGCTTTCCCCTATCCGCCACCTGTGGACGCGTTCTCTAGGGGTCAGGATCCCCCGAAAGAACGTCGACATCAACCACTGATTTTAAATTCCTCCTTACGTAATCGAATGTAGTTTGAAACACGCCAGTTGGGTTGTTAACCAGTAAGTACATCATTCTGGCCATATTTACTGATTGTTGTTTCAATAATTGCCTGCGCTTCGATTTCTTCTGTAAAGTCTGCTAAGATGGGGAGAAATTTGATACCCATGTTTTTTGGTAAATTTGCAAGCCTTTTTAATTTATTTTTTGTTGACTGTTTAAACTGTCGGATTATTATTCCTACCCTCCAGATACCACTTGCAAGGTATCCGGCCAGCTTTCCCCTATCCGCCACCTGTGGACGCGTTTTTAGGGGTCAGGATCCCCTGAAAGAACGTCGACGTCAACCACTGATTTTAAATTTCTCCTTACGTACTCGAATGTAGTTTGAAACACGCCAGTTGGGTTGTTAACCAGTACATCATTCTGGCCATATTTACTGATTGTTGTTTCAATAATTGCCTGCGCTTCGATTTCTTCTGTAAAGTCTGCTAAGATGGGGAGAAATTTGATACCCATGTTTTTTGGTAAATTTGCAAGCCTTTTTAATTTATTTTTTGTTGACTGTTTAAACTGTCGGATTATTATTCCTACCCTCCAGATACCACTTGCAAGGTATCCGGCCAGCTTTCCCCTATCCGCCACCTGTGGACGCGTTTTTAGGGGTCAGGATCCCCTGAAAGAACGTCGACGTCAACCACTGATTTTAAATTTCTCCTTACGTACTCGAATGTAGTTTGAAACACGCCAGTTGGGTTGTTAACCAGTACATCATTCTGGCCATATTTACTGATTGTTGTTTCAATAATTGCCTGCGCTTCGATTTCTTCTGTAAAGTCTGCTAAGATGGGGAGAAATTTGATACCCATGTTTTTTGGTAAATTTGCAAGCCTTTTTAATTTGTTTTTTGTTGACTGTTTAAACTGTCGGATTATTATTCCTACCCTCCAGATACCACTTGCAAGGTACCCGGCCAGCTTTCCCCTTTCCGCCACCTGTGGACGCGTTTTTAGGGGTCAGGATCCCCTGAAAGAACGTCGACGTCAACCACTGATTTTAAATTTCTCCTTACGTACTCGAATGTAGTTTGAAACACGCCAGTTGGGTTGTTAACCAGTACATCATTCTGGCCATATTTACTGATTGTTGTTTCAATAATTGCCTGCGCTTCGATTTCTTCTGTAAAGTCTGCTAAGATGGGGAGAAATTTGATACCCATGTTTTTTGGTAAATTTGCAAGCCTTTTTAATTTATTTTTTGTTGACTGTTTAAACTGTCAGATTATTATTCCTACCCTCCAGATACCACTTGCAAGGTACCCGGCCAGCTTTCCCCTATCCGCCACCTGTGGACGCGTTCTCTAGGGGTCAGGATCCCCCGAAAGAACGTCGACGTCAACCACTGATTTTAAATTCCTCCTTACGTAATCGAATGTAGTTTGAAACACGCCAGTTGGGTTGTTAACCAGTAAGTACATCATTCTGGCCATATTTACTGATTGTTGTTTCAATAATTGCCTGCGCTTCGATTTCTTCTGTAAAGTCTGCTAAGATGGGGAGAAATTTGATACCCATGTTTTTTGGTAAATTTGCAAGCCTTTTTAATTTATTTTTTGTTGACTGTTTAAACTGTCGGATTATTATTCCTACCCTCCAGATACCACTTGCAAGGTATCCGGCCAGCTTTCCCCTATCTGCCACCTGTGGACGCGTTTTTAGGGGTCAGGATCCCCTGAAAGAACGTCGACGTCAACCACTGATTTTAAATTTCTCCTTACGTACTCGAATGTAGTTTGAAACACGCCAGTTGGGTTGTTAACCAGTACATCATTCTGGCCATATTTACTGATTGTTGTTTCAATAATTGCCTGCGCTTCGATTTCTTCTGTAAAGTCTGCTAAGATGGGGAGAAATTTGATACCCATGTTTTTTGGTAAATTTGCAAGCCTTTTTAATTTATTTTTTGTTGACTGTTTAAACTGTCGGATTATTATTCCTACCCTCCAGATACCACTTGCAAGGTATCCGGCCAGCTTTCCCCTATCCGCCACCTGTGGACGCGTTTTTAGGGGTCAGGATCCCCTGAAAGAACGTCGACGTCAACCACTGATTTTAAATTTCTCCTTACGTACTCGAATGTAGTTTGAAACACGCCAGTTGGGTTGTTAACCAGTACATCATTCTGGCCATATTTACTGATTGTTGTTTCAATAATTGCCTGCGCTTCGATTTCTTCTGTAAAGTCTGCTAAGATGGGGAGAAATTTGATACCCATGTTTTTTGGTAAATTTGCAAGCCTTTTTAATTTATTTTTTGTTGACTGTTTAAACTGTCGGATTATTATTCCTACCCTCCAGATACCACTTGCAAGGTATCCGGCCAGCTTTCCCCTATCCGCCACCTGTGGACGCGTTTTTAGGGGTCAGGATCCCCTGAAAGAACGTCGACGTCAACCACTGATTTTAAATTTCTCCTTACGTACTCGAATGTAGTTTGAAACACGCCAGTTGGGTTGTTAACCAGTACATCATTCTGGCCATATTTACTGATTGTTGTTTCAATAATTGCCTGCGCTTCGATTTCTTCTGTAAAGTCTGCTAAGATGGGGAGAAATTTGATACCCATGTTTTTTGGTAAATTTGCAAGCCTTTTTAATTTATTGTTTGTTGACTGTTTAAACTGTCGGATTATTATTCCTACTTTCCAGATACCACTTGCAAGGTACCCGGCCAGCTTTCCCCTATCCGCCACCTGTGGACGCGTTCTCTAGGGGTCAGGATCCCCTGAAAGAACGTCGACGTCAACCACTGATTTTAAATTTCTCTTTACGTAATTGAATGTAGTTTGAAACACGCCAGTTGGGTTGTTAACCAGTACATCATTCTGGCCATATTTACTGATTGTTGTTTCAATAATTGCCTGCGCTTCGATGTTTTCTGTAAAGTCTGCAAAGATGGGGAGAAATTTGATACCCATGTTTTTTGATATATTTGCAAGCCTTTTTAATATATTTTTTGTTGACTGTTTAAACTGTCGGATAAAATTCCTACCCTCCAGATACCACTTGCAAGGTACCCGGCCAGCTTTCCCCTATCCGCCACCTGTGGACGCGTTCTCTAGGGGTCAGGGTCCCCCGAAAGAACGTCGACGTCAACCACTGATTTTAAATTTCTCCTTACGTATTCGAATGTAGCTTGAAATACGCCAGTTGGGTTACCTACTAAGTATAAATAATACCAATAGGTTCTGGCGCTTTGCGGCCACTGCCACGGCACGCTCGCTCGCCTTCGCGCGTTAATGGTTACTGTTCCAACCTAACTTAACCTTGATTACTCTAGGGATGCGGGTTCCTACTAACATTTTAAGGACCCCAATGGGTCGGATCCTCCTCGTGGTGCCTCCTGGGCAAAGGAGAAACGACCACTCCCCTTCCTCTGTGGGGGAGTTGTGCTACTCTGCCTAATTCCCGCCGAGGCGGGAGCAACACACCAGTGGGTTGCTCGGTGGTGTGTGTTGCTGCCGGCCGTGCCGTTATTCACGGCCGGCAGCAGCAATGCTGGGTCGCCGTCGCTTCGCCACCTTTGCTGGCGAGACGATGGCGGCAAAGTGGGAGAGGCACTGCGTTGGGGGCGGGAGTTTGGGTAGAAGGCGCGTTAATGCGTTCCCCGCGTCAACAACAAAAAAACCTTGATTACACTAAGGCAAATTACAACTGGAGTTTTTTTGGTGTCAATTAATTATCCATTTTGGTGACCATTAATCCATTTTGGTGACCACTTAAAAGGTTTCCATAAATTAATAACCACATTGTGATTATAATATACATAATGATATTAATTATTCTTTTAACTACAAAAATAACTAAATAGAAAAATCGTTGATGTTAGATACAATTTAGGTGGGATGTTGCTGCTGGCAACACCAGTGCCTGTCGATGACGCCATGTCCTGTCGCCATTACATGACGCAGTCTTTTGTCATTGTGCGAACTGACTGTGCGTTTTTGTTGTACTCTCTGTTATTTCCTTCTGACCCGGCTTTTTTATTGGACTGATCTTACTACGTTGACCTGGCTATGAATTAGTAATTAGACTCTGATTGCTTAAGGCCGTTGGTAGGGCTAACGACCTTGATCGTACAAAACACGCGTCCTTCAAGCTAGGAAATGTTTTATTTTATAGCTTACTAGCTGATGCCCGCGGCTCCGCCCGCGTGGAATGTTATTCCCGGTTCCCGGTCACTTAGGGGTATGAAAAATAGATGTTGGCCGATTCTCAGACCTACTCAATATGCTCACAAAATTTCATGAGAATCGGTCAAGCCGTTTCGGAGGAGTACGGAAACGAAAACTGTGACACGAGAATTTTATATATAAGATTTCAGTTGTAACAAGCTAATACTCATATCTATTTAAAATCGCAGAAAACCAAGTTACAACACGACTGAAATATCTGCGAACCTGGCTTCCCCTCGCGCTTCTCCGCACCTGACCCCGATTTCGCCTATTTAGTATTTGACAAGATTCCGCACATTCTCGTTGCGCGCGGATTATCCCGTACAGTTTACATGACGTCACGAGCCAGGTTTGCAGAAATTTCGCCGTGTTGTATAGGTGTATATTTTCTTCATAATGTTGGCATATTTATTTTTTTCGCGTCGCCGTCGATCAGAATTGTCGTAAAATGCATTCATCTAAAAATTTGGGGCTGATTCTGTGATCGGTAATATGCTCACCAAATGTGGAACAAAATCAAACAATCTCTGCTTGACCTGTAAATGCTGGAGTACTGTTATGTAATTTCTGATTAGTTATAAAAATGTAATCGATAGTATTTATTTAAATAAGTAAATAATTGTACAGATTAAGTTATATTCGATTAAGTTATTTTGTGGAAGCATATGTACTTAAATTAAGTATTAATAAAAGATATTTTTTGAAACATAATCTTTTATTGCCATCATAAAACAATTATTTTTTAAGCCGAAAAAGCTTTAGGTATTCAGGTTATCAGTTAGTAAAATAAAAATCGTAGAGTATATTATAGTGAGTTCAACTCATCTGTGCGCGCGGCACTATGTGTGGGTAAGCCTCGTCTGAACACAGTGACTTCGTGTGCGTGACATGAGGTACAGTGAAGTACAAAATACAAAAACACTTGTTTAACTAAAATAAAAACTTAATGGGTGAAATGAATGTTATACATATTAATATGTATCGCTTTTTTTTTTTTTTTTTTTTAACGTGAGGGAAAATCCTCGTAGGATGCTATGCCGGACTCTTACCGACTAAAAAACCTCACGTAACGCCCAACAGCCTATGGTTGAGAGCCCCGGGTAAGCCCTCAGGAAGGATGTCCCGTGACTCCCAACAGACCTACGGCCGCCAATGCGGCCTCGCCCAGGGGGTGGTTCGGGTGCAATCCCGCGTCTATGGGGGATTTCGGGTGTGACCCCGCTTCTAAGGGGGGGCGTGCGTGAGTGCTCACGTCACGCTGCCGTCATGGGCCTGCTTCTGTAAGGACGGTGAGCGGCCCTCTCACCGTCCTCAGACCCCCGGTCATGGAGGCCGATAGTCCTCGGCGAAGACACGTCGGCGGCGCCCAGGGCGCCGACTGCGGAACTCGGCTGGAAGAGTTCTCTCCCGCACCCGGCCCGCCGCCTCCTTCGCGAGCATGACCTGCTCGCAGAAAGAGGCGGCGCTAATATGTATCGCTATTTGAAGAATAAAATTGAGGAATTTTAGGATTCGCTGCTCTCTCCAAGGTTAATTATAAATTCAATCAAAATGTCGATAGTATTCTTCTTCTTTGGCGTGTCGACAAGTACAACGCCACATCTCTTCATCAATTTGACTTAAACGTTCGTTTATTAATTTCATTATTTCCCTCACATTTTGTTCGATTTTATGCAAAGCACTATAATTTGTTTAAATTCCCCATACATTTTCTATTGGGTTTAGTTCATGATGATACGGTGGAAGCCGAAGAACTTTTAAGCCATATGGCTGAAGTATGTCATTAATCTTATAACAAACTAGCTGACACATAAGGTGTGCGAAAAGCGTGTGAAACTGCCCTGCTCTCTCCCAAAGGAACCGCGCAATATATCGGGAACAAAAGTATCCTAGAACCTTCCTCGGATCATAAGCTCAGATTGTACCAAGTTTCATTTAAATCAATTCATAATCAGGATACAGACAGACAGACATGAAAATTTCTAATTACATTTTCAGCTTTAGTTCAGCTACAATTAAAATTTTCAAATTATCTTCCATGTACAGACTCTCGACCCTCAACAGTTTTTTTAGATGTATAGATATGGTATTTTTTATTTTTGAAATCAAGTCATACAGTTCAATTTTTGTCATATTTGCAGTATAAGCAATGTTTTTTTCCGTCGACCATCTCTGCATTTCTATTTTTTTTTTCATTAGAATTTAGAGCTCTATCATTTATGACTTTTCTGTAGGCCTTTATAAGTTACACAATTCTACCATACATTATTTTATTATGCCTCGAAGGGTTTAGGCAGCGTTTTCGTTAAAAGCTCCCAGACACCTAATTTTTTTCCGATATCTCCAACTAATATCATTATATTTTAGTCAATGTATACAAAAACTCAACAAATTATATACGTTAACCTTTCTCAAGAATCATTGGTGATCTCAGCATGAAAATCCATGCAGTAGTTTTTAAGTTTATCGTGAACAGACAGACGCGGCGGGGACTTTGTTTTATTATATGTAGTGATAACAAATATTAATTCCATCGAAATGACACATCAAAATATTTACCTGACTTCTTAAACATTTTCTTCGTAAAGAATTAGACATTTTCTTTAACGACTGTACCCATGGTATTATCACTAAGAACACTATGTAATGAATTATAATGTGACCAAGTTACACAGGATCTCAACGTTGCAGTTACATTGAGACTTGTCATGATATGTAATTTCGTTTCATTATAACGTAAGAGTTGCCTGCAAACGTAGTAGATGGCGCTGTATGCTTTTTGTATAAATATGATGTTTATTTCGCGGCTACGCAGAGCGTTTCCTGCAAAGACTGCTTGGCACCGCTGGTGTCGTCAATAAGTCGAGTTACGTCTCTACCTCATAATATAAAAATGTACTCTGTGAAGACGGCCGCATCACTGCCACACAAATTAAAGCTGTATAATTACTAGCGCACGCACACATAGCGCCGCGCGCACTGATGAGTTGAATTGTCTATACACGGTTCTTTAGGTTTTTACAGGTGGTCCCAAAAGTGCCAGCAACTGTTCTTCTTGGGGCTCCACCTTTTTTCGCAAGATTCCAACTTTTTCAGGAATCCAACTTTTCAAACATTGTCCGGGACATCACAGTGGTCATCATCATATACTTATTACGCCTATACTTATCTCCCGAAATGTAAGTAATGGAGGAACAGTATTTCCATCTATTGCCCATAGTACGGTTAAGTTGTCCGTTCAACCGGACTGTAAAAAGAAACTTCCACACACCCCCCTCATTAGGGAGTTGTTAAAAAAAAACCCGCCATATCCCAGTAGTTCCCTTGCGTAGTTCCATGATGAAGTACTGGGATTTTTTTATCCCAGTAGTTCCATGGAACTGCTATCTTGGTTTGTCGTGTCCCAGCAGTTCCATTACACGAATAAAAGTACAGCTAAGTAGTGAATTAATCTTACTAATATTAGAAATGCGAAAGTTTGTGAGTGTGGATGTTTGTTACTCTTTCACGCTCAAACCGCTGAACGGATCGGGCTGAAATTTGGTACAGAGATACATAATAGTCTGGAATAACACATAGGCTACTTTATATCCCGGGAATAAGTTCCCACGGGAACTATTTTTCGTGAGCGAAGCTGCGGGCATCAGCTAATAATTATCATATAGCAAATGGAGATCGAAAAAACAAATGAAGAAACCTTGTGTAATTTAAGGAACCTATTTTATCCTCGACTATGACAGACCCGTAAAAGAAATCTATGGGAAATTCACGAAGTCAGATTTAGAATTTTTCACACAAATTTACGAAGTGCTTTTCGTTATATAACAGAGACATCTAGTGAAAACTAACGAAATCAAAATGTCTCTTCCAAAAGTTTCAGCTCCTGCCCGATAGAGGGCCAGAACACTTATAATGTCGGATATAAATCCACATTATTACCAAGACTTCAAAAAAAGGATGAGGTTACTCATTCGACCGATTTTTTTTTCCTAGCACACCTCACACTCATCGCTCAAAAGCTCATAAACGGTGCTATAATTATTATAGATGCATCTCAGTCATTACGATGACTTTTCAATATCATCTTACTTGAATTCCTTATAGGTACGTACTGCTCGTTCGCTCTAACTTTGCCGCTCGGCTCCATACTAAAGTCGAATTTTTAATTAGACGAAGTAAATTGACAGCAACTAATGTCACTTCTTCATACAATGTTGCGTATTTTCTATGACGAAGTGACATTAGCTACTGTCAATTTACTTCGTCTAATTAACAATTCGGGTATACGCCTCTACGCCAGCGGTAAAGTTAGAGCGAACGGGTAGTAGGTACTAATATCCTACAGAAAAAAACAGGCCAAGTGCGAGTTAAACTTGTGCAGGGAGGAAAATTTCACAGATTTTGTTTATGTTGCCGCTAATAATAGGTACTAAAACAAAAAAAATATTCAAGGGCTCCCATGAAAAACTTACATACATACATGAAGTCACTCCTCCATCCCCGAAGGGGTAGGCAGAGGCATAGTATACGTCCACATTTCACCTTATAGTTTTAAATCGCACGTGACAGGTGGTGAGCCTATTGCCGTGTTGAAACGGACAGGTGCAGGTCGCTGCGACCCTAAGTTGAAATTTTTCAAGTCTCCCATAGGGCCTTCAACTTGGCTTAACGATTATCATTTTACTGACAACCGGGTTTCATTTCGAGTTATCCTTCTCTACGCAATGCATCTTTTTGCGAAAATGTTTCCTTAGTCGCCTCTTACGACACCTCTTGTATTGGGGTGGCGACATTTTGTACTCTTACCCGTCGCCACACTGGGCTATATAAAACTTGATTTATTTTCCACAGAAAAACGGGTTAGGTTCGGAAGGACGGGGTACAGTAACCGGCAAACTTCTTGAGCAACGGTGAGCAACTTCGTGATCTCTTTTCTCTCTATAGGTACCAAAAACTAAGAAGTTATTAGCTAACACAGTTAAATGCCAATAAAAAAAATTGCGTTTTCAATAACACAATAATATTGCACGTAAGTGTACCTGTACATGCGCAAACTTTCTCCCACCACCTCACGCGATGCTCAAATTGTTTGCCGGCTACTGTATCATCTGTGAAAATTTCAGTCTTCTAGCTTTTAGCCCCTCTCTATAAAATAAATTGCAGAGGGGCTTATGGCGAGACTTGTGTCTGTGGTATGTGACTTTGTTGCATTAAACTACGTCACTAGATCACGTGGATCATCTGTTCAAAATTTGAAATAAAACAAAAATTACAACGTCAATCGGCTTGAACTTTCACTTTCACAATAAACGTTAGAGGGGCAGTCGGGTGAGACCGTCTCACGGCTTCTTGTTACGGTTCCTAAGATACAGCCTCGTGACGAACGGAGAAGTCTAATAAACAGCCTCCCGTTTTTACCCTTTGGCTAAAGAACCCTAAAAGTACCTAACACCACTTAGGAGTACTGCTCGTTCGCTCTAACTTTGCCGCTCGGCTCCATACTAAAGTTGAATTTTTAATTAGACGAAGTTAATTGACAACAACTAATGTCACTTCTTCATACAATTTTGCTTATTTTCTATGACGAAATGACATTAGCTACTGTCAATTTACTTCGTGTAATTAAAAATTCGGGTAAACGCTTCTACGCCAGCGGCAAAGTTAGAGCGAACGGGTAGTAACATAGTATGTTTATGTACGGGGACTGTCCCTACAAAGTACTTATATCTACATCCTGCGCAACTTTGTTTGCGTCAGCATGTTTCCCGTCGCATGTATGTATTAGCTGTGTAAAGAAAAAACGTTCCCGTTTTTGTTATTGCTGCTCCGCTCCTATTCGTTTTATCGTGATGATAAATAACCTTTAACATACATACAGTCACGCCTTTATCCCCGAAGGAGTAGGCAGAGGTAGGTACCTACAGTATACGTCCACATTTCACCTCATAGTTTTATGTCCCACGCTGTGGTCCCACGTCATAAGTGGCGAGTCTATTGCTGTGTTGAAAATTTTAAATGGACAGGTGCAGGTCGTAACGACCCGTAGTTGAATTTTTCAAACCGCCCATAAGGCTTTCCTTTTGGCTTTACGATTTTATCATTTGCCTGACAACTGGGTTTCATTTCGAGTTTTCCTTCTCTAGCTTTCTAGCCTTTTACAATCCCTACTATTAATGTTATAAATGCGAAAGTAACTCTGTCTGTCTGTTGGCTTTCACGCCTAAACGGCTAATGCGATTGGGATGAAATTTGGTATAAAGATAGTTTGAGACCCTGGGAAGGACATAGCCTACTTTTTAACCGACTGCGATAAAGGAGGGTTATGATTTTCCGCGATAACGACTTTTACGCGGTCGAAGCCGCGGGGAACAGCTAGTCTTCTAGACCTCTATAAATCGACTGTAAAGAATTTTTGAAATCCAACCATACAGTATACTTAGTTCCTGAGATCCTAGAGTTCAAACAAACAAACACGGCAAACACCTCAACTTTATGATTAGTGTGATGATAGATTACAATTTACAATAGGTACCCACTTACCTACTATTTTTCTAAGAATTTTAAATGATCTACATTTCCGAAACAAAGTGAACATTGTTTTTCAAAGCTACCCACATTTCCGCTTTAAGTAGTATTACTTACCAAACTAGAGTAAAAATTACTCCCAATAGTGTACTACATAAGTTTACATGATAATAAACAGTATGTATAATCATAAACAATGTCGGTTACCTATATTTAGAACAATAGAAGTAGTCATTGCGTTCCATTGAATTTTATATTAGGCGATATTATTTTAGTCGAAGAGGCGATAGACAGATGCGTGTTAATGGTAGTCTGAAATTATCTTTTGCTATGGTTGCACTCGGAAGTTCTTATACTTATAATAATAAAGCTGTCGTAATAAAAGGCCGAAATCTGTACCGACATCGAAGATTTTTGAAATTAATTTCTGTAAGGTATTTTTTATAGGTACCTACGTTTGGAAATCCTTTAGGGATGCTATGCTGGACTCTTATCAACCAACATCACTCGCACCCTACCACTGACTACGGCCGAGAGCTCCGGAAAGTCCTCAGAAGGATGTCCTAGGATTCCCCATAGCACAGCCGATAGTTACAAAACTTTTATTCTACTTTTATTCTATATCGATAATCGATACTGAAGCGGAAAGTGAAGTTCAAAAACAAATTCTGTTGCTGTATTCCGGAACAGCATTATGCCGAAATTTCAAATGGTTCTTGGCATAATCTGAACTAATGAGTTTTAAAGCGTGAAGTGTCAGAATTTACCCCTTAGGGGCTGAAATTTGAGAGCAAATTTTCACGCAAGTGTAACCGAGGGCCGAGGGCATCCGCTGGTCTCTACTTCTATATCTATACTATAGTAATACGAGTATTTTAAAGAGGAAAGAAATGTATTTTTTTTGTATGTAACGAATAAACTCAAAAACTACTAGACCGATTTGAAAAATTCTTTCACTGTTGGGAAGCTACACTCTTTGCGGTGAACAGAGGCTCTATTTTATTCCCGTATTCCCACGGGAACGGGAACTACGCGGGTGAAACCGCGTGACGTCCGCTAGTAATATTATAAAGAGGAAAGACTTGATTGTTTGTTTGTTTGCATCGAATAGACTCCGAAACTACTGAACCGATTTAAAAATATCACAACGAATACACTTTCCCCGGTGAACATAGACCATATTTAATTCCCGTATTCCCACGGGAACAGGAACTACACAGGTGAAACCGCGTGACGTCCGCCAGTGTTAATAATCGTTTAATATTTTATGGCAGGTACATAATATAAGATGTACCGTTTTCCATAATTGCATAAAAACCCGCTGTTCTCTGTAGCTTCTAAGCGCTAAACAACCTAAGCATAGCTATTTGATAGGTTTTTATGCACCTATAAAGCGACAAGCAAGCAGGAAATGTAGGATGTTTTACAAAACGATGTAAAATACACAGTTATTCTATGTTAACAAGGTGGTATTATGAGAACCCTGATTGCTTCAAAAACTATTACATACATAGAATTGCCTCATCACATCAGACTACGTTTAAAGGCAAACGATTTAGGTAATAACTGCATAAAATACAAAGTTTATCCATATAGGTACCTGCTTTTGGACACCCTTATTGGTACAGCAAAGGAACCAGTGCAAGGGGCGTAGACATAAAGTCGAATTTTTAATTTAACGAGTAAAGTGACAGCAACTAATGTCACTTCTTCATACAATGTTGATTAATTTCTATGAAGAAGTGACATTAGTTGCTGTCACTTAACTTCGTTAAATTAAAAATTCGACTTTAGTATGTTTGCGGGGGGCAATCGTATTCCGATACACACCTCTACAAAAGCAATCGGGCAATTAAAACAATACATTTATAAATCTTATACCTACTTACATATGTGTGTGTATAAACGTACCCCTTTTAGAGCCCACTTTGACAGAGGGGAACGTTTCAGAAGAATAGACTTAACGGAATAGTTTGCGTATTGATGTTAGATACCAATAATTTTCACAATCTGTGTTACAAATGACCCTAGGTGGTAGGGGGTTAATCTTAACGCTATTAACATTAAAATTAACTATGTTTTAATTGATTTCAGTAGGTACACCATGGCTTTTTTTTTCAACGTGAGGAAATTCCTACGTGGATGCTACGCCGCCGGACTCCTACCAACTAAAAACCACACACGTATCCCACCTAACGGCCTACGATTGGAAGCCCTGGGTTAGCCCTCGGAAGGATACCCCAGGACTTCCAACAGACCTACAGCTACCACTGCAGCCTAGCCTAGCGAAGGGGTTCGGGTGCTATCCCACATCTTTGGGGGGTTTTTCGGGTGTTATCCGGCTTCTTAGGGCGTGCGTGCGTGAATCCCTCCCGTCACGCTGTCATCTAGGGCCTGATTCTGTAAGGGCCGTGAGAGGCCTTCACCGTCCTCAGACCCCGGTCGACAGTCTTGGGCAAAGACACGTCTGCGGCTTGTGCGCGACTGCGACGCAGACTGTGGAACTCGGGTGGGAGAGTTCCCTCCACCTCACTACCTGCCGTTTTTTACGACCATGATCTGCTCGCAGAAAGAGGTAGCGGAGTCCCAGTAACTCCCGCTGGAGATCATGGCTCGCACCATGGTCTCTAGGGAGAGAATGTCCACGTCCAGACCTGCCACGAGGTACTGGCGCTGTCGCGCCCACGTCAGGTACACGTTGGCTTCTAAACCCTGTAGGTACGTAGGAAAATACAGTTTCATCATGCGTTTCGTAAATGTAAATAAGCTCCTAGGCTCCTCACAGCTTCCCTACCCTACCTTAAGGGTTCCTGCACGCAATATTGAGGGTTTTGTAGTTCAGAAATTAGAGACATCTCAACTTTCGCTGAACCTTGAATTCAAGGGTTTCTTTGAATATATGGGTAAATCTAAACTGGCGTGTTTGCTAAATCATAAAAGAGCTTAATGATTAAAGCTACTGTAAAATAAAATAATTCAGTGCATGTATGCGTGGACTGAATGATTAAACAAACAGGGTAGTTTCACACGCTGCTATAAGTCGAATAAAAAGATACCTCTCCTTTCATACACCCTATGTGACGTAAACGAAGTTGCGAGGGTCAGCTAGTCCTCAATAGTTTCAACTGAGCGTTGATTATCTATTCCATAGTTAATTAGGGCTAATTAGCGCGTTCTGTAAAATGACCCCAAAATTTTGATTTATGTATTATTTATTTATGCTAGACAACATAAAAAGAAAAAACCTAGCTGTATGCAAGACCATTTCGATTGACTATTAACTAATAACTTCGATTTAACTTTATTTCATCGAATACTAATAAAGATAAGATTAACGCATTGAGTTGAGTTTAACGTTAATTTTAGAAAAAGGTTAACCAACTGTATTTTTCTGTTATTCCGTTAATTTGTTAATTAGGTGTCTAGTATTTACGACTTTAATGACGCCGTATCGCCCACTACATGATTTACAATTTATTTTAGACTAGCAGACGTCAAGCGATTTCACCCGCGTAGCTCCCGTTCCCGTGGGAATACGAGAATAAAATATAGCATGTACTCAGGGTGAATGTAGCTTTTCAATGGTGAAAGAATTTTAGAAATCGGCACTGTAGTTTTTGAGTTTCTTCATTACAAACATACACAAAACTATTTTTTCCCTCTTTATAGTATAGTGTAGATAGATTATAGATTTCTGATTTGCCGTGTGACGAAATCTTGCTTCGAGCCACGTTCTCGTCATCCTATAGTTTGTGATTGAGGCCTTTTAAAAAATATTCATTTATTGCAGGCAACTCAAATTCATATACTTACATAATAAGTATCTACTTACTTCATTTAAATTTCTGGTAAATGAGGGAAACATTTGCGCTAGCAGAGCAATGCAGTTTCTATGGGTCGACAGAGTAACGATCTTTTAAATCGCCACGTTGTCTTCGCTGTATGAAAGTGGCAGTGGAACCACCACCGGCATGCTTCATCAGCATCGAAAAGAAGAGGCGATCCTGGTGCGGCGTGAAAAACCGCCGCACTTTATTTAGAACTTCTAGTTTCTGCGAGCAGCTCTCTACCTTTAGTTATATGGAATTTGATCTCCAAACATTTTAGTAAAACAGTATTTTCAGGGTTGCTTCAAGTTCTACTCCAGTGAAGCGTTGAAACCTTTACTAGAGCTTTTTTTACGTAAGGAAAATTCTACATGGATGCTATGCCGGACTCCTACCGACTAAAAACCACGCGTTTCCTACCTAATGCCTATGGTTGGGAGCCCCGAGTAAGCCCTCGGAAGGATGTCCCCAGGACTCCCAACAGATCTTACGGTACGGCTACCACTGCAGCCTCACCTCGGGGTTCAAGTGTTATCCCGCGTCTTTGGGGGGGGGTTCCCTCACTTCACGCTGTCGTCGTCTAGGACTTGCTTTTGTAAGGACGGTGAGCAGCCCCCATACCCTTGACTGGAGCTATCTGTAGTTTTTGGAAAGTAACAGAGTTTTTTTACTGACTGTTTTAATATAGCTCCACTTGTGTAGGTACTTTGTAACTCAACTTTCTTAAAAAATGTAAAATATACTAGAAATTCCATCAATGTTAACTACAAACAAACTATCTACATAGGCATTTAATAATAAATAGTTTTGAAAAAATCATGCTCATATAAATACGACTTTTATCTACCGTAAAAGATATTAATTGACTACGGCTCATATTGCATACAGCCTAAAATTATTGTAAAATTATAATTATTATGTACCAGGCAATATGTACAAGGCAGTTACAAAACACACATGTAGTGCAGTGATGTGCGCAAACATTAGGGTAGGGATCCGTAGCCTTGACATAAAATCACTAGACCGTTGTACTCACTTTAAATTTAATAACAAAGCTCTCGAATTATAAACCATCTTAGTGAATTACCTGGTTACAAATTACACGCCTAATAAAACAAAAAGAATTATTTAACGGTTTCGTTTAGTAAACATTGTATCTAAGCGTTTAGTTGACGGTAATGAGTTTTAATAAGTTTCTTGTTTCCCGCCAAATAAAAAAAAGTTTGATTTATTACTACTTACTATGATATTGTGTAATACGTAATGTTTATATTATTTTTGGTTCTTTAAGAATGTTTTTTATTTACTTTTCTCCATCATAAATACATTTTATTTTCTTTTTAAGCTTTTTTCTTTGGGTCAGTAAAAAAATTGGAACAAAATAAAATTTGGACACTACACCTTGACAAATAACTAATATTTTGTAAGTTGGCGATTTTGTCAAAACGTCACAATTATGTCAGTACAATTGTAAATCGTAAATGAAGTCCTATGTACCTACCATTTGCATATTTTGTTTTATAAACACAATCGTAAATTAAATAATTACATAAATGTATTTTGCTTTACTTTTCTCGTCTTCTGTCTATTGTCAAAAGCATAACTTTTTATTGAATATTATACTACATTCCATACACTGGGGTACTTTGGGGTAGACAAAACCTTGTCCAGTTCAATCCCTCCAAGACACAGGCGTGTTTCTTCACCGCTAAGAAAGCCCCAATTACTGTAGCGCCACGATTCCAGGGCACATCTCTTTCCATCTCTAAAAGTATAGGGATCCTTGGTGTTGACATCTCCAGTGACGTTCAGTTCCGCAGTCATTTGGAGGACAAGGCCAAGCAGGCGTCCAAGAAGCTCGGTGTGCTCAACAGGGCGCGGCGGTACTTTACTGCGGCGCAAACACTGCTTCTCTATAAGTCGCAAGTGCGGCCACACATGGAGTACTGCTGTCACCTCTGGGCGGGGGCACCTGAATATCAGCTTCGCCCATTTGACTCGGTGCAGAGGCGAGCTGTAAGAGTGGTCAACGATCCTATACTGACAGGTGGTGTGGAACCTCTTCGCGACAGGAGAGACTATGCCTCCTTATGCGTGTTCTACCGCCTGTACAATGGTATGTGCTCCGAGGAATTGTTTGACATGATGCCCACGGCTACCTTCTATCATCGCACCGCTCGCCATAGACAGGGATTTCATCCTCACACCCTACGTCCGGAGCGTTTGAGCACGGTTAGATCCGGTAGGAGTTTTCTTCCGCGCACGCTTAGGTTGTGGAATGATCTTCCTGCCTCGGTTTTCCCAAACGCCTACAGTATGGGGTTCTTCAGAAGGGGTCTAAGAAGGTTTTTACAGGGTCGGCAGCGCGAGTGTGGCGCCTCTGGTGTTGCAAACGTTCATAGGCTGCGGTGACCACCGGTCCTTCTGGTGGGCCGTTTGCTTGTCTGCCACCTCAGTGGTATAAAAAAAAAAAAAAAAAAAACTGATGTCGCCAGTATCCGCAAAGCTCGCCCCTGGTTCGGGCGTGAGTGCGCCGTTGCTGTTCAACAAAAACAG
Source organism: Miltochrista miniata (assembly GCA_933228765.1). NCBI lineage: Eukaryota > Metazoa > Arthropoda > Insecta > Lepidoptera > Erebidae > Miltochrista > Miltochrista miniata. The sequence goes on from OW121768.1 coordinate 24,589,971, forward strand.
ACAGCGTACCGCGCCTGGATCAGGGCTCGGGAGGCGCGCGACTCGAATGTGGCCCACCTCAAGGCAGCGTATAACAGAGCCACTAGGTCCAGCTCACCTAAGAGGGCCTTCAAGAGAGCGGACGCCCAGCGCGCGTGACACGCGGCTTGGTCAGGAGCTCACGTCCAACGGGTAGCCGTGGATACTGGCAACTGGCCAAAGCCGTGCAGGCCAACTTCTGCAAGCCTTCGCTGCCGCCGCTGCGCTATCACGGATCACTGGCTTACAAGGCCCAGGAGAATCAGAAATGCTTGCCAACCTCTTTGCGGCTAATTCCCGGGTCGATAACTGTGGCAAGCAACCCCCCACTATCGCCGACTGTGGAACCACTATGCCGGATATTGTAATCCGGCAGTGCGATGTGCGAGCGGTGCTACGGTCATTCAACACGCGGAAAGCCAGTGGTCCTGATGGCATCACAGCGGTGTTGATGAGAAAATGTGCAGCTGAATTGTCTCCGACGCTCACGCGCCTGTATCGCCTTTCCTACTCGTCGGCGTCGGGGGAAGTGCCGGAGGCTTGGAAGGAGGCGAACGTTCAACCGATTCCCAAGAAAGAGGATCGGTCAGATCCGGCCAACTATCGTCCCATAGCCGTAACCACCATCATCTGCAAGGTGTTCGAGCTAATTATAAACAAACAGCTCATGCGTTACCTGAAGGATCACTCGCTAATTAACGATCGTCAATATGGCTTTAGGCCGAAACGATCAACGGGTGACCTCCTAGCGTACATAACACACACCTGGGGTAAGGCTATGGAGAGGCACGGCGAATCTCTGGCGAAAAATCGTTAAAACCTATGATAGAATATGGCATGCGTCGCTTCTTTCCAAGCTGCCGACATACGGCCTATCGTCTCAGTTGTGCCGCTGGTTGGCCAGCTTCCGGCACGTGCGACGTATACGGGTCCTCTGTGATGGTCAGGCCTCCTGCTTTTTGCAGGTAAATGCCGGAGTACCACAGGGATCGGTATTGTCCCCAACTCTCTTTCTTCTGCATATCAATGACATGCTGTCCCTTGGGTGCATTCATTGTTATGCGGATGATAGTACTCTGCATGGGAGCTACTCTGGCCGTCACGACATGGAAGGGAAGAGACGACAACTCGTGGCGGTTCTCAACCGGGACCTGGGCCGCATTGCCCAATGGGGTTCGGACAACCTGGTCGAATTCAATGCCAGAAAAACATAGGCGTGTGCGTTTACAGCTAAGAAGTCCCCATTCCTATCCCTACCCTCTCTTCAGAGCATTACAGTTCCACTAAAGGACAACCTGGAGATCCTTGGTATAGACGTCCGGCGTGAGCTCAATCACAAAAACTACATAGAGAGCTGTATTGGGCTGACCTCGTGGAAACTAGGAATCCTGAATAAGGTGAGACGCTATTTCACGCCACATCAAAGATGCACAAATTACTTTACAAGACGCAAATTCGCTCCTGCATCGAATACTGTTCTCAGAGGAGACTGTTCTACTGTTCTCGAGGTACTTACAAGACGCGCTTGACGCTATGCAGAGACGTACTAACTATCCGAATAAGCTGGTGGCGACGTCAATTTGGCGAGCTAAATATTTTTAAAAAAATTGTAACTCGGTTATTTTTCATTTCACGCAAAAGTAGCAACATTTCTTTCTAGAGGTGCTTATTTATTTAGATATAATTATTAAATTAATAAAAGCGCGTTACACCTTTCTTTCCCTTTCTCCTTCCCTGTTGTAGCCAGGAAACCTGGTGCATTCTCGAAAGGAAATTCAAAAAAAAATTTAGTGATTCATGCAAATATTTCTAAAAAAAGATAATTACTTGTTTCATTATCAGATTAAAAGTAATTTTAATTAAAATTTTCGGCCAAATTAAATTTATAAATATAAAAAAGTTGGCTGTATGAAGTGCACTGCCATAGTCTCTGCTTAGGTCGGTATAGTCCGTTCACAGTTATATTACCTTAGCTTATCGATCATTTTCTGTATGTTGGCATAGCAGTAAAGTCCCCCTATGAGTGCCAGCCTACGACATTTTACCGATTATAACGGAGATTATAACATCCAACCGTTGGCACGAAGAGTTTTGTTTTTTATGTCATAAATTCATAATAATGTACTTAACTATACTAAAACAGTGCTTTTATAACTATACGATTGGATTTGAGATTTATTTATTTTTTTATAAATATTTGAAAAGAAACATTCACTACCGTCACCAACGGAGGTGAAGTTGCTGCTTCCACAAGGTTCCACATCTCAATTAATGGTCATACCCGAAAAAAACGATACCAAAAGAAGAAAGTAAGTTCCGACTAAAAGTTAGATGACATGGGAGAAACAAAAACTTATTGGGGTAACACAGCAATCAAGATAGACAACCTAAGTGCTAGAGGAAGATATCTCTGAACGGACTATATAATATTATATTCTTTAACGGTTGCCGCCATTTTGGACGATGCAGGTTTATTGTGTTCATATTATTTTATTAAATTGCTTAATTTTTTCGCAACTGTATTAAAAATTGTTGTTCAATACAACGTGTGGGACTGTTATTTCAACTCGTTCCGACTGTCCACCCTCGCCTTCGGCTCGGGTCAACATCTGTCTGAACTCGTTGTAATAACAGAAATCCCACACTTGTATCGAAAACTACTATATTTTCGCATAAGCAGACCCCACGAAGATTTCTTACCAGGGCTATAAACGGAAGATTTCTTTACTCAAGCATCTCCCTTCTATTTGCGTAATGTTTCACTTGGTCTGAAAATAAATAAATATTATAAAAATAAAACAATACAATGTATGTTGTTTAATATATCACTACTTCAGCCGATGGTTGTTCACTGCTGAAAATGTTCTATCTTCCCCCAAAGGTTGCAACAAGGCGTTCGGTTGTGTATTGCCAGCTTCAATTACTTCTCAATCTTCCACGCAACCTTTAAATAGTATTTACATATTACATAATAATATAAACTACTTTAAGTTAAAATGAAGTATAAAGAACTAACAATACAGACAGACATAATCACTAATCAGAATTTGAATCACAATGTCACACCCCGCTGGGCCCATAACTTTTTCGAGAGAAAATAAATTTGCATCATTGATAATTTTATTCAGAAATTAATTTTGTAGTTCATTGGTTACTTGCCACAGTAAAAAGAACAATACCATAATCAACAGTATTATTATTAAGATCATTACTTTGAACTTAGTACTTCCACAATATAATCTACGTTTAGTTACTCCACACTACATTCTCTTATCTAACACAATCCCGAGAATCGTATTTGTATGAATGTAACCTTCGTAACCTAATTAGAAAGGATGTCAATGACCTAAGGTCATTATTACAAGCAGTATGAGTGGTATGAGGTAGGTAGTTCATTGGCAGCGCACACTACGATCGCAGATCTATCAGTTTCTTTAGACCATTGTGAATCTATCGGACGGGTAAACAAATAACAGTTACACCGAAATCGGCCATGAACTGCACACTTCAGAACCACGCACACATATTATTATAATATAACGTGAAACTTTAAGTTAAACGAACTTCAAAAACCAAAACATAAACGAAAAATTTGTGTTTAATCTAAAAATATACAAAATATGTATGTATTCTGTGGTTCAAATTTGTCTTTAGAATAGGTAGTGAGTAGTGACGTTATTTCTTTTACTCTAAAAATAGAATTAGAGGCAAAGGTCATCTAAATAATCTGCCTTTGTTCAGTCATCTAGGCCCAGATATTTGTGTTTCAAAATATTTCTACTTTGTATATGGTTTGCCGAAATATAAATTGGCGGTTTGAACAAGATTGATTTTCTTTTTCTTTTCATTAAAAATACATAGCACGTAATATTAAGATTGAATTATCCTCTTCTGTCGCGCGTGGGCCCTGTGGTCCATAATTTGGCGCCGTCAACAAAGTGCTTGACTACTTTTTAATTTCGAATAACTAGGACTGGAAGAAAAACGATTTATATTATAAGGATTATAAGTCACATTTTGTTAATCAAATTGAGATATATTTCAAAATGAGTAACTAATGGGTTTTACACACATTGCATTAGCAGTGAAGGCGTTTTACAGAAATTAACGACTACAATAAAACTAAGGAAACAATTTAATTTTACCGTTATTGACTTTCTTAGCTTACCTGTTACACTATATCAGTTTAATTTAAGATTTTTTAAATTTCTAGTAGAGGTGTCCGGTGTGCCCAAGCTCCTTTAATATTTTTTTTTTATTATAACAGTTGATAATCAGATTAACAGTACATACCTACCTGCTTAATATTTTTAACATTTACAACCTATTAGTGGTAGTCTTAGATTACTTTAATATTAATTCGTTTAGTCAATATTATTTAGCTTTACTGAATTTAACGTAAACCTAACGTGTACCTAATGGATACTGGAGGATTAATATTTGAGCTAAAAAGTTAAAGCTAGATTTTTGTTTGAGCATAAAATATTATGAAGAACATTGTTGAAAAAAAAATCAAAGCTTACCTACTTATTCGGAAAGTAATCAGTAAATTAACTGAAAATGTGACATGAAATGAATTGTTATGTCGTTGGTAGTTGATTATTTGTGTAAGTATAAATCAAACAAAAACTGCGATATATCAACCTAATTTAATTCTACCAAAAAACATAATCTACAACTCAATGGAAAAGATAAACCAATACTTATCTATTAAATGAAATAAAAATCATTAACGCATCCGTGAACCTGAAGCATTTATTTTCACATTTTTCATGCTTATAAATTTTATGACAGGACAAACAAGACATATTATAAATTTATTCTTTCTAAATCCAAAATGCTGAATAATTTTTTTTTACCCTTTATAATTGTTCAGCATTTTGGATTGGGATAATTTTTAAAGTCGCCCAATATATTTTAACAATTAGATGATTCATATGGTACTTAGTTTCATCATGAATACATATTGTAACATTGAAATTAACAGATTCCGAGATTATGGAAAACTAGCAGACGTCACGCCGTTTTACCCGCGTAGCTCCCGTTCCCGTGGGAATATGGGAATGAAATATGAGTTATGTTACTCAGGGTAAATGTAGCTATCTAATGGTGTCAGAATTTTTGAAATCGGCACAGTAGTTTTTAAGTTTATTCATTACAAACATACACACACAAAAATACAAATTTTTACTATTTATAATATTAGTGTAGATACATGATCCTAGAAATAATCTTGTAAATAAATTAGTAAGTTAACTAAATCATACTGTCTGTCTGTCTGTCCGTTCGTCAAAAGGCTGTTAGTATCTTAGCGTCTGTAAAAAAAGGGGGGGGGGGAAGTGTTAAGGGGGCTTGCATACAACAAACGAAACCGTCTGTTCGGAGTACGGAGTCCGACTCACACTTGGCCAGTTTTTACATTAAGTTTATGAAATACATAATCTATCTGATATCATTATCGGTGTGCTATGGCGTGAATTATGAGAAGCCTACGTCCATAGTCATCCTTCCGAGGGTGTACCTGAGGCTCACGGCCGGCAGATGGTGGCAATAGAAATCAATGATGTAAATATATAACAAACCATAGACTTATAAGTATAACAGAAACAACCTAAACATCTACTGACAATTAACAATACGATTTCTTAAAAAATAAATTGTTAACAGGTTAACATAATAACAATAAGTTTTAATTAGTTAAAATTGAATAAATGTATAAAATTATGTCATGCAATTGTATAATATTAATAATAAGGTGTATTATACAATTGCTGAATATTTAAATGACATAAATTGACTATCTTTTTTTATTATTTTATTTTATTTGTAGTTTCAATAGTTTTATTGACTTTCATTGACATGTAAAAATAAAATTCTGTTATGTTTAATATATGTGACATTTTAATGTAATTCTAATATTGTACAGCTTCAATTTTTTTTTAATGCATTAATTGGCCGATTTAATCTGCATGCCATAAATGGCCGAACATGATTTTCCTTTGCATCCTACAAGAACCTTGATGTAAAATACCAAGGTACTATGTTCAGCAATAAATAAATGATTCATTGAGGATTTCCATACGAAAAATAAATTCCTTCATTCATCAGCTGACTGCCATCGGTTAATTTCGGCAGAAATTGTTAAAAAATTTGTGGTCTCATGTTAATGGATAGGTATATGTAAATTGAAAACTAGTAAATTATGTTGTAGGTAATAAAGTAGGCTTGTTTTGTTCGAACTTCTTAAACAAAATCTCTATTTTATTGGGCATATCGACGATCTTTTTTTATTGGCCAAAAGTAAACCAAATATTTCGGCCAAATATCCGGTTTGGTACATTTTTGACTTAATCGGCGTTAAATTATTCGTATCTATTATTTTGAACTCTTATTCGGCGCATCACTAGTTTCGTGATTTTTGGAAGCGTGACCTTAATTAAGGTTGGTGGTCGAGACCCTTGCTTTAAAAATTAATATTCCACATAAAATTACAACAATAATAAATAAAAATCAGTGTTATATTGTAAAGTTAAATAGCCATAAAGCTTAATTTATTAAACAGCAAACTATTTTCAGGCCGTCCTATTACTAAGTTCTTATATTTAACGTGCAATTATTATTCTTGTAGCATAAAGAACGCGTTTTTTTTCAAATAAACTAAGTTTTAATATTCAGTAATTAACAGTCTCGATGACCAACTTAATCTCTATTGCAGATTGAATGGTATTAAAAAAAAACATTTGTTTAACTGTCAAATAACATGTTTGAGCGCCAACGATAAAATTTTTGTTAACCCGACCAAGATAAGTATGTGTCTCAATTCGTGAATACACCATGACAGCTGTTGCAATTTAAATCATAACGGTTGCAAGACTTCTCAACTTGCTTGGTGAATCATCTTTCCGCTTGATTCACGTTGAGTTCATACGATAATACCACATAGGCAGTGTAAGTATGTACTAAGCAGAGAATATCTTAGCTCAGATAAGCTTGAAGTACCTTAGTTAGCATAAAAATGTCGCCCGGTGTGAAATCTGTTATGTTACTCGTTAATAACACGTTAATTAAAATATTTTTAAAATCAGTTATAAAAGACAGTTAGGTACCTATGCAGAAAGTTGACTTTTTACGAGCACTAAAACCGGAAATTGCCACCAAAATTCTATTCATAAATCGAACCAGTTTCTAGAGCTCTTTTATAATACTAGAGATACGTTGGTGGCCGAAATCGAGTTCAATCAAATTTTAAACTTCGAATTTTATGTCAAACATCAAAATTTAAACACGACCTACCTATGTTTCTCAAAGTTTTTTTGTTTAAATGTTTAAGTACCTAGGTACTTTAATTATAATGCAATATTATAAAATACCTAGCTTTATAATTCACTCCTCTACATAATCGGTTCGCGTAATTATCGTCAAACGGGGTACAAACTTTTTGCTTCACGTTTTAATATTTAAGAAGATGAGTGTTTTTTTTTAAACATAGTTACATGTGCTTTGTCACCGTACTACTTTAATGGAACCTACTTTTCTTAACCGAAATCGTGTAGGCACCAACCGTCATTAGAAATAACTGTCTGCGCTAATGCCGTAATTTACCGTAGTGGTTCTATGCGATTTGAGATAGGTACAGTTTTTCTTACTTTATAATTTTAAACTCTGACCGATTTAAACATATCTTATGATTTCATTTGCAATAAAATTATAATAAAGAAGATAAACGGTTACGAGCGATTACAATTCTAAGTTATTGTTCCAATTTTAAACCAAGGAATGCAAACGTTAAAGTTCAAGTTTTAAACTAATGGAATGCAAACTTAAGTTAATGTTCTGACAATGTTGACTTAAGTTATAAATTCAGTTATGCACTTGTAAAATTATTGTAAGTAGGTAGATAGGTCATAAGTTACCTAAAATCCCGTTGTCTATAAGTTATGTGATAATAATTACAATGTAGGTAGCTTTTAACGATCTCATAAAGTAAATTCTACCATAGAAATCAGAAAAATAGATCAGAAGAACATGTTTCTCTCTCAATATTTTTGACAAAAATGCTTTGTGAACAATGTTTATTACAACAGGCAGGCACTACGTATTCGGAATAAAAAAACATAGAAACCTCTGTGATTTATGACCTGCCAATTCAAAAGAATAGTATTAGAAATTTAAATTGGCCGCCAAATTTAGTGCATGCAACTTTCAGAAGGAAGGAGCCTCTATGGAAAACTGTAATTAAAATATTATTGTTACATAATGATAATGAGGCATTATATCTAAAACTTGGAATTAATTGGCCTACTTGCCACCTATTAAGGAGTCTACACAATGTATATTAATACACCACATCAAGTGGTAGGTCATAACTTGTTATACAAATGTAATAATGAAAAAAAATTAAGATTTTGATTGATTGAATCAAATACAGTTATCGGATAAATAGGCACAATGTCTATACAAATGAAATGAATAAAAAAATAACCTACTTATGACTTTATTCAAGTAAATTGGCAACTGGATACATAGTCACTAATGCCTATTTGTTTAAATAGTAATCAGAAAGTGTTGCCTAGTTAATATTTTCAAATACCCCAATGTCTTGTGTGAAATGCCCTTCATTTTGGCGGTCTGCACTACATAAGTATACAACTAAATACCTACATGGCATATTACGATTTACGGCAAAACCGGTCTGGTGCCTGCATCGACCGTTGTCTACTATATCAATTCAGTTATCTCGAAATGAATAACTTTCTTACAATATGAATCACATTCCTCGGAACTTTCTACAATCGAAAACATGTAGGGATAGGCAATAGTTAGGTAGGTAGATCATGTTAGTTCTAGGATATGAAAATGTTAATCAAAATATTTCAACAATAAAATGTAAAACCAGGACATAATTTTAAGGCATTGTAGACCTGACATAATAATGACAAAATATAAATTCAAAGACATTAAAATAATTTCCCATGTGAGGGTATTCCGAATACTTAATACCTGCTGAATATCACATGTGTAGTAATCCTGGATGAAGGATCGTCCACATAACAAGTGACCACATGCAGGCCGGGATTGGTGCAATTTGATATAAGTCACAATGTTTGTACCAAATCGCGGCCTAAGCGTGGCCACCGCAGTGAACGACCGACCGGCCGGTTAACGGGACTGCGCGCCGCGGATGCTGAGTGCCTGTATAGCGGTCTTCGATGGACGGGGCCCGTTTGGCCTAGCCGGGACTGGTGCAATATTGTACTATAAAACATAATATTTGCACCAATCACCGCCTAACCACACGGGCCTCCCGGACAAAGGATGTCGCTGGCCGCTCCTGCGCCGCGCCCGACCCGTGTCCTTCGGTGGTTTGATGTCTCGGCTGCGATGTTCTCTTCCAAATACATGAACGAATACTTCATCATTGACAACTTTAAAGTTTTAAGTCACGCACTAAGTTCAACGGAATGTTACGCGCGTATTTCACGAGAGAGTATTGATGCAAGCGTCTGCATCTCGCGGCGCTCTGCGACGGAATGACATCGACGTGGTGAGCAGTTGAGGAGCGGGGAAAACGACGCGCGCGCAGCTGTCGAGCCGTCTTCCCCCCCGCGCGCCGCGCCACCTCGCCGGCCCTTATCGTTCTGGGAAGTGGTTCCTGAACTTCCCGACTGGGTTGTCAGCACAATAATTTCTAACAGCGTCCGGGGAAAATGTATTCGTTTATTCTTAACTAATATTTGAAAGTTGTGATCCTTGACACATTCGACGCAAGCAACATGTTGGTAGCCACAGTGACGCATAACCGGTATAGCCAAGCTTTTCACGTGGTTCAATTCAAAGTTCATTCAGTAAATTGCCACATTGTAAACATTATAAAATCCATAATTATTATTGAAAACAATAACGAACAATATAATTTTTAATTTTATAATTTTCACATTGTTGTATGTAGCTCGGTATACCTACCTAGTAATATTTGTACTAATGACTGATTACCTAAGTATATATTTACTACCCGTTCGCTCTAACTTTGCCGCTGGCGTAGAGGCGTATACCTGAATTGTTAACTAGACGAAGTAAATTGACAGTAGCTAATGTCACTTCGTCATAGAAAATACGCAACATTGTATGAAGAAGTGACATTAGTTGCTGTCAATTTACTTCGTCTAATTAAAAATTCGACTTTAGTATGGAGCCGAGCGGCAAAGTTAGAGCGAACGAGCAGTATTTAGAATTTTAACCACCATACATATTATAAGTTTTTGGACCTCCTAAGTGGGGTTTGGTAATCATGGCGATCTGTTATGCACACTGCTGAAGTATTTGATTTTAGATTTATAAATCAGGACAATTTTTTGATCCATACAAGCAAGTGAAATTAGTTATTGTAGCTAAGTAGCCCAAAAATTGTAAACACCAGTTCCACAAACGGCATTTTACTTTCACAAAAAAAAAGCTATCGGACTCTTCCATATCTTGATGCTATACCTAATACATGTTTATATTCATACTTTCATCAAAAGACAGATAAGTATGTAAATGCAATGCATTTAACAATTTTATGCTATTTTCTATAAGTTCGAGTAAGTACTTAGTAGTCACGGCTAATTATTATACTTAGCAAGAATTTCCCCAAAATTTTACTTCAGAATTATTTTATTGGAAGGCAAATTCAAATTTACGGCTAGCCACCCTGATATTCGACATTCAAACCGACCATCCATCCCGCGCTACCTGCGCTCTCAACAATTGCCATAGATTACGTACCAGTGGTACCAAAACAGAGAAATAAATAAAACTGCAAAATACCAACGTTCAAGCCACGTGGTAAATAATGAAAATATTTGTGTCTTTTACATACGACATAATGACGTCATCACTTGGTCATTGACCACCGCGCGTAACGCCTGCATACTGCATTTTCAGAATTTTTCCGAACTGCAGTTTCACAGGGACTAGAGAGTATTTTGTGAACTCAAAAAGCATACATAGACATACCTACATCAGAATATAATGACTTGCAAAGTCCCAAAAATGGCAAACAGCAGACCACAGGCTTCACAAAAAACTGTGAACTTAAAAAACTGGAACTTAGTGATAGACTAAGAACTTTCGCATAATTTAGATCTAAGTAAAATTCTAATTTTCATTTTCACAAAGTTAAATATTAAGAAGGTGTTTGAATTCCACAGAGAATTTGTCTTATAACAAAAAAGGTTTGAAGATTTCTATTTCAGATATTTCTAAGATTAACTTCTAGAAAAATCAGACCAGACATTTCTAGAAACTCTTAATTCAAATAAGAAACCCTTTTTCTCAGAAAACATCAGTTAAATCTCATATTTTTCGTTTCTATTTCAAACTGTTTTTTCAGACATTCTTCAATTACATTTCACACCATATTTGCAGACTCTGCGAATTAAGCAATTTCTTTTATTCAATATCTCTATTTCTTATTACTTATCGCTGATATGTACTAACTTATAAGTTCTTGAATATAAACTAAATTTACATTTTGTGAAAAATAGTGATTTATGAACAAACACTTAATTCGGTTATCATAAAGGGTCCTTAACATCGACGGAATTTCAGAAAGTGACCATATTATTTTCAAAAATATTAATTAAATAAAAGAAACAGAAAAGATAGAGAATTGTGCAATACATGCAAGTTAGAATACATTTTTCAAAATCTTAGAGATTATTTGGAACTAACAAACAATAAAAAAAAGGTTATTACAATAAAATTAATAAATAAAATTACCCATTATAGGTAGCCTACAGATGCTCGCTTCAGATAATTTAATAACTTCCGTTGAATTAAAAACAAAATTAAATTGGCAATTGAATATATTTTTGATTACTTAAATGTAGATAGGCAGAGGTGCCCTGCGGCGTTATGACGAACTTTTATATCTATATTATGAGATTTTTGATTGACATTGCCAAATAATTATACTTTCTACAATCGTCGTAATTATGAAATCTGTGACATCATCTTAGCCCTTTCCGGTTGCATCTCATACCTACGTTTAGAAATAGACGTACCTTTTATTAAAAACCGGCCAAGTGCGAGTCGGATTCCCGCACGGATGGTACCTTACCAAAAAACGGCAAGAAATCAGGTTTATTTTGTGTATTTATTTGTTGGTATAGCGACTTCGATCAACAATATCGAAGTATAGCGAGAAAATTTCAGCAGTCTAGGTATCACGGGTAGGTACAGCCTGGAGACAAACAGATAGACGGACAGACGGTCATCGAAGTCTCATTAATAGTACAGTCTACAGATTATAGGTTTTTTTCTATTTATACTGTGGTAATAGGGTCCCGTTTGTACTCTTTGGATACGGAACCCCAAAAAATATAGAAAGAATGAATGGCAGGCTACGCACCCGTTGGACCTCAAAGTTTGGACCTCCTTGATAATTTTGATCCATTGGACCTCTGTTTACCGTTTGAACCTTAAAATATTTTTTTTTTCTAACAAAATGAGGTCGAACGGGTATTTTTAAAATAGGGTCTAACAACTTTGAGGTCCAACGGGTGCGTAGCCGAATGGCAGGATCTAGAGGCTAGATTTACGATTTTCTTACGATTCAGCTACTGCAACTTGTCTATCGGTCAGAAAGATCTTTAAAATTTAGATTTATATTGACCGATAGACTAGTCATAGTCATGTCATTGATACATGGGTTTTTCATAAATTGATCCGCTTCTTGACGGAAAATACATAGCTAAGAGCTAAGTTTCATCTGTACTAATATTATTATTAGGAAAGATTTGATTGTTGGTTTGTTTGCATCGAATAGGCTCTGAAACTACTGAACCTTAAAAATTCTTTCTCTATTGGGAAGCTACTTTATCCCCGGTGAACATAGCCTATATTTTATTCCCGTATTCCCACGGGAACGGAAGTGACGCGGGTGCGTATGCAGCTCGCATTTCTACATAGGTAATTGTTTCGCTAGATAAATTGTAGCCTTCCAGCCTCTAGGCACAACCATTACCCAATTTTGTTTACCATTTTATATTTATCAATTTTCACGGTAATTTTGTAAAAAAATATGTATAGATTTTAAGAATATTCTAATTTATACCTACGCTACAGGACTGTAAAGTTTCGACAAAATCCTTTGAGTTGTTTTTACTACTTAGGAGTAAGAATCGTCCACACATTCTAAAACAAACTTTCACATTTTATAACATTTTTGTTAGTAGGATTTATTACTTTGACTATGACATGCCGACAAGTTTTAAGAATGGTAAAGAATAAATTATTTTATATGCCCTAGCCAATAGCCAAGGCGACGCACGGCGACGTTGTTTGCGAGAAGTGAAAAAAAAACCTAAGTACCTAAATAAAACTAAGTTCTATTATATATATATACAACTAAAATATTAACTTATAAGAACTCAATATTTCTTATTCTTATTTTACATAGGAAAATCAAATAATAAATTATGTACATTTTAACCGACTGCGATTTCAAATTGGAGGACTTTATGAATTTGTTAAAATACTTGTATGTTACTTGTTGTATGTGACCTTTACCAAAGTAATTTATTTACTAATTTATGAAGACATTAAATACTTTATTAATATCGGCATTTTCGTCTTTGGTCTATTAACAGCACAGTTCATTCAGACGACCAACAATAACATCATAGGTAGTTCACAAAAATGTCGTTCGGCCAAAACGTACGTTTATTATGTTTTCCAAGAAACATTTCGCGGCCGAGGTTAAAAACTTTGACAAACGTAACTTTAACCGTAACCAAATAAAATACTAACCCTATTTCCTGCGCAATAAGGACTATAATTTATTATTGAGAGATGTTTGTTACTTTGTTTGGCGCATAAGTTGCTTCCTTTTGTTCTAAAATGAACAAAATTCGCATTTTGTGTCGAACTAAATCTCCTTTTATAAACAGAACGTAAAGAAATTAAAAGAATGCTACTATTGTCTATGGATATGCAGTTTTTGACAAAGCCAGTGATGCACAGATAGGTTCAGGTACACTCCTTTGTAATTGCAACCAACATGTCCTTGGCATAATTGAAGCCAATGGTTCTCAAGCCTAATGTGGAAAAAAATCTAAAGCATTTATATCATCCTACAGTTAAACCGAATTATCGGTTTTGTGGGACGAGGTGTATTAAACCTTAATAAATAAATATATAAATATATATTAACAATTCGGCACTTCCTTGGAGCATTACTTGAGCAATGTCTATGTAAGTAAAATTTATATTAGTAGTTTAATTTATACTTAGCTGCGTCACATTACAGCGTAGTTAGGTACCTATTACAAATCAATCTCACCCGTAACTATTGCTAACGATAAGTATAGCTAACTTACGAAAGCGGATGGGAGTATGGCATTTAATGGCATAAGCCCATATAAGTGGTTGACTTGAATTTTAATTTAAAAATAAATTGCCATAATAGGTTCAGTGCTTAGAGCGTTATTGACTTACAAACATCTTCACAAGCTTTTACATTTATAAGGTCAAAATAAGTTTGCAGAATTATATTTGTGGTCTCCTTGAAATTATTATGAGAAAAGTTTGAGAATCGTTGCGCGCAAACTCCCGCATAGACAAAGAATTTTCAAGGACAAAAACCTTTACATTATTTTTGTATTGTTCCATTTTTGAAACAAATTTTGGAACATAGATTTAGAATTTTTTTTACTACATTTTGAACGTGACAATAAGACAATTACATTCCTTTGGCCAAAGCTTGCCAATTTTTTTTTAAAGTTACAAGCTTTTGTAAGTTTGCCAATCGCCATATGCAGGTAATAAGAGACAGTTTCACGCTGTCACTAACTTTCCGCTTATTTCGAAAGATCAACACGATTCCTTCCATCCAACCAACCATAGTAATTGTTTTTGATGCTGCTTTAGGCTGTTTGGAAACATTTGGAAAGTACTAGAATCTTCATGTACTACTACAGAAGTTTAATAAAATACTAAGTAAGTACTAGTACGTACTAGGTATCTAAGAAAAACCGGCCAAGTGCAAGTCAGGCTCGCACACAGAGGGTTCCGTTTCAAAAACTGAAAAATATCACTTGTTGTATTAGAGCCCCCCTTTTATTTTAGTAGGTACTTTATTTAGCGGCAACAGAAAAACGTCATCTGTGAAAATTTCAGCTCTCTAGCCCAGGGGTCGGCAACCTTTTGTGTCGAAAGAGCCAAAATCCTATAATTTTTAATTTCTAGATTTTTAAAGAGCCACGATAAGTTTTCGTTGTTCACACGTAGGTATTAGGTAAGGTAGCATTTGTACCTCTTCGGGTAGGTAGATAGGCGTGTTTGATTTTTAAAATTTATTCAGGGATATCTTTTATGGATACCACACCGTACATGAGCAGAGTGATTATGTAGGACTCCCCAAAATTTGTATACCTACAAAAATTCTGAAGTTTTTCTTTTTGTCGCTATTGTTGGGTCAGAGGAAAGACGAGCGTTCTATTTCCGCAACCCAACTAGCGCTACCGGCAACTGGTTCGACTCCGGGGAATCCAAAAATTACCCCCCGAAACTCCACGGATTGCGACCCCCAAACACGAGGAGGCGACGGCGAACCAATTTTCTACGCTGTCTAACATAGCGGAGACTATGATCGCGACAGCGAAGCGACTGGGCCAATTAGGGTCTCTAGAGTGGAGCGTTCACCACTTCACTCCGTATAAAAGGCGAGCGTGTTCAGGACTTTATGCACGGTGCTGTTCTCGCAGTGACGGCACGTCGTCTCAGGCTCAATGTCTACTAACTCACACAGATATTTACCAAAAGATTCGTGCCCCGTGAGCAGATTTGTGAAGAGTTATGTCGGAGCATCGTGTCGCCTTTCTATCTCAGAATGGGCCGGATAGCTGAGTCGAGCTCAATACTTACCGGCCTGGTTATAAAGCTTGGCCGATAAGTATATCATAATCTTCCTATTATTATATGGTTATGGCCGGCGGCGGAAGTTACAGTAGAATCCTATTGGGAAGACTAAGGGCGAACGCCCAAACAGGTGCAAAAAAACATTGTGAGTGCAGCACACCGCCAATAGGCGTAGCTGTTTGTTTAAGGCTGTTGTGGTGTTTTTAAAATGCGGAGAAGCATAATATAATTTTTTAATCGCTAGTGAATACCATGAACTGGCAACACCAGTCCCATCAAGAACAGAATCGTATGTACGTTGGTTTTGCAAGATTTCAGAATTATAGACGACATCTACATAAAATTATTACTGGAGTAATCAATTTAAAAATATTGCACAGCTTCAAAGTGGTATGAAATTTAGCTGAGGCGCTCGAGTGCCGAAACTATTAATTTGACGAAAAATGTAAAGAAATTAACTGCACGAGATTTTCTCTAATTTCATGTCAAGAAACCAGAAAGAAAGAAAGAATAATGGTGGCTTAGATTCATCAAGAGGAAAAGTTGAACTTCTAAAAGACCTTTTCAAAATCAATAAAAAGCTTTCGGTAAGCTTTGTATGTAGTTACATGGAAAATTTACCAAGTTTTGAAAATGTGATCCTAGTAAGTACAGTCATTTAGTAGTTCCTAATTTTAATTTCTGGTTCAAGGTTTTCAATTGATTACTATCAATCAAGCTAACTTTTCCTTTAAGTTGTCAGTTTGAAGAGACCCCCAACATTTCTTCTACAAAAATTCTTGATTGTGGTAGCCAACATGGGTAGTAGGGATAAAATATTTTGATTTGTTCTCTATTACTAAAATATTAGGTCAATATTGTAGTTTTTTACAGCTAAGTTATGAGAGTAACAGTAAAATATCAGCTAGTTAATCATTTTAAATGTCCTCGTTATCGATTCATGTTAAATGAAAGTTTTCTTAGATCACATCTTCTTTGATCATTGTTAATCAATCAATTAAGAATAAAAGCCACGTTTTTTTTTTATATAAGGAATGATTGTGCCAGGAACTAAAGAGCCGCAGCTTCAGACCCAAAGAGCCGCAAGTGGCTCGCGAGCCGCGGGTTGCCGACCCCTGCTCTAGCCGTCTCTCCCGTTTTTATCCATTGTGTAGGGAACCCTAAAAAGTAAGAAATGCACATTGATTTTTTTGAAAAAGTTCTTGGCCTGTGTTTTACGAAGGATATCGAAGCCAAAAACGTTGTTTATAAGTACAATTTTGTCTATGTTTTTTATGCCCAGGATAGAAAGAATTTCTTTTTTGTTTTAAATTATAAGGACGGGTCTACACATGTCACAGACTAAGTACATATGTATATAATCACGCTACTAAGCCGAGGGACTATGTAGAGAGCAAATCAAATTTCCATCACATCGTCATAATTTTCACGCAAAGTTGAAAGGGTAGGCACAGGCTTAATATACGTCGACATTTCACTGAAATTTTCCCACGTGGCAGTGCGCCTATTGCCGAGTTGAAAGTGTTGAAACTAGACAGGATGTGGTTAAACGCAGTTGAAAATTTTGTAACCGGACGTCCCTAAGATCTGCAACTATCCCTACTAATATTATAAATGCGATAATAACTCTGTCTGTCATTCTGTCTGTTACGTTTTCACGCCTAAACCGCTGCACCGATTTTGATGAAATTTGGCATATACTTACTATCCACTGCTCCACTCCCTAGGATAGTAGCATGATGATACATAGTGCCTATATAGCTATGTTACTTTAAAATTACTTGACTTTCTATTATATAGTAAGGAAAAAGTTTTTTAAAATCGGTTTACCAGTTTTAGAGTTGAATATTTACAAAAAAACTCTTTACAATACTAGTATAGATCAAATACTGTATTCCTTATCAGCCTATCTTCAACTCGAGATGTCATTGGCAGAATTCGCTGACACAACAGTTACGGCCTAGCCCGAGAATGAACGTGTGACCGGATGTTTAGACTAAGCTTTCTGCTGACTTGACGACCACCTCTTATGAACTTACCTATGTTACCATCCTACGCCGGTTCTACTGTAATATTAACTAGCACACACCCGTGAATTCGTTCGCGTAAACTGTAAAAATATATCTTTTTTTACGTGGGGAAATCCTCATGGATGCTATGCCGGACTCTTACAGACTAAAAACACACGTGCCCACTGTGCCCAGCTACCACAGCTTACGGTTGGGAGCCCCGAGTAAGCCCTCGGAAGGATGTCCCAGGAGTCCGGGCAGACAAATTAATAAAAGAATATGAAATAACATGATTGACAACGGCCATCGTAGGTAATGGACGCTTGCCACACCAGAGGTGCTACACTCGCGCTACCGACCCTATCACCGTGTTGAAATAGACAGGAACACATTGTCGCTATTCAAAGATGTATCAATTCGTCCATTTGTGCCTCCGAAGTCATATGTATAGGCATTTTGTTTTAAAGCCGTGAGAGGTCACCCATCTCAGAATGAATAGCGCATGATGTTCAACACAATGATTATTCACAGAACTTATCTAGTATTTTTTTACCTACACTTCTAGGTATTATTTTATAATACTATGTTAGCTAGACTTGCGACTACGTGCGTGTGAAGATTTTAGGTTAAGCTTCTAGAGATTTATAATAGGTAGGTACCTATTTACCTGTCACTTTCCAGACCTATGCTTATACCCCCTTTCGAAAGTATTGACAATTTATGGCGTACTTTCAAAGAAAAGGCAAGATAAACATACAGAGACCTTTCCACTATAACATTAAGGATACTTACATCCTATAATATCCAAAGATCTTTTAAAAATAAAACTAAAAGTCTTAATAAAATCCCTCTCTCTCTCAACCAAATTCATTTTCATTAATTTCTTTTTTTTTTAAAAGCTGCTTCGTATCGGAAGCTCTCCATACAGCATAAGGTCTAATAAAAAGTCTTTAAGCTCAATAGGAGCAGTCCTTGGAATCTAAACTCCCAATCAATCAAATAAGTATAATACACAAATCAAACACCTAGCTGCAAAGTGAAATGAGTCAAAAAATTGACATTTTGGGATACTTAACCACAGGGCGGAAACTCCATACAAAATGTTTGTTTTCACCCACACTAATATACACGTAATGTGAATGCTTGAATCAAGCTTGAATGTGTGTGTGAGTTTACTAGGGACACTAGCTATGGAAACAAAATAATAAGGGACAGAACGCAATCTTATGTATATAGGTACTTTTTTTTCAAGTCTACCCTCGGCTAAGCACAAATTAAACCAAAGGAATAGCACAAAGTACGTAGTACTGACACGGCAATAGACACTAAAATTTTGGTGGGGGGATGGGGAAGCTTACTCAGTGGAAGGCAGGGAGTTGCCGATCTGTATGTAATACTATTATATTATCTTTGACTTAACCCAAAATATTCATAAGGATATCTCGTTACTTTTCAACTTCTCTAAATGAAACATTCAATGTATTTATTTATTACGCAACTTCACACATGTGTGATGAAACTTTTCTGTACTTACCCATATCCCATAGGAACTTGTTCTCCGGATAAAAATGGGGATCTGTATGCAAAATATCGGTCAAATTGTTTCCGGGTTTAGATCGTAATTAGTGACAAACATCTTCCATAATACTTTACCTAACAAGGACCACAAGTCGAATTCTAGCCTGAGTCATGTTAGATTTTTTTCCTTTCTAACCCATAGTCCACCTATTTCGTCCACCTTATTGGTCCACGATTATCTTATGACACGTTGTTCCACCCAGTGTCCCACGGATAAACGAACAAACAGCGAATTAATTTTTACTATGTTAAAATAAAGAATTTTTGACATGTCTAAATTTCGGTCTAGGCTCCCGCGATGTATGTATACAAAGAAAAAAGCTCATGAAAGGTGCGCAAAGGTGCAAGGGCGCGTGCTACCCAGCTGCGCTCACATCTGCTACCCACCCGCGCCCCTTAGCCGCCGATGGACATCCTGACCCATCTTAGCCCTTTTTTAGGTCAGTTTTGTCACATGGCACAATCCTTTGAACTGTTGGATTACTGTTACTTGTTTACGGTTATTAGAAGTCATTTGTAGGGTTTATGGAAGTTATTTTTTTTTTATAATTGCTTCGTAGAGCTAGGGGAAGTGTTGCTTACGTGTTGAGCTATGGTTTTGTAAATGGTAGAGAAAGGCTGCAGCGAAAAGTCGAAGTTTCTCACGCCCTACGCGGTATTTCACACCCCCTGTGTTTGTTTTAATATTTGATGATTGGAATGAAATAATACTTAACGTAAAATAATATTAAGGTTTTATTATTGACATTGATCCCGGTAAAAGTTTCAGAACTTAAGCCAAAAAATTAAAAGAAATTCTTTGAAAATGATTGTCATACTTGTATACGTCTCGTCTATAAATTGATGAAAGATTAAGTATAGCAATAAAATTAAATAAAACTATGCATTTCGACAGAAACGTATAAATATTTCACTAATTTAGCATACCTAAAACGAAATTAATGACGGTAAATCTATTGACAAAATCCTTTAAGCTTCATTCAAAAGTGTCATATAAAGTGAGTTTTAAAAAGTTACAGAATAGTTGTGGCCTTCTACCTTATTATAATGGCAATGTCCCTTTGTGCCTTTGAAGTTCAGGGCCAAGGGCATACTTTAGGAGGGTCGGGTACACCCAATCAATATTCCTGCGTAGTTTCTGAGGGATGAGGAATAGCGTCTTTTAGAGAAAAGACTGTATGTCATAAAATCATTATTCTTTTGCTCATTTGTATTTTGTATTAAAATTTATTGAGCTGCTTTAATGCAGCATCTCAGCTGATACCAAAGAGTAAAGGCAATGAAATAATTTTATGAACAGACTTCAAAAAAGGAGGAGCGTCTCCATCTCCATTCGACTGTATGTGTCAATGTACACTAATTACACTGGTCAACAAAATTTTGTAACAAGAAAAGTGCTTACTAATTTTGAATTACCTACCTACCCTCATGTTATCACCATATTTATTTTGATTTCATCAGGTCTCGTTTTTGTGTTACAGCTACTACCCACAAAATTGAAAATTAATCGTTTTTGTTTTACTCTCGCATTAAGAAAATTTATTTATTTAAAGAGCTTAGTGTTTTTTTCCGTTTTCCAAATTGTGTTATTTTAAAATAATGTCAAGAAAGTGTAAAAATGATCCTGACAAGTTCTGTTACATTTGTGACGGCATTACTTTTAAAACTCAGCGGAGGAATTTGACACCATTAATAACTAAGTTATATGAACAGTATTTTGACTTCGTCATCGGAAAACAAGATAAAGTGTGGGTTCCACATATCTGTTGTGTTACATGTGTAGTGTCTTCTTATTGGATGAGCGAGAAAATCTAGATCTATGCCTTTTGCAATCCTTATGATTTGGACGGAATCAACGAACCACTCATCTGATTGTTATTTTTGTCTGACTGATACAAAAGGTTTTACAATTAAAACAAAAAGTAAAATTAAGTATCCTGACCTGCCGCCGGCTAAAAGACCGATCCTTCATAATAAAAAACTACCTTTACCAGAACTACCTCAAAGTTCCGATCGGATCGCTACGCCAGAACGCACGGTTTTTTATATACTTATGAAAGAAAAATTTGAGTGGCAAAAATTAAAGAGGGCATATTTGTTGGCCCTCCAATCAGGCAATTGACGAAAGATAATATATCTAAAGAAAAACCGGAAAAATCAGCTTGGGAATATTTCATGAAAGTAACTTCCAATGTTCTAGGAAATCACCGATCAAGTGACTATATAAGTATTGTTGTGGAGCTGTTATCTACTAATAAGGCTTTAGGCTGTAATATGTCGTTGAAAATACATTTTCTTCATTCACATTTAGATTTCTTTCTTGAAAATTTGGGCGCCGCCGCCGTCTGTGATGAACACGGTGAAAGATTCCACCAAGACATTTTTACCATAGAAAAACGATATCAAGGCTAGTGGAGTCCACGTATGCTAGCAGATTACTGTTGGACATTACAACGAGACGTCCCTGAAGCAAAATATAGGCGAAAATCATAAAGCTACGCTTATATTACTGTTGCAATATAACGGATTAACTTCTTTTTGTTGATAAAATCTGTCTTTTTTAAAATTTTAATAGAACTCAATTACAGAAAAACTATTCGTATTTGACGCATTGTAATTTTATTTCTAGTATCCTTATCCTTGCCCCAAACATAACTAGACAAAAGTTTTCATGTTACATGCAAAAAGTCTTTTTTTGTCGACCAGTGTTATTAATAGATTTTGAAGATTCTTTTTTGTTTCATAATTATGATAATTTTATAGAAATTGAATCGGTGCTTTATGAGAAATACTAAAAAATGTTACGATGTTTTGATCTGTTTATGTTTGTTAAATAGATTGTTGGTTTAAGGCTTTAATTTATTTTTATCATTACCTGAGTTGATATAAAATTAAACAGAAATCATCGCAGTTTGGCGCCAACGCATGACAGCGACAGGTCGACAATCTGCGCGCGCAGCTGCGGCGACAGCTGCGAGGTGCGCGGACGCATGCGTTCGAAGTTTGAATCGAACACACACTAACACACGCCATTATGATGCTGTGAATCCTGTGATAGATCGTTTATTAAACACACATGTTTTTCTTGCATTTCGCGTGCTTTTGAATTTCGGCAACGATTGAAAAAGGGCCATCGACCTAGATACAGCTGGTTGTCAAAATGTGTTGTGATTGACGTCCGTAAGGATTGTATGAGGGCGGGTTGTTATCTCGTGGTATTAATAGGGAATATCCCCTCCTCTGTACAGCATTACAAGAAGTAGTTTCCAAATTATTAACATCATTTCGTTCAATTTCCTATCATGTTCTTTCATACCTACTAACTAGCCAAATTCTGTAAACGAAACCAAAATTTTAATTTCTCAAAAGAGTTGAAAATTTAATGCTAAATAGATTAAAAACCTATAAGTACACTTCTAAACACAAAAAACAATTAAGTACTAAAAGAAATCTAATTGGTCTACTCACGCAAATCTTTACATAGAAAAAAGTGCACTTTAAAGAACTTCACGTATTTTAATGCAGTTTTCAGCAGTAATAAAGTGATTCAAGGGGAAGGTTTTTACCTATAATTTGTAATTGTACCGACATTTAATTATTAAGTTTGTTCTGACATTTTAATGTTTTGCATGCCTTTGGGCGGAATACGGCAGGAAACAATGTACTTATGTTATACCTAACATCAACTTATGTATAGATAATTCAACTCATCAGTGCGCGCGGCGCTATGTGTGCGTGCGCTAGTAATTATACAGCTTTAATTTGTGTGGCAGTGATGCGGCCGTCTTCACAGAGTACATTTTTATATTATGAGGTAGAGACGTAACTCGACTTATTGACGACACCAGCGGTGCCAAGCAGTCTTTGCAGAAAACGCTTTGCGTGGCCGCGAAATAAACAACATATTTATACAAAAAGCATACAGCGCCATCTACCACGTTTGCAGGCAACTCTTACGTTATAATGAAACAAAATCAAATATTATGACAAGTCTCAATGTAACTGCAACGTTGAGATCCTGTGTAACTTGGTCACATTATAATTCATTACATAGTGTTCTTAGTGATAATACCATGGGTACAGTCGTTAAAGAAAATGTCTAATTCTTCAAGGAGAAAATGTTTAAGAAGTCAGGTAAATATTTTTTATGTGTCAATTCGATGGAATTAATATTTGTTATCACTCCAATAATAAAACAAAGTCCCCGCCGCGTCTGTCTGTTCACGATAAACTTAAAAAATACTGCATGCATTTTCATGCTGAGATCACCAATGATTCTTGAGAAAGGTTAACGTATATAGGCAGGGCAGTTTCACACGCTATCGGCACACCTTATGTGTCAGCTAGATTGTTATAAGATTAATGACATACTTCAGCCATATGGCTTAAAAGTTCTTCGGCTACCACCGTATTATCCTGAACTAAACCCAATAGAAAATGTATGGGGAATTTAAACAAATTATAATGCTTCGCATTAAATCGAACAAAATGTGATGGAAATAATGAAATTAGGTAATAATTGAACGTTTAAGTAAATTGATGAAGAGATGTGGCGTTATACTTGTCGACACGCCAAAGAAGAAGAATACTATCGACATTTTGATTGAATTTATAATTAACCTTGGAGAGAGCAGCAAATCCAAAAATTCCTCAATTTTATTCTTCAAACAGCGATACATATTAATATGTATAATATACATTTCACCCATTGAGTTTTTATTTTAGTTAAACAAGTGTTTTTGTATTTTGTACTTCACTGTACCTCATGTCACGCACACGAAGTCACTGTGTTTAGACGAGGCTTACCCACACATAGTGCCGCGCGCACAGATGAGTTGAACTTACTATACCTATTACTCGCAATAAAAAAATAAAAAGAGTTTATATGTCTAATATTATAATACGTAATAGCTGAGCAGTAATGTTAAGGCCGCGTGGGTCAGATTTTGAGTTTTTTGAAACAATCCTAGTCAAAAAGTAAAGGGTTTTTAAATCTGAAAAATATATATATAATAGTTAAGGATATAAGCTAAACATATTCCGAGCCCGTTACACGATCCAATAAATTTCACTAGATAGAAAAAAATCCCAAAGTTGACTCTCTCAGAAAAGTTTTTTCAAAACTGTGGCTAAACTATTAACATTTTATATATTTTTTTTGCACTCAATTAAAGGTATTAAGTTTTTATACACATTTTCCGAGCGTTTTTCTATAAACAACTATTTACATAGTTATCATGTACGAATATCTACCAAACGCAATAGAATTGCGCCGCTGACGCCCGATCAGTCTCGCCCTGGCGCTTGTGGAGGCAGGACCTGTGTCAGTTTTTTTCGCAACTATTTCGTAATTATTATGCCAAATTACGTTGAAATCGCGCCACAGTATAAAAATATCAGTAATGGGCAAAATGTAATTAGATTAACCGTTACAAATACATACGCGACTCATGGTAAAAATGTGGTGATCTTTTACTTTTTAAGTGTTTTCACGACATGGTAACCAGCTACCTAATGCATTAAAATGTCTACGAATTACATGATAATTTCGCAATCCAACATGGCGGCCACGCCGTAATCACAAAATTTCATGATGGGTATCGTTTAAGGGGTTTTTTGGTATGCTGAGTACGAAGTACGTGATAATTTTGCAATCCAATATGGCCGCCGCGCCGTAATCACAAAATTTCATGATGGGTATCGTTTAAGGGGTTTTTTGGTATGCTGAGTACGAATCACGTGATAATTTTGCAATCGAATATAGCCGCCGCGCCGTAATCACAAAATTTCATGATGGGTATCGTTTAAGGGGTTTTTTGGTATGCTGAGTACGAATCACGTGATAATTTTGCAATCCAATATGGCCGCCGTGCCATAATCACAAAATTTCATGATGGGTATCGTTTAAGGGGTTTTTTGGTATGCTGAGTACGAATCACGTGATAATTTTGCAATTCAATATGGCCGCCGTGCCATAATCACAAAATTTCATGATGGGTATCGTATAAGGGGTTTTTTGGTATGCTGAGTACAAATCACGTGATAATTTTGCAATCCAATAGGGCCGCCGCGCAGTAATCACAAAATTTCATGACGGGTATCGTTTAAGGGGTTTTTTAGCATGCTGAGTACGAATCACGTACTAATTTTGCAATCTAACATGGCCGCCGCGCCTTAATCACAAAATTTCATGATGGGTATCATTTAAGGGGTTTTTTGGTATGCTGAGTACGAATCACGTACTAATTTTGCAATCCAATATGGTCGTCGCGCCGTTATCACAAAATTTCATGATGGGTATCGTTTAAGGGGTTTTTTGGTATGCTGAGAACGAATCACGTGATAATTTTGCAATCCAATATGGCCGCCGCGCCGTTTTCACAAAATTTCATGACGGGTATCGTTTAAGGGTTTTTTTGGTATGCTGAGTACGAATCACGTGATAATTTTGCAATCCAACATAGCCGCCGCGCCGTAATCACAAAATTTCATGACGGGTATCGTTTAAGGGGTTTTTAGGTATGCTGAGTATCACGTACTAATTTTGCAATCCAAAAAGATATTGGATATTGTACTGCATATTGGCCATATTGGATTGCAAAATTAGTACGTGATTCGTACTCAGCATACCAAAAACCCCTTAAACGATACCCGTCATAAAATTTTGTGATTACGGCGCGGCTGCCATATTGGATTGCAACATTAGTACGATAATCGTACTCAGCATACCAAAAAACCCCTTAAACGATACACATCAATCATGTACTAATTTTGCAATCTAATATGGCCAATATGCAATACAATATCCAATATCATTTTGGATTGCAAAATTATAATGTGATTGCACAGCATACCAAAAAATCCCTTAAACGATACCCATCATGAAATTTTGTGATAACGGCGCGGCGGTCATATTGGATTGCAGAATTAGTACGTGATGTGTACTCAGCATACCAAAAAAACCCCTCAAACCATACCCGTCATGAAATTTTGTGATTACGGCGCGGCGGCCATATTGGATTGAAAATTTAGTAAGTACGTGATTCGTACTCAGCGTACCAAAATACCCCTTATACGATACCCAACTTGAAATTTTACAACGGTGGTGCGGTGGCCATATTGGATTGCAAAATTTATCCGAAATTCGTACTCAGCATACCAAAATACCCCTTATACGATACCCAACATGATCTTTTACAACGGTGGCGCGGTGGCCATATTGGATTGCTAAATTAACCCGAAATTCGTACTCAGCATACCAAAATACCCCTTATGCGATACCCAACGTGAACTTTTACAACGGTGGCGCGGTGGCCATATTGGATTGCTAAATTAACCCGAAATTCGTACTCAGCATACCAAAATACACCTTATACGATACCCAACATGAACTTTTACAACGGTGGCGCGTCGGCCATATTGGATTGCAAAATTAACCCGAAATTCGTACTCAGCCTACCAAAATACCCCTTATACGATACCCAACATGATCTTTTACAACGGTGGCGCGGCGGCCATATTGGATTGCTAAATTAACCCGAAATTCGTACTCAGCATACCAAAATACCCCTTATACGATACCCAACATGAACTTTTACAACGGTGGCGCGGCGGCCATATTGGAGTGCAAGAGTATTAAATTAGTGTGCACCATTTTAATTCATATTAATAAATTATAGGAAGCTGTCGCAAACGTGGCAGCCCTAAAATGTATCCCGAACATGTTCGGGACATTCCTTTCCGCGTCTTGTCCTCTTGTCACGATTGACCTGACTAGACGGCTTCGTCGGCCGACTGTATAATCTGCCGGCTGTGGTATTGATTTGCTTGAATGTATGATAATTACAAAGTAATGAATTACAAAGTAACTAGTTATAAAGTAATCTAATTACTTTTTAACTAGTTACTTAGTAACTAATTAACCGGAACATCCAAAGTGTTTAAATTACAAAGTAATTAATTACTGAGTAATTAGATTACATTGTAACTTAATTACATTGTAATTCAATTATTAATTGAATTACTTTTGTAATTAGTTACGCCCATCACTGGTGGTTGGATTGCATGGAACGACACAGACTAAAAAAACTTGTTCGGTTTACTGTGAGTTAGTTAACCGCGTGCCAATTTGCAACTGTGCAAGACGTGATCAGAGTTAAGAAGTTATTTATTTAACTCAGAGCTTACTAACTCTATATTTATATATTTAACTCGACTCTCCACGCAAGTGGGCCTAAATAGCTTAGGCGGCCAAATTGAACTCCAAAATGATCATGTTATTCGTACTCAGCATTCGAAAAAACCCATTAAACGATATTCATTACGAAATTATGTGATTACGGCGCGTTGGCCATTTTGGATTGCAAAATTATCATGTGATTCGTCCTCAGCATACCAAAAAACCCCTTAAACGATAACCATCATGGATTTTTGCGATTACGGCGCGGCGGCCATATTGCATTTCAAAATTATCACAGGATTCGTACTCAGCATACCAATACACCCCTTAAACGATACCCATCATGATATTTTGTGATTACGGCGCGGCGGCCATATTGTATTGCAAAATTATCACGTAATTCGTACTCAGCATACCAAAAACCCTTTAAACGATACCCATCGTGAAATTTTGTGATTACGGCGCGGCGCCCATATCGGATTGCAAAATTATCATGTGATTCGTACTCAGCATACCAAAAAACCCCTTAAACGATACCCATCATGAAATTTTGTGATCACACCGCGGTGGCCATATTGGATTGCAAAATTATCATGTGATTCATACTTAGCATACCAAGAATTCCCTTAAACTATACCCATCATGAAATTGTGTGATTACGGCGCGGTGGCCATATTGGATTGCAAAATTAGTACGTAATTCGTACTCAGCATACCAAAAAACCCTTTAAACGATACCCATCATGAATTTTTGTGATTACACCGCGGCCGCCATTTTGGATTGCAAAATTATCACGTGTTTCGTACTCAGCATACCAAGACACCCCTTACACGATACCCATCATGAAATTTTGTGATTACGGCGCGGCGCCCATATTGGATTGCAAAATTATCACGTGATTCGTACTCAGCATACCAAGAAACCCCTTAAACGATACCCATCATGACATTTTGTGATTACGGCGCGGCGTCCATATTGGATTGCAAAATTAGTACGTGATTCGTACTCAGCATACCAAAAAACCCTTTAAACGACACCCATCATGAAATTTTGTGATTACACAGCGGCGGCCATTTTGGATTGCACAATGAGCCCGTGATTCATACTTAGCATACCAACTTTATAAAACTTTAGAAATTTTTATGACCAGCTATTATGTAATTTACATTTTTTACGCAACTGTAGCAAACGTACGCAAAGGAAACTCTCAAAAGAAATGAAATATCCTAGTTGTCGAAAAATGTTTCGTTGCTGCTAAGCTCTTATTCGCCTTAGCGTGATGTTATATATTTTGGTATTTTTCAAAAATGGACATTCTGTTAAGAAACACTTGAAATTCAACTAGCAGTCTCTTAGACTCTAGAGGTAGAACAACTAAACAAACAAACAAACTCTTTAGCTTAAAAATAATAGTATAATATACATAATTTATTTACGATTAACTCATTTATTTTTATTTACGAAACTAATAAATCACTACACTTAATAAAGTTAGATGCATTTACTACGTCAAACAAAGTTAGCATGCTGTTTCTTTCTACTATACTGTATACTGTGGCATGAGAGTTGACTGCCGCTGCCGGCGCGCGGTGTGTCTTGCGCCCGGGGCGAGGGGAGCGCCAAATGCCTACTTGTGCGGGTTAACCACCCCTTAACGATATTGCATGGGTCAATTAGTAGGTATAAAAGAGGTGGCCGGTAGGTCGCGAGTTCCGCAGTCGGCGGCGGGGTCGTCGCAGGCTGCTATACGCCAAGGACTACCGGCCTCCATGACCGAGGGCCTGAGAAGTCTGAGAGTTCTCACAGAAGCAGGCCAAGACGATGGCGTGTCTCTTTGCCCCTCATAGTAGTGGTATAGTGCCTACCTAACTATCCCTCTTCTTTAAGTAGCGAGGTAACACCCGAACAAACCCTCCAGGCGCTGGATATAGGGTTGCCAACCGTCCCGCTATATGCGGGACGTCCCGTTTCTGAGACCCATAACAAGACGTCCCGCTCAGGGTGTGAGCGGGACGCGTAATATCCCGCTTTTCTTGATCTCGCAACAAATGCTTACAGTATTTTTAGCGATGCATCAAATCACGAAAATGTGAAGTTATTTCCTATGAGAAGTTGTAAGATTCTGCTGTCCAGAGGAGGGTATTCGCACATGTTTGCTTGATTTCTATGAAGACCCCAATGAGAAAGCGATAGTTATGTACAATAACATTAAGGCAGTTCATAGGGCTAACGACCTTGACCATTCAAAACACGCGCCTTCAAGCTAGGAAATGTTGTATTTTAGAGCTTATTTTTGTTGTAATAAGCCAATACTCTTACTTATTCAAAATCGAAGAAAACCAAATTATAGATGTATTTTCTTTTTAATTTGGCATATTTTTTCTATCGCATACATACATACATACATATACTCACGCCTTTATCCCCGAAGGGGTAGGCAGAGGCCTATACCGGCCCACATTTCACCGTGTACAATTCGGTCCCACGTAACAGGTGGTGAGCCCATCGCCGTGTTGAAATGGACCGCCGACGTCAGAGCCTCGTCCGTTGTTCAGCAGGTGCACGAGCTTGCACGTGAGGTTGACTTGGGCCCGGAGGTGTTGGTAGGGCCCCATTACACCCCTTTATCGCGTCGTTAAAAATTTGAGTTATAAAATGCATTCATCTAAAAATTTGGGGCTGCCTTTATGATCGTTTTAGACATTATGTATAATTAATATACAATTTACAACAAAAGCATTTTTTTTTAAACACATCATTTACCTAACTAGATTAAAAAAATTTATTTGGTTATAATTTTTCGTCTACTTATCAAGACAAAAAATGCTTTTATTTGCACCTCTTTTTCGTCATTTTTTAAACCAGACCAGGCCCCTTTTGATTTGCGAAACGCATCTGCGTATTCCGCTCATAATGCTATTCTCTCTTAGGAAACTGTCCCAATCGCTTTGAAGAAATTTTTCTGACGAGGATAGGGGTAAAAAGACGGAATACTATCTTGGTTTTTTGACAGCTTTTTAAAAAGAAATTCAGAGCTGTATCATGCGTTTGGAGAAAAGAAATGCGTTGTCGTGTTCTAACGGCTGAACGGATGGAGCTGAAATTTGGTACAGAGATAGCTTATAGTCTGGAATAACACATAGGCTACTTTTCATTCCGGGAATATGTTCCCACGGAAAGCAGGAACGGGTACCGAATTTCACGCGGGCGAAACCGCGATAATCATTTAGTTTAAACTAATATGTTCCCGAGATGAAAAGTATTTGTTATTCCAGACTATAAGCTATCTTTGTACCAATTTTCAGCCCAATCCATTCAGCCGTGAGAGCGTGATTAAGGCCGCGTGGGTCAGATTTTGAGTTTTTTGAAACAATCCTAGTCACAAATTAAAGGGTTTTTAAATCTGAAAAATATATATATAATAGTTAAGGATATAAGCTAAACATATTCCGAGCCCGTTACACGATCCAATAAATTTCACTAGATAGAAAAAAATCCCAAAGTTGACTCTCTCAGAAAAGTTTTTTCAAAACTGTGGCTAAACTATTAACATTTTATATATTTTTTTTGCACTCAATTAAAGGTATTAAGTTTTTATACACATTTTCCGAGCGTTTTTCTATAAACCACTATTTACATAGTTATCATGTACGAATATCTACCAAACGCAATAGAATTGCGCCGCTGACGGCCGTTCAGTCTCGCCCTGGCGCTTGTGGAGGCAGGACCTGTGTCAGTTTTTTTCGCAACTATTTCGTAATTATTATGCCAAATTACGTTGAAATCGCGCCACAGTATAAAAATATCAGTAATGGGCAAAATGTAATTAGATTAACCGTTACAAATACATACGCGACTCATGGTAAAAATGTGGTGATCTTTTACTTTTTAAGTGTTTTCACGACATGGTAACCAGCTACCTAATGCATTAAAATGTCTTCGAATTACATGATAATTTCGCAATCCAACATGGCGGCCACGCCGTAATCACAAAATTTCATGATGGGTATCGTTTAAGGGGTTTTTTAGTATGCTGAGTACGAATCGCGTACTAATTGTGCAATACAAGATGGCCGCCGCGCCGTAATCACAAAATTTCATGATGGGTATCGTTTAAGGGGTTTTTTGGTATGCTGAGTACGAATCGCGTACTAATTTTGCAATACAAGATGGCCGCCGCGCCGTAATCACAAAATTTCATGATGGGTATCGTTTAAGGGGTTTTTTGGTATCCTGAGTACGAATCACGTGATAATTTTTCAATCCAAAATGGCCGCCGCAGTGTAATCACAAAATTTCATGATGGGTGTCGTTTAAAGGGTTTTTTGGTATGCTGAGTACGAATCACGTACTAATTTTGCCATTCAATATGGACGCCGCGCCGTAATCACAAAATGTCATGATGGGTATCGTTTAAGGGGTTTCTTGGTATGCGGAGTACGAATCACGTGATAATTTTGCAATCCAATATGTGCGCCGCGCCGTAATCACAAAATTTCATGATGGGTATTGTTTAAGGGGTTTTTTGGTATGCTGAGTACGAATCACGTGATAATTTTGCAATCCAATATGGCCGCCGCGCCGTAATCACAAAATTTCATGATGGGTATCGTTTAAGGGGTTTTTTAGTATGCTGAGTACGAATCGCGTACTAATTTTGCAATCCAATTTGGCCGCCGCGCCGTAATCACAAAATTTCATGATGGGTATCGTTTAAGGGGTTTTTTGGTATGCTGAGTACGAGTCACGTGATAATTTTGCAATCCAATATGGCCGCCGCGCCGTAATCACAAAATTTCATGATGGGTATCGTTTAAGGGGTTTTTTGGTATGCTGAGTACGAATCACGTGATAATTTTGCAATCCAATATGCCCGCCGCGCCGTAATCACAAAGTTTTATGATTGGTATCGTAAATGATAGTATCGTAAGTATGGTAGTATCGTAAATCATACGTAGCAGACTGTAGTGTAAAAGAGATAGAGACACATGTTCCATTCTTCGTTCTAACATTTGTGTGTGGTTGGATTGCATGGAACGACAGACTAAAAAAAATTGTTCGGTTTACTGTGAGTTAGTTAACCGCGTGCCAATTTGCAACTGTGCAAGACGTGGTCAGAGTTAAGAAGTTATTTATTTAACTCAGAGCTTACTAACTCTATATTTATATATTTAACCCGACTCTCCGCGCAAGTAGGCCTAAATAGCTTAGGCGCGGTGGCCATTTTGGATTGCAAAATTTTCATGTGATTCGTCCTCGGCATACCAAAAAACCCCTTAAACGATAACCATCATGGATTTTTGCGATTACGGCGCGGCGGCCATATTGCATTTCAAAATTATCACAGGATTCATTATCAGCATACCAATACACCCCTTAAACGATACCCATCATGATATTTTGTGATTACGGCGCGGCGGCCATATTGTATTGCGAAATTATCACGTAATTCGTACTCAGCATACCAAAAACCCTTTAAACGCTACCCATCATGAAATTTTGTGATTACACCGAGGCGGCCATTTTGGATTGCGAAATTATCACGTGATTCGTACTCAGCATACCAAGAAACCCTTTAAACGATACCCATCATAAAATTTTGTGATTACGGCGCGGCGCCTATATTGGATTGCAAAATTATCATGTGATTCGTACTCAGCATTCCAAAAAAACCCCTTAAACGATACCCATCATGAAATTTTGTGATCACACCGCGGTGGCCATATTGGATTGCAAAATTATCATGTGATTCATAGTTAGCATACCAAGAATTCCCTTAAACTATACCCATCATGAAATTGTGTGATTACGGCGCGGTGGCCATATTGGATTGCAAAATTAGTACGTAATTAGTACTCAGCATACCAAGAAACCCCTTAAACGATACCCATCATGACATTTTGTGATTACGGCGCGGCGTCCATATTGAATTGCAAAATTAGTACGTGATTCGTACTCAGCATACCAAAAAACCCTTTAAACGACACCCATCATGAAATTTTGTGATTACACTGCGGTGGCCATTTTGGATTGCACTATGATCCCGTGATTCATACTTAGCATACCAACTTTAGAAAACTTTAGAAATTTTTATGACCAGCTATTATGTAATTTACATTTTTTACGCAACTGTAGCAAACGTACGCAACGGAAGCTCTCAAAAGAAATGAAATATCCTAGTTGTCGAAAAATGTTTCGTTGCTGGTAAGCTCTTATTCGCCTTAGCGTGATGTTATATATTTTGGTATTTTTCAAAAATGGACATTCTGTTAAGAAACTCTTGAAATTCAACTAGCAGTCTCTTAGACTCTAGAGTTAGAACAACTAAACAAACAAACAAACTCTTTAGCTTAAAAATAATAGTATAATATACATAATTTATTTACGATTAACTCTTTTATTTTTATTTACGAAACTAATAAATCACTACACTTAATAAAGTTAGATGCATTTACTACGTCAAACAAAGTTAGCATGCTGTTTCTTTCTACTATACTGTATACTGTGGCATGAGAGTTGACTGCCGCTGCCGGCGCGCGGTGTGTCTTGCGCCCGGGGCGAGGGGAGCGCCAAATGCCTACTTGTGCGGAATAACCGCCCCTTAAGTAACAAACATCCAAACATCTAAACATCCAAACATCTTCACAAACTTTCACATTTAAAATATTAGTAGGAAGTAGGATAGTAGGACAGGATAGGATTAAACGGTTTTTTAGTTAATTGTTGACTATTATTTAAATTACAAGGCGTTAAATTTTACCTCTCATCCTAATTTAAAAGTAAAGTTCACGTTTTTTAGTATTCTAAACAAAATTCGTAGAATCCCGCTTTTTAAATCCTTGTCCCGCATTTGAAATCAACATTTCCCGCAAATTCGCATTTTGAAGTTGGCAAGCCTAGCTGGATAGCACCTGAATCCTATTGGCATGGCCACGGTGGTAGCCAAAGTATATCGGGAACCCTAGGACATCCTTCCGAGGGCTTATCCGGAACTCGCGGCTGTAGACAGCTGTAAGGTATCATGTAGTTTTAGTCCGTAGGAGTCCGGCATAGCATCCATGTAGGATTCATAGTTCAGACACGTAAAAAATACTGGTGAGTATAAGATAACAAGTGACAAAAATAAATCAAACAGTTTATTTCTAAAAGTATTCCGCTAAGGGAACATTGTCCCTTTTTGGAAATTACTTGAAATTACAGTACAATTCTCTGTGATTGTAATACTTTAGGAAAGTTTTCGAAGTTAAAGTCATTAATATTAATTATTCCTTTGTATAAAGGGTCGCCATGCCTTCACAGCAGGAGAGACACTTTCTTGTTCCCTTATAACGTTACTTTGGCGCTTTTCTTAGAATTTTTGACTTACGTCATGCTCAATCAGGGTCTACCTCCCGGAGTGACTATGTCGGAATCAATGCAACTAAAATTGATTTTGTCACGCAAGTTGGAAGTGATTAGCTGATTATACACTATAATGATGATATAGAATCCCTACTTCCCTACTATCTAAATATATATAACTCAAAGGTGACTGACTGACTGACATAGTGATCTATCAACGCACAGCCCAAACCAGTGGACGGATCGGGCTGAAATTTGGCATGCAGGTAGATGTTATTGACGTAGGCATTCGCTAAGAAAGGATTTTGATAAATTCTACCTCGAAGGGGATAAAATACGGGAAGCGGGAACGGGAACAAACTTTACGCGGGCGAAGCTGCAGGCATCAGCTAGTCCCAGTCCCATTATAAATGCGAAAGTAACTCTGTCTGTCTGTTACGCTTTCACGCCTAAACGGCTGGAGCAATTGAGATGAAATTTGGTATAGAGATAGTTTGAGACTGTGGGAAGGACATAAGGCTACTTTTTAACCGAGGCCTTTTGCGCAGTCGATTTTGAGAATGATTTTACGCGATAACGTCTTCTACGCGGTCGAAGTCGCGGGAAACAGCTATAATATTATAATGCGCAAGCAACTCTGTCTGTCTGTTGCGTTTTCACGCCTTAACTGCTGAACCGATTTTGATGAAATTTGGTAGGTTTAGAGATAGTTTCAGCCCAGGGTAAAGACATAAGCTACTTTTTAACTGACTGCGCAATAGGAGGGCAGGTAATGATTTTACTCGATAACGACTTCTACGCGGACGAAGCCGCGGGCACAGTATAAAGAGTCTAACCAGTATTGTAGCTCCCTACAAACGGACGAAGCGCAAGCTATACCTACGATTCTCTTTTTCGGCAGGCCTTTCAGCACGCTAGCAGGCGATTGTGCCGAGTAGAATGGACGGTGTGTCGTTTTTTAGATAGTAACCGCGCGTGTTTTATTTACAAGAAATATTTAATATGACAACTAGAGTCTATTGTGCTGGTTTTGGTTGCATGAATTCGTCAATACCCAGAGATAACGTTTTTTAGATTACCTGGAAACTCCGAAAGGTAAGACTATAAATTGATTTTACTTAAGTACTAATTAGTACTATACTACTAGTTGACTAAAGTTAAACAAAGTGATTGACACGAGTGAACTGGGTAGTTACATGAAGTAGGTATGTTTGTGTTTAAAACTAGACTTGTGCTTGCTCAGTCAGTGAACGGTGCGATCCAATATAGTACAATATCCAAAAAAAAACTAGTTCAGAACTCTAGTACGTGTAGGTAGTACATTTAGTTCCGTTGTCAGTTCGTAGTTATTTAATTGAGAGCAATGATTTAGGTATGTTTCAAGAGTATTCATTTCTTTGTGGATGACCGATGTTACAGTACACTTAGCACCGTATGACTTTGATTGACAGCATTTTTGTTACCTTTGATTTTTATTACACGCATAGAGACAAATTTGAACTTCCAAAATTTAACACAACTTGACAATGTACGAAAAGTACTAGTGTACTAGAGACTGACTAGTACTTTCAAAGCGAAAGATAGTTTTAATTTTGTAAATCAAAAAAAAAATTTCAATAAAAAATAAAACCGACTTCAACCAATTCCTGGAAAATTAAATTTACTTAGCACAAAGTAATATGTATTTTGATTTATCAGATTTTATTCAATATCATATTGAAGTCGGCGCCAAGTAAAGCCATAGTTTTATGTAGGTATTATTCATGGCACCAACTTCAATATTATATTGAATAAAGTCAGATAAACCAAAATACAAATTACTTTGTGCTAAGTAAATTTAATTTTTCAGGAATTGGTTGAAGTCGGTTTTATTTTTTATTGAAAAATTTTTTTTTCATTATTTTAAGTGACGGGTGAACCGTAAAATATATCTATCTAGGTGAAAGTTCTCATCAATACAAATCAATCAAGCCCAAACACAAGGTAGCTGCTGTA
The DNA here is from genome assembly GCA_933228765.1 of Miltochrista miniata. NCBI lineage: Eukaryota > Metazoa > Arthropoda > Insecta > Lepidoptera > Erebidae > Miltochrista > Miltochrista miniata. The sequence continues at coordinate 24,626,991 of OW121768.1, forward strand.
AATCGTTAAGGAATTCCCTCGACTGTCTTTCGGTTCCATCATCAGATCGACTCCAGACATTCATTAAATTGTAGTACCTACATTAAAGCACTGAATTAAAAAGTTAACAAACGCACTAGTTGTCCCTACAATTTTCGGTGGTTGCCCTCGATTTCTCCTGAATCCCATCATCAGATCCTGACCTGGTGAAATTGGGACCACCTCAGAAGTGAACTCTATCCAAAAAAAAGCAGATTTGAAATTCGTCTATAATTGACGAAATATCGGTGAACATACATAAAACATTGAGAACTTCCTTTTTTTTAAGTCGGATCTATCAATCTAGGTGTAAAGTTCTCATCAATACAAATCAATCAAGCCCAATCACAAGGTAACTGCTGTTAATTGTTAAGGAATGCCCTCCACTGTCTTTCGACACTATTATCAGATCGACTCCAGACCTTCATTAAAATGTAGAACATTAAAGCACTTAATAAAAAAGTTAACAAGCGCACTAGTTGTCCCTACAATTTTCGGTGGTTGCCCTCGTTTTCTCCTAGATCCCATCATCAGATCCTGACCTGGTGAAAATGGGACCACCTCAGAAGTAAACCCTATTTAACAAAAAAAGAAATTTTGAAATCCGTCTATAATTGACGGAAATATCGCTTAACATACATAAAAAAAAATACATACAGATGAATTGAGAACCTCCTCCTTTTTAGGGTTTCGTAGCCAAAATGGCAAAAACGGAACCCTTATAGATTCGTCATGTCTGTCTGTCTGTCTGTCTGTCTGTCTGTCCGTCCGTGTGTCACAGCCATTTTTCTCCGAAACTATAAGGCCTATGCTATAGAAACTTGTTATCTAGATGTATTCTGTGAACCGCATTAAGATTCTGATATAAAACTAGAAAAAAAGTAGTAAATTATGGGGGTCCCCATACTCAGAACTGAAACTCAAAATTTTTTTTTCATCCAAGCCATACGTATAGGGTATCTATAGATAGGTCTTTAAAAATGCTATTGAGGTTCCTAACATCATTTTTTTCTAAAATGAACAGTTTGCGCAAGAGACACTTCCAAAGTGGAAAAATGTGTGCCCCCCCCCCCCCCCTCTAACTTCTAAACTAAGAGAATGATAAATCTAAAAAAAATATATGATGTACATTGCCATAAAAACTACCAACGAAAATTATTTTGAACGAGATAGAGCTGGTACTTTTTTTTTAATACGTCATAAACCGCAATTTTTGGTTGGAAAAATCACTACCACTGCGAACGTGTTAAAACATCAATCAAAGTTACAACGAACTATAAGAACTTTTATATTATGTTTCTAGCTGCTACGAAACCCTTCATGGGCGAGTCCATCTCGCACTTGGCCGGTTTTTTTGAAGTCGGTTAAAAATTTAACGCAATGATTATAAAGACTAGAATTCCGTGATTCTATCACTGACGAAACATGTGATGAGCCGATTATTATTGTCTACGCCGCTTACTCGTTTTCAAATTTCTACACCCGTCTCACTCAATCGTAAGTAGATATAGGGCGCAGCGCCGCCACGCAGCCACCCCACGCCGCCAGCCGTTGCGGGGATATTATATTATTACTAACAAAGTATTTTTTTGTTTAAATAAAAAAGGTACATAATTTACTCGAAATCAAAGCCGGTTGTCAGTAAAACAACAATCCTTAGTACAAATTGAAGGCCTTGTGGGCGGATTAAAAAAATCAACTGCATTAGGCTCACTATCTATTACGCGTACGTAAAACTATAAGGTAAAATGTGGGCGAATACTATGCCTCTGCCTACACCTTCAGGGATAAAGGCGTGACTATACGAATGTATGTATGTACATATTTACATCCGCAATACTAAATAGAAAGTCAAAGTAGGCACATGTTATTGAAATGCTGTAGGTGGGCAGCCCTATCGCATGCTTACGTACCGCGCGGCTGTAGGCATTTATTTCTAAAATCCGGCCGAGTCAAACTACAGTATACAGTGCCGCGGGGAACAGCTAGTAGGTACTATTAACTATATAATTAATTCTGTTCCAGTTCCCGTAAAAACATGGGATCTTATTCGTAAGATAAAATGTCTGAGGAGAGTAAAATCTATTCTTGCTCTATATTTCTGCTGGATTTGTTTATGCGTTATGGCGCGAAAGAGGTACCAACATCCATACAAACATTTAATTTCGAATATTAGTACCTAACCTCACACTAAAAGATAAGTATATTCTTTTAGTCTAATATCATCAATATCAATATCATCAATATCAATATCAATATCAATACATATAATAAAATCGTAACTGTCTGTATGTCTGTACGTTTGTGCACGCTAATCTCAGCAACCGCTCAACTGATTGCAATGCGGTTTTCTTTATTGCGTTGCGGTTTACTCCACTTAAGGGTCGGTTATAGCGCACAAGTAGGCATTTGGCGCTCCCCTCGCCCCGGACGCGAGACACACCGCGCGCCGGCAGCGGCAGTGAACTCTCATGCCACAGTATACAGTAGAGTAGAAAGAAACAGCATGCTAACTTTGTTTGACGTAGTAAATGCATCTAACTTTAATATGTGTAGTGATTTATTAGAGTTTCGTAAATAAATGAGTTAATTGTATATATTATACTATTATTTTTAAGCTAAAGAGTTTGTTTGTTTGTTTAGTTGTTTGAACTATAGAGTCTAAGAGACTGCTAGTTGAATTTCAAAAGTTCCTTAACAGAATGTCTATTTTTCAAAAATATCAAAATATATAACATCACGCTAAGGCGAATGAGAGCTGAGCAGCAACGAAACATTTTTCGAAAACTAGGATATTTCATTTTTTTTGAGAGTTTCCGTTGCGTACGTTTGCTAGATGGTTACAGTTGCGTAAAAAATGAAAATTACATAATAGCTGGTCATAAAAATTTCTAAAGTTTTCTAAAGTTGGTATGCTAAGTATGAATCACGTGATCATTTTGCAATTCAATATGGGCGCCGCGCCATAATCACAAAATTTCATGATGGGTATCGTTTAAGCTCGGCGCTCGTGGCCCCGCGGACTCAGTGTTCTGTAAACGATCACTGCAGTAAGCAACTTTCACTATGGCCAGTCCATGGATGGGTGACCATCCATGTGATCACTTCGTGATATTTATTTGAGCGTTTCCGTGCTTCGGAAGGCGCGTTAAGTATTTGGTCCCGGTTGCCAGTAAAATGGCAGTCGTTAAGCTTAAGTAAAGGCTTTATTTCAACAGCAGGCAGTCACAACCTGCGCCTGTCCATTTAAACACGGCAATACGGCTCACCACCTATTACGTGGGACAAATTATACAAAGGTAAAATGTGGGCATATAATATGCCTCTGACCATATTATGTATCGTTTAAGACCCCTTAAACCTTCTTGGTGTGCTGAGTACAAATCACGTGATAATTTCGCAATCCAAAATGGACACCGCGGTGTAATCACAAAATTTCATGATGGGTATCGTTTAAAGGGGTTTTTGGTATGCTGAGTACGAATTACGGGATAATTTTGCAATCCAATATGGTCGCCTCGCCGTAATCACAAAATTTTATGATGGGTATCGTTTAAGGGGTGTTTGGTATGCTGAGTACGAATCACATGATAATTTTACAATTTAATATGGTCGCCGCGCCTAAATCGCAAAATTCCATGATGGGTATCGTTTAAGTGGTTTTTCGGTATGCTGAGTACGAATCACGGGATAATTTTGCAATCCAATATGGCCGCCGCGCCGTAATCGCAAAACTCCATGATGGGTATCGTTTAAGTGGTTTTTTGGTATGCTGAGTACGAATCACGGGATAATTTTGCAATCCAAAATGGCCACCGCGCCGTAATCATATAATTTCGTGATGGATATCTTTTAATGGGTTTTTTCGAATGCTGAGTACAAATAACGTGATAATTTTGGAATTCAATTTGGCCGCCTAAGCTATTTACAGTAGTAAATTAAAAAGATTTGCTTATTAAGTTTAGGCCTAGCAATGCGAAAATACTATGACAACAGAATTTTTGTAAAATTAAGGCCAATGACATTAAATTGGTACCTAGCATACGAAAAAATCCCTTAATCGGTACTCATTATGAAATTTTGTGATTACGCCGCGGCGGCCACATTGGATTGGAAAATTATCACGTGATTCGTACTCAGCATTCCAAAAAAACCCCTTAAACGATACCCATCATGAAATTTTGTGATTACGGCGCGGCGGGCATATTGGATTGCAAAATTATCACGTGATTCGTACTCAGCATGCCAAAAAACCCCTTAATCGATACCCAACATGATATTTTATGATTATGGCGCAGCAGCCATATTGGATTGCAAAATTATCACGTGATTCGTACTCAGCATAACAAAAAACCCCTTAATCGATACCCAACATGAAATTTTATGATTATGGCGCAGCAGCCATATTGGATTGCAAAATTATCACGTGATTCGTACTCAGCATACCAAAAAACCCCTTAAACGATACCCATCATGAAATTTTGTGATTACGGCGCGGCGACCATATTGGATTGCAAAATTATCACGTGATTCGTACTCAGCATACCAAAAAACCGCTTAAACGATACCCATCATGATTTTTTGAGATTACGGCGCGGCGGTCATATTGGATTGCAAAATTAACACGTAATTCGTACTCAGCATACCAAAAAACCCCTTAAACGATACCCATCATGAAATTTTGTGATAACGGCGCGGCGGCCATCTTGTATTACAAAATTAGTACGTGATTCGTACTCAGCATACCAAAAAAACCGCTTAAACGATACCCATCATGATTTTTGAGATTACGACGCGGCGGTCATATTGGATTGCAAAATTAACACGTAATTCGTACTCAGCATACCAAAAAACCCCTTAAACGATACCCATCATGAAATTTTGTGATTACGGCGCGGCGACCGTATTGGATTGCAAAATTATCACGTGATTCGTACTCAGCATACCAAAAAACCGCTTAAACGATACCCATCATGATTTTTTGAGATTACGGCGCGGCGGTCATATTGGATTGCAAAATTAACACGTAATTCGTACTCAGCATACCAAAAAACCCCTTAAACGATACCCATCATGAAATTTTGTGATTACGGCGCGGTGGCCATATTGGATTGCAAAATTATCGCGTGATTCGTACTCAGCATACCAAAAAACCGCTTAAACGATACCCATCATGATTTTTTGAGATTACGGCGCGGCGGTCATATTGGATTGCAAAATTAACACGTAATTCGTACTCAGCATACCAAAAAACCCCTTAAACGATACCCATCATGAAATTTTGTGATAACGGCGCGGCGGCCATCTTGTATTGCAAAATTAGTACGTGATTCGTACTCAGCATACCAAAAAACCGCTTAAACGATACCCATCATGATTTTTTGAGATTACGGCGCGGCGGTCATATTGGATTGCAAAATTAACACGTAATTCGTACTCAGCATACCAAAAAACCCCTTAAACGATACCCATCATGAAATTTTGTGATTACGGCGTGGCCGCCATGTTGGATTGCGAAATTATCATGTAATTCGTAGACATTTTAATGCATTAGGTAGCTGGTTACCATGTCGTGAAAACACTTAAAAAGTAAAAGATCACCACATTTTTACCATGAGTCGCGTATGTATTTGTAACGGTTAATCTGATTACATTTTGCCCATTACTGATATTTTTATACTGTGGCGCGATTCCGATTTCAACGTAATTTGGCATAATAATTACGAAATAGTTGCGAAAAAAACTGCCACAGGTCCTGCCTCCACAAGCGCCAGGGCGAGACTGATCGGCCGTCAGCGGCGCAATTCTATTGCGTTTGGTAGATATTCGTACATGATAACTATGTAAATATTTGTTTAGAGAAAAACGCTCGGAAAATGTGTATAAAAACTTAATACCTTTAATTGAGTGCAAAAAAAATATATAAAATGTTAATAGTTTAGCCACAGTTTTGAAAAAACTTTTCTGAGAGAGTCAACTTTGGGATTTTTTTCTATCTAGTGAAATTTATTGGATCGTGTAACGGGCTCGGAATATGTTTAGCTTATATCCTTAACTATTATATATATATTTTTCAGATTTAAAACCCTTTACTTTTTGACTAGGATTGTTTCAAAAAACTCAAAATCTGACCCACGCGGCCTTAACATTTAGTGTATGTTTCATGTCAATCGGTTCGTAAATAAAAAAGTAATATCATTGTATATAATCACATATAAAATGCAGCGTACCTACGAAGTCGCAGGTAACAGCTAGTTATAAGTATTTATTCAAACGTGCTAAACTTTCTGTTAGGAGTCCTGAGACATCCTTCCGAGGGCTTACCCGGGTTGCCAGATTGTCGGGAATCGTCTGGATTCTCCCGACATTTCAAGTGAACTCCAGAATCCCAAAATCCCGACATTTTGAATTGACATCCAGATATTTAGATTTTGCGATCTGGCAAACGCTCAGTTCTGGCGAAAATTCTCTCCACTGTATGTGAGTGGCATCTTTGCCCGGCACGTGTTGTTCGGGATCGGAACGGAGAGGGTGGGATCAGGTTGAAGAGCTCTTCAGAACATTCGCCGTGATACATTCGATAGAAGGCAGCCAAGGACGCTATGGTTCATGGCGTAGGATGATCCTCCGTCAGATGGACTGATGACCTGGAAACGCAAGGAGGGTCTGCAATTCTGCATGCGGAAGGAGCAGGGCTGTGTGTTGTGGCGTAACAGGGGAGAGGCCTGCGTACGTCCAGCAACAAAACCTGCAACGACTGAATTGATTTGGATGATTTCAAATTGACATTACTACTACTATCTTCACGCCAAATCCCTTGCGGGGTAGGTGGAAAGAACCGAGCGCCACACGGCACGATCCAGACATGCCTTACTTACCTCTTTAACTTTCATTTTTCTTTTCATGCATGCACGTCGGCTCCTTCGGCTCTTGACACCGTGGAAGTGGCAGAGAACGTGTGGTGTTGGTCGGTAAGTCCATTCTGATTTCTGTGGTCCATAGCATCAATGATGGATTGCAAACGAAAAAATAATACTTCCCCGACATTTGACATAATACATGTATTCTATTAGTCTGAGAATACCTATTATAAAAATCCCGTCAATTGCCAGTAGGACTCGCGCAAGAGGGGTTCCGCGTACCTGCCAAAAAACGGCAAAAAAAATCAAGTTTGTTACTACCCGTTCGCTCTAACTTTGCCGTTGGCGTAGAGGCGTATACCCAAATTGTTAATTAGACGAAGTAAATTGACAGTAGCTAATGTCACTTCGTCATAGAAAATAAGCAACATTGTATGAAGAAGTGACATTTGTTGCTGTCAATTTACTTCGTCTAATTAAAAATTCGACTTTAGTATGGAGCCGAGCGGCAAAGTTAGAGCGAACGGGCAGTATATGGGATTTTTTTGATTTTAGTATTTGTTATGATAGCAGCAACAGAAATAAGTATAGCCATTACATCATCTGAGAATTTTTCAGGACGTTTTCTGAGATACGGACAGCGAAGTCTCATGACTACGGAACGCTAAATATAATTATAAGATTTTTAAGTAAGCAAATAAACTAATCACAAAATAAAAGGCCCGCTTTGACATTTGAGAGAGCGCCACTGACATTGGCAGATTCCTGAATCAACCAATGAGAATTGGTTCATTGGGAGCATCTCATTGGTGGGTTCGGCAATCCGCAAATGACAGTCGTCGCGATGACAAAATTAAATGTCAAAACGGAACTATTACCTTTTTATGAGTTTAGTAACAATATTTTAAAATTTTATTGTGATGGAATTGCAGGCAGAGAAAGATTAAGTATTAAACATGATCGATTAAGTATCATTTAGAAAAAAAATATTTTGGCACTCAATGTCAATTTAATTTTGACTGCTCTGACTGCCTCTGTGGCGCAGTCGGTAGTGATACCGCCTGCGGCGCTGGAGGTCGTGGGTTCGATTCCCACCGGAGACAAATATTTGTGTGACCCATAAATGTTTGTCTCAAAAGTCTGGGTGTTTCTATGTATGTATGTATTTAAAAGTATATAAGTATTAATATCCGTGGTCTGATACCCATAACACAAGCAGGTTATTCCTGGCTTACTTTGGGATCAGATAGCGTTGTGTGAGATGTCCGTGAATACTTATTTATTTAATTCTTTTTGTAAGTAAGAGAATTGTACTGGAAGCGAGTGTCGGTGTTAAAGTTAGGAAGGGCATGCTACGATGGTTCGGGCATGAGCAGCGAATGGGAGATGAAAGAATGACAAAACAGATATACAACGCGAAAGTGGATGGACGTAGGAGTCAGGGAAGGCCACGCCACACCTACCACGACCAAATTAATCGTGTGTTAGCAGAAGGTGGTGACAAGAGCCGAAGGAACCGACGTGCATGCATGAAAAGAAAAATAAAAGTTGCAGAAGCAAGTGAGGTGTGTATGGACAGTGCCGTGTGGCGGTCGGTTCTTTCTGCCTACCCCGCAAGGGGTTTGGCGTGAAGATAGTAGTAGTAATGTCAATTTAAAATCATCCAAATCAATTCAGTCGTTGCTGGTTTTGTTGCTGGACGTACGCAGGCCTCTTCCCTGTTACGCCACCACACACAGCCCTGCTCCTTCCACATGCAGAATTGCAGACCCTCCTTGCGTTTCCAGGTCATCAGTCCATCTGACGGCGGATCATCCTGCACCATGAACCATAGCGTCCTTGGCTGCCTTCTATCGAATGTATCACAGCGAATGTTTTGAAGAGCTCTTCAACCTGATCCCGCCCTCTCCTTTCCGATCCCGAACAACACGTGCCGGGCAAAGATGCCACTCACACGCAGTGGAGAGAATCTTCGCCAGAACTGAGCGTTTAAAAAGATCGTTCCTCTGTCGAACTATAAAAACATGAAACGACCTGCCCGCACACGTGTTTCCCTCATCTTACAATCCCGGGTTCTTCAAGAGGAGCGTAAAGAGGCACATCACAGAGCCGCCAACTTGAGGACCACTGTCAGAAGTGGCCCCCAATCGCTAGATGCGTCACGGCTTTCCATCAGGCTGGTGGCGACGTCAATTTGCCGAGCTAAATATAAAAAAAAATGTGTATCAATTCGCGGTCCCCACACCAGAACTCGTTTGCTTCATTCTTCGACCAAGTAAGTATTACTTGGTCGAAGGCTCCATTGGTCATCGGTTCATCTACCCAGAATTATTTATAAAGGTCATTTACCCAGAAGCAGTCGTCCTCACAAACCTCATAGTCCTCATAGTATAGTAGGAATAGGCAGAGGTGTACTTATCATTCATCTATATCTATACTAATAATATAAAGAGGAAAGATTTGTTTTTTTTTCTGTTTGTTTGTAACGAATAGGCTCCGGAACTACTGGACCGATTTGAAAAATTCTTTCACTGTTGATAAGCTACACTCTTTGCGGTGAACATAGGCTATATTTTATTCCCGTATTTCCACGGTAACGGGAACTACGCGGGTGAAACCGCGTGACGTCCGCTAGTCAATCATAATTTAATTCCTGTTTACAATGTGTCAATACGAAATTCAATAAAATTTACCCTACCTAGACAAGAACCCGGAATTTAAAACACACAGTAGTCTCTCCACCCATTGCGCTATTAACCCATACATATAGTCACGCCTTTATCCCCGAAGGGGTAGGCAGAGGCATAGTATACGCCCACATATTACATTCCGCCGCGATCCACAGTTGAAATTTTTCTTGTCATTTTACTGACCACCGGGTTTCATTTCGAGTTTTCCTTCTCTACGCAATGGATCTTTTTGCGAAAGTGTACTTACGACACCCTCGGGATGTATTGGGGTGGCGACATTTTGTACTCTGACCCGTCGCAACACGGGACTCCGTCGCCACACGGGATAATTAACCCATTCGAGCATGAATAATATAATTATAATTGTTGTTTACCTTGATGTGTCCCCCGGATTCGAACCTGTGTAAGGGTGCTCCACGCTTAGAAGGTCACTCCAACAGCTGGTCTTTAAGGGTGCAGTCATTATTATAATCTACACGTGTAGGTGCAACCTTGAATTATCGAATAGTTTTTTTTTTATTTGACAATCCGTAATAGGGGTCGTGTTTTTGAATATTGAAATGATAGAATTATAAATTGTGTAACATTTATTTTTACACAACAAACCTGGTTGACAGTAAAATGACGAAATGAAAAAAATTAGAACAATTGGTCGTGGGCTCCGGGATGGAGGCGTGACTTTATGTTTGTATGTATGTATGTTTGTATGTATGTTAAATACTAATAATACATGTGCAGTCAGTTTCACCTAGTGTCATCAATCAACATTATAAAATAACCTTACAAGTTTGAAGTCCCTTTAGAGGAGGGTAAGGTAACCCCCTATTTACGGTTCCGTTACCAAACAGCAAAAACGGGACCCTTTTCATGAGAATTCGCTGTCTGTCCGTCACGACGTAGTATCTCAGGAACCATTATAGCTAGAGAGCCGAAATTTTCCCAGATTATGTATTTCTGTTGCCGGTATAATAACAAATAATTAGTGTCCGACCGAAACTGGTTTTCCGGCCGAAACCGAAACCGAAACCGAACTTTCGGCCTCTGGGTCAGTTTCGGCCGAAACCGAAACCGAAACCGAAACTCACGTGTTCATATTAAAAAAAAAACCAGCCAAGTGCGAGTCGAATTCCCGCACAGAGAAATCCGTTGCAAAAATTACGTTTGTTGTGTGAATTTTTTTTTCTGACTTTAGTAGGTATTTTTTGTTATAGCGGCAACAGCACATAGTGAGGTGGTTGGTGGGGGCGGTGTCTTTTGAAATCTCCAACGCTATCAACACCTTGCCCTGGAGCTGCGTTTGGGAGGCGCTTATTTACCATGGAATGCCTCAATACCTCCGTCGAATTGTCGGGGCCTATCTTTCCGAGAGGGCCATAGCTTACCCGAGAGAGGGTCGGCGAGATGTGTCGTTCGCTGTTCCACAGGGATCGTTCTTGGACCGCTTCTGTGGAACATCGGTTACGATTGGGTGCTGTGTGGTTTGTTGCTCAGAGGTGTCGGGGTAACCTGTTACGTGCGTAACGTGTTACGACGACACCCTAATTACAGCGTGGCGCGAGGAGCAACGCAAGGAGACGCAGCCCTGAAGGACACCTGCGGGATCCAGCTTACATATAGGGGGCGTCAGCATCGGCATCGAGCTCTCGATAACGTATCAGGGGCTCGTACTCGATAGCCGATGTAACTTCGGATACCACTTCCGAAGTTTGGTCCCAAAACTGTGGGAGGGGGCATCAGGCGCACTCTCGCGAGACCCAACGCTCCCTGCAGGAAACTGTACCTTGGGATCATGCGGAGCAGGACCCTATATGAGGCCCCCGTATGGGCAGAGATCCTGATGGCCAGCAATGCGGCTAGATTGCTTAGCCCGCAGAAGGCAATAACTGTCAGGGTAAGGGGATACCGCATGATCTCAGTTTAGGCGGCATCTCTTCTAGCGGGGACCCCTCTATGGAACCTGGAAGCGAGGGCCCTTGCGTCATTGTTTAAATTGAGCAAGAAGGCGCTGGAGCCGTACCATAGGCCTCTTCCTGTGAACAGATCATGCTCGTGAAAGAGACGGCGCCGGGGAGGAAGCGGGAGAGAACTCTCCCACCCAAGTTGCACAGTCTGCGACGGCGCGCCCTATACTATCACCCTCTATGACCAGGGGCCTGAGGACGTCTGCTCACAGTCCTTATAGAAGCAGGCCCTAGACGATAGCATAAAGTGTGAGATTCATGCATGCCCCCCTTAAGTAGCGGGATAACAACTGAACAACCCCCAAAGACGTGGCTGCAGTATGTATCATTCCGAGGGTATACTTGGGGCTCCCAACGCGTGGTTTTTAGTGGGTAGAACTCTGGCATAGCATCTCTGTAGGATTTAAGAGTAAAAAATAGCGGCAACAGAAATACATCATCAGTGAAAATTTTAGGCCTCTATCTGGCGCGGTTCCAGCGATACAACCTTGTGACTAAGAGACAGACGGTCGGCTAGGCCTCATGTCTCGTTAATAGGGTCCCGCTTTAACCCCTCCGTGTGAGAGTCCGACTCACACATAGCCGGTTATTTTTTCAATAGGTGCAGCAAGTTCCACCAAGTGCCATCGATCAACAGTATAAATCTTCTCAAGTGTTTATTTTAGAAATTTCTCCACCTAAAGGTGAGTTTCTTCCTTTTACGTGTGGAATTACTCATAGATGCTATTGCAAACTCCTACCGACTAAAACCCCTCGATGTCCTACTACTAACTCTTGGCCGGTTTTGGTTACATTCAGAAGTGTATAACTAAAACTGGGCAAGAGTGACACGGACTCGCGCACGAAGGGTTCCGTACAAGAAAAGCGGCAAAAAAGTCACGGTTGTTGTATAGGAGGCCCCCTTTAATACTATTATTTTGTCTATTTTTATTATTTGTTGCTATAGCGGCAAAAGAAATACATCGTCTGTAAAAAAATTACTGTCTAACTACCACGGTGGATGAGTTACAGTCTCCTGACAGACAGACAGACGGTTAACACAGTCAACGGAACCGACAACAAAGGGGTAGGGTTATGTAATGTCCTAGATCTTTAGGATTCAGTAACCAAAAGTAAAAAACGGGACCCTAAAAAGGAGGTCGAAGACATAACACAGGGGTAACTGTCTAATACTTCTCAATGATTGTAATTGCTTGTGGCTTAAATAAAGTTGTATTATTATAACTATTGATTGGAAGTCCTTTGTAAATCTCTAAACCTTCGGTTAGTAATATATTAACTGGTTGGGCTGACTCGTCACAACGTCACAAGCAGAGCCAGACACTCAAAATTCATGAACACGTGGGTTTCGGCCCGGCCGAAAGTTTCGGCCCATTTTGGCCGAAACCGAAACTGCGGCCGAAACTCGATTTTTTGGCCGAAACTGGCCGAAACTGAAACCGAAACTTCGGTCGGTCACTACAAATAATAAAGTCAGAAAAGGGGGGAGATAGGGTGCCCATACAACAAACGTGAAATTTCTCGTTTGTTTTTGTACGGAACTCTCCGTGCGTGAGTCCATATCGCAATTGATCGGTTTTTTTCAGTTCAGTGGTACCCCCCCCCCCCCCCATTAAAAAAGGTGAAATTGAACCCCAAAAGGTGAGGTTAATTCAAACACAGACCAAAGAGTTTTCCCTACCTAACACGACCACTTTCACTGTTTCGGTGCGCAAGCGCAACGGTAACTAGTGAATGTGTTCGGTCACGGGTTCGATGCCCGGGCCGATGAAGCGCGTTCACAAAATGTAGCTTTTAGTCTCCGAGATTCTTTAACCCGCCGACATTACTGCAACCTGGCTGATGGCTGATTTATTTTTACTAAATATTATAAAGAGCAAAGATCCTTAAACTTGGAAAATAATGAAACCATTTTTCAAATGAATTAAATTGTCTTAGGTATCATCATTCTTTGGAAATGGAACAAAATATATAATTTTGCCTCATCGTATCTGTTTGTCCTGTCAGTGTCGAGACCCATGGGGGTAGGTCCATGGGGTCCCAATGCGCAAAAATTTTTCAAGAATTTGAAGAAGCGCCTTGTGGAGTCAACTGGTGACCCAAGGGCTGGCAGTTTTCTCGCTCAACGAATAGGCATTGCTATTCAAAGGGGGAATGCTACTAGTCTTTTGGGCACAATGCCACGGGGGCCTTATTTAGGTTTAGTTTAGATAGTAATAATGTAAATATATAGATATGTAATATTTATGTTTCTCTGTAATTTTTAACAATAAATGTTATGTACTTATTTGTATATTTTTTCATACATTATACTATAATAGGTACGACGACGACGTAAATGGGTGCCACAAGATTCGTAGAATGTCACAGGAAAAGCCTGTGGCGAAGACACCGGGAAACCACAGCCGAGTGTCAGGACTGCGAGGACCGCAGCGATGACACAGCGGTGGAGTGCACGGCGTGGGCGCAACAGCGCCAGGTCCTCGTGGTGGGTCTGGACGTGGACACTCTCTCGCTAGAGACCATGGTGCGAGCCATGCTCTCCAGCGGGAGTAAGTGGGACTGCGCCGCCTCTTTCTGCGAGCAGGTCATGCTCGTGAAAGAGGCGGCGGGGCGGGAACGGGAGAGAACTCTCCCACCCGAGTTCCGCAGTTGGCGGCTTGGGTGCCGCCGACGTGTCTTCGCCGAAGACTATCGGCCTCCATGACCGGGGGCCTGAGGACGGTGAGACGGCTGCTCACCGTCCTTACAGAAGCAGGCCCATGACGGCAGCGTGACGTGAGGAGTTCACGTACGCCCCCCCCCTTAGAAGCGGGATCACACCCGAAACCCCCCAAAGACGCGGGATAGCACCCGAACCACCCCCTCGACGAGGCCGCAGTGGTAGCCGTAGGTCTGTTGGGAGTCCTAGGACATCCTTCCGAGGGCTTACCCGGGGCTCCCAACCATATGCTGTTGGGCGTTACGTGAGGTTTTTTTAGTCGGTAGGAGTCCGGCATAGCATCCATGACTTTAAGTAATCTAAGCATCCATGATGGATTTTCCCTCACGTTAAAAAAAAAAAGACTAGACTCAGAAACTCAGAAGTTTATGTTGCTGAGGGCGTAGGTACTCCCGGCTGTAGGTAGTTGGAAGTGCAAATTTCAGGGTCATACAATCATTGCAGAAGTATACTACACGCTCACAGTTTGCCATAGTTCTGTTAATTCCGCGTAATAGCATAGTATCTAGGTAACAATTTATTAATGTGTGGTAATAGGCAGCAACTTAATGCTTTTATCCCCCGAAGGTGCAGGCAGAGGCGAAAGTGTGGGACATTATGAACTCAGGAGTTCATACTGTCCCACACCTTAGAGAAAATATGCATGACTAGCTTAGCTTAAGCACAGTGCTCAAGGCCTGCGGTTTTCTCATAACCATATTTCCTTTACATCTATTGGGGATATTTTAAAAAATCCTTTACCTTTAATAACCTGCCACACAAAACGAATTGTTCGAAAATTCGATTGAAAACCAATTATCTAATACACGCTGTAGCAATGTACGTCTGCTCCGTGAGTCGGTCCGCAAGCATGCGTGTGCCCGCAGACCGGTCTCATTCGGGCCGACCGTTATGGCTACCCACACAGCGAGCGATACTAACTAGAACTTGTATGAGGAAATGTGTTGGAAAAAATTCCACAACCTCGGAATAGTTTTTTTCCGATTTTCCCATGGAATTGATTTTATTTTGTAACTTTGCTACGAAAAGCTTGTAACTTGTGCTAGACGAAATTTACTTCTGTTGGGTGGGAGTCCTGGGGTATACTTCCGAGGGTAAACCCTCGGTTACCCGGGGCTCCCACCCAACCGTAGGCTGAGGATACGTGTGATTTTTAGTCGGTAGGAGTCCGTGTCCGACATTTCTGGGACATCTTTCCGAGGACTTACCCGGGGCTCCCAACCGTAGGCTGTTAGGTCGGATACGTGTGGTTTTTAGACTTTTTAGTCGGTAGGAGTCCGGCATAGCATCCCTGTAGAATTTTCCTCATGTTTTTTTTTTATACCACTAAGGCGGCAGACAAGCATAAGGCCCACCAGAAGGACCGGTGGTCACCGCAGCCTATGAACGTTTGCAACACCAGAGGTGCCACACTCGCGTTGCCGACCCTGCAATGTTAAAAAAAACTAAAAATTATACCCTTGTTCATAACTTAAAGCACATTATCTTCCATTGTTAAATACAATTTTTTAGGGTTCCGTACCTAAAGGGTAAAATCCGGGACCCTATTCATGAGTATTCGCTGTCCGTCTTTGTGCAGGTCTGTCTGTCCGTCATGAGGCTGTATCTCCGGAACTGTGATAGCTAGAGAGCAGATATGACAGATGATGTAGGTATACCTGCTGCCGCTAAAATTAAAAATTATTAGAAAATAATAATATTTAAAGAGGGCTCCCATACAAGAAACGTGATTTTCTGCCGTTTTTTTTTGTAGGTTTTGGTGCGTGAGTATTTTTTTCAAAAACAACCTCCCCCTAAGACGCAGGATGACACCCGAAAGACGCCCCAAAGACGCCGCATAGCACCCGAAATCCCCCTAAGCGAGGCCGCAGTGGTAGCCGTAGGTCTGTTGGGAGTCCTGGGACATCTTTCCGGGGGATCACCCGGGGCTCCCAATCGTAGGCTCAGGCACAGATTAATAAATAGTTACTACGTAAGTTACGTGAGGTTTTTTTAGTCGGTAGGAGTCCGGCATAGCATCCATGATGGATTTTCCATCACGTTAAAAAAAGTATCAAAAAATAAGCATTTTTGACCGTTATGTTTTGAATTTTAAAGAAACTAGTTCAAAATAAAGCCATAAACATAAATAAACACCTGTTTCCCGCCATAACATATCAACAAACAAACTTTCCAGTTCACATTAGCACTTATTAGGATTGTTAATATTCAAATCGATAGCTCTCAACACGGTGAACTTATTAAAAGGTGTTTATGCTAAAATTTTATTGATTAAGAATCCGGATATCTAATTTTATATACACTGGTAAGGGTTCCGTAATCAATTAAAATTTAGCATTAACACCTTTTAATAAGTTAACCGTGATAAGAGCTATCGATTTGAATTTTAACAATCCTAATAACTGCACGCTTGAGTTGTAGAATGATCTCCCTGCCTCGGTTTTCCCAAACGCATACAGTATGCGGTTCTTCAAAAGGGGCCTTAGAAGGTTTTTATAGGGTCGGCAGCGCGAGAGTGGCGCCTCTGCTGTTGCAAACGTTTATAGGCTGCGGTGACCACCAGTCCTTCTGGTGGGCCTGGGCCGTATGCTTGTCTGCCACCTTAGTGGTATAAAAAAAGGGTCGAAACGAACCCCATTACTGCGACTGTCACGCCGTCTGTCACGCTGAATACCTTGAACCGAGATTGCTAGACAGTTTAAATTTACATAAATAATGTATTTCTGTTGCTGCTGTAACTAAAAATATTAAAAACAGAAAAAATACATAAGGTGAGCTCCCATACAACAAAACTCTTCTTCTATCTTTCTTATTATTCTATATTTTTTGACGTTTTTTGGTACGGAACCCTACGTGCGCAGTTTTATAAAACGACTATTCTTTTAAATTATTAGGTAACCACAAGCTGGGTATAATAATATTATAGAGTTTGTTTGTTTATTGTAGGAAAGTAGGAGTTTTTAGTACTTTTTTGTATAACACTTTTTATTTCTACCAATAAAGTGGCAGACAAGGATCAGCTTACCTGATCGAAAGTGCAGTTTGAAGCGACTCTCGCGCTGCTAAACCTGAAAAAAACTTATAATTTTGTCATTGAAACGGCTTGTTTTTTATTGCTTGTTTTTTGGGATTTTTTGATACGTACCTATGGAAATCCGTCATGGATACTATGCCGAACTCTTACGGACTGAAAGCACACAAATCCTACCACTGCCTGGAGCCCCGGGTAAGCCCTCGGAAGGATGTCCCAGGATTCCCAACAGACTTTGGCTACCATTGCGACCTTATCCAGGGGGTTCGTGTCTATCTTCAAGGGTTGTTCAGGTGTCATCCCGACTTTTGAGGCGTGTGGCGTGCGTGAAACGTTTCACGCACGCCACACGCCTCAAAAGTCGGGATGCCGAAGAAGACAGTGTGACGTTGTCACACTGTCTTCTTCGGCATGCTTCTGTTCAGAAGGTAAGCAGGCACCCGCCGTCCTCAGGCCCCCGGTCATGGAGATCGAGAGTCTTGGGAGAAGACAATACCTTAATTTATCTCCAGTTTCCCGCTTCCTCCCTGATACGCCACGCCACTCAAGAGCATAAACTGCCCGCATAAAGTCGAGGCGATATCCTACTTACTCCCACTGGATCTCATCCCATGATGGCCACTATGATCTTCAGCGTGAGAACGTCCACGACCAGACCTGCTAATATGACCTGGCGCTGTTGCGCTCACGCTGTGCACTCCTTAAGTGTGTGCACCGCTGTGTCCAGGCTGCATTCCTGGCAGTGCTATCACTCAGTTGTGGTTTCCTGGTGTATTCGTCACACAGAAACTCCCGTGCCCAGTAATTATCTGCGCCAAGAGATAGAAGAGGATACCGTTGCTCCTCTCCTTCTGAAGAGAGGGTAGAGAAGAAAAGGGTATCTTTCAGCTGCAAACGAACATTCCTGTGTATCCTGGCATTTAAATCTACCAGGTTTTCTATATTAAATTGGGAAATGCGGTCAGGCCCGGTCGAGATCCGCCACGAGATGCCGCCTCTTTTTTTCTACGTCGGACTACGCCTTCAGTAGTATTATCGCATTGTGAAGAAAGGAGTAGAGGACGGAAAGGAGATCTTTCAGCTGTAAACGCATGCGGCTTTATTTCCTGGCATTTAAATCTACCAGGTTTTCTAGATCCCATTGGTAAATGCGGTCAGACCCGGTCGAGATACGCTACGAGCTGCCGCCTCTTTTTCTCCAGGTCGGGCCGCCCCTCCGTTGGACGGCAAGATTTACTCTCCCCTAGAGTACTGTCGTCTGCATAACAATGAGTGCACCCAAAGGATAATAATGCCGAAGAAATAGTGTTGGACTACACAGATCCCTGTGGTACTCTTGAATTAAACTGCAGAAAGCAGGGAACTTGACTAGCACAGAGGACTAGTAGATATACGTAACCTGTGCAGGAAACTGGCCATCCAGTGCAATTGAGACGGTCAGCGCAGAAGTGCCTAATCCTCAATATAATCATCAAAAATGGCCTAGCTTTTTCATTTTTATGAGACAATAATAAAATAAACTATATAATGCTATCCGTTGACGTATGGCGCAACAAGAAATATTTTTAAGGACAACACTATAACTTTTCAAAAATCAGAATATGAAATACTGTAACTGTGGCCGCCCCTGCGTTGGCCGCCCCTTGGCCGCCTCCACAACATGATGTAAGTTTGTAAAGAGTAATGCATGCATCTTGGGACTGTTTGCTTCCTTTCAAGCATCTGTCATATATCTTTAGTGAATTTCTGATATAATTTGAGCAAATGCCATAATTATTTCTTGTGAAAAGAGTTGAATCTACTTTGGTCAAGGTTATTAACTGATAGTTTCTGCATTTGTCTGCAATGTTTGAATTTGTCGCCATCTGATTTGCCGCCCCCCTGATTTTGCCGCCCGGGGCATAGGCCCCGGCTTGCCCCCCCCTAGATCCGGGGCTGCACTTGAGACATGTCAATATAGCCCCATTTTGCCAAATTTTCCCTGCAACGGCCAACCTGGGTCCGCAGGTGATTTAATGACTTCCAAGTTGGCCACTGGAGATGATGACCAGGCGGCAGGTTTTCTTTTGGTCTGATGAAACCTGCTGGGACAGGGTGTTTGGCTGCCCAGGTCTGCTCTCTTGCCCGCCGAAAAATCAAGTAAAAACACGGTTAAAAGCTTGTCTAGGTTATTGGCAAAATCTTAAAACTAACTTGATTGATTTGTTTGGATGGCGGTTTCATTAATTGATTTATATCAACCTACTGAATATAATTAATTACCATTTATTTAGCATCCGTTTTTAAAATCAATCTCATTTAAGCTGATGATGAACTTCCTAAGGTGAATTACTATTTCTAATATTATGAATGCGAAAGTTTGTGAGCGTGTATGTCTCAGATGTGTGGATGTTTGTAACTATTTCATGCTCTAACAGCTGAAGGGATCTGACTGAAATTTGGTACAGGGATAGGTTACATAGTCTGAAATACTTAACACATAGGGTTTTGTTACCAAGGGAAACGGGAACGGGAACAAAATTCCACGCGGGTGTTACTAGTAGCGGGGGTAGTCTACGGTAGAATCGTTAGTGTGAACAGCAAACTGCGTTTACATTCGCCTATACAGCAATGCCTGAAGACGAAAGTCTATAACCAGTGCGTTCTACCCTTAGACCATCTAACACAGAACCCGCCTTACTGAAGCATTCTCCTCTGCCAAGGCAATAGACCATTTGGACTAAGAGGTTTATAAAAAGCACTTGAGAATCGATTGATTCACTATCATAATCGACATACATCGGCCTTAATCTGAGGACGCCATGCGTTCGCACACAGCTATAACGATTATGATAGTGAATCAATCGATTCTCAAGTGCTTTTTATAAACCTCTTAGTCCGAATGGTCTATTGCCTTGGCAGAATGGTCTATTGCCTTGGCAGAGGGGAATGCTTCAGTAAGGCGCTAAATAGTCAAAGGTTCTACCTGTTATGACTTACGGTGCCGAGACGTGGACACTTACAGTAAGGCTAGTCTATACCCTCAACGTTAAACAATGCACTATGGAACGAGATATACTTGGAGTGTCTTTGAGGCATGAATGAGTAAAATGGTGCTACTGAGTTCATCATAGTATTGTCATAGGCGAGGTCCGTTCGTCATGGATGCTATGCCGGACTCGTACCGACTAAAAACCACACGTGCCCTCTACCCAATGCCTACGGTTGGGAGCCCCGGGTAAGCCCTCGGAAGGATGTCCCCAGGATTCCCAACAGACCTTGGCTACCTCATGCCTAGTTATTATTAAAAGCTATGACGTATTGTCGACTCCCATAACATCTTAATTAGTGTCCGACCGAAACTGGTTTTCCGGCCGAAACCGAAACCGAAACCGAACTTTCGGCCCCAGGGTCAGTTTCGGCCGAAACCGAAACCGAAACCGAAACTCACGTGTTCATATTGAAAAAAAAAAAAAAAAAAAAACAGCCAAGTGCGAGTCGGATTCCGCACAGATGATTCCGTTACAGAAATTGGGCACAAAAATTACGTTTGTTGTGTGGATGCCTTTTTCTGATTTTAGTAGGTATTTTTTATTATCGGCATCAGAACAGGGTGAGGTGGTGGTGGCAGTGTTCCTTGACATCGCCAACGCTTTCAGCACCTTGCTCTGGAGCTGCGTTTGGGAGGCGCTTATTTACCATGGAATGCCTCCATACCTCCGTCGAATTGTCGGGGCCTATCTTTCCGAGAGGGCCATAACTTACCCGAGCTGGCTAGGGCTGGGTCCGCGAGATGTGTCGTTTGGTGTTCCATAGGGATCGGTCTTAGGACCGCTTCTGTGGAATATCGGCTACGATTGGGTGCTGCGTGGTCCGTTGCTCAGAGGTGTCGGCGTAACGTGTTACGACGACACCCTCATTACAGCGCGAGGAGCAACGCACCGAGACGCAGCCCTGAGGCCACCTGCAGGATCCAGCTTACATATAGGGGGCGTCAGCATCGGCATCGAGCTCTCGATGACGTATCTGGGGCTCGTACTCGATAGCCGGTGGAACTTCGGATACCACTTCCGAAGTTTGGTCCCATAGCTGAGGGAGGGGGCATCAGCCGCTCTCACGCGGCTGTTGCCCAATATCAGGAGACCCAACGCTCCCTGCAGGAGACTGTACCTTGGAATCGTGCGGAGCATGGTCCTATACGGGGCCCCCGTATGGGCAGAGATCCTGATGGCTAGCAATGCGGCAAGATTGCTTAGCCCGCAGAAGGCGACGGCTATCAGGGTGATAAGGAGATACCGCACGATATCAGTTGAGGCGGCATGTCTTCTAGCCGGGACCCCTCTATGGGACCTGGAATCAAAGGCCCTTGCATCATTGTTTAAAATGGCGCAAATAGGCGCTGGAGTGGGGCCATAGGCTTCCTGTGAGCAGGTCATGCTCGTAAAAGGGATGGCGGGGAGGAAGCGGGAGAGAACTCTGCCATCCGAGTTCACAGTCTGCGGCGGAGCCCCATACTATCAGCCTCCATGACCGAGGGCCTGAGGACGGACTGCTTACCGTCTTTACAGAAGCAGGCCTTAGACGATAGCATGACGTGAGAGATTCATCCACGCCCCACTCAAGAAGTGGGATAACAACTGAACAAGCCCCCAAAGACGCGGCCGCAGTATGCATCATTCCGAAGGCATACTCGGGGCTCCCAACCGTAGGCTGTTAGGTAGGATACGCGTGGTTTTTAGTCGGTAGGACTACTGTACAGTGAAAATGTTAGGCCTATATCTGGCACGGTTCCAGCGATACAACCTCGTGACTAATAGACAGACGGACGACTAGGCCTCATGTCTCGTTAATAGGCTTTAACCTCTTCGTGTGTGAGTTAGACTCGCTCTTGGCTGGTTATTTTTTCAATAGGTGCTGCAAGTTCCACCAAGTACCATCAATCAATGGTATCAATCAACGGTATAAATCTTCTCAAGTGTTCGTTTTAGAAATATCTCCACCTAAAAATGAGTTCCTTTCTTTTACATGTGGAACTCATAGATGCTATTGCGAACTCCTACCGACTACAACCACACGGTGGTCTGCTACTAGCTCTTGACTGGTTTTGGTTACATCATAAAAGTAGGTATATAGGTAACCAAAAGTGGACAACTGTGAGCCGGACTAGCGCGCCTAGAAGAAAATCAGCGAAAAATCACGTATATTGTTTGTGAGACCCCCTTTAATATTATTAATTTGTCTATTTTTATTATTTGTAGCTAAAGCGGCGACAGAAATACATCATCTGTAAAAAATTAACTGTCTAACTATCCCGGTGCATGAGTCTGCTGACAGATAGACAGACGACAAACGAAGTCAACGGAACCGACAACAAAGGGGCAGGGTTATGTAATGTCCTAGATCACCTTTTTAGGATTCCGTAAAAATTGTATTATTATAACTATTGATTCATTCATCCTTTGTAAATCTGTAAATCTTCGGTTATTAACATATTAACTGTTTGGGCTGACCCTAACCACGTCACAAGCAGAGCAAGGCACTCAAAATTGATGAACACGTGAGTTTGGGCCAGGCCGAAAGTTTCGGCCCATTTTGGCCGAAACCGAAACTGCGGCCGAAACTCGATTTTTTGGCCGAAACTGGCCGAAACCGAAACCGAAACCGAAACTTCGGTCGGTCACTAATCTTAATATATAAAACAAAGACGGTGTTACAACATTTATAACTCAAGAACGGCCGTACCGATTTGGCTGAAAATTGGTGGGGAGGTAGCTTAGAACCAGGAGACGGACATAGGATACTTTTTTATCCCGTTTGACCTCGCTTTTTTTTTCGCTTTTTTTGTTCGATTCACTATTCTGCTGGCGACGTACACCGGTAGTCCACGTCCTATGCATGAATATGCGCAATTTCTACAATAAAGCGACGGGAAACATTTATCGTTAACGAAATTATTCTGACGGGAGTAAATGCGACGGGAACGGGTGATTTACTTTCTTATGTGACGCATACGAAGTTGCGCGGGTCAGCTAGTTATTATTAAATAACAATGAAACAATTTCGAAAACTATTCGACTTCAAGAAGTGCTTTAGTAAATAATCTAATTTATTAGTTTAAACAAAGCGCTCTATTTAAAACTATGGAGTTGGCTCATTTCTCTGTACCCATAGCCATGATACTCGAGTAACGCCAGAGGTCAAATATCATAGAGTGACAGCCGAAATGACACCATACAAGTAAGAGGCAGTAGTTTAAGTATGAACTGTATTTGTAATAGAAACGCGAAGTTTTGAGACATTTATTCCAATCTATACTTTCTTTCTATATATTAATTAGTAAAATGTACTAATTATTACAAAAATTAAAGATGAAAGACTGCATTTAATAGGCTCGGAAACTACTGAACAGAATTAAAAAATGTTTCCCTGTTGGAAGCTTCACTATTTTCGGGTGACATAATTATGTACTCTATATTTTACATTCGCGCTGTAACGGGAACTACGCGGGTAAAACCGTGTGAAAGCGGCTAGTAAATTTATAAACATGTGTTTATTTCTACTTCTTTGGTAGATAATTATTGATATGATTACTTGAATCTTCCTTGTTGGTCTGCAAAGAGCCATCAGGCGAAAAACATCATATTTTTAACGAAATTCATGCCCACAAAGCCACATTTCGACTTATAAAACTGTTGTTAAATATGTAAATTAGTAGGTGGGTATATCATAAAGATATTATACCTATGTTTGATGGTCCTCGATAGTACCTAATTAATTAAATTTAAAATGACTGTTCGGCAACATGAGTAGAAAAGGAAAGATTTATGTTATTTTATGAACAAAACAAATTTTTGAGATGAGAGTGAATGTTAAAACCGCGTAGGCGTTGATACGTGAACCAGGTTTGTGCTGTGTTAACGAAGCGCCATATTAGTAGTTCCAGTAACCGGATATAATTTAATTTTTTAAAGAAGAAATATCAAAAGTTAAATTGTTAGGGTTGTAATAAGTGGAGAGTCCCTACTTACCGCTATAGAAAGAGACGGGACTGTATGCATTTTAAAATGCATATACTTATGTATTTAGAAATCAGCAAAACAAGCTACTCGTGAGACGTCAGTTTACTTTTTGTAAATAGTTTTTTTTTATAAATTCTAAATATAGAAAAAGAATTAGTTTCGAGCAGGATTCGAACCTGCGTCTTCTCGTATACCGTGCGGACAACTTAACCACCACACTAGGCCACCGAAACCTTCTCGTAACGGAAAAAAATATTATAAGTAGCATACTAATTGCTTTTCAAAAACTATCTTAGTATTTTCCATGATCACCATCATCCCGGAATTCAAAATGAGATCTGAGAAATGGTATGTGACTTCAGTATATTAGTTACAAGTGTAGATGCTGTGATAGTCATTTAGTATGTTGTGGTAGGTACTAAAATGTTAAATCTATACTTTACTGATATTATCAAGAGGAAAGATTTGATTGTTTGTTTGTTTGCATCGAATAGGCTCCGGAACTACTGGCCCGATTTGAAAAACTCTTTCACTGTTGGGAAGCTACATTCTTTGCGGTGAACATAGGCTATATTTTATTCCCGTATTCCCACGGGAACAGAAACTACGCGGGTGAAACCGCGTGACGTCCGCTAGTTACCTATATTTACGTCTTTCACTCTTTGAGTAAATATTTTCATGCTAGACCTTCTGAATCTAACTTTAGTAGTATTCCTAAAAAGTCAGTGCAATAAGACGCTGCTATGACAGAGCCCTTTTAAACCATATAAAGCTTAGTCACCGCCACTTGGCACTTGACCTACTGCGAGTATACTTGTAGTAGGGCACTCCAATTAAAGCGTTATTCAAACGTAACAGTAAATATTCGACGTCAAGTGTAAACACTAGAGTCGAGTCGCTTAAGGGGCGGTTATAGCGCACAAGTAGGCTTTTGGCGCTCCCCTCGCCCCGGGCGCAAGACACACCGCGCACCTGCAGCGGCAGTCAACTCTCATGCCACAGTATACAGTAGAGTAGAAAGAAACAGCATGCTAACTTTGTTTGACGTAGTAAATGCATCTAACTTTATTAAGTGTAGTGATTTATTCGAGTTTCCTAAATAAATGAGTTAATTATATATATTATACTATTATTATTAAGCTAAAGAGTTTGTTTGTTTGTTTAGTTGTTTGAACTCTAGAGTCTAAGAGACTGCTAGTTGAATTTCAAAAGTTCCTTAACAGAATGTCCATTTTTGAAAAATACAAAAATATATAACATCACGCTAAGGCGAATAAGAGCTAAGCAGCAACGAAACATTTTTCGAAAACTAGGATATTTCATTTCTTTTGAGAGTTTCCGTTGCGTAAGTTTGCTAGATGGTTACAGTTGCGTAAAATATGTAAATTACATTATAACGGGTCATAAAAAATTCTAAAGTTTTCTAAAGTTGGTATGCTAAGTGGATGCTGATAAACAATAATGTGTTAACCCTCATAAACCTTGTTTTGAGAAAATGGCGTCTTAAGAAGTTAAACCAATTCTTAAATAGTTTGTTAAGAGAAATATGTAACCATTATTCACTATTCTGTTTATTTAAAAGAAAAATGGATAAGAAATAGATTGCGATTATAAAAAGACAGCAGGCTAGTATATTCTTACGAAAAAAGTGGATTACTGCTTATTGCAAAATATGAAACACGCTGTAATAATCGAAACATCAAAAACACTGTTTTGCTAAATACCGGTACCAGGATCGAATGACAATAAATGCATGTTAAGGAACATAAAGGAATATTGATAAACACATGTTATCACTTAATAAGTTTATCAAAAAGTATTAAGTGAACTCGAATTGAAACTTTAATAATATGAAAAATATAAGAAACCTAAACTTTCATAACCAATTCATCAATCTAGTGTAACAATAAACAGAATTCAGTATCCAGTTTTCTTACGAGAAATATATTTTTCTTGTCCTCAGAATCATGTTTTTGCAACTTAATTATTATATTTAAAAATATTATGTATTTAGATCGTCGTTTAGAAGCAGCAGTTTTCTTTCGTCGATGGACGGTAAAAATAAAAGTATTTTTTATATCCGCACTTGCGGCCAACAAGGTTACGAGCACACCTGATGGAAAGTGGTCAACAGAGGCGCGACACTCGCGCTGCCGACACTGGAAGAACCTTCTAAGACCCCTTTTGTAGAACTCCATACTGTAGGGGTTTCGGAAAATCGACTCAGGAAGCTCATTCCACGTGAGTGGAACAAAGCCCCTATCGGGCCTTACCGTGATCGAACGCTCCGGACGCAAAGTGTGAGGATGAACACCCTGTCCGTGGTGAGCGGTGCGATGATAGAAGCTACATCATATTAAATAATTCCCCAGGGCACAAACCGTTGTACAGACTGTAGAATACGCACAAGAAGGTATTGTCTCTCCTATCGTGAAGTAAGTACCTATAGAATCGTTGACAACTCCCATGTCTCGCCTTTGCACCGAGTCGAATCGACGAAGCTGATATTCAGGTGCCCCAGCCCAAAGACAGCACTACTCCATGTGCGGCCGCACTTGCGACTTTCGGAGAAGCAGTGTTTGTGCCACACTGAAGTACCGCTGCGTCCTACTGACCACCCCAAGCTTCTTGGACGCCAGCTTGTGAATTGTCCTTCAAATGACTGTGGAACTGAATATCACTGGAGATGTCAACACCAAGGATCCTTTTACTATTGGAGGTGGAAAGAGATGTGCCAAGAAATTACAGCGCCACAGTAAATGGGGTTTTCTTAATAGTGAATACACAAACTTGAGCCTTGGTAGGTGTTTGTGTCTGAAATTGCGGCTA
The DNA here is from genome assembly GCA_933228765.1 of Miltochrista miniata. Classification (NCBI taxonomy): domain Eukaryota; kingdom Metazoa; phylum Arthropoda; class Insecta; order Lepidoptera; family Erebidae; genus Miltochrista; species Miltochrista miniata. The sequence goes on from OW121768.1 coordinate 24,654,100, forward strand.
TTCCTATGAAAGTAACCGGAATTTTAAACACAAGTTGTTCACGACCACTGCGCAGCGAGAAATATCGGAACGAGCCGTATAATAAGTATTAACCGTACTGTCATTTGCATAGAAATAAATGCTGTCACAAGACAGAATTTCATTGATATGCAGCAAAAACCTGTTGACGACAGTCCTGGTACTTTTATCGGCGAAGATACTGGACACCCATCCGCTAAACCCTTGGGGCAGTTTATTGGAGGACAATTTCGTAAGAATGCCACGGTGCCAGACCCGGTTGAAGGCCTTAGAGATGTCGAGGCTCACAACTAGAACCTCACCCTTATTCTCGATAGCCGTCGCCAAGCTGTGTGAGAGGTACACATGAAAATCGCCAGTTGAGCGACCGTGACGAAAATCGTTAGCTGGTCGTGTTCTTCAACTTACATCAGGATTTATTCTCCATGCTCCATGCTGATTACATGCTCCATCACCTTTAATAAAAGTGGGAGCATGTTATTAATACACATCTCACAGGAGGTGATGTAGTCCCGGCATCGTGGAACATCGTGCACGTGCATCCTGTGCCCAAGAAGGGTGACAGAACCGATCTGGATAATTACAGGCCTAGTAGCAGGCCTGTAATTATCCGGATCGGTCCTTCACCTTTCTTAGGCACATGATGCACGTGCACGATCTTCCACGATGCCGGGACTACTTTCATGGAATATGAAAGCGTGAAAAGACGTGTAAGTACCGGACACAACTCCGGACCACACTGCTTGAGTACCATCGCGGGTATACCGTCTGGTCCACTCCACTTATGTACGTCAAGGGGTTGAAGCTCCCGTTGGAAATTCCGCTTAGTGAATTTAACTTCCGGAAAGAAAATCTACTTTATCTTGGCGGTGACATCTCTCCACAACAACATAGATATACATTTTTTTAGTGGGACTATAGTCTCAGATCTACGAATAAAAAGGATTTTTCAATACAATATCAAGGTACTTAACATAAAACTATTTCTCATAAAAAGTTCGTCAATATTCGGTAATAATATGTCAAGCACCATAAACTGTACATTATGCACTGTTAAGAGAGCTTTAATTGTTTAGCAACAACGTGTTATGCTGCATAGTACGACATACGGTATTGCGTTGTGTTTAGCAATAATCAGTTAAGTGACAAAAGTTACAATAAGTCAATCAGATTGGTCCAAATCATATCATTATAGCATGAAAGAGACCTTAAAAGTTGACATATGCCTACAAAATTATTTAATTAATTCGTTGTATTATTTAAACCGGCAATATTTTCACCTTTAAAATAATCACTCATACATGACAATCTTTAAATAACAAAAATTACAGACATATCTTGATGACTCCAACGTGGATTGCTTACAATTCAATAATACATGGGTTTATTGTGTTTTAATACTTATAATGGGTATATAACGTAAGAACTTAATTATTTATTATGAGCTCGTTGTTTGGCACAGCGCAGAATCGCTGAATGACATTTTAGCAACACAGTGTCAAGTCTCATAACATATTTTTCGTGACGATACATGTCACTTCTTTGAATTTCGGTGATGTTAAGGAACTTAAAGCATTATTGACGAATGTGGTATGTGTGATTTCCCATTTGTTTTATGATATAAATCCATTTTTTCGTACTTGTATGTTTTATGGAACCTGAAACACTTTTGCAAATTGTAAAATACTTGATGCTTTATCAAAATATTTCAAAACCTTTGAATTTGACTTTTTGTGGGTTGACACATTATTGCTTATCAGCATCCAAGTATGAATCACGTGATCATTTTGCAATCCAAAATGGCCGCCGCGGTGTAATCACAAAATTTCATGATGGGTATCATTTAAAGGGTTTTTTGGTATGTTGAGTACGAATCGCGTAATAATTTTGCAATCCAACATGGGCGCCGCGCCGTAATTACAAAATTTCATGATGGGTTTCGTTTAAGGGGTTTCTTGGTATGCTGAGTACGAATCACGTGATAATTTTGCAATCCAAAATGGCCGCCGCGGTGTAATCACAAAATTTCATGATGGGTATCGTTTTAAGGGTTTTTTGGTATGCTGAGTACGAATCACGTACTAATTTTGCAATCCAATATGGCCGCCGCGCCGAAATCGCAAAAATCCATGATGGTTATCGTTTAAGGGTTTTTTTGGTATGCTGAGTACGAATCACGAACTAAGTTTGCAATCCAATATGGGCGCCGCGCCTTAATCACAAAATTTCATGATGGGTATCGTTTAAGGGGTTTTTTGGTATGCTGAGTACGAATCACGTACTAATTTTGCAATCCAATATGGGCGCCGCGCCGTATTCACAAAATTTCATGATGGGTATCGTTTAATGGGTTTTTTCGAATGCTGAGTACAAATAACATGATAATTTTGGAATTCAATTTGGCCACCTAAGCTATTAACAGTAGTAAACTAAAAAGATTTGCTTATTAAGTTTAGGCCTAGCAATGCGAAAATACTATGACAAGGTTTTTATAGTAAAATTAAGGCCAATTACATTAAATTGGTACCTAGCATACGAAAGAATCCCTAAATTGATACCCATGATGAAATTTTGTGTTAACGGCGCGGGGGCCATCTTGGATTGCAAAATTATCACGTGATTCGTACTCAGCATTCCAAAAACCCCTTAAACGATATCCATCATAGAATTTTGTGATTACGGCACGGCGGCCATATTGGATTGCAAAATTATCACGTGATTCGTACTCAGCATACTAAAAAACCCCTTAAACGATACCCATCATGAAATTTTGTGATTACGGCGTGGCGGCCATTTTGAATTGCAAAATGATCACGTGATTCGTACTCAGTATAGCAAAAAAGTCCTTAAACGATACCCATCATGAAATTTTGTGATTACGGCGCGGCGGCCATATTGGATTGCAGAATTATCACGTAATTCGTACTCAGCATACCAAAAAACCCCTTAAACTATACCCATCATGAAATTTTGTGATTACGGCGCGGCGGCCATATTGGATTGCAAAATTATCACGTGATTCGTACTCAGCATACTAAAAAACCCCTTAAACGATACCCATCATGAAATTTTGTGATTACGGCGTGGCGGCCATTTTGAATTGCAAAATTATCACGTAATTCGTACTCAACATACCAAAAAACCCCATAAACTATACCCATCATGAAATTTTGTGATTACGGCGCGGCGGCCATATTGGATTGCAAAATTATCACGTGATTCGTACTCAGCATAGCAAAAAACCCCTTAAACGATACCCATCATGAATATTTGTGATTACGGAGCGGCGGCCATCTTGTATTGCAAAATTAGTACGTGATTCGTACTCAGCATAGCAAAAAACCCCTTAAACGATACCCATCATGAATATTTGTGATTACGGAGCGGCGGCCATCTTGTATTGCAAAATTAGTACGTGATTCGTACTCAGCATACCAAAAAACCCCTTAAACGATACCCATTATGAAATTTTTTGATTACGGCGCGGCGGCCGTATTGGATTGTAAAATTATCACGTGATTCGTACTCAGCATACGAAAAAACCCCTAAACGATACCCATCATGAAATTTTGTGATTACGGCGCGGCGGCCATTGGATTGTAAAATTATCACGTGATTCGTACTCAGCATACGAAAAAACCCCTTAAACGATACCCATCATGAAATTTTGTGATTACGGCGTGGCGGCCATTTTGAATTGCAAAATTATCACGTGATTCGTACTCAGCATAGCAAAAAACCCCTTAAACGATACCCGTCATGAAATTTTGTGATTACGGCGCGGCGGCCATCTTGTATTGCAAAATTAGTACGCGATTCGTACTCAGCATACCAAAAAACCTCTTAAACGATACCCATCATGAAATTTTGTGATTACGGCGCGGCGGCTATATTCGATTGCAAAATTATTACGTACTTCGTACTCAGCATACCAAAAAACCCCTTAAACGATACCCATCATGAAATTTTGTGATTACGGCGTGGCCGCCATGTTGGATTGCGAAATTATCATGTAATTCGTAGACATTTTAATGCATTAGGTAACTAGTTACCATGTCGTGAAAACACTTAAAAAGTAAAAGATCACCACATTTTTACCATGAGTCGCTAATGTATTTGTAACGGTTAATCTAATTAAATTTTGCCCATTACTGATATTCTTATACTGTGGTGCGATTTCAACGTAATTTGGCATAATAATTACGAAATAGTTGCGAAAAAAACTGACGCAGGTCCTGCCTCCACAAGCGCCAGGGCGAGACTGATCGGTAGTGTTGCCGCTCGATAGTTGACTATTGATATTATATCGATAGGCTATCGATAGTCGACTATTGTTAGCCTATCGATAGTTCTATCGATAGTATCGATAGTGTCGATACTATCGATTGTATCGATAGCACCATTAGTATAAATACTATCGACACACTGTAATACTATCGATAGAATCGATAGAATCGTTTTTCAATACTCAATGTACTATCGATAATATCGATAGTATCAATACTATTGATGCTGAACATTGCAATGACAATCGATAGTGTCGATAGTGTCGATAGTATCGATAATATCGATAGTTTTGTTTTATCGATAGTGACCTTTCCTTCAATAGTATTGGTTGGAGTCTGTAGTCTAAAACAGGGCTTCCTAAACTTTTAAGGTTACGGAACACCAAGCAAATATGGTTTATTCTACGGAACCCCATAAAAGGTTATAGCAAACTAGCAAGTTAGACAATGTCCGCGGTTCCACCTGCGTGAATTCCTGTTACCGTTCCCGCTTCCCATGGAAACGTTTTCCCGGGATAAAAAAGCTTTTTTATTAAGCTCATCAAATTGACTGATGGAAGCCATAGCGACATTTAACGATTGCGGGCCATTCTCACAGTCCGTAAGACTTCTGACAGTGGTCCTCAAGTTGGCGACCTTGTGATGTTCCTTTTGACGCTCCGCTTGAAGAACCCGGGATTGTAAGAGGAGAGAAGTACGTGCGCGAGCAGGTCGTTTCAAACTTTTATAGACCGACAGAGGAACGATCTTTTGAATCGCTCAGTTCTGGCGAAGTACTCTCCGCTGTAAGAGCGTTACCTACATTTGGCTGGCATGCATAATTTTAGGATCGAAAATGGGAGGGCAGGATTAGGTTGAAGAGCTCTATTGAGAGCTAGGCTAAGCTAATAAATATCTCATTTTTTTTGTTTTTTGGAATGTACGCTTTTGTTACTGCAGCTGGCAGAAATAAATTGTTTTTCTTGCTTTCTATCTAAATAGCCTATGTCTTATTCCAGACCAGAACCCCTCAGGGATCAGGGGATAAGTGTTACTTCTTCTCGGAGCTAACGCAACACCCTTTGGGCACAGTAAATTTGGCTTTTTCAATTAGCTCCCTTAAATGAAATATCTTTGGAATTAACTAAAAGGCCACATTAGAAGGGAGGGCATAACGGTAATCCCTTCTGCAGAGCAGCCCACCTGGCGCAGTACCTCCGCTCTGCAGAAGACAGCGGTAATAGTAACCGGGCTTCGTGTTGGGTTGTGTTCTCCGTCGGTGAGCAGGGTTCCAGAACTCATTGGGGTGGTTATATGCGGGTGATGGTGAGACCACAGGCTTGTCTGCTTTCATTAGCTAGTATGGGCGCGGAACATTCGTACGGCGCGGTGGTCAGGGAAACCCGGTGAAACGGTTGACCACAGGGCCCCCGCAGGCTGCACTGGACCCAAACCTGAGAATTAATTTATCTCCGACCCAGGGGGCTGAAACAGCAGCCTGTGTAAAGTCCCTGGTGCTGTGGTCGTGCCGGAGGAGGATAACCGGAGTGGACGCGGCCACTGCATTAGAGGGGACTGGAGGCCCTTTCGTACGCCATGCCAATCTACCGCATCACACGTGCCGGCTTTTGGGAGTGCAGTAACCTCGCTTTGTATCTTGCGCCACCGGTACACACCCTTCTTAAATTCCCGTTTTCTCAACACCATGGCAAGGAAAAAGAAAAATATGAAACGTTTTACAGAGGCATTGTCGTCCACACTTCAAATGGACTTTTGTCACATCAGAGACATACACAAGAACATCAACGTAGTCCACCACCACCTGGAATCTGCGCAGCCGATCCTATTTATTTTGACGGAGACGCAAATCTCCTGCCCGGACTTAATGTTCCTTGGCTACAAGCTGGAGTACAGCTTTAAGTGAAAAGCTGGGGTGTGTTTGTATAATATGTACCTTGAAGACAGGGATCGGATCGGATCGGATCTACTAGTACGCGTGTTTGTACAGGTATCACAGCGATGATACGGACTGGTGGACTGCCTTTCTGGGAGTCGTGAATTGTGGTCGCTGGCCAAAACTGCCTAGAGAAACAATTGTCGGTCGGGTTTGCCACCCCTAATTAAACCGGATGGTAGACTGGCTCAGAGTGCCAAGGAGAAAGCCGACCTTTTGGGTTCTCTCTCTACCTCCAACTCGAATATGAACGACGTGGGTTCTTCGCCGACTGGCATACCCTGGTGTTGCACTTCCATTCCAGAAATTAAATTTAGTCAGCGGGACGTTAGGCGGGAGCTTCAATCCGTGATCCCGTTCATAAGTCGAGTGGGCCAGATGGCATACCTGCGGTGGTAGTTTGGTCCTGAGTTGTGTCCGGCGCTTACATACTCGTCTTTTCATACTTTCATATTCTATGAAAAAGTCTCAGCTTCGTGGAAGATCGCGCACTTGCATCCTTTACCCAAGAAGGGTGATAGAACCGACCCGGCCAATTACAGGCCTATAGCTGTTACCTCCCTTTTATCTTAGGTTGTTCCTTTTATCTGAGGTACCTTGAAAAACACGACCTGCTCAGTGACTGGCAATACGGTTTCTGTCACGGTCGCTCGACTGGCGGTCTTGTATGGCCGCACTTGCGACTTATAAAGAAGCAGTGTTTGCGCCGCAGTAAAGTACCGCCGCGCCCTGTACAGTACATTGTTTTTCTCTGTTTTTATTATTTTTTATAAAAGGTTACTGTTGTTTGGTCTATGTGCGCTGTGATCTAAAATAAAAATTATTTTCTTTCTTCTTATTTCCCTGCTGAGCACTCCGAGCTTCCTGGACGCCAGCTTAGCCTTGCCCTCCAAGTGACTGCGGAACTGCACGTCACTGGAGATGTCAACACCAAGTATCCCTATACTTTCAGAGATGGTGAGAGATGTGCCCTGAAATGGCGGCGCCACAGTGAATGGGTTTATTTTTTGCGGTGAACACACAAACTTGTGTCTTGGTAGGGTTGAATTGGACAAGATTTTGTCCACCCCAATCGGACACTGTAGTGAGAGTAGCCTTGATTTCAGACATAAGTTGTTCACGGCTTTCTTCCACTGCAACCCGAGAGATACCGGGAAGGCCCGCGTAATAAGTGTCACCCGTACTGTTGTCCGCATAACAATGAATGCCGTCAATTAGACAACATGTCATTGATATGCAGCAGAAACAAAGTAGGGGACAACACTGAGCCTTATGGTACTCCAGCGTTTATGGCCATGCAGTCAGAACAGCTGCCGTCAACGACGGCCCTAATGCTTCTGCCGGCCAAAAAGCTGGACACCCATCCGCATAAACTCTCGGGCAGTCCATAGGAGGGCAATTTCGTAAGAAGACCACGGTGCAAAAAAATAAATACGTAGGTACGTACGGTGCATAAAAATAATATTATTGAATCACAGGCTGCTATAGATTGCGCAAAAATATAGATAGTATCGATACTACCGATAGTATTAAAAATTGTTATATAATACTATCGATAGTATTAATAATATCGATAGTAAATTTGATATTGAACTTCGATACTATCGGTACTATCGAAAATATCGATACTATCGATAGACCAATCGATATTATAGATTATTTTCGAGGTCAACTATCGATAGTCAAACTATCGATATTGCGGCAACACTACTGATCGGCCGTCAGCGGCGCAATTCTATTGCGTTTGGTAGATATTCGTACATGATAACTATGTAAATAGTTGTTTATAGAAAAACGCTCGGAAAATGTGTATAAAAACTTAATACCTTTAATTGAGTGCAAAAAAAAATATAAAATGTTAATAGTTTAGCCACAGTTTTGAAAAAACTTTTCTGAGAGAGTCAACTTTGGGATTTTTTTGTATCTAGTGAAATTTATTGGATCGTGTAACGGGCTCGGAATATGTTTAGCTTATATCCTTAAGGTGAAGTGGGACTCAAAATACATAATTTTGACATATTTCGAACCAATTTTGCAACGGTGTTAACAAAGATTTCACAATTTTTTAAATGGATAATTATTATTAAGTATATTGACCAGGGATGTCAGCTCTCCAAAACACGATTGAGTAAATTCGGCTCGATAGAAAATAATCCCAAAGTTCCCTCGAATCTGTAAATTTACCTGTGACCGCCTTGACTATAATCAACTTCATTCAGTAGTTATATAATGTACCACACTATTTTTTTATTTCCATGTCCCTAATAAGTTACCTCGAGGTCCTATGCAGTTATTTATTAATTAAAAACATATTGCTTTAATAAAAAAAAACGTTTTGTTGAGCGGGAGTGCATTTTGCCGCTATCAGCCACCTCACAGAGCCCGCTCAGTCAGCCGACAGGCTTCGTTGAGGACACCCGTATACAACTTTGTCACGCCCGCTGACGTAATTCGCTGCCGTAGTAACGAAAATAGGTAATAAAAAAAAACAAAAAAGGAAGTATTCAAGGCTTAAGCTCAAGAGCGTAAAAATATCGCATCTGTTTGGGGAAGTTTCTTTGGTGTATTATATAAGTTATAGTAACGTTTTCATACTTTCCAATACAAAGTTTGCCTGATGCCACATAATAGATAAGTCCAGAAGATTCACCTATAAATGCGCTCATGTATGTGACGCCCTGACCGAGCGTATGACATGTACATTATTTAAATTAATATTTAAGTAAAATCAATGTCATAACGAGTATAATACTAATGACTGATAAATCAGTGGGCCAATTCTCCTAAATTTACAACATAACAGTAGGAATAAACCTTAATTGAGTAAATAATAAATTAAACTTCTATCCAAAATTACAGCTTTCAAGGCACGTATTGCGTATTGTTGATATTCTCGTAGTCTTACTTTACTACTCGTACGTCGTATTTGATGTAGGTAGGTATTGAATTTGAAGTTGTAAGTATGAGTTTCTTTTTTTTATATTTAGCACGTCAAATTGACGTCGCCACCAGCCTGATGAAAAGCCGTGGCGCATCTAGCGATTGGGGGCCACTTCTGACAGTGGTCCTCAAGTTGGCGGCCCTGTGATGTGCCTCTTCACGCTCCTCTTGAAGAACCTGGGATTGTAAGATGAGGGAAACACGTGTGCGGGCAGGTCGTTCCATGTTTTTATAGTTCGACAGAGGAACGATCTTTTGAAACGTTCAGTTCTGGCGAAGATTCTCTCCACTGTTTGTAAGTGTCATCTTTGCCCGGCACGTGTTGTTCGGGATCGGAAAGAAGAGGGTGGGATCAGGTTGAAGAGCTCTTCAGAACATTCGCCGTGATACATTCGATAGAAGGCAGCCAAGGACGCTATGGTTCTTCGCGGCGCCAAAACGGTTAGAGGCCTCCCGTCACCTCAGTTTGAATTTTAACCAACAGTGAACTGAAAATAAACAGCTTACATACAACCCGATACAGTCAATACAACCCTAACTTTGTTTTTAAGCCATAATGTAAAATAGTAATTCAATGTTCAATGGATAGTGGTACCTATATGTTAAGCGCTAGAAGCTGATTTTGTGAATATATGTTACTGAAAAGGCCTGATGATTTAATATGACTTACGAATTATTTAATTATGATATATGAAAGTCTGTGAAGATGTTAGTGACAAAATCACGTTCCAACGGTTGAGCAGATCTGGCTGTAATTGGTGGCCTATTATAATTATTTTTCCAGACTGCAATGTATTCCTGGACATATTATACACTAGCTGACCCCCGCAGCTCTGCCCGCATCTAGTTTTGTTCCCGTTTCCGCTTTCCGTGGGAACTGATTGCCGGGATAAAAAGGGGTCTATGTGTTATTCCAGGCCTATATCTACCCCTGTACTAAATTTCAGCTAGATCCGTTTAGCCGTTAGAGCGTAAAAGAGTAACAAACATCTACACTCACAAACTTTCGCATTTATAATATTAAGTAAGAAGTAAGATAATTTAGAAAATAGCATAAAGGCCATTTTATCCCTGGATATGACCCAATGGTAGTAGGGAACGCGAACAGAATTCTACACAGCTGAAGCTGCGGGCAATAGCTATGCGAAGTGAAACGTAGAATGTTTAATTTAGGAAATGGTAATCATTTGGACAGGACTAAAGCCTAGTCTAGTTTAAATAACTACTATCGAAATTTATTCCTTTACACCCTTGCATATATGCAAATAGCAATATTCGTTTTTGTATATTCTTCGTTTTCTTAGCCAAACGGGACCCTATTACTGAGACTTTGAAGTCCGTTTGTTCATCTGTATCTCATGAACTAGGCAGTAATACATCTCAAAGATATGTTTCTGCTACCGCGGTAACGACTATAATAACACTAGATAAAGAAAAAAATAAGGTTACTCCCATACAACGTAATCGTCTGGCGTTTTTTTTTTGTTACGAAATCCTCATCAGTGTGCCAGTCCAACTTGAACCTCGGCCGTTTTTACAGTTCCGTATCCAAAGGGTAAAAATGGAACGAGGAGAAAGTATTGCCTTTTGAAAATGCTAAGAGGCAAAAGCGGTCAGGTGTAGAGTAAATAAATGCTGTAAAACAGTACAAGTGGTGGTTATTCAATATGCGCTGCAGGTTCCACCAAGTGCCAACAGTATAAATAATCTGTAATAACGCGACCCTATTACTGAGACTATCTATCTGTCATCTTATGCACCACTGCAATAGCTAGGCATTTGATATTTTCGAATCCTAAAAACAGAAAAAAAATTAAGGAGGGCTCCCATACAGGTATATTTTTCAGTCTTTTTTTGTACAGAACCCTCCTTTTTCCTTTTCAGGAAGTACCGAAAAATATAAACAAAGGATAGGGGCAGCAGATTCTTACTTTTTCAATAAACCTGGCAAAAATCGTCACAGGTAAAAAAATAAATTGAAGTAGGTACTTCTTAAATATATTATGTTCTATTCTTATTATGAAAATGAATTTCATTACATGTTAGTGATAAAAATGCATCAAAATCAATTACGTAGTTGCTCACGAGTAGAAGATCTAAAGAGGTTTATCTAAACAGGGCGAAAAAAATTGTTATGTAAACTTGTACTTCTGTCAATGATTTCAATTGCGTAGTGAACGGGTTAACGCGCGAAAACGTTTCCGACGCACGGAGCGTCCCGAACATCTTGCGTCTGCTTCACCCCCTCCGAATCGCTTGAGACACAATTGCACTTCGCCTTAACTATTATATATATATTTATCAGAATTATAAACCCTTTACTTTTTGAGTAGGATTGTTTCAAAAAACTCAAAATCTGACCCACGCGGCCTTAAACACTTCTTACGAATACCTACCTTCTTATACATAGGTACTTGTATCATAAAATATATAAATTGACTTAAGTACTATGTTTGTCATCAACGTCACTGCAGGCTTATTCTTGGTTGCACCTCCGATGATAACCGTTGAATGATATGGTAGGTAACATTTGGTACCAATTTGGTCCATACAACACGGAACAAAGTAATGGTCACGCCTTTATCCCTGGGGTCGCAGGCCCGCTCGCCCTTCAAATAAAACTCCCAACTCGCCCCTTATTGGTGTATCGATTCGCCCGTTGCGAAGGGGCGAGTATAATTTAAACATTAAATTAATTATTTAGGTGTATTCGGTCGCAGGCCCGCTCGCCGATCTGTTTTCGCCCCTTATGAGCTAAGGGTTACCTTTCGGCCCTTCACATTTTAGATAATGCAAACTCGCCCTTGATTATCATTAGCTTGGAAAGTACAGTCAGAAAAAAGAGATGGGTGTGACACCAGAATACTGCTGTCACCTTTGGGATGAGTCCGCGAAGTATTAGCTGGACACGTTGCTATGCAGCGACATAGTTAGGTTTTTAAAATCGATATTACAACCCCCCCCCCCCTCCCCTCCCCCAACCGGAATATATCTCGTTAAACCCCCCCCCCCCCGTCTCAGTGTATAAATTAATAAATTTTAAATCACTGTCACAACCCCCCCGACCCCCCAAACTGAACATATCACGTGACATTTTAAATCAGTGTCACAGCCCCCTTCCAACCAGAACATCACGTGACGACCCCCACCCCGTCGAAGAGTCTGGCCTTACGCATGGAGATATTTTCAAATCAGTATCACATCCCCAACCAGAACATCACGTGACCCTCCACCCCCATCCCCCGAAGTTGCCGAGATGACAAGCTTGCACCCTTTTAATAAATTCGTAACTGTGAATTTAACGCTTTTAAATATAATATTATACATAAAGGGTAGGCAGAGGCATAATATATGCTCTTATTTCACTGTTTCAGAATTAGTTTCACGTAATAGCCTAGGTGGTGAGCCGTATTGCCGTGTTGAGATAGACAGGCGCAGGTTGTGACTGCCCGCTGTTGAAATTTTTCAAGCCGCCTAAAAAGACCTTCAACTTGGCTTAATGACTGCCATTTTACTGGCAACCGGGACCAACTGATTATAGTGCCTTCGGAAGCACGGAAACGCTTAAATAAATGCCACAAAGTGGTCACATGAATGGTCACCCATCCAAGGATCGACCATAGTGAAAGTTGCTAACTGCAGTGATCGTTTACATAACACTAAGTCCGCGGGGTCACGAGAACAAAGTAAAAGAACAAAATAATTACGTTTGTTGCATGGAAATCCCGGAAGCACTCCTTAAATACATTTTTTTTCTGGTTTTAGTAAGTATTTATTGTTACAGCGACAAACTTAGAGTATATTACAAGTATGTTTACTCTAAGGTAACATGAAAAAATATCATTAGCTTTTTGTAATCAATATTTTTCTCTAACTTACGAATCAATTTATTTTATTTTTAAAGCTGCTACTTGATCAGCAAAATGATTCATTTATCAAACATTCACTTCAATAGAGTATCATTTTACACACAATCGATTTAAATAATAAATCAATCACTATCGAAAGAATAATCTATTTTATAACTATCAAAATATTCTTTGCTTTTTCTGTGTTAGTATTAATAGGTTCTCAAATTACCTCAATATCTCAATCACTACAATCATACCCACTTACAAGTAGGCCTACGTGTGCCTATCATTTGCCAGGCCTTGACTGGTATAGTCCGTTCAGAGATATATTACCTCTAGCACTTAGGTTGTCTATCTTGATTGCTGTGTTACCCCAATAAGATTTTATTTCTCCCAAGTAATCTTAATTTTAGTCGAAACTAATTATTTCTTTTGCTGGCGTTTTTTACGGATGTGACCATAATTTGAGATGTGGAACGTTGTGGAAGCATCAACTTCGCCATCATTAGTGGTGATAGTTATAGTGACTTATTTTTTCAGAAAATCATAAAAAATAAATAAATCGTAAATACAATATTATAGTAACAGGAGCACTGTCTTAGTGAAGTTAAGTTTATTGTGACATGAAAAACATAACTAGTCGTGCTAAAGGTTAGATGTTATAATCTCCACTTATTTCGGTAAAATATCTTAGGCTGGAACTCATAGGGCGACTTTACTGTAATGCCAACACAGAAAACGATCGACGAGCTTACGTAGTAACTATTTAGTAATCTGTGCTGTCAGTCAGAGGTAATATAACTGTGAACGGACTATAGGTAGGTACTGTTCGCTACACCAGCTTTTCAGATTTTCATGCAACGAGGATATCCGCGATAGGCAGGATACCTTCAATGTATTTTTTTTATATTATCGCCAAATTGACGATGCCCACCTAATTGAAAGCCATGGCGAAATCCAGAGATTGCGGGAGTCCGCACGACTTTTGACAGTGGTTCTCAAGATGGCGGCTTCATGATGGTACAGTAACGTTCTGAAGAGATGGTGTAAGTGCCAAAATTTGAAACCCTGACAAAAAAGAACCCTACAACAAAATAAAACTTCTTAATCTAAATATTATATAAGTATTCTTAACTCACTTGCATCCAATGCATTAATGCAATTGGATGCAAGTGGCACAAAACAGACAAAGGTGGAGGCAGTTGGAGGAGGCCTAAACCCATGATAGGGACCGTGATTAGACCTGAATTCATTAATAGCTTAATTATTTCGAAAAATGATAATACATCCATAAATTAAATTTTATTGCATGTAATTAAAATTGTATTGTTTGAACTATGTTGTAGGTTGAGTCATGGATAGTTTCAATTTCAGCCCGATCCGTCCAGTGGTTTGGGCTGTGCGCGAATAGTCAGTCAGTCAGTCAGTCAGTCACCTTTGAGAATAATAATAAACCTTTATTAATTTGGCAAATTAATTAAAATTAAAAAAAAAAATTGGCATGCAGGTAGATGTTTTGACGTAGGCATCCTCTAAGAAAGGATTTTGATAAATTCTACCCCCAAGGGGATAAAATACGGGAAGCGGGACCGGGTACAAATGTTACGCGGGCGAAGCTGCGGGCATCAGCTAGTCAAACATAAATTTTAAAAAAATAAGATTTATAAGTATTTGTCACGATACGATTTTAATCCCCACACTAAAAAACTTATAACTGTCAAAAATAAGGAGTTATAAAATATCCTGAGGCTTTGTTTAATTTTACGAGTCTAGTGATGAAAATGGTTTATTATCGCCGAATTAGTTTCGTTGTAAATCATTTTTGAGAGTTATGAGATCATTCTGAATTGAAAGTTTTAAGTACTATGCGAAAATAGAAATCGTGTCGTGTTCGATAGAAATTTTTGATTTTAAGATAAAAGTCGGATTCTGACCTAAGTAACTAGCTTGTCTGGTACATAACCAATTTACAATAATTAAATGTTGAACCAAAATATAAACACTACGTACATACCTAATCAGAAAGCATTTAGGTAGGTCATCTATAAAACTAATTGTTGTTTTAGTTTTAACATTGTAAACTCGATTCGAACCCGACGCAATACAATTTTTTACCGTTATCTGTGCTAAAACCACGTAGTTTTATTATATTTATCTTACTTGATAGCATCTAATTCTATAGTATCTTGATAGAATTAAATTATATCATGGAGTTTTATAGCTTGACTGTAACATTTCTTAACAAATAATAAAATACTGAGGTAGCAGACGGCTCACATGATCAAAGGTACCCGTAGCCTCGGTGTAACACTCCTTCTGCTTACCCTATTGTAGTATAACGGACAGTCGGTTCATAACTGCTATTGAAAATTTTCAAGCTCGTAAGCAATGATGTTCTAGTAAAAAAGAGGTAAAAAAAAGAGGTAAAAAAACTTAAATATCATTGCTCGTAAGGCATTTAGCTTGTCTTACGGGAGTCCTAGGGCCGCGAGTCCTGGGTGCGCCTTAGGAAGAATAACTGTGGGCTCCCCGGGGCTCCCTACCGTAGGCTGTTAGGTAGGATACGTGTGGTTTTTAGTCGGTAGGAGTCCGGCATAGCATCTCAGTAGGACTTTCCTCTCGTTAAAAAAAACCCCCAAGGCTTTACGGCACTACTTAAGCCTACAAACTTAAAAGATTCTATCTTCATAAAGTTTTTTTTAATTAATTTAAAAAGGACTTTATCGCTGAGCGATTACATCATTCCAAGATTTTGTTATTGGTTGTTCTATAACCAAATACAAAGTTATGTATTTGGTAATAGAACTAATGAAGTTGAATTAATTTTACATGTACGAATGGCTAAATCAATAAAAGGTACACGTGTATCGTGGAACAATTCTGCATAATTGAGTCTTGTACTTTATTTATCTAAATTATCGTTGTTATATTGCTTTCGCTAAGGGCATGTATACATTTAGCGGTTGAAACGCGGCGCGCGCTGCTGACGCTTGACAAACCACTTTTATTTTAAAGACATAAAACATTGTAACATATTGGCACTTAAATTAATGTGAATAAATCAGTACTTAATAAAATTAAGTACATTGATGATGATGGATGACAATACGAGTATAATTATTGAATGGTTTCATATAACTATTTATTTGGAATTTTGTGGAAATAATAAAGTTGTTGTGTTTTTGTTGGAGTATTCACGGACGCATGATATTCTACACAAACGTATTTTGTTCTGACTACATGACTTATGATATTTCAGATGTTTTCAGATAATTTGCCAAAATGATATCGTCCGCCTGAAGGAAAGTCATAACGACATTTAACGAATGGGGGTCAATCTCACAGTCTACAAACTTATTAAGTGTATTAATTTATTGATTGTGGTCCTCAAGTTAGCGGCCTTTTGATGTGCTTATTCACGCTCAGCTTGAAGAACTCGGGGTTGTAAGAGGAGGGAAATACGTGCACTGGGAGGTCGTTGCAGCTTATTCGTAATGGGAGTGGGTAATTTTAGTAATTTAACCTGTTATAAGTTTCGATAGTTCCACGTTTAAACCTCGGGCTATGGCACCACAGATAATGTAATGTATCTATCTAATTCTAATATGGTCCATCTTCGGGGGCAGCCAGTACTTGATGACTTTTTAATTCAGCTCTTTGAAATGATGGTACATACTATTCTCCTGATTAAAAGTCATGAACACATTCAGACAATGAAGAATAATTTCACAGCCAAAACGGCAATCATATTTAGTCCCAAATAAGGGTCTTGGCCTAAAATTAAATGGTGCCGTTAGTCGCGTTTCAATCGCCTGATGCGTACGCCACCTAAATATTGTTGCTATTAGGAAGACAGTTACTTTCCGTCGTACAATCTATGATTTATGTAAATAGATACGTTCATCGCATTCCTTGTGTTTGATATAATACATTATTGTGCCCAAAATTAACATTCCTAACGACCAACAGATCACCGATTAAGATTAAAAAGTTGTTATGAACAAAACACGCTAATGTTTTGGCGGGAAAATAGTAAAGTTCTTCACAAATCTTTGGGGCCCAAATAAGCGTCACCTGCAATTACTGACTGGCGGACGAGGTTTTTAATACGCTTTTATTAGGTCGTCGTGTTTGTAACTAACAATGTAATGGAACCTAAGGACACAAATTTAACAATCTTCCAAGGATCGTAGCGTCATGAAAATCAGCAGCTGTCTGTAGTTCTGATAACAATAGAAAAATATGGTACTCTCGAACTGATCTGATGATGGAGCCGGAAGATATGCACTGGAACTTCATGATGGAACATCGTATCATAGCAGTGTTTGGATTTTTAGAAAAGTCTTGTATAATATTTAGGTAGGTAGGTAGGCCTATTTGTCTCAGGTTCAACCTGTCAATCTTAATCTCATCCTCAGTATGAAAGTGCGAGAGGCATAAAAGCGCGACGAGTATGGTACTAGAGGAATAAGAATAGAAGACGATAGTTTTAAGGATTAGCTAGTTTAGATTAAAGAATGAAAGGTCGGGAAAGCGTGAAAGTGCGAGAGGCATAAAAGTGAGAACTGGAATGATAAAGAGGATTAGCTTAGATAGGTCCGAGATGGCGGGTGCCTGGGGGCGCTACCCATATGGAAGTAGACAAGGCCGGCGATGCAGTGGCTCGGTATGGATGGGATCACGAAAGTGCGCCCAAAAGTGCCGGCACTGCGGTCTGCCGAGGCAAATTAGTACGTAAGACAAGGGCTTACGTCTCCCCGCCCCCCGGCATCTCTTGAAGTAGGTACAGAAGCCCTGCGGCGCTAGATTCTATGATAAGGCAGCTAGAAAGAAATTGTTATAGCTAAGCTTTGCCCTTGGTAGAGGTGCAGAAAAAAAAAACTGGTCAATCTCGTCTGGTTTAATAAATCAGTCGCAAAATAGTGAAACAGATATTATATGCTATCAAAAAATTTGTTGCGCAAAAATTTTTCAAGAATTTGAAAAAGCGCCTTGTGGAGTCAACTGGTGACCCAAGGGCTAGCAGTTTTCTCGCTCAACGAATAGGTATTGCTATTCAAAGGGGGAATGCTGCTAGTCTTTTGGGCACAATGAAACGGGGCCTTACTTAGGTTTAGTTTAGATAGTAATAATGTAAATATAGATATGTAATAATTATGTTTCTCTGTAATTTTTAACAATAAATGTATTATTTTATAAAAATTTGGTGAAGTAGTTACACCTAGTAGGTATAGGTACGTCTAGCAGTAGACTGCAATATTATACCTCGATTTGATTGATTAATAATTCACATTTCACATCATCAAACTAATCAATCACATCAAATTGTTGTGATTTGTGATACCGTATTACACTATCGTTTCTTCAAAGGATTCAAATTCGGTAGTGACCCTAAAAGGAACTTAGGCAGGCCCTGAAAACTCAAATTTAACCCTTAACAGCTTAACCAATACTCGCTAGGTACAAAATAATTAAGTTTATTATTTTGTAAATATTGTCTGTTAGGAATGTCGCTAGAATTGTATTACCTATGTAAACAGTGACAATACGACCAGTCATAGTTGATTTCTGACTGTGTAGGTATTTCTTATTTGTATAAGTATAATATTATTTATTTAGTGAAGCGCTCGTGGCCCCGCGGACTCAGTGTTCTGTAAACGATCACTGCAGTAAGCAACTTTCACTATGGCCGGACATGGATGGGTGACCATCCATGTGATCACTTTGTGACATTTATTTGAGCGTTTCCGTGCTTCGGAAGGCACGTTAAGCCGTTGGTCCCGGTTGCCAGTAAAATTGCAGTCGTTAAGCCAAGTTGAAGGCTTTATTTCAACAGCAGGCAGTCACAACCTGCGCCTGTCCATTTAAACACGGCAATACGGCTCACAACGTATTACGTGGAACAAATTATAAAAAGGTGAAATGTGGGTATATAATATGCCTCTGCCTACCCCTTCGGGGATAAAGGCGTGATGATGAACCAATTATTTATTTAGTGTAGGACAATGCTTATTGCTTTTCTGTAAAAGGGACGTAGTTTTGTAATTGAATAGCACAGCAATGTGGCCGAAAATTACATTGGATAATGACATGTCTTCGCACTTAATCCTACATTGTCTCGGTTTTTAGTCAATGAGGCACATTCCAGTGCTAAACCGTTGGGGGTCCATAACCAAAAGAAACTCTGGGGGTGGTGAGGCTCAAACTCGTATGAAAAATGACTATAGAAGCTTGCTGTGGCTTTATCTTTGTTTAAAAACATCTTTTCTGTAATAATACCTTTTTTCAAATGACTGCAATAAACCAAAAAGTAACAATCTACATTCCAACTGTTTTTCTGTAAGCTTAGTAATTCATTATTCGTCATAAAGCAAGTACAGCGCTTTTAACAAACAAATAATTTTGAAACTACAATTACCATTTTTGTTTAGAATAGTTATTGTCAATATGTGCCCCATTCCTTTCCTCTCCGGAAAAGGGCACAAAGGGATCATATAATCTTTTTTTACACTACGTAGAAGGCTCAGGTAGTTATTCATTGTAAGTGTGTTGGTAATAATATGATCTATCAGTGTCGAATTCGGGACGGCTTTTTTCTATTGGAGATTTTATGATTTACGTTACTTTAACTATGTATCTATTGAAATTAGTCGAACAAATAAGGAGAAAGTTGGTACAGAGTTTTTGTGCCAGTGTTTCTCAAAGTTGCGCTCAGAAAATATCAAATCAATTTAGAATTGAAAATTTTCTGAGCGTGACTTTAAAAAAGATTACAGTGTACACAAAAATATCCATAGACCAAATATGCTGGTTATTGGCTGGATCGACATTTAATTTGCTAGCGTTTTCGTACTTCAGAAGCCACGATAAGCCGCTTGTCTCGAATATCAGTAACACGACGGTCTCTAAGTCAAACCGCAGCGATGACACAGCGCTCCACACGCTGGTATAGTGCACGGCGTGGGCGCAACAGCGCCAGGTCCTCGTAGTGGGTCTGGGCGTGGACACTCTCTCGCTGGAGACCATGGTGCGAGCCATGATCTCTAGCGGAAGTAGGGTAAACCACCCAATCGTTGGCACTCCTCCAATTATTGGCACTTTAGGTAATTTTGCCCATTTCTAACAGAAAAAGAATGCTATTTTACTTTTTAATGCATACCTACAACTACATAATGGGCAACACCGAACTGAAATAAACTAGGTTTTCCTTATTTTTCGAAATATACTCTTAACTAAAGTGCCAATAATTCATTCTAAAAGTGCCAATAATTGGGTGGTTTACCCTAAGTGGGACTGAACAGGTCATGCTCGTGAAAGAGGCGGGGCGGGAACGGAAGAGAACTCTCCCATCCGAGTTCCGCAGTCGACGGCTTGGGCGTCGCCGACGTGTCTTCGCCGAAGACTATCGGCCTCCATGACCGGGGGCCTGAGGACGGTGAGAGGGCCGCTCACCGTCCTTACAGAAGCAGGCCCGTGACGGCAGCGTGACGTGAGGGGTACATGCCCCCCCCCCTAGAAGCGAGATCACACCCGAAACCCCCCAAAGACGCGGGATAGCACCCGAACCACCCCTAGGCGAGGCCGCAGTGGCGGACGTGGGTCTGTTGGGGGTCTTGGGACATCCTTCCGAGGGCTTACCCGGGGCTCCCAACCATAGGATGTTGGGCGTTACGTGGCATAGCATCCATGACGATTTTCCCCCACGTTAAAAAAAAAAGGCTTTAAGACCAAAATAAAGAAAAATTTCATTAGTTGGTCGTAACAACCTGCACCTGTCCAGTCCTCCTTGTGAGCCAGAAACTTTAAGGTGAAATAGGCGTATACTATATCTCTACCTACCCCTTTCGCGAAGGCGTGACTACGTACGTTTGTATTTAGAAACATAAACGTACATAATAGTTTGTACTTACACACGTAATAATTTTGTCTGTAAGTTATCCAAGAGCTCACGCCTAACTTAGACAATGACGATGTGTGACTATGACTATGTATTAGTATGTATGATAAATCATACTATTAATATTTCCAAATATTTTTTACAAAATATGCTCACGGTTAATTTATTTCACACCCGCCAAACAGTTAACCGGAGATTAAAACGGAAACTGAGATTTAAGTCTCTGCTAGCCTACTTTATTAAAACAGAATAGAACCTTAGGTATAGTAAATCGTACTGTTAATTTGATTGTTGATAATAATATAATGAAGTTGTTGGTATATTAAGCATAATTTACACATTTTTAACAACTAAAAGGATATTTATTGAACTGTACTTCGGCGGGAAACCAGTATTTGTGAGGACTTAGCAGAATTTACATTTTTTTAAATATATTATTTTTGAGTATCTATAGTTATTTGTTTGCTACTTAGGTAATATTATAAAAAAAATATTTTAAAATAAGCCATATTATTTATTAAAATTTGAGTAGCAGGGAAGAATGAAAGACATTTTTAAACAAATAAATACATTTTCAAGCGATAACACCGCCCATTGTATTGCTATTCTGTTGAAATTACTATCCTGTAATACTATCTTGGCGTACAATAAAGTGTATAATAAATAAATAAATAAAAATTAAGTGAAATATAATATTACCATACAAAACCTAGTTACATATTTGAATGGCAAATATACTGTTAATATTTGTAAAAGGTCTCATAACTTGCTCATAACCAAGGGATTTGACAAATACCAAAATGAAGCGGACCATCAGCGATGAGACGTTCTTACTCACAATAAAAAATGTTGAGAATCACTGAACGGAATATTTTTCTATTTTAAAGACGAGACGCTTATTCTTCGCATTGCCTTTGTTGCTTGTACGTACAGTTTCATGTTTTTCTAACCATTTTTTTGTAAATTTCTATCGTTTATTGTTCATGTAAGCAAATAATTTTAAGATGGTTTAGTGTAGGTGATTTCCTTTTAAGATTATATTGAAGTTACAGCCGCCCATTGCGAAGAATTTCAAGCTTTAAATAGACAAAAAGACAGGAAAAGCTGGGCACAAAGTCATTAATATTATTTAACTATATTGTTATCTTAAACAATGGACTGCCTACTGCCTATCTCTTCACAGAAAAAGCGTGACTGTAGTTGAAGGATAGGCATATCATTATACATGACATGTATAATACCTATGTAGGTACCAATTTTATAGATTTTACTACAAAATAAAAGTTATTTCCCTACAAAATTTTGCCCTTGATTTTACAACCTCAAGGAAGAATTTCGAAAAATCTGAAACACGTGTTCATTATTTTTTTTTGTGATAGAGTAGGTAATTTAATTATATCTACGTACCCTCTTTTCACCTCCTTAGGGGATGAACTTCGACATTCACACGCACAATATTATTGACTCAATAATATTGCTTCAATAATTATTTCCGTCCAAATATAGTCTGTTCAAACCTCAATATTACCCGTACACGGTCAATTTATTGCTATATTGATCAATATTATTGTACGTGTAGGGGCCGGTTAAGATATGTCGGAGACTGGCAGAATTTACATGAAACCTTCGCATTTTTGGCATCTCAGAGGGTTACGTGCCAAAAACCGGCAAAAATAACGCTTGTTGTATGGGAGTCCCCCTTTTTAGGGTTCCGTAGCCGAATGGCAAAAAACGGAACCCTTATAGATTCGTCATGTCTGTCTGTCCGTCCGTATGTCACAGCCATTTTCCCCCGAAACTAAAGACCTATGCCATTGAAACTTGGTAAGTAGATGTATTTTGTGAACCGCATTAAGATTTTTACATAAAATTAGAAAAAAAAAGCATTAAATTTTGGGGGTCCCCATACATAGAGCTGAAACTCAAAAAATTTTTTTTTCATCAAACCCATACGTGTGGGGTTATCTATAGATAGGTCTTCAAAAATGCTATTGAGGTCTTTAACATCATTTTTTTCTAAACTGAACAGTTTGCGTAAGAGACACTTCCAAAGTGGAAAAATGTGTGTCCCCCCCCCTCTAACTTCTAAACTAAGAGGATAATAAATCTAAAAAAAATGTATAACGTACATTGCTATAAAAACTACCAACGAAAATTGGTTTGAACGAGATCTAGAAAGCAATTATTTTTAAACGTCATAAACCGCAATTATCGCAAAGTAAATTCACTACTACAGCGAAGGTGTTAAAACATCAATCAAAGTTACAATGAACTACAAGAACCTTTATGCTATGGTACTTGCTGCTACGGAACCCTTCATGGGCGAGTCCAACTCGCACTTGGCCGATTTTTTGTATTTTAGTATTCGATTAGATTAGATCATAGCGGCAACAGAAATACGCCATCTGTGAAAATTTCAGCCCTCTAGCTAACACGGTTCCTGAGACAGTGCCTCGTGACGAAACAGACAGACGGACAGCGAAGTCTCATGAAGGTTTCCGTTTATACACTTTGGGTACGGTACCCTAGAAAGTATAGGCGTGTGCTATATGAATCGAAAACAGTTTAATCCGGTTGTATTCTATAATTCTATACCATCTGGTTTAGACATTGTTTGTTTAATGATGCTTTCGTAGTATTTTATTGTTGTTTTTTTTTGCATGTTTAATTATTAATAATGGTGATATGACTTAAATAATAGTGTAAAATTTTATTGCATGCCTAATCTCATAGCATGTAATTTTATTTTTAAAATTAATTTTTGATTAAATGTTGTTAAGTGTTGATTGTTTTAGTCCAATAATGCATTTTTTTTGTAATCATTACAAACACAATTTTCTATTGTTAATGAATAAATGAATAAATAAATAAATCACCCGGTGGCCAAAATAGGAACCCATAGTTTTCTCGACTCAGCTCGTCAGCAAGGTAACAAGGTGTGTGAAGTTTGACAGAGTTGATATTTTATGTGGCACCTGGCTGTTCAAATACTGAACCAATGTGGTTCAGAACCTTTCGTGTGCGATTGTAATTCGATTTTAGGGTTCTGCACCCATAAGGTAAAAAGGAGACCCTGTCACTAAGGCTCAGTCTATACGTCACCAAGCTGTACCTACCTACCTCATGAACCGTCCTAGCTTTCACAGATGATTTGACTGCCTCTGTGGCGTAGTCGGTAGTGATACCGCCTGCCGCGCTAGAGGTCCTGGATTCGATTCCTGGGTCGGTCCAAATATTTGTGTAATCCACAAATGTTTGTTTCCGAGTTTGGGTGATTCTATGTATAATATGCATGTATTTAGAAATATATAAGTATGTATATAAGTCGTTATAAATCCCATAGCACAAGCTTATGGTATTAGCTTAATTTGGGCTAGATGATGTTGTGTGAGATTGACCATCACAAATATTTATTTATGATGCTGCTATATCAAAAAATAGGTACACCTAACCTATGCCAAAAACAGAAAAAAAAATTAAGGTGGGCATTGGGCAAACAACAAACGCAATTTTTAAAGTAATGTGGTTCAGAACCCTTCGTGCGCGCGTCCGACTCGCACTTGGCCGAATTTCTTTTAAAAAAAGTAAACATTTGCTTTGCTTGAGGGCATTTTGAGGCCCTATCTTTATATTATCGTAATTAATCACGGTGTGACAATATGGTAGATTTCATACAAAGCAATTTTTTTTAAATGCGTAAGGTCAACGACCCCCCAATCAGTTATATTATGCGTAGGCGCACTGTGACGTCAAATTCACGAAAAACAAGTTTTGAAATCAAAGTGATTGTATTTTTTTTTCTTAATAAAATATGTCAATGTGCTAAAGAATGTTCATAGATTATCGATGATAAAAATACGACGGGTTTTGTCAATGGTTTTGAACTTTTGATTGTCGACGACCTGTTTTGAGTAGAAATCATCGGCGGGTGATTGATTTATAGTAGGTGCTACGATATACCACGTGGGGTGATGGATTAGAAATCTTTTTTATGGTCTGAACTGGGCAGCCCCAGTTTGGCACAATTTCAATAGTTCGCAGAAAAAAAAAGTAAGTAGTTAAATTTTGTAAGTAGGTTTCTATCTGTATTATTCCTGGGAAATCCTTCCGAAAGCTGACCTGGGGCTCTCGACCGTCGGCAGTGATAGGACTTGTGTGGTTTTTTTGGCATGGCGGCATGGCATACATGACGCACTTCCACGCGAAAAATAAAAGATCTGTATAAAGTTTAGACGAAATCTAGATTACTTACACCTAGATGCAGCCTGCCGACAGTTGGCAAGTCTTTCAGAACATTGAAATCTTTGAAACAAACATAAGGTCAATCTTAGAAACATAACTAATCTATACTTCTATACTTTTAAGTCTATACTATCTATAGATTTGTTTTTATGTTTTTTTGTTTGTAACGAATAGGCTCCGGAACTACTGGACCGATTTGAAAAATTCTTTCACTGTTGGAAAGATACACTCTTTGCGGTGGACATAGGCTATATTTAATTCCCGTATTCCCACGGGAACGGGAACTACGCGGGTGAAACCGCGTGACGTCCGCTAGTAACTAATAATATGCCTGTCTGACCTGCGGTCCACCGTCCACCATCAACTTAATACCCTTGCTTGGCCTACCGCAGGGCCGTCTTAAACCTATTGTGGGCCCTGGGCATAGGTATTAGGATAACGGGGCCCCCATGCTTTGACAGAACACTATTTTGTTAGAATAGACAAAGAAAGTACCTAGATAAAAAAGGTTATTTAATTATTTTTATTAACAACTAGAGGACGTCCCGCGGTTTCACCCGCGTAGTTCCCGTTCCCGTGGGAATACAATATTTTTTCTTCCATAAGAACCTTCTCCTGACAATACCTTACACAACAAAAAAATAATTAGTGAAATCGGTCCATCCGTTCTGAAGTAATGCATTTACCAACACATTTTGCGATTTATTTTTATATATAAGATCACATGAAACGAATATAAATGTAATAAAGTACACAAAAGTAACTTTTTTAGCATTTACACTCGTTCGTACAACTGAGAGGTACTTTGTATTTGATCTGAGGGGGGCCCCTAACGATCTTGGGGCCCTGGTCACTTGCCCAAAGTGCCCACTTGGAAAGAGGGGTCCTGCCCACCGTACCTAGTAACCACAGAAATCAGAAAATCCTCTTTTCTGATATCGTTGGTAGTAAAAGTGGAACACCCAGGGCAGGGGTACCAACACAGATATCAGAGAGTCTCTGATTTCTGTGGGTACCAATGTGACAGAAGTTAAACGTAGACTATCTACTTAGGAGGACCAAGCCAGAAAGGCTTGAATGTACTTCTTATATACTCTGGGACCAAGATTATGTTAGCTAATTTCTTTTTAATATTTTGTAAGGCTACTAAGCAACTGAAATGCTTTATTTGTGAAGGTGCACATAAGATGATAGATTGCCCTGATAATCCTAGGAAGAAAATGATAGTAACAAAAAGGAACGGGAGCGTGCACATACTGCTACAGCATTATTCATGCCATCATCAACAGCGAAAGAAGAGCAATGGATTTTGGAGACGGGCGCATCTTCACTTATGAGTAGTAGTAGACATTTGTTAAAAGATTTTGTAATGCATGATCACAGGTTATGGGCCCTTTACATTTTTTCCTTTGGTTATTTGCCCTTCACTTTGTTGTCAGTCTGTCAAGACACTTTTAACTCGTGAACGCGTGAAGGTATCAAATTGAATTTACCATAAATTTTTATATGACAGTGATATAATATTGAACAGGAAGCTTCATCACAATTGCGTAAGTACCTCTACACCATCCTTGGTATAAAAAAAGTCAGACAGACATCTGCAATGCGCGCGAGTGAGTCTAGCTGAATCACAAAAGGCGGGAATCTGGTTAGTTTTTTTTTTTGCTTCGAACGCAAAGGTATCGCAAGCCGCTTTATTCTATATCACTGATTGTCGTATTCAGGCCGGGATAAGTGAACTTTTGTGTGGAACCCAAGGGCTACCGACTCGGAAATAATATAATATTTCTGTGATTTTTTTTTTAATCCGTAGAGTTAAGCTTAAAGCTTAGTAAAATTCTTAGATCTAGGCTTTAATGGCGGCTGTACACACTCGTCGAGACACCCCGAGACAGGCCGAGTCCGAGTGTGTACAGGGCGCACTCGTCTCGTCTTGCTCTTGTCTCGCTCTGTCGTTCTCGTCTCGGTCGCTCTCGGTGGCGGCGTGTCGGTTTTTGCGCCCGAGTCAAAGGGTCTCGTTGGCTCTCGCGAGGTAAATGAGAGCGAGCACACTCGTTCATTTGTTGCCCGCAGAAAGTTTTAATGAACAGACGTATTTCACTATGTGGTCTAACGAACTCGAATTATAGTTTTGGAACTGCTATCAGATAGAAGCCGTTTTATGGAATTCGAAGGATGTGAAACACAAGGATAAGCAATGTGTTCATGATGCCTGGGTGCGAATTCTTGCCTCTATTCAGTCTGGAGCTGCAGCAGAATCAGTTTATAATCGTTTTTAAATTTAATAAACATTTTATTATAATAATAGCTCGCGGTACAAAAACAAACAGATCGGGTCGCGGGAGTCCTATGAGACTCTGTGCTTACGAGTGTGTACAGGCATGCTGTCGTCGAAAGCCGTGATGTTCTTGCATGACGTGTCTAATTATAATATGTCGTAGAGAAAAATTGCTAAATTCGAAACGGTTTTTGACAGCCCTGGTACATAGCAACTAAAAGTACATGCAGGTGTGCGTCCCATTGCGCGAGATCTGTGCCTTTCTACATCGCTTCCTATAAGCACAGCTGCTGGGTTTAGCGAGGCAGTACCTACAGCTTTGTACGGGATTAATACACTTTGTAATTTATTTTGATCAAATTGGAATTGTGTTTTAGAAGGTTTTCATGAAAACCGGCCAAGGCGTACCTACTCGCGCACAGAGGGTTCCGTACCAAGAAACAGCAAAAAATTACGTTTGTTGTATGGGAGCCCCCTTAATCCCCTTTTTTTTGATTTCAGTATTTGTTGTTATAGCGGCAACACAAATACATCATCTGTGACAATGTCAGCTCTCTAGCTATCACGGGTTCTGAGATACAGCCTCGTGAGTGACAGTCAGACAGACAGACAGACAATCAAACAGGCGATCGACGTAGTCTCATGAATTGAACCCTTTACCTACGTACGGATCCCTTTTTTTAAAGAGAGGAAAATCCTACAGGGATGCTATGCCGGACTCCTACCGACTATAAAAACAGCACTTTTCCTGCCTAATGCCTACGGTTGGGAGCCCCGGGTAAGCCCTCGAAAGGATGACCCCAGGACTGCGTACAGAACCCAAAAACGAATAAAATTAATCATGAAGATGGAAAAATATTGAAATGTCAATAAAAATTACCTACCTAACTGATCATTTTTAAGAATAAACAAGTAGGTAGGTAGGTAGGACCATAGATTTAGGATTTTTTAGGACTAATTTTGTAACGCTCATTTCAATTGCCATTAAAATATGGATGGAAGTATGTTACTAGTACAAAAAAAGAAGGATTATCAGTCGTATAAAGTATAAACCGCCCCTGAATAAAACGTCTTAGATCTGAAACTTTTTGCAAGGACTTTGCTTTCTGCAATATTTCTCAAACAACTTAGACAAGAAAGTTCAACTCATGAAAAGAGGGTAGGTAGGTAGGTACCAACCGGTTTCTACATATCAAATGCGTTTCCGCGGCAAACAATATCAACTTCTGTCAATCATTTCACAAAAGTTGTCAGTCAGTTAATCTTAAAAAAAGAATTATAACAGTCCTCCAAACAATATTACTAACAAATGTGAGACGAACAAAAGGCCCTACGATTCTAACATAATCGTCTCTTGCTTAGCATAAATCACCGAAACTTATGCTTGAAACCGTTAACACACGTGTACCCAGCATTCAACATCACCTGATGTGACCTTGAAGTGGCTAGATGTCCTTGAATATTCGCGAGGGGTTACACAAAACTCGTCGGGACAATGTTTAGGCCGTTAAACAAGTCCATGAATACTACGGAAGGACCCTCCCATTGCTTTATGCGATTTTAAATAAGAGAACTTATTTTTTTAATACAATATATTATGCTGGCGTCTGACCACGTCGAGACGGCCTAGTTAGGATGTAAAGAAGAAATCTGTTTGCTATATATTTGAACTAGCTGATGCGCGCGGCTTCGCCCGCTTGAGATTTGGTTCCCGTTCCCGCTTCCCGTGGGAATATTTTCCCGGGATCAAAAGTATCCTATGTGTTATTCCGGACTACTCTATACCTGTACCGAATATCAGCCAGATCCGTTCAGCCGTTAGAGCGTGATGGAGTAACAAACATCCAAACATCTAAACATCCAAACATCTTCACAAACTTTCACATTTATAATATTAGTAGGATTTAAAGACATCAATTAAACTCTAGCATGGCGGTGACGTGGACCAAAATGCTGGTGTTTCAAAGCCACATACATAGCCAATAGCCACGCTTTTCTGTGCCTTTATCTGCGAAGGTTTGTGGCATACCTAAGCATGGCATAAAATATTTTACATAGTACCTATACACCCGCATTTCACCTTAAAAATGTTTTGTCCCACGTAAATAGGTGATGAGCCTATTGATGTCTTGAAATGGACAGGCGCTGGTTGTGACGATCCACGCTTGATATTTTTAAGCCGTCCATAACGATTGCTATGTGTTACTGATAACCGGGAACAACGTCAAAATGTGCCTTTCGAATCCCGGCAACACTGCAAATAGAATGTCACAAAAAGTGGTCACCCATCCAAGGACCAGCTATAGCCAAAATTGCTTACTACAGTGATCGATTTAAGAAAACGTGAGTAGTGCTACAAGCTTTCTACGGTTATTCTAAGAAATGGTAAAATTTATTTAGTGTAGTTTGCATTGTTTTTGAGTGAAAATGTACTCGTAATACATACATACATAAAAACTATGGGTACCTACATATTCTGATAAAGAAACTATCTTTTTTTCCCGGGTGTATTTAAGTGGGAATAACTTCCCATGAGAAAAGTGAGAGGCTGAGTGGCGGGCGCCATCTAGTGACCCATAATCAATACATATAATAAAATCGTAACAGGTCGCTGTCTGATGGAAGATAAATAAGAAAAATATTATAGGGGGGCTTTATGAACGCAATAGAACCCAAAACAATGATTTTTAGAATTTTTGTCTGTTTGTCTGTATGTCTGTATATCTGTTTGTCTGTACGGTTGTGCACGCTAATCTCAGCAACCGCTCAACCGATTGCAATGCGGTTTTTTTTATTGTGTTGAGGTTTGCTCCAGTTAACATTTAGCGTTTGTTTTATGTAAATCGGTTTAGAAATAAAAGAGTTATAACTCTTTTAAGAATTAGATATTTTGAAAATTTTAATTGTAGGGGTTTCTTTGAATGTGAGTGAACCTATACTGGCGTGTTGGCTTAAGGCGTGGACTGAATTGTTTTAAAATAGACTTAATCATTAAGCTCTTTTATGATTAAGCAAACAGGGCAGTTTCAGACGCTGCTTGATGACTCTGATGAAGAAATACCTTTCCTTTCATACACCTTATGTGACGTAAACGAAGTTGCGGGCTCAGCTAGTCTTAACTATATACGATCTTCAGTCTTTTAATCTCCTTTTCTGATCTGTGAATGAAACCAGCATGTAGCACCATCTGCTAGCCAATAGCGGAAACTTGTATTTTGGTAATAAATATTAACAAAACCGGCTATGTGCGAATCGGACTCCCGCAGAGAGGGTTCCGTACCAAAAAAACGGTCAAAAGCAACGTTAGTTGTGTGGTATCAGTTCTCTAGCTATTCCTCATCACGGTTCCCGAGCTATAGCCTCGTGAAGGACAGACGAACGGCGAGGTCTTATGAATAGGGTCCCGTAAGTTTTGGTTGTTATTCACTGTGTACGGAACACTAAAAAAGTGTATTCAAAATGTTCATTTGGAACAAGCTTCATCTTCTGGTTGAGTCTACAGTTAGGCTACCTTAGTTGACTTATTTTTGTCATTGGGCGCCGTAGACGAGTCAAGTTAATGGTGTTGGACTTTTTACGGTTACTATAGCCAGTCTTTAGCAGGTGCAGCGGGCCCAAAACTTAACAGTAGGCGCACACTGTGCACCTGCATCGGTCGACATTGCGCCTACGCCAGCGGCAGTCGCGGCGACAGGCGTGGAAAAAGCTGTCGCTCGCCCGACTCCCCTAACTTGCGACATTTTGCCCAGTGTGCGAAGTTTAGAAAAAATGTATGTAATTTGGTGCCTGCAGCTTGTCGCCCAGTGTGCGGAGCTTAGAACAAAATGCATGTAATTTGGTTCCCGCAGCTTGTCGCCCAGTGTGCGGAGCTTAGAACAAAATGCATGTAATTTGGTGCCCGCAGCTTGTCGCCCAGTGTGCGGAGCTTGGAACAAAATGTATGTAATTTGGTACCCGCAGCTTGTCACCCAGTGTGCGGAGCTTAGAACAAAATATGTGTAATTTGGTACCCGCAGCTTGTCGCCCAGTGTGCGGAGCTTAGAACAAAATGTATGTAATTTGGTGCCTGCATCTTGTCGCCCAGTGTGCGGAGCTTAGAACAAAATGTATGTAATTTGGTGTCCGCAGCTTGTCGCCCAGTGTGCGGAGCTTAGAACAAAATGTATGTAATTTGGTGCCCGCAGCTTGTAGCTCAGTGTGCGGAGCTTGGAACAAAATATGTGTAATTTGGTACCCGCAGCTTGTCGCCCAGTGTGCGGAGCTTAGAACAAAATGTATGTAATTTGGTGCCCGCATCTTGTCGCCCAGTGTGCGGAGCTTAGAACAAAATGTATGTAATTTGGTGCCCGCAGCTTGTCGCCCAGTGTGAACGATTATCTAGGTCCGTAGACGAGAAATTAAACTCCGTAATTTGTTACCACTATACATTAACCAACAATCGATCTCTTACATTAAACACCTACGAGCTATTTATAAACTAGGCAGTGCCTACCATAGTGCGATACAGATTTCACGTACAGCGCCATCTATCGAACACAAGGAAATCTTGTGTTTAGTTTACCACTGAGTATATGAAATTAGAACTACAACAAAAACCTTTCTATACAACATTATTTTACACATAGGTACTATTTTATACTATTACTAATCTGGACATACCGCCCGCCAAGGACATTATGCAGTATGTCCTTCACATTGACATCAAAAACTTAAACTAAT
The DNA here is from genome assembly GCA_933228765.1 of Miltochrista miniata. Taxonomy (NCBI): domain Eukaryota; kingdom Metazoa; phylum Arthropoda; class Insecta; order Lepidoptera; family Erebidae; genus Miltochrista; species Miltochrista miniata. The sequence goes on from OW121768.1 coordinate 24,686,264, forward strand.
CTACATTAAACAATCAAATACAATTTTGATTCCTTTTACATGAAAACTTAGTACTTACATAGAAATTATGTTGTTACAGGTAATATACAAAGCTTAGATATAGGTCTTTTAATTACTGTACCTTTTGTGCGCACTGTAACTACACGCGTAATGTTATCTGGACCGCTATGTTTAAGCTCTATTTTACCTAGCAACCACTTGCCAGGGGGCATATCGTCCTCTTTTATTAGAACAACATCTCCTAGTGATGGTTCTGGGTTCTGATACTCCCACTTGTGCCTTTGGAGAAATTGGTGGAGATAATCCTGTGACCACTGTCGCCAGAAATCTCGCATCATTCTCTGATGCACTTGCCATCGCCGTAAAGTGGATACATTCGCTTTTTCGTAATTGGCATCTGGTACAACAACGAGAGGTTCTCCTACAAGAAAATGACCCGGGGTTAAAATCACGAGATCATCATGCTCTTCCATGTAAGAGAGCGGTCTTGAATTGAGGCAACCCTCAATTTGTGCCAGAACCGTGCTCAGTTCCTCGTAAGTCAACGCGGTGTTCCCGATAACCCGTTTTAAATGATATTTCATTGAACGTATGCCTGATTCCCACAAGCCTCCGAAATTTGGGGCCCGGGGAGGAATAAAGTTCCATTTAGTACCGTTAGTTGCAAGATACTCGGCTATCTCCTGTCTAAAAGATGACTTTTCTTCATTGTGAAGATAAATGAGCTCTTTAGCTGCACCTATAAAGTTTGAACCATTATCGCTGTATAGTTCAGCACAGCGTCCACGTCTTGCAACAAACCTCCTAAAGGCAGCCAAGAATCCTTGAGTAGTGAGATCACTAACTGCCTCGAGATGAACCGCTCGTGTTGACATACACACAAATAACGCTATGTATCCTTTGTAAGATTTATTACCTCTTCCCTTTGATACTCTTATATTTATCGGGCCTGCGTAATCAACGCCGCTTAGAAGGAAAGGTTTATTTGGCGTTACACGAGGTGATGGCATCTGTCCCATCAGCTGGGTTGTTGTCTTGGCTGAGTACCGAATACACGTCACGCAACTTCTGAAATATTTTTTAACCAAAGGTTTGATGCTCACAATCCAATACATTGAACGTAAGTAAGTCATCATTAGTTGCGGACCGCCGTGCATCGTCTTTTGGTGTGCATCTGCTATTAAAAGGTTAGTAAAAAATGATTCTTTCGGAATAAGAATCGGATGTTTTGTATCAAATTTCAACTTAGACATTTCCAATCTCCCACCGACTCTTATTATACCATTTTTATCCAAAAACACATTTAACGATTTCAAATTCTTTCTTTTTCTAGTCAAACTTCCTTTCTCCTTTAGTTCCTCTAACTCTTCTGAGAACCCTTCTTCTTGACTTTTTCTTACACAAAGTAATAAAACCTCATCAATTTCTTGTTTTGTTAGATGGATAGTACTGCAGCGTTGCTTTAAAGATTTTTTCAGATTTAAAAATCTACGACAATAGGCAATCACGCGTAGAAGTCTCGTCAGAGACGAGAATCTTTGCCAAAAAGTTCTGTCAAAGACCGAGGTATGTACCCTAATTTGTTCTAGGTTTGTAACTAGATGCTTTGGTCTTTTAAAGTTAAATTTCTTTTCCTTTAAGAAACTGGGACCATCAAACCATATGGACATCGAAGATAGTTCCATTGCGGAGATGCCACGGGATGCGCAGTCAGCTGGATTTTCTTTAGACGCCACATGAGACCAATGCTGAGTATCCAGAGTGGTTAAAATTTCCGAGACCCTGTTGGCGACAAAGGTCTTCCAACGGCTTGGATGCTGATTCAGCCAAGCTAGAAACACCTCGCTATCGGTGTAGGCATACAAGCTAGTTTTAGGTATAGCCAACACCTCAGCCACTTCCACGATTAATTTACTCAAGAGAAGTGCGCCGCAAAGTTCAAGTCTAGGAATTGAAACTTGCTTAACAGGGGCCACCTTAGTTTTAGCTGTTACTAAAAATGCTTGCATATTTCCTATTTTGTCTACCACTCTGAGATAAACGACTGCATATGCATATGCTGACCTGGATGCGTCTGCAAACCCATGCAATTCAAGATCGGCGGTGTCACAATATGTGTGAAGCCAACGAGGGATTTTGATATTCACCAAAGACGATAAATCTTGTCGGTAAGCTATCCATTCTTTCAATAAATTACTAGGAACTGGTTGATCCCATTCTATTCCAGCGAGCCATAACCTTTGAATGAATATTTTAGCGACTATTATAAACGGTGCTAACCATCCAAGTGGATCAAATAAACGTGATATATCAGAAATTATTTTTCTTTTCGTTGCAGGTTCAGAGAGTGGAGCGAGATCAACGGTGTACTGGAAGATATCTTCGCGTGGATTCCAGGTAAGTCCCAAAATCTTAGTTATGTCATCCAACTTTATTTTTAAGCCCTCATCTAAACCCTTGTTGTCATTTCTTATCATATTTAATAATTCCCTATTGTTACTTCTCCACTTTTGCATCTGAAAGCCACCCTTAGCTAAGGTCTCAGTTAATTCAGTATAAATTCTATAACAGCTTTCCACCTTATCCGCCCCCGTCATGAGATCGTCCATATAGAAATTATTTAAAATAATCTTAGCCATTTCAGGACTATTTTGGCATTCGTCGTGAGCAACCTGATGCAGAGCCCGCACAGCCAGGTAAGGTGCTGCAGATGTCCCGAAAGTCACCGTCACCAATTCATAGTCTTCTATCTCTCTTACAGGGCTCTCTCTCCAAAGTATCCGCTGAAAAGGCGTATCCTGATGATGAACTAGAATCTGTCTATACATCTTGATTATGTCTCCAACTAGACATACCTTATATTTTCTCCAGCACATAATTATATGACGCAGATCGGCTTGTAAAGTGGGACCGACCATCAAGTTATCGTTAAGCGATCGACCATTCTTGCCTTTGCATGAAGCATCGAACACAACCCTAACTTTTGTTGTGTCCTTGTCTTCCCGTACCACCGCATGGTGAGGCAAATAAACCGCTTCTTTATCTACATTTGTAACCTTTTTCATGTGATTAAGTTGTAAATATTCATTAATAACCTGAATATAATCTGGTTTTAATTTAATATTTTTTCCTAATTTAAATTCTAACCCTTTAAACCTCTTTTCAGCTATTTGCCTTGATTCACCATACTTGCAATCTGGATCCCCATCACGAAAAGGCAACGGCACGATGTATCGACCCTGACTATTACGGGTGGTAGTAGTCGAGAAAAGCTTCTCGCATTTCATTTCCTCTTCCGTGAGCATTTTCTTACTCCCATGTGGTTCAGCTTCCAGTTCCCAGAACCTTTTCAAAATATCATCTGTGCTTACACTAGAATGCATCACGGTTATATGAGCAGGAATGTTTACGTTGCTATCGACTTCACGGAGGCCAGATAGAATCCACCCGAAAGCAGTATCTTGCGCAACGAGTGATTTACCCGAATTCCAGTTAATGCCTTCCCTAATAATTTGGCTATATATCTCAGCACCTAACAAAATGTCTATTTTGTTAGGTCTGTGATATTCAGGATCTGCCAAATTACCTTCATTCCAATTTACTCGTTCTACTCTGGTTACTTTCATAACCGGTAGAAGAGACGTAATCGATTTCAAAACGTAGGCATTAACCTTTATTTGAAACCTTGGGTCAATTCTCGACCTTACATTGATGATCGCCGTTGATCTGGAGATAATACTTTTGTCTCCACCTACACCTGTTACAGTGTGTTTAGCCGCAATTTTCTTTAAACCCAGATACTGAACCGTAGCTTCAGTAATAAAAGATCCTTGCGACCCTTGATCTAATAAAGCCCTTACTATATGAAACGTCCCGTCTTTCGATTCAGCTTGCACAACAGCCGTTGTTAAAAGAACGGTCTTATTGCTTTTCCCGGTTGAAAGACAGGAGACTAATGGCTCATTAGATCCCTCCGCTGATGCGGCCTTATTTTTACTGCATGAAGCAGCTCCTTCCTTCATCGAACTACCCGATGAGGCTTTTTCCTGATTTGTATCCTCGTCTACTAACCCAGAAACACCACTAGGGTGTAATAAAGAATGGTGGCGGCGTTTGCACACCTGACACCGGGCATTGTTTTTACAATATTTGGCAGAGTGGTTGCTATGTAAACACACAAAACACAATTTTTTGTCCATTGCAAAACTTCGTCGGCTTTCGCTTGTTATCTTGCTGAACGCCTTGCAAGCACTTATTTTATGGTCAGCAGCACAGTACGCACAAGCACCAGAATTTTTGGATTTTGCTATATGAAAGGACCCCGTGCTAACCTTATTTTCAAACCGGGGCTTAGGCTCTAAATTTTCCAATCCCCTAAACCGCCCTGTTAAAAATTCGGAAAATTCATTGTATGTAGGTAATTCATCGGTCGGATCCCAGGACACCTTTAACTCCCAGGCCTTCCTGGTCTCAGGGTCCAATTTCGCGCTGATAATATGGATAACTAGAATATCCCAAGAAGATATATTTACTCCTAAGTTTTGAATTGAATCTAGGCATTCAGAAGTTGTATTAACTAGATTTTTAATATCCAATGCCGATTCAGATGCTAATGTTCTTTGACCTAATAAACGCAAACGCTTTAATATACCTTTTGCTAGAAACCTTTTATTGTTGTACATTTTATTAAGCTTTTCCCAAGCACTATCATAGTTGCTAGAATTTACCTGTACATTGCGCAACAACTGCTCAGCTTCGCCTACCAGGTGACCCTTCAAATAAAAAAGCTTTTGTGCATCATCTAGAGACTTGTTTTCATGCACTAAGCCTAAAAACAAATCTCTAAATGTTTGCCACTCCGTGTATTTACCAGAGAAGCTTGGTATTTAGATCTCGTCTGTATACAAGTACTACAAAACCATAGATTTAGAATGTACAAGATGAACAGTGTCAAACTGAAGACGAGACCAAAAATGAAAGATCTATGTGTGGGTTAAATAGTGTTGTTGAATGGTCACACCTATGTTATCGATGAAAGTATCTGTATAAATGGATGGAATGGAAATGAAACTTCTAAGCACACAAAGTGCTTAGAAGTTTCATCTCCAACTTCTTGTTTTGGGGAATAAATTGTTAATTTGAATGTAATCGACTATGAAAAAGTAAAAATGGGATTATATGGGGTAACTCGTAATATTAGAAATTCTGTAGTGATTTTACGAATTTTGATTCAGTGTGTAAATGTGAAAATACACTTTTAACATGTAATTTATGGCATCGTACATTGCATTGTTGCCGTACATATATACACGGTGTTTCTTTTAGGGTGTCAAGCCGCCACTAGCTGGTAGCAGGGTTCCATACCTATCGATTTAACCCCCATGTATGTTCTACGATTTTTTGTAGTTTTCGAGATGTTCAGCATAATTCCCTATTTTTTATTATCGATTAAAATTTTTACATCTTGTATCAAAGTTAGGAAGGAGATTATTTTGTCCATAATACTGCAATCAATAGGCATTATAATAATAAAAAAATATCCAAGAAAAGTCGTGGACACGTAATTATAAAAAATAACGAAAAAAAAATGATATCTCGAAAACTACAAAAAATCGTAGAACATCCATGGGGGTTAAATCGATAGGTATGGAACCCTGCTACCAGCTAGTGGCGGCTTGACACCCTAAAAGAAACACCCAGTATTTTGCCAATTGAATTTGAAATTTTACTAAAAATCCAACTCTTATCGTAATACGAAACCTAGAAACTCATTTATTATTGAACCCTAGTAACAATAAAAGATATTACTCGTAGATTTCTTTAAATATATTAACCTCGCCAAATTGACGTCGCCACTGATGGAAACTAATGGAAAACCGTGGCGCATCTAGCGAATGGGGGCCATGCTTACAGCACACAAGACTTCTGACAGTAGTCCTCAAGTTGGCGACCCTATGATGTGCCTCTTCACGCTCCGCTTGTAGAACCCAGGATTGTAAAATGAGGGAAACACATGTGCGGGCAGGTCGTTCCAGGATTTTGTAGTTCGACAGAGGAACGATCTTTTGAAACGCTCAGTTCTGGCGAAGATTCTCTCAGCTGTATATGAGTGGCACCTCTGCCCGACGTGTTGTTCGGAATCGGAAAGGAGATGGTGGGATCAGGTTGAAGAGCTCTTCAGAACATTCGCCGTGATACATTCAGTAGAAGGCAGCCAAGGACGCTATGGTTCTTTGCTGCGCTAACGGCTCGAGGCTTACCGTCATCTTAGGACAACCTATAATTGAAATCGGATAACACGTCTCTGCATAGCGCCAAGCGCGTCCAGTAAGTACCTCGCACAGGCATCCCAAAGGTGAGAACAGTATTCGACGCAGAGGCTAATCTGCGCCTTGTACAGCAAACATCCCGGTGTGGCGTGGAGTACATTAAGTGAAGTAAAATTATAAAAATTCAACTCAAAATGGATCACAAATTTTGGAAATATTATATTAAAATAGGCACAAAACCCTAAAAAAAAGGTTAAATAACACAGTTCGAGTAAAAATCAATCATATTTATAGTAAATTAAATCCAGATAAGTTTGTTTGTAGCAATGTCACTATAATGAACTATCGACATCCTTATCGATACCTACCCATGACTATTTTACTGTAAACAGCCCTTTCTATTTCTGCCTTATATATCCTCCAAAAATGCATTTACACATTAAATATTGTGTTATGTATGAAGGAAAATGCATAATCTACGTTATGAGTTGAACTTTCAGTGAAATTTTACATCCAATTTGGCAAAATATGTTCGTCAAAAATGGAATGAACGAAGTTACAAATGACCTGTTAAACGAGTCTTTCTTCGTATAATTGCGTTTTGTAATATCCTATTCACACACTAAACACGACAATATTGTTGAAAATATAAAATTTTCTATTTTAATCGTAAGATCACTACAGATTATTGGATATTATGAATAACATAGAGCCGCCATAGGATCCCAGCGGGCTCAGCGATTCAAAATACTGACATATGAGTACACAATTCGCTTTCTCTTTTCCTCTCGAGCTAAGTGCTTTGGATAATGAGGTCTCGCTCACACGCTTTGTATATCTATTGAGAGTAGCGAAAAATTCTAAATCTATGTACAAAACACACAAATAGCAAAATAAACAAACAAAAACAAATAGAATTTAAGAAATCTATACTTAAACAAAATATGAAGTCTTAGTACAAGTAGTATCAATAATCCCTACAACACAAGACAAGTAGCAAGTAATTGTACAAAAATTTTCAGTCTTAAATTTTCCGAAAAATTTTACAAGTGTTTGGCACATATAATTTTCTAGTAAAAATCGGGCATGGATTCGCCGTATAAACCAATTATTGCTTAAAACTAATACAAGTCCTAAACTAAATTCCTTAAACTATTCTAAGTCCCAAGATGAATGTACTGCTGCCAAATTTTCTAAGTTTCACTATTCTTGAGATTAGAGTTCAAATTACAACTTGCGTTTACTATGCGTCACGAACAAATAAGTAATTAAAATCCCTTCGGTCTGTTAGGACTGATTTCTATAATGTACTGATCTCATAATGAACAAAAATCAAAATCATCTTTTCCCAAAATGACTGATTTTCTAAATGACTTTGTTTTAGAATGTCGGAAATACAACTGTCAAATTGATGTACAGTCAGTAACAATTGAATTGTCAAATTAAATGTAGTTAACTAATAATTATATAAAATTAAATTTAAATATTTATAATTATGTACAAATAACTGAAACTGAAAATAAAAAATAACGAATGGATAGCACTGCACTGTTGCTGATAGGTGTCAAAGTATTTATATAATATGCCTCTGCCTACCCCTTCGGGGATAGAGGCGTGACCATATGCATGTATGTATGTAGAAAAATTATACCTGTGTCCATCATGCACTAAGCACGGTTTCCCTTTTTGGTTGTCTATAAATTTTAGGCTAATATTATTCATTCTAGTTTATTTAACAATAAATAACATACAGTACACAAAGAAGTCATAAAATAATAATGACAAGGACATCATAATATTATTTTTCATTAGTCATAATTAAGCTGACCATACGTCCCGTTTTGAACGGGACTGTCCCTTTTTTGGGTCCCTTGTCCCGTTGTCCCCAAACAAAGCGCCGGGACGCTAAATTGTCCCGTTTTCCGAAATCTTGCGATTTTTTAAAATTTCGATGCTCGTGGGACATGCGAGGTCGAGAAATTTAGAACCAGTCTGTGTTTTCACTAGGTACACTTTTGTTTAGTTTATTTATAGGTAATGCCGAAACGCAAGTGTTCATTTAATGTGAACATATATAGCAAAGTGACCATTTATTGAGCAAACGACCAATTATTACCTACGGTGCCGTGACGTGGAAACTTACAGTGGGGCTAGTCCATACCCTTAAAGAAAGTTGTGCAGTGAGCAATGAATCGAGCTATGCTTGGAGTCTCTCCGAGGGATAAAATCCGAAACAATGTTATCCATCAGAGAACCATAGTGGTCGACATAGATTGCAGAGTATGCGTTTTGAAGTGGTAGTGGGCTAGCCACATTATGTAGAACAACCGATGGCCGATCGATCTAACAAAATCTTGAGTAGAGATCGCGGCTTGGTAAACGTGGGGTAGGACGTCCCCTCCGCCAGATGGACGGACGATCTAGAAAAGGTCGCAGGCTGGGACTGATTAGATTGACTGGGTAGATTGGGGGAGAGGCCTAGTCCAGGAGTGGACTGCCGTAAGTTAATTTAATGCTATTGCAAAAAAATGTTACTAAAATCAGACAAAACGGGGATAAAGGAAAATTCTGAGAGTTTATGCGGTGGGATGTCCAGCATTCTGGCTGGTAGAAGCATCAAGGCCGTCGTTGACGGCAGCTGTTTTGACTGCATGTTTGAAAACGCTGGAGTACCACAAGGCTCTGTGTTGTCCGGTACTGTGTTTCTGCTGCATATCAATGACATGTTGTCTATAAACGGCATTCTATACGGACGACAATACGGGCGTCCCGGTATCTCTCGAGCTGCAGTGGAAGAAAGCCATGAAAAACTTGTGTCTGAAATCGAGAGTACTCTCACCAGAGTGTCCGAATGGGGTCAACAAAATCTTGTTCAATTCAACCCTACCAAGACACAAGTTTGTGTATTTACCGCAAAAAACAGCCGATTTACTGTAGCGCCACAACTTCAAGCACATCTCTCCCCATCTCTGACAGTATAGAGGTACCGTTAGTGATGACATCTCCAGTGGCGTTCAGTTCTGAAGTCATTTGGAGAACAAGGTCAGACTGGCGCAAGGCGTCCAGGAAGCTCGGTATGCTCAACTTTACTGCGGCGCAAACACTGCTACTCTCTAAGTCGCAAGTGCGGCCGCACATGGAGTACTGCTGTCACCTTTGGGTGGGGGCAACTGAATATCAGCTTCAACTGGTCGACTCGGTGCAACAGCAAGCCATAAGTGTTGTCAACGATCCTATACTTGCAGGTGGTGTGGAACCTCTTTGCGACAGGAGAGACTGACAATGTGCGTGTTCTACCGCCATCTATTGGGCTGCGGTGACCACCATCTATTGGACCGTATGCTTGTCTGCCATCTTAGTGGTATAAAAAGGGGGTGGGGGGGCGGGGAGCTCCCATAGAACAGTTTTTTTTTGCCGTTTTTTGGTACGGAATCCTTGTGCGCAAATCCGACTCGACGTTATGTTTATTTTAATTTGTTAACCTGCTAACTGGGGTATAAAAATTTTGTCCCGTTTTGAGATCAAAAATAAATGGTCAGTTTAGTCATAATCCAGAGAGTATTAGTGGCCAGTAAAGATATACACTACTGACCTAGACCGGAAAGTAAAGGAGTATAGTATGTATACACACTAGTATAGTTAGATATTTAACAACAAGTGTCGTTAGCGCGGTGGTTCGTGCTTCGATAGATCGCGGGTTCGATTCCGACAACATTTTCGCATTCAACGAGTTTATGGATTAAACATTTTGCGAATTCAACAATTTGCCAATTCCAACATCATAAAAACTGGACATATTTCAAATTTAATATTGTGGTCCAAGAAGATATTTGCTTTTAAATTAATATCACGAATGTACCTTTTCTGTCAGATAATATGAGTTTCCGGCATTCTAATACAAAGTCATTTAGAAAATCAGTCATTTTGGGAAAAGATGATTTTGATTTTTGTTCATTATGAGATCAGTACATTATAGAAATCAGTCCTAACAGACCGAAGGGATTAAAATGTACTCACAGTTTTATCAGGCACTCACTATCACCATATAACACTATCTTCAGTTAAACAGCTGCTCCTGAAGCGCCCCTTAGCGTTTCCGCACTGCAACTCTGCCGTAGTAATTTCCTCAGGCGTCTCACCTCCGCACGTAGCAATACTTGCTACTCGGTACCACCAGCGCAGCTACACTTCCCAGTGCTTGCTGTGGGGGTTGCTCTGGACAGCGATCCACTGCCCAGTTGAGACGGTAGTAGCCACTACCACCACTGATGACTACTTAACAAAGCCCAGTCATCCGGCTTCTAACTAAGGACCATGAACGATTATCTAGGTCCGTAGACGAGAAATTAAACTCCGTAATTTGTTACCTTTATATATTAACCAACAATCGATCTCTTACATTAAACACCTACGAGCTATTTATAAACTAGGCAGTGCCTACCATAGTGCGATACAGATTTCACGTACAGCGCCATCTATCGAACACAAGGAAATCTTGTGTTTAGTTTACCACTGAGTATATGAAATTAGAACTACAATAAAAACCTTTCTATACAACATTATTTTACACATAGGTACTATTTTATACTATTACTAATCTGGACACAGTGTGCGGAGCTTAGAACAAAATGTATGTAATTTGGTGCCCGCAGCTTGTCGCCCAGTGTGCGGAGCTTGGAACAAAATGTATGTAATTTGGTACCCGCAGCTTGTCACCCAGTGTGCGGAGCTTAGAACAAAATATGTGTAATTTGGTACCCGCAGCTTGTCGCCCAGTGTGCGGAGCTTAGAACAAAATGTATGTAATTTGGTGCCCGCAGCTTGTCGCCCAGTGTGAGGAGCTTGGAACAAAATGTATGTAATTTGGTACCCGCAGCTTGTCACCCAGTGTGCGGAGCTTAGAACAAAATGTATGTAAGTTGGTGCCCGCAGCTTGTCGCCCAGTGTGCGGAGCTTGGAACAAAATGTATGTAATTTGGTACCCGCAGCTTGTCACCCAGTGTGCGGAGCTTAGAACAAAATATGTGTAATTTGGTACCCGCAGCTTGTCGCCCAGTGTGCGGAGCTTAGAACAAAATGTATGTAATTTGGTGCCCGCAGCTTGTCGCCCAGTGTGCGGAGCTTAGAACAAAATGTATGTAATTTGGTGCCCGCAGCTTGTCGCCCAGTGTGCGGAGCTTAGAACAAAATGTATGTAATTTGGTGCCCGCAGCTTGTCGCCCAGTGTGCGGAGCTTGGAACAAAATGTATGTAATTTGGTACCCGCAGCTTGTCACACAGTGTGCGGAGCTTAGAACAAAATATGTGTAATTTGGTACCCGCAGCTTGTCGCCCAGTGTGCGGAGCTTAGAACAAAATGTATGTAATTTGGTGCCCGCAGCTTGTCGCCCAGTGTGCGGAGCTTGGAACAAAATGTATGTAATTTGGTACCCGCAGCTTGTCACCCAGTGTGCGGAGCTTAGAACAAAATGTATGTAATTTGGTGCCCGCAGCTTGTCGCCCAGTGTGCGGAGCTTGGAACAAAATGTATGTAATTTGGTACCCGCAGCTTGTCACCCAGTGTGCGGAGCTTAGAACAAAATATGTGTAATTTGGTACCCGCAACTTGTCGCCCAGTGTGCGGAGCTTAGAACAAAATGTATGTAATTTGGTGCCCGCAGCTTGTCGCCCAGTGTGCGGAGCTTAGAACAAAATGTATGTAATTTGGTGCCCGCAGCTTGTCGCCCAGTGTGCGGAGCTTAGAACAAAATGTATGTAATTTGGTGCCCGCAGCTTGTCGCCCAGTGTGCGGAGCTTGGAACAAAATGTATGTAATTTGGTACCCGCAGCTTGTCACCCAGTGTGCGGAGCTTAGAACAAAATATGTGTAATTTGGTACCCGCAGCTTGTCGCCCAGTGTGCGGAGCTTAGAACAAAATGTATGTAATTTGGTGCCCGCAGCTTGTGGCCCAGTGTGAGGAGCTTGGAACAAAATGTATGTAATTTGGTACCCGCAGCTTGTCACCCAGTGTGCGGAGCTTAGAACAAAATGTATGTAAGTTGGTGCCCGCAGCTTGTCGCCCAGTGTGCGGAGCTTGGAACAAAATGTATGTAATTTGGTACCCGCAGCTTGTCACCCAGTGTGCGGAGCTTAGAACAAAATATGTGTAATTTGGTACCCGCAGCTTGTCGCCCAGTGTGCGGAGCTTAGAACAAAATGTATGTAATTTGGTGCCCGCAGCTTGTCGCCCAGTGTGCGGAGCTTAGAACAAAATGTATGTAATTTGGTGCCCGCAGCTTGTCGCCCAGTGTGCGGAGCTTAGAACAAAATGTATGTAATTTGGTGCCCGCAGCTTGTCGCCCAGTGTGCGGAGCTTGGAACAAAATGTATGTAATTTGGTACCCGCAGCTTGTCACACAGTGTGCGGAGCTTAGAACAAAATATGTGTAATTTGGTACCCGCAGCTTGTCGCCCAGTGTGCGGAGCTTAGAACAAAATGTATGTAATTTGGTGCCCGCAGCTTGTCGCCCAGTGTGCGGAGCTTGGAACAAAATGTATGTAATTTGGTACCCGCAGCTTGTCACCCAGTGTGCGGAGCTTAGAACAAAATGTATGTAATTTGGTGCCCGCAGCTTGTCGCCCAGTGTGCGGAGCTTGGAACAAAATGTATGTAATTTGGTACCCGCAGCTTGTCACCCAGTGTGCGGAGCTTAGAACAAAATATGTGTAATTTGGTACCCGCAACTTGTCGCCCAGTGTGCGGAGCTTAGAACAAAATGTATGTAATTTGGTGCCCGCAGCTTGTCGCCCAGTGTGCGGAGCTTAGAACAAAATGTATGTAATTTGGTGCCCGCAGCTTGTCGCCCAGTGTGCGGAGCTTAGAACAAAATGTATGTAATTTGGTGCCCGCAGCTTGTCGCCCAGTGTGCGGAGCTTGGAACAAAATGTATGTAATTTGGTACCCGCAGCTTGTCACCCAGTGTGCGGAGCTTAGAACAAAATATGTGTAATTTGGTACCCGCAGCTTGTCGCCCAGTGTGCGGAGCTTAGAACAAAATGTATGTAATTTGGTACCCGCAGCTTGTCACCCAGTGTGCGGAGCTTAGAACAAAATGTATGTAATTTGGTGCCCGCAGCTTGTCGCCCAGTGTGCGGAGCTTGGAACAAAATGTATGTAATTTGGTACCCGCAGCTTGTCACCCAGTGTGCGGAGCTTAGAACAAAATATGTGTAATTTGGTACCCGCAGCTTGTCGCCCAGTGTGCGGAGCTTAGAACAAAATGTATGTAATTTGGTGCCCGCATCTTGTCGCCCAGTGTGCGGAGCTTAGAACAAAATGTATGTAATTTGGTTCCCGCAGCTTGTCGCCCAGTGTGCGGAGCTTGGAACAAAATGTATGTAATTTGGTGCCCGCAGCTTGTAGCTCAGTGTGCGGAGCTTAGAACAAAATGTATGTAATTTGGTGACCGCAGCTTGTAGCCCAGTGTGCGGAGCTTAGAACAAAATGTATGTAATTTGGTGCCAGCAGCTTGTCATCTAGTGTGCGGAGCTTAGAACAAAAAGTATGTGATTTGGTGCCCGCAGCTTGTAGCCCGGTGTGCGGAGCTTAGAACAAAGTCAAAATGAATGTAATTCGGCGCCCGCAGCTTGTAGCCCAGTGTGCGGAACTTAGAACAAAATGAATAAAATTCGGCGCCCGAAGCTTGTAGCCCAGTGTTGCTTGTAGCTCAGAACAAAATGAATAAAATTCGGCGCCCGAAGTTTGTAGCCCAGTGTTGCTTGAAGCTCAGAACAAAATGTATGTAATTTGGTGCCCGCAGCTTGTAGCCCAGTGTGCGGAACTTATAACAAAATTGTAATTCGGCGCTCGCAGATTGTAGTCCAGTGTACGGAACGTAGAACAAAATGTATGTAATTTAGTGTCCGCAGCTTTGTAGCCCACTGTGCGAAACGTAGAACAAAATATATGTAATTCGGTGCCCGCAGCTTGTCGCTCAGTGTGCGGAGTTTAGAACAAAATGTATGTAATTTGGTGCCCGCAGCTTGTCGCCTAGTGTGCGGAACGTAGAACAAAATGTATGTAATTCGGTGCCCGCAGCTTGTAGCCCAGTGTGAGGAACTTAGAACAAAATGTATTTAATTCGGCGCCCGCAGCTTGTAGCCCAGTGTGCGCAGCTTAGCACAAAATGTATGTAATTTGGTGCCAGCAGCTTGTCATCTAGTGTGCGGAGCTTGGAACAAAATGTATGTAATTTGGTGCCCGCAGCTTGTAGCTCAGTGTGCGGAGCTTAGAACAAAATGTATGTAATTTGGTGACCGCAGCTTGTAGCCCAGTGTGCGGAGCTTAGAACAAAATGTATGTAATTTGGTGCCAGCAGCTTGTCATCTAGTGTGCGGAGCTTAGAACAAAAAGTATGTGATTTGGTGCCCGCAGCTTGTAGCCCGGTGTGCGGAGCTTAGAACAAAGTCAAAATGAATGTAATTCGGCGCCCGCAGCTTGTAGCCCAGTGTGCGGAACTTAGAACAAAATGAATAAAATTCGGCGCCCGAAGCTTGTAGCCCAGTGTTGCTTGTAGCTCAGAACAAAATGGATAAAATTCGGCGCCCGAAGTTTGTAGCCCAGTGTTGCTTGAAGCTCAGAACAAAATGTATGTAATTTGGTGCCCGCAGCTTGTAGCCCAGTGTGCGGAACTTATAACAAAATTGTAATTCGGCGCTCGCAGATTGTAGTCCAGTGTACGGAACGTAGAACAAAATGTATGTAATTTAGTGTCCGCAGCTTTGTAGCCCACTGTGCGAAACGTAGAACAAAATATATGTAATTCGGTGCCCGCAGCTTGTCGCTCAGTGTGCGGAGTTTAGAACAAAATGTATGTAATTTGGTGCCCGCAGCTTGTCGCCTAGTGTGCGGAACGTAGAACAAAATGTATGTAATTCGGTGCCCGCAGCTTGTAGCCCAGTGTGAGGAACTTAGAACAAAATGTATTTAATTCGGCGCCCGCAGCTTGTAGCCCAGTGTGCGCAGCTTAGCACAAAATGTATGTAATTTGGTGCCAGCAGCTTGTCATCTAGTGTGCGGAGCTTAGAACAAAAAGTATGTGATTTGGTGCCCGCAGCTTGTAGCCCGGTGTGCGGAGCTTAGAACAAAGTCAAAATGTATGTAATTCGGCGCCCGCAGCTTGTAGCCCAGTGTGCGGAACTTAGAACAAAATGAATAAAATTCGGCGCCCGAAGCTTGTAGCCCAGTGTTGCTTGTAGCTCAGAACAAAATGTATGTAATTCGGCGCCCGCAGATTGTAGTCCAGTGTACGGAACGTAGAACAAAATGTATGTAATTTAGTGTCCGCAGCTTTGTAGCCCACTGTGCGAAACGTAGAACAAAATATATGTAATTCGGTGCCCGCAGCTTGTCGCCCAGTGTGCGGAGTTTAGAACAAAATGTATGTAATTTGGTGCCCGCAGCTTGTCGCCTAGTGTGCGGAACGTAGAACAAAATGTATGTAATTCGGTGCCCGCAGCTTGTAGCCCAGTGTGCGGAACGTAGAACAAAATGTATGTAATTTGGTGCCCGCAGCTTGTCGCCCAGTGTGCGGAACAACAGCTTGTCGTCGCAAAATGACGCCCAGTGTGCGTCTACTGTAATGGCGTCGCATGCCTTCTGTTAGATCTGGACTGCTTGTAATGTCCTGCTTCTGCACATAATATTGCAGTTTCAAAATAAAACAAAAAACTGGTTTCCACCATTTATTTGAATTTTACTAAAAAAATTGAATAAAAAATATGGTATTTCATCAACATGTTATTAGAAATGAATAATATACAGTTTGTAGAAAACATTGTCCGAACGGTGTCGCCATCTAGTACTCAACGCTAGAAGTTACAAGTATGGTACTGTCGACAGAACAGATAAATATACACGACCGGTATTGATTTATTTCAGAAAATCTTTCATATATTTCTATGATTTTTCGAACAATTACACTCATAATAATAACGATAGCAAATTTCATAAAAATATAAAAAAAGATTTTCTGAAATAAATCACACCTTACGCATACACATCAGACTTTTTTAAGTCGACTTTTACAGCGATTTTAGAACATAACGTTTACTAGCGTTGTAAAATTGAACGTATAAAAGTCTGTCTTGTGCGCGCACCGTTATAGCTAGACCACATAACTCCGTCCTCGCCCAAGACAATATAAACATTATGTTGTATGAGATGTAGTACAACGTAGTGAATATATTGACTTTCGGCGAGGACTGAGTTCTAGGTATATAGATCGGTATATTTATATATTTAGTCGAGTGGCGGTGACCGATCGGGCATGTGTGCGACATGTTATGGTAGTCGGCGCCGCCCGCGTTGTGTCGGGTCGTGTCGGGTCCGTGTCGGGTCCGTGTCGGCGAGTGTCGTGGCGGGAGGGTGATTATGCTTGAGTGTGGGACGGCGCTTCTCGAGTCAGTCTCACTTCAATGGTTCTTAATCTAATCTTCGTCTTCACCGCTTTCAGACTCTGAAATTACATAATACCCCATATTTAATATTACACTCTATTTCTATATACATAAGGTAGGTTTTGTGTGTATAGATCAGATTGCCACATCGACAGTGTATAAAGAGATCACGTAAAGGGCGCGGGCAGTTCCGAATAACTCGGTCCAACCCAGCTCGAGACGAATTCTCGATATACTCCGACTCGTCATCGAGTATCATCATAGTAAAATTGGTAAAAAGGTATTTTTACCCTACTTTCTAACCTATACTCTGTAAAATATAGCTTGATTTCTGTGACAGGTGATAGTTATAATAACGTAAACAAAATTGACTTTTATTTCAAAGGCATAAGTTGTTATTTACAATTTACACCTCTGTATTCTGACTCTCTGCATTTCAACCACAAAAGCTTTATGCCGTTGACTATTATTATTTACGTTTGTAGAACTGTCACAGAGATCAAGCTATATTTTACAGAGAATAAGTCAGGTCACCTATGGAAAAGATAACTGAGCTCGGGGAAAAATTCAATCATTTGCATAGGATATGCTCAAAAACTACTTAACCAATCGAAAAATATTTCACTGTTGGAAAACTACACTCTCCCCGGGTGACATAGGCTATATTTTATTCCCGTATTCCCACGGGAACTCCGCTAGTACACAACACCAGTCCTCACCTTCCTCAGCGCTCTGCAGCCACTCGACGAACTTCTTCATCTGGTCGAGGAACATCATCTTGCCCTTGGACGAGTTGGTGTCGCGGTACCACTTGAGGATCACCTCCTCGGACAGTACGTTGGTCTTGTACAACATCACCACCAACTTGCTGAACGCGCGCATGAAGTTCATGTTCTCGTAGCAGTACTCTTGCACCTGGAAACATACGTTTTTATTGTTATATCTATTGAGAACTGAGTGATTGAAAAGATCATATTTTTGTCAAAGTTTTTCCTAGCCTATGGCAATTAACTGCTGGACCTCTCTCAAATGACGCTACAATACACGGTCCTGCGCCAAATGCCATCCAGTCACTACCTGCGTCTGCACTTCACAAACACCTCCAAATACATTTGCTTCATGTCTGCTTCTGTTATGGGTATCAAACCACAGATATTTATGCTCATATTTTTTATGAATACATATTACAGAAACACGCTCAAGACAAACATTGATGAATCACATAAATTTTTGTCCGTGGTGGGAATCCAACCCACGACCTCGTGATCCGCATTTGCTTTTTACGACCTCTAGACCAGCACGAAGCAGTTACAGAATAAATCTTTACTAATATTATAAGGAGGAAACGTTTTTTGTTTGTAACTCCGGAACTACTGGACCGATTTAAAAAATTCTTTCACAGTTGGGAAGCTACACTCTTTGCGGTTAACATAGGCTATATTTTATTCCCGTATTCCCACGGGAACGGGAACTACGCGGGTGAAACCGCGTGACGTCCGCTAGTGGTATATAATTATTTACCTTAGTCAGCAGTGCACTCTCAGCCTTAGCAGACTGTGCGAAAGCCGCTAACAACGGCGTAAATTGTCTCAAATGCTTCGCCGCCTGCTCAGCCAGTAACTCCTCCTTCTTATTCCATTCACCACGCGACATCACGCACTGCCAAATCTATAGAAAAAAACTCCATTTAATATCAAACTCTATGCGTATTTAAATAAGGTAGGTTTTGTGTGTATAGATCAGATTGCCACATCGACAGTGTATAAAAAGATCACGTAAAGAGCGCGGGCAGTTCCGAATAACTCGGTCCAACCCAGCTCAGAACGAATTCTCGATATACTCCGACTCGTCATCGAGTATCATCATTAGGTGTTACATTGAAATAATAAAAAGGTTTTTTTAAGCACCAGCCAAGTGTGAGTCGGATTCGAGCACGCGTGGTTCCGTACCAAAAAAAAAGAGGAAAAAGTCACGTTTGTTGCATGGAAGACCCCCTTAATGCCCTCTTTTTAGTGATATCAGTATTTGTTTTTATATCATCTGTGATAATTTTAGCTCTTAACTATCAATCATGTTTCCTGAGATACAGCCTCGCGACAGACAGACGGACAGCGAAAGTCGCATAAATAGGGTAATTGGTCAATATTCTCTGCAGTCATTTAGCTAATCAGAAATTTGTGGACTAAACGAACCTAATAGCAGTATCCATTTAATTTTATGAAAATTGGAATAAAAAAAACCGGTCAAGTGCGAGTCGCACAGGCCACGAAACGTTCAAAAAACGGCAAAAAAATCACGTTCGTATAAAGGCCCCCCTTTTTTTCTAATTTCAGTATTTGTTGTTGTAGCGGCCACAGAAATACAACATCTATGAAAATATCAGCACTACTAGCTATCATGGTTCTCGAGAAACAGCCATTGGAGTCTAGGAGATTACTAAAATCCCATTTTTACTCATGGGTATGGAACCCTAATGAACGTAGTGGTACTCACGATAGCGACGATCTCGTGGTCGGGTATGGCGTGCTTGACGGCCATGTCGCGCAACTCCTGGATGAGGTCGCGCACCGGCTTGTCCTCCGCCAGCTCGTCCAGCAGCGCCTGCGTCTGCTACCTTGGCAGTATCAAGTAATACTCACGATAGCGACGATCTCGTGGTCGGGTATGGCGTGCTTGACGGCCATGTCGCGCAACTCCTGGATGAGGTCGCGCACCGGCTTGTCCTCCGCCAGCTCGTCCAGCAGCGCCTGCGTCTGCTACCTTGGCAGTATCAAGTAATACTCACGATAGCGACGATCTCGTGGTCGGGTATGGCGTGCTTGACGGCCATGTCGCGCAACTCCTGGATGAGGTCGCGCACCGGCTTGTCCTCCGCCAGCTCGTCCAGCAGCGCCTGCGTCTGCTACCTTGGCAGTATCAAGTAATACTCACGATAGCGACGATCTCGTGGTCGGGTATGGCGTGCTTGACGGCCATGTCGCGCAACTCCTGGATGAGGTCGCGCACCGGCTTGTCCTCCGCCAGCTCGTCCAGCAGCGCCTGCGTCTGCTACCTTGGCAGTATCAAGTAATACTCACGATAGCGACGATCTCGTGGTCGGGTATGGCGTGCTTGACGGCCATGTCGCGCAACTCCTGGATGAGGTCGCGCACCGGCTTGTCCTCCGCCAGCTCGTCCAGCAGCGCCTGCGTCTGCTACCTTGGCAGTATCAAGTAATACTCACGATAGCGACGATCTCGTGGTCGGGTATGGCGTGCTTGACGGCCATGTCGCGCAACTCCTGGATGAGGTCGCGCACCGGCTTGTCCTCCGCCAGCTCGTCCAGCAGCGCCTGCGTCTGCTACCTTGGCAGTATCAAGTAATACTCACGATAGCGACGATCTCGTGGTCGGGTATGGCGTGCTTGACGGCCATGTCGCGCAACTCCTGGATGAGGTCGCGCACCGGCTTGTCCTCCGCCAGCTCGTCCAGCAGCGCCTGCGTCTGCTACCTTGGCAGTATCAAGTAATACTCACGATAGCGACGATCTCGTGGTCGGGTATGGCGTGCTTGACGGCCATGTCGCGCAACTCCTGGATGAGGTCGCGCACCGGCTTGTCCTCCGCCAGCTCGTCCAGCAGCGCCTGCGTCTGCTACCTTGGCAGTATCAAGTAATACTCACGATAGCGACGATCTCGTGGTCGGGTATGGCGTGCTTGACGGCCATGTCGCGCAACTCCTGGATGAGGTCGCGCACCGGCTTGTCCTCCGCCAGCTCGTCCAGCAGCGCCTGCGTCTGCTACCTTGGCAGTATCAAGTAATACTCACGATAGCGACGATCTCGTGGTCGGGTATGGC
Organism: Miltochrista miniata; assembly: GCA_933228765.1. NCBI lineage: Eukaryota > Metazoa > Arthropoda > Insecta > Lepidoptera > Erebidae > Miltochrista > Miltochrista miniata. The sequence continues at coordinate 24,706,808 of OW121768.1, forward strand.
GTGCTTGACGGCCATGTCGCGCAACTCCTGGATGAGGTCGCGCACCGGCTTGTCCTCCGCCAGCTCGTCCAGCAGCGCCTGCGTCTGCTACCTTGGCAGTATCAAGTAATACTCACGATAGCGACGATCTCGTGGTCGGGTATGGCGTGCTTGACGGCCATGTCGCGCAACTCCTGGATGAGGTCGCGCACCGGCTTGTCCTCCGCCAGCTCGTCCAGCAGCGCCTGCGTCTGCTACCTTGGCAGTATCAAGTAATACTCACGATAGCGACGATCTCGTGGTCGGGTATGGCGTGCTTGACGGCCATGTCGCGCAACTCCTGGATGAGGTCGCGCACCGGCTTGTCCTCCGCCAGCTCGTCCAGCAGCGCCTGCGTCTGCTACCTTGGCAGTATCAAGTAATACTCACGATAGCGACGATCTCGTGGTCGGGTATGGCGTGCTTGACGGCCATGTCGCGCAACTCCTGGATGAGGTCGCGCACCGGCTTGTCCTCCGCCAGCTCGTCCAGCAGCGCCTGCGTCTGCTACCTTGGCAGTATCAAGTAATACTCACGATAGCGACGATCTCGTGGTCGGGTATGGCGTGCTTGACGGCCATGTCGCGCAACTCCTGGATGAGGTCGCGCACCGGCTTGTCCTCCGCCAGCTCGTCCAGCAGCGCCTGCGTCAGCTCGCGCCGCGCCTCCTGGGGGGGGGATAGGATTATTGGAAGATGAGGGTGCAACAGATTTAGAAGTGTCAATTAGATAGGTATTTTATTCTGTAGAATTGAATATTTTGTAAATATGTATTATATTATAACGACAAGTCAGATTATTACGATTCAAGGAAATTTTAAGTCAAATTTATACTTTATGCAACCACAAGTAAAAAGGATACTGTAGTTTATTTAAGTTGGTTCATGTCTGGTATGACTACCGTGGACTAGGCATGTAGCAATAACGCAATACTACACAACGCTCGTCCCGTTGTTGCAATAACGCTCATGCCCTAATAGTGAACTGTACAGATGGGTGTGAAGAGTGTACGGGGGAGTAAGGAGTCTCCAGCATAAAGTGTGAGGTACAATCGGTGAAGGTAAGGTGTAAAATGTTCGTATGCTGCTGTGCACACTGGTGTCACTACAGGCAGGAGGGAAAGGGGAAGGGGGGGAAAGGGGAAGGGGTGGTGTGAGATGAGTGATGTGCGTGATACGAGGGAACTGTGTGCGTTCTGGTGTGGTGTGGTGAGTGCGTACCTGCGAGGCCTGCGCGCGGTGCAGACGCAGCAGCTCGGCGAGCCCGCGCGACGCGAAGGAGCTGGCCAGCACGTCCTCGCTGCGTCGGTTCAGCGGCAGGAACTCCAGCAGTCTAAGGACATACACACATGTTATAACTGTGGGGTTCCTCAGGGGGAGGTTTTGGGACCTTACCTATTTACCTACATACACACGTAAACTGGCTGAGATGTGGCTTAGGGGTGTTGCAGGGGGATATTTTGGGCATTCACAATTTTTAAACCCTCAGTGACACGGAGCGATTTTACAATCTGTTAGCTCGAGTTTGAAATCTAGTGAGAGGTTTACATTGGGATACTCAAAAGCAGATTGTAAAGAAGCTTGATGACACAAAGCAAATTTACAAACTGCTCAAAGAAACTCGCTGGCTTGTAGCTTGTAAACTCGCTTCATTTCATCAAGGCTTAAGTATACATTTAATACCACACTATAGACACTAGAGGTCTGCTGTAACAATGGGATGCCGCAGGGTTCAATTTTGGGACCATTTTTATCCCTCGCCTCATAAGATAATTATATTCACGAAGTAGTTCTGTTTGCTGATGACACCACTTTGTAGCATTTATTTTCTGTAGATGCAGCACTCAGCGTGTGAAAGCAGCCTAATCGATTTATCTTTTTTTAATCGGTTGTCAGTGGTGACATTTCTGCTGTCAGAATGACAGGATGTCATAAGGATCGGTGACGAATCGTTTTTGCATTCAATGAAAGCAGGTTTTGCATGAAATTCGAGACGATTCCACGTGAGAGAGGGGATAAAGCCCTGATAATGTTCAAAGTTGTATGTGATTCGATTGTAGCGGCATTAATGACTGTATCGCAATAGTACGACAAGCCAGTACAATGACGCATTGATCTGTCCTCGCGCTGTGTATACAAACTTATTGAAATCTGCTACTTTCATACATTGCGAGGACGTTATAATTATATTAAAACGAACTACTGAAAATACCGAATATACCGAAGACTTATAAATGGATACACTTCCCTAAGATACAGACAGAATTTTAATAAAGGAAGTTTCTATGATCAATTTTTGAAATAAATTATTATACTTCTGAAGAACTCTTTAACTTATTGATACTTCATTTTCCAAATCTGCAATCTGTGTGAGTACGGAGAGGGTGACACTTATTTTGCTATTCTTCATGGTTGATAAGGAGATTAGTGGTGGTCACAGTGATACTAGCTTTTAGAACAGAAAGGATTACCAACCTGCCTTCGAGCAGTCCCCTCTTCAGCGCAGTGACAAGCGATGTGACTCCACGTTCTGCCTTCACTGTGGCAAACACCTCGAGCATGAACTCCAGAGCAAGGTTGTCTTTGAACAACTGCTCTTACTACCCTGGGTTCTCATTGGGAACCACCATTAATGGTCTTGGGTACTCCAAGTAACCTTCATTTTGGTTTTCATCAAGCTAAATATAAAAGGGGGTTACAGACCTGCCTTCAAGCTGTCCCCCTTAAGTGCAGTAGGAGTACTGAGAGATTGACCATTACTTCGCTTTCATGAGAAGGGGGGAGGGGTTACTATTGGTGTAGGGGGGGATTACCAACCTGCCTTCAAGCTGTCCCCTCTTGAGCACAGTAACAAGTGACTCCTCACACCTCGAGCACGAACTCCAGAGCCAGGTTGTCTTTGAACAACTGCTACCACTATCAATAGATCTGATTACTCCGTGTGACTTTCATTTTGGTTTTCATCAAGCTAAATATAAAAGGGGGTTACAGACCTGCCTTCAAGCTGTCCCCTCTTGAGCGCAGTGACGAGTAATGTGACTCCACGTTCTGCCTTCTCTGTGGCAAACACCTCGAGCCCGAACTCCAGAGCCAGGTTCTGGAGCTTTTCACAAGTGTTCTTACAACCCCGGGTTCACACGTTATTGGGGACCATTGTCTACAGTCTTGAATACTGTGAGAGTGATCCTCATTTCGTTTTATCTACGCGAAGAGCACATACCTATTGGACCCAAGTGAGATCAAACGAATTGGTACTATGAAGACACTGCAGCTGGCATTTGTAGGACCTAGTCAAGAACTTTAGGAATGGTCGCAGTGATACCGGCTTCTAGGCCAGAAAAGCTTCATTCGAATACTAGAAAATATGGTGTGGTTACGAACCTGCCTTCAAGCTGTCCCCTCTTGAGCGCAGTAACAAGTGATGTGACTCCTCGCTCTGCCTTGACCGTGGCGAACACCTCGAGCACGAACTCCAGAGCCAGGTTGTCTTTCAGCAAGTGTTCGTTCACGAGCACGAGCAGCACTGAGGGTGGCACGCAGCCGTTGCCTGTGTACAATCAATACAAGGGAATTCATAAATTGTGCTGGTAACTCTGATTTAGGCACAATGTTTAGCAATGAACAGTCACCTCCAATATTGCATGGGCCCCTTAACCTTCGGTCAGTCGCGCCATTTTACTTAACGAGGTTTGTCGCGTGGGGTTCTTGAGAACCTCTATGAAAAATAGCACGTAAAGTAGGAAATTATAAGTATTTCATATAATTTATCATTACATTATTACGTGTTTGTCAAACTACAATAAAACAATGACAAATTATTAAGCAATTTGTATTTAATTACTTATTAAACTTATAATCTAAAAGTAGGAGCCTATATTTCTCACTCTGAGATCAGTTTTACAAAAAATTAATAAAATAAAGAAATCTACTCCGTAATTATTTACTTTATACTTTTTAGGCATCATATAGAAATAATCAACTTTGTAACATATAATATATAAGGAATAAATAAACAAAAATCGTAACTTTACGAAATTGTATGCTCGTCGCGTGGGGTCTTTGAGAGCCCTTGCGTTCAAAACAGGTCCGTATCACACGGCGCTTACGAGCGTATTGAAGTTAGCCACCTTCCGCGCCAACTACAATCTAACTTAGGAGGGTACATAAACTACTGCACTGCTACAATAGATTTAAATAATAAAATTTTGCATTTTTGTAATGTTCGGGCTTTCAAAGACCCCACGCGACGGACCGAAGGTTAAGTTCTATAATCCCATGCACATTTGAGTCCAAATTCACAAAAACTCCACTAGATGGCACAACTTTACTCGAATATAATATTGCATAGACACCTTAGAATCACAAAAATATGTACTAGATGGCATATTTACATTACTCAAAAAATTAATGAGTTGCTATTTTGACAATAATCGCGGTTCTGTGTGAGGTATTAAAAAAATCGGCAACGCTAGACTTCCAATGTTATTCGAGAGATGGCGTCAATTCTCAGTGCAAAGCAATTTAGTTTCGGATTGACCATGCATTCTCAAATTCGTCTGTACAAGTACATGAAGGTAAGTTTTGAGATTGGTAGCCAATTGTGGCATTCATTTGCTTCACATTTACTGTCATTAAAAAACTTTATAAATTAATTAGAATACCGAATAATTGCATGTTTCACATTTTCACTCAATAATGATGACATTTATAAGTTATTATTCAAAGACTCACTTGATATTTTTACTCTAAAACAATGACATTTGCTTCAAGTACTGGCATTTTTAAACCGGCAATGAAGCTACAGTCAACATAAAATAACAGAATTGAGACAAGTGGGTTGTAAATTTGTCTGCCACTTTATCGTATTAAAATTCGTTCAAAAAATTGTAGCACACACACAAACCCCACACAATATTGTATGACATTATAAGCATGTGTGCGTCACTATAGCACTACTTCGACACCGCGCAACGCAATATACGTTACATGGCTCTAATCGTGTGCATATTTGTAAAAAGAGCTCTGGGTGTATACCGGGATTTGAACCCACGACTCTTATGACGAAAGTCGGTTGTTTTACCCACTACGCCACGGTAGGAATTGGTTTGAAACTCAAAATGGCTTTATGGATTGTAAATGCAGTGGAAGTTATTAATACAAATTTTATTCTATTAAAAAATTTAAACCAAATTAACTTTAAAAAAAAGATTAGTTTAAGGATTTACTTCTACTTTGGAATATAGCTCTTAATATTATAATTCGAAGGCTTGTTTATACAACTATAGTGGCAAACAAGCATACAGTGCAACTGATGGCAAGGGAACATTTGATATTGTTATGTTATCTATATCCATTTTAGATTTTAATTGTTATTTTAGCCCCTCTCTATAAAATAGATTGCAGAGGGGCTTATGGCGAGACTTGTGTCTGTAGTCTGTGACTCTGTTGCATTAAACTACGTCACTAGGTCACGTAGATCATCTGTTCAAAGTTTGAAATAAAACAAAAATGACAACGTCAATGGGATTGAACTTCCATTTCACAAACGTTTTAGACAGGGACAGTCGAGTGAGACCGTCTCACGACTTCTTGTTTGTAATCTCGACGTACTCTTTAATGGACTTGATATGTTGAAAAAAATGTTTTATTTTTAGCTACATAAAGAGTAAATTTGAATCCAAACACATACCTATCCACAGTGCAGTCATGCGGGCAAGTTTGATACGCTGTTGAGGCTCGAAGCCTTTGAGATAGACCAATACCTGCAATCAAAACACATTCAGGTTATTTTTATTTCATACCTGGTGCCAAAGTCTTCCCGTACCCGTAAAACATAGAAATTTATTCCCGGGATACAAAGTATTAAGGCTTGTATATTCGAAAGAGACTCATCTTGGGGTGAAGTTTATACTAGAAAATATTCCTTGATTTGATCTGATAAAACTATATTATTGTAATTTATTAGATACTCTTGCTTTTTTAACGGTTCAAAACACGAGTAGGAAAACTTTATTCGATCGAAATCGCTCTCGCAAAATGAAAATATTGCAAAAATGTTAACAAGTAATGTGCTTTTTTTTATCTAAATAAGTAGTTTAATACTCGTCTAAAAGCCTGTCATAAAATAGATATAGGTCTTTAAAACAATATTTTACGGCTAGATTTTCTCCTAAAACCTCTCAGATTTTATAACAGTAATATAATGTTTTAGAATCGAATGAAATCCTACAAAAGCATACGCTGCAATCCTTCGAATTGCCTTAGGATTTGTCAAGATCGAATACGGAAGCCTTAATCAGCGAAATTCGATTTTCCTGAACTCCTTTTTTGCCACCAAGAAGTTAATCGAATCTAATATTGATTAAGCACGTGCTTTTAAAGACTTTTTTTATGATTTCATTACAAATGTAAAGTTTTTAGATTTCTCCGATACTTGTGAATATTATTTTCCAAATTTCATTGGGCAAGATTACAGGACATCACACATTACAGTACAACAGGAAGTACCCTATTAATTTTGATTCACTTGACACTTTCGAAATACTTTACTTTTAAAAAATAGGGAAATACGTTTGTATAGAAAAAGCAGATATAATTTCCTCTCAAGCTATAATCAATAATAGAAATCCTTACCTTCTTCATCTCTTCCTCAAACATCTTCTCCAGATACTTGTAACGTCTCATCAACTTCACAAATACCTGTAACAATATTGATGCAGTCAGCCTCTAAGTATCAACACACAGTCTTCCCATAATGGAGTAGTGTCACATCAGAAATAATTGAACGAGAATAGGTTTCTCAACATTAATGTTTCAGGACTCTAGCCACGTTTTTCATCATTTAAATACATATTGTAAATAGCTAATACTCAAATGTTGGACACAACTTTTTTAAAACGCCATTTAGCACAAATTAAGCTACATTTTAGCTTGTTATATTTAGCGTCAAAAAAGATGCTATGGATATTAGCTTGGATCTTTTTTGACGGTTAAGGCGCTTAGCAGAAGACGGGGCGGGCCGGTCTTTTTGTTCGGGACATAATATAGACCGCGACTGCCCATCGATGCCCGCGACTGCCCTTACCGCGGAAATGTGTGTCCGGCGGGCGGCTGCGGCGCGGTGTTTTTGCCCTTCATCTGCGTTGGTAGTATAGGATTCCCTTTGAGCTATCGTCCGCGGAGAAATTGTCTAGATACCATAGCACACGTATATATTAACTTAATTTAGGCTAGATGGCGTTGTGTGAAAATGTCTTGAAGTTTTGAAGCGCTCGTGGCCCCGCGGACTTAGTGTTCTGTAAACGATCACTGCAGTAAGCAACATTTACTATGGCCGGATATGGATGGGTGACCACCACGTGGACCACTTTGTGACATTTATTTACGAGCGTTTCCGTGCTTCGGAAGGCACGATAAGCCGTTGGTCCCGGTTGTCAGTAAAATGACAGTCGTTAAGCCAAGTTGAAGGCCTTACGGGGGCGGCTTGAAAAATTTCAACTGTGGGTCGTCACAACCTGCGCCCGGGTCGGCAGCGCGTGTGTAGCGCCTCTGGTGTTGCAAACGTCTATAGGCTACGGTTACCAACCTTCCGGTGGGCCGTAAGCTTGTCTGCCACCTAAGTAGTATAAAAAAAAAATGTCTAACAATATTTTTTTAATTTTAAAGTGATTATGGAAGTTCAGCTTACCTGTTCAAAGTTTCGCATCGAGTCCATGTCCTCGTTTGCGGTAAAGACGCAGGTGTTGGTCTTCGGGGTATCGCCGTCCATCGACACCCCGCCGCCGGGGACTAAAAGTATCAAATACAAGAGTTACTAATGGGATTCAGTACAAAAAAAATGTCGAAAGTGGGGGGGAAATGATCAGTTATTGAACGAACAGAGATTGTCATCAATTGTCAGGACTCTAGCCAGATATTTCATCATTTAGTGTTGAACTATTTTGGTGATGAATAGGTGCCTATTTGCAGTAAAAACATCTTAAGGCTCGGTATCCACCAAAACTTGCTAAACCAAATTAAATTTCGGTATTTCCACGTTTCAGCTCCTCTCTGCTTTTGCCTTGCTCTCAAAACCTAGAAGTGATCTGTGCAGTCTCCTGTAGTCTGCTCTGAAAAGCATATTGGCTCTTTATTTTTGACGTCATTGGGAGCTCATGCTGTATAACCTCTGATGGTCCATGTCAGAGATTCGTTAAAGAAAGGATCAGCGCATTTATTGTGATATTAATCGAATAGGTCAGCAGCGCGAATGTAAGCGCCTCTGATGTTGCAAACCTTCATAGGCTACGGTTACCAGTCCATCAGGAGGACAATAAGCTTGTCTATAAAAAATAAAGTATACACCGACAAAACTTTCATGCTATACAGCAGCATGAGACGCAGAAAGAGGCTCAAAACTGCATTCTGATTGACCCTACCAAAGTCACGCAGATTGTAAGCCAATTGCAGACTACTTATACTATTTTTCCACAGATGTGTATCTTGGCCATACTGATTTCCCTGGCAGGATTCGGAGAAAAACTAGAATTAAGATGTTATGTTTGGAGAGCTTTGGATTTCAATTCAGTTTAAGGGTGCCTTTCCACCACAGATGTGCTATTAGGATGCGTTTGAAATCCACCAATCATTCTCCGGTTGCACAATTTGACAATATCAAGTTGTGAACCGACGAATGTGATTAAATCAAATCAGCCTATGGCAGTTCACTCCTGGACGTAGGCCTCTCCCAATTTACGCCACAACACGCAGTCCTGTGCCTTTCGCATCCAGCCCCAGCCTGCGACCTATTCCAGATCGTCGGTCCATCTGGCTGGTGGACGACCAACGCTACGTTTGCCCATTCGCGGTCTCCACTCCAGAACACGCTTGCTCCATCGACCGTCGATTGTTCTGCCGATGTGGCCGGCCCTAATGCGATTGGTGGATATTAAACGCATCTACATAGCCCATCTCTGGTGGAAAGACAGGAGCCCTTACATCTAAAGTCACAGTACAGAAGTACTCACGCAGCAGCCCCCCGGCGATGAGCACGTCGAATATGACCTCGCCATACCGCCGATAATCTAGCTTCGAGCCGGCCGCGTCTAGAAACTTGTAAGCCGCGTCCAAATCTCCGCCGGAGCGCTCGAGACCCTGCACGAGCGCGTCGCGGAACCCGTTAGGATCGAATTTCTCTTTTTCATCTGTAAAAGAAGATAGGAGGAAATATAGACATGAGTTTTAAGAGCTGAAGTGGTAGTGGCAAGATGTTGATTTGTCAGTGGTAATTTGAACGAGAAAGGGTTTCTCAACATTGGTTTCAGGACTCTAGCCGTGTTTATCATCATGTGAAAGAAAAAAATAAAGGTCTAGCAATATTATAGCTCGTATCATGTTTCATTTTTTTACGTGTACAAATCCGTCATGGACTCTTACCAACTAAAACCATACCTGCCCTAACACTGCCTACGGTCGGGAGCCCCGGGTAAGCCCTCGGATGGATCTCCCAGGATTCCCAACAAGGTCATGATTCTGATATGGCCCTTGCTGTATACAATGAGTGCCAACGTCAATCGGTATGAGAGACAAGCGTGATACCTCTTTGTCACGTCGTACTAACAAAATTGTAACATGCTATTGGATCTCCTCCAATTTCCTAACTACTGATTTTGAGGTTTATAAAAACTAATAGATATTAGAAAAACCAAATTTGAGTTTGTTGAACACCTGACACCCGCGCCCTATGGAAACTTTAAAGACAATTTTTGCCAAAACAGTACACCATAATGGAAAAAAATCCATTCGAACCGAGCACACCTACAGCAGTCTATATTTAGAACTGAAATAACTTAATTACGTGGACATGTCAGAGGTTAAGATGGCGTGGGTAGTTGTATATTTAAAGACACGCGGGTGCGTAGGTCAACAGGTCACGCAATCAATGTCAGGCGTTTCACTGAACTTTAATCATTTGTTAAGATAGTGTTTAGGTCAGATAAGAGTGAATAATTGTGTATAGAACATTAGATAACTTATGATTGTTGCGAAGAGGATAGATCAAAGTTCAAGGTCTACATCATCGTTATGACTGTTGCGAAGAGGATAGGTTTGGAGTTCAAGGTCTACAGCGTCGTTATGTCCCCAAAATCAGGCGTCATTATGTCCCCAAAATCAGGCGTCTTTATGTCCCCAAAATCAGGCGTCGTTGTGTCCTCATAATCAGTTCATGTTTCCAACCAGACCCAGCAAAGGGCTAACAGAGCCAGGTTGTATTTCATTTATATTTTAACTAGGAACTAGAAAGACGAAGTTGGCTCGAGACTTAAGTCGCCATTGCACATTTTAAACTTTAAGGTATCTAGGAAAAGAGGGGTCCGAGTCGTACCGCTATAAGTGACTGATTCGATATGAAAATGATCGACTAAATATTAATAAGTATTTATTTTAAGATCACAAAAACATTTATTAGCTAAAGCCAAACAAATGTTCCAATATATGTTTACGATTGACATTCGGTCGAACTTGTTAATTTCCGTAGACGAAAATCTTACGTAAACACGTACAAGTAATTGAAGAGTCCTAATTACGACCATTGTTTACAGATTGAGAACAAATTAGTGTGACATGACAATGAAACGTTCTCAAGAGTTTTAGCCCCTCTCTATAAAATAGATTACAGAGGGGCTTATGACGAGCCTTGTCTGTAGTCTGTGACTCTGTTGCATTAAATTACGTCACTAGGTCACGTGGATCATCTGTTCAAGGTTTGAAATAAAACAAAAATGACAACGTCATTCGGATTGAACTTTCACTTTCACAATAAACGTTAGAGGGGCAGTCGGGTGAGACCGTCTCACGGCTTCTTGTTTACTTAGGAAAAAAAATGGCTTCAGAGTTAACAGAATGTACTAAGTACAAAATGTATTGAAGTGGACTAATTGACTTCTTAAGGCAGCAGACTGGTATTGGGTGGGAGAAGAGCCAGTATTGTGGATAACTTTGAAGGCGGCATGATATTTCCGGCAGATGCAGAAAATGGTGTAGGTACTTCATATTTTTGCTGGAATTTATTTTAAGCTCTGACTTCCTGTGAATTGTTGTGAACTTAATGACGATCATCTTTACGAAAGAGAAAAATATTATAAGTACGGTAGTAGAAGACCAGTTCATGTGCTTTCCAACTCAGTCTTGGTTTATCTGGTTTTAGCAACATCAATCCTTTCTACAAATAGTGAGTTGTCGCCAGTCAAACCTGAGCACCTCAAAAGCAACACACCTTCTACCCCATCATTAGAATGTATCGCTTCTATAACAGCTAAACGTAGTATGACAATAAGCCAATGGCTAAGGCTTAATACGTAACCCTGAGTACGATCACGGCCTACTGTAATTCAGTTAGCCCGTTGTCGACCAGAGTGGCAATTCTCGACCATACGACTTGAAAGCGAAGACGAAAATTTACCGGCAAAATGATGTTTTACATTAAGGAGACAATAGAAGTTTTACCAGAAAACTTCGTGTTCGATTTCAAGTCGTACAATTAAAGATAGATGGCCGGCTATCATAACAATAAAAACGACGAGAATAACTTTTTCAAACATTAAATAATTCTATGATAAATGGCTCACAGATAGTTGTAAATTGAATAAACGCTTTGTTTTCGTAGCTTATTACGCTCAGATACTACCAGCACGTGGATTCACTTGACATTTATAGATGTTCGTCAAAGAAACGTGATCGAAACGTGAATGTCGTTTCATAAGTTCCAGGTAGGTAAACGAGTTTTTTCCTGGTTATTCGCCCCGATAAACCTTGTTTGAAAATTCAGCCTTCGCCGCTGCAACGTGCGACCTATTTCACCACGATTCGAATACTTTTAAGGGTACTTTCGTAGTTAAGGTAAAGATATTTAGATGTCTCACATTTTTCGTTGTATTTTATCTTACTAATATTATAAATGCGAAAGTTAGTGAGTGTGGATGTTTGTTACTCTTTCACGCTCAAACGACTGAACGGATCGGGTTGAAATTTGGTACAGGGATACATTATAGTCTGGAATAACACATAGGCTACTTTTTATCAAGGAAATAAGTTCCCACGGGAAGCGCGAACAGTAACAAAACTTCACGCGGGCGAAGCTGCGTGCATCAGCTAGTTTTACAATAGTTGTGCTTGTTGCCTGGAAAATTCTGAATGTGTTTTGGTTGATTTTGAATGTATTTTGGTTGACAAAAAATGGTCATTCTAGATTTGACTTAACATATAAATCTGGATTTCTGACCGTAATTTTACATACCTAGTTGATTCTCAATCGCCCCATATTAAACGGTAAACATCAATATTACCTCTATTCGAAATGTACAATACCACTTCTGGTCTCTCCGAAACATGTTCCAACTCCACTGGACTAGTGCCAGTTGGCAGGTTAACACCTTTCAGAAAATTGTGGAGAAGTCTCCGGTATTGAACTTCAGGAGCGCGTTGTCACAGGCGTTGTGTAATAGATAGTAATGGCACGGTAATACTAAAATTATAAATGCGAAAGTATCTCTGTCGGTTAAGTTTTCACGCCTAAACCGCTGAACCGATGTTGATGAAATTTGGTATAGAGATAGTTTGAGTCCACGGGAAGGACATGGGCTACTTTTTAACTGACTGCGCAAAGAGGGTAATGATTTTACGCGATAAAGACCTCTACGCGGACGAATTCGCGGGGAACAGCTAGTACTAAGTAATTTAGTGGTAATGGAGTATAGTTCAGTACTCGTGGCGACGTCCAATGAATGTGTGTCAATCTACCCCACCCATTTGAATAATTTTCCTTCTACTTTATAAATGTGTTAATTGGGCCGCGCCCACGAGAATCGAGATAGACGCCTAAGGGCCTAAGTCTGGCAAATTCTGTTTTACCGGATTGCCTGCATGTATGTTCGCCGACAGCGTATATGATATGATTTCCAAATTCCTATAATAATGTTATCTTTAATTCTTCAAGACCTTCCTTTCTTAATAAGTTCATTTCCTTCATGATTCTTAGATCAGCATAAAATCAGACTCTCAAAATGCTATTGCATTCCACATCTTTCTTTCGTTTATACCCTATCACTATTCGGACAGTACGTCTATAGAATGCATTGCCAGTAGGAATCAGACGCAATTATATTTGTATGTATGGTACTTGTTATCTCTTGACAGGACTTTGGAATAATTACACTGGGTAGACTGGTAGAAGGACGCATAATCACTTACGAGTTACAGATCCGTAAGTCTGTGATATAGCCGATTATTGTTCTTAGCAAAAAGAGCACTTATTGTACTACCACAAGTGACCACAACTAATAAATTAGTTTGAGAAAAGTATTTGTATAAATTCAATATGGTGAGTTATATGGCAACTGCAAAAATATAATGGATTCCTTTACTACAGAGTCCTAAAAAGGGATCTTTCATCCCTGTAACCTCGCATTTTTAAAGATCTGTACAATGACACCCCTCATTGTTAAAAATACACAGCATGAGTTTGTGTGCGTACAAAGAATTTGGGTACCTACCTACTTGCAATTTTTTGCTGATACAGTCGGCTATTATAATGGAGATACAGTGAAAAAAAAATGCAGCGGTGACCTTCACTCACACAGTAATATAACTATAGATGATTTAAGTGCACGCAATTTTAGACCTTACGGTAGAATTCGACTTGCATCTATACTGTACTGCTCGACCAAGTGTTTTAGGCTAACGGCAACTCGTGGAATGGCCCTTATCGCCTGCACCCTACCTCAGGTACCGGAATCACCTTAGTACCGTCCGCAAGGATGTAAACCGAGCTCATGTCGCCATTTTCGTAAATTTTGTTCAGGATAAAAAAAAAGCCCGATCGATCAGATTTTTCGTTAAATTTGAGTCGTGTACTATGCTTGGTTGCGACGGCGGCCGAAGGGTTCATTCCTACGGATCGGGAAAAAAATCCCATATAATCTCAATACTCAGGTATAAGGAGCAAACAATTAATATTAATGTGATACCCACGTCATGATAATGTAAGTCGCATTTTGCCGGTGTGTAGAATTTAAAAACGAGATGAATAAACATTGTTTATTGTAACTTTGTAAAACTACGCCATTTCTAGCCAATCCGAGTATTCAAATTTCATCTGCTCTTGTTACATTTAGTTCAGGATAATTATCATAATTCAACGAGTTGTCTTTGAAGAACTAATGTTAATATTTTAGAGGCATTTTGTAGATCAGCCATATAGCTCAAATTAAATATAATAAGGTTACTGATTGAAGATATGTATTAAAATGTTTAAAGGGGGGGGGGGGGGGGGGGCTTTTATATGAACGCAATAGAACCCAAAACAATGGTATTTAGAATTTTTGTGTTTGTCTGAACGTTTGTGCACGCTAATCTCAGCAACCACTCAACCGATTGCGATGCAGTTTTCTTTATCGTGTTGCGGTTTGCTCCATTTAACATTTAGTGTTTGTTTCATGTCAATCGGTTCATAAATAAAAAAGTTATATCAATCTGAAGAAAATGCTGCGTACGAAGTCGCGGGCTACAGCTAGTTGTATCTATATTAATAAATACCGAGCACTATTAACGCACAGTCAAAACCCTTGGACCTAAAGATTAGATTTTTTTTTTGGTTAAGCAACCCTTATGAGAGTAGTCCTAAGTGGGCATGGAACCTCGACCTCCTGATTCTTAGTCAAACCACAGGGCGCCGATTCTCGACCACTCGACGTGAATGCGCCGACGCAAATTTACGGGTGAAACGTCCTCAGTCTCATGTTCGCCGTTCCTAAATATGAGACAGGCGACGCATCACCCGCGGATTTCCGTCCACGCATTCATGTCGTTTGAAGCGAGAATCGGTGCCCTGGACAAAAAGGTCATTGAAAGATTGTTAGTCTCTTAAAAAAGACTTCTGTGGACAGTATTAAAGTTATATTATATCCCTCGGTGCCAAGCCGAGGGATATAATATAACTTTAATACTGTCCAGTATCGCAAACAGAAGATGGGATTAAATGAAAAAGTTCTTTAGGAATTTCATCATAGAAGATCTAGGCATTTCCATCATTTCAAGGGCAAGAAGAACTACAATAAAATACTGTGTTTTACAACACTTCCTGGTGTGAAGATAAAATAATATTCTATACAACTGGAGTACCAGATAAGGTTTGATAAACGGTAACAAGTTATGCGATAAACGTGTAACGGCCTATTTAAGGTACTAGGCTGACTAGTTTCTTAAGGTACCTACAAGATGATATTATACTATCTATATGCAAAGACTTCTCTATAAACTGAGGTAGACGCGCCGTACTCTAACAAACGAGATTTTAAAAGCAATCCGCAAACACACACATTGCTAAGACTACACTCACTTATATATAAATAATATTTAGGTACGTAATTGTCACCACAATAGTAATATTGTTGTATGTGAATATACGAATAGAAGAAGAGTAAAGGAAAAGGCGTATGGACTCCGATTGCAAGCAGAGTACCTACTCTCAAAGACTCACTACAGTGCGAGCAACGCTGCCAATTGGCACAGTTTCTAGGTTACAAAAATCGGTGCGTGGGTCAAGTCTACCTCAGTTTATATAGAAGTCTTTGTCCATGTGTTGCTAGTTTTAGTTCCGAGGTAACGAGACGAGGGCATAACTACTTTCTCCGGTCTTAATCTGGCTTATTGTCTAGCTAGAGCCTAGCTTAGAAGACAGTGAAGGCGAGTTTTTTTCCATGTTTTACATGTCACATTAAAAAAGGATTTATCACACCCACATTCCCATTGACTTGTGCAAACCAGGGCATTGAAGTTTGAAGTGTCTCCTGTAAACCAGGGGGTTTACAAGATGTAGGAGATTTGGCTGGACAGAAAGGTTACAGCCAGTTAGAACACGGTAAAGTTCCAAAAGAGGTTAAAGAAGAGAAACCGCATAGAAAATAAATCAGACAATAAACTGAGGAATTTAGAAAAAATGTAAGTCTACTTGTCTCCTTTACAAAGCGGGAGAAGAGGAAGGCAAGTAATAGTAAAATACAAAATGACGAAAAGGTGAATCTCTATAATGTAATGGGCAGTACCGTTAGTTAGTATTATTGATACCGTTTATATGTGCGACACCGTTTTGGTTACAAGGTTTGGTTTAATATACCTAACCATAACATTAACTTTAATATCGGTAGGAAATTTCATCGCGGTTTGAATAGAGCAACACGATCTATGACGTTTACTGGGAGGGGTGGCGCCATACTGAGAATTTCCCTTCTTTCAAAGCAGATCACCAAAAAGTGCACGCACATACATAAGAAATATATATGTGTATCTATGAGTGTATTGGTTTATATGAATATGATTTCCCCCCGCAAAATATGACAGACAGATATGTATAAGTCAAACATGCTATGTCTTCTCCCTTTGTACTGGTCGCGTTGCCCTGTGAACAGATCGCCATCCCAGAGTTACCCGAATGCATTGCAAATTGTTTCTAGAGTCAGGGGAAATGCACGGTAGTCATTTTTTAAACAAGATGTATACGAAACGACGAGAATTGGGCACTAGTGCTGCAGTTCTCGAGACCATTACCGGAGCCTTGATCAAAGCATTAGATGATACAGATAGTATAAGTTCAAAATCATGGCCACGAATGAAAATAACGTAAATTAAGTAAATTGCGTCATGAATTCATGACAACGAAAATAGATGCTATTAGCGTATGTTACAGATGATATTTAGAGACTTGATAATCAAAAATGGTGAACGCAAATAACACTACACAAAACCACTAGGTACTAGCATAATATTATTTGTACCTATTGAAACTGATGCAGGAAAACCGGCATCGAGGAAAAAAACAAAATTATAGCTGTAAGTGCTGTAACTAAGATTTACTGCACAAAGTTTGATTAAAAGCCTGACCAGTATAGTATACAAATATGTATCATACAATCATACATAATATAGTACCTCTTTCAAGATATAACTAAACAAGAAGTCGCGAGACGGTCTCACCAGACTGCCCCTCTCTAACACGTTTATTGTGAAAGTTCAATCCGATTGATGTTCTCATTTTTGTTTTATTTCAAACTTTGAACAGATGATCCACGTGATCTAGTGACGTAGTTTAATGCGACAAAGTCACAGACTACAGACAAAGTCTCGACATAAGCCCCTCTGCACTTTATTTTATAGAGAGCGGCTAAAAGGATAAAAAGGAAATTCGAGAACTTGATGATCGGGGTAAACCGATGCCGCGTACGTTTCAAGACCGATATTTACAGATGATCTAACTATGACCAACAATGAATCATCCAAAACCATGACTGTCTCGTCCATAAGGCCCGGTATCCATCAATGCGTAGAGAAGAGAAAGATGTGTTTTATTGATCCATCTGATTTCATCCGAGATGTGGAAATGTGATAGTGGTTAACAAAATACATCTCTCCTCTCCGCTGTTGTGGATACCAGTCCTTATGCCCGCCTTCCACTGCGAGCGAGTCGGACCCATTACGGACTCAGCTATACTCGTAACGACGATTTTCATACATGTCCTGAAAATCATCGTTACGAGTATTATAGCGGAGTCCGTAATGGGTCCGACTCGCTCGCAGTGGAAGGCGGGCATAAAGGTGCGGTTCCACTTAGGCGGAGCGGAGAGGAGCTGTGGATCGTGATAGGTGAATCGCAGCACAGCTCCTCTCCGCTCCGCCTAAGGGGAACCGCACCTTTACACAGCTATTTCCTACAGTCAACCACTGGAGCATTCTACTCAATTATTTTAAAGATTGTGAAATGGAGACTGCTACTATTCGTAGGAAAAAACTAGATGGCTGGAAGGAGCAGGAACGTAAGTTTTGGCGAAAGTTGGGATATGCCTGTATCTGGCTGAGGACTACCATAGGTTTATTACGACTAGCTGTAGCCCGCGACTTCGTACGCTGCATTATCTTTAGATTGATATAACTTTTTTATTTATGAACCTATTGACATGAAACAAACACTAAATGTTAAGTAGAGTAAACCGCAACTCAATAAAGAAAACCGCATCGCAATCGGTTGAGCGGTTGCTGAGATTAGCGTGCACAAACGTACAGACAAACAGACAAAAATTCTAAAAACCATTGTCTTGGGTTCTATTGCGTCCATAAAGCCCCCTATTTATTTATATTTATTTAAAATTCTATAAACTTTTTTCTTATATATCTTCAATGTACAGATAGCGATCTGTTACGATTTTATTACATGTATTGATGATTTGAACAACGGCACATAAGAAGTTTCAAGTGATTTAGACTAAGATTTAGAACTTCATCATGTTGCTCCTTGCATAAAAAAATCAGACATTGGGTTCGAACAGTGACATTTATTAAATACCAACCGCCCAAGACTATTCGCAATTTAGCACATAACATGTTAGAAGTAAATTCTAGCGAAAATGTCTCATGAAAACATAAAGTGTGAAGAATGAGTACCTACATATTTTCTTGAAAGATTTTCTTACACCAATTCCGAACCTCATTTCAAACAATCGTTTTATAAGGACCCCAGCCCCGTGTGGCGACGGGGTCCCGTGTTGCGACAGGTAGGAGTACAAAATGTCGCCACCCCAATACATTCCGAGAGTATCGGCGACTAAAGGAACACTTTCGCAAGAAGATCCATTGCGTAGAGAAGAAAAACTCGAAATGAAACCCGTTTATCAGTAAAATGACAATCGTTAAGCCAAGTTGAGGGCCTTATGGGCGGCTTGAGAAATTTTAACTGCGGGTCAAGGCGACCTGCGCCTGTACATTTCAACATGGACATTAAACTAAAAGGTGAAATGTGGGTGTATGCTATGCCTCTGCCTACCCCTTCGGGGATAAAGGCATGATTATATGTATGTATGTTTTATAAGGAAAAACCAGCGTAAACCTTATTCTAGTTAAGTGTCGAAGACTTGTAGATCTAAGGACGGCATAATATCTATTCAAGGTAACAATTATGTTGCAAGTTGATTCAGCCATATATTCTACAGCAGATGTCGTTAGTGACGTCACGTCTCCTTGGGTATGTTTTTTCAACAACCGATAACCATATTTATATATCCCTGGCGTAGACTAGATTTCTACGCTTTTCTACATTATTGGTTTTTATCGAAAGAAGCAGTTTTTTACACATGAGATCTATAAATAAATACTAATATTATGAAGAGGAGAGATTTGTTTGGACAGATTTGAAAAATTCTTTCACTGTTGGGATGCTACACTCTTCCCTGTGAACATAGGCTATATTTTATTCCCGTATTTCCACGGGAGCTACGCGGGTGAAACCGCGTGACGACCTCTAGTGTTTCATAAAATTTGACACAGCATATATCTCATAGACTAGAGTTCCTTCTAAAAGTTCTGGATACTTTTAAGTAACTAGTGCTATTCCAGGTACTGATACTAGAGCACCAATGAAAGCTGGATGGACCAGCGAGTTAAAACAGGGGCTAAAACAGCTGTCGTCCAGCGTCATCCAGAGTGATCCTCTGATTGGTCGCACCAAAGAGCAGTAGATCCCTAGGGATATACAGTTCAAGATGACATACAAAGTCTGTGTCGTTCCTAGGGTTATCATTCATAGGCAGTTGGAGGAGCTCCATGTGTTTTTTGTCGGAAGGAGTCCAGCATAACATCCATAAGGATTTTCAATGAGCAAAACAATTTCAAACTTGACACGACTTGCTCTCATGAAACAATACACAGACTTTTGTGAAATGCCATCGAACTAGTCTAAATAAATTAATTCTTTTTTTAACGTAATTTAGTAATTAGGTACAGTGTATATTAAAAGTCTTATAATGAATGGAGAGTTTTCCTTGAACAAATGTACCTAGTTTACCTCGCCTATTTTACATATTATTCTGTTTTAATGAGGTAATTGGCTGCCATGGTTCGCTACCCATTACTACATTATTTTGTGAAGAGTTCTTGGGTAATGAGAGACATCTGGTGTGAGAAGATTATATTATTTTTTTTCCTAAGTGGCCATTGGTAGGGCTAACGACCTTGACCATACAAAACGCTCGTCCTTCATGCTAGGAAATGTACTATTTTATAGCTTATTTTAATTGTAATAAGCTAATACGCATACTTATTCAAAATCCAAGAAAACCAAGTTATAGATGTATATTTATTTCATATGTTGGCATATTTATTTCTTTTGCGTTGATCAAAATTGAAGTCATAAAATGCATTCATCTAAAAATTTGGATCTGACTTTATGATCGTTTTACAGGTTAAGTATAAATAATATACAACAACAAAAGCATCTTTGACACACATCTTTTAGATTAAAAATCTTATCTTTGGCTATAATTTTCCGTCTACTATATAGACAAAAACTGCTTTCATTTGCACCTCTATTTCATCATTTTTTAAATCAGTTCCCTTAAGTAGCATTGCTGTGATTATAGCTATGACTAAGATTAGAGTAGTAGTGAATCACCTAATTTAACACTTTGACAGTAACTCATGTTACTGATTGCAACATGGAATAATGCATTGCTTGATGAGTAATTCATTATTTGACACTCACTCATATTTTGGTATTGGAACACTACAGATGTTCTTGAACCAGCATTTGATTCTATCGCTTATGTACCTCCTAATATAGAATCAGAAAAGCTACAAAGAGCTCAAAATCTTTAAGCCTTGACTAAAAATTGTGTGCTGCAGTTAGAGAATGTTTCAGAACCCAAATTGAAAACAAACAAAAAATAACACGAGGAAGATTAAAAGTAAAATGACTTCCCTCCTAAAGGTGATATCAAAAATGTGAAACATGTGTTTCTTTTGCAAGTTGTAGACGAAAAATATGCTGACACAAACAAAGTTATGCCATTCAGCTTGTAATAATTTAAAAGACCCATTTACATTACTACTCACTGAATACTTATCTCGAGTTCCTACATTGGGTTTCGAAAAAGACCACATTAAGAATTTATATGATAACTACCTACTTCATAAAAACTATAATTATGTTGACCATGTGGACTGCATTAAATACCAGTTTATTTAATAAACCCAAGAATTGAGTAATCATTTATTTATATTAATACACAATTTATCACAAAGGCATGTCTTCATGGATTAGCACATGGCACTTTCCTGATCAGGTCAGTTCTTTGTTCCCTAGCACTGAGAAATAATGATAAACAAATAAACACACCTTTAAATTAATATTTTATGGATGTCGCATGTAGGAAGTGGTATGAGTATGGTTTTAAAGACTTCACTTCTAGAATTTGAACGTTTAAGTTCCAGATAAAAATATTTTTGTAAGACATGTTTTGGCTATCTAGTCAAAATTAAGATAATATGTTGTGCTATGGGATCTATAGAACTGAATAATATACATTTTATGCTATAACCCTCAATTGTAAAGCGACAAGCAAAAGTATTTGCATAAACATTGACCTTTCAGTTCAATGACCCATAACATTTAGATATTGTGATTATTTTACATTAATATTTTAACCATGCCTTCAATACATTATCTATCAACTGTATTCATTAATCACAAGTATGAGAGAGAAGGACCAAGAATAAAGCACACTTTAATCAGTGATACAATCAATTGTTAATTTTCTATGAGTAATCTACAACATTCTAGAAAATACAATAATGATATACCAAATAATACCCATGTCATGGTCAACATCTAACACTGGAGCTAGTATTGAGAGGATTTGACAACATAATCATCTATGACCCAAATCGTTACTTAAGTTCTAGAAGCCATTTCTCAAGTTATACCTATGTAGAAAATTAAAAAGTAACATACCTCTTTTTCTGGTCTTGATCCGTTGACCCGATAATACTGGTTTTTCTACCTTCTGACTCATACAATATATTGCTGAAAAGAAAAACACGTGGCAATTAGTAAGGTCCGTTGTTATAGGGTCATCGGCCGCGGCGTGCGCTAAGAAACCCTTGGCACAGCCCTTCGCCCCGTTATGGCGTCCAAACGCGTTACACTTACTATTCGTGTAGCGGAACCGCTGAATTTAAGTCCAATCGGAATATTCCAAGGCTTAACAAAGGGATGACGAGATCACCTGGTAAGCTATGACTCAGCAGCGGCTTCAAGGGGTTTGGAATCACAATAATTACAAAAATGCGAACAATGTAACGACGCGCTATCTATATTATACTGGCGTGTTCACCAATACTTACATATTGACAGGTTATGTAGGAGCCTTTTACTCCTTTTGCGAGTTCTCGAGGACTGCGCCTGTTCAGAAAAGAAAGAAACAGTGCGACGGTCTCTATTCCCTTGTGCTAGAGTAGAGACAACGTGTGAGGACTATGGAGTCGCCGGACGTCCGGTTATCTTGTGGTAATCGATTCAAAATTGCTCAAGGTTTTACGTTCTAGTTTATTTTCCAAATAACTTGAAATCACGACTTCGAGGAATATAATAGAAATTTAGATATATTTTTTCTCTAAATCAAAGTTAAACACATAAACGGCTCCGAAGAGACAGGAACGCTTCAGAAGACAAAACAGTGAAAATTTTCAACGTTGAGCATATACACACAACCAAAAACTAAATAAACATAAAAATATTTAATACGATGACACAATAAATTTGATCAATTTTGTATCACATAAATAAAAATGCACGTTTTGAATGGAAAGTATTTGACTAAAAATGGCAGAAAAAAACAAAACACCATAGACATTATTTATTCTTAAACATTTAAGGGGTCCATACACGATCAGTTGGCAATTGTCACGCACGTTATGGCGTCCGGACACGATCAATTGGCAATTGTCAAGCACACATTCAAAGATTTAAGACGCACACTGAAGCAACTTCCATTCATATTTAACGTGATTGACAATTGCAAGGCATGATCATGTCGGGAGCTCTTTAAATATCATGTATGTGCACCTTAGATCATCTAACCACAGGATGCGCCTTACTTAAGCATTGTTTTCTGCCATTGCACATGACCATTTGGTCTTTTGGCTTTATGAAAAGACTGTACATCAGTACATCATTTTATATGATTAAACTAGTACATTACATTGTAGTTGACTGTACAATAACAATTAACACACAACAGCCATTACGCGTTGGTCGATTAATACATTTTTAAATGCAATGAAATTTTATATGTCTTTGTTTTTCCCCCTTCACTTGTATGAAAACTGGCAGAATATTTTTGTATGCGGTGGTTCGCAAAGGCTAGTCCCGTGTTATATGGTCTAAGATGTGCACATTATATTGTACGTGCTTGACAACTGCAGTTTGGCCGTGTCGGGACTCCTTTAGGCAAGGGTCGACACGACAATCAACATTTTTACGGAACGAGTAAAATGCATTTGTCATGCACTGTGTCGCAGTGTGTTTGGCGAGGCGGGTGTCCGGGTGTCCGCCAACTTCAACTTTAATTTAACAATATAATATTGTGTGTAATAGGCATGTGTAAGTAACGTAAGAAATGCATTACTTGTCATGTGACTCGCTCGAGTACCATGACAGTGTACGTTACTCGACGAAATGTATCATGACGCATGACAAATAGTACAATCGGGACAAACGTGCCGTCTGCGATGTTGAATGTCGATATTTACTTCGCGCGCGTTCCATGCAATCGTCACTCGTCACACGTTGCCGTTCCGCACGTGTGTGAGCGAAAAAGCGTCATTTGTTTAGTACTAGCCGCCACGCGTTACTCAACTCAAGTCGGGCGGCACGACCGGCAGGCGACAAGTTTATTTTAACTTTACGTTGACACAATAAGGTCTATTTTTTCTCAATGCTGCTTCGTTCGTATTCATTACGTTACGTACCTACCTATGTTTGACTCTGTGATATTTTGCAGTTTGTTTAGTTAGCGTTTTGGTTGTTTACAAAGCGGCAACGTTATTATTATAATGTTTTTTTTTTTTTTTAAACAACACCCCTTTAATCATTTAATCATTTAATCATTTGCGAACATGAGTATAAACAAAGGTCTTAAAAATATACAATAATAGTATACAAGTATCTCCATATTCCACCAAAAGGCATGCAAAATTATATTTACAATAATTAATATTTACAATTAATATAGGTGGTAACCTTACAAAAATATTAATCGTTAATGTAAAAATCAATACACACACATTCAAAACGATTTCTTAGTTACATAAATACGATTCATCGTGCTTTTATTACCTACTCTGTATACAAAATGTCAAAACTGTCAATTGAAATAACTTTACGAATTGAATGTCAGAATAAAATAGTCATGTCAGAACATTATTAAATATCACATTTTAAAATATAATCAGTCACAAAATGTCAAAAAAGAAAAATCAAAATCACAATTTTTCTAAGTCATAAAGGTCGTCGCGTTACTCTGTAGGTCTAAACCACGTTAAACATTTCTTAGGTCATTTAAATATTCATTTACACTGTAGTACGCCTTTTCTAGTAGGAAACGCTTTAATACAGATTTAAAGTGTTCAAAACTACTAATTCTAGCCATGGCATTCGGCAAATGGTTATATATCCGGGGCGCCATACAAAGCAAACTATTGCTGAATAATGCGGTTTTATGTCGAGGACAATGGACTTTGTGACTAAGGCGCTTACTCGAATATTTAGGGAACCACTCGGCATTCACTCTCACAAAAATTGCCACCTCATAGACATACAAGCAGGGCACAGTTAGTATATTAAGGCTTTTGAAATAGGGCTTGCAGCTATCCGTTTGCTGCAATCTGCAGATAGCCCTTACACACCTTTTTTGGGCTTTGAAAACAAACTCGACCTCCGTACAATTGCCCCAAAATATAATTCCATATCTCAATAAGGATCCTACATTACCATGATATGCTGTAACTGTTGTAGCTTGGTTGGCAACTCTTGACAGCTTATATAAGCCATAGGATTGTTTATTTAATTTGAGACACAGACCTTCAACATGCGTGTGCCACTTTAAATTACTATCTATAGTAACACCTAAAAATTTTGTTGTTTCCACCTGTTTAATAGCAGTTCCCTCATACTGTACATCAATGCTAGCCAATAGTGGCAGTCTATTTTTAAAAGTCATTAAATGTGATTTATCTGTGTTGAGTTTTAAGTTGTTTGCTGTTAGCCATTGTATAATGTTTCGTAGTGTAGTGTTTATGTCAAGCTCAAGAGAGGCTTTGTCAATGCCGGTAAAAACAACAGTACTATCATCAGCAAAAAGAATGGTTTGATGGTTAGTATTAATAGGAAAGTCATTGATATATACATTGAATAAAAGTGGACCCAATACACTGCCTTGGGGAATTCCCAGTTTTACCTCTCTATAACTTGAAATATAGTGTCGTTCCTTTCTCAAATTAGGGCGTTACCTCTTACTCCGTAAGCATATAGTTTTCGCAGTAACAGGCTATGGTCTACACAGTCAAACGCTTTTGTTAGGTCCATATATAAAGCACACACTGGTAACCTTTTATCAACGCTATCTGTAATAGTTTGTATAAAGGTAAACATAGCCATATTTATGGTCTTGCTCTTTCTAAATCCAACCTGTTCCTTCGCGAACAGGCTGTGACTCTCGAGAAAAGTATAAATTCAATCGTGAATTACTTTCTCGAAAATTTTGGAAATAGTTGGTATTAAAGCTATTGGTCGGTAGCAGTGCATAGAATGTTTGTCATTTTTCTTAAATAAAGGTTTGATCACTGTCATCTTTAGTGTGTCAGGAAAATTGCCATGCAGAATACAGAGATTAATGATATGGCATAATGCGCTCGATATTTCCATTGCGACGAATTTTAATACTTTCGTAGAAATATGGTCGTAGCCAGTGCTATTCGAATTTTTCAAGTTTTTAATTATTATTTGTATTTCATGAGGAGCAGTCGGACGCATGAACAAAGAGTTTGGTATATTCATAGGACAAGGAGCATGAGAAATAGAGCTATTTTTGTCTACTTGGGTGATGTAAAAATTATTGAATGCTTCAGCTATTAATAAAGGGTCATCAAGGACCGTTCCGTCCTCCATTTTTATGTCATGTAGTTCGTCTTTATTAAATTTACATTGTGAATTTTTTATTATATTCCAGGTTGCTCGGCACTTATTGCGAGCCGTATATATAGAGTACATGTTTTGTGATTTCTGTGTGAGATTAATAATACGGTTTAACCTGGAAGATAAAGATTTTAGTTCCTCTTTATTTTTATCGGTACGGTTCTTTCTATATTGCCACAATAATTGACGTTTACGTTGGCAGCATTTTCTTATGCCCTTCGTGATCCATTTCGGCTTGTTCTGTTCATTAATTCTTATTGTCTTTATAGGAAAGCATATATCATATTTTTGAGTAAAAATGTCATAAAATAGATTAAAAGAGTCAATAGGATCATCGCTGTCTAGGCAAGATGATGATGATGTTATTAGAAACTTTCAAGTTTTGATGTCGTCGGTAAAAAAATAGTTAATAGTGTAAATATATAATTATAATAGCGTAAAAAGTAGTAAATAGTGTAAATATAGTGTATAATATACAGACAAGTGTATTTACGAGATAGTGATTACGTGATTAGTTTGTAAGCATAATGGCAACAAACAGAAAAGCGAGTCCGCTTTGGAATCATTTTGAAGAAGTGGTTCCTAGACAAAGATCAAAGATCAAAATGTGGTTATTGCTCTTGCACACATTCACACCAAACTAAAACTAACTACTAACAATTTTCAATTAAGGTTATTAGATCTATTATGTCACCGGAGAAATTATTAACGCCAAATATGGTCCGGACAAGAAACCTACTTCTACATTTTTCGCAAATATTGTTCCTGGTCCTAATAATAAGGCAGCCAAAAATATCAGAATCATAGATCATCAAATTGTCGTTATTGAAGATCCAAAAAAGAGACAGTCAATAGTACAATGCCAAAGATGCCAGCAGTATGGGCATTCAAAGAACTACTGTATGAGGCCCTATCGCTGCGTTAAGTGCTCACAACAACACAAGACATCAGAGTGTTCAAAGACTGATCGTTCCACCCCCGCACTTTGTGCATTGTGCCAAGGCCCACACCCAGCCAATTACAAAGGATGTGAGGTTTACAAGGAAATCCTAGCCAGAAGAACTTCAAAACATACAAAGCCTCATACTAGACCACACCCTACAGTAGAAGAGAAGATATTGCCCAAAAAGCAGTCATCCAACAACATCCCTGAATTCCAGGAAAGAACCTTCGCTGAAGCCCTTCAAAAATCCCTAGATCCACTCACAACTCATAACAAGCTAGAAATTATGCTAATAAAACAATCAGAAAAATTTGATCTGATCATCCAACAAATGGGCGCCTTGATGAGCCTCATAGCCAAACTCGTCGATAAATTGACAAAATGACCACTCTCAACATGGCGACCTGGAACATCAATGGTTTAGCATCCAATGTACAGGATATGGAGGTTTTGCTGAGGGAACACAATCTAGACGTGGTCATGATATCTGAAGCTCACAGCAAGTCTACTACTAATATTATCATTCGCGGATACACCACATACCTCACCGGGCACCCAGATGGTACTGGTCATGCTGGCACTGCAATAGTTGTGAAATCCACAATTAAACATTACCTGTTGCCTGCCTTTCAGGCTGACTACCTACAGGCAACTACAATTGCAATTGAAACTCGGTGTGGCAGAATGGTGGTGTCTTCAGTTTACTTTCCACCCAAACATAAAGTCACTGAAGCGATGTTTACTGAATATTTTCGTACACTTGGCAATCGCTTCGTGGCAGGAGGTGACTGGAACTCGAAGCATATCTTTTGGGGTTCTAGACTTGTGACTACCAGAGGCAGGCAACTAAAGATGGCCTTAGATAGCAACAAACTTGTTGTCGTTACAACATCTGAGCCAACGTACTGGCCTAAGGATGAAGATAGGACTCCAGACTTACTGGATTTCTTCATAGTCAGGGGATTATCCAAAGAATACCTCCGAGCCACATCATGTCTTGATGGCACTTCAGACCATACGCCCGTTTTATTAACAGTTAGTACATTGCCCATTGAATTTGAGGAACCTGAGAGACTCTACAATCGCCTTACTGACTGGCAGTCCTTTCGCGAGTATCTTGAACACAAGATTGATCTTAAGATAGCATTAAAGACTTTAGATGATTTAGAAGACGCTACGAAGTATATTACTTCGTTAATCCAACAAGCGTGCTGGCTTAATACACCTGCCATGAAGTCCAAAAAAACACCCATAAACTTCCCATTACAAATCCGGCAGGAAGTACTCAAAAAACGGAGACTTCGTAGAGTGTGGCACCACAGCCGACTTCTGGAGGATAAAATTGCCTTTAAAGATGCTGCAACCAAACTGAAACAAGCTATTCAAGCATGGCATAGCACCACCCTCCAGACTAAACTAGAGGCTCTCACCGCAACAGCATCTACAAATTACTCTTTGTGGAAGTTCACGAAGTCGTACAATAGACCACAAGAAACAAAACCTCCCATAAAAATTACTGGAAATAGATGGGCTCGAACACCGCAGGAGAAGGCTGACATCTTTGCAGCCCACCTGTCTAGAGTTTTTGGAGATCATGACACTGGCAACCGAAACATAGAGAATGAGATAGAGGTAAGCCTCAAAGAGGACTTCCAGCTCTCCCTTCCACCTAACCCTGCTACACCACGGGAAATTTGCAGGACAATTCGAGATCTGAAAGATAAAAAAGCACCCGGGTTTGATTTAATTACCAAGGAAGTTCTCAAACAGTTACCGAGAAGGGCGATTGTGTTCATCACAGTGCTGTTCAATGGATTACTCAGACTTCAGTACTTTCCTAGACTGTGGAAAGTATCTCAGATCCTCATGATTCCTAAACCGGGCAAATCTGCAAACGATGTTGGCTCGTACAGGCCAATTAGCCTTCTGCCAATTCTCTCCAAATTATTTGAGAAGGTGTTACTCCGAAGACTGTTGCCTCTGCTCAAAGAAAGTAACATTATACCAGACCATCAATTTGGATTCCGAGAGGAGCACTCCACAGTAGAACAGGTGCACCGAGTATATAATAAAATTAGAAGCGCACTGGAAAATAAAGAATACTGCTCTGCGGCTTTCCTCGATGTGCAGCAGGCCTTCGATAGAGTTTGGCACCATGGGTTGCTGTACAAGATGAAGTTAAACTTGCCTCACAGTTACTACCTGATACTTAAATCGTATCTCGAAGAGAGACTGTTCCAGGTAAAGGATTCAGGAGCAACTTCAAAATTCTATGATATCAAGGCGGGAGTGCCGCAAGGATCTGTGTTGGGTCCTGTCTTGTACACCCTCTACACTGCAGATCTCCCACGGATTAGCGACGTCACTACTGCCACTTTCGCTGACGATACAGCTATCCTGGCCAGTGATAAGGATCCACAGAAAGCCGCAGCTACTTTGCAGGGGGGCCTAGACCTATTGTCTGAGTGGCTACTTAACTGGAAAATTAAGGCAAGTGCTACGAAATCCATACAAGTCACTTTTACTCTGAGGAAGGGAAACTGCCCTCCAGTGGTGCTGGAGAATACAACACTTCCACACAGGGATACAGCTAAATACCTTGGCCTTCATCTCGATCGCAGGCTGACATGGAGACATCACATAAAGACTAAAAGAGACGAACTCAACATGCGGTACAAAGGTCTATACTGGTTAATGGGACGCAACAGTAAACTGTCTACAGACAGCAAACTACTGATCTATAAAACCATTCTGAAACCTGTCTGGATGTATGGAATACAGCTCTGGGGTAGTGCCAGTAACTCCAATATTAGTATCTTACAACGAATGCAAAATATGATCCTCAGATCAATAGCCCAAGTGCCATGGCCTGTTACAAATAACGAAGTACATCACAATCTTCAAATGGACACAGTCAAAGAGGAAATCTCTTCAACATCCAAAAAGTACCAGATCCGGCTGCATAAACACCCTAACTTACTTGCAGCCAAATTGACTCAACCAAGCCATGTCAGGCGCCTTAAGAGAAAGGACATATTGAGCCTACATCTTGCGAGTGACTGAGCTGTGGACCTAAGGAGTAGATGTCTCTGCTGGGAGGCACACTCCACATGCCAATATTATCACCCAACATATCTGCTTATAGTCAAAGAAAAGAAAAATACTGATTGCAGATTAAAACAGAACACAAAAAAAAAAAAAAGATCTATTATAATATAATATCTATTCGAACACTATTAAGTTTACTTTGCATACAGTTACACATAAACCACATCATACGTTACTTAATTTACACCTTAACGTGCGTACGTACATTCGCATTAGTCACGTTCAGTTACGACAACGTACGACACTTCGTCCTGTGACTATAATGAGATGCGAACGAATGCTGGATTAGGCGCGCACGCAGCGCGCGATTAATATTTTATAACTTTGCGCCGCCGCCGCCCGCCGCATGAGAATGTCATGATGAAAGTCATAGTACAAAGTAATGTGACGCGGTACGAAATGTAATGCCATATGACATTACTTTTTAGTGTAACGTTTTGCGCATGTCTAGTGTGTAATTATTGACCAAAATCAATTATTTTGTATATTCAACAGTTCAGCTATAATATAATATGAATCCTATTAATTACCACTAGGACGGTGAGAAAATAATAAAATTGGTTATTTACTAAAGGTCGGAGAACTGCAATGTATAGGATTTCTGATCTGATGTCCTACGTCTGAATAATAAATTTAAAACTCCTTCTTCGGTCCAAATATTTGTATCCACCATAATAGGCCCCCGAGACAATCATGCCTTGCAATTGTCAATCACGTAAAATATGAATGGATGTTGCTTCAGTGTGCGTGATTGCTTTGCATGTGTGTGTGTATCGACGTATACGTGCACATGAAATTCTACGTTATTGACAATTGCCAATTGATCATGTCGGGACCCCTTAAATATTTGTTTCGGAGTTTGGATGTTTTCTATGTACATACAATATTTAAGTATGTATATAGAAATATAGAAGTATGTCTATCAGTCATCTAGACGTCGGCTAGATGATATTGTGTGGGAATGCCCACAAATATTTTATTTTAATAATGAAAATTCGACCATAGTGCTCAGCATTCAAAAGAAGTCAAAATCAAAATCAAAATCAAAAATCATTTATTTTCTTAGGCATATACAAATGCACTTGTAAACGTCACTTATATAAACCAAAAAGTTACCACCAGTCTTAGATCATCTAACCACAGGATGCGCCTTACTTAAGCATTGTTTTCTGCCATTGCACATGACCATTTGGTCTTTTGGCTTTATGAAAAGACTGTACATCAGTACATCATTTTATATGATTAAACTAGTACATTACATTGTAGTTGACTGTACAATAACAATTAACACACAACAGCCATTACGCGTTTGTCGATAAATACATTTTTAAATGCAATGAAATTTTATATGTCTTTGTGTTTCCCCCTTCATTTGTATGAAAACTGGCAGAATATTTTTGTATGCGGTGGTTCGCAAAGGCTAGTCCCGTGTTATATGGTCTAAGCCACCAGTTCACAACGCGACCCACCTGAGAAGAACTGGCAAGAAACTCAGCGGGTTATTCTTTTAACTAGGTACTCTATTTACAACTTTATTAATGAATCTAAAAACTATGCATTTTAACATTTTTTTGAGAATCTAGCAGAGCAGGTCATTTCCAGGCTTCCTTATCCATCAAGTAATCACCAACCGTATAGTAGCCCTTGCTGTATAATTTACCTATAACAAACTTTTTGAATTTATTTAGGGACATACTCTTAATTTCGTTAGGTAACCTGTTGTAAAAGCGTATACAGTTACACCTGAAAGAATTACTGATTTTATGCAATCTGCTATGATAAACAGAGAGGTTATTTTTATTTCTAGTGTTGACATTGTGTCTATCACTTAACTTATGGAAACTATGTAAATTTCTTTGTACATACATAAGATTTTCAAAAATGTATTGAGATGCTACTGTAAGAATATTAACCTCTTTGAATGTTTCGCGCACTAAAAATAATTAGAATAATAATTATTTTAGCGGCTATAACTAAAAGAGCTCAAATTCCATTTAGATCTTGGTTACCTGCTGCAGTAGTTCAGTGTCATACCCATGTGGGTATGACGATATTACTACAAACTGGGTATAACAATATTAGACAAACAGACAAAAAAAATTCTAACTATATTTTCGGGTTCGGTATCTTACGTAGCGAGTTTTTTTTTTAATATTTCCAATGTACAGTTTTAACTTTTTCATCATTTTATTACATGTATAGATGTTCTCTTCTTAAAATAAATAAATAACTTATTGCCCTTACTCTGTAAGAGTATCGTTAGGTTGTATTTTCATGTATATAGGTTGATATTTTTACATTACATAACTAGCTAGCCCTCGCAACTTCGTTTACGTCACATAATGAGCCCGAAAGGAGAGATTATTCTTCATCAGACTCGTCAAGCACCGTGTAAAACGGCCCTGTTCGCTTAATCATAAAAGAGCTTAATTATTAAAGCTATTCTAAAACAATACTTTTTTTCAACAGCCTTAATAATTAAGCTCTTTTATGATGAAGCCAACACGCTCGTTTAGATTTACCCTCTCATTCAAAGGAACCCTTGAATTCTAGGTTTGGCGAAAGTTGAGACGCCTCTAATTTCTGAACTACAAACCCCTTAATCTTAAAACTTGGGTCGAAAAATTCTTAAAGTACTCCCTTTCCAATACTAATAAAATATTTGAAATCGCATCACGCGTTGAGAAATTACAACTGAAAAACCATTTTATCTTTCATCCCCTCTCCCGCAGGAACCGCGCAAAACGTCAGGATTAAAAGTATTCTAGAATCTTCCTCGGACTATAAGCTCGGAATGTACCAAGTATCATTCAAATCGGTTCAGTAGTTTCGGCGTGATACTTATTCGGGATACAGACAGACATGAAAAGTTTAAATTACATTTTCGGCTTCAGTATCGATTAGAGAACGCCCTCCAATTAAAATTTTCAAAATATCTTCCATGTACAGACTCTCGACCCTCTACAGTTTTATTATATGTATAGATAGGCCAACACGTCCATCGCCCAGGCCGTTATGATCCATAACTTACCCGAGCTGGCTAGGGCCGGGTCGGCGAGATGTGTCGTGCGGTGTTCCACAGGGATCGGTGTTAGGACCGCTCCTGTGGAACATCGGTTACGACTGGGTGCTGCGTGGTCCGTTGCTCAGAGGGGTCGGCGTAACGTGTTACGCCGACGACACCCTCGTTACGGCGCGGGGAGCAACGCATCGTGACGCAGCACTTAAGGCCACGGCAGGGGTTGCTCAGGTCGTAGGTCGGATTCGGCGACTGGGTCTCGAGGTCGCCCTTCACAAATCCGAGGCTCTGTGCTTCCACGGACCTCGGATGGGGCCACCTGCGGGATCCAGCCTACAGGTAGGGGGCGTCAGCATCGGCATCGAGCCCTCGATGAAGTATCTGGGGCTCGTACTCGATGGCCGGTGGAACTTCGGACATCAGTTCCGAAGTTTGGTCCCAAAACTGAGAGGAGCATCGGCCGCACTCGCGCGGTTGATGCCCAACATCAGGGGACCCAACGCTCCCTACAGGAGGCTGTACCTGGGGATCGTGCGAAGCATGGCCCTGTACGGGGCTCCCGTATGGGCGGAGACCCTGACGGCCAGCAATGAGGCTCGACTGCTGAGCCCGCAGAGAGTGATGGCCGTCAGGGTGATAAGAGGATACCGCACGATCTCCGGTGAGGCGGCATGTCTCCTAGCCGGGACCCCTCCATGGGACCTGGAAGCGAGAGCCCTTGCGTCACTGTTCAGATGGCGCAAGGAGACGCTGGAGCGGGGCCAAAGGCCGTCGTCTCGAGAAATCGAGGCCCAGCGGACCCTGCTCCACCAGGAAACCGTGGAGACATGGAAGGTGCGACTTGAGCAACCAAAGGGGGATTCGCCACAATCGCGGCCGTCAGACCGGTCATGGACGAGTGGCTGGAGAGAAGACACGGTGCTCTCTCCTACCGGTTGACACAGATGCTTGCCGGGCACGGTAGCTTCGGTAGGTATCTGTGGCGAAAACACCGGGAAACCACGGCCGAGTGTCAGCACTGCGAGGACCGCAGCGATGACACGGCGCTCCACACTCTGGTGGAGTGCACGGCGTGGGCACAACAGCGCCAGGTCCTCGTAGTGGGTCTGGGCGTGGACACTCTCTCGCTCGAGGCCATGGTGCGAGCCATGCTCTCCAGCGGGAGTAAGTGGAACTGCGCCGCCTCTTTCTGCGAGCAGGTCATGCTCGCGAAGGAGGCGGCGGGCCGGGTGCGGGAGAGAACTCTCCCACCCGAGTTCCGCAGTCGGCGCCCTGGGCGCCGCCGACGTGTCTTCGCCGAGGACTATCGGCCTCCATGACCGGAGGTCTGGGGACGGTGAGAGGGCTGCTCACCGTTCTTACAGAAGCAGGCCCATGACGGCAGCGTGACGTGAGCAACTCATGCACGCCCCCCCCCCCCCCTTAGAAGCGGGGTCACACCCGAAACCCCCCATAGACGCGGGATTGCACCCGAACCACCCCCTGGGCGAGGCCGCATTGGCGGCCGTAGGTCTGTTGGGAGTCACGGGACATCCTTCCTGAGGGCTTACCCGGGGCTCTCAACCATAGACTGTTAGGCGTGGCGTGAGGTTTTTTAGTCGGTAAGAGTCCGGCATAACATCCTATGAGGATTTTCCCTCACGTTAAACAAAAAAAAAAAAAAGGCCGTTATGATCAAAATTGCATTTTATTATAAAGCTATTCGATAAGCTTGCAAGTACAGTTCTCTACTGACGCAATGCTCAGCATGGTATTATTTAATCTATGGCATGGGCATTGCAGCCTCAAGACCTCGGAGCAGACTTAGACGTAGATATTCTCAAGCAGAGTCAAAGTTGAGAGCTATGGTCTCCAGCGGGAGAAAGTGGTATGTTGCGGTGTCTTTATGCGAGCAAGACATGCTCGCGAAGGAGGCAACAGGGACTGAGAGGGAGAGATATCTCCTTCTCCTTGTTCCGCAGCACAGACAGCTATAGTACGCCTAGGACTACCGGTCTCCATGACCGAGGGCCTGAGAGCGGCGAGTTGAATGCTCGCCGTTCTTACAGAAGCAGGCCAAGACGATCGCGCATGTTCACCCCCAAAAAAGGGTACACCAAGTATGTCTAATAGGAGTAACCAAACAGCTGGCCATTTCTGAATTAGGTTACTTGAAATGTTATCACGGCCTACTGCATAATTTGTATTTCATAGATGAGGTTATGGTATTTTATTTTATCAACATCAGCCATTAACAGGACAAATGAGACAGTACCCGTGTTTGTTGATGATCGGACGTCACCTTAGGCCCTTCGTACACTAGGCTACGCAAATCTTCGATACTAATGTTGTAAACTTAAGTCGCGAATATTTGGTAGCGCACGAACCGTACACACGAGATATCTCAAGACGCGATTTTGTCCATTCTTCTACTGTAGACATAGCGACAACACGTCTCAGACTAATTTAATTTACGAAATGTGTGTCACAAGTGACGATGAAACTATGATTTTGCCTTACTATCTAAAGATAGTAAGCCAAAATCTTAGTTTGTTAGCCAAAATCATAGTTCGGTAAACCGAAAACGAAGAAATCGTCGTAATTGGAAATACTGGGTTCATCCATTTATAGAAAAAAATGTAAAGTGTCAGACTGTTTGTAGCTGCAAAAAAAATTACAACAAACAGATACTAAATTCAAATTGAATATTCAACAATTGCTCTGCCATCTTGGAAATCGCAGCGACGTTAGTAGCGACGATCTCGACCAGCAGGTAGCGCGCGACTGGCGTCGGCGACGAATGAACAAAATTTCGGCGACGCATGTCTATGTACGAACCTCTTTGAATTTGTATTGCGGTAGTCGCTTAGAGACCAAAATCGTTGGGTATCGAAGATTTGCGTAGCCTAGTGTACGAAGGGCCTTAGAGTAAACATTAGCTATAGAGAGCGAGCATCACATATTGTCCATTATGTCAAGCGTAAGTAATGTTCTGTATAGTCGAATTTTTAATTTGACGAAGTAAAGTGACAGCAACTAATGTCACTTCTTCATACAATGTTGATTAATTTCTATGAAGAAGTGACATTAGTTGCTGTCACTTTACTTCGTTAAATTAAAAATTCGACTTTAGATACTTACATAAAGATGTAGCGGTTGAACAGTGATGCGCTGTGCGCGATCAACGCATCTGTGCATAAATCTAATTAATTGATAATTTCTGTGATATGTAAGTATTTACTAATTATTAGATAGATAGGCTCTGTCGAAAAACAAATAAACGAAATAGAAAATGATTGAATGGATGGTTTCTTTATTGGGTTCATATTAATTCCGATAAATTCATAAAATGCTGTTTACGTCCAGAGATGTTTTTGCTTACTTTATCTGAAACCAAAAATAATAAACGTTATTCTCACATGAAGAGAATAGCTAATATTCCTAAACATATCATAAGCACGTATATGTTGGATCCAACACCTAGATGCTGTAAATCTCAAGTTCACAGCCATAGACATATAACACGTGTAGTAAATAATATGTTATTCATCCCAGAATAATATGGGTTCATTGAACTAGAAACAAACTGACTGACATCTATAGAAAACTAAAACTATGAAAGAAAGGAGATTATCACATTCTGCCTGGCTAAAATGTGACGCAGTCGTAGTCATCTAAGTACCGCGGGGCGCGGCGATCTCTGGCCGACCGGCGCTTCGGACGATCGAGCTTGCGAATTTCATCGATAGTTTGACAGGGCGGTTCATCAGGCTGCTCATGGGCTTCAGCAGCAGGTAGAGGGGCAGGGTTATCAATCTGTCGAGTGTCTATCTGATCAGGAACAGAACTGGATCCAGATGGAGTGGAAACTGAATCTCGTAGTAAATCAGTTATTTCAGATGTGCTTTCACCTGTCGGGGCTAGTTGTCTATTTGACACTACGAAACGGATATACACTATGAAAAGGATTAACCTCAATTAAGTCCACTTCCTCTACTAAGGGATCATATTTACTCGTCCTGACATTCTTCTTGAAAAGAGCCTTTTTCCCTTCTGCCAACCAAGTCGGCATCGACTGTCCGTTGGAGGATCTTCTTGCGTGACTGAACATTCTCTCATGTGGAGTGCAGCCAGTTGATGTGCAGAGCAAAGACCGGATAGAATGTAAAGCTTGAGAGATTACAGTCTCCCAGGCGGTAATCGGTTGGTTAAGTGTCTTTGAAGCTAACTGTATCGTCTTCCATATAATTCCGTTGTACCTTTCAGTCTGTCCATTGCCTTGTGGGTTATACGGAGTAGTATAACTGGTGGCTATTCCAAGGTTATGTAAAAAGTCTTTTAATTCTGCCGATAAAAAGGTTGTACCTCGGTCGGAATGTACGTAAAACCTGGAGTACTCATCGATCACCGTAAGTATGTATTTGTTTTGTGTCGAAGATGGTAAAGGTCCTGAAAAGCTAAAGGCTTTCAGGAAAAAAAAGAGAAGAGAGAAATAAAAAGATAGAATTTAAAATATTAGGTGCTTACATATGAAATTGGCGTTTTGTATAGGAGGAACAAAAAGTCGAATATTTTTAAATATAATATATTTAATTAATCAAAGTATGAACCATTGTTTTCTATGCATTTTTGCCATCTCATAGGTAGTTCATTGATCCCTTTACTAAAAACACCAGTCGGACGGGAATCAATAAAATCTGTGAAGGCGATTTGGACTGCCCCATCAGAGTTGAATTTTTTCCCTTGCAAGAAGTTGTCCAAATTTCGAAAAAA
Source organism: Miltochrista miniata (assembly GCA_933228765.1). Classification (NCBI taxonomy): domain Eukaryota; kingdom Metazoa; phylum Arthropoda; class Insecta; order Lepidoptera; family Erebidae; genus Miltochrista; species Miltochrista miniata. The sequence continues at coordinate 24,744,697 of OW121768.1, forward strand.
ATGGTAATCTGTTGGAGCAAGATCCGGGGAGTACGGAGGATGTTTTAGACATTCCAATTGAAGCTCTTCTAATTTGGTAGCCGTCTGTTGTGCAGTGTGTGGTCTAGCGTTGTCGTGAAGCAGCAGTGGCGTGGAGCGATTGACCAGCCTAGGTTGTTTAGCCGCTAGCTTTTCCATCATGGTTTGCAATTGCTGACAATAGACATCAGCCGTAATAGTCTGGCCAGATTTGAGAAAACTGTAATGAACAATACCGGCACTAGTCCACCAAACGCTTACAAGTAACTTTTTTGTGGTTAATTTTCGCTTGGGGCAGGATTTGGCTGGCTGGCCAGGATCCAACCATTGCGCTGAGCGCTTTCGATTATCGTAAAGAATCCATTTTTCGTCACAGGTAATGATTCGGTTTAAAATACCTTCATTATTGTGCCGGTTCAGTAATGTAACGCAGCAGTCGACGCGCTTTTGCCGGTTTGCTTCAGTCAATTCGTGAGGTACCCACCTTTCAAGCTTTTTAATCTTCCCAATTTGCTTCAAGTGAATTAAAACAGTTTTATCACTAACACCGCAGCCTGCAGCTAACTCGGACGTGGTTTGCGATGGATCCGCTTCCACAATAGCCTTCAATACTTCATTATCAACTTGAGTCTCAGGCCGTCCACGGGGCTTGTTCTGCAGGTCGACATTTCCTGAACGAAAACGTTGGAACCAAAAACGAACTGTGTTTTCTTTTGCAACATGACCGCCATACACATCATTCACCCTTCTAGTCGTTTCCGCAGCACTAGTGCCACGGCGGAACTCGTACTCGTAAATAATGCGATATTTTAAGTTTTCCATTTTGTAAAATGAGTGACGCAAACAGAAAAAAACAGAAGAAAAAAACAAATGAATGACGGTCATCGAAGGATAAATACATGAGTAAATAGCTGGGAAAATTTGAATTTGGAATTCCTTACCAAAGAGGAGAAAATCGTAATTAAAGTGGCCAGTACGAAAAACGCCAATTTGATGTGTAAGCACCTAATATAAAAAAACGGCAATTTATTTGAATTAGAGTTAAGCACTTGGGGGTCGTGGGTGTGGTCAAGTAGCAAGTGGTTCGCGACTTCCGATAGTCTTCGCAGGGTTCCGACTTATCTTGGGGTTTGGCCTTCTTGATGGGTGATGCAGTCAGCGACGTCTCCGTGCCGTCCACTCGTAGAACTGCACGGCGTCGCAAATTGTAGGATGGATTGCTCGTCTTTCCTCAACCCAGAGGGTGAATGTTTGCAACCCGGAGTGTAGATTCTTCGAACCCGGAGGGTAAATTCCCGTGACCCGGAGGGTGAAATTTCGTTGCAGAACCCGGAGGTTGAACCCCAAAGATGGGAGTTTGCAGCTAGACAATTATTCACCTAGGGAGAATTTCGCTCCCTATACACTGATGATTTTTAATATGTAAGTACTGATACTTTCGCGACTGTCGTTTTAAATTTGTGATGTGTTCCTGAAACGGCGCGTGCACTTGTATTTATAGTGTCGAACAGCACCTCTGGCGGCGAAGATCGTCCCTACGTCCTACGTAATTTACCTGCTTGGTCAATTAACCCGCACTTCTCTTAATGTGACGATTTGTCAGCAGATGGCGCTTTCAAAAACTTTTATTGGAAAATGGATTTTTAAAATACATAAACTAATTGAAATAATAAAATGAATTAATAGATTTTTTTATTCGTTGCTTAACAACGTTACAGTCCTTTGAAATCTATTGACAGCCTTTCGAAGGGGGCGGTTGCCTTTATCAAGGTACCCGATGACCGTATGAATCTAGGCTTGATTTCGGCGCAGACGGAGCATGATGAGTTTATGCGCCTTATATCCTCAACAGAGTACTTACGGTAGGTTTTTAGACCGCACCCAATGTATCATGCGTGTAATGCCAGGATGGCAAAGATTGTTGTGCAACCGCATGAGGTCATTTGACGAACTTGAAGCAATGATATTGTTGACACGGGAAAGAGCATCTGGTACAATATTCTCTTTCCCGGGGCGGTATACGATATCAAAATTGTAGCTAGACAGTTCAAGTCGCCATCGTTGAATTTTATCATTTTTAATTTTTGAGTGTGTTTGCATACTTCTGGTCAGTTATCAACTTAAAACTTCGACCAATCAGAAATTGTCTCAATTTCCTCAATCTTTCTACAATAGCAGCAGCCTCTTTTTCTATCGCCGACTGGTTCTTCTCACTGTTTGACAATGTTCTCGAAAAAAAAAGCGACCGGCCTTCCTTCCTGCGACAAGGTAGCTGCTATGGCATAGTCAGATGCATCTGTTTCAACCGTCAAAGGTATCTTATTATCGATTGTGTTGATAGCGGCTTTCGCTATTTCAGTTTTGATAGTATATATAGTCATAGGATAAGATTCCGTATTCACAATAGGATGTATTTTTGATGAAAAGTTGGGTATCCATTTCGCGTAGTGGGCGAACATCCCCAATGCTCGCTTTAGGGAAGCTGAGTGTGTCGGAGCCGGTAAGTTTAAAAGAGGTTGTAAACGTTCGGGATCTGGTTTAATCAACCCATTGCAGATGTTCTAACCCAAGAGATTAATAGTCGTTTCGGAAAATTCGCTCTTTTACATATCAAGAGTTAAATTATATTTCGCAGCTACTTCTTTAAATCTTTTCAATTTATTGTCATGGTCAACCTGATCGGTACCACAGATCGTTATATCATCTAAATATGCAAACACTCCTTCTAGCTTCTCACTATATAATATACTTTTAATTGCTCGTTGGAACGCTGCCACTCCATTCGTCACGCCGAATGGAATTCTTCGTAATTGGTATAGGTTACCGCATGCTTCAAAGGCTGTGTATATTTTGTCCTTTTCTAAGATAGGAATCTGATGATATGCACTCCTTAAGTCTATTTTGCTGAATAATTTATATTTAGCCACATTGGACACGACATTTTCTATGAGCGGTAGGGGAAAAGCGTCCAACTGAGTATATCTGTTAATAGTCTGCGAATAATCTATAACCAATCTTTTCTTGTGATGTTCACTTGATGTTACGAGAGTCTGAGCTCTCCACGGGGATTGGCTAGGCTCTATAATCCCATCCGAGAGCAGTTTTTGAACTTCGTCTTCTATAAATTTCTGATCTTCTTCAGAGTGTCTCCTAGATTTGATAGCAATTGGCTTATCGCAGTCCGGTTCGCGATGCGACAGCACGCGGTCGCATCTATGTCGGTATTTTGATGACTCATTGTAACTGTCGACAATGACGAATATTGTGAAGTGTGCGAGTTGTAACGTTGTGATCAACGAACTTCTGGCGTTTGTTAGAAACGTAATGGACTTTATGGATGAAGAGAGTATACACCAGCTATGTACTACATCCTTCTCAGTAGACGATATTGCGAAGGCAAAAACACTGCTCTTTAGTGCAATACCGAGCACTAAGAAGATGCCTGTGAGACGAAAACAGGACAAGAAAAGAATGTCTAGGGACCTCGACGACATCATTAGTTTAATGAAAAGTGCTGACCCCCAGATATTTCCTGTATTTGTAGCTAAAGACTTGCATCTGTTACCTCCTGTAACATTCGATCATGTGGATGTTACACGGTTTTTGAGGGAACTTCTGTGGTTGAAAAATCGATTGAGTACAATGGAAGAGAATATTGTGACCTCGGATCAATTCACTCAACTAAAGCAAGAAGTAGACTATATGAAACATGCCTCCATAGTGGATGATTACTCCTCAAGGGTAAATGTAAATAAAAGAAGAGGAGCTTGCTTGCAAAACAGTCCTGAGATGGATAGTGGACCCATTTGACTTCCGTATGTACCCACGTATGTACCAATAAAATCGCCACTAGTATCAGCAGTTTCTGAGGTCAACAACCTACCTACTATGACAAATAAAAATAATAATTCCAGCTCTCTCAGTTGCAAGCAAAACGATGAGACAAGTTTGCATAGGCGCGTGGAGGCACTGACTGTGGATTCGCCGCAGCAATGTGATAGTGAATATCGCACGAAAACGGTATATAATGTTGGCGCAGGTGCGGTCGAGATGCAAGACAAATCGTCACGGGTGGAGGCCAACGTAAGCGCTGAGGTCTCGCAACAGGGGGCGGAGCCGGTTGTAGGATCCCCGCCATGCGCACGCGTCTCGTCCGGGAGCCAGCGAGCCCCTACTAGTAAACATGGACCGATGCTATCCGAACAGCTGATGTCTAATACTGTGAACTCGGACGATACGCGACGTTTATCTTTGTGTACTGCTCAGACTGCGTCGAGTTTAAATGTAAATAGTGATCAAATGGTAGGGGACACGGAATGGCAGATTGTACGGAATAAGTCTGCTAAACGTTATAGACTGTTTGGACAAAGGGGGTGCGCCCCCATCGCGAGTGATGGTAAATTTAGGCCAGCTGATATTAAAGTGCCTCTTTTAATTTCAAACGTTAGTAAAGACACAAGTGAAATGGACATAACAAATTATATAAAAGAAAAAACAAACGAGAGTATAGTGCTAAAAAAGATCAATATGAAAAAAGGTAAAATGTATGATGCTTATAAGTTGTATGTCTCAAAGTACAAATTAGATTTATTTTTAAATGATGAGTTTTGGCCTAGCGGTATAACGTTTAGGCGGTTTGTACATTTTATGTACAAACCGAAATTGAACAGTATTGTTAAAGTTAATAAATAGCATTTAATATGGATCAATCAAAATCAAAATCAAAAATATATTTATTTCACATAGGCATTATACAGATGCGCTTGCAAAACGTCCAGAATACAAAACAAAAACTCTACCACCAGTTCACAACGCGACCCACCTGAGAAGAACTGGCAAGAAACTCAGCGGGTTGTTCTTTTTTTGCTCTATTTACAATTTTAAAGAATCTAAAAACTAGGCATTTTAACAATTTTTTTGAGAATCCAGCAGAGCAGGTCATTTCCAGGCTTCCTTATCCAACAAATAATCATTGATTGTATAGTAGCCCCTGCAGTTCAATTTACTTTTAACAGATCTTTTAAACTTATTAAGGGACATACTTTTAATTTCGTCTGGAAGCCTGTTGTAAAAGCGTATACAGTTACCCATGAAAGAATTGCTGGTTTTGTGCAATCTGCTATGAAAAACAGCAAGGTTATTTTTATTTCTAGTGTTGACATTGTGTCTATCACTTAACTTAGCGAAACTATGTAGATTTCTTTGTACATACATAAGGTTTTCAAAAATATATTGTGATGCTACAGTAAGAATATTAACCTCTTTGAATTTTTCGCGCAGAGAGACCCTTGGACCTAGTCTATATATAGCTCTTATGGCCCGCTTTTGTAAAATAAAAATTTTATTTATATCTGCAGCATTGCCCCACAGTAGAATACCATAAGACATTATACTGTGAAAGTAACCGAAATAAACTATTCTAGCCGTATCTACATCAGTCAAGTGCCTTATTTTTTGTACAGCAAATGCTGCTGAACTTAATCTACTAGCTAGTTTTACAATATGTGGACCCCATTGTAAACCAGCATCAACCGTTAACCCTAGGAATGTGGTTTGTTCCACAAGTTCCAACTCTCGACCATTAAGTTGAACATTGGTTTCTGACTGTGCTACATTAGGCAAGGTAAATTTAATACATTTAGTTTTATTATCATTTAGTTTAAGATTGTTAGTGTTAAACCAATGAACCACTTTCAAGATTGCGTTGTTGACATCGTCATAGTTATCTATTTGTCTTTTTACTTTGAAAATCAAAGAAGTATCATCTGCAAACAAAACAATCCTGTTGTTGTCCCCCACGTAAAAGGGTAAGTCATTAAAATATATAAGGAATAAAAATGGTCCGAGTATTGAACCCTGCGGGACGCCCATAGTAACTACAGATCCCTCTGAGCGTGCACCATTAACATCGACCCGCTGAATTCTATTGTTCAAATATGAAGTCAGAAGGTCGAGAGCCTTGTTTCTTATGCCATAATGGTGTAATTTCCTGATTAATGTTTTATGTTGGACGCAATCAAATGCCTTAGACAGATCACAAAACACACCAATTGCATCTTGTTTATCCTCCCAGGCGTCATAAATACATTTCAATAACTCTACACCAGCATCGGTAGTCGAACGTCCTTTAGTGAAGCCAAATTGTTTCTCATGAAATAATTTGTGACTGTTAAAAAAGATCAGCATCTGCTCTAGTATCAATTTTTCAAATATCTTGCTCAAGGTCGGCAACACCGAGATAGGTCTGAAATTACCCGGATCTGAAGCGGTGCCAGCCTTGAATAGTGGTATAACTTTACTGTGTTTCATCAAATCAGGAAATACACCACTAGAGACGCAATCGTTAAACACAGTTGCCAAGTGGGGGGCAATGACATCTATAATACTTGATATGGATTTTACTGATAACCCCCAAAGGTCAGCGGTTTTTTTAACATTAATAGATCTAAAAGCTTTTATGATGTCGTTGCAGTTGACAACGGTGAATTCGAACGCGCCTTCACAGGCAGCTACAGATTCTGCTAATAATAGCTCGGCGGAGGTGGAAGACGACTGGAGAGTGTCAGTTATCTCTATTGGAACATTACTGAAAAATTTTTCAAACTCGGCCGCCACTTCCAAATCCCCCGATACGTGGCGATTGTTTATATTTAAATGAAACTTTCTTTCATTCGTTGTACACCTACCACATTCCGCATTGATAATGTTCCAAGTAGTTTTAATTACATTCGCAGAATCATAAATTTTATTTCTAATGAAATTAGACTTGGCTAAGGTACAGGCTTGCTTAAATATCTTTGAGTATTTCTTAACATATTGCTGAAACTCTGGGTTGAAATTATATGATTTTTCAGAATACAGTTCATATAGTTTATGGCGACTTTTATAAATTCCGGGTGTAGCCCAGTCACTGAAAGCAGAACTGCCTCCGATTGATAATGTTTTCGGGGTAAAGATTTTCCCAAACACAGTATGTATCAAATTAAATAAATCAGAGTAGGATTCTTCTACGCTAATGTAATCAGGCAATTCTGTTATTTTCTTGACTAAGTTTCTTCTAAAGGTTTCCAAGCGATGTGTGTTAACTGGGACAAAACTAATAATCTTCTTAGTTTCCCTACTATTTCTCAGATAAGAAACAGACTGGCCACGATGATCTGATTTTACAGGGTCCACTATACATTTTTTAATGGGATTTATATTAGTAAAAATATTATCAATACAAGTAGCACTAGTTGCAGTTATACGAGTAGGTTCCAAAAATATATTATACAAACCAAATGACTTGAACAAATTTAACATTTTCTCTCTCTGTAAAGGTTCCCGTGCAGTTTCTAAAATGTCTACATTGAAGTCCCCACAAAATAGGACGGTTTTTTTTGTACTTTGGCATTTAAACAATGCTTCTTCAAGTTTCTCTTCGAACTGTGCATATGGAGCATCCGGGGGACTGTATACGCTTAGTACAATGAACCGCTCAAACTCTATACTGGCTATCTCAATAACTCGTTCAACAGAGAGGTCTACTATGTCTTTACGTTCTTTACACTTTATTGACTTATTAATAATAATTAAAGAGCCTCCCCGTTTATATTTTATTCTACAGAACGAGCTAGCAACCCGGTGATTTTTGAAATTGAACATGACTTGATAAGGCCTTAACCAATGTTCTGTTACACAAAAAATATCAATGCCATTCAAGTCCATGTACAATTCCAATTCCAATTCTTTTCCACCAATCAGGCCTTCAACATTTTGGTGCACCAGGTTTAAAGTATTATATTTAAGATTAATAGATTCAACGGCCTGAGAGCAATCAGATATAAAATTTTGATGTGGCTGTTGTAGAACTAAATGGCTAGATTTAACATTCCTTGATTTATTATACATTGTGTCAAGTTTAGTGCAAGAACGTTGCTCTTTTGTCTTATATACTAATTTAAATTACTTGGATATAAACAGCTATCCAGGGTTCTAATACCAATGTCAATTTTTTGCTCAAAAGGAGCAGGTATAGCCAGATTTTTGGCTAACATATCTATAAAATAATGTAGCGACATTGCTACCTTGCTTGCTACCTTGATAATAAAGGTCAGTGTATTACAATGGTCAGTTTTAATTGTTGTTTTGTTTCTAGATCTTTTAGGGATATACTAAATCTCTGTAATAAATCAGACCTAGTGGCTCTCCAGGAGACGTGTTTACTCCCCCATGAAATAGCTACATTAGGAACCATATCGACTGATTTTGAATACACCGGTAAATCGGCTGTGGACACGTCTGCTGGACTGCTAAGGGGTCGACCTTATGGGGGAGTGGCGATTTTATGGAGGAGGGGCATTTTTGACAGTGTTTCTGTACTAAACTGTAGTAGTGTACGCCTGGTAGCAATCAGAGCCACAGTCTCCCAGCGTTCTGTCATAGTATTCTCTGTCTACATGCCTACTAACTCGCCGGAGAACTTAACTGATTTTACTGAAGTGTTGGGGGAAATAAGTGCAATTGTAGAAAGTGAAAATGTTGAGAGCATATTTATATTGGGGGATTTTAATGCACATCCGCAAGAGTTGTTTTATAATGAGCTTTGTAACTTTTGTTCCGACCATAGTTGGCGGTGTGCTGATGTAGATAAACTGGGTCTTATGTCTAATGCTTATACTTTCGTTAGCGGGGCTCATGGTAGTAGGCGTTGGCTGGATCATTGCGTGGTCTCCGAGTCTGCTGCCAAGTGTGTTGCCAAGGTTGAGGTAATTGAGGACGTGTTTGTGTCGGATCATCTTCCTCTTTTGGTAAGATGCGAGTTGAAGTCTGTCCGGCCGAAGGTACCGTCTCGCCGAGTAGATAGAAGCTCAGTAGTGTGGGGTGAGAGAGATGATGTTCAAATAAATAATTATCACGAGATGTGTCACAATAGTCTGCGAGAATTTGATTTCCCCCCTGAGTTTGCTGTTTGCAGTCATGGGTCCTGCAACCTGAAGGAGCATAAGCTGGTGCTAGATAACTTCTATACGAGAATTGTTAGGGCTCTAAGTGACGCGGCGTCCGTGACTAATGACAGGGACGTAGAGAGGTCTAAAGGGCGTAATAAAAGTAGACAGCTCTGTGGTTGGAATAAATATGTCCAGGAGTCTCATCGTTTAGCAAGGCTTAATTACCAAATATGGCTGTCATATAATAGACCCCAATCTGGTAAAATTTATGATGACATGAATGAGTCACGTAAAATTTTTAAAAGTCGACTTAAGTGGTGTCAGCGTAATCAAGACCAGCTAAAAATGGACGTACTGAACAAACACAGAGCTGCAAAGAACTTTGGCAGTTTTTGGAAGGCCACTAAGAGGACTGATGCTAAGCCCAGTCTGCCGACGAGAGTGGGAGGGGAGAGTGACCCAGCACAAATAGCTCATGTGTTCATGGACCATTTTAAGGTAAACTCCCCTCTAGGTTCCTCGACCACCACAGGAAGTAACTTGTGTGAGTGTCAGGGTGATATGCCGCTATTGCGCGTTACTACAGCGCAGGTTCGTGATATTATTTGGGGAATGACTGGTGGGAAGTCTCCTGGCCATGACCATATCAGCATCGAGCACTTAAGACATGCGGGGGTTCACCTACCGAGGGTATTGGCTCTTTTCTTCACAATGTGCATAAGTCATTCGTATTTACCTCAGGACATGTTAAAAACCATCGTAGTGCCCATTGTGAAGGATAGAACTGGCGATGTCTCGGATAGGGGGAACTACCGCCCTATCTCCTTGGCAACCACGATTGCAAAAGTACTGGACAGTGTGCTTAACTCTTGGTTAGAGAAATATTCAAACATACATGATGCTCAGTTCGGATTTCGACCTGGACTTTCCACTGAAAGCGCTATCGTCAGTCTTAAGCACACTGTTCAGTATTATACAAACCGTAAGACGCCGGTCTACGCCTGTTTCCTGGATCTCTCCAGGGCTTTCGACTTGGTGTCGTATGATGTGCTATGGAGGAAGCTTGGGGACAGGGGTGTACCGGCGGAAGTCTTAAATATATTTAAGGTTTGGTATGCCAATCAAACAAACCATGTGAGGTGGTCTGACACGCTCTCAAACGCATATAAGTTGGAGAGCGGGGTGAGGCAGGGGGGGTTAACCTCTCCCACGCTCTTCAATATTTATATGAATGACCTCATTGTGGGGCTGAGCAGCATGCGTGTTGGATGTAGCATTGACGGTGTTAGTGTCAATAACTTAAGCTACGCAGATGACATGGTGCTGCTCAGCCCGACTATGGGGGGACTGATGGACATGTTGAGGGCATGTGAGGACTATGCAGTGGAGCATGGGCTCACATACAATGTGAAAAAGACAGAGTACATGGTCTTTAAGGCTGCCAGTAAGTGTCCTAAAATCGCATATAATATAACCCTTAATGGCTTGAACATCAAACGTGTAAACATGTTTAAATATTTGGGACACATTATTGCCGACGACCTTAAAGACGATCTCGATATTGAGAGGGAGCGCAGGGCTCTAGCGGTTAGGGGCAACATGTTGGCTCGCAGATTTTCTCGGTGCTCCGAGGATGTTAAAATCACGCTTTTCAACGCCTACTGCCAAAACATGTACACGGGGAATCTGTGGGTTACGTATACCAAAAGATCGCTGGATACTCTGCGTGTCCAATATAATAACATCTTCAGGATGCTGTTGGGACTGCCCCGCTTCTGTAGTGCATCGGGGATGTTTGCCGAATATCAAACTGACGGTTTTGCAGCGATCATTCGTAAAAAAACGGTATCCCTGATCCGCAGAGTGCGAACCAGTCACAACAGCATCCTGATGATCCTGGCGGATCGACACACTTCACCGCTCTGGAAGTGCCTCATAAGGAGAGTAATACCTGAAGGGAATAGTTACTAGTTGTTCGCATTAACTTATTTATTTAAATCGAATTCTATTTTAAAATTTAATTTATATTTTTATGACGTTTTAATTTTTAACCGACTTCAAAAAAAGGAGGAGGTTCTCAATTCGTACGTTATGTTTTTTTTTTTTTTTTTTTGTATGTATGTTACGCGATAGCGGCGCCAATTATGGATGGATTTTGAAAATTCTTTTTTTGTTTGAAAGAGGCTACTTCTGAGGTGGTCCCATATCCAGGGTATCAGGATCTGATGCTGGAATCCAGGAGAAATTGAGGGCAACCACCGAAAATTGTAGGGTCAACTAGTGCGTTTGTTAACTTTTTGATTAAGTGCTTTAATGTACTAAAATTCAATGAAGGTCTGGAGTCGATCTGATGATGGAACTGAAAGACAGTCGAGGGAATTCCTTAACGATTTACAGCAGTTACCTTGTGTTTCGGCTTGATTGATTTGTGTTGATGAGAACTTTACACCTAGATAGAAATACTTTTCGGTCCACCCGTCACATAAAATAAAAAAATAAAAATTTTAAATAAAAAATAGAACCGACTTCATATAAATCCTTAAATCAAAATACGTATTACTATGTGCTAGGGAAATTTTATTTTTAAGGATTTATATGAAGTCGGTTCTATTTTTTATTTAAAATTTTTGATTTAATTTATTGATTTTGTTTCCATTGAATTATTTATTTTCAATTCGTTTTATTTCCAATTTTAATTTTAGTTATGTTACAAATTGATCGGGATTTAATTTTAATTTTAATTTAATTTTAATTTTAATAATTTAATTGACTGGATTTTTATTATTATTATATTATTTTTATCATTCAATTTATTGTACGTGATTTAAATTTTATTTTATGTATATGCGTGTTTGTCTGTGTGTATTATGTGGTATTTCAATTTTAATTTTAATTTTAATATGGATCCATGGATATCTGAATTAAACAAATTTTATTTTATTTTATTTTTATTTATTTTATTTATTTATCGAAAGGCAGCAGATTACTGAATAAGCTGACCGGTTCAACGTTCGCCTGTAACACCGCGCATACTTTTAATGCGGGTTTATTTCCTCCAAAATTCATTTCAAGAGCTTTGTGATTACAGAGTACATCGTGACCCAAAATCACGTCTGCGCACAGTCCATCCATAATCAATAGGTTAACATTAAGTTACTGGTTTTGCAGCTCTAGAGTTACTGGGCATAGACCTGTGACATGTGACACTAGATTGGACTGAGCCATCGTTATCTTCTGTTCGCATGGTACTTTGAGTAGTTGATAGTGATCATCAAGCTTTGTATCTATAAAACTGGCGGTACTGCCTGTGTCAATCAGTGCTCGTGTCAGAATTTTATTATTCTTATGAACTTGCACAGTAGCTTTCCTTAAATCGTTGGCGGCGGCAGACGTTATGCATGATAATGTGTCATTAGAATTGCCTTCAGTCAAGACTGCAGAGTTCTGTTGAGATTTATTTCTACAGACCTTGGCAAAATGTCCTCTCTTGCCACACGATAGACAGGTGCTTCCAGCAGCGGGGCAGTTTCGTCGTATGTGGCGCTTATTGCCACAAAAATAGCATACCTCTCTTGTAGAGTTGGTGCAGATGAAGAACTGCGAGTTACAGCGACAACATCTTCGTCAGGAGTTATCGGAGCATTAACAGTACTTGACGTAGCATTGACAGAATTCACTGAAAGAGAGCTATCTCTCTGATAGGTTTCATTATGCACCTGGACGAGCTCTAAAGATCTTGCTTGATCATATGCTGTTTCTAAAGAGAGACTTTTATTTTCAAGTAATCTTTGACGTATTGTTGGGGACGAAATACCACTTATAAACGCGTCCCTAATGTAGTCGCTTTCATTTTGTTCAGCCGTAACTTGTTTAAAATGACATTCTTTGGATAATACTTTGAGAACCTGTAGATATTGATGGATGGATTCACCAGGCTGTTGAGATCTTTTCATAAGACGATGTCTAGAGTAAATTTCATTCGGAGGTTTAACGAAAATATCATGAAGCTTCTTTATTGCATCTTCATAGCCAGTACATTCACTGATATGCGTATACAAAGCTAGAGACAAATGATTTACAAGAAGTCTATACTTTACTTCGTCAGTTGCGGGTTTTTCTTTAGTTGATATGACAGCAAGAAAATTCTCGAATGTCTTTCTCCAATGGTTCCACTGAGGGGACAGATCACTTTCTGAGGACGGGTCTGCCTCAAATCTTTTCGGACGTCAATACTTGTCCATTTTTCTAGTTCATTAAATTGTAGTAAATAATATGTTATTCATCCCAGAATAATATGGGTTTATTGAACTAGAAACAAACTGACTGACATAATATGACTGACATCTATAGAAAACTAAAACTATGAAAGAAAGGAGATTATCACAACACGTTATAATGTCACGTTCACAGTAAAGACTGCATTCACTTTCCCCTGCGGACAACAGGATGACCCACAGATACAAGGAGGCGATGAACCGCATATTCATATAACAAATGCACACACCGCGCATGTTCATATAACAAATGCACTCACCTCGACCTGTGGCAGCACATAAACACGGGCCTGATGAATCGCAAGCCAAAATCCCTTCCTGTGGACATCGTGACGACACACAGGCACAGGGTGAATCGCAGATATGATCACATAATAGTTTATTAAGCTAAACGAATAAATAATAACATGTAAAAGGAAACGATTCGTGTCGCTAACAGGATGAACTTGATCGTACACGTAAACCTTGCGTCTTGATAATATTAGACCTATTACGTTGTTCAACTTTAACTAAATGATGTGCAAAGAAAATTATCCATTTGACATTAGAAACGGAATCATATTCAAATTTAGATACAAAATCAAATAGACCGACGCGATATTACCATGGAGTCTGTACCTCCAGTAGAAATCTCCTTGGAGTATTCAGAACTTCGCAAGATCGTCAGATCGTCGCGACAGGCTCAGTATATGGTAGGTTTCCAAGCGATGTGTGTTAACTGGGACAAAACTAATAATCTTCTTAGTTTCCCTACTATTTCTCAGATAAGAAACAGACTGGCCACGATGATCTGATTTTACAGGGTCCACTATACATTTTTTAATGGGATTTATATTAGTAAAAATATTATCAATACAAGTAGCACTAGTTGCAGTTATACGAGTAGGTTCCAAAAATATATTATACAAACCAAATGACTTGAACAAATTTAACATTTTCTCTCTCTGTAAAGGTTCCCGTGCAGTTTCTAAAATGTCTACATTGAAGTCCCCACAAAATAGGACGGTTTTTTTTGTACTTTGGCATTTAAACAATGCTTCTTCAAGTTTCTCTTCGAACTGTGCATATGGAGCATCCGGGGGACTGTATACGCTTAGTACAATGAACCGCTCAAACTCTATACTGGCTATCTCAATAACTCGTTCAACAGAGAGGTCTACTATGTCTTTACGTTCTTTACACTTTATTGACTTATTAATAATAATTAAAGAGCCTCCCCGTTTATATTTTATTCTACAGAACGAGCTAGCAACCCGGTGATTTTTGAAATTGAACATGACTTGATAAGGCCTTAACCAATGTTCTGTTACACAAAAAATATCAATGCCATTCAAGTCCATGTACAATTCCAATTCTTTTCCACCAATCAGGCCTTCAACATTTTGGTGCACCAGGTTTAAAGTATTATATTTAAGATTAATAGATTCAACGGCCTGAGAGCAATCAGATATAAAATTTTGATGTGGCTGTTGTAGAACTAAATGGCTAGATTTAACATTCCTTGATTTATTATACATTGTGTCAAGTTTAGTGCAAGAACGTTGCTCTTTTGTCTTATATACTAATTTAAATTACTTGGATATAAACAGCTATCCAGGGTTCTAATACCAATGTCAATTTTTTGCTCAAAAGGAGCAGGTATAGCCAGATTTTTGGCTAACATATCTATAAAATAATGTAGCGACATTGCTACCTTGCTTGCTACCTTGATAATAAAGGTCAGTGTATTACAATGGTCAGTTTTAATTGTTGTTTTGTTTCTAGATCTTTTAGGGATATACTAAATCTCTGTAATAAATCAGACCTAGTGGCTCTCCAGGAGACGTGTTTACTCCCCCATGAAATAGCTACATTAGGAACCATATCGACTGATTTTGAATACACCGGTAAATCGGCTGTGGACACGTCTGCTGGACTGCTAAGGGGTCGACCTTATGGGGGAGTGGCGATTTTATGGAGGAGGGGCATTTTTGACAGTGTTTCTGTACTAAACTGTAGTAGTGTACGCCTGGTAGCAATCAGAGCCACAGTCTCCCAGCGTTCTGTCATAGTATTCTCTGTCTACATGCCTACTAACTCGCCGGAGAACTTAACTGATTTTACTGAAGTGTTGGGGGAAATAAGTGCAATTGTAGAAAGTGAAAATGTTGAGAGCATATTTATATTGGGGGATTTTAATGCACATCCGCAAGAGTTGTTTTATAATGAGCTTTGTAACTTTTGTTCCGACCATAGTTGGCGGTGTGCTGATGTAGATAAACTGGGTCTTATGTCTAATGCTTATACTTTCGTTAGCGGGGCTCATGGTAGTAGGCGTTGGCTGGATCATTGCGTGGTCTCCGAGTCTGCTGCCAAGTGTGTTGCCGAGGTTGAGGTAATTGAGGACGTGTTTGTGTCGGATCATCTTCCTCTTTTGGTAAGATGCGAGTTGAAGTCTGTCCGGCCGAAGGTACCGTCTCGCCGAGTAGATAGAAGCTCAGTAGTGTGGGGTGAGAGAGATGATGTTCAAATAAATAATTATCACGAGATGTGTCACAATAGTCTGCGAGAATTTGATTTCCCCCCTGAGTTTGCTGTTTGCAGTCATGGGTCCTGCAACCTGAAGGAGCATAAGCTGGTGCTAGATAACTTCTATACGAGAATTGTTAGGGCTCTAAGTGACGCGGCGTCCGTGACTAATGACAGGGACGTAGAGAGGTCTAAAGGGCGTAATAAAAGTAGACAGCTCTGTGGTTGGAATAAATATGTCCAGGAGTCTCATCGTTTAGCAAGGCTTAATTACCAAATATGGCTGTCATATAATAGACCCCAATCTGGTAAAATTTATGATGACATGAATGAGTCACGTAAAATTTTTAAAAGTCGACTTAAGTGGTGTCAGCGTAATCAAGACCAGCTAAAAATGGACGTACTGAACAAACACAGAGCTGCAAAGAACTTTGGCAGTTTTTGGAAGGCCACTAAGAGGACTGATGCTAAGCCCAGTCTGCCGACGAGAGTGGGAGGGGAGAGTGACCCAGCACAAATAGCTCATGTGTTCATGGACCATTTTAAGGTAAACTCCCCTCTAGGTTCCTCGACCACCACAGGAAGTAACTTGTGTGAGTGTCAGGGTGATATGCCGCTATTGCGCGTTACTACAGCGCAGGTTCGTGATATTATTTGGGGAATGACTGGTGGGAAGTCTCCTGGCCATGACCATATCAGCATCGAGCACTTAAGACATGCGGGGGTTCACCTACCGAGGGTATTGGCTCTTTTCTTCACAATGTGCATAAGTCATTCGTATTTACCTCAGGACATGTTAAAAACCATCGTAGTGCCCATTGTGAAGGATAGAACTGGCGATGTCTCGGATAGGGGGAACTACCGCCCTATCTCCTTGGCAACCACGATTGCAAAAGTACTGGACAGTGTGCTTAACTCTTGGTTAGAGAAATATTCAAACATACATGATGCTCAGTTCGGATTTCGACCTGGACTTTCCACTGAAAGCGCTATCGTCAGTCTTAAGCACACTGTTCAGTATTATACAAACCGTAAGACGCCGGTCTACGCCTGTTTCCTGGATCTCTCCAGGGCTTTCGACTTGGTGTCGTATGATGTGCTATGGAGGAAGCTTGGGGACAGGGGTGTACCGGCGGAAGTCTTAAATATATTTAAGGTTTGGTATGCCAATCAAACAAACCATGTGAGGTGGTCTGACACGCTCTCAAACGCATATAAGTTGGAGAGCGGGGTGAGGCAGGGGGGGTTAACCTCTCCCACGCTCTTCAATATTTATATGAATGACCTCATTGTGGGGCTGAGCAGCATGCGTGTTGGATGTAGGATTGACGGTGTTAGTGTCAATAACTTAAGCTACGCAGATGACATGGTGCTGCTCAGCCCGACTATGGGGGGACTGATGGACATGTTGAGGGCATGTGAGGACTATGCAGTGGAGCATGGGCTCACATACAATGTGAAAAAGACAGAGTACATGGTCTTTAAGGCTGCCAGTAAGTGTCCTAAAATCGCATATAATATAACCCTTAATGGCTTGAACATCAAACGTGTAAACATGTTTAAATATTTGGGACACATTATTGCCGACGACCTTAAAGACGATCTCGATATTGAGAGGGAGCGCAGGGCTCTAGCGGTTAGGGGCAACATGTTGGCTCGCAGATTTTCTCGGTGCTCCGAGGATGTTAAAATCACGCTTTTCAACGCCTACTGCCAAAACATGTACACGGGGAATCTGTGGGTTACGTATACCAAAAGATCGCTGGATACTCTGCGTGTCCAATATAATAACATCTTCAGGATGCTGTTGGGACTGCCCCGCTTCTGTAGTGCATCGGGGATGTTTGCCGAATATCAAACTGACGGTTTTGCAGCGATCATTCGTAAAAAAACGGTATCCCTGATCCGCAGAGTGCGAACCAGTCACAACAGCATCCTGATGATCCTGGCGGATCGACACACTTCACCGCTCTGGAAGTGCCTCATAAGGAGAGTAATACCTGAAGGGAATAGTTACTAGTTGTTCGCATTAACTTATTTATTTAAATCGAATTCTATTTTAAAATTTAATTTATATTTTTATGACGTTTTAATTTTTAACCGACTTCAAAAAAAGGAGGAGGTTCTCAATTCGTACGTTATGTTTTTTTTTTTTTTTTTTGTATGTATGTTACGCGATAGCGGCGCCAATTATGGATGGATTTTGAAAATTCTTTTTTTGTTTGAAAGAGGCTACTTCTGAGGTGGTCCCATATCCAGGGTATCAGGATCTGATGCTGGAATCCAGGAGAAATTGAGGGCAACCACCGAAAATTGTAGGGTCAACTAGTGCGTTTGTTAACTTTTTGATTAAGTGCTTTAATGTACTAAAATTCAATGAAGGTCTGGAGTCGATCTGATGATGGAACTGAAAGACAGTCGAGGGAATTCCTTAACGATTTACAGCAGTTACCTTGTGTTTCGGCTTGATTGATTTGTGTTGATGAGAACTTTACACCTAGATAGAAATACTTTTCGGTCCACCCGTCACATAAAATAAAAAAATAAAAATTTTAAATAAAAAATAGAACCGACTTCATATAAATCCTTAAATCAAAATACGTATTACTATGTGCTAGGGAAATTTTATTTTTAAGGATTTATATGAAGTCGGTTCTATTTTTTATTTAAAATTTTTGATTTAATTTATTGATTTTGTTTCCATTGAATTATTTATTTTCAATTCGTTTTATTTCCAATTTTAATTTTAGTTATGTTACAAATTGATCGGGATTTAATTTTAATTTTAATTTAATTTTAATTTTAATAATTTAATTGACTGGATTTTTATTATTATTATATTATTTTTATCATTCAATTTATTGTACGTGATTTAAATTTTATTTTATGTATATGCGTGTTTGTCTGTGTGTATTATGTGGTATTTCAATTTTAATTTTAATTTTAATATGGATCCATGGATATCTGAATTAAACAAATTTTATTTTATTTTATTTTTATTTATTTTATTTATTTATCGAAAGGCAGCAGATTACTGAATAAGCTGACCGGTTCAACGTTCGCCTGTAACACCGCGCATACTTTTAATGCGGGTTTATTTCCTCCAAAATTCATTTCAAGAGCTTTGTGATTACAGAGTACATCGTGACCCAAAATCACGTCTGCGCACAGTCCATCCATAATCAATAGGTTAACATTAAGTTACTGGTTTTGCAGCTCTAGAGTTACTGGGCATAGACCTGTGACATGTGACACTAGATTGGACTGAGCCATCGTTATCTTCTGTTCGCATGGTACTTTGAGTAGTTGATAGTGATCATCAAGCTTTGTATCTATAAAACTGGCGGTACTGCCTGTGTCAATCAGTGCTCGTGTCAGAATTTTATTATTCTTATGAACTTGCACAGTAGCTTTCCTTAAATCGTTGGCGGCGGCAGACGTTATGCATGATAATGTGTCATTAGAATTGCCTTCAGTCAAGACTGCAGAGTTCTGTTGAGATTTATTTCTACAGACCTTGGCAAAATGTCCTCTCTTGCCACACGATAGACAGGTGCTTCCAGCAGCGGGGCAGTTTCGTCGTATGTGGCGCTTATTGCCACAAAAATAGCATACCTCTCTTGTAGAGTTGGTGCAGATGAAGAACTGCGAGTTACAGCGACAACATCTTCGTCAGGAGTTATCGGAGCATTAACAGTACTTGACGTAGCATTGACAGAATTCACTGAAAGAGAGCTATCTCTCTGATAGGTTTCATTATGCACCTGGACGAGCTCTAAAGATCTTGCTTGATCATATGCTGTTTCTAAAGAGAGACTTTTATTTTCAAGTAATCTTTGACGTATTGTTGGGGACGAAATACCACTTATAAACGCGTCCCTAATGTAGTCGCTTTCATTTTGTTCAGCCGTAACTTGTTTAAAATGACATTCTTTGGATAATACTTTGAGAACCTGTAGATATTGATGGATGGATTCACCAGGCTGTTGAGATCTTTTCATAAGACGATGTCTAGAGTAAATTTCATTCGGAGGTTTAACGAAAATATCATGAAGCTTCTTTATTGCATCTTCATAGCCAGTACATTCACTGATATGCGTATACAAAGCTAGAGACAAATGATTTACAAGAAGTCTATACTTTACTTCGTCAGTTGCGGGTTTTTCTTTAGTTGATATGACAGCAAGAAAATTCTCGAATGTCTTTCTCCAATGGTTCCACTGAGGGGACAGATCACTTTCT
The DNA here is from genome assembly GCA_933228765.1 of Miltochrista miniata. Classification (NCBI taxonomy): domain Eukaryota; kingdom Metazoa; phylum Arthropoda; class Insecta; order Lepidoptera; family Erebidae; genus Miltochrista; species Miltochrista miniata. The sequence continues at coordinate 24,764,669 of OW121768.1, forward strand.
GAGGACGGGTCTGCCTCAAATCTTTTCGGACGTCAATACTTGTCCATTTTTCTAGTTCATTAAATTGTAGTAAATAATATGTTATTCATCCCAGAATAATATGGGTTTATTGAACTAGAAACAAACTGACTGACATAATATGACTGACATCTATAGAAAACTAAAACTATGAAAGAAAGGAGATTATCACAACACGTTATAATGTCACGTTCACAGTAAAGACTGCATTCACTTTCCCCTGCGGACAACAGGATGACCCACAGATACAAGGAGGCGATGAACCGCATATTCATATAACAAATGCACACACCGCGCATGTTCATATAACAAATGCACTCACCTCGACCTGTGGCAGCACATAAACACGGGCCTGATGAATCGCAAGCCAAAATCCCTTCCTGTGGACATCGTGACGACACACAGGCACAGGGTGAATCGCAGATATGATCACATAATAGTTTATTAAGCTAAACGAATAAATAATAACATGTAAAAGGAAACGATTCGTGTCGCTAACAGGATGAACTTGATCGTACACGTAAACCTTGCGTCTTGATAATATTAGACCTATTACGTTGTTCAACTTTAACTAAATGATGTGCAAAGAAAATTATCCATTTGACATTAGAAACGGAATCATATTCAAATTTAGATACAAAATCAAATAGACCGACGCGATATTACCATGGAGTCTGTACCTCCAGTAGAAATCTCCTTGGAGTATTCAGAACTTCGCAAGATCGTCAGATCGTCGCGACAGGCTCAGTATATGGTAGGTTTTAACAAATCAATAAAATAAATATATGAATTCATGAAACGATGTTTTTTAACCAAACGGATTTTGAGTAACCTCTCGGTTGGGTCTAATAAATGATGTCACCCACTTATACACCAATTCACGGCTTTTCGAAAATCTGCAATTAAATATTTTAACAATACATTTAAATGATTGTGACATCAATGACATCATCCACAACTTTTACCACAAATATAGTGTAAAAAATTATTCTGTATAGAGTTCTTTAATTTATCGATAAATTGCTTATCGACAGATGCTACACTCGGCTGTCAGCGGTTCGTCAATGTGTTTGTGACACTTTGTTACAATGTCAAGGGGTCCCGACACGATCAATTGTCATGCCTCGTCAATATCATGTGTACATATACGTCGATGCACACACACATGCAAAGAAATCACGCACACTGAAACAACTTCCGTTCATAAATATCAGACTTGACCACAGACTTACAATAAGTAGCAGACAAAGCATTAGAGATTGAAAAGTACGCCAAAACTAACACATATAAAAACCACACACACTAACGCAACTACAGGGAAGGAGTTAGCCGCCTAGTTCAATAAGATTTATTTTAATGAAATAAGAGTATCTTAAAATACCTCTTTTAAGGTTCTGTAGCCAAATGGCAAAAAACGGAACCCTTATAGATTCGTCATGTCTGTCTGTCTGTCCGTCCGAATGTCACAACCACTTTTCTCCGAAACTATAAGACCTATGCACTTGAAACTTGGTAAGTAGATGTATTCTGTGAACAGCATTAAGATTTTTAAATATAACTAAAAAAAAACAGTAAATTTTGGGGGTCCCCATACTCAGAACTGAAACGAAAAGATTTTTTTTCATCAAACCCATACGTGTGGGGTATCCATAGATAGGTCTTCAAAAATGCTATTGAGGCTAAAGCACCTTTAGAAAAAAATGATGTTACAAAACATCATTTTTTTCAAAGACGTATTATAATATAGACACGTCATGTACGAACATCACGGCTTTCAAAAACGGCAAATATTTTATACATTCAAAAAAAGAATTTCTATGAAATTATCTGTGGTAGCATGTATGGAAATTAAGGCAATTGCCTGACTTTTTTGTTACTATTTTTCAGTGTTGATAACGTATCTTTAGTTTTCATATATCATTGATTTTTTCTAAAGGTGCTCCCTCACCGGGAGCATTCGCGCGTAATGTAATGTTACGAGTCGAGAATTACAGCCAGTGTGGGAGGTGAACCGAGCATTGCAATGCGCACCTTGTAATGATACAAGACGAGGTTACAGCAGTGAAGCAGGTGATCCGAGCATTGCAATGCGCGCCTTGTAATGATACAATGTGTAACGTTTTGATCCAACTCGTAACACCAATGCGCTTTTTTTGTTGCGGCTGGCCGGCCGCACACTGGTCCGTATTATAAATAGGTGGACATACGATCTAAGATGTCAAACGCTTTTGGGAAAAAAATAGTAGTACGAGTACGAATTTCAGGTTAATTTTGCAATCCAATATGGCCGCCGCGCCACCATTGTAAAATTTCATGTTGGATATCGTTTATGGGGTTTTTTGGTATGCTGAGTACGAATTTCAGGTTAATTTTGCAATCCAATATGGCCACCGCGCCACCGTTGTAAAATTTCATGTTGCATATCATATAAGGGGTTTTTTGGTATGCTGAGTACGAATTTTGGGTTAATTTTGCAATCCAATATGGCCGCCGCGCCGAATTCACAAAATTTCATGATGGGTATCGTTTAAGGAGGATTTCGGTACGCTGAGTACTAATCTCATGATAATTTTGCAATTCAATATGGCCGCCGCGCCGAAATCACAAAATTTCATGATGGGTATCGTCTAAGGGGTTTTTTGGTATGCTGAGTACGAATCTCATGATAATTTTGCAATCCAATATGGCCGCCGCGCCGATATCACAAAATTTTCGTGATGGGTATCGTTTAAGGGGTTTTTTGGTATGCTGAGTACGAATCACATGATAATTTTGCAATCCAATATGGCGGCCGCGCAGAAATCACAAAATTTCATGATGGATATCGTATAAGGGGTTTTTTGGTATGCCGAGTACGAACTTTGGGTTAAATTAGCAATCCAAGATGGCTGTCGCGCCAGCGTTGCAAAATTTCATGTTGCATATCGTAGAAGGGGTTTTTTGGTATGCTAAATACGAATTTTAGGTCAATTTTGCAATCCAAGATGGCCGCCGAACCACCGTTGTAAAATTTCATTTTGGATATCGTGAAAGGGGTTTTTTGGTATCTCAGCATACTGACAGAAATCTCGCAACAGTGGCGCGGTGGCCATATTGGATTGCAAAATTAACCTGAAATTCTTACTCAGCATACCGAAAAACCCCATAAACAATATCCAATATGATATTTAACAACGGTGGCGCGGCGGCCATATTGGATTGCAAAATTATCATGAGATTCGTACTCAGCGTACCAAAATCCCCCTTAAACGATACCCATCATGATATTTTGTGATTACGGCGCAGTGGCCAAATTGGATTGCAGAATTATCATGTGATTCGTACTCAGCATACCAAAAAACCCCTTAAACGATACCCATCATGAAATTTTGTGATTTCGGCGCGGCGGCCATATTGGATTACAAAATTATCATGTGATTCGTACTCAGCATACCAAAAAACCCCTTAGACGATACCCATCATGAAATTTTGTGATTTTGGCGCGGCGGCCATATTGGATTGCAAAATTATCATGTGATTCGTACTCAGCATACCAAAAAAACCCTTAAACGATACCCATCATGAAATTTTGTGATTTCGGCGCGGCGGCCATATTGGATTGCAAAATTATCATGTGATTCGTACTCAGCGTACCAAAATCCACCTTAAACGATACCCATCATGAAATTTTGTGATTTCGGCGCGGCGGCCAAATTGGATTTCAAAATTATCATGTGATTCGTACTCAGCGTACCAAAATCCCCCTTAAACGATACCCATCATGAAATTTTGTGATTTCGACGCGGCGGCTATATTGGATTGCAAAATTATCTCTTAGTCTTTCTGTTCCCGGTTTCCATTTCGGAGTTTCCAGTTCTATGATCCGATTCAAAATCGCAATAAAAACCATTTCTGCTAATAGTTTTGCACCAATTTTTTTAAAACCTTCTCCTGACATAAACAAACACAACAAAAAAGAATTAGCGAAATCGGTCCAGCATTTCACGCGTGATACCGTGACCACGGAAATAAAAGCATACCAAGAAACCCCTTAAGCAATACCCATTATGAAATTTTGTGATTTCGGCGCGGCGGCCATATTGGATTGCAAAATTATCATGAAATTCGTACTCAGCGTACCAAAATCCCCCTTAAACAATACCCATCATGAAATTTTGTGATTTCGGCACGGCGGCCATATTTGATTGCAAAATTATCATGTGATTCGTACTCAGCATACCAAAAACCCCCTTTAACGATACCCATCATGAAATTTTGTGATTTCAGGGCGGCGGCCATATTGGATTGCAAAAGTATCATGAGATTCGTACTCAGCGTACCAAAATCCCCCTTAAACGATACCCATCATGAAATTTTGTGATTTCGGTGCGGAGGCCAAATTGGATTTCAAAATTATCATGTGATTCGTACTCAGCGTACCAAAATCCCCCTTAAACGATACCCATCATGAAATTTTGTGATTTCGACGCGGCGGCTATATTGGATTGCAAAATTATCTCTTAGTCCTTCTGTTCCCGGTTTCCATTTCGGAGTTTCCAGTTCTATGATCCGATTCAAAATCGCAATAAAAACCATTTCTGCTAATAGTTTTGCACCAATTTTTTTAAAACCTTCTCCTGACAGAAACAAACACAACAAAAAAGAATTAGCGAAATCGGTCCAGCATTTCACGCGTGATGCCGTGACCACGGAAATCGGGCTTCATTTTTATATATTGTATACTCAATATCATCGAAGATTACAGGCATTATATTAAAATGCAATTCTGAACTAATTAAATGCTGAATCACAGTTTTCCACACTTATTTTTATGTTAGCATTAAATTTAATCTTGAAAAGAAGTGCCTGAGTTTGGCCCCTACATTAATGAGAGGTATCTAATACGTCAAACTGCAGCATCGGCAGCTTAAACCTTTCAAAAATCAGGCGGACGTCATTTTTTTTAAAATGTCATGTATAGTGTTGCTATACGTGTAGAAACGAGATAGCAGCATTCACTAACCCCTTAGAGCGAGCGGAATGGAAAGACCAACGCACACAAACATAATTAATGTTTCGTCTGCTACTTATTGTACGTCTCACACAGGTGAGAAATACGAAATTCACGGTCAAAATTCAAAAAAACAAAGATACTTTGTTTCAAAAATAGTAACCTAAATTAGGAACGAGATATATCCCACTATCTAATAATGATCTGTAAAACGTTTCTTACATATTATTCAAACATCCACAACCTTGAACTAAAACAGTTATGCTAATGGGGTATTTTTTTACAATTATGAACATTTGTTTTAACTACAATTATTAAATATTATAAAGTTGATTTTAGGTGAATAACGTAATGAAATCTATACCTTAAGGTATGTTGATTGTTTCTAATTAACTAAAACACTTACATAACTTACTATTTTGTATATATATAGCCTTGAATAGAAGACTATACTTTTCCAGTTCCTTTATTTTTTAAACTGTGAAAAAGTTTATACTAAAGTGCACTTAATCAGGATTTTTAACATATTTCTAAAGCTTATATGTGTAGCTTTTATATGACACTAAATTTAGCTGCAACCACCTGCATCACCAGAACAAAGTAGTGCTAAATGTAACAATGTTCATGTATGAAAAAAATACTCACAAAAATGCTAATGCTAAAATTATCTATTTTTTTCATATAATTATTATAAATGTTACAAAATAATCATAAGTATAGTAACTTTTATAATGTAATAGTATTATTTTTGGACTTTCTAATTTTTAGGGTTCCGTAAACCCTTGTAGTTTCACCAAGTCCGTCCTAGACTTACTGTTCAAACAGTTAGTGGTAGAAAGCTAAAAATTTGCATGGATATGTGTGTTTACCATGCCTACAAATTATTAAAATAAACCCCGAAAAAAATGGGGGTGTATCCCCAGGGTGGATGCTTTTTTGACTTGGGTCTACTCCATTGTGTGGGGTATCATAAGATAAGTCTCTTAAAAGCGTTGCAAAGTTGCTAAAATGTGTTTTTGTTATTAAGGTATCAATTTATACTACTGAGGTGGAAGACAAGCTTACGGGCCCACCTGATAGTTGGTTACCGTAGCCTATAGACGTTTGAAACACCAGATGCGGTACACACGCCCTGCCAACCTAGACGCAGGTTGAGACCCACTGTGGAACTTTTTCAAGCCACCCACAACGCTTTCAACTTGGCATAAAGACTTTTATGATACTGATAACCGGGACCAATCGCTTAAAGTGTCTTCCGAAGCACGGAAACGCTTGTAAATAAATTTCGCAAAGTGGTCAAGTGGTGGTCACCCATCCAAGGACCGCCCATAGTGAAAGTTGCTTACTGAAGTAAACATATACATTACACTGAGTGCTCAGAGCGACGAGCGGTTCAAGCTATTTGCAAGAAATCTAATTTTAAAGCGCATTTTTTTTTAAAATAGGGCGTCTCCTATCGCCTCTCTGAAACCTAATTGGCTGGTTCAAAAAATCTGAAAATATTCCTAAATTTAGTCCATTTAATAAACTTTGAAGGAATTCTATAACGGCTGAGATGAATTTCTTAGTTCAGGAGTTATAGGGTCCACACGGAGTGACTATGAAGTCCTTTTCTATACGCGACCTAACACGCGCTTTGCCGGCCTATTATTATTAGTAAGATTAAATAAATCAATGAAACATAGTGTTAATAAAGTAAAGTTTTAATAAAGCACCTTCTAATTACTATTTTTGACTAATTGCAGCAATATATAGGCGATAATATGCTTAGCGTAATATTGACCGTCTTTTGGGCATTTTTCACCTGTGTGCGTCTGTGGACTTGACTCAATATATTGGGACCCTATTATGACACAAAATGTATTATGCCTGTGTGAAATTTATGATTTATATATTGAGTCAAGTCAGATATTTATGAATGGAAGTTGCTTCAGTTTGTGTCGTTTCTTTGCATGAATGTGTGCATCGACGTGTATGTACACATGATATTGACGAGGCATGACAATTGCAGTTTGACCGTGTCGCCAGCCCATTAGACATTCGCGTTGCTCTACTACCCGTTCGCTCTAACTTTGCCGCTGGCGTAGAGGCGTATACCCGAATTGTTAATTATACGAAGTAAATTGACAGTAGCTAATGTCACTTCGTCATAGAAAATACGCAACATTGTATGAAGAAGTGACATTAGTTGCTGTCAATTTACTTCGTCATATTAAAAATTCGACTTTAGTATGGAGCCGAGCGGCAAAGTTAGAGCGAACGAGCAGTACAGTTTGTCTATAAAGTCGTGAAAATAAATGAGGGCGCTGCTGAATGCATGTAGCAACCCTATATAGTACGACCAAAATGATTTTGATACGAGGAGTTCGTTCCGAGTAAAATCTTACTAAAATTATAAATGCGACAGTTTGTGAGTGTGGATGTTTATTACTCTTACACGCTCGAACGGTTAAAGGGATCTGGCTGAAATTGGGTACAGGGATACATTATAATCTGGAATAACCATGGCTACTTTTTATTCCGGGAATAAGTTCTTACGGGAAGCGGGAACGGGAACAATACAAATATTATAAAGGGGAAAACTTATAAGTGTGGATGTGAGACTCTTTCACGCTCGAACAGTTGAACTGATCTGGCTGAAATTTGGTACAGGGGACAGGAATACATTATAGTCTGGAATAACACATAGGCTACTTTTCATCCCGGGAATAAGTTCCTACGGGAAGCGGGAACGAGAACAAATTCGACACGGGCTAAGCTGCGGGCATCAGCTAGTGAGTTAATAAATAAAACACATTATACATTTTTAATTTTGTTTCTGTTTTATTGAATCCGATCCAGAATAAAGTTATTGAACCAGATCCAGAAGCCCCGGTCTAATAGCGTCTTACAAAGTTACAACCCACCAGCAGGTGCCTATCAGTCCCAATTGCTTCGCCACAATCATGTTTTATCTGTAACTTTCCCCCATCTGACAAGGATTTTTTTGGCGCAGTGCACAAATATTAAAATCGTCTAGTCAGTGTTGCCAACTTAACGGATTTTCCGTCAGATCTAACGGATTTGGGGTCGCCTTTGACGGGAACAAATGCCTTTTAACGGCTAGCGGATTTTGTTGACGGAAAATTTTTATTTCTAACGTTATGCTAAATTTGCATAATATCCAATTTAATAAAAATAATACTCCATAAATATGAACGCAGCCATTATTTTTTATGTTGGTAATATCCAACTGTATCTGCTAGGATTAAAGGACCTGTATTCATGTCCGATAAATACACTATAAAAAAAAAGTTATCGAAAAACTTCCTTCCCGCGCTCACCAGATGATCCGCGGGCGCGATTAGAAAAAAGTAGCAAAACATTTTCAGTCAAGTTACATTACAATTGATGAATTAGATTTTGATTTGATTAAATTTTGTTAGATTCACGTTAGTAGTTATCCAATTCAGTAAAATAGTAGTTTTCTTTTGTGTTTATTTCTGATAAATTTCAACGATGCCTAAAGTGGGATATAAACAAAAATTTCGTAGTGAGTGGCTACAAGATAACTTATTGAAAGATTGGTTAATTAAGAAAGAAGACAGCTCAGGAGAAATATTTCCCGAATGCAAGTTTTGTCGGTGCATAGTGAGTAAAAACAACAAGTATTCAGATCTAAAATTGCACGCAAATTCCACCAAGCACATAAACAACAGTAAAATGTTAGCACCATCACGACAAAGAGTTATTGAATTTCCTGTTAAAAATACCGACAAAACGAAATCTTGTGAGGCCTATACTTCGCTTTTTATTGCAGAGCATTCTAGCATAATGACAGTAGACCATTTAGAATCACTTTTAAAAAAGATTTGTGATGATTCTAAGGGCATCAAAGATATGCACCTGCATCGAACGAAGTGTTCTCATATAATAAAAAACATCTTAAGTCCACACTTTAAAGATGACCTGAAGTTAGATATTGGAGATGGCAAATTCAGTTTACTTTTAGACGAGTCAACTGATATAAGTGTCATCAAATACCTTGGTATTGTAATAATTTATTATAGCCTCAAAAGAAAACACATCACAACAACATTTTTAAAACTGGCGCCCTTAACGGCATGTACGGCAGATGGCATAGTCGGCGCAGTTAAGGAAACCCTATACGAATTCGATTTAAATTTTAAAAATTTAATTGGCATTGGTACCGACAATGCCAGTGTAATGACAGGTGTCAATAATGGCGTTCATGCAAAATTAAAAATAGACATTCCTGCATTAGTCTTGGTTCGCTGTGTGTGCCACTCCGTACAACTAGCTGTTTCCCATGCCATGGAGGGTACATTGCCTCGAAATCTGGAATATATAGTTTCTGAAACCTATAACTGGTTTGCACAATCTTCGTCAAGACAATTAGAATATAAAAACTTATACAGCACTATTAACGATGGCCACGAACCGAGAAAAATTGTACGGGCCTGTCAAACACGATGGCTATCAATTCATTCTGCTGTTGATCGAATTTTGAAGCAGTGGTTTGAACTAAAAAGTCATTTTGAAATATCTCGGCGCAACTATACCGCCGAGATATTATACAACATGTACAAAGATGGGAGTAATTTGGCATTACTTAGATTTTTATGCCCCATTTTAGAAGAACTGCAAAGAGTTAACAAAGCCTTTGAAGCGAAAAATGCTGATCCCTGTAAATTATTTACAGACATATGCACCCTCATAAGTTTTCTGACTTCAAAAATAATCTTACCACGTCCAAACATCGATCCTCTAACCATAAATGTCGAAGATTATTTGGACCCAAAGCCGTATCTTGGATATGGATTTGAATCAAAAATTCGTGAGATGAGGGAAAGCAATTATATAAGTGAACAGGCTGAAAATGAGCTTCGTAAAAGATGTATACATTTTTTAGTCAAATTAATACAACAACTACGATCAAGGTAGGTATATTAGTTAATGTATAAATTTAATATCAAGTTACTAACGTACCTATTAATAAATTTCATTTTTCTTTGTTCTAGATTACCTGAAAATATTGATATTTTACAGAAAACATATTTGCTTTCGTACACCAACGTATTGAAGGTCCATAAAGAGTCTTTAACCCCCTTACTGAATTATTTCCACTATCCATCTGACGAGATATCCCTAATAGAGACTCAATGGAATGCGATCAACTATACAAAATGGAAAAGTGAGGGGACCATTGAATTTTGGTCAGAAGTGAAGGCGTATGAGGACGCAACTGGGACCAATCCTTTTAGAGAGTTATGCGATTTTGTCTTTTCAGTTTTATTACTACCGTACTCAAATGCCGAGGTAGAAAGAGTATTTAGCGTCATGAACGGTGTAAAATCGAAACTACGAAATAAAATGGCAGAAAATATGGTTAATGCAGTTTTAAACATAAGATCAGGTTTGAAGAGGAATAATAAAACCTGTTATTCTTATGATTTACCAAACGAAGTCGTAGCTATGGTAGGAACTATGCAAACCTATAATAGGCCTTCAACATCTACGGCTCCCATAGATGCGGCTACGACAACGGCACTGGATACGGACCCGGAATGTGATGTGTTCGATTTTGTATTTTAATAATACACATACATAATTGGAACTAAATTTGTATAATTATCTACTTATTAAAGAAATGCTTTTACTGTTATTTGACGGATTTTATTAACGGAACAAAAAAGAAATTTAACGGATTTTTGACGGAAAATACGACAGGCACAGCGGAATTTTGTATTCACAAGTTGGCAACACTGCGTCTAGTTCTTTCTTTGCCGACCTTTTCTGTGTTTCCCAGGAGTTTCAAACTTTCCTTCATTATTAAAACCTTCGTTAACTATTCGCCTAAATGTACTCTCTGATTTTCCTGAAAAGAGTAAAAAAAGAAAATTAATTACCTAATGGAAACAAACTATTGACATGAAGCAATTAATTCAAAATAAAAAATTGGTAGAAAACCAGATTGAACTGAGTATCAAAACTATAGGTCGTACTATAAAATAACCTACTATAATAACAATGTTATTCTAACCACTGACTTACATTATAGGTAGATTGTAAGTCTGTGATTATAACCTAAAAATATGCAACGTAAACAATGCCTTTTTTTGTCTCCAAATCGTAAATTTAGTAAATTTGTAACTTCAGACAGATTCAAACAAACAATAACACGATTACATACCCACCAAAGATGCTGTTCGCTCATAAACATCCTCAAAATCCCACAACAATTGTCCAGCATGGTACTCCGCGAAACATCACTGGAAAACTTTAAAAATCACTTCCTGCGCACCACTCCGATTTTCTTTACTCATTTCTCAAACCTTTATGCGTAGTTTGGTTTCTATTTGTTGCAATTTAATCCAAACATTAAAATTACGTGAGAGAGTAAACGAAATTCGACGATAGCATTGACAACTGACGTACTTATGTTTCGTGTTGCCACACACATAACTATTTTTAGTTCCTCAAACATTCATTTCACGACTTTATAGACAAACTGCAGTGTTGCCAACTTAACGGATTTTCCGTCAGATCTAACGGATTTGGGGTCGCCTTTGACGGGAACAAATGCCTTTTAACGGCTAGCGGATTTTGTTGACGGAAAATTTTTATTTCTAACGTTATGCTAAATTTGCATAATATCCAATTTAATAAAAATAATACTCCATAAATATGAACGCAGCCATTATTTTTTATGTTGGTAATATCCAACTGTATCTGCTAGGATTAAAGGACCTGTATTCATGTCCGATAAATACACTATAAAAAAAAAGTTATCGAAAAACTTCCTTCCCGCGCTCACCAGATGATCCGCGGGCGCGATTAGAAAAAAGTAGCAAAACATTTTCAGTCAAGTTACATTACAATTGATGAATTAGATTTTGATTTGATTAAATTTTGTTAGATTCACGTTAGTAGTTATCCAATTCAGTAAAATAGTAGTTTTCTTTTGTGTTTATTTCTGATAAATTTCAACGATGCCTAAAGTGGGATATAAACAAAAATTTCGTAGTGAGTGGCTACAAGATAACTTATTGAAAGATTGGTTAATTAAGAAAGAAGACAGCTCAGGAGAAATATTTCCCGAATGCAAGTTTTGTCGGTGCATAGTGAGTAAAAACAACAAGTATTCAGATCTAAAATTGCACGCAAATTCCACCAAGCACATAAACAACAGTAAAATGTTAGCACCATCACGACAAAGAGTTATTGAATTTCCTGTTAAAAATACCGACAAAACGAAATCTTGTGAGGCCTATACTTCGCTTTTTATTGCAGAGCATTCTAGCATAATGACAGTAGACCATTTAGAATCACTTTTAAAAAAGATTTGTGATGATTCTAAGGGCATCAAAGATATGCACCTGCATCGAACGAAGTGTTCTCATATAATAAAAAACATCTTAAGTCCACACTTTAAAGATGACCTGAAGTTAGATATTGGAGATGGCAAATTCAGTTTACTTTTAGACGAGTCAACTGATATAAGTGTCATCAAATACCTTGGTATTGTAATAATTTATTATAGCCTCAAAAGAAAACACATCACAACAACATTTTTAAAACTGGCGCCCTTAACGGCATGTACGGCAGATGGCATAGTCGGCGCAGTTAAGGAAACCCTATACGAATTCGATTTAAATTTTAAAAATTTAATTGGCATTGGTACCGACAATGCCAGTGTAATGACAGGTGTCAATAATGGCGTTCATGCAAAATTAAAAATAGACATTCCTGCATTAGTCTTGGTTCGCTGTGTGTGCCACTCCGTACAACTAGCTGTTTCCCATGCCATGGAGGGTACATTGCCTCGAAATCTGGAATATATAGTTTCTGAAACCTATAACTGGTTTGCACAATCTTCGTCAAGACAATTAGAATATAAAAACTTATACAGCACTATTAACGATGGCCACGAACCGAGAAAAATTGTACGGGCCTGTCAAACACGATGGCTATCAATTCATTCTGCTGTTGATCGAATTTTGAAGCAGTGGTTTGAACTAAAAAGTCATTTTGAAATATCTCGGCGCAACTATACCGCCGAGATATTATACAACATGTACAAAGATGGGAGTAATTTGGCATTACTTAGATTTTTATGCCCCATTTTAGAAGAACTGCAAAGAGTTAACAAAGCCTTTGAAGCGAAAAATGCTGATCCCTGTAAATTATTTACAGACATATGCACCCTCATAAGTTTTCTGACTTCAAAAATAATCTTACCACGTCCAAACATCGATCCTCTAACCATAAATGTCGAAGATTATTTGGACCCAAAGCCGTATCTTGGATATGGATTTGAATCAAAAATTCGTGAGATGAGGGAAAGCAATTATATAAGTGAACAGGCTGAAAATGAGCTTCGTAAAAGATGTATACATTTTTTAGTCAAATTAATACAACAACTACGATCAAGGTAGGTATATTAGTTAATGTATAAATTTAATATCAAGTTACTAACGTACCTATTAATAAATTTCATTTTTCTTTGTTCTAGATTACCTGAAAATATTGATATTTTACAGAAAACATATTTGCTTTCGTACACCAACGTATTGAAGGTCCATAAAGAGTCTTTAACCCCCTTACTGAATTATTTCCACTATCCATCTGACGAGATATCCCTAATAGAGACTCAATGGAATGCGATCAACTATACAAAATGGAAAAGTGAGGGGACCATTGAATTTTGGTCAGAAGTGAAGGCGTATGAGGACGCAACTGGGACCAATCCTTTTAGAGAGTTATGCGATTTTGTCTTTTCAGTTTTATTACTACCGTACTCAAATGCCGAGGTAGAAAGAGTATTTAGCGTCATGAACGGTGTAAAATCGAAACTACGAAATAAAATGGCAGAAAATATGGTTAATGCAGTTTTAAACATAAGATCAGGTTTGAAGAGGAATAATAAAACCTGTTATTCTTATGATTTACCAAACGAAGTCGTAGCTATGGTAGGAACTATGCAAACCTATAATAGGCCTTCAACATCTACGGCTCCCATAGATGCGGCTACGACAACGGCACTGGATACGGACCCGGAATGTGATGTGTTCGATTTTGTATTTTAATAATACACATACATAATTGGAACTAAATTTGTATAATTATCTACTTATTAAAGAAATGCTTTTACTGTTATTTGACGGATTTTATTAACGGAACAAAAAAGAAATTTAACGGATTTTTGACGGAAAATACGACAGGCACAGCGGAATTTTGTATTCACAAGTTGGCAACACTGACAAACTGTATGTGTGTACATCAAGGAACAGAGCTTTTACTTACCATAGGTATTTCATTTTTTTTGTTGAATGACAGAATTTTAACATTGACAGATTGTCTGAAGTGACGTTTGATTCGACAGATCGATTTTTTAATCTGTGATTTGAAGAATAAAATAGGTAACCTAAAAGTTTTAAATTTTAAATAAATATTATTTATTTTATGGATGTGATGTAAAATATTACAGCATTTATTCATTTATTTTTCGTAATTAATTAAAGTTACTAGTGATACTAGTTAATCAAATAATGGCGAATAATATATTATCAAAGGTATGAACGTCTTGTCAATTATTTCATCTTAATTCTTTAGCTTTTCGCCAAGGGTGACTTTATTAATATTATCTTCACTTATAGGGTATAGGGGCTCTGCGTATGGCACCAGTGGTGTTTATGCAGCCTTCTCGTACCACTACATCCAAGCACTGGAACCCCAAGTTCAAAAAATTGCGGGCTCAAAAGTTTCTCAAAATAGAACTCCCGGATCCTAATGAAGAGTTAGGTAAAATGTCACCAGAGAAGGTCAGACAGAAGATGAAGGAGAGAGGAATTATGCCGCCCAGGCCCTGGATGGAGAGACCATTCTATATTTCTGCTACAGGTGTGTAATTATTAACCACCATATAGGGTACACTATTCACAGGATAGAGTTTTAGTTTTATGGGCTTTTTGTCTAAGTAATAAATAAACCAAATATCATTTTAAACATCAAAAAAATCAACTACCCATTAAATATACACCTAATTTGATTAAATAATGTTATTTGTGTGTAAAATAAATATGTACAATGTACAGTTATTCTCAACTATAGCTAGATGATGGTTGCGACTTCGCCCGCGTGAAATTCGGTACCCGTTCCCGTTTCCCGTGGGAATATATTCCCAAGTTGAAAAGTAGCCTATGTGTTATTCTAGACTATAAGCTATCTCTGTACCAAATTTCAGTCCAATCTGTTCAGCCGTTACAACGTGATTGAGTAACAAACATCCAAACATCTTCGCAAACTTTCACATTTATAATATTAGTAGGATTCAATACTTATTGATTAATATTGCAGGGGGTGTATTTGAGCCCTATGTACCTCCAGAAGGTGATGGCAAAGCCTCCATTGTCTCTGCTACTCGTGCAAAGCAAACTGTACAACTCTTAGAAAAAAAGTCAAGATCAATGATGGCTATTCGGAAAATAAAGTCATTTGAGGAAGAATTTGATCAAAGTGAATTTCTTCTAAGGGCTCAAGAGACTTATATCAAAGCTCATGAAAGCTTGGCTAGTGGTGATAAAAAGGCTTTAAGGTTGCATGTGACAGAGAAAGCATATCCTGAGTTCAGACACAACATATATATGAAGACGATTCACTGGAGATTCATTGAGTCGTTGGAACCTCCAAGAGTTGTGCATGCAAGGTGTACTGATGTAGTAAGCAAGGAGAATATATTTGGACAGGTATGTTCATTTTGTATTGTTACTAATTATATACAACTAGCTGTTGTTATCCCGTAAAATCATAACCCTCCTTTTGCGCAGTCAGTTAAAAAGTAGCCTATGTCCTTCCCAAGGCCTCAAACTATCCCTATACAAAATTTCATCTCAATTGCTCCAGCCGTTGAGGCGTGAAAAATGTAACAGACAGAGTTACTTTCGCTCTTATAATATTAGTAGGGATTCAGGACTTCACCCAAAATACTATTCACTTACATGTACCAAAACCAGACACCCTGCAACATGTCCAAATCGTCCTGCATGTGTAAAACACCACAATAGCCATAGATGTTTTTCTTTTCCCACGTGAGTGCTGATTCCCACGACCATGTGTGATGCAGCAACTACGCGGAAATTACCTTGGCAGTGCTGGCTAACACACGTGCTGTGTAATATGAATCAATAATACGTCTGTGCTGATGTACCTACACATGTGTGTTGATGTTTTTTTATAGAAAATAGTTTTTCTATATTAATAAACTAGCTGACCCTCGCAACTTCGTTTACGTCACATAAAGTGTACGAAAGGCACTGTGTGAAACGGCCCTGTTTGCTTAATCATAAAAGAGCTTATTGTGGGACTTTTGGTTCTCTGCCTTTTCGCAGAAAATTGTTTGTCCAATTATCACTTGCCAACTTTTTCGTTTCGAAGAATCGTTAGTTCGCGTAATCTACTCAACTACTCTATTCTTTAGTTTTATTTCCCAGCCTCACTGTATGTTTTGTCTGCTTTTTATTATGACTCTTTTCAAAATGCCAACTTTCAAGTAGCCGAATGTTTTAGCTAGTGTAGACTTAGTTGTTTATTGTTTTCCAAATGTTATTTTTTTTAAATCACCCAGAAAAAGTTATGTCAAACAATTTTATAAAATCGTTTGTCATAACTTTTTCGGGGTGGTTTAAAAAAAATAAGTACGAGTCGGGGTACTCAGAGTACCATAATGACTTTTTTTTTATATAAAAATTGCGTTAACATTAGTTTATTTTTTATTATTTTATCAATGCACGAAAAGGTACGAAACGATATTCGTACAATAGTTGTTTGGTCTAGTGAAAGATTTGACAAATGATAAATTGCCCAAACGTTTGGTGTCATTATAATATTCAGCATAACAAAAATTCTTTCAAATGAAACGTTGTCATACAACAATTTGGTAATCGTGAGTTGTCAAAGTGAAAAATAGGTGAAACGTTGGTTGGCAAGTGATAATCGGGCAAACAATTTTCGGCGAAAAGGCAGGATACCGGGACTTTTTTTTCATATTTATTATAACATTATTCATCATAAATGGCAATATAAAAATGTCTCGTGGCCCCGCGGACTCAGTGTTCTGTAAACGATCACTGCAGTAAGCAACTTTCACTATGGCCGGTCCATGGATGGGTGACCATCCATGTGATCACTTTGTGACATTTATTTGAGCGTTTCCGTGCTTCGGAAGGCACGTTAAGCCGTTGGTCCCGGTTGCCAGTAAAATGGCAGTCGTTAAGCTAAGTTGAAGGCTTTATTTCAACAGCAGGCAGTCACAACCTGCGCCTGTCCATTTAAACACGGCAATTCGGCTCACCACCTATTACGTGTGACAATTTATACAAAGGTGAAATGTGGGCATATAATATGCCTCTGACTACCCCTTCGGGGATAAAGGCGTGACCATATGTATATGTATGTATAAAAATGTCAGTAATTTTAGTTAATAATTCGTACCTAAATGGCGCTGTGCCTTTTTTTAAAAGACATTATTCCTTAATAAAATAGGGGTGTTATATGTATGTATAATATTAGTCATTAGTATTCCCAAAATATTCATGTATTTTAGGCACACACGGTGTGTAAATGGCGCTGTGCCTTTTTTTAAAAGACATTATTCCTTAATAAAATAGGCGTGTTATATGTATGTATAATATTAGTCATTAGTATTCCCAAAATATTCATATATTTTAGGCACACACGGTGTGTGGGGTCCCAGCACTACCGTTTCGCTCAGGTTTAACACACATAAGTGTGTGCCACAGCCTCCGTGTCACTTCTATTTTACACAACAATGCGTTTGTGCTGAAAACACACCCAGTGTGAGTAACTCAGCATAGTGATTGTTTGGTCGAAATGTTCGGCAGCAGTCAACGTGAAATAATATTTGTTTATTACAAAAATCAATCACAGTCCAAAACTTTAATTTCCAAAATACACGGTTTCGCCTAATCTATACAAATATTATAAAGAGGAAAGATTTGATTGTTTGTGTGCACTATATTTTATTCCCATATTTCCACGGGAAAGGGACCTACTCGGGTGAAATCGCGTGACGTCCGCTACTAGCTTTATATATTCGCCGGCGTAACTGTTTGTTTACTATTTACGATTCTGTAACATACCTCCGACAGACGTTTCTCTGCCGGATGAGCCGCCGACAGAACGTTTTGATTATGAGTAGTTCACCGACTTGATTTTGAAGCGCTCGTGGCCCCGCGGACTCAGTGTTCTGTAAACGATCACTGCAGTAAGCAACATTTACTATGGCCGGATATGGATGGGTGACCACCACGTGGACCACTTTGTGACATTTATTTACGAGCGTTTCCGTGCTTCGGAAGGCACGATAAGCCGTTGGTCCCGGTTGTCAGCAGTGGCGCTTGTACCTTAAGTGCGCTCGTGCGGTGAACCACCAATTCAAAAGATATAAAAATTACAAAATTTTACGACATCTTTATTATTTAATTACCTACCATACCATTAGGTATGTAAGTAACACCTATTCTAACAAAAACTTAAAACAAATAAAATATCTTATTGTGACAATTTAAGCTCTTGGCTACACTGCTAAAGCCTAAATTCCCTGTAAAAGACATCGGCGTGCGTTTTCCCGAGCGCACGAGGACGGCCCATACAACTTGTACCATAGACTTATAACACATAGACTGAGAGTCGCTCAATTATACGTACGCTCCCGCGAAGCCGAACCAATATTAATGTAGGTGTAAACTACTCGTCTTTATACTCGGTGACACTCACACAAGCTTACAGAAAATGTTGCCAGGAAATAAAATTTACCCTATAAATGGGAAAAAAATAAAATTGTTTGTATACATTTAATTTAACATTTAACTCTATTTATCTATATGCTATACTCTTCGCGGGGTAAGCAGAATGGTCTCCCATATTTTATTAATATGTAGTTTAAAAAAAAGCTAAATTAAACACTAACCCCCATATTCATAATCGTTTATTAAACCTATTTTAGTTAAAACACACTTTAAGTCTATTGCTGTCTTTAACCATACTCTGTCATTGGTTAGAGATAGCAATATACTTAAAGTGTGTTTTAACTAAAATAGGTTTAATAAACGATTATGAATAAGGGGGTAAGTGTAAAACGACTTACCTACTAACCAGTATAATAAACAGTTTAAGTTTTTACTAGTAGGCATACCTATAGTATATACTTCTAGAGTTCCGTAGCCAAAAGGTAAATAAGGAACCCTATTTATGAGGTTCAGCCGTCCGTCTCGCTGTCTGTCTGTCTATTTCGAGGTTCCATCTCAGAAACCGTAATAGCCATAGAGCTGAAATTTTCCGAGATGATGTATTTCTGCTGCCACTATACCAACAAATTCTAAAATCAGTAATAATTTGTATTTCAAACTGTTGTAGTAAGTAATATATTATTACTACCGGCCTCCCTGACCGAAGGCCTGAGAAGGACGAGTTGGCTACTCGACGTTTTTCCAGAAGCATTCATGGTGGTGGAATAGTAACTAACTCTACCCCCTTCCCCAAGTGGCGGGATAGCACCCGAACCCTCTAAGCGAGGCCAAGGTGGTTGCCTAAGTCTGCCGGGAGCCCTGGGACATCCTTCCGAAGGCTTACCTTACTTATTAAATTAATAAACTTGTTTTAATTACAATATTTTACTAAATTATGTGGTACCCACCCACAAAATTTTGCAAATAAAATTATTTAAGTAGATATGAAGCGCTTGTGGCCCCGCGTACTCAGTGATCTATAAACGATCACTGCAGTAAGCAACTTTCACTATGGCCAGTCCTTGGATGGGTGACCATCCATGTGACCACTTTGTGACATTTATTTGAGCGTTTCTGTGCTTCAGAAGGCCGTTAAGCTGTTGTTTCCGGTTTCCAGTAAAATGGCAGTCATGAAGCAAAGTTGAAGGCCTTTTGAGGGGGCTTGAAAAATTTCAACAGCAGGCAGTCACAACCTGCATCATCTCAACATGGCATTACGGCTCAGCCCCTATTACGTGGAACAAATTCTAAAAAGGTGAAATGTGGGCGTATACAATGCCTCTGCCTACCCCTTCGGGAGTAAAGGCGTAAGCATATGTATGTATGTGATAAGAGTATTTTTATAACAATAACAGTTCCTAAAACCGATATTGAAGCAAATAAGAGAAAATGTGGGAAAATTTTATTCTCATTGCTTGCAACATCGTCTATGAAAATGACGTCACTAAAATGTACGATTTTTGTTTCTTTAAATGAGGTGTTTTTAACGAAAATGTAACATATTTTGCAGTACTAACCTATGCAATGTGATCTTTAGGCGTTTGGAACAATTTTCAGATGAATTGTGGCATCCTTTCACTGCAGAATACGTCATTTTTAGACGAAAATTACGCGAGCTCTTTGCACTGACACTAGATGTCCGGTACTAAAGCGCCGATTGATGTAGGCAGCTGGTATCAGCTGCCTTGAAATGGCTTCACGCGCTCGCGCGTATTGGGTTTCTTTGCGTTATAATTCTATGACTTGTACTATATCCGAGCTAAAACGCCTGGCGCGTGAGACAAAACATCGTTCATAGAAAATGTACCGAGCGATGAGTCTGATTTCGTGCGCCGCACGCGCTCGGGAAAACCGAACACTACCCGAGAGCACCCGATGTTTTGTTTGACGAAATTCGAATTCTCCCAGTATTGTTTCGTTTCGCTGTATGTATGTATGTATCTATCTGTGACTCGTAAAATATTTATTGATTGTTTGATTTTTATATTGTTAGTTTTTCATTTATTTTGATCTGAGTTCTATTCTATATTTCTTTTCTTTAATAAACAAATATTTATTTATTTATTAAAAAAAAGAAAATATTGCTTGTAAAGTGTCTAGGGTGTGTTTACAAAACTTTAAAATAAACATACTGCATACATATGCATGCCGTTATCCCCGAAGGGGTAGGCATAGTGTACGCCCACGTTTCTCCTCATAGTTTTACCTCAGATTAAAATAATGACATTTTATATCCCACGTAATAGGTTGGTGGTGAGCCTAATGTCAGCCAGGTGTCAAAATAAAGTTGATATAAAATTGGCGGAACCACCAAGGCTCTTATTAAATTTAAAAGTCGAGAGCAAGTAAAGTGCACCACCAGTTTGAGGACCCACCAGCCGCCACTGGTTGTCAGTAAAATGACAGTCGTTAAGCCAAGTTGAAGGCCTTATGGGCGGCTAAAAAAATTTTAACTGTGGGTCGTCACAACCTGCGCCCGGGTCGGCAGCGCGTGTGTAGCGCCTCTGGTCTTGCAAACGTCTATAGGCTACGGTTATCAACCTTCCGGTGGGCCGTAAGCTTGTCTGCCACCCAAGTAGTATAATAAAAAAAAAAACCGACAGAACCTTTCAACTACGGACGTTTCGCCGACAGAACGATTAATTCATGAGAAAATCGACGACAGAATCGTTCACTAAATAAGAACTCTTCGAAAAACAAAAAAAATAACCACCAAGGCTAAGGCGGGAGCTCCCGCCTTTAGCCTTCTAACCTAACCTATCCGAGTCGGGGTCTTAACCATTCACTTATTATGGTTGAATTAATCATTCTGTCGGCGAAACGTTCGTAGTTGAAAGGTTCTGTCGGTGAACCACTCATAATCGAAACGTTCTGTCGGCGACTCATCCGGCAGAGAAACGTCTGTCGGAGGCATGTTTCAGAGCCGTTATTTAATTACCTGCTTAGGTAAGTGAATGGAACTCCACTTAGCTCATGTAGAACGTGACACTTTTTTGTGCATGCAGCCGGCGTACATCGATTTATAAGACGTTATCACGAAAAAACATGACGTATTCTTTTCAGGTAACAGTCCGTTTCCACACTCGTCAACAGCTAGCCGTATACGACCGATTTGGGCGCCTCCTGCACGGCAGCGAAATACTCTCCAAAGACGTATTAGAGTACATCGTCTTTGAAAAACATCTGTCTAATTTATACGGCACTTGGCGTATTCATGACAAGATCATTCCGGACTGGACGGCCCCTAAGGACCCTTCGAAATTGACCAGGGTCATGCCCCCACCGGAGCCAGAGATTGTTACTGTGGAGACTGAAGAAAAGCCTGCCGCTATTGCTGCGACATGAAGTTAGATTTGTAAATAAATATGCTAGTTAGTTTGTTAATTGTTTTTTTATTTTTACCTAAGGCGCTTTACAGACGGCGGGGCGGGCCGGGTCGATCAATTTCACAGCGAACGATGGCGCAAAGGGAATCCTATACTACCAACGCACATGAAGGGCAAAAAGTGCCTCTCTCACACAGTGGAAAGAATTTTCGCTAGAACTGAACGATTCCAAAGATCGTTTCTCTGTCGAACCATGAAAACCTGGAATGACCTGCCAGCGCACGTGTTTCCCTCCTCTTCCAATTCCAGGTTCTTCAAGCGGAGCGTGAAGAGGCACATCACAGGGCCGCCAACTTGAGGACTACTGTCTACAGTCTTACAGACTGTTACAGTGACCCCCAATCGCTAGATGTCATTGCTTTCCGGTGGCGGCATCATTTTGTCGAGCTAAATATAAAAAAATACACCGTGCCATTGGTGCCCGATGGCGACGGTCAGTGGCGGTATGTGTGCTTTATGTTCACGAACCGATTTGAACCGATTTGAAAAAATCCTTCACTGTTGGTAAGCTAAACTATCTACGGGTGTCATAGGCTACAATTTTTTCCCCTATTCCCAAGGGACGGGAACTACGCGGTCAAAACTGCGTGACGTCCGTTAGTGTATAATAAAAATAAAAATTTATATGTGGACATTCTCACACAACAATCTAGCCCAAACTAACTAATGTAAGCTTGTGCTATAGTATCCAGACGATAGTATGTACCTATGTACAGTCACCTCCAATATTGCATGGGCCCCTTAAGATATATAATCCCATGCACATTTCAGTCTAAATTCACAAAAACTCCACTAGATGGCGCAACTTTACTCGAATATAATATTGCATAGACACCTTAGAATCACAAAAATTGTACTAGATGACATATTTACATTACTCAAAAGATTAATGAGTTGCTATTTTGACAATAATCGCGTTCCTGTGTGAGGTATTAAAAAAATCGGCAACGCTAGATAGACTTCCAATGTTATCCGAGAGATGGCGTCAATTCTCAGTGCAAAGCAATTTCGTTTCGGATTGACCATGCATTCTCAAATTCGTCTGTACATATTTAGAACTAAAGGTAGACATGTATCTTTGTCAGTCATCAAGATTATATAGCACAAGCTTTAGCATACTTTCGGCTAGATAGATGTCAATAGAAATTTGCCCCATTAAATATAATTGAAAAACGAATGTCTTCTAGGTGTCCGACCGAAACTGGTTTTCCAGCCGAAACCGAAACCGAAACCGAACTTTCGGCCCCAGGGTCAGTTTCGGCCGAAACCGAAACCGAAACCGAAACTCACGTGTTCATATTAAAAAGAAAAAAAAAACCAGCCAAGCGCGAGTCGGATTCCTGCACAGAGGGTTCCGGTACAAAAATTGGCCACAAAAATTACGTTTGTTGTGTGTGGATGTTTTTTTCTGATTTTAGTAGGTATTTTTTGTTATGGCGGCAATAGAACAGGGTGAGGTGGTGGTGGCAGTGTCTTGACATTGCCAACGCCTTCAACACCTTGCCCTGGAGCTGCGTTATGGGAGCCGCTTATTCACCATGGTATGCCTTCCTACCTCCGTCGAATTGTTTGGGCCTATCTTTCCGAGAAGGCCATAACTTAGTCAAGCTGGCTAGGACAGCATCAGCGATATGTGTCGTTTGGTGTTCCAGAGGGATCGGTCTTAGGACCGCCTCTCTGGAACATCGGTTACGATTGGCGCTGCGGTCTGATGCTCAGATTTTTCAGCGTAACGTGTTTCGCCGAAGACACCCTCGTTACAGCGTGAGGAGCAAAACATCTCGATGCAGTCTTCTGGTGGATTGAATACGGTGTCTGGATCTTGAGGTCGCCCTTCACGAACTTGAGGCTCTGTGCTTTGGAATCTTGGAAGGGGCCACCTGTCGGATCCAGCTTACATGTAGAGGGTTTCAGCATCGGCATTGAGCCCTCGATGACGTATTAGGGGCTCGTACTCGATAGCCGGTGGAACTTTGGATACCAGTTCCGAAGTTTGGTCCCAAAAGTGAGAGAGGGCATCAGTCACATTCTCGCGGTTGTTGCCCAACATCAGGAGACCCAACGCTTGAGTCTCCTGGGGAGCGTCTGACGTCTAAGCGGAGACTGTACCTTGGGATAGTGCAGTACATGGTCCTATACGGGGCCCCAGTATGGGCGGAGATCCCGACAGCCAGCAATGCGGCTAGATTGCTTAGCCCGCAGAAGGTGATGGCCGTCAGGGTGATAAGGGGATACCTTACGATCTCAGTTAAGGCAATATGTCTCCTACTCGAGACCCCACCATGGAACCTGGGAGCGAGGGCCTTTGCGTCATTGTTTAAACGGCGCCAGGAAGAGCTGAAGTGAGGCCATAGGCTTGTGTTTCGAGAAATCTAGTCTCGGCGGTTCGAACTCTACCAGAAAACCAAGGAGACCTGGAAGGTGCAACTCGAGCAACCAATTGGTGGAATCGCCACACTTAGGCGGTCAGACTGGTTATGGGGTTGGAGTCTCTACTCCAACCCCATAACCAGTCTCACGCGCACTCTCTCCTACCGGTTGTCACAGATGCTTACCGGGCACGGAAGCTTCGTTAATTATCTGTGGCGAATACACCGGGAAACCACTGCTGAGTGCCAGGACTACGAGGAGCGAAGCAGGAGCACAGCGCAGCAACGCCAGGTCCTCGTAGCAGGTCTGGACGTGGACATTCTCTCGCTGAAGACTATGGTGCGAGCCATGATCTCCAGCTGGAGTAAGTGGAAGTCCACTGCTTCTTCCTGCGCGCGAGTAGGTCCTAGACGACAGCGTGACGTGAGATTCACGCACGCTCCCCCAAGAAGCGGGATAACTCTTGAACAACGATAGGGATAGTACCCGAACCCCCCTCCCCACAGATGAGGCCGCAGTAGAAGCAATCGGTCTGCTGGGAATCCTCTGGACATTCTTGCGAGGGAATACCTGGGGCTCCCAACCATAGGCTGTTAGGTAGGATCCCTGTAGGATTTTCCTCACGTTACAAACAGCAACATAAATACATCATCTCTGAGAATTTTAGGTCACTATCTGTCACGATTTCAGCGATAAAACTTCGTGACTAACAGACATGCTTTTTTTTTTGTTTAACGTGAGATAAAATCCTCATAGGATGTTATGCCGGACTCTTACCGACTAAAAAACCTCACGCCACGCCTAACAGCCTATGGTTGAGAGCCCCGGGTAAGCCCTCAGGAAGGATGTCCCGTGACTCCCAACAGACCTACGGCCGCCACTGCGGCCTCGCCCAGGGGGTGGTTCGGGTGCAATCCCGCGTCTATGGGGGGTTTCGGGTGTGACCCCGCTTCTAAGGGGGGGGCGTGCGTGAGTTGCTCACGTCACGCTGCCGTCATGGGCCTGCTTCTGCAAGGACGGTGAACGGCCCTCTCACCGTCCTCAGACCCCCGGTCATGGAGGCCGATAGTCCTCGGCGAAGACACGTCGGCGGCGCCCAGGGCGCCGACTGTGGATCTCGGGTGGGAGAGTTCTCTCCCGCACCCGGCCCGCCGCCTCCTTCGCGAGCATAACCTGCTCGCAGAAAGAGGCGGCGCAGTCCCACTTACTCCCGCTGGAGAGCATGGCTCGCACCATGGCCTCGAGCGAGAGAGTGTCCACGCCAGGACCCACTACGAGGACCTGGCGCTGTTGTGCCCACGCCGTGCACTCCACCAGAGTGTGGAGCGCCGTGTCATCGCTGCGGTCCTCGCAGTGCTGACACTCGGCCGTGGTTTCCCGGTGTTTTCGCCACAGATACCTACCGAAGCTACCGTGCCCGGCAAGCATCTGTGTCAACCGGTAGGAGAGAGCACCGTGTCTTCTCTCCAGCCACTCGTCCATGACCAGTCTGACGGCCGCGATTGTGGCGAATCCCCCCTTTGGTTGCTCAAGTCGCACCTTCCATGTCTCCATTGTTTCCTGGTGGAGCAGGGTCCGCTGGGCAGACGGACGGCTAAGTCTCATGTCTCGTTCATAGGGTCCCGCTTTTACCCCTCCGTGCGTGAGTCCGACTCGCACTTGACTTGTTTTTTTTTTCTCAATAGGTGCAGCAAGTTCCACCAAGTGCTATCAATCAATGGTATAAATCTTCTCTAGTGCTCATTTTAGAAATATCTCCACCTAAAGATAGGTTTCTTTCTATTACATGTGAAATTACTCATAGATGCTATTGCGAACTCCCACCGACTAAAACTACACGGTGTCCTTCTACTGTTACTAGCTCTTGACCGGTTTTGGTTACATTCAGTACATTAATAAAACTGGACAAGAGCATACCGGACTCGCGCAAGTAGGGTTCCATACAAGAAAAGCGGTGATAAATTACGTTTGCTGCATGGGCTCCTTTTAATAATATTATTTTGTCCGTTTCTATTATTTGTTGCTATAGCAGCAACAGAAAATCATCATCTGTGAACATTTTAATTGTTTTACTATCACGGTGCATGAGTTGCAGCCTGCTGACAGACAGACAGACGACCAACGAAGTCTTAGGAATGGGGCCCTGTTTCTACCCTTTTTGTACGCAACCGACTACTAAGGGTTCATGTAATGTGCTAGATCACCTTTTTAGGATTCCGTAACCAAAAAGTAAGGACGGGACCCTAAAAAGGTGGTCAAAGACATAACACAGGAGTAATTGTCTAATACATGTCAATGATTGTAATTGCTTGTAGTTTTAATAGAATTGTATTATTGTAACTAGTGATTGGAATTCGTTTGTAAGTCTCTAAATCTTAGGTTAGTAGCTTATTAACTGGTTGGGCTGACCCCAACCACGTCACAAGCAGAGCCAGGCTCTCAAAATTCACGAACACGTGAGTTTCGGCCCGGCCGAAAGTTTCGGCCCATTTTGGCCGAAACCGAAACTGCGGCCGAAACTCGATTTTTTGGCCGAAACTGGCCGAAACCGAAACCGAAACCGAAACTTCGGTCGGTCTCATAAGTACGCTATGGGAGAAAAGACAGCACAAATTGCATTTGTCTCAGGTCATAATGACATGGTGTGCGTCTGGTACCTACCTAGGTACTAAAATTGTCGTACTGAGAATGGCACCTCGCGTAGCTCAGGATCGAAAAAGCTCAAATAATCTCACAGTACGGAATTAAGATATAGAGCTCTTCAGAACCGTGATAGATTCGGTAGAATATAGCCAGAGACGCTAGTTTTCTACGCTGTGCCTGTGGTTCAAGGCTTCACGTTACAGGAGAAACAATAAAGGCGGAGTGCAGACGGCGGACTATGTGCGATCAAGTTTGCGGAGCAAAAAGAGACTGCTTGGTGCATATTGGCCATCACTGACTTAGCTGTGCAGCATCTAATGTTAACCTTATCTAGGTAGCTGCATTGCATAGCATTAAGCGCTTCCACAAGTACTTTTATATACTAAGGTGGCAGACAAGCGGCCCACCAGAAGGACTGGTGGTCACCGTAGCACTAGGTACACTCGCGCTGCCGACCCTGTAAAAACCTAAGTCACCTTTTGAAGAACCCCATACTGTAGGCGTTTGGGAAAAACGAAGCAGGGAGATCATTCCACAATCTAAGCGTGTTTAAAAGAAAGCCCCTATAGGATCTAATCTCAATCGCAGGATAGTAGGTACCTACGCAATTATTAACAAAAACAAGTAGCATTATTTCTTATAATTTATTTAATAAAATCTATACTTTGCGAGAAATTCCATTTATAAATAAATTAGCTATTGACTATTCAGAAACTTACAAAGTACAAAAATATTAAAACCAATAGCACAGAAAACACACTTGCCAACAGTTTCAATGTGATAGTGACAATAGTTTAACTGCCTACCTCTAGTAAATACACTGAGCTTTTATACTTCAAGAAACATTCAAACTTTAGTACATTTCTATTATTGCAATTTTTTTTCTTCAGCTACATATTCGTGCCCCACAGGGGTCTTAGATAAAAAGCTGTAGAATTCCAGATCTAAAACTATCCCAATAATCACTTCAATCCAAGAGTTCAGAATGGCAAACAAATACGCTTTCACATTTTTGTAATGTATGGATAATGTACAGTCGCGAACTTTAATTTCGGACCCTCTTCAGGTGGAGTATCGTAAACTGAATACTGATTTGTGCCCGTACATGGTTTCATTAGCGTTTCCAATACAAAATTTTCAATATGTTAATATTTTTTTCTTAAAATTCGTTTACCACTGGGCGATTTTGACATTTTGAAAATGTATTGTGTACAAAAATTTAATTTATTCCTATAAAAATCTATTCAGAAGTTTACCAGCTTTAAATATCTTTCGAATATAACTTCTTATTTACTTGTATATACAATTCTTTTTGAACTTATACATAGGTACTGACATAGATTCTCATTTTTAGGATCCCTTAGTAAACAAAGTATCATTATAATAAACCATTGATCCATTTGCAGCTACGGAACCCTATATTAGGCGTGGCCCGACATGTACTTGGCCAGCATTTTTAAATATTCTATTTATTTATTCGTGATATGGACATGTTAGTGCAGTCTTAAAACTATGGAAGGCACCAAAATTTAGTAACAAAATAATTAAGAATGTATTTACAATTTAAATATAGCTAAAATTGATACTAGCAATACATGACGTGCACATTGAAAAAGTTATTTTAAATTGGTTTTAATTTTGTGACAAAAATTTTGTAATATTTTTCAAGGCGCCCTCAATTTGTCGTGACGTTGTAGATAAACGGAAATTAATAACGTTGCATATTTTAACGAAGATATTCATCAGTCGCACAGGATTATTATTTTGTAACGACAGATAGTCAAAACAATGAAAACACCAATTACATTTAACTATGTAATACTATTATATTATCTTTGATATAACTCAATAATAAAGCGTTAGGACTAATTGTGACGACAAATCGTAAGTAATAGTTACGACTTTCTGTCATGGCAGCGATACAAATATCATCTCGTCTTCTGATGTTACGACAAAACGGATATAATACAGTCATGATTTAATGTAATTTTACACGACGTACCCGTACCTGTCACGACATTTTGAGAACGCGCTCTTGAAATTTTTATAGTTGATCATTTGAGGCAGAGAAAATCGTAATTTCTCACATTAAATACAGCATTTTCGTCAAAAAAGTGGTAATTTTTTCAATGTACACTTCATATTACAATCAGCAAAGATGTTTTGTACATAACTCTAATATGAGATTTATTTATTTAGCTCCGTTTCACAGATCCCATTGTATTACATACACTTTAAGAATTTACAGCACAACCTTAAAAACTATATACAACCCTTTCTAACATATTATTATGTACATTCCAATATTTACTCTTCACACTCGCGGAAATCGTCTGTCCCGTTGAACGTCACACTCGGAAAACTCGTATAGACGTTTCTGACGACTTCGTGTCGGAGTTATACGACTTTAACGACTTCGTGTCGAAGTTAGTCGACTTGACTTGCACAGACTCATGGAGTTGAGTCGATATTTAGCGCCGAAACGATGCATGTTTCATTCATACGACTGTGGGCGCCTGTCGGTGTGTGGGCTTAGGGGGTAACGGAGGGGGGGTTCTGGGGGAGGTCACGGGGGTTGTGGGGGTTGTAGGGGAGGGGGGAGTGCGGATGGGTTGCAGACGGAGTCGCTGTTGTGTCTCGCGGAGATTCTCCAGGAAATCTGGAACAAAAGTAAATAAATTTATTATTTTATTTCTTTTAAAGACATAAACACTATTTTTAGCGAATTTACTGGGAAATACATAAAATGTGTAAGTATATTCAAATATATCATTAAAGTATAATAGTATTATTTATTATAAGAATTTATACATGTATTATATACAACTTATATTATAATTTATTTACAACTATTATAAAATATCCACAAAAGGCTAAAACAAACAATTTAAAAAAGAACTAAGAATTTTATTATTCATACCTACAAAAATTAATTTGATAAATTAATTTGCATTTGTTCCAAGATATTTCAAGGTGGGTCCTAAAATAAAGTTTCTGATCGTACTTATGACACGCTATTGTACAATTCATATGAGGAGTAGTAGGTTATTTTATACATACATATGGTCACGTCATTATCCCCAAAGGGGTAGGCAGAGGCATATTATATGCCCACATTTCGCCTTTTTAGAATTTGTCCCATGTAATAGGTGGTGAGCCGTATTGCCGTGTTGAGGATAACAGGCGCAGGAGGTGACTACCTGCTGCGGACCGGCCACAGTAAATGTTGCTTACTGCAGTGATCGTTTACAGAACACTGAGTCCGCGGGGCCATGAGCGCTTCTTTGGGAACCAAATTTCACGTGAAGCGAAACCGCTAGTTATCAGCAAAGATATCTCACCAGGAGGGTGCTGATGCAGCGGAGGCCCGGGCCTCAGGGCGGCGCGGACCCGGGACACGCGGCCGTTAGCGCTCACAGTACCCTGGAACAATACAAATTCAATATTTAGTTTTTTTTTTTGTGGAACGAATGGGAGATGAAAGAATGACAAAACAGATATACAACGCGAAAGTGGATGGACGTAGTCGAGGAAGGCCACGACACACCTACCACGACCAAATTAATCGTGTGTTAGTTGAAGGTGGTGTCAAGAGCCGAAGGAACCGACGTGCATGCATGAAAAGAAAAATGAAAGTTGAAGAAGTAAGTGAGGTGTGTATGGACCGTGCCGTGTGGCGCTCGGTTCTTTCTGCCTAACCCGGAAGGGATTTGGCGTGAAGATAGTTAGTTAGTTAGTAATTTATACAGAACTACTAGGAGTGTCGGTTGATTGAGGGTACGCTAGAGTACTTGGTAGAGTAGATGGGTGACCGTTTGTGGTATTTCAGATTAAGATATACATATAAGTGTTCCAACCTGTAGTTCCTGGTCCCGTAGCGAGTCGTCCTGTATTCTCACGGCGACGTCACTCAGGGAGTCAGCATCATCATCTCTCTCCGAGGGGCGGAATTCACCACTTTCTGACACCTCCACTATTTGGAGACGACTACCGTCTAAATCCTGGGGAAATAAGGTTTGGTTGATGAATTCACGTGTTAAAATGTATCTAATTTATTAATTTTAAGGATATATAATGTACTAGCTGCTCCCCGCGGCTTCGACCACGTAGAAGTCGTTATCGCGTAAAATCATAACCCTCCTTTTGCGCAGTCGGTTAAAACGTAGTCTATGTCCTTCCCAGGGCCTCGAACTATCCCTATACCAAATTTCATCTCAATCGCGCCAGCCGTTAAGGCGTGAGAACGTAACAGACAGACAGATAGACAGAGTTATTTTCGCATTTATAATATATGTAGGGATTTAGATGAAATTTGGTAAATTGAAAGCTTGATTAACGCGTTAATTATGCAAGTCTGGCTGCGTGCAGGGGTAATAAATTTTGATGCATGATTTATGCATGAAAGTATTTTATTTGTAACTCAATCACTTAAAAGTAGATTTTTAGAAATCGATGAGATTTTGCGTAAAATATGGATTCCATCTTAAAAAGTATTTATCATAGATTTCAAAATAGTCAGAAATAGCGTGGCTGCTTTACTATTGGAGCACTGACAGTGGCACAAAGTGGTTGAATTTGAAGAGTAAGATGCAACAGTGCGAGAGTTCCAAATTCTGTGAATTTGGGAATTTTCAAGTAATTTCGCTGATTTTATTTCAGTTTCGCAAAGTCCTTAAAATGCGGAGAGTGTGTAGAAAATATTTTTTTAATACAGTTGCTCAAAAAGTGGCGTATTACAGGGACGTATAGCGTTCGGGATGTGGGCTATTACACACTCGTGCTTTTTCTTTACCATTCCCGCACTCGTGCGTTTTCTTTCCCAATTGTCAAAAAAAATGTCTGTGATTCACGCAAATATTTCTAAAAAAAGATACTAACTTGTTTTAATATCAGATTAAAAGTAATTTTAATTTAAATTTAAACATAAATTAATATTAGTATCGGTCAAATTAAATTTATAAATATAAAAAAAGTTGACTGTATGAAGTGCACTGCCATAGTCTCTGCTTAGGTAGGTATATATTCTTTTACGGTTGGCGCCATTTTGGATATTCAGGTTTATTGTGTTTTTGTTATTTTATAAAATTGCTTATTTTTTTCGCAACTGTATTAAAAATAGTTGTTCAATACAACGTGTGGGACTGTTATTTCAAGTCGTTCCGACTGTCTACCCTCGCCTTCGGCTCGGGTCGACACCTATCGTAACTCGTTGTAATAACAGAAATCCCACACTTGTATCGAAAACTACTATTTTGTGGCAATATTCTCTTTTTTTTAATGAAAATGACAACTGGTACACCGAAGCATATTATCTCACCTGCATAAGCGTATCCGGCGGCACCACCTGCCCCGTGACCGTGACGGCACGATGTGCTGCCGCTGCAGCATGCGGCACGTACCGCTGCAGCACAGGTCTTAACACGTGCCGCAGTCTCCTGGCCGGCCTGGCTCGGACGGCTACAGTTCGGGAGCGCAGTTCGAGTCTGACCACGCAGCGACGCTCGACGGAGGCCTCGCGACCGCCCAGGAGCAGGGAGGGGGAGGTGACGTCTATTAGGGTGGGGGGCTGCGGACAATACGGTACTGTTATAACTATGTATAATGAAACTCCTATATTTAGACTATCTCGCATGTCTATGCTTGTCCATTTCAACACAGCAATACAACTCACTATGTGGGACAAATTCTAAATGGTGAAATAAATTAAAAGGTAAAAGGAGAACTGTGGCCATATAATAATGTGCGAAGCGTTTCTTCGCATAATGCCTAATTCGCGAAATGGCACCCGAGTCCGGAAAGGACGAATTCGCGAATGGACTAATTCTTAACAAGACTAATTCGCAAAATGGCTAATTCTGAAAAGACTAATCCGTCAAATGGCTAATTATTAAAAGGCTTATTCGTGAAATGACCAACTCTTAACAAGGTATGACAGCACAAGTCAGACATTTAACTATTCTTATTTAGTCAAACGTTTCAACTGGATAAACATCGATATTGATGTTGGTGATGATACAACATAGAAAACCTTCGAAACAAACACAAATGTGGATCACAAAAATTATCCTAATTTCAGCTAGAAAGCATTGTGTGAGAATAACTCTATTTATTTCAATTCTCAAAAACCACAGACATTAAGTACACACGCTTAAACTAATAAAATAATAAAATATACTAGTCTTGGACTCAATGTTCACAATAGAAAACTTGCAAAATGCACAATCTTACTAATATCATAAATACGAAAGTTTGTAAGTGTGGATGTTTGTTACTCTTTCACGCTCGAACGGCTGAACGGATCTGGTTGAACTTTGGTACAGGGATACATTATAGTCTGGCATAACACATAGGCTACTTTTTATCCCGGATATAAGTTCCTACGGGAAGCGGGAACGGGAACAAATTTTACGCGGGCGAAGCTGCAGGCATCAGCTAGTAAAATTATAATTTACAAAAGAATATCCCTCACCTGATTCCCATCCTTCAACAGCACATCATACGATGTACAGACCAAGTTCCTCCTCTGCAGTAATCGGTCGACTAGTCGGCCGACAGTCACCGTAGTATCAACTTCCACGACCGACGTGGCGCCATCTGGTAGCACCACGCGACACAGCGAGCAATGTCCGGGGGTTGTTTGACTGGATTTTACTACCTGTGAAAGAAAGAGATAACTTTAAAACGGCTGTACTTATTTTGGTGTAATTCAATTTTGTTGTGCTAAGATGGTTAATGTTTAACAGGATCAGTTTTGTATTGTTCGATTTAATAAGGTTTGAAAGAAAATCTTTATCCCATTTACTTGATTATAGGACCCATATAAAGACTGAAGATGAAACTTTTTTGACGTGACAACGTCTTATAATTCTATGGAGCCGGCTGCACGAACGAAAAATTAGCACGCAATACGTCGTTACCTCGCTCTGAGGCGTTCCATTTATTTTAGTAATGTTTTCAACAGATGGCACTATAATCTAAATCTAAATAAAATTTTGAAACGCTCGTGGCCCCGCGGACTCAGTGTTCTGTAAACGATCACTGCAGTAAGCAACATTTACTATGGCCGGATATGGATGGGTGACCACCACGTGGACCACTTTGTGACATTTATTTACGAGCGTTTCCGTGCTTCGGAAGGCACGATAAGCCGTTGGTCCCGGTTGTCAGTAAAATGACAGTCGTTAAGCCAAGTTGAAGGCCTTATGGGCGGCTTGAAAAATTTCAACTGTGGGTCGTCACAGCCTGCACCCGGGTCGGCAGCGCGTGTGTAGCGCCTCTGGTGTTGCAAACGTCTATAGGCTACGGTTACCAACCTTCCGGTGGGCCGTAAGCTTTTCTGCCACCTAAGTAGTATAAAAAAAAAAAAAAAAAAAAAAAAAAAAAATCAATTGATGTGTTTTTATATTTATTTTTGTTTTGTAATGTTAATTTTGTTTTCTTTATTTTATTTTTTTGTTATAATTTATTATTATTTATTATTTTTCTTATGACGTTGTCACGTTCAACCATCGTCAGTAAACCGACTTTACAGACTATCGATTTTTTTTACTTTCGATTGGCGGAATCGTTGATAAACGGAGGACCATTAAATAAAAGAAGAAGAAACTTCAAACACTTGCTGTTTTGTAATTGAAATAGCAAGTGTTCTGAAGAGAATCTAATACCTAATGTTTTGAAACCTATCTAGCCATCATTATCTTGCTAACAATCACGCTTTAAAAGGGTAGGCAGATGTACAACTACGCTCATATGTAACCAGTTATTACATCATAAATACTCTAGCCGACTATCACATATTAACCAAACCAGATCGCACTAGTTATTTTCTAGTAAACAACTCAATCACAACACATCGTGCCATTTAGATGAGCAAATAATTGGACAGTAGCGGGCGTGTTAGCGAGACGCGTTGTCACAAACGTGCACACCTTGTTATTGAGTTGACAGCCCAACTATTGTTGGCATAATTCACGCCTCGATAGTGTGGTTATTTTATTAACTGGGTTTTCCTTATTATGGCTTCAGTCGGATATATTTCTAACACCCAAAAAAGTTGAAGTTTTCAATTTTTTTTGATAAATTGTCTTATCGGAGATTAAGTTTCCAATTTCTTGGATATTTTCTCAATATTACATATGGGCGATTAAAAAAGAAAAGAGAAAACAATGTTTTTTCTTTGTAATGTTTTACACATTACATAGAAAAAAAAAATACTGACACTACTGGACCGATTTCTAATAATTTCCCTACATTCATTGATTACAAAGTCGAATTATTTTGTAGTAACATAAGCATCACCCTCTTACTACCCAAGGGATCGGAGCAGTACCTAATACATAAAGTCAAAAGATATGACATTACTTTCATACAATAATGTAAAATACGAGCATGTATTTATGAAATGGGGTTCGTATTATGTCATAGGCAAAACTGTACGGCACAGTTAGTATCAAATGAATTGCATAATACTATTCTGCCTACCTTTATTTACACTAGAAATCACGTTAAACAGCACACAATGCAAGTCACTTTTATTTTCTTAGAGTACATATTATTATTGCAACTATATTAAGATACTGCGCTATTTGAAGGAGCTGTTTCACAATATTAAATCATTTTCTAATTTAGGATTTATAATTTATTTAAAGATGGCCTTTGATAGCATATCTTATTGTATTTTATTTTGAGTAGAGATATGATTTAGTTATAATACGATAGCGTTAATTATTACCGAGATATTGCGAAGGTATTTTAAATACCTAATGCTTTGATACTTATTTATTTTGATGTGAAACTTATTTTAAGTCAGTGTGAATTGGATTTTACAAAATGACAAAGTGTACGGAAATAGAGATATTTCCGTACACTTTGGCTCGGGAAACTCTTTGTGCCTTTCTTCCGCGCACGCTTAGGTTGTGGAATGATCTCCCTGTCTCTGTTTACCCAAACGCCTACAGTATCGGGGTCGGCAGCGCGAGTTATAGCGCCTCTGATGTTTGAAACCGTTTAGTCGCATAATGCCTAATTCGCAAAATGGCACCCGAGTCTGAAAAGGACTAATTCGCAAAAGGACTAATTCTTAAAAAGACTAATTCGCGAAATGGCTAATTCTGAAAAGGACTAATTCGCAAATGGACTAATTCTTAAAAAGACTAATTCGCGCAATGGCTAATTCTGAAAAGGACTAATTCGCAAAAGGACTGATTCTTAAAAAGACTAATTCGCGAAATGGCCATCTCTTAACAGCGTATGATGTTGGTGTTGAATGGATATAAAAAAAACCACGAAGGCTAATGCGAGAGTTCCGCTCCGCTCCCGCATAAAGCCTTCTAACCTAACTTATCGAAGTCGGGGCGCGCAGCATTCGATTTGCAACCGTTTGGGAGGTACTACATCGAAATTGGTAGGTAAAGTTGAATTCTGCGCGCCCCGACTTTGATAAGTTAGGTTAGAAGGCTTAATGCGGGAGCGGAGCGGAGTTCCCGCATTAGCCTTCGTGGTTTTTTTTCATAACCAACACCAACATCATACCTTGTTAAGAGTTGGCCATTTTGCGAATTAGTCTTTTTAAGAATTAGTCCTTTTGCGAATTAGTCCTTTTCAGAATTAGCCATTTCGCGAATTAGTCTTTTTACGAATTAGTCCTTTTGCGAATTAGTCCTTTTCAGAATTAGACATTTCGCGAATTAGTCTTTTTACGAATTAGTCCTTTTGCGAATTAGTCCTTTTCAGAATTAGCCATTTCGCGAATTAGTCTTTTTAAGAATTAGTCCTTTTGCGAATTAGTCCTTTTCAGACTCGGGTGCCTTTTGCGAATTAGGCATTATGCGACTAAATGTTTCAAAAACGTCCATAGGCTATGGTGGCCACTTTCTGTCTGATGGGCTGTAAGCCCATGACCAGAGCCCTGAGGACAGAAGCAGGCCCAAGATGACGACGTGCTGTGAGTGCGAGCGGGATATCACCCGAATAACCCCCAAAGATACGGGATAGTACCCGAACCCGTACTAGGTGAGGCCGCGGTCGGTCTAGCCAGACTCGAGTCCGCGTATATGCTTCCGAGGGCTTACCCGGCCCGGCTAATGGTAGAGGACGTGTTGTGTCAGCTGGTAAGTCCGGCATAGCGTCCATTAGGGATATCCACACATAAAAAAAGCTTTATTCCCAAAGGGGTAAGCAAAGAGTTCACATTGAATAATACCACTTGTGCCATATTATGATTCACATTTCATCTTCTTTTTAGAATTTGTCCAACGTAATAGGTGGTGAGCCGTATTGCCGTGTTAAAATGAACAGGCACAGGCCTGAAGAATAAACGTAGTCAAATAAATAAAGGTAAACTCACATCAATAGTAGGTAGCGGGTCGTTCGGCTGGGTACTGTTGGACCTCTCTCTGGCCGGCCTCAGTTTCCAAGGCAGTAACGAACCGCCTCCACTGCGGCGACGTTCTGACGCGTTGGACGCT
Source organism: Miltochrista miniata (assembly GCA_933228765.1). Taxonomy (NCBI): domain Eukaryota; kingdom Metazoa; phylum Arthropoda; class Insecta; order Lepidoptera; family Erebidae; genus Miltochrista; species Miltochrista miniata. Next base: position 24,802,350 of record OW121768.1, read on the forward strand.
GACTTCTTTAACTGTGGGGGAAGGGGAATTTAGGTTTTTAAGTCCAAATGTAAAAGAATAATAGTTGTAAACAGACGAGGTGATGAGTGAATTGATCAAAAACAGGCAAGTGTCACCAAGATTGTAATGTTGGTTAGGTTAAAAAAAAAGGATCCTTCGATTGAGGTTTCTGGATACCCACAGCTTTAACGGAGTAACGTGCGGGTAAGAGGTGGGGGGGGGGACAGGCTTGTTGCACACATTCATGCCCTAGACTAAAGTTAGTGCATCTACAATTCTACATAAATAAGAACTGGATCTTTGGCGGTAATGGAAAAAAGTCGCAGACAACACTTGTATTTTTTTGTAGTGTTTATGGGAATTTTGTCTACAAGTATAATGGAACTATAACATCTTATATACAAAATTCTCGTGTCACAATGTTCGTTCCCGTACTCCTCCGATCCGGCTTGACCGATTCTCATGAATTTTGTGAGCATATTGAGTAGGTCTGAGAATCGGCCAACAACTATTTTTCATACCCCTAAGTGACCGGGAATAACATTCCACGCGGGCGGAGCCGCGGGCATCAGCTAGTGTTTTATAAAAAAATCCAGGAGGAAAAGAATAAATAAATTATCCCTCCGGGCTTACCCGGGACTCCCAACCGTAGGCTGTTAGGCAGGATACATGAGGATATTTAGTAAAAAACAGAAAAAGAATTTAAGAAGGAGGTCACTACAGAATGCCCTAGAATAGTTACCTTAGAGGTGTCAGTGTTCTGCTGCGTATCATAAGGTAGTGGTACACCGCGTAACTCTGCGCGTGCGCACTCCGCGTGTTCGGCGGAGCGCAGGAAGCGCTGGTAGCTGTCGAACTTTAGCATGTTGAAGATCTGCTTCTGAGCCTGGAAGAAAGAGGTTCTTATGTTATGGCAAACATTATATAAATAACTAGCTGTTGCCGGCAGCTTCGCCTGCGTAAAATTTGTTCCCGTTCTCGCTTCCCGTATTTTATCCCCTTGGAGGTAGAATTTATCAAAATCCTTTCTTAGCGGATGCCTACGTCATAACATCTGCCTGCATGCCAAATTTGAGCCCGATCCGTCCAGTGGTTTGGGCTGTGCGTTGATAGATCGCTATGTCAGTCAGTCAGTCACCTTTGAGTTATATATATATTTAGATACTAGCTGACCCTCGCAACTTCGTTTACGTCACATAATGTGCACGAAAAGAGAGGTAATTCTTCATCAGACCCTTCAAGCACCGTGTGAAACGGCCCTGTTTGCTTAATCATAAAAGAGCTTAAAGATTAAGGCTATTCTAAAACAATTCAGTCCACGCCTTCGGCGCGAACTGAATTATATTAAAATAGCCTTAATCATTAAGCTCTTTTATGATTAAGCCAACACGCCCGTTTAGACTCACTTTCAAAAGAAACGTTGAATTCTAGATTTACCGATAGTTGAGATGCCCCTAATTTCTGAACTACATAACCCTCAATATTGAAAATTGTGTGGAATAATGCTTAAAGTATTCCCTTTCAGACACCAAAAAAATATTTGAAATCGAACCACGCAGTGAGAAATTATAGCTAAAAACCTATTTTGCCTTTCATCCCCTCTCCTGAAAGAACCGCGCAACATATCGGGATCAAAAGTATCTAAGAACCTTCCTCGGACTATAAGCTTAGATCGTACAAAGTATCATTCAAATCGGTTCAGTAGTTTCGGCGTGATACTTATTCGGGATACAGACAGACAGACAGACAGACAGACAGACATGAAAATTTTAAATTACATTTTCGGCTTCAGAATCGATTATAGAACGCCCTACAATTGAAATTTTCAATATATCTTCCATGTACAGACTCTCGACCCTCAACAGTTTTATTATAAGTATAGATAGTTATGGTCAAAATAAAGGTCTTAACTTAATCCCTTCTTGGTTTCCATCCCGAACAACGCGTGCCGGGCAGAGGTGCCACTCATCACAGTGGAGAGAATCTTAGCCAGAACTGAGCGATTTAAATTATTGTCTCTGTCAAACCATAGTAGCTAGAAACGGAATATCTAAGATTACAAATCCGATAATTAGATACTAAAACTACACACGATCGAATTACAACTAAAAATCTCCTTAATGACTATTTGATTATATTTTGCAGAGAGCTGCGATGATCGAATATTCACGTTTAATTAGAACAAACTTGGAAATGATTTATTCATAAAAACCTTCGATTCAACAAATATTAAAAAAAAACAAATTTAGCTTAGAGCAGTTACAGCTATTTAAAAAAAGAAGCATCGCCTTATCTATAATAATTTTCTTTATAACACCGTCTATAACCAATTACTTCATTAAAACAATAGTAACCAATACTGCATAGATGATAAATGAATTATATCATCTATGAGTCATTGCAATGCGATGCGAATAATGCACTTCAGTTCTAAACAGTGAGTGCGTTATCAACTCAGATACAACGTTATAAAGTGCTATTTACTTAGATTAATTAAATATTTAGAGGACTCTCTAACTACATGTAAGTATATCAGTAACCTCGGATTTATGCCTCATATTATATAGAGGGGTAGGCAGAGGCACAGTATACGCCCATATTGCTCCATTAGCATTTTTGTCTCAAGCAATAGCTGATAAGCCTAATTGTCATGTTGAAATGGACAATCGTAGATGAAGTTACCCGCTGATAAGCTTTTAAAGCCGCGTTTTCATAAGGCCGTCAATTCGGCTTAACGGCTGCCATATACTGGCAACCCCGGATCAGCGTGCCTTTCGAAGCACGGAAACGTTCGCAGAAAAATAAATGTCACAAAGTTATCACGTGGTGGTCACCCATCCATGACTGGCCATAGCGAAAGTTGCTTACTGCTGTGATCGTTTACAGAACACTTGAGTCAACGAGGTCACGAGGTGTTTCATTTAAATTTCAATACTCTTTGAATCCAATCACTTCGTTATCGAAATTGAATCTAAGTATTTTTTTTTTATATTTAGCTCGCCAAATTGACGTCGCCACCAGCCTGATGGTAAGCCGTGGCGCATCTAGCGATTGGGGGCCACTTCTGACAGTGGTCCTCAAGTTGACGGCCCTGTGATGTGCCTCTTCACGCTCCTCTTGAAGAACCCGGGATTGTAAGATGAGGGGAACACGTGTGCGGGCAGGTCGTTCCACTTTCTCACTATGGTATTTCACAGTATAGATCAAATCTATGCCAAAGATGTAATCTTTTAAGTTATTCAAACGAAGCGAATTCCCACTAAATTCTTTACCTTCATTCTCAGTGTAGGAGGTAACAACGTGCGCGCTAAGTTGAGACACGGTTGAGTAAAGTTTGTTACCTAGCATCACTCAACTTTTCGCGCAGGTGTAACACATACTTTGAACCAACTGTTAAAACATCGTAAATAGCTGCAGAATCAATCAACAATTTCACAGCGCAGTTATTTCAATATTTCGTAACTAGCTGTTGCCCGCGACTTCGTACGCGTGAAAATTGTTACAATGCCAATTTGATTGCTCTCTGCTCAGCCCGTAGGATATGAAGCGTGATAATATATAGCCTATTTTAAGACCCTAACCCTAGGTAATATTTGTGCAAAATTTGAATCAAATCTATTGAGTACTTTTTGAGCTCCTTCCGGACAAAGCAAAGCAAACATACAAACAGATAAACAGACAAACAGACAAAAATTTTTCTAACTATATTTTCGGCTTCGGTAGATATATTATGTTGAACACCCAGCGAGTATTTTTTTTTAATATTTCCAATGTACAGTTTTGACTTTTCTATCATTTTATTATATGTATTGATGATGATTTCGTAATACCTGGCTATTTACAAATAGCTATTACTGGATGTATTCTAACTATAGTCATAAAATACAATTACCACAAGCTTGAGCACGAGGTTTCGCCTTTGTACACAGTTTTCCCACGGGAACTTATTTATATACCAAACTAGCTGAACCCGCAACTTTGTTTACGTCACATAAGGTGTATGAAAGGAGAGGTATTTCTTCATTAGACTCATCAAACAGCGTGTGAAACTGCCCTGTTTGCTTAATCATAAAAGAGCTTAAAGATTAAGACTATTTTAAAATAATTCAGTCCGCGCCGAAGGAAATCATTAAGCTCTTTTATGATTAAGCCAACACGCCAGTTTAGATTTACCCATTTTAGATTCATATGTCTATGCATGATTCTTTAAAGTGATATACATTTTTTTTATTTATAAACGGATTGACATGAAATAAACACTAAATGTTAAGTGGAGTAAACCTCAACACAATAAAGAAAACCGCATGGCAATCGGTTAAGCGGTTACTGAGATTAGCGTGCACAAACGTACAAACAAACAGATATACAGACATACAGACAAAATTCTAAAAATCATTGTTTTAGGTTCTATTGCGTTCATAAAGCCCCCCCTATAATATTTTTTCTAATTTATCTTCCATGTACAGACAGCGACCTGTTACGGTTTTATTATATGCATTGATTGATTGGTTCAGGGGTTACAGATGATGCCATGAGAGTTATGGCGACATCAGCTAGCGAATTGTGGGGCACTTTTGACAGTGGTCCTCAAGTTGGCGGCCCAGTGATGTGCCTCTTCACGCTGCGCTTGAAGAACCCGGGATTGTAAGATGACGGAAACACGTGTACGAGCAGAGCGTTCCAAAGTTTCTATAGTTCGACATAAAAACGGTCTTTGGATTAGCTCAGTACTGCTCGTTCGCTCTAACTTTGCCGCTCGGCTCCATACTAAAGTCGAATTTTTAATTAGACGAAGTAAATCGACAGCAACTAATGTCACTTCTTCATACAATGTTGCGTATTTTCTATGACGAAGTGACATTAGCTACTGTCCATTTACTTCGTCTAATTAACAATTTGGGTATACGCCTCTACGCCAGCGGCAAAGTTAGAGCGAACGGGTAGTACTGGCGAAGATTCTCTCCACTGTATCTAATTAAATCTAATTAATTGTAAATGTTTACCGGCTGGAAAAAAAAGTCTTACCTGTTTGGGGGAGCAGCTTTTCTACTCTAGAAGTTAGTATCACCGTGACTAGGAATTCCTGATCTATTGCGATCAGGGCTTCACAATCTCAAGGGTATGATGTTACGTTTGTATTGCTGAATTCTGACCTGATCGGGACAGCAGCATTTCTACCCTAAAAACTAGCATCACTGCGACATCTATTGTGATTAGTCTTACCTGCTGGAACAGCTCAAGTGGCGGCGGATCCTGCCTTAGCAGTAGTTCGGCAGCTCGCTTGGCGGGAGCGTCCACGTTGACGGGGTCCGGAGCCCTGTCTTCGAGGTGCCGCTGCCAGATCTCTTGCGCGAGGACCTTGCGGCGCTCAGGGTCTGATGTCGCGTTGTATTGTTCACAGGCCCACCAGAAACTGTGAGAGGAAGTTGAATAGTGATACATTTTATTTCCTAGAAATAAATATTCCAGTACATTTTTATACAGAGTCATCTAATCCCAAAGTTAGGTAGGATTAACCTGCAGTCATCCCTACGAGAAAATATACTTTTTTTGAAACTTGAAAACATCATGGATGCTATGCTGGACTCCTTTTTTTTAACGTGAGGAAAATCCTACAGGGATACTATGGACTCCTACCGACTAAAAACCACTTGTATCCCACCTAAGCCTATGATGGGAAGCCCTGAGTATGTCCTCGGAAGTATGTCCGCATCGCCAGGACTCCCAACAGACCTACGGGTACCACTGCGGCCTCTCCAAATGCTGAACTCCAATCGACTAACACCATACGATGCTCTATATCTGCCTCCTGCCGGGAGTCCCGAGTAAGGTTTCGGAAGTTTGGGCCAGAATCCCCGGCAGAGAAAAAACCTACTTGGCTATATTTTATAACATACCTGATGTTCTCCGAGGCGAATTCTTTGGAGAGGAAGTGCGCGAACGCCGCGGCTCCAGCCGGGTCAGCCAGGAGATGTTCCAGGCCGAGTGACCAGCGTGCCACGTTGGACCCGCCATTGGTGTTCGACACTGGAGTGGATCCTTCACTCATTTGCTGCAGAAAAGAAAACTTGGAGTTAGTGATGATGGCTTTTGAGACCTGACTACATGCAAGAAAAGAGTCGATATAAGAATTACCACTGAATCAGTTAGTTGCATCAAAGTTCCTAAATAAATGATGCTAATTTGATGTGATTATATGTGTATGGAGCCCAGAGGGTAGGAACTTTGCCTGCAAATAGGACCGTTTTTAACAGGGCAGTAAATTCAGAGAGACGATTCGTCATATTCATGGCAAATTAGTAACAATATAACTATGTAGGTACAATGCGTGTATTCCAATATGTTCTACTATTTTTGTTCAACTAATAGAACAAATTGGAATATTTTTCTCCTTTGTTCTACTAAAAAAAATAATAGAACAACATGGAATTAAAATTCCTTATTGTTCTATTACTGATTCTATCAATAGAACAAAGTAAACTTTTTATTCCACAATGTTCTACTGTTCCTATCAGTAGAACAAACTGGAATTATATTTTTAGTCCAATCAAGGTTTGACTCAAAAGGGGGTATTGAATGCGCAAGCAACAATCTAAGCGATGTCGTGTCAAATCAGCCTATTGCAGTTAATTTTGGTTAAGTATAAAAGACAGCGTAAAGAATCTAAAGTTAAAGAGAATATTTTCTACTATAACTCACCATTTTTGGGAACACCGTTTTGGGAATTCTAGACAAAAGTTTGTGGAAATGAAATAGCCCCTAATATGCTAATTCGTCTTCTTTACAACGTCACCTAAACATCCCATTATAAGCATCAAATAAAGATCTACAAATATTTTAACTTATCCTGCGTATGCATATATCACACCTAATTTATTAATTGAGCCACAGATTTTACATGTAATCACCATTTTATATTTTACAGCTTCAAAACTAGAGCCTCAAAAAAATATAATTTAAGCCTCCAAAGACAACATCAGTTTTTATAACTTAGCGTGTACAATAAATATATCATATTCTTTTTTTCGTGAAAATAGTCACTGCAAGGCTTGACGCGAGTGCACAGGACGACAGCGACCGGCCAATTGCATTAATCAGAGACCGCTATTTGATATCATTTTGTAACTAAAGACAGATTACGCTTACCGAACAAGAAAGTGAGGTCAAGAAAGCAAATACTAAACACAAAAGTGTATACATTATACACTTTTGAGTTTAGTATATACATATACATTAAGTGAATATGTGGATAATAAAAGCATTTATGCCCGAAAGTCTGTCCCAAGCTCCCGTCTTGAAATGGACTCGCTTGTCCGTTTCCACCAGATTGTGACACCCCACACAGTCGGCTTAACGTACCTTGCAAAGCACGGAAACTCAAATGTTACAAAGTGGTCACCTATCCGAGCACCAGCAATAGCGGTAGATGCTTACTGCAGTGATCGTTTACGAAAGACTGAGTCAGTGGCTACAAGTAGTTCTAGCTATTTAGGTAATATTAGTGGCCATAATTTGCTTTTTGATGGCAATTTTACTTAACTTTGATGATCCATTAATGTGGGACGAGTTACACTTTAAACATGCTGAATTACGAAATTAGAAGCTACAATATTAATAAATTGTGTCTATTTTGATGTCATTTTTCAGTATTTTAGAAGTTTACTGTTTGAATGCATGTTACAAAATTTGATGTTAAAAAATAATTACGAATTATATTAACAGTGGCTAATAAAGAAGTTAACTGGTGGCTGTATTCAATAATTCTGAGGATCATTAATTGTGGCTGACTTATTAATTTTGGAGGCAAAGTATTTTTTCGGAGGCCAATAATGCTATGAAAAAGAAGGTCGTTTAATTAGCACCCTTTTTTAAATTTCTTAAAATTAAAATATCTAATCATCTCATTTTAATTTTTCCACTGAAAATTTACTTCTATCGTTATGTGTTAAATACACACACCTCTTCATGTTGTCGTTAAGAGTAGAACAAATCATAGAACATTATAGAATTTAACTCCAATTTGTTCTACTGATGAAAACAATAGAACATTGTGGAATGAATAATCCAGTTTGTTCTATTGATACAATAAATAGTAGAACAATAAGGAATTTAAATTCCATTGTGTTCTACTATGTTTTTTAGTAGAACAATGGAGAAAAATATTCCAATTTGTTCTATTAGTTGAACAAAAACAGTAGAACATATTGGAATACACGGGCAGCTAATGGAATAATGTCATTCGAGTATCCGCGACAAGAGAGGATGCCACCCATTGCTGTGATTCCTGTAATTTAGAATTTGTGTAGGATTCAAAAGTTGCGTCGACATTGAAGCCACCGAGGTTAAACTCAATAAATCCCATTGAAATACCTTGGCAATGGCTGGAAAGTTTATTTATTAAACTTTTGTGGCAGTATGTTAATAGGAGCTGCGATCGAGTTGCAGGATTTCTTTCCTACCCGTGCACGGGTCCACGGCCGTGGTATATTAAAGTGGTTCACCTAGTAGTTGCACCTTCAGCAGTTTTTGTTTAAATTCAAGAAGTTGTAAATCCACGAACCTTGTTATACATGTTGCGATGGTCTTGGTGTCGGTACGAGCTGCCAGCGCCGCTGCCTGTGGTCCAACGCCGGAACGGTGACGATTGCTCGCTCTGCAACAAACATACAACGGCTGGTTAGAGATTTGCACATTGAGAACATATTACGGTAAATAGGTACTGCAGTTTTGAGGTGGAAATGAAAGAAGGGGAATGCTTCTTCTTTTCTCTCACTTAACTCCTTCAAGAGTCGACGATATCCCCAAGAGAATGGACGTGTAGTCATCAGATGAGCTCCAATTTATCCTATGAAGTTGGGGGTCTCTCTACTACAAGACTATAGGAGTCACGTCAGATCCCTTCATCTGCAGAGAGCAGGTGTGGAAAGGAAAGAGTATGGAGGATATATTTCACATAACATATTATTTCGTGTCAGGATTTAACAAGTTCAACAGTGGAATTAAAAGAAAAGAAAAAAAAGCCGCACAATTTACTTATTGCGCCGTTTCGAGCCTTCATACAATTAACACTTTTGAACGTTTCTTGAGAGAAATGTACGAAATGACCACTTTGTTTGAACTTTTACTCGCTTTATTAGCTGCGTGGGAGTTTGACAATTTCTTCATCAAGTCAATTAATATAATGATAGGCAACATAAGTAAAGAATGGGTGAAACTTTTGAGCCTAGATTCTCTCTGAAGAACAAAAAATATACCAAGTTATTTACCAATGTTCGTGAACTGAGGTATCCTTTCGAGGGGTTACCCTGGGCTCCCCGGCATATGGACCGTATGGCTTTAGTCAGTTTGAGTCCGGGGTGATAGCCGTGGGGATTTCCACACCACAATATAACCCCATCTTCTTTCTTTTTACAGTGAAGTCTCGATTGCATTCCTGAGCTTTATTTTGGGCCCTCTTTGACACCTCGAAAAGACTGATTAATTTGGTATTTTTTCCACTATTAGTAGCGATAGTCTTTTAAAGTTTACAGTTCTTGTATAGAGCAATTCAATAGATTGCAGTTAAGGTTTCAGCCAAGGAGCTCTTGGCAAAACCTTTTTTTATCACATTACTGCAATTTATCTGGTCGCTACTCTATTATTGAGTCAATAATATAACAAAACACTGAAATTCATACTATATCAACGAACCGCTCTTGTGCATAGAACTATGTATCATTCTCACAATTGTTGCAAATCTATTCAAATAGGTTGCATAAATATCAAGTAACGCAGTGGACACGGAACGTAATATTGCACAATTAAAATGGCGATTGGCGCCACAAAAACAAATTGCAAATAGATCTAGAGCAAACTGAGACAGCATAATTACTTACTAAAGATTTCCATCTCACGCAGCCATAGGATGCGCGGTGTTTGCGTTTTAGTTGTGCTAGGGTTGGCAGTCATTGCAATTATTGAAATTAATTAAAAAATATCTTTTTAACTAAAAGCATATTTTATTTTATTCGACTCAAATATGAGCATGTTAACTTATGACGTGGTTGGATGAATGGGGCCTCACCAAGATATCCTTATAGGGCCTTAGTCTCCTGACATGCAAGCGGTGCAAGCAGTGAATAACGGCTGTGGCAATGACTTAAATGCCACTAAGTGGTTGGGAGGTCAGACGACAACCGCAGACAAGGTCGAAAATAAAAGCCAATCATAGCTGTTCTTTTAAGCCAATTTCTGGCTCACTACCAGTAAACTAGATTTAGGATAACTTGTCAAACAACTTGTGTACAATTATTATACACGAGAAAGTTTTTGAAGATGTTTGAATTTTCCTATGTTTGTTACTCAATCACGCTCCAACAGCTGAACTGATCTGGCTCATATTTGCTACAGGTATAGATTAAAGCCTCGAATAACATATATCCAGGAAATACGTTCTCTAAGCAACGGGAACATAAAGCCGCGGGCACCGGCATTTCAAGGATAATTACAAACGAATGAAATTAAATACCTACTTAACCTCAAATACGCATGGAGATGAATCATGGGTTTTATAGTCATCATTCCATTCTACAGTAAAAATGTTTCAAGTCACGCGTCAGACCGAAGATCCAATACTACGTTACGTGGGCAGTGGGACTGGGGGAGCTAAATTGATGACAATTGACGGCACTGCCACGCCTCCGCACTGTATGATCAAAGATTGCACACGTATTTGTTCTGTCTGGGTATGTTGTACGAGGATAGCATGAAGGAATTTTAGGAATGATTGGATTTTAATAGTAAGTTATTGTCATAGATTTATGCAACCTGTGTGTTGAAAATGAGCTACAATCGTAACTGATAGACACTTTAATGTGTAATATTTAAAAATGTAGGAGTATGTTTGTAGTTAAGAAATAAAAAATCTGATTTCCGTTTTCAGAAAAAGCCATTTTCATTGTGTAAAATTTAAGTAAAAAGCAACTTGCATAAGAAAAAAAAAACTATGGTAAAAAGTAATAATTTTATGAAAAATTTAAACAGTTTAAATATTTTACTGGTTTATTATTATTGTGAAAAGTATGGTAATAAACAAATTGCACATTATACTTTTCAAAGCTTACTTAGCAACCCTAGAGCCGAAAAAAAAGCAAGCACCTTTCGTATTTGTTCATGTCGAAAACAAGATATGCACAGACTGACAGACAGGTTGTTTGTCGAGGTCTCGTGGATGCTGCGACCACGCGGTCCCAGTCATCTGCTCCGTGATAGTGACAATTGGGATGGGATGCCATGGTGACATAATTATGGTTATATTTGGTACTGTGTCAATATTTGCATCTTAAGTTACATGGGTGTTGGCAAGCCTGCACTGTATTGTATTTTGATTTTAATACCAGTCAGTGAAACCTGGGGTGGACACCACGACACGGAAAACGTGAGATAGCTAAGGTAGGGCGCTGCCTATCCAGATGGGCCGACTTTAAAAAGATTTCATGGAAGAGGCTGGATCTGGAGATACATGACCTTATGTTGTACTTTTGCAGTCTGCAGCCTTTTGCAGTTCACTCGCAAGTGGACTGCAAAAGGCTGATTTGATATTTTGAAATTAATCATGGTTTGACTTCGTAAAGATGACCTGATTGCTAATGGTCCATTATTGAGTCAAATGTAGGCGTATCTATAGCCTACTATAGATACGTCTACATTTGATTCAATAATGGATTTTTAACCCAAAGGGGTCCTTTGGGTTAAAAGGCTTCATTATAATAATTATGTAGTCGTCAAAGCTAGTTTATTTCGAGAGGCAGTACCCATCCACAGGTAATATTAATTAAATATTTCATTTTCCTGAAGGAAACTCAATAATGTTGCAGTTATTGCTATGGACGACTAAATGAATACTCTAGCTATTAGCGTTTCTACAATATGTAGCAGGTCAATTTTGTTATGTAACTAAAGGGCGTCTGATTAAACTTTTCTTAGCTAAAAACCATTGACGCATCATGAGTTCATGACCACGACCACCCAATACCATATTTGTAATAGGTGCCTTCCTACGTCATAGTCTTCCTTGTCATGCAACAAGGCGATAAATAACAAGAAAAAAAAAGCAAATAAACCTACAGCAAAAGAAAGAAAAAGAATGGCAATAGTTACCTTTTCAATACTGGTGTACCATACAACCATAATGACACAAACTAGCCTGTACCTATAACACACGCACCTTAGCTTCTTATATTAAATAAAAAAAACACTTTCTCCCACAACGATAGCTCATTTAAAAAAAGAACCCACTTTCTAATACAAAACGATAGATATTAATTTAAAAAAGGAATTCACTATCTAACACACAACGATATGTCATTCTTCCGCTGGAAATGATTCACCAGTTATTGCAGCGGGCGTTCGTTCCCGTTCCTGTCTGGCGAGCTACTGAACTGAGTTGAGGATGACTGAGGACTCGTACTGAATGCCATCCTCATTGGTGACACAATGCTGAATTACAATAACAATACCTATTCTAAACAAAACAGTTTCCGGAGACAATTGGTGAGCAAGTTATGAGCGATTAGTGGAACTCTCTAAATTATAAAACCTTTGCACGACTTACGTCGAAAAAGAAAAATGTAAGTTGGCTTATGTTAGGTTTTATAGGTGTACTGTCTTGTGGAACGATTCCAAAATATTAGGACTCACAAAATAATGATTTTGGTTGGTATTATGTACAGATATTTAAAAAAGTTTAATTTTGTTTGACCAATCAATGGATGAAAGCTAAGGTTTCTCAAAAAAAAAAAAAGAATTGAAGATTCTTCTAACTAAATAGATAATATCTGTCTCAATTTTTGGTAACATGTAGACTGATTTTAATACTAGAGAATAGTAAAGAGATTAACTAGAATCTAATGGTAAATGATCAAATTGAAAATTATCTTCCATTTTCACATAATCCTTTCTTTTTAACCTATTTAATAGTTACCTGAAATATATGCAATAACCTGTTTTGACAGTAACGTATATTTTTTTAAATTATTTATTGATAGTGAAAAAATCCTACTAATATTATAAATGTGAAAGTTTGTGAAGATGTTTGATGTTTAGATGTTTGGATGTTTGTTACTCAATCACGCTCTAACGGCTGAATGGATCTGGCTGAAATTTGGTTCAGGGGTAGAGTATACTCCGGAATAACACATAGACTACTTTTTGTCCCGGGAAAATGTTCCCACGGGAAGCGGGAAGGGGAACCGAATTTCACGCGGGCGAAGCCGCGCGCATCAGCTAGTTAAAAATATTCATATAGTTCATATATAATGTAACGCTTATGAACGTCCAAATGATTGCTTCTACATTTACATTTACTGCCAGATTCGCAAAGCAATAGGTAGAGCTGGAGAAAAAAGAACCTGGCAATAAAACTCCGGCCACTCTTTTAACATCCAAAAGTAATGTAAACAATTTTTTACCAATGTTTGCTGCATTTTTCATAAAATCGCTACCGCTTCACGCTTGTACCGTACGTGCAGGAAAGCACCGGCTATACATTATTGTTTGTAACCCAAACGAGGATAGTTTTATCACCGCTGGCCGTCTGCCACGCAATTCTGACAACAGTACCCATACAGGCCATTCAATGTACCTCATGGGTACATAATAGCCAATGTAAGGAGTTGTTCACACTGGATGAGCTGTTTGTTTGTTTGTTTGTTGACGAAAAACAAATTCGACAGTCAATCTAAACTAATTTACAATAGATGAGTCAGATGTAATGATTACAGAGGCTTGCAGCTGATTTTAAAACATTATCAGTCTGTGCCATTTTCAACAATATCTATGGTCCTAATCCAGTTCGGTATGTGGACTGAAAAACAGAAAACTGGAGGAGTTAATGGCAAACAGACGGAAACCCTCTACCAAGTATTCTGATCAGCAACAAACCTTTCCTGCACCAAGTCTGATTAGTAAAGATCAATAATTATACTCCCAAAATGATAGTCTTATTAAATCGAAACAAAAAATATAAAGCGAACTCCTGATTTTAGAGTCGAAAAGGAGACCAAAGCCTGTCAGTTTGTGCCGATTGCCGAGTGTGAAAAGACAGTTCTACCATTGTGAACTGTTCCTAACAATAGTTCATGGGATTGTGGCAATAGTACTAAGCACGTCAATACTACTAATATGGGCAGAGGACGTAAGGCCAGTTCGTCGGACAGATCACATCATAAAGAACACTAGCAGGGATTTTTTTAACGTGAGGAAAATCCTACAGGTATGCTGTGTCGGACTCCTACCGACTAAAAACCACACGTATCCTGCCTTACAGCCTACGGTTGGGAGCCCCGGGTAAGCCCTCGGAAGGATACCCCAGGGCACCGATTCTCGCTTCGTGTGAAGCGAGAATCGGCGACGACATGAATGCGTGGACGGAAATCGGCGGGTGACGCGTCGCCTATCTCATATTTAGAAACGGCGAACATGAGACGGACGACGTGTCAACCGTAAATTTGCGTCCACGCATTCACGTCGAGTGGTCGAGAATCGGCGCCCTGGACACGTTAGTAAGGATGGGAAGAACATGCGAAGCAGTTAGAAAAAATATCGAGTGTGAGTTGACATGAGGAAAAGAAACCTTTTTATCCCAGTTTTCTTTTTGTTTCTTGTCTCTTTTTATAATCTTTTATATATCTTTCCTTACACTTGTTTGTTGTTTGTTTTTTATAATCCAATTCACACCGAGCTGAAAGCAGTTTCACTTCACAATGCAGAATCTTTGGGCACCAAAGAATGAGTTTCTTTATGTTTAGTTTTATTTTCTTATCAGTAAAGAGTGAGACGGCTTGGGTCCTGAGATCTCGGAAAGATCTCTTTTACATCCAAGTATAGAATATTTTCTAATTCCAAATAAATGTTACCTAGCTAGTAAAATTCCTATTAATTGTTACCACAAAATATAAATTCTGACACAAATACTTCAACAAGGATTTTCCTTGCCTCATAAAAAACGCGGTCATTAATTACTCATTGGAATGTAAACGATAATTGCGTAAAATAAAAACATTGTTGAATGGCACCATTTCAAGTTAGTTATTTTAGTTCTCTACTCAGAAGAATCATTATTCTTAGAAGAAGATTCGACAATAATATTAACTTTTATAGGATTTCTTCATTTCGTAATGTAATTCCAAATGTCTCACAGATATTATATTCATTACAGCACTATTGTATCAACGGAATGGATTCAAGAAAAACAGTGGTCATGTTCATCATATTTTGCATTACGTCGCTTTTTTTATACCACTCACCAGAAGGACTGGTGGTCACCGCAGCCTATGAATATTTGCAACACCGGAGGAGGCACACTCGCGCTGCCGACCTTGTAAAAACATTCTAAGACCCCTTTTAAAGAACCCCATACTGTAGGCGTTAGGGAAAACCGGGGCAGGGAGATCAATCCACAATCTAAGCGTGCGCGGAAGAAAGCCCCTATCGGATCTAACCGTGCTCGAGCGCTCCGGACGTAAAGTGTGAGGATGAACCCCCTGTCTGTGGCGAGCGGTGCCCAGAAGCGCGTTAAAATAGCACAGACCTGGCTGTTCTGTTGAAGAACTTAGAGCCGAGATGGAGCAAACGATTTCTGGAGTGGAGACCGCAGCTTAGCAAACGTGGGGTAAGACGTCCACGCGCCAGGTGGACCGAGTAGACTTGGAGAAGATTACAAGGATGGACTGGATGCGGTTGGCCCAGGACCGGGTGTTGTAGCGTAAGTTGGAATAGGCAGGCCTACGTCAAGGAGTGGATGAATTTGCCTGGATGTTTAAAAAAAAGGATAAAAGAAAACAAATGCAAGCGATGCAAATACATTCATTAGGTTTTTGCAACATCGGATTACGCAATCAGGATAATATAATTATTTTTGTATCATTACGATGTTAACGTCACATCAATTAATTTACGTAATACCTACATACAACGTAGTGCCATTGTTTAAATTAAAGGCACGACTTTAGTTCAACACAATATTCATTATTTACTCGGAAATGTAAGGCAGAACGCAACCAGATAGACGTATCAAAGATCCAGAAAAGGTTCCCTCTACAACAGTAGTACAAATAAGCTAAAGTAGTATGGAGGAGCGACTGGATGCGGGAGGCGCAGGGCGGAAACTCCTGCTTCAATGTGTGCGTGTGATCAATAAAATGTAAGCAAATTTTCCATCAACGCGCACGTCAACTCTACTGACAGCTGTGGCGCGACGGGGAGTTGCCGATCTGTATGTAATACTATTACATTCTTTGGTTCTACTACAAGTCTACCACATCAGTAGACAGTTGACTGCGATAGTAGACTGTTTTGATAGATTCGGGTTCTTTCCGGACAAGTGATGTATCATAAAGATTGTGGCATCCGTTGTCTATTCTAGTGTCATTATTTCTTTTTACTTTATTTTCTTTAACACTTGAAAAGGATGCTAGGAGGAATTGTATGATGGAAGGTACCGTGTGAAATGAAGAAAATTGGGGAGGTCTGTCCCAGGACTTCCATCAGTAGTGCGATGGGATGTTTTGATAGAGCCGGATTTTTTACCGGTTATGTGACGTAATATAAAGTTTGCAGTATTAGTCTATTTTAGTCTCATTATTTCTGTATCACTTTCTATTTATGGGAATTGCTTATCATCCACGTTGACAGTAAACCTCTCTTTATCTAAATTACATACTTCTCTATCTGATTTGATACAAACTAGGTAACCTATGCCTATCGTTCAAGCTATAGGGATGACGAAATTAGGCAATAGAGGAGCCTAAATAAAGCCCAGAATATTTATGAGTATGTAAAATTTGCTACAATCTGTTAAGCAAAAACCATTTTCCTATGAAATTTCCGTGCAGTACATAAATTTTCTGAATAAAATAAACCAAAACATATGATATATGAGGATTCAATTTTATACTGAAATATTCAGGTCAATCGGGTCAGACGGCTTGACACAAAAATTCACGTACAAGTAATAAACACCCCAACACTTTGAACAACTATGTTTATAAGGAAGGGAATCGTATAGCAACAAACTTCAACAAACATTATAGGATGAACAAATTATTTCAAGCACGACTACAGATATAGAGCACCTAGAATGAGGATGTAGTGTTCTAAAACAACACACAAGACCTAGATATTAAGTAGCGATGTATATATCCTGAATGAATGAAGTAAATGAACTACTTCAGTTCAGAATTTAAATCTATCTCTCATTCACTACTCCTTCAAACGTGTCTTTAGTCTATGTATACTTCATTTAGTTCAGTACCTACTTGACAGATGTTGTTTGGATAAGCCGATGAGCCGAGTGCCAACGAGTCGATGCGCGAAATATGTTCAGAGTAATATTAAATGGTAAAAGTAGTTAGTTAGAGTTTATATTCGTATGACTTAATTATCTAAATTTAGTTAGGCGGTTCATAAATTCTTTGCAAATAAAACTAAGTTTTTTTGTCACAGACATAAAGTGACTTATGGTTCGTCGCATTGAATTGTTTTCATTTTAAAGTGGCCCTTTTTTAATATTTATTTACCTATTTTCTCGCACTATTTTATTTTGAATGTGTCGATTTTTGACGACAGTTTGAGGCCACGGTCAAAACTGCATGCTCGTACATGTTACATATTTTATGCCGTAAATTGTAAATAATTATTGAATTTAACGTTTCAGTATTGGTTTTATTGTAAAAGTATAAATAGGTATTTACCTATTTTCTCACACTATTTTAAATAACTAATTATTTGTAAGCTCGAAAATTTGAAATTGTTGCTATATTTTCCTGATTTCTTGGTTGACAGTCCTAAGCCTGTAAGAAGTATGAAGGAAAATCGAAATATAATGATGAAGCCGATTGTAATTTGTACGTCGCGTCGTCATTAGTTCGATAGCCGAAAAGAAAAATACTTAAGTAATCAATCAAATTACTTCATATTCCTAAACTAGTTCTGATTTACTGAAGGAAGAGCAATTCCTTCGTCGCACGTCATATCACAACACATACACAACTACTTCAATCAACTTAGTAGTAGTACCTGCTCTGATTTACTGAAGGAAATGAAGTACTGAACTAAATGAGTGGACTACTTCACCGAAGGAAAAGACATACTTCATTCAATTCTTTTTGGTGATACATTTTGCGCAAGCCTAATATTAAGGTCTATACTCGTATTAGTTTAATGTACTGTTACAAATACAATCAATGATAGATGGCGCTTACTCCAACATGGTCAACATTACTATTTAATTGTATAATTTACATGATAACTATGTGTTTGGTGTTATATCGAGTCCTAAAATTATTAATTATAATTATCCATAATTGCTAATATAGTTTTGTATAATATTGTGTAATTAAATGGTATTGTCTAATTAGCAGCTTCTGGGGGAAAATATATAAAATGGCGGGTAGAATATTAGGAGCCCTCTCTGCATTCTGAACGCTTAGATAGGCTGTAACGCTGCTCAAATAAATGTAAATGTAAAGTTGTAATTTCAAGTTTTATTTTTTTCCTGAAGTGTACCTATTTATCAGTACTTATGCTTCGAACACAGATATCGAATAAGGTAAAATGTATTGAATTATATTCTTCAAAGATCAGTACTTTACATGTTGACATCAAGGATAGGTTGTTCAGTAAAGCCGCCGAGTGGTTTAAGTCCGTCCCGAGTTAGGTTCAACCCAACTGAGCCGTGGGGGGTTTAACACGTAAAAAGCTGTTTTCATTTTTAGGATTCCGTACCCAAAGGATAAAAAACGGGACCCATTCATAAGACTTCGCCGTCCGTCTGTCTGACTGTCTGTCTGTCCGTCACGAGGCTGTATCTCAGGAACCGTGATACGAGTAGCTAGAGCGCTGAAATATTCAGAGATGACGTATTTCTGTTGCCGCTATAACAACGAATATTAAAATCAGAAAAAGGGGGGATTAAGGAGGCTAACACTGATCTGCCGGCCTAACAAAGAATTCATATAATTTGAAATACCAAAAACATACAAAGCATACCCATCATTGTACGTTTCATATTATTTTGATTTGAAACATACAATGTTGCTTTTTTAGGCCCTCTGACATCTAAAGGAATCTGCTGAAAAGCTATGTTTCTTATTCTTGACTCTCATAATAATAAATAATAAGTAAGTACTTTCATCATACAGACATAATGGAATGAATAGATGGCTATGTAGCACACAAATTCACCGTTAAATAGGCTAATTTAAAATGTAAATTCAAAAGAAACATTAAGATCTTGGCACGCCCTTTATAACTGTTTTCATTCAGTAATTTGTATTTCAATATCCGTGTCTGAAGCCACCATTGAATTCAGCCTTTGTAGGTATTTTGAAGAATTCTTTCATCTTTGTGTAACTAATAGTGTATATTTTGTATGGTATTATACACTAACTGAACTAACTGAAGCGCTGACTCAGTGTTCTGTAAACGATCACTGCAGTAAGCAACTTTCACTGTGGCCGGTCCATGGACGGGTGACCATCCATGTGATCACTTTGTGACATTTATTTGAGCGTTTCCGTGCTTCGGAAGGCACGTTAAGCCGTTGGTCCCGGTTGCCAGTAAAATGGCAGTCGTTAAGTCAAGTTGAAGACTTTATTTCAACAGCAGGTAGTCACAACCTGCACCTGTCCATTTAAACACGGCAATACGGCTTACCACCTATTACGTGGGACAAATTATACAAAAAGGTGAAATGTGGGCATATAATATGCCTCTGCCTACCCCTTCGGCGATAAAGGCGTGACCATATGTTTATGTATGTATTTTGCACTAAGTAACATCGCGACACAAAATATGGGGAAAGTCTAGTACAATGTTATGTTACTTAATTTAGGTCAAAAACAAGTTTGAAATTTGATTGATTGATATTTTGAGGTACTAAAACAAATCCTCTTGCAAAAGAATGTATAAAATGTGCAAAACCTTTTGAGAAAAGACCAGGTCAAGAGTAGCCTTAGTCGGAGAGCATGTATGAAAACACTTAAGAGTCCATATGACGCCAAATAGACTATTACTTTGATCTAGATCTCAGGACTCGTGAGGTCTGCTGAACTAAAATTTGAACACAGACAACTTCAGTTCATGAACTATAAACGCTCTAGGCTCGAAACACGATTACTGATAAAATCCTCGATAGATTTTTGGTTTGAAAATACCTCGATTTCGTGAAATTTTAAGCTAGATCTCGTATGTTATACGTTATTTTTATAATATAAAATATTTATAAGAAAGACAATAGTAAAATCTTCATTTGCACTAGAGCATTTTTTTCATATTGGTTATAGTTTTCTTATAATTAATTTATTTCGTTAAAAGCGCACAAAAACCGATCGCATCTTTCTCTTTCTTGCACGCTAAAATGTATATCTTTTATCTTCTTTTAACAATTTGGCGTCTGGTAGGCTCTTAAAGTAGAAGAAGCGAAAGTGATATTATGTCAGGATCGTAGCAGGTGGAAAGCCATAGTCTCTGCCTACCCCGTTGGGAAACAGGCGTGATGTTATGTATGTATGCCAAAGAAGGAGTTACGAGACGAATTCTAGTCTAGTCTGAAAACATTCTGATACATTTTTGTATTCGTAGTCGTACAAAGCTCGAGAAGAAAGTTTTTGTTAGATGGGTCATACTAATAATAGTCAAGGGGATTACTAGGATCCTGGGACATCCTTCCGAGGGCTTCCCCGGGGCTACCAACCATAGGCTGTTTGGCGTTACGTGAGGTTTTTTAGTCGGTAGAAGTCATAACATCCATGAGGATTTTCCCTCATGTTAAACAAAAAAAAAAGGGAATTACTAGGAGTACCTAGTGTTCACCACTCTATAGTAATAGAGTTTAGACGTTGGTAGCAGCCTGAGGACGGAGAGGGGGCTGCTCACCGTCCTTACAGAAGCAGGCCCATGACGGCAACGTGACGTGAGCAATTCACGCACGCCCCCCCTTAGAAGCGGGGTCACACCCGAAACCCTTGAGGGGTTTCGGGTGTGACGCGGGATAGCACCCGAACCACCCCCTGGGCGAGGCCGCAGTGGCGGACGTGGGTCTGTTGGGAGTCTTGGGACATCCTTCCGAGGGCATACCTACCCGGGGCTCCCAACCATAGGCTGATGGGCGTTACGTGAAGTTTTTTTAGTCGGTAGGAATCCGGCATAACATCCATGAGGATTTTCCCTCACGTTAAACACGAAAAAAAGGGGGCTCACCGTCCTTACAGAAGCAGGCCCTACACGACAGCGTAACGTGAGGGAATAACACGTCGGTAGGAGTCCGGCATAGCATCCATGAAGGATTTTCAACACTTTAAAAAAACATGGTGATTTGGTAGCATCTGGGTGACGATTTCGACCATACGTCTTAAATGCGTAGACAAAAATTTACTATTAAAATGTCATTTGTCTCATAATTAATAACGGCAAAAGACATTAATTTCCAAATCATGAAGCCCAGAAGGTGATACACTCACGATGCCGATCCTTGAAGTTCTTCATAATTTTTATCTTGGTTATTATAAAAGTGCAAAACATAATTACTCAACATTTATATTTAGCCACAACAGCGAGTATTACAGATGCTTTGACTCAACTGAGAGTTTTATGGTTTAACGCGAAACGGATGTTTGGAGATCTCTACCATTAAGACTGTTGCTATTTAGAATACCGAACCAGATGGTTAAGGGTGCTTTACACTCGAATACCTATGTGATGATAACGTAGATATATGAACGTAGGTGCTCTGAATGGGACATGCAAACGTCCATAAACTACGGTGACTACCATTCCATCAGGTGGGCACCGTATGCTTGTCTGCCTCCTCAATAATTAAAAAAGAAATGGGATGTGTGGTAATGGGTCTAATGACAGAAATGACGAAAATGGAAGTCTAATCCTAGCTGTTCCTCGATCAAATCCCGGAGACAAATATTTGTGTGACGCATGTCTCAAGAGTCTGGGTGTTTCTATGTATAATATGTATGTATTTAAAAACTATATCCGTGGTCTACCCATGACACAAGCAGGTTATTCCTAGCTTACTTTGGGATCAGATAGCGTTGTGTGAAAATGTTCGTGAATATTAATTTATTTATTTAAATCAGCCTATGGCATTCCTATGCTGGACGGACTCTTCCCGCAATTTACGCCACAATGCAAGATCCTGCGCTTTACGCATCCACACTACTCCTGCCACCTTTTCCAGGTCGTCGGTCCAGTTGTTCCTAGTAGACAATAAAATGCATACCCAAATTGGGGTTGGGTTTTTTTTATATCAAAAGATCGTTTCTGTGTCGAACCCTAAAAACCTGGAACGACCTGCCACCGCACGTGTTTCCCTCCTCTTACAATCCTGGGTTCTTCAATCGGAGCGTGAAGAGGCACATCATAGGGCCGCCAACTTGAGGGCCGCTTTCTATAGTCTTACAGACTGGGACGGTGGCCCTCAATCGCTAGATGTCACTGTGACTTTCCATCGGACGGCGGCATCATTTTGGCGAGCTAAATATAAAAAAAAATACCACTTAGGTGGCAAACAAGCTTACGGCCCACCAGAAGGACTTGTGTGGTCACCGCGGCCTATTAACTTTTGCAACACCGGAGACGCCACACTCGCGCTGCCGACCCTGTAAAAACCTTCTAAGATCCCTTTCGAAGAACCCTATACTGGGTTTCAAAATAGATAAATGGGAAGGCGTTACATTGGGCGAGGCTGCAGAGGCGGCTGTAGGTCTGTTGGGAGTCCTGGGACATCCTTCCGAGGGCTTACCCGGGGCTCACAACCATGGGCTGTTGGGCGTTGCGTGAGGTTTTTTAGTCGGTAGGAGTCCGGCATAACATCCATGAGGATTTTCCCTCACGTAAAAAAAAAAGGGGGAATAATTACGTGAATCAAGGCATTCATTCTTGAATCTTATTACCTATTCCTGAACAACCTGTAGTTTGTTTTCTAAGATAGAAAGGAATGCGTAAACGCACAGGCTGATAATAGAAGTTGAAGAATTGAACTTTTTTTTACGAGTTTAGTACCACCCGCCATTGACGTCAAACTAACACAAACGGAGTTTCAAAACCGTTGTAAAAACATCTCAAGCCATGAATACAAGTAATTAAAGAGTATTTAAAAGTAAGAAGTATATGAATTTATTTTTCTACACGTCTTTGTGGTAAGTAATTTTCACACGTAATTTTCATCAAACGATACCATCTTGACCAATTCTTAAAATTAATTGTAAAGAATTGGCATACCTACAAATCTAAATTACCTGTATAAAGTCCTACTATTACATTCGGAACCCACAGACCAGTTAAGAGATTAAACGGCAGAGGATCACAATCATGCAAAAAGCATAAAATAATTAAAAAAATAAATTAGGTACCTAGTACCTATGTGTTATCTTAGCACTAATTAATATGTCACAAAATATAGTTAAAATAGTAAAGAAAATTGCTTAGCTGAAAAGTTTCAGAAACATAGTCATATAGTATGTTATTGTAGAATGAGAAAATAGTGTAATATACTCTAACAAATTTCGTTTCTTCTCTCACAAAATTGAAGAGTGAAATCCGAAGACGATTTAATCGATTACTATTTTTGGTCAGAATACCGATTGGCTAAATTCGACATTGATCGTAAAATACAAGGTTTTGATTAATCGAGCCTTTTATATAAGTATTTATAAAAATTTATAACTGGCAAACCGATTAAAATTTTCATCATCATACAATACAAAAATAATGAGCACCAGAGACAACAATTAAATCATAATTCAATAAAAAAATAAACACTTACAAGCTTTTTTAGTTTCATCATGAATCTTTCACAAACTTCAGTCGGCATCACACAAAGATACTGAACAAAAGCACAATGTACGTACAAAGAAATATATGAATATAAAACAGAATCAAGAGCTCTATAGATCAACGCGTGTGTTCACCACGAGAGCTGCGCGGAGACTGAAGCGTTCAGGCAATTGTGGAAGAATAGTGTAGGTGTTTTTTTTAATTATCCACCTTTATCAGTATTGTTATCGCAGATTGTACACACACGCGTCATTGACATCTGACAGCTGTAGCGGAAAGATATGGGAAAGTGAAAATAGAAAAACTGAATATACAGCGTTTGCACTGGAATTGGAATAACGTTCCCGAACTATGGGGGCCATATACAAGTAGATTTTATTTTGTACGCATATGAATGGGAAGGTTTTGTATATGTTTTGCAGACAAGGATACTTGGAACACAGAGGTTATATATTACAGTTATAGTTTTCTGGTTAAGAGCAGCCTTAAACGGTGAGCGTATAGGAAACACTTATACGGGCTTTCGACATAGACTTTGTACGCCATTGCGAAATTGCCTCTAAGGTTCGTGCTTTATCCCGCTTTATGAAAGTAGAAGAAGCGAAAGTTGTATGCCACTTATGCCAGGATCGTAGCAAGCGGAAAGCTATAGTCTCTGCCTAACCAAATCGGAGGGAGATATAAAGATATGTGTGTATATGTATACTTTTGGGTATGAGATCATGTTGGATAGCACTCTCCGAGATTCGTACAAGTTCCGTGAATCGAACTTAGCATTTTCTCTTCTCACTTTTAACTTTAGCACACAATAGTGCCAAAAACGATGGTGGAGAATTGCAATTAAATAACTGCAATATGAAGTAACCAGGTGTTAATTCTCGGACATCTAAATAGGTTAAATTGACGTAGGTAGATATCTGATAGTATATTCATCCTTTAATACTAAGCTTAAGATTGCAGTATACAGAAATAGTTTAGAAGTAGTTTGGTGCCTTTGAGATACCGACACTTGAGCGACAATCGATTTGGTAGATAATAAGGAAGATAGGTACTACTGTGACGTGCTTTTAATTTTTTTTTTGGGAAACTTTGTAGGAACTGCCGAATGCAGAAATATTGTTTGAGAAAATAAATTTTGTCATTTTTGATGTTTAATAGGTACCTCTCACCTAAATAAACTTGAGAGACTGCAGAATATGTGTATACGCTTTATTTTTGGTCTTCGGAAGTATGATCATGTATCAGAATTCCGTACAAGATTGAGGTGGTTGCCGGTTCGGCAGCGTCGAGATTCCCATATTCTCTTCCTTCTATATGCTATTCTTTATAGTGTACATTCACCTTCTTATCTACGTAGATACGTCGTACATCCTCTTCACTTCTTCTTCGTATGCCTTCTCACTCTTCGCATTGTTATGACGGTTCCTTTACCATTCGCGCAGTACGGTTGTGGAACTCATTGCAAAAACTCGCACTTGCCCCTCTGGTGGTAACTCTTTGGTTTATATACTTAAGTGACGTTTACAAGTGCATCTGTATATGCCTAAGTAAAATAATTGAATTTTGATTGTTTGTTTGTTTAAGAATAACCTCATCTAATAGTAATGAAAGAATGACGAAACTTCTCAAAGAAAGAGATGTAGGATAGGGAACCTTTATCTTCCAGATTGTTAGTTTTTTTCTACGTATGGAAATTCTCATGGATGCCCTACCATCAGCCTACGACCAGTAGACCCTGGTACGACCTCGGATAGATAACCAAATGAGCAATACCTTGCTTTCAAAGCGCGACAATGTTCCATCTTAGAAAGATCTAAAACGGTCTCCAGCCTCATCAATCTACGTTTACCGGAATTCCTGAGTTCTCCGAATAAACGGCCCTGTACGAGGTATCGTGACACATGTTGCAAAAATCCCCACATTTCGTGCTGTTAACCTTAATATTACGAAATTAACGTAGGAAGGTAAGGTCAGAAGAATAGTCCAGAAATATCTTGGAATGCTAACGTCCGGCACGCCGCTTTAGTGTGGGGGTTTACGTAAACATACAAACATACAAGTTATTGCCGAACAAAGAGATCCTTCGCATTTCTCTCTTTCACAAAAAGCGAGCTTTGTAATGTCATAAATGTAAATCTCTGTTTTAGGGTTCCTGAAAATATTTACCAACCAAACATGTTGGTTCATGAATATTATGCACAAGTTTCTCCGTCAGTGTCAGCCTGCCTTCTCCCCTATCAGCTGAACAGCTGTTTTTAGATACGTCAAAAAGTTTAGTGGTCATTTATTTAAAAAAAAGCTATCAAGATATGAAAGTCTTAACTAGTTTAGGCTTAATTACAAATTATCGTTAGTTTATGAAAATTGATTTGATTGTAGGTACTTACCTAGCAAGTTCCACAGTAAACAATTTGTATACCCCCTTTATCTAACACATCGTAATACGCCCGCCCACCGAAAATGAAAATCAAAAGAAAATGGTAAAAGATTTAAAAATACCACCCAACAATGAATAAACAATTTTAATCTACACTCATTTTTTTTGTTTACGTAAGGGAAAATCGTCATGGATGCCATGCCGGACTCCTACTGACTAAAAAACCTCACGCAACGCCCAACAGCCTACGGTTGTGAGCCCCGGGTAAGCCCTCGGCCTCGGAAGGATGTCCCAGAACTCCCAACAGACCTACGGCCGGCACCGCGGCCTCGCCCAGGGGGTGGTTCGGGTGCTATCCCGCGTCTTTGGGGGGTTTCGGGTGTGATCCCGGTTCTAAGGGGGGGGGGAGTGAATTTTTCACGTCACGCTGCCGTCACGGGCCTGCTTCTGTAAGGAGCGAACCTCTCACCGTCCTCAGACCCCCGGTCATGGAGGCCGTTAGTCCTCGGCGAATAATCTACACTCATTATTTCAAAACAAACCCAAACAAATTTATTATCAGCTGTAGAACCCTACATCTACATAGCGCATGGCTCGCTCTAAGCTAGTATATTTTCATACACTCCACTATCATTCGGCCTTTCCACGATATCATCCTTGTCCCAAGTAGGTAACACGCCGAGGCCCTATGTCTCACTCCACTTAAGCACTAAACTTGTAAATTCCTGACATTATTGCTTGTTTTGTTGTCCATAAATCTTTATCTACATTGTCATTGAGCAGTAAATCGTTATCGTATTTATTAATTGTCACACAAATTGCATCTTCTATACTAATATTATAGAGGAAAGATTTGATTGATTGTTTGCATCGAATAGGCTCCGAAACTACTGGACCGATTTGAAAAATTCTTTAACTGTTGGGAAGCTACACTCTTTGCAGTGAACATAGGCTATATTTTATTGCCGTATTCCCACGGAAACGGTCATTACGCGGGTAAAAGACGCGTGACGTCCGCTAGTTGTTCAGATCGGAGATATTCGCTTTAAATGTGTGTCTGGTTCCAAAAATACTATCCGGAAGCGTATATCTGCTTGAATATTCTGAAGGATGATCGGTCGGTGTCCTTTTCGTACAGCTCGCAAAATAAGCACATGAAATTGGCAATGGGCTGGTGACATTTGTAGAACAACCGACGGCTGATGGAGCAAAGTTCTGGAGTGGAGACCGCGACTTGGTAAACGTGGGGTAGGACGACCTCCTGCCAGATGGAGCGACGACCTAAAGAAGGTTGCAGGCATTGACTGGATGCGCAAAGCGCAGGACCGTGTATTGTGCCGAAAATTGGGAGAGACCTATGTCCAGCAGTGGACTATAGACTGACTTGATTGTACTTCTCGTAGGTGTCGAGGAAGTTGGAGAGAGAGGAGGTCGAGATCCTCGGGGCCCAAGCCAGTCTCTCCTGAAAACGGTGTCTGATGAACGGATGAAGTCATGGCGTAGAGAAGGAAATCTCGAAACAAAATCCAGTACTTACCAGACCACCTTCTTGGCCAGTGTGTCAACCATTCTTGCAAAAAAAAAATAGGAGACGTCTTCGTCAAGTATTGGACTGCGATAGGCTGATGTGATTGACTGATTGGTTGAACATAGTCAAGTCATTCCACAAACGAATAGTTTTGACATAAATTATTTCATTTAATATTTGTGGAATGCTTAGACAGATCTTTTGAGATAATTGAAAAGATATTAGGATTGATAAGTAAAGTCTAACTTGTTACATATTTGGCCTAGGTCAAAATACGATATTAAACATAACATACCGGTATGAATCATTCCTCTACTTTTGACGGATTTAGTTTCAGTAAATAAACAGACAAAAGTAAGTGTGACAATAGTCGTAATGTATTTCATAGTATTTACAAACATAATCCTATGTCTTGACATGATAGCGATAAGTCTAGATCTGTTTGCTAAGATGGGCTTGGCGCTGCACGAGACCAGTGATGTGGTATCTCCTTGATGAATATCTATGTATTATTTACTTCTTAAATCACTTGCCATATAGATATACATAGACATTTATGTAACTAGGTAATTCGACCATCTACTGAACTACAAAATTTAAATGCATCAAAAAGTGATAGGTACCAATGCAGAGAGTTATTTATAGATTCAAATTAAATAAAAATCAGTCAGGAAGAGTCGGTTTTATTGACTGGCAGAACTTGACTCTCAATTTTTTTTATACCACTAAGGTGGCAGACAAGCATACGGCCCACCAGATGTAACGGTGGTCGCCACAGTCTTAGGAAAAAAAAAATTTATTTATTTCAATCCATACTAATATTATAAACAGGAAAGATTTGTTTTTTTGTTCGTTTGCTTTTTTGTTTGTAACGAATAGGCTCCGGAACTACTGGACCGATTTAAAAAAAAATTTCACTGTTGGGAAGCTACACTGTTTGCGGTGAACATCTATATATATAAAAATCAATGCCACTTTTCGTTGTAATTTCATAACTCGAGATCGGGGCCAAATTTTTAGGCTTTGTTCGGACTATTTAGT
The DNA here is from genome assembly GCA_933228765.1 of Miltochrista miniata. NCBI lineage: Eukaryota > Metazoa > Arthropoda > Insecta > Lepidoptera > Erebidae > Miltochrista > Miltochrista miniata. Next base: position 24,831,122 of record OW121768.1, read on the forward strand.
AGATGGTTTATGTGAAGTTTGCACACAATCGGTCGAGCGGTTCTTGATTTATCACGCAAACGAAGTTGCGCGGGTCACCTAGTAGGCTATATTTTATACCCGTATTCCCACGGGAACGGGAACTCCACGGGTGAAACCGCGTGACGTCCGCTATTAAATAAATAAAATTAGATAGGGCTTCAGAATACCCTTACACTACTGTCACCGTGGGGATTTAACTAGTACGGGATCCAGGAGGATATCAACATATAAAAAAAAAGCAACAGAAATCTTAATTTTACTCACAACCCTGATACTTAACTAATTAAAAAAAAATTGTAAACTGTCAAGCAATATTTGAAAATACAGTTTTAGAGTTGTCACGATGCCAATAGCTAGTACCTACGTACTTACAGCAAGATATGAACAAGGATATACTGAAACCCTACGAATATATTCGTAGCTAAAACAGGAAAATATATCTGAACAATAGAATATCTATCACAGAAATCATACATTACAACTTCTTTCAACCATGTTGGGTTCAGGGACTTCCCCGGCAGCAGATTCCTAATATAAAAGGTATATTTAGCATTATAATAAGACAAAATGGTTATTATAATGGTTTCTAACAATAGTACAAAGATATATAATCTGTGCACGTTTTTAGAACTGTCTCGCCTTAGACGCAATAACTTCACCTAGATTGACCTTGACGTACAGGTATACTGTTTTTCAACAGCTTTGCGCAAGAATGTAAACAAACATATTTGATCCTATATATTCATAGTTACTTGCAATTGAGTTTCACCCTGATTATATTCCAGTATTCAGGAGTCATACAGTGTTCTTACAATCATTTCGACACCAAATAACTTCTTTATGATAGTTTATTTTCATTTAAAAGACTTACTCAGGATAGTAAAAAATTCAATGATTTATCATACTATATTTTTCTACTCATCTGTCTTAGACACCGATTGCCAGAACATGACATGTTTATATTATTGCCAGATCGGGCAGGATTGGACTTATACATATTCACGTGTTACTATTGTAGATCTCATATTTTCAGTTTTTAGGGTCCCTATTCATGAGACCTTACCGTCCGTCCGTCTGTCCGTCACGAGGCTGTATCTCAGGAACCGTGATAGCTAGAGAGCTGAAACTTTTACAGATAATGTATTTCTGTTGCCGCTACAACAACAGCTACACTACTTTCTTTCTTTCTTTCTGAATCTTAAGAAAAGGGGGGATTAAGAGGGGCTCCTATACAACAACAAGTTTTTAGTGTAAGCATTGTTTGCTGTTTGTGTCTGTTTATCAATCGATGACCACTGTGCATGCCTCTTATTGGTCTACATATAAGAACTGTCTTCGAATCAAGCTATAATTTTAATGTTGTATATGTAAACTGTTGGTGTGTCTATAATAAATAAATAAATAAATAAATAAACAGACGTGAATTAGTACGGAACCCTAAAAGGGGGGATTAAAGGGGGCTTCTATACAACAAATGTGATTTGGTACGAAACCTCTGTGCGCGAGCCGTCCGCACTTGGCCGGTTTTATAAATAACCACTTGAAATACTACACGTATAAAATATGACAAAACTAAGCAAATTTTGTGTTACCGGAATAAATAAGATTTTGATTTGTTTTTTTTTTTATACCACTAAGTTGGCAGACAAGCTTACGGGCACACCTGATGCAAAGTGGTCAACATAGCCTGTGAAGTGATCTGTATTCTCTATTTACATACATACATATAGTCATGCCTTTATCCCCGAAGGGGTAGGCAGAGGCATAGTATACACTCACATTTCACCTTATAGTTTTATGTCTCACGTAATTATGATGTAGGTAACACATGATAATACACCCTCCCAAAGAAAATCGGAAGTCAAAAGAAATTATTCTTAAAAAAAATACCACCCAACAATAAACAAACAACTATAATCTCCACTCAAATATTATTAGAAAACGCACCTACATAGCATTGTAACACTTTGTTTGTTGGTTTGTGTATCAGTTTATTTATAACTCCAGAAGATATATTTGGCATAATGTGTCGAGATTTGATAACGTGAATCTTTTTACAAACAGCGATGATTTAGAAGTCTCTTGTTGTCACTATTTTACATTTTTGATGTTCCTCGAATTGTAAATAAAATAAATATTTTGGGACATTTTTACACGGAAACTTGTGTTACGGAATCTAGTCAAACTGATAAAAATAATAAATTATTTCTAACTACCTGACCCGGCAAACTTTGTTCCACCATATAAGCTGACCCGATATATGATTTTATTTGGATACAAAACTTGCCCTGGCTATAACTAACACAAAATACAAAGAATTAGCGAAATCGGTCCAGTAGTCCTGAAGTTACGCGCGTACATACATTTCGCAGATACATTTTTATATATACAAATTATACACATCTATTTAATAAAGCATTGTTCCGATAAATAGATGTGTATAATCTGTATATATAAAAATGTATCTGCGAAATGTATGTACGCGCATAACTTCAGGACGGCTGGACCGATTTCGCCAATTATTTGTATTTTGTGTTAGTTATAGTCAGGGCAAGTTTTGTATCTAAACGCCCAGCCAAAACCGAAAACTGAATCTTTTACAACTAGAAATTTTGATTTATTTAGGGTAAGCTACCCATATAATGAATATCGACCTTAGAAATTGCAGCAAAAATGAAAAATACATCTAAATGATCAGTATGTCTGATGTTGCCAGCATCCGCAAAGCCCGCCCCTGGTTCGGGCGTGAGTGCGCCGCACAGTGGATCGATTCATACAAATCGGCAATACAAAAACTTACTTATAAAATAAAAAGTAGTAAAATATTAGCTTAAAATAAATAAACATCTGGAACAGAAACGATTCAATTAACATTATATATGTACATTAAATAATCAAAAAAAAAATAGAAAAGTGTAGACAAAAAAATCATTATCCGAAGCTTCTATTTCTGAATCTTCTTCTGCTTGTGCAGAGCCTAATTATTCATCAGTATCTATGTATTCAATTTCAGGAACTTCTAGAATTAGTAACTAATAAAATAACTTATGAATACTTGTGGCATGAAGTACCAAGGGTACAATTCTATGTAAAGCTCTGCCACCCAGGTACTACATGCCATCAAGTATTCATAAGTTATTATTTCACGGGCCGTTAATTATTAAACATTTATCTATAGTTCCGATAGGACTTTTTTCGGAAGAGTTATGTGAGTCAAGTAATAAGGATTTCAGAAAATACAGAGAACACCATTCACGTAAAATAAATAGCATTTCTTGCAATGAAGATGTTCTAAATAATTTGCTGATTTCATCCAACCCAATTTTAGCACAAATACGGCCACGGATATATAAAAAGCAAAAGAAGGCATTGTTTAAAGAAACTTTAAATCTACTAATTCTAGAAGTTTCTGAAATTGAATTTATAGGTACTGTTGAATTGTTAGTCTCTGCGCAGGCAGAAGAAGATTCAGAAACGGAAGCTTCGGATAATGATGTTTTTTGTCTACATATTTCTAATTTTGTTTGATCATTTAATGTACATAGTTTTTATTTAATAGAACTTTAATTTTAATGGCTTGGCAAAAAATACTTACAATAATGTACAATCATAAACAAAAATTGAACCTATCTTACCATAAATTAAAATAAAAGCAAAAAAAACTAATCATAATATATAATACATACATACATAATTAGAATTACATACATGCGTCGTAGAATTCCTCCGAATCATTAATTGTCTTTGTTATATATTTTTGTTTATTTTAAGCAACTATTTTTTTAAAGTTTTTGTAATTCTAATTTTGTTTGATTATTTAATGTAAATACATGATAATTGAATCGTTTCTGTTCCATATTTTATTTATTTTAAGCTATTATTTTACAACTTTTTATTTTATAAGTAAGTTTTTGTATTTTTATAACTAAAAAATATGTTTTATAGAACGCGTTATTGTTTTTTTTTATTAATACATTATTTTCTTCAATATTAATGGTAAATAACACTATACAATACATAAATGTTGCTAAAAAAGTAGGATAAACTTATAATCACCTGCTTACAAGTATCTCTCAAAAACTCCCGATCCCGTATGCTAGTCATATTATTTTGATGTGGGTAGGTCAGTACTAAGCTAAAATGTAGTTTATTAACAATTATAACTGTAAAAAAACGAACTAGACATATTTTCTTAAAGAAAATGAGAAAAATGATATTTTGCCACATAGCTCCCAGAGGGGTGCCTAGGGGTACCTAAAATGTTTGGCAGATATTTTGCTAACAACCCATTAAAAGTCACTATAAGCGTTAAAATCAGAAAACACGAGAAAATCGCAAGCTATTCCTTTTTTAATGTGCTTTTCCATACATTGAAATCAGTTTTTGTCGAATATTTTTTAAAATTGAAGTCTAATCAAAATTGTGCCATATTGTTTTCGACTACAATTACTAAGATAAACACAATGGCATCATTAGTTTTTGTAAAATCAGTAAAAAGTTTTCCAAGATTCCTATGTCCGCCGATTTGTATGAATCGATCCACTGTGCGCCGTAGCTGTTCAACAAAAACAGACGGCTTACCGCGCCTGGATCAGGGCTCGGGCTGTGCGCGACCCGAATGTGGCCCAACTCAAGGCAGCGTACAACAGAGCCACTAGGTCCAGTAAGAGGGCCTTCAAGAGAGCGGACGCCCAGCGCGTCACGCGGCTTGGTCAGGAGCTCACGTCTCATCCGACGGGCAGCCGTGGATACTGGCAACTGGCCAAAGCCGTGCAGGCCAACTTTTGCAAGCCCTCCCAGCCGCCGCTACGCTATTCCTGACGGATCACTGGCTCACAAGGCCCAAGAGAAAGCGGAAATGCTGGCCAATCTCTTTGCGGCTAATTCCCGGGTTGATGACTGTGGCAAGCAACCTCCCACTATCGCCAACTGTGGAACCACGATGCCGGATATTAAAATCCGGCAGTGCGATGTGCGAGCGGTGCTACAGTCACTCGACACGCGGAAAGCCAGTGGTCCTGATGGCATTCCGGCAGTGGTGCTGAAGAATTGTGCAGCTGAATTATCTCCAACGCTAACACGCCTGTATCGCCTTTCCTATTCCTCGGGAGAAGTGCCGGAGGCTTGGAAGGAGGCGAACGTCCAGCCGATCCCCAAGAAAGGGGATCGGTCGGATCCGGCCAACTATCGACCCATAGCCGTAACCACCGTCATCTGCAAGGTGTTCGAGCTAATCATCAACAAACAGCTCATGCGCTATCTGGAGGATCACTCGTTAATTAACGATCGCCAATATGGCTTTAGGCCGAAACGAACAACGGGTGACCTCCTAGCGTACGTAACGCACACCTGGGGTGAGGCTATGGAGAGGCACGGCGAATCTCTGGCTATTGGCCTAGACATCGCTAAAGCCTTTGATAGGGTATGGCATGCGTCGCTTCTTTCCAAGCTGCCGGCATATGGTTTATCGCCTCAGTTATGCCGCTGGTTGGCCAGATTCCTGCACGGGCGACGTATACGGGTCCTCTGTGATGGTCAGGCTTCCTTCTTTTTGCAGGTAAATGCCGGGGTACCACAGGGATCGGTATTGTCCCCAACTCTCTTTCTTCTGCATATCAATGACATGCTGTCCCTTGGGTGCATTCATTGTTGTGAGCTATTCTGGCCGCCCAGCGGGGGGGCGTTGTGACGTGGACGAAAAGAGACGGCAACTCGTGGCGGATCTCGACCGGGACCTGGGTCGCATTGCCCAATGGGGTTCAGACAACCTGGTCGAGTTCAATGCCAGAAAAACGCAGGCGTGTGGGTTTACAGCTAAGAAGTCCCCATTCCTACCCCTACCCTCTCTTCAGAACATTACGGTTCCACTAAAGGACAACCTGGAGATTCTCGGTATAGACGTCCGGCGTGAGCTCAATCACAAAAACTACATAGAGAGTTGTATTGGGCTGGCCTCGCGGAAACTCGGAGTCCTAAATAAGGTGAGACGGTACTTCACGCCACATCAGAGATGTTTGCTGTACAAGACTCAGATTCGTCCCTGCGTCGAGTACTGTTCTCACCTCTGAGATGACTCCGCGAGGTACTTGTTGGACGCATTTGACGCTATGCAGAGACGTGCTGTCCGAATAATTGGTTGTCCTGAGGTGACGGGAGGCCTCGAACCGTTGGCGCAGCGAAGAACCGTAGCGTCCTTGGCTGCCTTCTACCGAATGTATCACGGCGAATGTTCTGAAGTGCTCTTCAATCTGATCCCACCATCACCTTTCCGATCCCGAACAACGCGTGCCGGGCAGAGATGCCACTCATACACAGTGGAGAGAATCTTCGCCAGAACCGAGCGTTTCAAAAGATCGTTCCTCTGTCGAACTATAAAAACTTGGAACGACCTGCCCGCACACGTGTTTCCCTCATGTTACAACCCCGGGTTCTTTAAGAGGAGCGTGAAGAGGCACATCACAGGGCCGCCAACTTGAGGACCGCTGTAAGAAGTGGCCCCCAATCGCAAGATGCGCCACGGCTATCCATCGTGGCGACGTCAATTTGGCGAGCAGAATATAAAAAAAAAAAAAAATGAAAAATATTCTTTTTAAGTCCATCAAAAAGTCATAAAATCAACGTACCATAAAAATTGGCTACTTTTTAGTTACACTGCGGCTAATTAACTAACTAGTGAAACTATTTACTGCAAAGTTAATTTTAACACTGACTGCAATCGCCTACATGAATAATGATTTCAAAAACTGGCACAAAACAATATATTTACGGTGAAACTAGAAATTGTGTCAGGTTATAATCGTGATCTATATAAAAACCGCGAATACTGCACCGCTATAAAAATGTATAATACCAAGTATAACAGCAATATCATCATCATCGAATGCAGTCTGAAGTCTCGATTTATTTATTACTAGCTGTTGCCCGCGACTTCGTACGCGTGAAAATTATGTTATAATGCCAATTTGATTGCATTTTGCTTAGCCCCTAGGATATGTAGCGTGATAATATATAGCCTATTTGAAGACCCTACCCCTAGTTAATATTTGTGCAAAATTTGTATCAAATCTATTGAGTACTTTTCGAGATCCTTCCGGACAAAGCAAAGCAAACAGACAAACAGACAAACCGACAAACAGACAAAAAATTTTCTAACTACATTTTCGGCTTCGGTATCTTATGTTGAAAACCCAGCGAGTTTTTTTTTTAATATTTCCAATGTACAGTTTTGACTTTTCTATCATTTTATTATATGTATAGATTCCCGGGATAAAAAGTAAATACGCTCGTCTCCCACCGGGGTAAGCAGAGACTATGGCTTTCCACTTGCTACGATCCTGGCAAACAACTTTCGCTTCTTCTACTTTCATAACTGTTTTCATACACGCTCGCCGGTTAAGGGTACTCAGGACCTTGCCTTTTTTCATTTTCCAATAAAAAGTAGCCTATGTGTTAATCCAGACTATAAGTCTATCCGTGTACCAAATTTCATCCAGATCCGCTCAGTCTAACTAACTACACAAACTACCAAACTACACAAAACAACTAAAAAAGATGTAGTATCACAAAACTATATATTTTACTTGCTGCTATAGGATACCGTCTCAAATTCTGACAGCATAAAATACCAGTAGTTCTGCCAACAGAACTACTCAACAGAACAAGTGGTAATTGAATTACCATTTGTTCTGTGGACAGAACTAATGGGAAAAGAAAAATACCTGTAGTTCTGCCAACAGAACAGGTGGAAATTGCATTACCATTTGTTCTGTGAACAGGGCTAATGGGAAAAAAATTACCAGTAGTTCTGTTAACAGAACTACTCAACAGAACAGGTGGGAGTAGACGGATAAAACAAACTCGTTTTGATTAAAACACATAAAAGTTAAAATTGGACAGTTAATTTCGGAGTTATATCGGACAACCATCGTGACAAGCAAATTATGTTTTATAGATATAAATCCAATTGTTTAATCCAAAATTGCTATCATAAAGATATTATGTCTGTTGATTGGTTTTTAAAATAGTAATGTAATAAAACTAAAATAGTTAAATAATTATCAAAGCAGGTTCAGTATGTGTAGAGTTTTAAACATTTAATAACGTCACGTGACTGACTTCGTATTCAATTTTACAAATTTTGGAAAAACTTTGACATACCTATATATTTATAATCATATATTTTAACCAGCTGATGCCCCCAGCTTCGCACGCGTGAAATTTATTCCCGTGGGAACTTATTCCCGGGATAAAAAGCCTATGTGTTATTCCAGGCTATAATGTATCTCTGTACCAAATTTCAGCCCGATCCGTTCAGCGGTTTGAGCGTGAAAGAGTAACAAACATACACACTCACAAACTTTCGCATTTATAATGTTAGTAAGGAGTAAGATAGTAAGAATTAAGATGTTTACTAGTGAGTGTCTCGTCTTTCTGCGGATGCGTAATGAAAGTTCTCAAAATATGCATAAAATTTTCAGAAATATTGATATCTTATATCATCGTTTCATGACGTGTTATATGGAAACAAATCTAAGAAAAAATATGTTTACTAAAGTTTTTCGCGTATTGTTTTTACAATCAACACGCGCCATCATTCCAATATCTATCTTATCTTAGATAATATCTAATAATCTTTCTGTTGATCTATTTTTAGGATTATCATAATCTGTCAACGACATAACTTTACTATCGAGAGGAATTTGGATTCTAGGAAAATTTGTGAAGAGTGCTTTTTTTAAAAACGTCAAATTGAAGCCTAATTTGGATTCTAGCAAAATTCAATTGTCCAATTCAACCCTACCAAGACACAAGTTTGTGTATTCACCGCAAAAAAATCCCATTCACTGTGGCGCCGCAATTTCAGGGTACATCTTTCACCGTCTCTGAAAAAAAATTGTGAAGAGCTCTTTTTTTACATATCAAGCCCGCCAAATTGTAGCCACCAGCCTGATGGAAAGTCGTGGCGCATCTAGCGATTGGGGGCCACTCTCACAGTCCGTAGGACTTCTGACAGTGGTCCTCAAGTTGGCGGCCCTGTGATGTGTCTCGTCCCTTTCACGCTTCGGTTGCAAACCCCGGGGTTGAAAGATGAGGGAAACACGTGGGGAAGGTCATTCCAAGTTTTTACAGTTCGACAGAGCAAAGATATGAATTTTGATACAGCATTTCTTCACTAATGAATTAATTTAAATGGAATGTATCCAAAGATTTTGCTTCTAGATCGGCAATCATTTTCAGCCCACTATACTCGTACGAGTTTGCCTAAAATAACATTTTAGAGATTTTATTTTCCCACAATAGCGGTAGATATAATCATATTTTTAGTGACATCTTTATGACAAATTACAGCTTTCTATTTCTTTTCTATTTTATATTTCTCCGAGTCCGACTGCGAAAGAACAGACGGACAACTTTGACATAAAAACTAATTAAAATCATCAAAATGTAAAAAAAAAGTACCTTATCAAAAGAAATTCATTATCACAACACTACGTATCCAACAGTTTTTAATACCACACATTAACTCAATATAGACACTTTCACAAAATACATTTCAAGATCTCGTAATGCCCGTCTAAAGCAAACGGCGCTCGTTTTCCAACTGAACAATGAACTTTAAAGTACCACAATTATTCCCACAGCGTAGACAAAGAACTACAATTATAGTGAAATAAAATAGTCATAATTGTACAATAAAAAAGCTAAGAAAAGTCGTTGAGGCATGACTGGTAGCGAGAATACTGCGGGACTTGGTTGAACATCACACGGGAAAATATTGCTCTGATTTGCTGCACTTTTTTTCTTTGCCGTATTATAAAAGTGTCTCTTCTCTATTCTCTATATTTTTTAGGTATTTATTCTCTTGGAATTCTGGATTTTATAAGCGGGAGATGAAAAGGCATGGAATTCATTGACTTCACATACATTTTCTTTTAAATGGATTCATTAGACATGACAGAGCATCTCTAGAAGTCGTCATCTTGAGAATTTATTAATACGAGTTTAGTAGGTTTGTATGGAAGGGATTGCAATCCCGCAACAATATTTAAATCCCGGTATTTGCGGGATCCCGCATGTTTCTGAAAGTCATTGAGAAAAGAATAAAATCCTGCATCATACATACCTATAGAACTGAAAATGAAACGAAAATGTGCCTATTATTCAACATTACGTATGTATTGAGATTATTAAAAGATATACATATACAAAAATGAACCTGCGAAATGTATGTAAGTACGCGCATAACTTCAGTACGGCTAGACCGATTTGGCTTATTCTTTTTTTGTTGGGTTTTTTATTATCAGAAAAAGGTTTAAGAAAAAAAATGGGTGGAAATTTGAAGTAACTGTAACCCGGCTCGAACTGTTCGAAGAAATGGTTTCTATTGCAATTTTGTATGGCGTCTTAGAAATTGGAAACTCCAAAATCGGAACCGGAAACAGAAAGACTGACAGGCACTGGCACCCGGTAACTGAAAACCAGGAACCGGGAACTCTGAAACCGAAACCAGGAACCCGGAATCTGAAACCGGGAACGGGAATAGGGGACCAGAAACTCAGAACTAGGAATACCGATTTTCCATAGTTAAGGCAGGACAAGGTCGGTCGTAGGGAATGCAATCCCGCAACAAAAGTGCAATCCTCCGCAACAAAAGTCAAATATTCCTGATTAAATCACTAAACAAATAAGCATATTATTATTTATTAGTCTATATATTATTCCGTCACAATTACAAAAAATCTTTCTCGAGCCGAATTAGGTTACGCGCTTCCGCTTACAGAAAAACACATGGCGTTTACCTTTGCGCAATCCCGCAAATCCCGCGGGATCCCGCGGGATTTACGTGCGGGACTGGTCCCGCAAAAATATTGCGGGATCCCGGTATTGCATTCCTCCCGGCGCATTATGTCACGTTCGCAGACTGTCACGTTCGCAGAATGTCACGTTCGCAGACTGTCTTACCCTAGTATGGACCAAACGTTTTTTTTTATAATTAGCTCACCAAAACCACATCGCCGGCCGAAGAAAAAACATTGCGACATCTAGCGAATTATCGACCTCTCCCTGACTTTAGTCATCACGTCAGTGACCTTCAAGTTTGCAGCCCAATGATTTGCCTCTTCACACTGCGCTTGAAGAACGCTGCTACACAGCCTTTAGCACGACCTTTAATAAAATCTGCCTTTTGAGGTATTATTCAAAATACAGACTTGATTTTGCCCAAGACTATCGGCCTTCATAACCGGGGGCCTGAGGACGGTGGGTATAATAAGTTGCTCGTCTTTACAGAGCAGTAAGCGTCTCACGCGCGCCTGACACCCTAAGACGCAGGGTATCCGAACCCCTAGGTGAGGCCGCGGTGGCAGCTTAAATCTGTCGAAAACCCATGGACATCCTTCCGAGGGGTTACTTGGGACTCCATAGACAGAGGTAGGGCACTGTGTGGCTTTAGTCGGTAAGAGTCCGGCATAACATCCATGAGGATTTTTTGCACGTCTCACGTCAGCTTTTGCAATGTTCTGAAGGGGTCTTCAACCAGATCCCACCATCCCCTTTCCGATCCCGAACAACGCGTGCCGGGCAGAGATGCCACTCATACACAGTGGAGAGAATCTTCGCCAGAACCGAGCGTTTCAAAAGATCGTTCCTCTGTCGAACTATAAAAACTTGGAACGACCTGCCCGCACACGTGTTTCCCTCATCTTACAATCCCGGGTTCTTTAAGAGGAGCGTGAAGAGGCACATCACAGGGCCGCCAACTTGAGGACCACTTCAAGAAGTCGCCCCCAATCGCCACGGCTTTCCATCAGGCTGGCGGCGACGTCAATTTGGCGAGCTAAATATTAAAAAAAAAACTTAAGCGTCAGCCAAAAATATGACGAGGCAGTAAAGTAGAGACCGGATGCAACCAGGACAATATCAAGAAGAAATAGTCTGAAAACAGTCAAGTGTGATGCGTGTATAGATGCGTTCTCACGCGTTGAGCGGGTTCACAGCACATACGTTGACTTTTGAACAATTAAAGTAACAATAAAAGATGTATCGTGCAACTACCTACTAATTGTCATGAAATTACTTTTCTCATTAAAAATATTTAATGTCTTTTAATTATTATTTTTTAAACTACCTTGGTGGTCCGGTGGTATTGTTTTCATGGTGTGTTAAACTCTCGGGTTCAATACCCGGGTCAAAAATATCTTTACTATTTTTTTTATATTTAGCACGCCAAATTGACGTCGCCACCAGCCTGATGGAAAGCCGTGGCGCATCTAGCGATTGGGGGCCACTTCTGACAGTGGTCCTCAAGGTGGCGGCACTGTGATGTGCCTCTTCACGCTCCGCTTGAAGAACCCGGGATTGTAAGAGGAGGGAAACACGTGCGCGGGCAGGTCGTTCCAGGTTTTTATAGTTCGACAGAGAAACGATCTTTTGAATCGTTCAGTTCTAGCGAAGATTCTCTACTAATATTATAAAGAGGAAAGGTAAGACTGTTTGTTTGTTTGCTTATTAGGCTCCGACAGTACCGTACCGATTTGAAAAATTCTTTCACTGTTAGAAAGCGACACTATCCCCGGTGAACATAGGCTATATTTTATTCCCGTATTCCCACGGGAACAGGAGCTACGTGGGTGAAACCGTGTGACGTCCGCTAGTCTATAATAAACAAACAAACTATTCCTCTCCTCCATTGTAACCCTACTCGGAACTGAAGAACGAATTCTTCTTGTCTTAAAAACCCGAGAGTTTAACACACCATGAAAACAATACCACCGGACCACCAAGGTAGTTTAAAATAATAATTAAAAGACATTAAATATTTTTAATGAGAAAAGTAATTTCATGACAATTAGTCCGTAGTTGCGCGATACATCTTTTATGGTTACTTTAATAGTTAAAAGTCAACGTATGTGCTGTGAACCCGCTCAACGCGTGAGAACGCTTCTATACACGCATCACACTTGACAGTATTCAGACTATTTCTTCTTGATATTGTCCTGGTTGCATGCAGTCTCCACTTTAAAGCAACGTTATTTTTTTTTCTTGCGTGTGAAAAGTCCTTATACGTCTTGGAGCGACTTATACCTACCTTATCCTGGTCGAAACCGATAATTTCCCCATAAAATTTATAATTTAGGAGACTGACTTTTGACTGGCCTCGTGGTCCAGTGTTAAGTGTGCCTGACAACGGATTCGGAGGTCGTGAGTTCGATTGCCACCCAGGACAAATCTCTTAATATTATGAGCACATTGATTTGTTCTGTGGCTGGGTGTAATTTATCTATTCTATACTAATATTATAAAGAGGAAAGATTTGATTGTTTGTTTGCATCGAATAGGCTCCGAAACTACTGGACCGATTTAAAAAAATCTTTCACTATTGGAAATCTGGACTCTTCCCGGTGAACATAGGCTATATTTTATTCCCACCTTCCCACGGGAACTACGCGGGTGAAACCGCGTGATGTCCGCTAGTCTATAATATGTATGTATTTAGAAATATATAAGTATGTATATCAGTCGTCTAGATCCCATAACACAAGCTTATATTAGCTTAATTTGGACTAGATGATGTTGTGTGAGAATGTCCACTAATATTTAAAAAAAAAATACTAAACGCTTTTCAAATATATTACAAAATTTTTCCTCATCATAATATTAGAGTAGATAATATCTTTAACAATATCTGTAGCAAGCGTCTACGCGACAGCTACGAAGCGCTACAAACTACGCAACAACCTACAGACGCACAGTTCAAGGTGACGGACATTCAGGCTTCTTCGTCCGTTACGTCACGTTATGATAATATTTGTTGATCATGTCGAAATATATCTTGGCGTCTATTAACAGCTTCTATGATATAGAGTAAGGTAAAAAAAAAGAGTTGGTGTGGTTCGTGTTAAGGTAATTACGTGATTTTATAAGTAAGTTGTAACGAAGCATACTGCGTAAAGAGGTTTCAGTAGCATAAGGACCTTTTTTTATACCAAAAAGGTGGCAGACACGCACACGGCCCACCAGATGTACCGGTGGTCACCGCAGCCTATGAACGTTTGCAACACCAGAGGCGCCACACTCGCGCTGCCGACCCTGTAAGAACCTTCTAAGACCCCTTTTGAAGAACTCTGTAGGCTTTTCAGAAAAGCGAGGCAGAAATATCATTCCACAATCTAACTGTGCGCGTGTAAAGACTTTTAAAGACTTCTTTTTCAGAACTGCACTAAAGAAGATTGCGTTGCAAAGCCTGTAAAAACTTTTAAAGACCTCTTTTTCAGAACTGCACTAAAGAAGATTGCGTTGCAAAGCCTGTAAAAACTTTTAAAGACCTCTTTTTCAGAACTGCACTAAAGAAGATTGCGTTGCAAAGCCTGTAAAAACTTTTAAAGACCTCTTTTTCAGAACTGCACTAAAGAAGATTGCGTTGCAAAGCCTGTAAAAACTTTTAAAGACTTCTTTTTCAGAACTGCACTAAAGACGTTTAGGCAAGAAGCCTACAGAGCAAACACAAATTTTCAAAAACTACTAAGAAAGCTATGGTAGACATTTGTTAAAATCTTTCAAAAAAATTTTAAAAAAAGTGTGGTGGACACTATTGGACGTTAACCCTAAGGGGGACCTACAAAACCGCTTGCAATTTTGTGGGTGTGTATGTGTGTAATGCGCCTCTGCCTACCATCTTGGGGTTATAGGCGTGATTATGTAGGTAGGAAAAGAAGAGAATAAACAAACACACTTTCTTATTATAACATCAGTAAGCACGTTTTAAACAGCGATATCACCGTGTAGTACAATACGCGCGGACGATGTATATCGCAATTAAGGCGTATATTGTTAGTTTGTTTGCGGAGGTATTGTTCAGAAACTGCTTCAGGTGTTGAACGTCTGGTATCACGGCTGGGGTAACTACACTGTTGAGGTTTGTTGGGACAAGTGTGCTGGTAACTAGACTAAAAACACGTTTACAGTAAAGGAAAATATAAGATTTAACAGTCGGTTCTTTTTACCCGAACTGCCGAAGAAAGGAGGGTAATGTTTTTCGAGATAATGTATGTTTGTCCAATTCTTTGTCACATCCTACAGCCTGAACGGCTTGAAGGATTTTGACCTGCGAGGTGTCATTTGATTCGTCGTGATTGTGTGCGTGACACTTATTTTACTGTTTCACTTTGTCGACAACATTTGCAGGCAGGAACAAGCTATGGGAAAATCCACTCACTTGTCATAGCTTCTTCCCGCTTGCAGATGTTGCCGGGAAACTAAAACAGTAAGTAGCTAAAGAAAATCACAAAAGAAATGTAGAGCTTGTTTTTTGCTTTTCAGTTGTATGTTTACTTGGCAGTCGAGTTTTTTTGTATTCTAAATAATTAAGTTTATTTACAATCTGTTTAATGTCGCCTAATTTGGTAATCTTGAAGCAAAATTGTATCGGAATCGGCTATTGCCGCAAAGAGAATACAATACTACGTAAGAATTGCCGCGCGATTGAAATGTCATCGTTCTAATCCACTTGAAGTTAGCTACGTCACCGGCCGCATAAGTGTTGCTCAACATATTACGATAAACTGGTAAAAAACTGTAAAATGATCAATCAATTAAAATACAAGGATAATAAATAAATATAACAAAAATAGTTGATCTGTAGATTACTTCTAATCTTTTTAATTCAATTTAATGGAAACAAATGGTCTAAATCATAAAATTAACTACGCTATTGGCTGTATGTAGCATTATCGTTGCCTATTATGAAGTGTTATTCAATATGTCTAATATGAAGTGTCAAACTTTATTGAGTGTCACCTAAGAATAATATTGGTAAGTAAATATTTACTCAATCAGACTTGTAATTTTAGCAGGTAATACTTAATGTGTTTTACATAGCATTAAACCTAGAAAGAACAACTACGCCTCATAGGCGCCCACGTCGGGATGAAAACGCTCCCTCTTTCTAATAAGCGTGCGTATCTAGCTGTCCTTTTTGGTGTGCCCTGCCGTCGGTGCACACCATCGTGAGTCAGGCCTTTTTTCGCGATAACTTCCAGTACCTGCGGGCACCGTCACTGTCTAGCCCTTTGAAATCCGCACCACTGTTATTTTATGTTTAAGGTTTAGTTAGAATAGGAAGAATCCATAAAAAAAAACAAATAATAAAACCAATTTTTAATGAAATGTATGTCTTATTACATTGCAGTACCTGCATCATCCACCCCGCTTGCAAGCGACTTGCCGAGACCTCGCCGGCGGCGCGGCATCGCCTTTCCGTTCCGATGGACTCAAATATAGAACGGTTCGCCAATATAGAAGCGCGACGGGTCAAAGCAGAGTTGAGTTCAGCGCATGCACTGAACAAGCTAGCTGAAGCAGTCCTGGCTGTTAGTGAGGCTTTATGGGAGATAGCCAGAAAGATGCATTAAGTCCTTACGTTCCTATTTGTCAAGTTTTTTTCTTCTTCTTAATAAAGATTTTATAATGTTATAATAATTATTTGTTTCTTATTTTCTCATTATGTGCTCTTTGTACATTATAGTTTACCCTATGTCCTTTACCAAGGTCCAAGGTCTTTGGTAACTTCCAGTGGCGTAAAATGACAAAGTGACTAGAATCTACAAATTTGGTGATAATATTAAGTTATCGTTACCACATTTACCACAATAAATAATTGATATTGAATAACTTGTAACAACATAGGTATATCCCGTTTGCTTCCGTTCGTTCGTTTGCCGCTGGTGTAGAGGCGTTGTATGGGAGGCGACCGGCAAACTTAGAGCGAACGGGTAGTAGGTACCTTATATCATGATGATATTATATCACTTCTTCTCGTATGAGTTGGCATAAAGGGCTTTATGTTTTTATAAACTTCTGCAACTCGATAATATGCATTAAATTCTTTATCTCCCATACAAAAAGACTTATCCATATATCGCATCATTCTTCCCTCGTTTCGTCTTAGTTTTAACTGGTCGCCACTCCAATACAACCCAAGGGTGTCATAAGAGGCAACTAAGGAAACACGTTTGTAAAAAGATCCATTCCTTATACCTACTATGCCTCTGCCTACCCCATCGGGGATAGGGGCATGATTATATGTACCTATGTAAGGATGTAAAATATTGTACATTAGTACTAAACGCACCATATTAACCACTATAATTGTTATTAATACCGCTCAAAACGTAAAACAATATCTACGAAGTAGCACTTTTGTTATTGAGAAAGTCCTAATCAACAAACAATAATAAACACAATTCTACGGCAATAGACAGATGTCAAATGTACTCTAGAGTAGCGAAATGGGGGGCGATTGAGCAATTCCAATCCCATTTAGTTCCCAATACGGCCACGCAATTCTATAATAATATTGCGCTAGTATTGAATTCAAGAGTACGAAACATCAAAATTCCAATGTCGATCGATCGGAATTAAAGTCAAGAGTAAGGCCCCTGAAAGGAGAAGCTGATAAAAACCGATTGTAAAATGATTTTTATGCTACAAAGGTGGCAGACAAGCTTACGGGCCACAGAAGTAGTTATCGTAGCCTATAGACGCTTGCAACACCAGATGCCCTTTTTTTAACGTGAGGCAAAATCCTTCATGGATGCTATGCCGGACTCCTTCTGACTAAAAATCTTCACGTAACGCCCAACAGCCAATGGTTGGGAGCCCGGGTAAGCCCTCGGAAGGAAGTCCCAGGACTCCCAACAACACCAGAGGCCCTTTAGACGCGCTGTTGACCCAGGCCCAGGTTGTGACGAGCCATTGCACTGACGACATTTTTCAAGCCGCCCATTAGGCCTTCAACTTTCATGTCGCCGACAACCGGAACGTGCCTTCCGAAAAGGAAACGCTTGTTAATGTCACAAAGCTTGATAACTGATATCTTGGAATTATCGCTAACCAAGTGTCAAGCCATAGATAGACGAATCGTATTATTGGCACTTGATGGAGCTACTCATAGTTGTGCTGTTGGAAGGGTAGGCAGAGGCATATAATATGCCCACATTTCACATTTGAGGTTTAGTTTCCCACGGTGCCGGTGGCGTATTCTCGTGCTGATATGGACAGGCGCAGATTGTGACTGCCTGCTGTTAAAATTTTTCAAGCCGCCTAAAAGGGCCTTCAACTTGGCTTAACGACTGCCATTTTACCTGCAAACGGGACCAACGGCTTCACGTGCCTTCCGAAGCACAGAAACGCTCGTAAATAAATGTCACAAAGTGGTCATGTGGTGGTCACCCATCCATAACCGGCCACAGTAAATGTTGCTTACTACAGTGATCGTTTACAGAACACTGAGTCCGCGGGGTCACGAGCGACCCGCCGATCTGTAATACAATATGCAAACTAAAAACAAACTTGAGTTTTAATTCACCACAACATACCGTTCATGTTCTAGAAGCTTCATCAAGGAAAAGCGGTGATTGTAAGCTTTACCAATAATTCTGTGGTCTGATTACAAACCCTTGTATTAATCTATTACAAGTACGTACTCCTACGCGTACTTAAAGCACGATTACACCCACCCACGTACTAGATTACCCCTTTGGGACATTATTTCAGTTCCAATGACATCATCGTCTACAATACGTGCCATGAAATGAGATTTGTACATAGAAAACTTTTTGACTGCCTCTGTGGCGCAGACGGTAGTGATACCGCCTGTGGCGCTGGAGGTCGTGGGTTCGATTCCCACCGGAGACAAATATTTGTGTGACCCATAAATGTTTGTCTCAAGAGTCTGGGTGTTTCTATGTATAATATGAAAATATTAAAAAATAAAAGTACATAAGTATTAATATCCGTGGTCTGATACTCATAACACAAGCAGGTTATTCCTAGCTTACTTTGGGATCAGATAGCGTTGTGTGAAATGTACGTGAAAATTAAAAAAAAATGATTACTGATCACATAGTTGCAAATTTGACAGAGCCTACTAATACTATTATGTGGAAGCAGGTATTCAAATAAGTTTTAACGTCTGAACGAATCTGGCTGAAATTTGGTATAGAAATAGATTACAGTTCGAAGATAATAAGCAAAGATAATATAATAGTGTAATATACAGATCGGCAACTCCCTGTCGCGCCACATCTGTCAGTAGAGTTGACGTGCGCGTTGACGGACAATTTGATCACAAGCACACATTCAAGCTGAAGTTTTCGCCCTGTGGTTTCGAGTAACACATAGACTCACTTTTCATCCCTAGAATATGCTTCCATGGAATGCGAGACCGGAAACAGAATTCCGTCTGGTTTGTACATAGTTATCACAATAGGAGATTTTTCTGACTTCTTGTGATATCTCATCTTTTGCCCGGGTTTATCCTTTCGAGGGTTTACCAGAAACTCCTGGCCTGGTTTTAGTCGGTAGAAGTCCGTAACGCATCTATGAGAATTTCCACACAAAAAAAAAATAGGGTAAACGTAAACTAATAGACAAAATCTGTGTGATGGGAATTATGACCACAAAATTGACTTTTTAGTAGTCTCTCTTTAGCAAAAAAAATTGTGTGCGAACCCTTTAAGCGCGATTGAAGTAAACCTTCTTTTCCTTTGACGGCATCAAATGTTATATTAATATCATTCATTCGAATTTTGAATAGATTTCTTTTCACATTCATTTCAAAATTCAAATAGTAAACGTCACGTCCGTCAGAAAAAAAATCTGAGTTACTCCCTAGTCGCGCCTAAAGAAGTTTTACATACATACATACATATGGTCACGCCTTTATCCCCGAAGGGGTAGGCAGAGGCATATTATATGCCCACATTTCACCTTTTTGTATAATTTGTCCCACGTAATAGGTGGTGAGCCGTATTGCCGTGTTTAAATGGACAGGCGCAGGTTGTGACTACCTGCTGTTGAAATAAAGCCTTCAACTTAGCTTAACGACTGCCATTTTACTGGCAACCGGGACCAACGGCTTAACAAATAACGGCTTTAAAGAAGTTTTACTTCAAAAATATACATTATGTATATTTAAATTTGCGTAGAAACTAAATTCAATCTGTATGTTCTACTTCTTATCTTGTGTGCTCAGCTAGTATTGACAGGTGCGCACGCGCCGCCGTTTTACGCGACAACACGCGCACTTGAGTAAACAGTCATACGTCAAATACACCAGGCAATACAACCAGTTGTTATGGCACATCCAACTGAAAAACATTTATTCGAAAACAATAATTTTATTTACTACATTATGTAAATAGTTCATTTGAGTCAAGTTATGTATATGCCATCAAAAACAAAACTTGTAAAAATCCAAGACTCGCAACTCAGTTCTCCTATCGTTAAAAGTACGTTTTTTCGTTAAAATTACTGAAATTTGAGTAATACCAAGTCTAAGTAAATAATCAACATATAAAATCTTTAATGTTTTAAATAAGAAAATGAATTGACTTGGCCAAGAAAGTTTTGATGATCGGTCAGTCAGTGAATGAGTGACTGCGAATTTTTAAGGAACTTTGACTACCTTTTTTTTTTTGTTTAACGTGAGGGTAAATCCTCACGGATGTCATGCCGGACTCCTACCGACCAAAAAACCTCACGTCACGCCCAACAGCCTGTGGTTGGGAGCCCCGGGGAAGCCCTCGGAAGGATGTCCCAGAACTCCCAACAGACCCACGGCCGCCACTGCGGCCTCGCCCAGGACTGACTACCTAGTTAAAATTCTTAAAAGTACTGGTTCAAACTAAACGAAATTTGAAATATGCCGTATTTATACGAAACTTGCTTAGTTATTGAAATTTCAAACTTCTAGTTTTATCCACAAATAAGTTCGGAAGGGTCGAAAATGGCCTGAGTCTGAGTGAGTTCGCGAAACAATTCCCAGTGCCACTATTGCTCGACAGATTTTCAGAAGCAAAACGCAAGAATTTTTAACCAGTATTTGTTTAAAGTCATTCTCTTCCCGCTACAGCTTTCAAATTTAGACTAAATGTGTCAGCCCTGGTCTAAATCATAATTGTAAAGCGCTACGGAAGTATTGCCGTTATCCCCGAAGGGGTAGGCAGAGTCATACTATACGCTCTCATTTCACCTTTTTGTTAGACGTAATAGGTGATGAGCCCATTGCCGTGTTGAAATAGACAAGCACTTTATGACGTATTAGGTGAATATAAATTAATTTTCTCAAGTGTCGACACCATTATATAAAGTGTTATTGTTTTACGATATTTCATTAAATTGTGTGGTGAAAGCGTGATAGCGGCGCGTCACGACCGAGGGTTACAAATAAACCGTGTTAAACGCCACAGTGTCTATTAGATACAATAATTGGATAAGGACGTCATTAGAATATACGTCATGAGGCGACTCCCACGCATTTTAACATTTTTACTATAGAATCTATCAATCAATGAAGCGCTCGTGGCCCCGCGGGCTCAGTGTTCTGTAAACGATCACTGCAGTAAGCAACTTTCACTATGGCCGGTCCATGGATGGGTGACCATCCATGTGATCACTTTGTGACATTTATTTGAGCGTTTCCGTGCTTCGGAAGGCACGTTAAGCCGTTGGTCCCGGTTGCCAGCGAAATGGCAGTCGTTAAGCTGAGTTGAAGGCTTTATTTCAACAGCAGGCAGTCACAACCTGCGCCTGTCCATTTAAACACGGCAATACGGCTCACCACCTATTACGTGGGACAAATTATACAAAGGTGAAATGTGGGCATATAATATGCCTCTGCCTACCCCTTCGGGATAAAGGCGTGACCATATGTATGTATGTATATGTATGTATATGTATGACCATACTATCAATCAAATCAGTCAATGGCAGTCCACTGCTGAGACGTGGGTCTGTCCACGTCTCTCCCAATTTACACCAGAACACACAGTTCTGGGCCAGATGCAGTCAGTCCCTGCCTGTGCCCTTTTCTAGGTCATCGGTCCATTTGGTGGGTGGCGATCCTACCTTTGTAGAGTCGCAGTTGATTATTGATACTGTTGATTGATGGCACTTGATGGAACCTGCTACACATATTGAAAACTTCACTTGTACTGTTCCACAACGTTTATTATTGTAATACCTAACCGGTTTCGCCTTTCGGCATTCTCAAAGGCTATTTAGTTATTTAGTTTAGATCATAATTACACTTCGAATAATATAAAGAATGAAGAAACCGGTTAGGTATTACAATAATAAATGTTGTGGAACAGTACAAGTGAAGTTTTCAATGAGTCGCAGTTGATGTTATGGGGTAAGCAGTAAACATTTTACTAATAATTAAATTTTGGCACTTCCCACTTGCTATAGAGGCGGTTATATAAAACTAACTTTCATTTAGGAAAACAAGGTTCTGTGTATTTCTATAAAAATCTATTCCGCAAGTGAGTGCAAAGCAGAAAATTCGTGAAAGTGTGTCATCATGATTATAACAAACTAGCTGATGCCCGCAGCTTCACCCGCGTAAAATTTGTTCCCGTGGGAACTTATTCCAAAAGTATTTAAAAAGTAACCTATGTGTTATTCCAGACTATAATGTATCTCTGTGCCAAATTTCAGCTCGATCCGTTTAGCGGTTTGAGCGTGAAAGAGTAACAAACATCCACACTCAAAAACTTTCGCATTTATAATATTAGTAAGAAGCAAGATGCTTTTACAACAGGCTACCAGACGAAATTAAAAGTATGTCCCTTAATAAGTTTAAAAGATCTGTTAAAAGTAAATTGTACTGCAGGGGCTACTATACAATCAATGATTATTTATTGGATAAGGAAGCCTGGAAATGACCTGCTCTGCTGGATTCTCAAAAAATTGTTAAAATGCATAGTTTTCAGATTCTTTAAAATTGTAAATAGAGCAAAAAAAAGAACAACCCGCTGAGTTTCTTGCCAGTTCTTCTCAGGTGGGTCGCGTTGTGAACTGGTGGTAGAGTTTTGCTTTATATTCTGGACGTTTTACAAGCGCATCTGTATAATGCCTATGTGAAATAAATATAATTTTGATTTTGATTTTTGATTTTGATAGTAAGAAGTAAGATTACACATGGTAAAATCGATGAATGTAAAATGTGAGAAATCAAGTTACTCATTAGCTTATCCGTCTATAATTTGAGTATCATCGCCAAGTCTTCGACACAAAATAAGTAAATATTACAAACTGTTATTCCTTACAATCGCAAAATATCATGTAATAGTGCTTACAATGTAGTATTACATTGTGACACTATGCAATCTTTTGATAACGGTGCGCCAGCGCAGACGACACTGCACTTGTTCTGTACCGTATTCGGTACCGTAAGAGTACAGTCACGAACCAATATGTAAAGCATGTACCACAAAGGATCACTTGTATTGGAAACTAGAGGACGTCACGCGGTTTTACCCGCGTAGCTGCCGTTCCCGTGGGAATACGGGAATAAAATATAGCCTATGTTCACCGGGGCGAGCGTGGCTTCCCAATAGTAAAAGAATTTTTAAAATCGGTCCAGTAGTTTCGGAGCCTATTCGATGCAAACAAACAAACATACAAACATACAAACAAACAATCAAATCGTTCCTCTTTATAATATTAGTATAGATATGTAAGATTTTATTCAGAAAAATATTTGGCAGCATTTCCCCTTTAATTAGCTGTACTTATTGGCTGAGAACGATAGTTGCAATCTCTTGAATGAGTCAAACTTTAAAAAATTGACGGAAGAAAACTATATGAGGTCCCAAGCCTCTATATTTCTTTACATTCTTGTTTTTGTCGCTGAGCTGACCTTTAAAATAGTTCTAAAAAGATGGACGGGACTAAAGTTTATACAAAAGTTGTATCCTACACTACCCACTTCCCAAGGAATTAAAATGATAATAATAATTGGAAATATTGGTTTTTCATCTCCACAATGGTGTATGTATATGTATGTCGAGTAACGTCGATGGTGCTGATTTCACGTATCTACTAGGACAGCCGCCGTTTTGTCCTTTTGGGAATAAATTTCATGAGAGTGGTTTTGTTTGCAGCGAATACCGTCTTGCCTGCCGCCTAAGTTCGACCTTCCTACCTCCACCAGGCCTCCACAAAAAGAGGTACTTGTAGAGGGCGATAAGTGTACTAATGTATGTATGTGTGTGTGTGTGTGTGTGTGTAGTGGACGTTAAATAGTACAAAAATGGACAAGGTGAAGGATAAAGATGTTACGCACGGATGATTATGAATATATGATATAACCATCATTGTTTAATTTTAAGACCTTTTGAAATTAGTTATTTTATATGCGTAAAAACTCTATTGTTTTTATAATCCGCTGAGGGAATACCCGATTGTTGGTGTAGCGATAATCGAAACCGGTAGCGATTATTGAGAATGATGATTGAGTGTATGAGGTGATTCGCGCTGTTGTCCCTACTGACGTGATGAAAAGGACAGGGGCAGACTATCATTAACTGCTGTTTAAACTGCCCAGAGGTCCTTCATCTTAGCTTAACGAATACCATTTTACTGGCAACCGACATCGGCAAATGTCTAACGTGCTTACCTTTTGAAGCTCCGAAATGGAAAGGCCAGAAACATAATATGCCTAACGCTGTGATCCTTTACAGAACACTGAAATTCTGCTATGGGAGCGTCAAAATTAGCTACTTCTGGGACATCCTTCCGAGGGCTTCCCCGGGGCTCCCAACCACAGGCTGTTGGGCGTGACGTGAGATTTTTTAGTCGGTAGGAGTCCGGCATAACATCCATGAGGATTTTCCCTCACGTTAAAGAAAAAAAAAGCGTCATAATTAGCTTTGGGTGAATTAAAAAATAGTTTTCACAAGGACTGAGATGTTATTAGTGACATAATAATTACCAAAATAATCATGTAGAGTGTACATATTAATGCTCGTGACTGTACCATACTCGTTCGTTGACATACGTTGTTACATAATGTAGCAAATTTAACACAATACATATATCGATAGTGGAATGAGCAGTTGATACGCGAATCTTCACGAGAGAGATTCTAGTGAATATTATCTATGCTAGGTTCGTGCGTTGATCAGTTTAAGATACCTACCACTTTTTACATCACTTATAATATAAGTGCAGTTGGCAGACAAGCATATAGACCATCTCATCGATTTCTATAAGGTGGGCTATGAGCAGAAGTGCTGCACTCGTGCTGCTGGCCTGAGGACAAACCTCAAGCGCGGATTCCTCTTTGAAGGCAGTTCTTTCTGGTAATCGCTATATCAATTTTATACTGTCTAGACTAGAATCTTCAATCATGAGAGTCTCTAAAGTAAAAAGACGAGCGTATAGTTAGTCACATACAAAAGTCATTGGACGTCATACAAAGATATTTTGATAACAAAGGTTTTTGAGATAACTGCGGTATAGGACACGAGATATTCATTAAGCCGGGATTATCTATATCAAATGTACCGTCTGTCTGTGCCAATCTGGACCTTGAATGTTTTGTTTGTGTTTATTGAGAAGCTTCCGCCTTCGACAGTTCAATTATATCTATCTAGCTCGGCTGTCATCTTGCAAACTAACATTGTATGTGTGTGGATTTAGTCGGATCCAATACGGTTTTTCATTCGAGGGGTTTTTCACATGAAAAATGCGTAGAGACCGTTGGCTCAGCATTCCATGGATTCACCGTGCGGGTGCCGAGTCTATAGCGTGGTACAGATGAAAAGAATGTTTGGATGTCTGGGACTTGCGACCCATTTGAGTAGGTTTAGTGTGGCCACCTTTAAGACGCGTCAGCGCTCACCTTCCACCGTTCATTATGTTGCCTAAGCAGATTTGGATAGTCGTTTTGGGACAGAGCATACTGAAGCTCTTTGCCATCCTAGGTCTTTAAATAAGTTTTATAGGGGTGTAGCTGGAATTCCCCTTGCTCCTACTTCTACGGCATAGATAGAGTTTAACCACTTAGCCATTTTTGGTCAACTCATTGGTCAAGTCAGGGTATTTATACATCTTCATAGCGTTCGAGCATATAATATGTATGTGTATACACATGCTTATGTATATGCTCATCGGAATGCAAGTCTGCAGATATATTTAGTGTTTCCTCTCTGACATGTAAGATTTATAAATAGATAAAAAACGGTACTTTTATAATCCATCAACGCAATCTGTATCTGAGCTGTTACGTCTAGGACAGGGGGGAGGGGCGTGTGTGCTGGTGTAAACTTCACTTGAATGAGTGATGGATTTAATTTTGGTTTTTGGAAACGTTTTACGACTTTTCTGTCTTTTACAAGCACTTGGCATCCTTCTAAGGGCTTACCCAGGGCTGCCGGCCGTAACCAGTGGTAGGGCACCGTCTGGATTTCTCAGTAAGAGTCCGGCATAGAATCCATGAACGATTTTCACACGTGAAAACAAAAAAAAAGTGTGTGCGTGTAACCTTTACGCGCAATTGAAGTAAAACTTCTTTGCCATTGACGGCATCAAATGTTATATTAATATCATTCATGCGAGTATTGAATGTTATATTAAAAATAATATAACATTTAATACTCGCATAATAATTCAAAATTCAAATAGTAATCGTTACTTCCGTCAGAAAAAAATCTGAGTTACTGCCTAGTTGCGCCTAAAGAAATTTTACTTCAAAAACAACTGTTTGCTGATGCCCACGGCTACACCTGATCTCAGCATCTGTTTTCCATAGGATCTTTATTCCTGGGAAAACAAGTAGCCTACGTTTTAATCCAGCGTGGTTTCCAATCTGTCACGATATTATACCAGTTTATCGAAACGGGAGAGAGATCGTTTGTTCAGCATGCCATGGATGCACTGCGCGGGCGCCGGGTTCATAGCGTACAGAAGGTAACACTGTGAGGGTGTCTGGGACTTGCGACCAATTAAAGTATGATATTAAAGGAGGGGAGGGAGAGGAACCCATCTCACACCCTTCATTCGTCAATCCTAACGTACAACAGTGCAGGATTACCGCAACTAATTGTAACGGAGGCATGACGACTTGAACTCCTCAGGAAAGGTTTGGATGTAGGATAGGAAAAATACCTGTACCCATCAGATTGTTAATAATGAGCACTACTTCACTTAATAACGTGACTAATAAGTCGTCGACACGTGTTCGCCTACACACGAGACATCCTCAGGATGACAGCAAATGAAATTTAAAGGTTTGAGTCAGAACTCAACCGCAAGCGGCACTGCAGTCGCTGCAATGCCGCGACAGCACCACTGGTCCCCATACATTCTATAAAAGTACTTATAGATTAGTATTAGAATTTAGAATACATTCCGAACTCGGCATCAGCCTCGCGACAGCATTCAGTACTGCGGGGCACTGTCGTCTTGCCGCCGCAACAGCAATGCTGCTGGCAGTCGAGTTCGGACTCATACCAAAGATAATATACTATTATATTACATACAGATCGGCAACTCCCTGCCTCCCACTGAGTAAGCTTCCCCATCCCCCCACCAAAGTTGATGTGTCTATTGCCGTGTCAGTACTTGAGAGAGTGTCACCACAGATTACTAAATAGTTACTACGTTGTCACTGCGTTGCATTACGTATTACTACCTACGTACTTTGTGCTATTGCTTTGGTTTAATTTGTGCTTAGCCGAGGGTAGATTAGAAAAAAAAGTATCTACATACATGAGATTGGGTTCTGTTCCTTATTATTTTGTTTCCATAGCTAGTGTCCCTAGTACACTCACACACACATTCAAGCTTGATTCAAGCATTCACATTACGTGTATATTAGTGTGGGTGAAAACGAACATTTCTGTATGGAGTTACCGTTTAAGTATGTTTATGGGGGCAAGCGCTCACCTTTACCAACATACATCTCATAAAATCTAATATTAATTTAGTTTTATCTATTGACGATAAATAGTTGTGAAGCGTCCATTGAGCGCATTAAGTACAGTAATCAATACTGTAATGTGCTGTTAGGTTAATAGATGTGGTTATGAGCGGGGCGCCATGTGTTGATGGCTTGTATCCGATGGGAAAGTAGTGTTGTGATTATGTTGAAAATTCTATTACCAGAAAATTATACCGAAGCTTCGACCAAGTAATAGATAGTATAGACGGGCCAACGTCATACATTACGAACTTAAAAAGTGAGACTAGTTCACACACAAAGATATTGCAGCAAAATTAGAACATACGAGTGAAAAGTAATTTCCGATTCTTTTTTTTGAATTTAGGGTAAGAAAGAAAAAGCTTTTTATTATACTTAATAAAAAAAATACATTATAAAAAAAAAATAAAAAAAAAATACACTAAAAGTAGAATAACGGCCACCTCTCAGCGTAATGCTGTCCACCTGCGTTACAGGCAGACAGTGCTGGTTTTCAGAGGTGGCCGGACGCAATTAGACAGGGGCAGCCTTAATTTTATATAAGTAAATATTCTAATCATAGATTTAGAATTATTTTTCGATACTAACGAAGTAATTTCTGCAGTCACATGAACAAATGACAAGCCTTTAACTTATTGCTTATTCTTTAAATGCAAGCTTACAAAAGAAAAACCAAATATACACAGGAAACAGGGAAGGAGAGAAAAACATGGAGTTGGTAAGTTCCTTGTATGGGATGGATGGTAGGGAAAATTCGGAATACGTCAGAGACAAATTTTTGAGTAAAAACAAAAAGTAAACTGCGCGGGTAGAATCCCGAGCGACTGTTAGTTATTAATAGTAAGTATGGAAAATAATCTATCCTTGCCCTACATTGTAAAGAAATAGTGATTAATATTTATCGACAGTGTCTAGAAATATCGTCTCTTGAAATTCAAATTAAGTTTCCACGCCCTTCAATGCTTCAAAGAAATTCAATGAAATTCGTATTTTGTATGTATATAAAACGATAGCAAAATGTATTATATTTACAGTTAATTAGTACAGTACAATTAAAAAAGTAAACTTGACACAGTTTTAGCTAGTACTACCACAGATAACGTAATATAATTCTTTGTAATACTACTCACGATACAGTACGATTAAAAAATACAGTTGACACAGTTTTAGATAGGTATCTACTAAGGTGCTACGCTTGTCCTGGAACATCCTTCCGAGGGCTTACCCGGGACTCCCAAGCATAGGCTGTTGGGTGTAACGTGAGGTTTTAAGCTATTGCATAGCTTCTATCGCGGGCCTTGCGTGGAGACCGAATCCAGAAATTGTGTCACGAAAACGAGTCACACTCTCGGCTACCTTCGGCCACGTTCGTGTATCTCGTCTCGCACTTCATAAATTTTTTGTTTACGTCAATTATGAACTCTGCAGTCGTTATATATTATTATATTGTGTCAAATAATCCAAAAATTGATGCTTGTACCCAGAATCGATCTTGCGCCTTCTGCGTACCGATCCGCGTCTTAACCACTCGACCAAAGTTGAATTAAGAGTGCTGGTCGAATTTAGAGTTCATAATGTGAAATGACAATTTCGATGCTGTCAATTACATTAGTTGCTGTCAATTTACTTCGTCTAAATAAAAATTCGACTATAGGTGTATAGGTATTCATCATCTATGTACAACAGTGAACTGTACTCGTATAATTTGTGTAAAAAGTGTTTTAACCCTTTCAGGACCGTAAGGTTATGAGACTTTATTCTATCATTTTAGCTATTTGTACCGACTCATTATGCTTGTAAAAAATAAATTTAAAAATCAAAACACATCTAAAAATTACGGTTTTTTTGGAATTTTTTGGGACAAATATGTCCCTGTGGTCGATTAAAGATACCCTTTACTTAAACAATCTCAATTTTACTTTTATCCAGTTTGTGTATTAGGAACCGGGTTATATGTAAATAAATATCGTTTTATTATAGAAATATTATTTATTAGTTATGGTAATCAGCGAAACAATTTCTTTCATTTGTATAGCGTAGGTAAACTTTACCCAGAAAACACATACCTATTGTTTGTTCGATGTTTTTTATCATATTTCGCACAATTTACGCACCTCTTTTTTTATGCCACTAAGGCGGCAGACAAGCACGTATTCTTGTCTGCAATCTTAGTGGCTTACGTGGGCTGCGATGACCACCAGTCCTTCTGGTGGGCTACGGCCCACAGAAGGACTGGTGGTCACCGCAGCCTATGAACGTTTGCAACACCAATGGCGCCACACTCGCGCTGCCGACCCTGTAAAATCATTATAAGACCCCTTTTGAAGAACTCCATACTGCAGGCGTTTGGGAAAACCGAGTCAGGGAGATCATTCCACAACCTAAGCGTGCGCGGAAGAAAGCCCCTATCGGATCTAACCGTGCTGGAACGCTCCGGACGTAGAGTGTGAGGATGAACTCCCTGTCTGCGGCGAGCGGTCCTCCATCTCTTTCTGGTGGAGAACTTTTCCATGAGGTGCATCTGTAATTGTCGCTTCACAGATTTGCTCATTGTATTTTTTTTTGAAGTGGGGACCGCACGTTGTCTGTTACTGAAGCCGTTTATCAAACTCCCGGCCACTACCTATCTGAACTGAAGAGTGGACAGCAGGCTTCCCTCCAAGTGGTTTTGACTGTGAAGCATAGTTTATAGTTTGTGCGTTATTCACTGATGTTTCGAACAAATCAAAGAAAAGTCGAAGGTAGTACTTTATTTTCGGTCTTTGATCTATGTTCTCTGACTCCACTTGAAAACTGGTTGGTTATAGCGTGGTGCTTCGGTCACCGGTTCTGCTGTGGAGGTTGAAGGCTCGGGTCTTGTTGAGTCGGCAAGTGTCGTATCTTCAATTACCATGTCAATAATTCCTCGATCATCGTCCTTTGTCAAAAGCCTTTGATCTTCATCAAGTAGTAAGTCGTCCTCATTGTCACTATTATCAGCCATCAAAATCTGTTGTATTTCATTTTCTCTAAGTTCGAAATCAGCCAGGACCCTTACGAAACATAATCTGCAAAAGTCACAAATAAAAAAGAAGGGTATTGAAAAAAAATACCAGTTATTTGGCATACTAATGAATGAGTACGATGATATAACTATCATATGAATTGTATCTCTCTGCGACCATAGGGACACCGGTGTCTCTTTATGTTTCTAATGAATTATCGTTTATTTAACAGAAACAATAATTTTACAAATATATAAAATAAAAATAACTTACCAGGCAGCAACTATTTCACACCCTAAAGAGTTAAAAAAAACAGTTTCACATATAAAAAAACTTTTACAAAATATACGATTAGCTCGCCAAACGAAGTGCCAGTTTCCAATAATCATAGACAAAGAACAGTATGCTTTATTTTGTTTTACGAGCATAAACAATGAAAAGAGTGTGTTCAGAAACTATTTTGTTAACAAATAGATTTAAAGTGGTTTACTGATTACAGTTTTATTTTACAATTACTATTTGGGACGCCGGTGTCCCCGTGGTCGTCAAAGGGTTAAATATGAATAAACAAAGTGCAGTTATTAATGAAGAAAGTCACGAAAAATAGTGAAAGAAAATGAGTGAGTACCATGGAGCAAATATAAGAGGTGAGTACTCTATATACATACATTTTATTATTATTATCACCAATGCAGTATTATTTTTTGTTTTGTTAATTTATATATAATACTGCTATAAAGATAACCAAACCCGGGAGTACGTTCCCATGGGAAGCGGGAAGAAAATTTCACGCTGACGTAGCCGCGAGCGCCATCTATCTCATACCTATGTACTTTAAACGTGTCATAAAAGTCACAACAATACCATACATGCATATTTCAAAGAATGTCTATTATTACCATAAAATTTGTAAAAATAGTTTTTAAGAAGAAACCTATTGTTTTATCTTTTAACTAGCTGACCCTCGCAACTTTGTTTACGTCACACAAGGTCTATGAAATTAGAGGTATTTATTAATCATACTCATCAAGTAGCGTGTGAATCTGCCCTGTTTGCTTAATCAAAATAGAGCTTAATGGTTAAAGCTATTCCTCAGTATAGAATTTTCCTCAGTATAAACAATTTACATACAAACACCGGCGTGTTAGAATTTTATTACATGTATCAATGTAGTAGACGTAACGTGTATAAAATGACATCAATCAAATGTCATCAATATTCTGAAAAAGAAATTAAAAATAGAGTTCACAAACTCTTTTGAAAATACGTACTGTACCTACCTTAGAGGATCGTTATGAAGATTACAGGATAGTTAACAACCATCCATAGAAAATAGATGGTATAATGCTGAATACCGCAAAGAACAATCGGCGCGGCATAGAATGGGGCCTATACTGATATCCTGGAGGATTTAAATGATGCCGATGTCCTGTGCCTGCTGAGGCACACACACGCCGTCATGCATGTCTGCAAGACAACGTGCAGGACAACGAGCAGGATGAGGCAGCGAATGGCTGGACTGAAATTAAAATCGACAGACGCAAGAGATGTGGTGGAGGCACTAATTCACGTACCTCGGGAGTGTCGTGTCAGAAACTGATGGGATAGAAGAGTACCTTACATCATTTCGAGTCTCGCCAAGGCCAGAACAACCTTTACACAGCCGCGCCCCGTGGGCAGTTGCGAAAATGGACACGAAGAGTGAAACTCAAAACAAAGTAAACGTTAAAACTGTACTGCTAACTGCTATACGGATGCGAGACATGGAAGGTCACTAAAGACATTTCGCACCAGCTACCAGCTATAAGTCTTCGTCAAACGCTGCCTCCAATGAATCCTCGGTACATACGGGCCCGAGAACATCACGAACGTAAGACTATTGGAACGCTGCAGTGAGACCAACAGATCAAACGTCGGAAGTGTAGCTGCTGCGCTAGATTGGACACACGCTGCAAAGGGACCACAATCACATCATACCAAGGCAAGTCTTACTGAAACTACTGGTAGGGTTTCAAAAACTGTTCGATAGTAAGTAGGTACATTAATTGATAGTGGCTATAGGCTACATAACATAATGCTAAGATTCCTGCCTTTTGGCCTTTTGGACTTTAGTCCAAAAGTCCAAAAGTCCAAAAGACACGAAGAGTGAAACTCAAAACAAAGTAAACGTTAAAACTGTACTGCTAACTGCTATACGGATGCGAGACATGGAAGGTCACTAAAGACATTTCGCACCAGCTACCAGCTATAAGTCTTCGTCAAACGCTGCCTCCAATGGATCCTCGGTACATACGGGCCCGAGAACATCACGAACGTAAGACTATTGGAACGCTGCAGTGAGACCCCTATCCACCAACAGATCAAACGTCGGAAGTGTAGCTGCTGCGCTAGATTGGACACACGCTGCAAAGGGACCACGATCACATCATACCAAGGCAAGTCTTACTGAAACTACTGGTAGGGTTTCAAAAACTGTTCGATAGTAAGTAGGTACATTAATTGATAGTGGCTATAGGCTACATAACATAATGCTAAGATTCCTGCCTTTTGGCCTTTTGGACTTTAGTCCAAAAGTCCAAAAGTCCAAAAGTCCAAAAGTCCAAAAGTCCAAAAGTCCAAAAGTCCAAAAGTCCAAAACTCCAAAAGTCCAAAAGTCCAAAAGTCCAAAAGTCCAAAAGTCCAAAAGTCCAAAAGTCCAAAAGTCCAAAAGTCCAAAAGTCCAAAAGTCCAATAGTACAAAAGTCCAATAGTACAAAAGTCCAAAAGGCCAAAAGTCCAAAAGTCCAAAAGTCCAAAAGTCCAAAAGCCCAAATGTCCACAGTCAAGTAGGTACTTGGTACTTTACTTTGTTGAACATAGGCCTTAAAATCTTACTTCTTACTAATATTATAAATGCGAATGTTTGTGAGTGTGGATGTTTGTTACTCTTTCACGCTCAAACCGCTGAACGGATCGGGCTGAAATTTGGTAACAGAGATACATTATAGTCTGGAATAACACATAGGCTACCTTTTATCCCGGGAATAACTTCCCGCGGTAACAAATTTTACGCGGGCGAAGCTGCGGGCATCAGCTAGTATTCTTATATAGAAATAATTATACTAGCATAGTCGGTAAAAAATGCTATGTAATAGCTTTACCGCGGCAGTCCCCGAGTGCCACACGTCTTTTTTTTAGTTGGTAGGAGTCCGGCATGACATCCATGACGATTTTACCTCACGTTAAAAAAAAATTAGGTGCTCCGTTTTCCTATTTTTCTGTCCTCTCTTGTCTCAAATCCGTCTGGTTCTGCCGACCCTGCATAAACCTTCTAAGACCCCTTTTGAAGAACCTCATATTGAAGGCGTTTGGGAATACCGAGGAAGAGAGATCATTCCACAATCTAAGCACGCGCGAAAGAAAGCACTTAGCTGATCTTACCGTGCTTGAACGATCTGGACGCAACGTGTGAGGATGAACTCCCTGTCTGTGGCGAGCGGCGCGATGATAGAACGTAGCTGTGGGCATAATATCTATATATATAAAAATAAGTCGGGTTTTCCTTCCTGACGCTATAACTTTAGAACGCACGAACCGATTTCCACGGTTTTGCATTCGTTGGAAAGGTCTCGGGCTTCGTGAGGTTTATAGCAAAGAAAATTCAGCAAAATTTCACATACAGCGCCATCGCGGGCGAAGCTGCGGGCATCAGCTAGTCATACATATAAACAATTCCTCATATCATGGTACAGCCGGTAGAACACGCACAAGGAGGCAAAAGTCTCTCCTATTATATCGCGAAGGGGCTCCACGCCACAGTATATCCCGTTCGTTCTAAGTTTGCCGCTGGCGTAGAGGCTGGTGCCATAGTCAAAATTTAAAACTCTGCTGGTGTAGTGTAGAGTGAACGGGTAAAAAGTATAGGATCGTTGACTACTCTCACGGCTCGGCATGGCAATTGGACCAATCGTGAATTGGACCAACTGCGAATTGGACCAATCGGGAATTGGACATTATTTTGGATATTGGAACAATCGCGAATTGGACCAATCGCTCCTAAAGGGGCACGTTACCGTATATAAAAAATTTTAACTTTCCACGATAAGATAATGTAACTCAGTTATGTTTTTCCGATATATTGACGATTATTCTTCAGTTTGACATTGATTTCACGGCAATTGGAAAATTTTCGCGATTGAACACCAGGTAGTAGGTAACACTAGAAATATATTTTTATCTTGTTGCTATCGTCGTAGATTAGAAATATGTAATCCGACGGATACAGTTGTGAAGTGGCACAAAATTAATACAATACAGTGATTGATGATATCGAAAGGAGTTAAATTAGACCAAATACTTACAGAATCCTATCCTGTCCTATTTAATATTAAACTCCTTCAATCACTTTTTCGTGATACTTAGCCTACGTCCTTTCCCAAGCATTTCCCTGAAATATTTATTTCGTGTTTCCATTTTACCCCACCAAGTGGCCCCACTAGTCAAATGGGCCATAGTGGAATATCCCCCATGTAACATAGCATTATTCTGTTGGGAGTCCTGGGAAATCCTTCCGAGGACTTACCCGGGGCTCCCAACCATAGGCTGTTGGGCGTTACGTGAGGTTTTTTAGTCGGTAGGATTCCGGCATAGCATCCATGATGGATTTTCCCTCACATTAAAAAAAAAAACAGCATTATTAGATTCTTTTTTCAGTGGGGACGCCCGCGCCCGCCGGCCGCAGCGATTCGACTTTGGTATTGGATTGGGTATCCCAGCAGGTCTCACAGCGCCCCGTCAAAGCTTCTGGTTTCGTATCGTATTATCTGATCCACCTTCAGATACTCCAGTTCTTGATTTAGTCTGCCCGTGCCCATAGTCTACCAGATGAGGTAGCATAGATCGATATGTGTGGCCAGACTGGTTAGTCGTACTACCCGTGCGTATAACAAGAAAGTCACCTCTAAGATGATCGCTAGGATATGCAACAAATCCCGCTTCAAATCTTACATCATTATCATAAGACTACGGTCAACGAACTGCGTATGCGGGCAGCCGCAGGCCTAGGGTTGCCAACGACAGTAATTGCACTTCTGTTACTTGAAATATCTTCAAATTTCCCAGAATGCTTGGATACAACGAAAATCTTGAGATACAAAATCTTATTTTAAAATGAAAACGTCTTTCAGGTATTGAGAGATTTTTGGTAGGAAAGTCTCTTGTAGTTGGGTATTTGGCAAGACCGACATGCTAAAATAACTTTTTGCGCAGCGGATCGTGTTTGTACATGCATGTCTCTGATTTGTATGATGTGCCCGTTCGAAAATTTTTGGGTGGGTCTTGTCAATTCGCATCAGTGACATGAAGTCCATGACTGTTTATTTAGAAAGTATGACTTGTAGGGAAAAGTCTGGTTATCAAAAGTATTTTGGACTCAATTAGACAAGTTTTTAATATAGCTCTCTTTAATACAACATGATATCCTCAAGAAAACCAGTCTTTAAGACACTAGAATATCTTTTGAATGATCCTAAGTAGTTTAAAAACTGTAGCCTGAAACTAAAGGTGTACTTTGCCTACAACTAAAATGACCTTACGCCGCTACCAAAACCAACGCTCGGACGAAAACCATCGCCACAAAAACTAGAATCAGACGCGTGACAGCCCTGTACACCGAGCGGATATTACCAAACATATCTAGATTGCCACCGCAGTTTATGGCTTGCGCATAGAACATACTTTTTGCGTCGGACCAATATGTACTAACTAGTACACCATGCCACGTAATATAAGTGATAATTTGAGAGGCATGATGTACACTAAAACGTGTAAAAGAGATATGTCAACTTCTTTTCAAATACTTCTGGTCAAAAATGGCGTCATTATAACGAACCGGAAAAGTTAGACTTTAATGCTTCCTCCACATTACTCGCGAAGTTAGGCGAGTACAATAGTGTAGAGGGGCACCTCGGCCTACTTCGTCAAAAATTTCTTTGACTCGGGCAACTTCGCCGACGAACTTCATTCAACTTCGCGAGTAATGTGGAGGGAGCATTAAAGCAGAGTTTAATATTCTTCTATGACTAAAGCAGAAAGTCTTTATTACTGCCTCTGTGGCGCAGACGGTAGTGATACCGCCTGCGGCGCTGGAGGTCGTGGGTTCGATTCCCACCGGAGACAAATATTTGTGTGACCCATAAATGTTTGTCTCAAGAGTCTGGGCGTTTCCATGTATAGTATGTATGTATTTAAAAGTATATAAGTATTAATATCCATGGTCTGATACCCATAACACAAGCAGGTTATTCCTGGCTTACTTTGGGATCAGATAGCGTTGTGTGAGATGTTCGTGAATATTTATTTATTTATTTATCCGCCGTACTGTAATCATAGGCAGAGTAGGTAAGGAAAGTGTTGCTTTTTAGACTTTTTAGTTGGTAAGAGTCCGGCAAAGCCTGCGTGACGGGTTTTCTTCACGTAAAAAAAGAAAAAGACTTTAAACTCTATGTTCGAAATTAAAATCGGCAGCCTTGCGACTATTGCATTGCTACTACACTAGAAATTAAACAAAACCGGCCAAGTGCGAGTTGGACTCGCCCATGAAGGGTTCCTTAGCAGCAAGTAACATAATATAAAAGTTTTAGTAGTTCGTTGTAACTTTGATTGATGTTTTAACACGTTCGCAGTGGTAGTAATTTTTACAGGCGAAAATCGCGGTATATGACGTATTAAAAAAAAACTACCAACTCGATCTCGTTCAAACCAATTTTTGTTGGTAGTTTTTATGGCAATGTACATTATATATTTTTTTGAGATCTATCATTCTCTTAGTTTAGAAGTTAGAGGGGGGGGGGGGGGGGCACAT
Organism: Miltochrista miniata; assembly: GCA_933228765.1. Lineage (NCBI taxonomy): Eukaryota > Metazoa > Arthropoda > Insecta > Lepidoptera > Erebidae > Miltochrista > Miltochrista miniata. The sequence continues at coordinate 24,868,734 of OW121768.1, forward strand.
TTTTCTACTTTGGAAGTGTCTCTTACGCAAACTATTCAGTTTACAAAATCAATCTCAATAACATTTTTGAAGACATATCTATAGATACCCCCCCCACGTATGGGTTTGACGAAAAAAAAAATTTTCAGTTTCAGTTCTGAGTATGGGGACCCCAAAATTTGCTGCTTTTTTTCTAGTTTTATGTAAAAATCTTAATGCGGTTCACAGAATACATCTCAATACATACCAAGATTCAATGGCATAGGTCCTATAGTTTCGGAGAAAAATGGCTGTGATTCACGGACGGACGGACAGACAGACAGACAGACATGACGAATCTATAAGGGTTCCGTTTTTTGCCATTCTACGGAACCCTAAAAAGAATGTTGACATAGTAAAAGAAAACAAAGTAATACACGGCATTAAAAACTATTTATTGTCCCCAATCTCATCATTTCCGTCCAGCCATTACCGAGTTTTAGAGAGCTGCTAAAGATCGCAGGGAGGGACTGGATGTGGAAGGCGCAGGACCATGTATTGTGGCATAAATTGGGAGAGACCTAGGTCCAGCAGTAGACTACCATAGGCTGATTTGTTTCATTGAATTATCATCACTCTAACGAATTTGGTGGCATTCTATTTAATTTAAGGGGTCTTAGAAGGTTTTTAAAGAGTCGGCAGCACGAATGTGGGACTTCTGGTATTGCAAACTTCCCATAGCCTATGGACATTTGCAACACCAGTCCTTCTGGTGGGCCGTAGGTATGCTTGTCTGGCCACCTTGGTGGTATTAAAAAAATCGGTTTTCTGTAAAGTCGGTTTACTGACGATGGTTGAACGTGACAAAGTCATAAGAAAATAAAAATAAAATAAAATAAAAATAAACAAAATTAACATTACAAAACAAAATAAATATAAAAACACATCAATTGATTATAGTGCCATCTGTTGAAAACATTACTAAAATAAATGGAACGCCTCAGAGCGAGGTAACGACGTATTGCGTCATCATTATTCGTTCGTGCAGCCGGCTCCATCCAATTATAAGACGTTGTCACGTCAAAAATCTTAAAAAACACGTCTGAATTCAAACATAGTGAATTCCTCTGTATTATTATTGTGTCCCACAAAAACAATAACATAATTAAAATATAGGTACCTACCTAGTACCTAATCAAAGCCCCTTCTTGGTAGGTCCGCTAATATACGATTTCTTGGAACTTATCGACTTGAGTCAGACCGCATTTAGTTTTTAATAACAAAATATAATAACTATGTACTTAAGTAGGTATATTATGTATTATATTCACGATTGTTATTAACCTTTAAAGAATGAGGCAACTTGTATTTTATTATTGTATTTATTTTTAGAATTAAATTTAAAATCTAAATTACTCAGCCGTGTTCTCTATATTACATTTTTGCATGTGTTTTGTGAGCAATGGAAAAAGATTTCAGGTTTCGAAAACTAAGGTACAACAAATTTGACGCATATTTTAAGGAGCACATTCAAGACTCTCTCGGATTAAAGGACCTCCTTAGGGATATGAAGCCATTAGCTAGAAAAGTCATACCAAATATAAGTTTTTAATCTCATGACAACTTACAAGTAAATTATAAGTTTCACTTTTAGTTACAAAACTACAGAACAAAGTGGTTGAAAACAAACGTAGCGAATGAACAAATTTTCCGCTACCTTAAGTGAGTGACAACAAAACAAAGATAATTCGAAAGCGTTACAAGGGAAATTTACCAGATAAATAAGAAAGGCTTGTTTAATTTGTCTATTGAAACTTGTATTGCAAGGCATTTCATTTCAACGTGAAAAAAATCCTGCATGGATGCTATGCCGGACTCCTACCGACCAAAAACCACACGTATCCTACCTAACAGCTTCAGGTAAGTCCTCGGATGGATACCCCAGGATTTTATTGTATGACTTAATATAAAAGATTTTTCTATGTTTCTTTCGCGGTGCTAAAAATGATTAAGTACATTGTGCAACTCCCAAATCGTATGTAGATGAAAGGCATCGTGTGGTTTCAGCCGGAAGGCGTCCAGCAATAGCATCCATCACGATTTTCACACGTATCGTTGTGAAACACTTTTTAATCAACGATATTGAGTCCAAATTAAGAAATACAAACTTGTGATAGACAAGTGATAAACATAATTGTATGTTTCTAAATAACATAATTATTATACACAGAAAACACCCAAACTCCGAAACGAATACATGTAGCATTCAGACAAATATTTGATCGATATTCAAACCTGGCTTCTGAATCCAGACTTCTACTAGATTCACTGCACTAGCTTTGTCACATCCAAAGTCAGATCTTACAACACCTTTATTATAATACCTATTAATACATCACAAACTAAACTAGATTCTCAGAACAAAACTGTTGTTTATTGTTATGAGTTCAATCGAACAACTGTTCCACTCTTTAAGTAGGGACTTTTACCTCTTTATTCGTTCACTCCACGCAGTTTACCAATTATCCAAAAATTGGGGAACTAGCACTTAAATAGAACATCAAAGCATACTTTTCTCAAAAAATAAGGGAAGAAAAAGACGTACTTATTTTTAAATTCAAGTGTAGGAGTAAGTAGCCATGGCCGACATTGGATTAAACAACATAGATAAGAGAAAGAGAGCCTTGAGATGATTACAATAAGAGATATCGGTAAGATAACGAGACAATAACTTTGCATGAAGAATGCTAAGAGATGTGGCCAGAAAGCTTTCGGAGTAGTGGAGTAAGAAGCTAAATCTGAAGATCTTTTGGCTGGAGACGCGGGCTAAGATCCTATTGATTTGCTAGTACGGTGTCAAAAATGGGTCGAATTTGTATGGAAGGTATAGCCATCAAAATTCACTCCCCATTTGACACCGTACGTATCTGTAGTTGTATTTAAGAATGAGAGTCTTAACCTCACAAAGGCTGGCAAACTTAAAATATTAGCTCGACTTGAATCGAAGTGACGCGGCAGACAGCAGCGGAGCAAAGATGGATGGTAAAACCTGGTGTCCAGTCTCTTTTTTGTAAGACGGAAGTAGGAGATGTATTCCCACCAAGATTTCTGGAACTCAAGCCAAGCTGACTAGCATGGCAAACGGATGGGGATCTGCCGAAGTACTTAGTAACAAGGTAGGAATTAGGACATTGAACGCAAACCACTACCACGAAAATTGAACAAAAATCCTGGGTAATGAATAACTTGGCTTGGACCTGAAATAATTATTTCCTTTAAATAAACCTGTTTTCCTCGCATTGTGTCAACACAAAGCGGCAGGCGATTTAGCGAGAATGCCGATATGGTGATACAATGTTTACAGAGACTCTTTGTTGCTGTTCAGGCGAAGAATGCGAGGTAGTTACACTGAAGTTCCTTCTGTCCATTGCCAGTAAGCTTCGAGGCAATGTAAACATGTCTAAGTGATTGAATAACTATAAATAAGTTGGCTCAGTACACAAATCTTGGTAAACAACCGCAAGTCGATCGACACAAATAACTGCCATATTTATTGTATTTTCCTGGTTTGTAGACATGGTCACCTGATAAATATACCACCTAAATAATAATAATTAGAGGGCATTATTGGTGCGACAGTACTACTAGATGGATTCGTCGTTCGGACTTGATTCCCAAATCGAGTAGCATTCTGTATTTGAGTCGTTGTTGTGTTAATAAAGTGGCGGATATTCTCTGGGTTTTCATAACTGTGTGTAGGATATAACATATAACTTACATTGTTATGTAATTAATAATTATTATTTATTTATTTATTTATTTATTGTATACTTTATTGTACGCCAAAGAAGTATAACAATTAAGAAACTTAATATAAAAGGAAGCAATACAATGGGCGGCCTTATTGCTTAAAGCAATTTCTGCCAGGCAACCTTTGGATTAATTAAGCGGCATTATAATAATTATTTGCATTAATTATAATTATTAATCAATTATACAATTAACTCTCTATAGTCTATAACAAAGCTACCACCTTTGTTTTGTAGCTTTAGACTTTAAAAACATAGCTCAAGTTATGGAAAGCAAAATATCCTACTGCATTTGACAGCCCTCAACAAAATATTTATTACCATTTAAACTCAATTGACGGAAAGGATTTTGGTAGATACTACTTTCGATTGCACCTCCTGAGTCAACTCTGCCAAAAAAAAAATCTATAGTCAAGTCACCCATTAATCCAATTTGCCAACCATTTCAATCCTTTCATCTTTGCTTTGACTTCATAACTTAAATTAGATAAAAATATTAAACCTGTTTGGTCTCCAGCTGTGCCTTATGAGGGTACAGCTCCTGAAGTCGCTGGTACAAGTGAGCTGCACCGTTCGCCAGCCTGGCCATAGCGTCCTTATCCACGTCCTGAACTTAAAATTGACACTAATCCTTGGTACTACACACACATCCTACGTTATGACGTTACTGTCTAATCTGACAGCTGTCCATAACACTTCAAATAAAAAAAAACTGTCACTGATAACGGTTTCTTTTTTTAAATAGTTCTTTTTTTAAATTAATGATATTTTATACTAGGAATTTTCAGTTAGAACGTCAGTGCGTCCGTAGAGGTCGCGCTTAGTTGATCGACTGGCTCTACAAAGTCTACACTTCTACAGCAGGTAGTTAGTACGTCAGACTGCACGCAAATTGAATGACAACTGATAAGCAAGGAAACGTGGGCGCGTAACTAATAAACGCATGGATATTTTTTCTGATCCACTGATATTCAAACTGCACGTTTTGTAGATTGAAGGACAGTGTATCTGGATCTCAAATCTATTTACCTATACAGTCTTAGACAGAAAAGATAAATATCGTATCTATTGATAAAGATAGTGTGTTTATGGAGTAATCACGGGATCGTACCATTAGAAACACAAAACATACAGCCTAGGGTCGTATTATAAATTTTCGTTCAACACTCAAAGAAGCTACTTTTAGCTATTTGAATTTTGGAAAAAGTTTTGTAATACACTTCTTTAGTGTTTCATAAATGGCTAGCAGTGCCATATCTATAATAAAAATCCTTATCTTACTGTAAGTTTTTATATTTAGACAAATTTTGCAAGGACTGTGTCTAGTATAAAGTATAGGATAATTCAGTACTCAGGTCAATCACACTTGAAAACTGGTGCTGGAAACTGGTTATTGAGTAATGATAAAGTCGACAAAAAAGCTTAATTCAATATGCATCAGTGGGGTTAAGATAAGATGAAGCTAAGATAAGATGTATACGATATGTTACGGTAGGTACTTGTAAAGCAATATTGACGTTTTTAAACAGTTGTACAACGCGATAAAGGTTTGTTTACACTCCCGTAACTAGATGTAACTAGTTATTTTGTTTGTTTGTGTATTACAGGAAATATCAGTGATTTTAAATGATTTAGATTTATATAATTTAGATAGATAGGCATCAATGAAACAGTCCCACAAAGCTTTCTGGGCAGCTAAGGTCATGATGTTCAGATTTACACGATTTAGATAGACCGGATGCAATGTAACCCTGATCGTTCCACATAAATCTTTGGGCAGCTAAGGTCACTCATATATGTATACAAGATGATTGAATGGCGCAGACGCATTTCGAACGATTGATGTGAAGGTCTCACGGTAGTCGCTACTATTTACTTAGAAGTGGATGAATTGAAAACATATAAAATTAACATCCTTTGGAGAACTTATCCAGAGCTCCCGACCGACATTGGTAAAACACCGTGTGCTTTTAGTCGGCAGGAGTGCGTCATAGCATTCATGTAAAATGTACCACACGTGAAAGAACATACAAAATTACGTTGAGGACTACCCTCAAAACTTACTGTAATACTTATTAGGAATAGAGCAGCGAAGAACCATAGTGTCCTTGGCTGCCTTCTACCGAATGTATCACGGCGAATGTTCTGAGCTCTTCAACCTGATCCCACCATCTCCTGTCCGATCCCGAACAACGCGTGCCGGGCAGAGATGCCACTCACACACAGTGAAGAGAATCTTCGCCAGAACGGGGCGTTTCAAAAGATCGTTCCTCTGTCGAACTATAAAAACCTGAAACGACCTGCCTACACACGTGTTTCCCTCATCTTACAATCCCGGGTTCCTCAAGAGGAGCGTGAAGAGGTACATCACAGGGTCGCCAACTTGAGGACCACTGTCAGAAGTCTAACGGACTGTGAGAGTGGCCCCCAATCGCTAGATGCGCCGCGGCGCACCATCAGGCTAGCGAACGTCAACTTGCGCTTGCGCGAGCTAAATGTATAAATTGAACAAACAATGAGGTAGAATTAAATTGCTTTTAGTAATCTATTTGAACAAAAACCTCGAAATCACTAAATCTCTTAACATCGCGATCTAGAATCATTCAAACCGAGAACAATAGCTCAAGACGTATCTAATGGTAGCCGTGAAGAAATACGTGAATAATCGTAAATATCAGAGCGTGTCGGACGCCCTAACGTCTGCTAAAATTACACGGAACACGTTCAATGGACGATTGATGGGACGTGGTGTTGCCATATCTCAAGATTTGCCCTGAGTTTCAGGCTTTTGCACTCTTCTAAGGATTGTGGCTGGATTTAGCAAATCTCATGAAATATCAAGACATTTTAAAATATAGCTTACATTTTCAACAAGCTACATATGTCTACCTAGGGTGGTTACTGCACATTTTAAATCAATAAGTACTTATATATTTTACTCTATTTTATTATGCATAGGTAATTTTTTTCTGTTTAATGTATTTTTGTTCTTTTTAATGTCGATAAAGCGATCTGATCAAAATCGTTTATATCGCCCCTTTTTAAGCATCAACTAATTGAAAGACTTTGAAACTCGACGCTTGAGAGCGATTCGCCACTGCGAATCGCTCTCAAGCGTAAAAACAACTTTTTAAATTAAAAGTACGTTTGAGAGTACAATATTATTATCAAACTTTAAAGTATCTAAGAATTTTTCAGTAAAAATGAGGCCCTTTCTCCGGATTTTTTATTTTTTCATCTGGCAACCCTTGCGAACCGTGAGGCACTCGTCTACACCGATAAAACGTTTGAATTATATCGAACATCTAATCGACTCAAACTTATATCTATTGATAGCGTTCAATGACTTAGATCGCAAATATTTTAGGTAACAATTTATTACTAACTAGCGGACGTCACGCGGTTTCACCCGCGTAGTTCCCGTTCCCGTGGGAATACGGGAATAAAATATAGCCTATGTTCACCGCAAAGAGTGTAGCTTCCCAACAGTGAAAGAATTTTTCAAATCGGTCCAGCAGTTCCGGAGCCTATTCGTTACAAACAAAAAAATAAAAACAAATCTTTCCTCTTTATAATATTGGTATAGATAGATAGAATATTATTAGATAGTAGCAAAATGCGCACGTAAACCAAAACGCCATGCGCCATATTGAGCAAAGGAATGGTGAAAATGGACATTTGTCTCTGTGAAAATCGTTCAATAGTCATCAACTCATCAAACTCATCAAGTTTATGGTGAACAAAGAGATAGACGCGGCACCGTGGAGGAATTTGTTCCAAACTATGTAAGTATAACAAGTCCTTTTTATGTGTAGACATACATACATACATATGGTCACGACCCCATCCCCGAAGGGGTACGCAGAGGCACACTACATGCCCACATTTCACCTTTGTATAATTTTGTCCCACGTAATAGGCGGTGAGCCGTATTGCCGTGTTTAAATGGACAGGCGTAGGTTGTGACTGCCTGCTGTTGAAATAAAGCTTTCAACTTAGCTTAACGACTGCCATTTTACTGGCAACCGGGACAAACGCTCAAATAAATGTCACAAAGTGATCACATGGATGGTCACCCATCCATGGACTTATGTGTAGACCTGAGGAGATATTTACATCTAGGTTGAAAACATACTGTGATATGCGTCACGTCACTTCGGAATTCTGCAAGTGCATCCAAAATTGAAGAATCATTACCTGTAGACAAAAGAAATAATAGTTAAATACTATGCACATACATATTTCCATAAGGAAGTCTCATCAGTCCCTCCAGGGTCCAGAGCTTCAGAGATTGACGACGATTGTCTCTGGCATATAAGAAACAAACATTTGCGAATCACACAATTATTTGTTCTGACTCATGATTCGAACCTAAGACGTCAGCAAGTCATCCACGCACCACTGCGCCAACGAATAGACATTATCTATACTAATATTATAAAGAAGTAAAGTTTGTGTATCTATTTGTTAAATTGTAAGGGGTAATCTCGGGATCTACTGAACCGATTTTAAAAATTCCTTTACCAATAGAAAGCTACGTTATTGTGAAGTGTCATAGGCTATATAGCATCACGCTACAACGAACAGGAGCGGAGCAGTAATAGTAAATGTTTAAAAAACGGGAGAAAAGTTATTCCTTTTGAGAGTTTCGTTAGTTGTGCTGCGTAAATGTTTATAGTTATGTAAAAAATATGTACTACAAAATTGTTTCTCTTAAAAAAGTTCTAAAAAAATTGCGCGATAGCATGTGTCTATCTTTGGGTTGGTGCACAATAACCATTTTAATGGCAATATTTTTTTTTCTACAATAATGCCACGGGATACCTCTTTCATAAACGAAATTGTTCTTAAAAATAATGCGACGGGAACACACGCGACGAGAAACCTTTCTCTCTCTCTCTCTCACACACGTAGTATTAATATTAACGACGAGACGCTACGGGAGTAAACGCAATGCGACGGGAGTAAATGCGACGGGAACAGATAATACTCTCTCTTATGTGGCGCAAACGAAGTTGCGCGGGTCAGCTAGTACATTATAACCCAAGAAAAATTGTAATAAATAGAGCAGCATCAACATTTTATTGAAATTGTCAAAATATTAACAAATTGAGTAAATTGTATCAACAATTTCACATACACATGGATATTTGTTGGACAAATATGAAGGCCGTTACAGTTGTCTACTGTACTAGATTCAAATCCATTTTTTGCTAATTTAAGGAGGTGATACACTAACGACTCGGCCAGCTGACGGACGGTCTAAAATAGTCTAAATCATTGGGTCGCCCGGTCGTCGCGTTGGTGATCCTTTTGCGTATAAAGTAAAGCAGATCCGTTGGGTGTATTTTTTTGGACCGAGGTTTTCTAATTTCAAGCATGCACAAAGAGCCACCGAGTAAATCCTCCGGTTTTTAAGACAGAAGACTTTTATTTTAGGTGCTCACTTGGCGGTTTAGATCTTGGGCTGCTGGATTTTCAAAATGTTAAAATGCATAGCTTTTAGATTCTTTAACATTATAAATAGAGCACTAAAAAGAAAAACCCTCTGATAACTTATGGAAATACGCGTTACATCTGGTTTATATTTGAGACGTTTTACAAGTGCATTTGCGTTTGTTTGGCTCGCGAGTTCGTTTCGTCGGCGTAACGGCGCGGGCGGTTTTGCACGCAAATGGATCACCGCCTTTACTATGATAAACTGGTGCAAATTGGCAAGTCGTGAACGAGTCACCAGCGATTTTCACGCTTCAACCTTTGCCTCGTCACGAAATGCTATCAAAACTACAATAGAATTGAGTAATGAAAGAAATATGTTCCGTTGTGCTTGATAATACACCTCAGTACTCTGAGGTGAAGCACAACAGAACATCATTTCTATTTTCGAAAACAGAATTATTTCTATTATTTTAATATTTCTTAAAAATTGCCGAGTACTTGACAATCACCTAACGCCGAAACCCATCACACATCCACTTATGATTTTTTTTAAAATTCCACCTTTAAGGGGTAAAATAGGGGGTTGAAGTGTCACGAAACTAGTATTCCTGCCAAACTATTTTATATGACAGTAAATAGTAAACTCGTTGTTATTTGTTCGTTGATTTTGTTCAAATTAATTAGTTACGGCATAAGTCCGAACCCGATCGCAAGCAGCACTGCACTCAATGCAGCACGCGACAGGCAGCATTGCCGCGCAGCACCTCAGTGGCAGCATTGCAGCGATAGCAGTGCTTGCTGCCGATTTCGAAATCATACTTTTAAAACGGGTGTGAGCCGTACTTGTCGTACCAGATTTAGCCCAAAACAATAGGCACTTACAGCCACGTACAAATTAATCGACAATCACGATTCCACAAATCGCGCGTGCTCTCCTTGAAACATGTTAAAAAAGACATTGATGTTTTCAATATTCATATAATAGTTAATTACATCTAACACTCACATTTCCTGGCCGTTTCCGCACGGAAAGCACTGGTCATTGTACTACCGCGTGTGTTAGTAGTAATTTGATTACAAGGTTCTGACAACGATTAGCATGACATTACAGCGGCCGTAGGTCTCTGTTGGGAGTTCTGGGACATCCTTCCGAGGGCTTACCCGGAGCTCCCAACCATAGGCTGTTGGGCGTAATGTGAGGTTTTTTAGTCGGTAGGAGTCCGGCATAACATCCATGAGGATTTTCCCTCACGTTAAAAAAAGAAAAGGTTCTGACAACGATTAGCATGATATGAGTTAGTGAGTAAGGGTCTTTAATTTCTTTAGCATAATCTGATTGGCGCGGGATTCAATAACATGTATTGAGTTCAAATTTAGTTTAGAGTTGGTTAGAATAAAAAAAAAGGGGTCCGTTTTGCATGATATTTTGAGTAAAGTTAAAATATGATAAATTTAAACACGGTTGATCAGAACTTGGTACACCTAATAATCTTTGCCTAGTTAATTCAGGACAGGGACCACATTAAATGTGGTCCCTGTCCTGAATTTCCAGAAATTTTCTGCCCTATTATAAACACAGAAAGTTTACAAAAGGAAACAACAAATTGCTCAAAAAAGCTTCATGTAATTTGAAGTTTATACTCATTTATAGACTTTTACAATAAACGATGTTTTGACCACATACACCGAAGTGGTCACAAGCTGAAATGACCCTGTAAAAATAAATAAATTCATACAAACAGTGATAGCTGAAAAATTTTGCTTATTTTACGTACATGAGAAGTCCAACCTTCCAATGTACTGAGGAAGTTGCCATCAATCATCTGTTTCCTCCGCCACCAATGGCGTCTTCACCATTATTTACGCAACACAACGTTTATAGCTCATATATCAATACACGACAGATATCCTTACCTTCATCTGTAGTTAGTTTATTTAATTTGTTTGGAAATATTATCAAATTTATCATATTCATAACACGAACGCGTGCAATTTCATGATCTTCTGAATGTATTCGCGCGACTTTTCGATGGTGTGAATCTTCAATGTAAAAGTAATGCAAACATTGTTAATATTTATTTAAAACGTGTCATGTATTTATATTGTCCTATTGTATTTAAAGTTTCCAGTAAGTAATTATTTAGCATGTTATTTATGGTATCACTAAATGATGCTCGCGGCTTCGCCCGCGTGAAATTCGGTACCCGTTCCCGCTTCCCGTGGGAATATTTTACCGAGATGAAAAGTAGCATATGTGTTATTCCAGACTATACTCTATCCCTGTACCAAATTTCAAACAGTTCCATTCAGCCGTTAGAGCGTGATTGAGTAACAAACATCCAAACATCTTCACAAACTTTCACATTTATAATATAGTAGGAAGTAGGATTGGTAGGAAGTAGGATGTATTTTGGAAACTCCCAGACATTAATAGTAGAGTTAACTTGATATTTACAATAAGTTATTTCGTGTTTCAGATTCCAATGTATCCGCAACAGTGTCGAAATGGTCGAAATATATGAATCATAAAATAACACAAATATCCGTTCCCAAAAGCTTTTCCACATCAAAATAGAACCAGCAAGTAGCCACTCAACCACAAATATTCAAGCCTGAAGTTTGTCATTGATACAGTCTTCTATCAATGATAATCCTTGTGGTCTACGTGACGATTGTCACTTCCCATAGCCACTGCCGAAGGCATGAGCAAATGTTCCATTGTTTGGCATGACGTCAATAGCCTCCAGTACAATATTTAGGTTAAGGACTGGTTGTTGGATTGACGAAACCCAAGACAAAATTGGACTCGGCATTTGTACAAACGCAGAAGGCGCGCGTGCGGTTTGATGTCGTAAAAGGTAAAGCGATTGACAATTATTAGTATTGTCGTCTTGGTGACTAAGTTTAAACTATTTGGTACTACGTTTTGTTACTTATTTAGCATGGAATGACATTGTATAACAGAGGAATTTATATGTATGTTAGCTTATAATGTATAGTTCCGATTTCTAATATTGTTGCTGTGGTAGCAAGATTTCAGGATGGAGAGTCATTTCATTTCATTTATTTATTTGCCGATCATAGGATTACATGGATGTTACATTATTATTAAGCCCTATTTGGTCTACCTTAATTGGCATGCAAATTTAAGTATTTAACTATATTTAAAATTTATAATTTAACATTCATGCAGTATAAAACTCTAGTTCAATAACTCATCAAATCTAAAACTAGAGACATCAACAACTCGTGTTGGAGTATTTTGGCTAGAAAGAGGTTAGTAGCCATTAATCAGGATTGTAGTATGGGAAAATCTTCTACCTCTGTCCTACAAACCAGGACAAAAAATCTTTATTCTCATGCCTTCTCGTCATTAAAATACACCTACAAAATTACATGCTTAGGCTAGCAATTACAAAGAAAATTGCTCAGAAGTCATGTCAAGAATGCTTGCGTGAAAATCGAGGGAAGAATAAAATAGCTTTCCCACGAGGACGAGAAAATTGTTTAATTACCAAGAAAAATGTAGGATACAATTGCTTGAAGTAAATAACCTATTCTTCTATCTATATCGTGGAATTACACTTTTTTTATCGTGTGAAAATCCTACATGGATGCTATGCCGGACTCCTACCGACTAACACCATACGATGCCTTCTTACAACTATCTATGGCCGGGAGTCCCGGGTAAGTCCTCGGAAGGATGGAGGGCAAACCTACTATTACCTATAAATCGATTAACGGCTTTGGATCTTGAAAAATCAACGATTCTGCTGCTTATCAGATTTTTCGGTTGCTTTTTATTGATACGTCTTTCAACGATTGAAACTATATACGATTGTACGACTACTGTGTAAATATGTGCTTGTTGTTTAAAACTACAATAAACGACTAGAAACCGCTTTTTTACCTGCAATAAGGTTTGTGTAGAACCTTATTAATGAAATTTATACTAGTACTAGAGGACGTCACGCGGTTTCACCCGCGTAGTTCCCGTTCCCGTGGGAATACAATACTTTTTCTTCCATAAGAACCTTGTCCTAACAATACCTTACACAACAAAAAAAGAATTAGTGAAATCGGTCCACCCGTTCTGAAGTTATGCGCTTACCAACACATTTTGCGATTCATTTTTATATATAAGATTATGAAGAGGAAAGATTTGATAGTTTGTTTGCATCGAATAGGCTCGGAAACTACTGGACCGATTTGAAAAATTAATTTACTGTTGGGAAGCTAACTCTTCCGGGTGAACAAAGGCTATATTTTATTCCCGTATTTCCACGGGAACGGAAACTACGCGGGTGAAACCGCGTGACGTTCGCTAGTGTTATTATAAAGTCGGTAAAGCTACTCAATCAACGATATTGGATTTATGTGGATGTCTTTGAAAGTAATTAACATTGACGGCATAAAAGCGTCGTAAGGTGTTTGTAATATCAATTAAAGAACAATCAAATCGTAGATATAATTGCCAATAATTGAGAGAAAGCTATTATTTAAATGGTCGTTGTCTAAAGTTCTACCTAATAATAACATGAAAGTTTGCGAAGATATTTGGATGTTTGCTGGAAATTTAAAAAAATCTTGACAGACGGACGGACAACAAAATAACAAGACATAAGGACAACATATAAGGGTTCCGACTGTTCATTTGAGGTACGGAACCGGAGAGTGTGTGTGTGTGTGTTTGTGACCAAGATTTTACTGAATTCAGAGGAAATAAATGTATATGCAAGTCGTTTACAATTTATAAAATCCTAGAATTAAAACCTGGAACATCCCTCCGAAGGCTTACCCAGGGCTCCTACCGTACGTACCTCCTACCGTAGGCATTGGTAGGTCGGGCAATTGTGGTTCTAGTCGGTAAGAGTCCAGCATAGCATCCATACAACAGTCTCGGAATACTAATCTTAAAAGCACCTGCGCGCGCGCCACTACGCAACAAACGTAATAAATAAATCATACTATTCGAAGTAATTGTCGTGTGCTGGTGATAGACTATCGTGTAGGCTGTGTGCCATAGATAGAGCGAAGACGTGTGTCACGATTGCTCGGTGGATGAACAATACTAATGTGGAAGAAGCCTTTGAAAAAATACGAAATCAAGTCGGTGCCAATTTTCTATTCCCTAATCTATACTTCTATACTAATATTATAAAGAAGTAAAGTTAGTGTGTTTGTTAAATTGTAAGGGATAATCTCGGGATCTACTGAACCGATTTTAAAAATTCTTTCACCAATAGAAAGCTACGTTATTGTGGAGTGCCATAGGCAATATAGCATCACGCTACAACGAATAGGAGCGGAGCAGTAATAGTAAATGTTTCAACAACGGGGAAAAAGTTATTCCTTTTGAGAGCTTCGTTGCGTGTGCTGCGTAAATATTTATAGTTATGTAAAAAATATTTACTACTAATATGTTTCTCTTAAAAAGTTCTAAAAAATTGCGCGATAGCATGAGTTGCGCGGGTCAGCCAGTTTACACATAAAGCTTTTGATATTTTCTTGTTTGGAAAATACGAGTATAAAAGTAACACAGACTTCTATAAAAATATTCTCTCCTCGGGTCCCATTCAGTCGTTCACACTCCCTTATTAACGTCACCGACAGAGCGGTTGAGATGGTAGTTTTATGCCAAAATTGTTTAGAAGAAAAAAAAGAATCATTGACTCGATAAGAATTGCCTAGCAGTTTACAACCACTTCAGAAATGGCTAATTACTAAGAAAATTTCTCACACATGTCCAAACAATAAAATTAACTTCATCGTAAGACTTCTCCAAGTCGTTCAGAATTTTTTGAAAATTGCAAAACATTCAGGCTTCATGCCTTACCCCGACCTGAACTTATTCTTATTCAGATATTTTTTTAGAGCAACGGCACATGGCAAGATATTTACTCCCTCACAAAACCGGTGGATTGATTCCGATGAGAAACGAACAATAAATGCAAGAAGCCATTTGAATAGATGACGGACAAAAGATTAAGCAAATGAACGAGTTGAACCTTCTTATTTGAAGTCATTCATAAAAGATTTCTTTGGCTCGTAGTAGTTGAAGAAACCTATTAGAATCCATTCATTTTTAGTAATTTGAAGGAAGCTTTGACTGCGAGTTTTTGTAAGACTTCCGTTCAATTGTAAAGATTTTTTATTGATCAGGGATTGCAATATCAGGGTATTTGGATATTTATTAACTCACTGCTCATAAAATACGGATTGGATAACCGAAAATTTTCAAACGCAGCCACTAGTGGTGCCACTGCTATAGCTCAGAACTTATTCTTTAATGCCCGCCTTCCACTGCGAGCGAGTCGGACCCATTACGGACGCCGCTATACTCGTAACGACGATTTTCATACATGTCCTTCCACCAAAGCGGACATGACATGTATCGAAAATCATCGTAACGAGTATAGCGGAGTCCGTAATGGGTCCGACTAGCTCGCAGTGGAAGGCGGGCATTAGTCTGAGCTCAGAAGTTATGTCAATAAGTAGTCGCAAGTGTGCATCATGCGGGAGACGTAAAAAAAAATAGATATAAAGACCATACCTTCTTTACAATCCATACCTTCTTGACCTATCTTTACAATCCATCTATGATGATAAATCAAGAACGATAAGTTATCTTAACAAAGCAAAAGGAAGCTAGAAGTGTTTGCGCAGTGGTTAGTGACAGGCGCTGCGTATTGTCAGCTGTTTGTAGAAAGAGTTTGTTTTTGTAAACATGTTTATTTGGTTTGGATTATTGGAAATCAGGTTGACATCTAACGGGAAGTTTGTCTGATAGAGATCTGTCTGAGAAATGAAATAATTTATATATTTTTTTTAAACGTGAGGGAAATCCTACATGTATGCTATGCCGGGCTCCCACAGACTAAAAACTACACGTATCTTACCTAACTGATTACGGTTGGGAGCCCCGGGAAGGATGTCTCCAGGATTCCCAACAGAACAACCACTGCGGCCTGTCCTCAGGCATCTCAACCCCCCGTTCAGGTGCTATCCCGCGTTTGGGGGGGTTGTTCGGAAGTTATTACGCTTTTTTGGCGTGAATCCCTCACGTCACGCTGTCGTCTAGGAATCTAGGGCCTGCTTCTGTAAGGACGGTGAGCAGCCCTTTCACTGTCCTCACTCAGGCCCCCGGTCATGGAGGCCGATAGTCTTGGGATAATTTACATAATACTGGATGTTCTCGACTTAGTCATCAGCGATTGGAAATAACGTCAGCCGCACTTCATCATTAACATTGTTTCATTCATTGGCTCAGTGCAGTTATTTATAACTTTGTCAATGTATCTTCTGGTTCCTATTATGTTGCCTCGAAGTAGTGTGATGGATGACACGAACGCACAGCCGCGATGATGTAAATCGACGTAATACGTACGACAAGGCTGCCTGGCAGTGAGACGAATTGCTCCTTTCTAGATTTGTAAATAAAGTCTGTTGTTAACTAATGGAATCAGAGGCGGCGGAAATCTATCCTAGAACGATAATAAAGGAGGGGAGGGAGAGGAACCCACCTCACACCCTCGATTCGTCAAACCTAACTTACAACACAGTAAATGATAAAAGAAAAATGGCGAAACACATGTCGACTTATTAGTCACGTTTTTAAGCTGAGTAGAGCTCGTTATTAACAATCTGAAGGGTACCTACACTACAGGTAATTTTCCTATAAAACATTCAAAATGCCATTCTTGAGGAGTTCGGTTCGCCATTACTCCCTTACAATTAGTTGTGGTTATCATTAAGGCCATACCCAGGGCTAACGACCTTGAGCATATGGGCGATATGACTCGCCAACATAGAGTAGCGCAACTACAGAGACATCAGAGTAAAAACGGAAGAAGAAGAAAATAGTAGCGGAAATGCGTTCCTCGCTTCACCAAATAAACAAGAAGCCGTGAGACGGTCTCACCCGACTGCCCCTCTCTAAAACGTTTATTGTGAAAGTTCAATCCGATTGCCGTTGTCATTTTTGTTTAATTTCAAACTTTGAACAGATGATCCATGTAACCTAGTGACGTAGTTTAATGCAACAGAATCACAGACAAAGTCTCGTCACGAATTCACAAAGACGAATGTTCATTATATTCTTTGTTTTGTACTTAAATTATTACAAATCCAGACAAGAGGGGTCTTCCACTCGCTTGAAATTTGATTAATACAAACAAACAAATATATGTACGTACCTACGTAAGCGTCGTAAACGCAGTTGCGAGGGTTAGCTAGTTATGTATAAATAAGAAGCGCTCGTGGCACTGCAGACAGACTCATTGTTCTGTAAACGGTCACTGTTGTAAGCAACTTTCTCTATGGCCAGTCCTTGGATGGGTGACCATCCATGTGACCACTTAGTGACAGTTATTTGAGCGTTACCGTGCTTCAAAAGGCCGTTTAATGATAAGTCGTTAGTCCCGGTAGCCAGTAAAACGACGACCTGCGCCTGTCCATTTCAACACGGCAATACGGCTCACCACCTATTACGTAGGACAAATTCTAAAAAGGTGAAATGTAGGAGCATAATAATATGCCTTTGCCTACCCCTTCGGGGATAAAGGCGTGACCATAATCCATACTAATATTATAAAGCTAAAGAGTTTGTTTGTTTGGTTGAACGCTAGGATCTAAGGAACTACCGGTTCAATTTCAAAAATAATTTCAGAGTTTTAAAATACATTTATTGAGGATGGCTAATGGCTAATAACATTACGTTAAGACAAATAGGAGCGGAGCAGCCATGAATAATGTTTTCAGAGCACCGTGTGGTTTCTGTCGGTAAAATTTCGGCACACCATGCATGAGGAATTTCCACACGTAAAAAAGAAGGCAGTTTCCCAAGGGAACGCCAGCTCCGCATGTTTTCCCTTATTGGGTCTGCATGATGACATAGCCAAGGCTCCATGACACAGGGAAGTGACTTTTGCGGAGGACGGGGAAAATATATTTCTTTTGAGAGCTTCCATTGAGTACGTTGCGTAAATGGTTAAAGTTACGTAAAAATAGTGTACTAATATTTTTTTCCTTTTCAAAAAATTAAAAAAAAGACCTGCACAGCATATGCCTATCTTTTAAGGTTCACTTACAATAACCCTCTAAATTATTATTAAAACATGAGCGACGCAACTCGACGCGACGACGGAAGTAAACGTTTTCTGCAGTAGTAGCCAGTCAACTGATGAAAGATAATACCGGCCAAGTGTGAGTCGGACTCGCACACGATATCAACTTTAGATTTCTTTAATTTTCATTTAAATCAGTAGTTTCGGCGTGATACGTATTCGGAATACAGACGGACATGAAAATTTTAAATTTCATTTTGGCTTCAGTATCGATTAGAGAACGCGTACATTTCTTTTAAATAGCTTCCATGTTCAGACTCTCGACCCTCAACAGTTTTATTATTATGTATAGACATAGACTAGCAAGAAACTCGGCGGGCTATTCTTTTTAGTGCTCTACTTACTATAATACCTATAGACTTAAAAAATAATAACACATTGTTTGAGAATAAAACTGAGCCAGCAGATCATTTCCAGACTTCCTAGACAAGGAAGTCTGGAAATATTTTTGCCGGACCAGACGCCCTTACATTTGGACCACTTAGGCACTGCTCTTGACCGTCAATTCTTTCACCTTATTACCTTCACCAAGTTGCCAGTAGATGGTGCCTACGTCGCCCCAAGACGTAATAAGTTGAAAGAATTGACGGTCGAGAGCAGTGTGATTTTTTTTAAAATTCCACCTTTAAGGGGTAAAATAGGGGGTTGAAGTGTCACGAAACTAGTATTCCTGCCAAACTATTTTATATGACAGTAAATAGTAAACTCGTTGTTATTTGTTCGTTGATTTTGTTCAAATTAATTAGTTACGGCATAAGTCCGAACCCGATCGCAAGCAGCACTGCACTCAATGCAGCACGCGACAGGCAGCATTGCCGCGCAGCACCTCAGTGGCAGCATTGCAGCGATAGCAGTGCTTGCTGCCGATTTCGAAATCATACTTTTAAAACGGGTGTGAGCCGTACTTGTCGTACCAGATTTAGCCCAAAACAATAGGCACTTACAGCCACGTACAAATTAATCGACAATCACGATTCCACAAATCGCGCGTGCTCTCCTTGAAACATGTTAAAAAAGACATTGATGTTTTCAATATTCATATAATAGTTAATTACATCTAACACTCACATTTCCTGGCCGTTTCCGCACGGAAAGCACTGGTCATTGTACTACCGCGTGTGTTAGTAGTAATTTGATTACAAGGTTCTGACAACGATTAGCATGACATTACAGCGGCCGTAGGTCTCTGTTGGGAGTTCTGGGACATCCTTCCGAGGGCTTACCCGGAGCTCCCAACCATAGGCTGTTGGGCGTAATGTGAGGTTTTTTAGTCGGTAGGAGTCCGGCATAACATCCATGAGGATTTTCCCTCACGTTAAAAAAAGAAAAGGTTCTGACAACGATTAGCATGATATGAGTTAGTGAGTAAGGGTCTTTAATTTCTTTAGCATAATCTGATTGGCGCGGGATTCAATAACATGTATTGAGTTCAAATTTAGTTTAGAGTTGGTTAGAATAAAAAAAAAGGGGTCCGTTTTGCATGATATTTTGAGTAAAGTTAAAATATGATAAATTTAAACACGGTTGATCAGAACTTGGTACACCTAATAATCTTTGCCTAGTTAATTCAGGACAGGGACCACATTAAATGTGGTCCCTGTCCTGAATTTCCAGAAATTTTCTGCCCTATTATAAACACAGAAAGTTTACAAAAGGAAACAACAAATTGCTCAAAAAAGCTTCATGTAATTTGAAGTTTATACTCATTTATAGACTTTTACAATAAACGATGTTTTGACCACATACACCGAAGTGGTCACAAGCTGAAATGACCCTGTAAAAATAAATAAATTCATACAAACAGTGATAGCTGAAAAATTTTGCTTATTTTACGTACATGAGAAGTCCAACCTTCCAATGTACTGAGGAAGTTGCCATCAATCATCTGTTTCCTCCGCCACCAATGGCGTCTTCACCATTATTTACGCAACACAACGTTTATAGCTCATATATCAATACACGACAGATATCCTTACCTTCATCTGTAGTTAGTTTATTTAATTTGTTTGGAAATATTATCAAATTTATCATATTCATAACACGAACGCGTGCAATTTCATGATCTTCTGAATGTATTCGCGCGACTTTTCGATGGTGTGAATCTTCAATGTAAAAGTAATGCAAACATTGTTAATATTTATTTAAAACGTGTCATGTATTTATATTGTCCTATTGTATTTAAAGTTTCCAGTAAGTAATTATTTAGCATGTTATTTATGGTATCACTAAATGATGCTCGCGGCTTCGCCCGCGTGAAATTCGGTACCCGTTCCCGCTTCCCGTGGGAATATTTTACCGAGATGAAAAGTAGCATATGTGTTATTCCAGACTATACTCTATCCCTGTACCAAATTTCAAACAGTTCCATTCAGCCGTTAGAGCGTGATTGAGTAACAAACATCCAAACATCTTCACAAACTTTCACATTTATAATATAGTAGGAAGTAGGATTGGTAGGAAGTAGGATGTATTTTGGAAACTCCCAGACATTAATAGTAGAGTTAACTTGATATTTACAATAAGTTATTTCGTGTTTCAGATTCCAATGTATCCGCAACAGTGTCGAAATGGTCGAAATATATGAATCATAAAATAACACAAATATCCGTTCCCAAAAGCTTTTCCACATCAAAATAGAACCAGCAAGTAGCCACTCAACCACAAATATTCAAGCCTGAAGTTTGTCATTGATACAGTCTTCTATCAATGATAATCCTTGTGGTCTACGTGACGATTGTCACTTCCCATAGCCACTGCCGAAGGCATGAGCAAATGTTCCATTGTTTGGCATGACGTCAATAGCCTCCAGTACAATATTTAGGTTAAGGACTGGTTGTTGGATTGACGAAACCCAAGACAAAATTGGACTCGGCATTTGTACAAACGCAGAAGGCGCGCGTGCGGTTTGATGTCGTAAAAGGTAAAGCGATTGACAATTATTAGTATTGTCGTCTTGGTGACTAAGTTTAAACTATTTGGTACTACGTTTTGTTACTTATTTAGCATGGAATGACATTGTATAACAGAGGAATTTATATGTATGTTAGCTTATAATGTATAGTTCCGATTTCTAATATTGTTGCTGTGGTAGCAAGATTTCAGGATGGAGAGTCATTTCATTTCATTTATTTATTTGCCGATCATAGGATTACATGGATGTTACATTATTATTAAGCCCTATTTGGTCTACCTTAATTGGCATGCAAATTTAAGTATTTAACTATATTTAAAATTTATAATTTAACATTCATGCAGTATAAAACTCTAGTTCAATAACTCATCAAATCTAAAACTAGAGACATCAACAACTCGTGTTGGAGTATTTTGGCTAGAAAGAGGTTAGTAGCCATTAATCAGGATTGTAGTATGGGAAAATCTTCTACCTCTGTCCTACAAACCAGGACAAAAAATCTTTATTCTCATGCCTTCTCGTCATTAAAATACACCTACAAAATTACATGCTTAGGCTAGCAATTACAAAGAAAATTGCTCAGAAGTCATGTCAAGAATGCTTGCGTGAAAATCGAGGGAAGAATAAAATAGCTTTCCCACGAGGACGAGAAAATTGTTTAATTACCAAGAAAAATGTAGGATACAATTGCTTGAAGTAAATAACCTATTCTTCTATCTATATCGTGGAATTACACTTTTTTTATCGTGTGAAAATCCTACATGGATGCTATGCCGGACTCCTACCGACTAACACCATACGATGCCTTCTTACAACTATCTATGGCCGGGAGTCCCGGGTAAGTCCTCGGAAGGATGGAGGGCAAACCTACTATTACCTATAAATCGATTAACGGCTTTGGATCTTGAAAAATCAACGATTCTGCTGCTTATCAGATTTTTCGGTTGCTTTTTATTGATACGTCTTTCAACGATTGAAACTATATACGATTGTACGACTACTGTGTAAATATGTGCTTGTTGTTTAAAACTACAATAAACGACTAGAAACCGCTTTTTTACCTGCAATAAGGTTTGTGTAGAACCTTATTAATGAAATTTATACTAGTACTAGAGGACGTCACGCGGTTTCACCCGCGTAGTTCCCGTTCCCGTGGGAATACAATACTTTTTCTTCCATAAGAACCTTGTCCTAACAATACCTTACACAACAAAAAAAGAATTAGTGAAATCGGTCCACCCGTTCTGAAGTTATGCGCTTACCAACACATTTTGCGATTCATTTTTATATATAAGATTATGAAGAGGAAAGATTTGATAGTTTGTTTGCATCGAATAGGCTCGGAAACTACTGGACCGATTTGAAAAATTAATTTACTGTTGGGAAGCTAACTCTTCCGGGTGAACAAAGGCTATATTTTATTCCCGTATTTCCACGGAAACGGAAACTACGCGGGTGAAACCGCGTGACGTTCGCTAGTGTTATTATAAAGTCGGTAAAGCTACTCAATCAACGATATTGGATTTATGTGGATGTCTTTGAAAGTAATTAACATTGACGGCATAAAAGCGTCGTAAGGTGTTTGTAATATCAATTAAAGAACAATCAAATCGTAGATATAATTGCCAATAATTGAGAGAAAGCTATTATTTAAATGGTCGTTGTCTAAAGTTCTACCTAATAATAACATGAAAGTTTGCGAAGATATTTGGATGTTTGCTGGAAATTTAAAAAAATCTTGACAGACGGACGGACAACAAAATAACAAGACATAAGGACAACATATAAGGGTTCCGACTGTTCATTTGAGGTACGGAACCGGAGAGTGTGTGTGTGTGTGTTTGTGACCAAGATTTTACTGAATTCAGAGGAAATAAATGTATATGCAAGTCGTTTACAATTTATAAAATCCTAGAATTAAAACCTGGAACATCCCTCCGAAGGCTTACCCAGGGCTCCTACCGTACGTACCTCCTACCGTAGGCATTGGTAGGTCGGGCAATTGTGGTTCTAGTCGGTAAGAGTCCAGCATAGCATCCATACAACAGTCTCGGAATACTAATCTTAAAAGCACCTGCGCGCGCGCCACTACGCAACAAACGTAATAAATAAATCATACTATTCGAAGTAATTGTCGTGTGCTGGTGATAGACTATCGTGTAGGCTGTGTGCCATAGATAGAGCGAAGACGTGTGTCACGATTGCTCGGTGGATGAACAATACTAATGTGGAAGAAGCCTTTGAAAAAATACGAAATCAAGTCGGTGCCAATTTTCTATTCCCTAATCTATACTTCTATACTAATATTATAAAGAAGTAAAGTTAGTGTGTTTGTTAAATTGTAAGGGATAATCTCGGGATCTACTGAACCGATTTTAAAAATTCTTTCACCAATAGAAAGCTACGTTATTGTGGAGTGCCATAGGCAATATAGCATCACGCTACAACGAATAGGAGCGGAGCAGTAATAGTAAATGTTTCAACAACGGGGAAAAAGTTATTCCTTTTGAGAGCTTCGTTGCGTGTGCTGCGTAAATATTTATAGTTATGTAAAAAATATTTACTACTAATATGTTTCTCTTAAAAAGTTCTAAAAAATTGCGCGATAGCATGAGTTGCGCGGGTCAGCCAGTTTACACATAAAGCTTTTGATATTTTCTTGTTTGGAAAATACGAGTATAAAAGTAACACAGACTTCTATAAAAATATTCTCTCCTCGGGTCCCATTCAGTCGTTCACACTCCCTTATTAACGTCACCGACAGAGCGGTTGAGATGGTAGTTTTATGCCAAAATTGTTTAGAAGAAAAAAAAGAATCATTGACTCGATAAGAATTGCCTAGCAGTTTACAACCACTTCAGAAATGGCTAATTACTAAGAAAATTTCTCACACATGTCCAAACAATAAAATTAACTTCATCGTAAGACTTCTCCAAGTCGTTCAGAATTTTTTGAAAATTGCAAAACATTCAGGCTTCATGCCTTACCCCGACCTGAACTTATTCTTATTCAGATATTTTTTTAGAGCAACGGCACATGGCAAGATATTTACTCCCTCACAAAACCGGTGGATTGATTCCGATGAGAAACGAACAATAAATGCAAGAAGCCATTTGAATAGATGACGGACAAAAGATTAAGCAAATGAACGAGTTGAACCTTCTTATTTGAAGTCATTCATAAAAGATTTCTTTGGCTCGTAGTAGTTGAAGAAACCTATTAGAATCCATTCATTTTTAGTAATTTGAAGGAAGCTTTGACTGCGAGTTTTTGTAAGACTTCCGTTCAATTGTAAAGATTTTTTATTGATCAGGGATTGCAATATCAGGGTATTTGGATATTTATTAACTCACTGCTCATAAAATACGGATTGGATAACCGAAAATTTTCAAACGCAGCCACTAGTGGTGCCACTGCTATAGCTCAGAACTTATTCTTTAATGCCCGCCTTCCACTGCGAGCGAGTCGGACCCATTACGGACGCCGCTATACTCGTAACGACGATTTTCATACATGTCCTTCCACCAAAGCGGACATGACATGTATCGAAAATCATCGTAACGAGTATAGCGGAGTCCGTAATGGGTCCGACTAGCTCGCAGTGGAAGGCGGGCATTAGTCTGAGCTCAGAAGTTATGTCAATAAGTAGTCGCAAGTGTGCATCATGCGGGAGACGTAAAAAAAAATAGATATAAAGACCATACCTTCTTTACAATCCATACCTTCTTGACCTATCTTTACAATCCATCTATGATGATAAATCAAGAACGATAAGTTATCTTAACAAAGCAAAAGGAAGCTAGAAGTGTTTGCGCAGTGGTTAGTGACAGGCGCTGCGTATTGTCAGCTGTTTGTAGAAAGAGTTTGTTTTTGTAAACATGTTTATTTGGTTTGGATTATTGGAAATCAGGTTGACATCTAACGGGAAGTTTGTCTGATAGAGATCTGTCTGAGAAATGAAATAATTTATATATTTTTTTTAAACGTGAGGGAAATCCTACATGTATGCTATGCCGGGCTCCCACAGACTAAAAACTACACGTATCTTACCTAACTGATTACGGTTGGGAGCCCCGGGAAGGATGTCTCCAGGATTCCCAACAGAACAACCACTGCGGCCTGTCCTCAGGCATCTCAACCCCCCGTTCAGGTGCTATCCCGCGTTTGGGGGGGTTGTTCGGAAGTTATTACGCTTTTTTGGCGTGAATCCCTCACGTCACGCTGTCGTCTAGGAATCTAGGGCCTGCTTCTGTAAGGACGGTGAGCAGCCCTTTCACTGTCCTCACTCAGGCCCCCGGTCATGGAGGCCGATAGTCTTGGGATAATTTACATAATACTGGATGTTCTCGACTTAGTCATCAGCGATTGGAAATAACGTCAGCCGCACTTCATCATTAACATTGTTTCATTCATTGGCTCAGTGCAGTTATTTATAACTTTGTCAATGTATCTTCTGGTTCCTATTATGTTGCCTCGAAGTAGTGTGATGGATGACACGAACGCACAGCCGCGATGATGTAAATCGACGTAATACGTACGACAAGGCTGCCTGGCAGTGAGACGAATTGCTCCTTTCTAGATTTGTAAATAAAGTCTGTTGTTAACTAATGGAATCAGAGGCGGCGGAAATCTATCCTAGAACGATAATAAAGGAGGGGAGGGAGAGGAACCCACCTCACACCCTCGATTCGTCAAACCTAACTTACAACACAGTAAATGATAAAAGAAAAATGGCGAAACACATGTCGACTTATTAGTCACGTTTTTAAGCTGAGTAGAGCTCGTTATTAACAATCTGAAGGGTACCTACACTACAGGTAATTTTCCTATAAAACATTCAAAATGCCATTCTTGAGGAGTTCGGTTCGCCATTACTCCCTTACAATTAGTTGTGGTTATCATTAAGGCCATACCCAGGGCTAACGACCTTGAGCATATGGGCGATATGACTCGCCAACATAGAGTAGCGCAACTACAGAGACATCAGAGTAAAAACGGAAGAAGAAGAAAATAGTAGCGGAAATGCGTTCCTCGCTTCACCAAATAAACAAGAAGCCGTGAGACGGTCTCACCCGACTGCCCCTCTCTAAAACGTTTATTGTGAAAGTTCAATCCGATTGCCGTTGTCATTTTTGTTTAATTTCAAACTTTGAACAGATGATCCATGTAACCTAGTGACGTAGTTTAATGCAACAGAATCACAGACAAAGTCTCGTCACGAATTCACAAAGACGAATGTTCATTATATTCTTTGTTTTGTACTTAAATTATTACAAATCCAGACAAGAGGGGTCTTCCACTCGCTTGAAATTTGATTAATACAAACAAACAAATATATGTACGTACCTACGTAAGCGTCGTAAACGCAGTTGCGAGGGTTAGCTAGTTATGTATAAATAAGAAGCGCTCGTGGCACTGCAGACAGACTCATTGTTCTGTAAACGGTCACTGTTGTAAGCAACTTTCTCTATGGCCAGTCCTTGGATGGGTGACCATCCATGTGACCACTTAGTGACAGTTATTTGAGCGTTACCGTGCTTCAAAAGGCCGTTTAATGATAAGTCGTTAGTCCCGGTAGCCAGTAAAATGACGACCTGCGCCTGTCCATTTCAACACGGCAATACGGCTCACCACCTATTACGTAGGACAAATTCTAAAAAGGTGAAATGTAGGAGCATAATAATATGCCTTTGCCTACCCCTTCGGGGATAAAGGCGTGACCATAATCCATACTAATATTATAAAGCTAAAGAGTTTGTTTGTTTGGTTGAACGCTAGGATCTAAGGAACTACCGGTTCAATTTCAAAAATAATTTCAGAGTTTTAAAATACATTTATTGAGGATGGCTAATGGCTAATAACATTACGTTAAGACAAATAGGAGCGGAGCAGCCATGAATAATGTTTTCAGAGCACCGTGTGGTTTCTGTCGGTAAAATTTCGGCACACCATGCATGAGGAATTTCCACACGTAAAAAAGAAGGCAGTTTCCCAAGGGAACGCCAGCTCCGCATGTTTTCCCTTATTGGGTCTGCATGATGACATAGCCAAGGCTCCATGACACAGGGAAGTGACTTTTGCGGAGGACGGGGAAAATATATTTCTTTTGAGAGCTTCCATTGAGTACGTTGCGTAAATGGTTAAAGTTACGTAAAAATAGTGTACTAATATTTTTTTCCTTTTCAAAAAATTAAAAAAAAGACCTGCACAGCATATGCCTATCTTTTAAGGTTCACTTACAATAACCCTCTAAATTATTATTAAAACATGAGCGACGCAACTCGACGCGACGACGGAAGTAAACGTTTTCTGCAGTAGTAGCCAGTCAACTGATGAAAGATAATACCGGCCAAGTGTGAGTCGGACTCGCACACGATATCAACTTTAGATTTCTTTAATTTTCATTTAAATCAGTAGTTTCGGCGTGATACGTATTCGGAATACAGACGGACATGAAAATTTTAAATTTCATTTTGGCTTCAGTATCGATTAGAGAACGCGTACATTTCTTTTAAATAGCTTCCATGTTCAGACTCTCGACCCTCAACAGTTTTATTATTATGTATAGACATAGACTAGCAAGAAACTCGGCGGGCTATTCTTTTTAGTGCTCTACTTACTATAATACCTATAGACTTAAAAAATAATAACACATTGTTTGAGAATAAAACTGAGCCAGCAGATCATTTCCAGACTTCCTAGACAAGGAAGTCTGGAAATATTTTTGCCGGACCAGACGCCCTTACATTTGGACCACTTAGGCACTGCTCTTGACCGTCAATTCTTTCACCTTATTACCTTCACCAAGTTGCCAGTAGATGGTGCCTACGTCGCCCCAAGACGTAATAAGTTGAAAGAATTGACGGTCGAGAGCAGTGTCTCAAAAAAGCAGTGTGTTAATAATAACTGTAATATAAGTAAGTATTTTCATCAGTTGTCTATATCCCTTAACACAAGGTAATAATAGCTTAAGTTGTGTGAGAATGTCCACAAATATTTCGTCATTTATTTATTTTGAAATGATTAAGTACCGCTTACAATATTAGCATGACTACCTTTCGAAGTAATTTAATAAAACAATACATAAAATAAGTTGAAATGCATTATATTTTCATGCAATGCAGTATGCATTGTGTAACTCGGGCTCTGTTACACGCATTACTCTGTAAATGAATGAAAATATAACATTTTACGAGAATATTTTGCAGACCAGAGCGACACACGTCCGTCTAGCAACACGACTCCCCCCGCACTAGATTTTCAGGCGAGCGCGGGGATGCAAGCAACTTGAAGTATTCGTTGAATGCATTATTAGTCATAATTAGTTTAAATTTACACTTATTCCAAATTGAAGAAAACCATTTTAGAGGTCTATGTTTTCTTTAGTCTTTGATATAAATTTTATTATCATTTATTAATGAATAGACGTCATAAAACGGCTTCTTCTAAAACATTGTGGGCTATTTCAATGATGTTTTACTAGTTATTTATAATAAATACACAATTTCTGATGAAACCATTTTCTGGAGCACATCTTGTAGATTTCAAATCTACTTTTGGCTGGCATTTTTCGTATACTAATACCGAGAAGGACGTCTTTATTTGCACCTCTTTTTCGCAAACTTTGTTAACCCTCGCCTTAACTGTTGTACGTTAGGATTGACGAATCGAGGGTGTGAGGCGAGTTCCTCTCCCTCCCCTCCTTTATTATCGTTCTAAGTCTGTTGTTGTCGAACCCTAAGTAGAATCATCACAATTTAGACAAAGTGGATTTTTTAATATTTCAAAAACAATATTAATTTTCATAGTAAAGTGGGGTCCACCCGGTATATACAGTCCCTGGTTTTGGTTACTTATGACACCCTAGTGCTAAGTGGATACTGTTTTTTTTACGTGTCGAAATCCTCATGGATCATGCCGTACTTCTACCAACTAAAACCACACGATGCACTGCCATCTACCTATGGCCGGGAGTCCTGGGTATGCCCAGGGCTCCCGACAGGCTTAGTCTGTGGTGGTTAAGTGGGTAGTTTGGCCCATTCGTAACTAGGAGCCCCACACAAAATCACCCACAGCAAAGTGCGTAAATGCATTCCACTATGTAAAAAAGTGATTCTTCTTTAATCTACTTGAAGGTCCTTGGGTGAAATGCGCTACATAACTAATAGTACCTAATCTATCAATCCCATATCAAAACTGTAGGTATCATAGTAGCCAAAATGCAGTTCTTCTATTTAGATCAGCTAGTACAAAAACCCTGATGGAGCCTGCGCCTGTTAAAAAAAAAACTTAGTCGAAGTGCCTTTATAACATTTCATAACACTTCATTGCAAAGAAGTATTGCAACACGTATTCAGCACAATACTGGACAACCTCCTGGGCATCCAGTAATAAATATTCCCACACTAAGCTTAGCGACCGTGACCATATGGACTATCTAATCACCTAATTAATTCATAACAGGATACACTTTTATTTCAGGATAAGTGCAACCTGTTTTCATATAAACGATGTTTGTTTCATTTAAAAAAAGCCCTGTGTGGCGAGACGGGGTCCCGACCCCAATACATCCCGAGGGTGTCGTAAGAGGCAACTAAGGGAACACTTTCGCTAAAGATCCATTGCGTAGAGAAGGAAAACTCGAAATGAAACCCGGTTGTCAGTAAAATGACAATTGTTAAGTCAAGTTGAAGGCCATATGGGCGGCTTGAACAATTTAAAATGCGGGTCGCGGCGACCTGCGCCTGTCCATTTCAACACGGCAATAGTCTCAACGTGGGACATAAAACTATGGTGAAATGTGGGCGTATACTAGGCCTCTGCCTACCCCTTCGGGGATAAAGGCGTGACCATATGTATGTATGTTTCATTTTAATAGTAAAGTCAACCGATTGTATAAACAAGAAGGTTCTCAATTTAACTTTATTTTCTTTTTGGTGTATTAGAAGACATGTTTTGTCGCTCTTGGACATTCCGAGGGCTTATCCCGGCCTTAGGCAGCTTGTAGGGCACAATGTAGTTTTAGTCAGTAGGAGTCAGGCATCATAGTAACCTTAAGGTTTTCCTCCAGGAAAAAAAGAAGGCTTCTGCAATAAGTTTTGATTAAATTTCATCAAGACTTTAAAATGTTCAGAATGGCCTTACTAGAAGATGCCGAAGTTCATTTTACTATTTCACTTTACACTAATGCTTCCTCCACATTACTCGCGAAGTTGAACGAAGTTTGTCGGCGAAGTTGCCCGAGTCAAAGAAAGTTTTGAAATAGGCCGAGGAGCCCCTCCACACTATCGTACTTTTCCAACTTCGTTCAACTTCGCGAGTAATGTGGAGGAAGCATAAAATTAATAGTTTCTATCTCATTGTTATATGGAGAATATATTTTTCAACAGACCTGGAAGAGTCGGGTTGGAACAAAGAATTGAAAAAATAACTATTTGACCTTCCTAATTCTAAGTTGACAAGCCAGAAACAAACTCAGAAAGAGACAGAACATATCTCTGCACCCCTCAACTAATTACCATAGATGCAGAGGGTAAGCAGCGATGGTGCAGGGGTGATCACCTGCCGTGACGGGCTGGTGCGGCAGGTGTGGCCCCACCTGTGCGAACAACACCGTTTGTGATACGGAACTTAGAGGTGTTTTATTGAATATTTTACATTTAAATATTGTTTTGAATGCGTTTTAGGATGTGATGAGGAAGGTGTTTTATTGAATATTATAGAACGCCCTACGATTAAAATTTTCAAAATATCTTCCATGTACAGACTCTCGACCCTCAACAGTTTTATTATAAGTATAGATTTTACATTTAACATAGTAATATATACATTTATTGTTAAAAATTACAGAGAAACATAATTATTACATATCTATATTTACATTATTACTATCTAAACTAAACCTAAATAAGGCCCCCGTGGCATTGTGCCCAAAAGACTAGCAGCATTCCCCCTTTGAATAGCAATGCCTATTCGTTGAGCGAGAAATTATTAAAATTTACATTTTAATATTGTTTTGAATGAGTTTTAGGATGTGATGAGTGGGTATATGCTTTAATCTCTTCCACATTTCACTAGTACATTGTAAATTTTAAAAGTGATTAGTAGAACATTTTTACAGCGCTTAAATACATAACATATACATACATATAGTCACGCCTTTATCCCCCAAGGGGTAGGCAGAGGCATATTAGGGGATGGCGAGCCCATCGCCATGCTGAAATGGACAGGCGCAGGTCGCGACGACCAGCAGTTGAAATTGTTCAAGCCGCCCATAATACCAGAGTATTCTAATTAATAAGGCCTTCAACTTGCCTTAACGATTGTCACTTTACTGGCAACCAGGTTTAACCCTTTCAGGACCGTAAGGTTATGAGACTTTATTCTATCATTTTAGCTATTTGTACCGACTCATTATGCTTGTAAAAAATAAATTTAAAAATCAAAACACATCTAAAAATTACGGTTTTTTTGGAATTTTTTGGGACAAATATGTCCCTGTGGTCGATTAAAGATACCCTTTACTTAAACAATCTCAATTTTACTTTTATCCAGTTTGTGTATTAGGAACCGGGTTATATGTAAATAAATATCGTTTTATTATAGAAATATTATTTATTAGTTATGGTAATCAGCGAAACAATTTCTTTCATTTGTATAGCGTAGGTAAACTTTACCCAGAAAACACATACCTATTGTTTGTTCGATGTTTTTTATCATATTTCGCACAATTTACGCACCTCTTTTTTTATGCCACTAAGGCGGCAGACAAGCACGTATTCTTGTCTGCAATCTTAGTGGCTTACGTGGGCTGCGATGACCACCAGTCCTTCTGGTGGGCTACGGCCCACAGAAGGACTGGTGGTCACCGCAGCCTATGAACGTTTGCAACACCAATGGCGCCACACTCGCGCTGCCGACCCTGTAAAATCATTATAAGACCCCTTTTGAAGAACTCCATACTGCAGGCGTTTGGGAAAACCGAGTCAGGGAGATCATTCCACAACCTAAGCGTGCGCGGAAGAAAGCCCCTATCGGATCTAACCGTGCTGGAACGCTCCGGACGTAGAGTGTGAGGATGAACTCCCTGTCTGCGGCGAGCGGTCCTCCATCTCTTTCTGGTGGAGAACTTTTCCATGAGGTGCATCTGTAATTGTCGCTTCACAGATTTGCTCATTGTATTTTTTTTTGAAGTGGGGACCGCACGTTGTCTGTTACTGAAGCCGTTTATCAAACTCCCGGCCACTACCTATCTGAACTGAAGAGTGGACAGCAGGCTTCCCTCCAAGTGGTTTTGACTGTGAAGCATAGTTTATAGTTTGTGCGTTATTCACTGATGTTTCGAACAAATCAAAGAAAAGTCGAAGGTAGTACTTTATTTTCGGTCTTTGATCTATGTTCTCTGACTCCACTTGAAAACTGGTTGGTTATAGCGTGGTGCTTCGGTCACCGGTTCTGCTGTGGAGGTTGAAGGCTCGGGTCTTGTTGAGTCGGCAAGTGTCGTATCTTCAATTACCATGTCAATAATTCCTCGATCATCGTCCTTTGTCAAAAGCCTTTGATCTTCATCAAGTAGTAAGTCGTCCTCATTGTCACTATTATCAGCCATCAAAATCTGTTGTATTTCATTTTCTCTAAGTTCGAAATCAGCCAGGACCCTTACGAAACATAATCTGCAAAAGTCACAAATAAAAAAGAAGGGTATTGAAAAAAAATACCAGTTATTTGGCATACTAATGAATGAGTACGATGATATAACTATCATATGAATTGTATCTCTCTGCGACCATAGGGACACCGGTGTCTCTTTATGTTTCTAATGAATTATCGTTTATTTAACAGAAACAATAATTTTACAAATATATAAAATAAAAATAACTTACCAGGCAGCAACTATTTCACACCCTAAAGAGTTAAAAAAAACAGTTTCACATATAAAAAAACTTTTACAAAATATACGATTAGCTCGCCAAACGAAGTGCCAGTTTCCAATAATCATAGACAAAGAACAGTATGCTTTATTTTGTTTTACGAGCATAAACAATGAAAAGAGTGTGTTCAGAAACTATTTTGTTAACAAATAGATTTAAAGTGGTTTACTGATTACAGTTTTATTTTACAATTACTATTTGGGACGCCGGTGTCCCCGTGGTCGTCAAAGGGTTAATTTCGAGTTTTCCTTCTCTAAGCAATTAATCGTTTTGCGAAAGTATAAATAAATATTTAAGGACATTTCACACAACGCTATCTGATCCCAAAGTAAGCTAGGAATAACCTGCTTGTGTTATGGGTATGAGACCACGGATATTAATACTTATATACTATTTAAATACATACATATTATACATACAAACACCCAGACTCTTGAGACAAACATTTTTGGGTCACACAAATATTTGTGTGGGAATCGAACCCACGACCTCCAGGGCCGTAGGCGGTATCACTGCCGACTGCGCCGCAGAGGCAGTCAAAGTATATTGCGATTGCGATGCGACAAGGATGCTATACTCCACAGAAATTGGTATGTGCCGGACTCCTAAAAGACTAAAACACCGGTGTCCCTCCGGAGCAGAACGTCATGAAAGCAAAATGTCATGAAAGCAGAATGTCATAAAACTTCAAAACGTCAAAAAAGCTAAATGTCATTATCGCAAAATGTCATGCAATAATATATTGGCAGGTCGTCATACTTGAAAAACGTCAAAAAGGCAAAATGTCAGGATCGCAAAATGTCAAAAAACAAATCAAAGATCCAAAAAACAAGTGACGGTCGGATAAACAAATGACGATCGAAAAATACAGTAATTTGTAGTACGTTGTTAGGTAACTGTTACAAAAATGAGCAACGGTAAAAATCGGTAAAAGTCAGCAATCATGACTAATTGCGATTATGACCATCTGCGATCATGACCAATTTCGATTATGACCATCTGCGTTCATGACATTTTTTGCGTACATGACATTTTGCTTTTATGACAATTTGCTTTAATGACATTTTACTTTCATGACGTTCTGCTCCGGAGGGCTTCCATCCTTCCATGTTGCCTACAGCCAGGAGACCCGGGTACGCCCTCGGAAGGATAGCCCCAGGACTCCCACCACTGCCTGTAATGGGCGCTCCAAATTCTTCCAATAAACGCACGAGAATGGGGAGCTGATTTTTCACATAGTTCTCGCCGTGTTCTCACCTTGTTCTCCGAATGTGGATCCAATTGATATTCTCGGCGAGAATGTGAATGTGAACTTATAAGAAACGGGCACGAGATATTGCCAAGATATATCTGAAACCTTCATAGGTAGTAAATGCAGATAATATAAAACAAATATCCTCATTTTATAATTTTATAGTCAATTCTGCCGCCAACCGCCAAGTACATACAATTTATGGATATGACAGCGCAGTGATGATGGATGGTAAGGGGGCCCATGACAGAGACCGATTATCACTATAAATGTTACATATAGGTAGGCAGCGTATTTTCCATATACACACGTAAAATAATTTGTATTAGAATTGATGACAATTTCGACGCTGTTGCAAGCGTTTGTAGAGACTTGAACTCAATATGATCCAACAGTGTCGAAAATTAGGTATCCCAAAATCCTGTCAACTCTAGTGTGACTATGAAAAGTTAATTGTTTTTATACCACTAAGGCGGCAGACAAGCTTACGGGCCCACTTTTTTAAAAACCCAATACCGTAGGCGTTTGGGAATAATAGCAATAACATTTATATTTTTGAAGGCTGGCTGCGACTACTGCTGACTTTAATTTATTTTGTGATTTTGCCGTGTTATACTGTATAAAAAAATAAAACGTATTTTGTTAAAGATGAGCTACTCCTTTAGTTTTACGTATGTCATTACTTCCCAGAATAAGATCCTTAACAGCGACACTATCGTATGGTGTAATAATATAGCGTGTGTTTATTTTTTCAAAATCAACTGGTTCGAATCCCAGCTAGGATTATAGGTTTTTCAAAAGTCTAATGATGAGGTTTTAAGTTTCATCAAAATCGGGCTCGTGACTCCTTTGAGCATTTTTCGCTATTCCTTATAGTTTCGGATTTGGCCATCCAATCCCTTTTCAAAAATTCACCTTGTATAGATAGGGGTAGGCTATAATTCAAAATAACCATTTCCTTAGCCGCTCAGTTGGCAACACGAAAATAGGAAAACAAAATTAACAAGAATTTAGAACAAATTCGAAATACCGAGATAAGTAGGTACTGCTAAAATTCCTAATAAAATAAACTCATAATCCAATATCAATATTTCCTGCCACTCATTGGAAACTAAATAAACAAAATATTCGTGGAAAGTTGGCGCTACTGGAAACTTGGCTGTGTGTTATCGTTTCAGTTGCGCAAAATCATTGAATCAAAATAAATAGACAAAATGGACGGCATTCATATCTCGATAACATTCAATGTCGCATAACATCCGGTCAATCAGGGCTGTCAAAAGATAAAAAAAATTTTTGGGAAATCACGTTACATACTTTTTTAGAATTGTATTTAACAAATTCTTGTTAGGTAAGTGTAAAATTCAGTTATTATCCCTCAATTTTATATGTAAACCTCAATTAAACCTGTTTCTATAAAGTTAAACTAATTGAACTAAACAACAGGTACTTGGTAAAATCGATCTTTAAAAATGTTTTCGAAGGCATAAGGTCCGAATTTCATCATCTGTATATTTAAGATTTTAAAGAAGAAAATTAACCTTTATAGAGCCGTGTTCAATCGGTTTCATATGCCATGGTCCTAAATCTGTAATTTAAAAGATTGGGGGAACGAAAGTCCCTCTCTTGGTATGGTTTTGGCCAAGTTATTGAGGACCCATTGAAAAATTAAAGTGCAACTCTTACAGCAACGGCTTATTATTCAGATAAGCGAAAGCCCTACCTAAACACGTTAGATACCCCGATCATCAAAAGGGTATCCTTGTAACAGAGATTAATGAATCATATCGTGTTTGATGTTTTAGCAATACAATGTAGCACATCAAACGTTAATCATAAACTTTCTTGTGAACACCGAAAGATGGCGGCTCCGAGTTTTATTGTTCCGCGAAGTTCTGTTTCCATTCTTTCGCACCATCTTTTGTGATTGTTTATTGGTTGTATTGTATGTTTGGAAAGGTCATCTGAGTATGAATAATACTTCGGTATTTGTTTTGTATTATGCAAAGATTTCCCATGTATGTATAATAATAGTAATTTCGATTTAGTCGGCAGAATTGATGAGCGACTGGCGGGCTACCTAGGAGTCGTGAATTCTAATAGCTTCCAAAGCTGCTAAGGGAAACAATTGTCGGTCGGGTTTTCCACTTAAACCGGATGGTAACCTGGCCCAGAGTGCCAAGGAGAAAGCCGACCATCTGGGTTCTCTCTTTGCCTCCAACCCGACTATGAACAATGGGAACATACAGAAACGCAAATCTTCCTCTATATAAAATTTGTGTAGTAGACAAACCAACCACAACAAACGTGGTGATGTTTTTCGTACCCCTTTCCCACAGGACCTTGGTCATACATAATTTTATTGTGTAACAATACCAGTTTTGGAGCAGGACTTGAACCTGCCGCTTCTGGATTGCTGGGCTGGCCCACATAGCCATCAGCCTCATACGCCTTGGGACTACGCGGCGACGTCCTGCTTAAGAAGGATATTTTTTCTTCAAAAAATGTATCATTTAGTAAGCACACATTTGCCCAAAAATTGGACAAACCTACGTATTTAACCATACGTATTATAATATCCATTCAGATTAAACAATTTATGAAAGTAATTATTAAAATTCTTGTCACCTCACACGACCATCATCGCATCCCATTAAAAGGAATGCTCAATAATCACCTGAAGTTAGTGACGACGGCGACGTCAAATCCGGCTAGGATAGATTTAAACCAGGATGCAATTAAACATGTGACGTGGGCTGATGCCCAGAATAATAACTAATAGTATGTTATTAATCGCTTACTGCAATTACGAGTATAACAATGGATACGATTGTTACCGACTGTGGTAATAGTTTTAACAGAAGAAATAAAATACATTATTGACATACTGTTCGGATTTCTGCGAATGGGTTTATCCGTGTATGTTGTAATTACCTGGAACAAAAAAGAATCAATTAAATAATTTACTATAAAAGAACTGCTAAGTGGGAACCCCCTTAATTTAGACAAACGGACAGTGTAGTCTCAGTACTAGGGTCCCGTTTTTATCTTTTGAGAGCGAAACCCTCATCGCTTGTAGGTAATTGAACGACCATTTCTTTATGCTATGGTTGATCCTGAAATAGATGACTGGATTGTGACATTTCCATTGCGTGACAAGAGCTTGGTACAGAGCGGGACAGGAACTTGGCAAACGTTAAGCACAATCGATGACCTTGTGCCGCTTAAAATTTTCAAACAGCAGATAGAAACATGCGTCTGTCGATTTTGTCGTGGCAAATCCTTCAGCACTTAAAGTAAGTTAATTGTGAGCTTTCACGGGACTCCTGGCAGATGTGAAACATCGAAATTAGCTATTTTGTAAAAATACAAATTCCAAAAATCAATTTAACCCTGATGTTTCTCGTTGAAAGTTGGAAGCGGCAACCCTACATCAATAAAGCTGGACATTCACATGCCGACTAAAGCAACAGAACGTGTCCTCGACATTAATGTGCAGTTAACATTAATACGTCGCGTTCCCCGTTGTTCGTTTAGTGCGCCTAAATAAGGACTAGGGCACCTCGTTCACGCGCATCCGTCTTCGGATCTCAACATGTTTTGATTCACATTGAGATAGTATTGATAACAAAATTTTCCTTGTAGAATCAAGATGGAAGAAAGTAGTTTAATCGAAAGGTGCTGAGAATGGGCAGAATGCCAGGTGTCCCTTGCTAGTCTCCTCGTAAGGATGTTCCAGGATCTCGACAATTATAATATTAGTATGGAAAACAAATAAATATTTTGGAACATTTCTACATAGCGCAATTAATACCGAAATACGAGCAAATACGAGTAATAGATCATTTCAGCAATTTTCAGCAATAAAATGATTGATTGAAATTATTCATGTCTTGCTTATATTGGTATTTACTCATCATATAAAAATGTAATAATCCATCACACAAATCAGCCTATTGCACCAGTGTCCAGTCCTCTTCCAATTGTGGCACAACACAGGGTTATTTCTCTATGTTTGGGCTATTTCGACGAAGGATTTAGCCTTACTCGAACACTTGGCTAAGTCCATAACTTGGCATAACGCTCTTGAAATATTTTAAGAATAGGTCGTCACAACTTGTGTTTAACCTTTACGATGAAAATGTGGTATACGCCTTTATCTTCCTTCTGAATTAAAGGTATATATGTAAGTAATCAAGTACTAACGAGTAGATGTACAATAACATTTAACAATAATCACTTAATCAGTCAGTCGTGTCTATGAATGGTAAAAAATTGGAAGGTACGTAGATACTAGTAGTTTCCATAAATGAAATCTATCTAAGTATTTGATTCAGATTTGACTAGATAGCCATTTAATACGTTCCCCTATTATATGTTAACGATTGCCATACTAAATAAGTGAAAATAACAACATCGTAATACCAATACGAAGAAGGCAAACAAGGGGAACGGTTGAGTCATGATGTGTAGCACTCTTGCGCAGGTTTAAGTACGATACCATTGTTAGAAAGTGCGTCATGTAGTGATTTTGTCCTGCTTACTGTGGCAGTATTCTTTATTTATAGATAGCGAGACAGAAAGAAGGTTAAGATAGGTGGACGGAGGTCCATCAAAAGCTTTCAGGTCAATCTCACTTACAAGGATCGCACCTGTAGAGATTCATGATTAAAAATCACGTATAGCTGCTTCTAGCACCGATAAAAGCGACCAGGGGCTCCAAATCTATGTTTGTCTC
Organism: Miltochrista miniata; assembly: GCA_933228765.1. Taxonomy (NCBI): domain Eukaryota; kingdom Metazoa; phylum Arthropoda; class Insecta; order Lepidoptera; family Erebidae; genus Miltochrista; species Miltochrista miniata. The sequence goes on from OW121768.1 coordinate 24,907,896, forward strand.
GAAGCAACAGGGAATATGCCAAGATGAAGAAGAGCATAAGACATCATCTGCTTGATGGTAAACTTACGGCGACGAATCCAGATTAAGGGTTACATAGTTTTTTTTAACGGGAGGAAAATCGTACAGGGATGCTATGCCGGAGTCCTATCGACTAAAAACCACACGTATCCTACCTAACAGCCTACGGTTGGGAGTCCCGGGTAAGCCCTCGGAAGGATACCCCAGGACTAGGTTTACATAGTAGCTGTCAATTTTTAAATAGTAGGTAGTTAATCCTTATGTTGGCAACCCTGAGAAATGCTATTTCACAAAACGATTGAGATTGTCACAGTTCAACACGTGTTAAGGCTTCTGAGCGTAGACAAAATTGCCAAATTGCTAGATTTTTGGACTAACACAAATACATACATACATATAGTCACGCCTTTATCCCCGAAGGGGTAGGCAGAGGCATATTATATGCCCACATTTCACCTTTGTATAATTTGTCCCACGTAATAGGTGGTGAGCCGTATTGCCGTGTTTAAATGGACAGGCGCAGGTTGTGACTGCCTGCTGTTGAAATAAAGCCTTCAACTTAGCTTAACGACTGCCATTTTACTGGCAACCGGGACCAACGGCTTAACGTGCCTTCCGAAGCACGGAAACGCTCAAATGAATGTCACAAAGTGATCACATGGATGGTCACCCATCCATGGACCGGCCATAGTGAAAGTTGCTTACTGCAGTGATCGTTTACAGAACACTGAGTCCGCGGGGCCACGAGCGCTTCGAAATAGTACAATACGTATATTTGCTGCCACCTAAACCTGTCTTTATCTGAGCCGTCATCGGTCGGCAGGTGCGCTACTAGCAGGTGATGTAACTAAGCACGTGCCTCAAATACTTTGATAAGGCCCCCTGGGAACCTTTACTACTTTATATTCCAACATTCTTGAACACATTATTAAATAAATATTCCTCCTCGGAAAAATTTACTTAAATTTTAAATTCAGCCTTGCGAATTTTTTATTACTGAGTTTTATAATTCTACAATTTCTACAACAAACTTAGGATCCACCTCCTGGAACACGGCACCTGTCAATAAAGCTGATTGTGGGGTGCAGTTCCAGGGATTGCTTGCTGGCTGCAGGAGCTTCACACTCATCAGAAGCAGTTCAAAAGCATTTGAACAGGCCCAGAGTCATTACATACATTCTAATAAAAGAAAATATTCGATCGATGAATTCCTTGTTTAAAGACCGGTTAAAAAGGAATATGTACGTCATATTGAACAAGAAGCTGTGAGATAGTCTCACCCGATTGCCCCTCTAACGTTTATTGTGAAAGTGAAAGTTCAATCCGATTGACGTTGTCATTTTTGTTTTATTTTAAACTTTGAACAGATGATCCACGTGACCCAGTGACGTAATTTAATGCAACGGAGTCACAGACTACAGACACAAGTCTCGCCATAAGCCCCTCTGCAATCTATTTTATAGAGAGGGGCTAAAACGTTTGTAAATCCACAGTAATCTACAATACTAGCATAATATTGAATGTTTAGTTTCTTACATACGTTTTGTTATGATTAGTTTCGCTTAGCTTGACTAAAATGATACCCCTATTTGTTTAGTAATACGTACATGTACTAGGTGACTCAAATGACATTACTCATCACTTCCTATGAACTGCTAAGCCAACAGTACATAGGTAATATTCAATTGCAATATAAGCATGGCGCCATGATTACGATAAATATATGTATTGAGAAATATGTGTCTGTTTAGTTATGCTGCCTTCATCAGAATAAATATAACTAGTGGTAGATTCAAGAGGCCTAGGGCTTGAAGTAGTGGAGAAAGTCATGAGGGTTATTGGGGTCACTGCTAAAGATAATGAAGACCATGGGAAGTGAAGAGAGAAACGTTAGAAAAATCTTTCCTAATTTCCAAATTAAGACTCCAGATTTGAGCTAAAAATCGGGATTTAGGACTACAGCTCTGATAATGATAATATATTGAGCATTCGAAATTCTGACTAATTCTTTCTTAGCAACTGACCATCGAACTTGCATTTAAAATCTTTAAGAATCTGATGGATTTTCACTTTATTGTACACCAGAATAATGTAAGATGGACTTCATTACGTTTGTTATTGCTTGTCAGTCACAACCTGCGCCTGTCCATTTAAACACGGCAATACAGCTCACCACCTATTACGTGGGACAAATTATACAAAAAGGTGAAATGTGGGCATATAATATGCCTCTGCCTACCCCTTCGGGGATAAAGGCGTGACCATATGTATGTATGTATGTTATTGCTTGTTGGTAATACAATTAACAGCCTTATTGCTGCAATTGACATTCAAATCTCACCAACCAGTATGTAGTAGAAACGCGACTTCAGTAAACCATGATCAGGAGGAATTAACGACAGTTTCCCCTGATTACAAGGATCGTGAGTCACAAAAAGTTTCAAAAAAGAATTGTGACCATTGTCAAGCGTGTGAACTCGTGAAGACCTTACGTTAAACATTTGCAACAGTATTTAGGTATAAACTATAAAAAATAATTGTGATAGAAACGACGAGTCATGTTCTAAACTTATAAACTGCTTCATTCCTAAGTCTTGTTAATTGTAAATAAACCAAAATACGAGTCATGTGCCTCCTTGCAACATTTTGTATTATTTACACTCTGAATCGGTACAAAACCGGCACAAATAAAACAAACCGTTTTCTTTGAAGGCGGCTTGCGCGCGCGCAGCGACATATACGCGCGATCCATAGCCGCGACAGCACCGGCAGTGGTTCCACACAACATCACTACAATTCACTAACACTTTAACACGAAAATAATCTCAATTACACATACGTCAGGGCAAAAAACCTTTTATTTCATTGATGGTTAAACACGAGTAACAAATACGCGCGTAATTTCGAATTTCGCAGTATAACCGTACGTGAGAGAACACGTCACCATGCGCATGAGTGTAGTTCGGCGCATGGGTTCACACTGCGCATGTGCCGGGCCACGCTCCACCGCCCGCGCACCCGCTACTATTTTCGGAGCCCGGTGGTTTCCCCATAGACGTAGACTATGTACTTCAAGTAGCTCAATTATGCGGAAGTTGCTACAGGACGTTAGAAAATGAATGTTTCCGTACATTGTCACTTGGAAACTCAGCCCTTGACATAGGGAAAGTTTTTTGTGCCGGTTGCGCAAGCGCGTAGCTGAAAAAGGATGATAAATAGACTTAGAAAAACGACATTACGTAGAATAATGCTGTTTTTCGCATAAGGGCAACTTTTCAGAAGGGCGAATACGCATAAAAGCAAATGTGTAGGTTTCTCCATTCTTCATCGTCCTTAGTGCTCATAAGAAACTCATGGAATTACCTTTTCAAGCTACGCTCAGGGTCCGACAGCTTAGATCTTTGCTTTAGTCAACTTTTCATTCAAGAAAATGAAAAGTTTAACTGTTGAACAGAAAATTCAACAAAATCGGATGATATTATCATTACACAAATGAAATGACTTAGAATTATAAAGAGAATTAATTCTGCGCCCTGAAAGACTATTGGGAAAATATGCAAATAAAAGTGGCTGGGAAGTGAATCTCTAGTTTTTTAACGTCAGATGTAACTAAGACCTGCGCAAGACCCTCGAAAGAACGTCTAGGACAGAGGCGTCCAAACTTCCCCAGGGTGCTGAGTCCAAAATCAACTTAGTTCTACATTATCGATTTGAATTTGCGCACAATTAATAGTCGTGATCCAACTCCTAACAAGCGATTAGGATTTGGTTGGATGTCACGGCCCAAGATCCTGTCTTCGGCCGTGAGATCCACACACAATTAGTAGGTTTATAAAAAGGAGTTTTAAACCATCTAAATCAGCGATAGACTTTCTATATCCAATATCGAAAAGTTGTATGTAAATAAAAGTGAAACGCTGCGCCTACATCTATTTTTAGTGTCAGTTTAAAACCCGTACTACACACGAACTAAGCTGACTGGCCAAGCCCATTCATTTGTGCGAGTCGATGACGCCATATGGCTTATGGCCGTGCCCTTAACGGTTCATCACCTTCGTTGTTCGTTGCACTGTTTCACTATACTTGTATTATTATAGTATTTTCAAACGACTACTTACGGTTAGAAGAAAAATCTAAATTTCTTGTTGATTTTTAAAATGATTGGGAAGTGTTGGAAATTCTTTCTCGTTCCATTCGGCCTCGCGCTAAGCCCTAATTGTTTCTAAAATCACTGATAATACGGGTAGGTCGAAATCGTTTCTAGTGTTTCTGGAAGATCGAGGAGTAAATCGAAACGATGAGCGGTACGAAAAAAAGTCGAAATAGTTTTTGAATGACAGGTGGCACAAGAAGGGTTAAGTCAATTTGTAACAAGAGCGGCTATGCTTGGAGAATCTTTGAGGGATAAACGCCATAGAGGTTATGCGGCAGAGAACTGGACTAGTCGACATAGCTCGCAGAATAAGCATAAAGAGGCCCACATCTGCATAAAAAACGTTGGCCGACGGAGCAAACGAGTTCTCAAGTGGAGTCCGCGACTCAGCAAACGAAAAGTAGGAACGTCCAACCTTCAGAAGACCTATAAAAGGTCCCAGACAAGGATTGGATGCGGAAGGCGCAGGGACATGTATTGTGGCGTAAATTGAGAGAGACCTACGTCCAGCAGTAAACTGCTATAAGCTGATTTGATTAAGGCTGCAATGTTCGACCTCGACAAATCCTAAGGCAATTCGAACGATTGCAGCGTACGCTTTTGCCGGATTTCATTCGATTCTAATACATTATATTACTGTTATAGAATCTGAGGGGTTTTAAGAAAAAATCTATACGTAAAATATTGTTCTAAAGACCTATATCTATTTTATGACAAGTTTTTATGAGAATTAAACTCATTTATTTAGATAAAAAAAGTACATTACTTGTTAAGATTTTTGCAATATTTCTCATTTTTCGAGAGCGATTTCGATCGAACAAAGTATTATATCGAATAAAGTATATTAATCGTGTTTACGTTACGTTAAAAAGGCAAGAGTATCTAATAAATTACAATAATATAGTTTTATAAGATCAAATCGAAGAATATTTCCTAGAATAAGTATAAAGTTCACCCCAAGATGAGTTTCTTTCGAACATAAAAGCCTTAAATGATTGAACAAGAGCGGTGTGATAAGGATTAGATTCAGATTCATTTACTTGTTGCTCAATGAGCTCAATTCATGCATCAAAATTCCAACTATCTACGTCCACTAAGTTATTTTGAGCTAAAAATTTGTTTAGAAATACGTCTTCTTTCATCCATTTATTGAAACATTCCAAAGTGAAGTAGAAATACAACAAAATCTGGATTGAAGTGGTACTCAACGTAAGCAAAGTACGTCGATAATGTGTCTGCGTATTTTCAGTTATGTCTGTGGGTGAGGCGAGGATTTTTGATATCCTAGAGCTAGAACGAGATAGGCTGGTTTTGTGTAAAAAATTTTAACACGAAACTAGCCTATCTCGATTCACCGTTGAAAATTAGGTAACTCTTTGCTTCTTGTCTGCAATTTCTTTTTAACATTCTAAACCGGTCAAGCCATTTCTGCATAAGGAATAAAATAAGGTTTAAGCCACTTTTGCGCCGACCGTCTCACATTGTCGAGTTAAATCCCGGTGGGCACCTATTTGATTTTTGAAGTAAAACTTCTTTAGACGCGACTAGGGAGTAGGTAGGTAACTCAGATTTATTTCTGACGGAAGTTGTAACGCTATTTGATTTCCGCTATTCAAAATTCGAATGAATGATATTAATATAACATTTGATGCCGTCAATGGCAAAGTTTTACTTTAATCGCGCGTAGGTAAAGGTTACACGCACACATTTTTTTTTATACCACTAAGGTGGCAGACAAGCATACGGCCCACCAAAAGGACCGGTGGTCACTGCAGCCTATGAACGTTTGCAACACCAGAGGCGCCACACTCGCACTGCCGACCCTGTAAATTTCTGTTAGATGTTCATGGACTACTCCAATTTTGTTGTAATTTGTTTATTTATTTTATCTTAGCAAAGATAGCTTCTAATTTTTTCTCTTTCCCCTTGATTTTTCTATTAGGTACTGAACTGATTTTGAGAGAACTTTTAATGGCATGTAGCTAATGTAAAATTTACTTTGATTATTATCAATGGAAAACCATCAACAGACATTTTGTAAAAACTCTCAAACAACCGTCGCTACGCACAAGTTATATAAGCTTGTGCTATGGAATCTAGAATTCTAGACAATCTAGACGACTGATATGTTCATACTTATATATTTCTAAATACATACATATTATATTATACCTACATAGAAACACCCAAACTCCGAAACAAACATTTGTGGATCACACAAATCTTTGGACCGACCTGGGAATCGAACTCAGGACCTCAAGCGCGGCGGACAGGTACAATACCGACTGCGCCACCAAGGCAGTCAATAATAATATAATAATAATATAACATATAATAGCTGATGCCCGCGATGGCGCTGTATGTGAAATTTTGCTGAATTTTCTTTGCTATAAACCTCACGGAGCCCGAGACCTTTCCAACGAATGCAAAACCGTGGAAATCGGTTCGTGCGTTCTAAAGTTATAGCGTCAGGAAGGTAGCGTCAGGAAGGAAAACCCGACTTATTTTTATATAATAGATAGTTATATTGGGTGTAACAAAATTACCTATCCAAATTTCGTAACGTGACGTGGCATCAATCAAGAAACATTACAAAAATGTAGAAAAAAAAATCACATGAATACTTTAACCGTAAAGCCGTTTTATAGGTCCTATTTTCACCCTTTCTATCGCTACTGAGCGGCAGTAGAAAGCGACAACGACAGCCAGACGGGTGCTCTGTGTTTGTTTTGCCACGGCGACCATGTTACCTCGAATTGCCGCGGTAAAAAATGAATTCTTAATGTGCGACAAAAAAATTTAAAAAAAAATTAAAAACTTTACCCCCCTTTTTTATTAAATATTTGTATTTGATTTCCGATGCCAAGTCATCTCATGAAATTTGGAGAGGTAATTTTGTTACACCCAGTATATAACATAATAAAAGCTTACATTCCGAGCTGCGCAAGCGCATAAACGTATCGTTAAATTAGGTCGCAGTTCATTCATCACCACGATAATCGGGACCGTTCAATAGTTCATTTGTTTATAGTTTATACGAATAGATATTTGTACTACTAACTTAACGGCCTATATCTATTTATCTGAGGGTTATGTAACCTTGTATGTAGGTTGGAGAGACAGAGTTTTTTGATTCCTACTAATATTTTGAAGCGCTCGTGGCCCCGCGGACTCAGTGTTCTGTAAACGATCACTGCAGTAAGCAACTTTCACTATGGCCGGTCCATGGATGAGTGACCATCCATGTGATCACTTTGTGACATTTATTTGAGCGTTTCCGTGCTTCGGAAGGCACGTTAAGCCGTTGGTCCCGGTTGGCAGTAAAATGGCAGTCGTTAAGCTAAGTTGAAGGCTTTATTTCAACAGCAGTCAGTCACAACCTGCGCCTGTCCATTTAAACACGGCAATACGGCTCACCACCTATTACGTGGGACAAATTATACAAAGGTGAAATGTGGGCATATAATATGCCTCTGCCTACCTCTTCGGGGATAAAGGCGTGACCATATGTATGTATGTAATATTTTAATGCGAAAGTAACTCTGTCTGGCTGTCTGTTACGCTTTCAGGCCTAAACAGCTGGAGCGATTAAGATGAAATTTAGTACCTATAGAGATAGTTCAAGGCCCTGGGAAGGATATGAATACTTTTTAACCGACTGCGCAAGGGGAGGTTTAGGTATGATTTTACGCGATAACGACTTCTACGCGGTCGAAGCCGTGGGGAACAGCTAGTACATACATATAATCATGCCTTCCGAAAAGCACGGGTCGGAAACGCTCGCAAATAAATGTCACAAAGTAGTCATGTGATGGTCACCCATCCATGACCGGCCATAGTAAATGTTGCTTACTACAGTAATCGTTTACAGAAAATGAGCCCGCGGGGCCACGAGCGCTTATAAATATATACGTATAGATAGATACACATACAAATTTTATCGAGCAGCACGATAGCAATACCTATTTGACTGCCTCTGTGGCGTAGTCGGTAGTGACACCGCCTGCGGCGCTGGAGGTCCTGGGTTCGATTCCCGGGTCGGTCCAAATATTTGTGTGAACCACTAATGTTTGTTTCCGAGTTTGGGTGTTTTCTATGTACATTAGGTAAGTATGTTTATCAGTCGTCTAAATCCCATAGCACAAGCTTATAGCTTAGTTTGGGCTAGATGATGTTGTGTGTGAATGTCCAACAATATTTATTTATTATTTCGCAAATATTCCTCGCAGAGATTCTTCCTTCTTAAGAGATTGACAGAAAATTTGCCATAATATTACTGATTAACGGGACCAACTTTCACGTGCCTATCGACGCACGGGCACGTTCGCAAATGAAATATCACAAATTGACCACCCATTCGAAAACCAGCCATGGCGAAAGTTGCTTACTGCAGTGAACGCTTACAGAAATATTATGACAAGTTTGAGTGGAATAGTGACGACAGCTGCATCCCAGGTACAAGATCAAATGCCTCCATGACCGGGGGCCTGAGGAAGGGAAGGGAAGGGGGGGGGCTTCCCACTGGCCACACGCCCCAAGAAACGGGATGACACTCAAACAACCCCCAAAGACGCGTGAATGCACCCGAACCAACCCCCTAAGTGAGGCCGCCGCAGTGGTAGCTAACGGGGCTCTCGACTGTAGGCGGTAGGCACGTGTGGGTTTCGTCAGTAAGAGTTCAGCATAACATACTAAAAAAAAAAACTTCATTGTTCGTAAATGCTATTTGCCCGTATCCAAGTCTACCATAGCCATAGTGATATCATCAGCACACTGTTTCAATACAAAAGTGACTCATTCATACAAAACATTTTAATAAAACCTCCCTTCTCGGTACATTGCTCATTCGAATTTAAACATTTTCAAAAAGGTACGTTGCTAATGTTCAATGGAAGGAATAAAATTTCTAGTGTCCGACCGAAACTGGTTTTCCGGCCGAAACCGAAACCGAAACCGAACTTTCGGCCCCAGGGTCAGTTTCGGCCGAAACCGAAACCGAAACCGAAACTCACGTGTTCATACAGAAAAAAAACCAGCCAAGTGCGAGTCCGATTCCCGCACAGAGGGTTCCGTTACAAAAATTGGGCATAAAAATTACGATTGTTGTGTGGATGCTTTTTTAACCGACTTCAAAAAAAGGAGGAGGTTCTCAATTCGTCTGTATGTATTTTTTTTTATGTATGTCAAGCGATATTTCCGTCAATTATAGACGGATTTCAAAATTTCTTTTTTTGTTGAATAGGGTTTACTTCTGAGGTGGTCCCATTTTCACCAAGTCAGGATGTGATGATGGGATCCAGGAGAAAACGAGGGCAACCATCGAAAATTGTAGGGACAACTAGTGCGCTTGTTAACTTTTTAATTAAGTGCTTCAATGTTCTACATTTTAATGAAGGTCTGGAGTCGATCTGATGATAGAGTCGAAAGACAGTCGAGGGCATTCCTTAACAATTTACAGCAGTTACCTTGTGTTTGGGCTTGATTGATTTGTATTGATGAGAACTTTACAATTAGATTGATAGATCCGACTTAAAAAAAAAAGGAAGTTCTCAATGTTTTATGTATGTTCACCGATATTTCGTCAATTATAGACGAATTTCAAATCTGCTTTTTGTGGGATAGAGTTCACTGCTGAGGTGGTTCCAATTTCACCAGGTCAGAATCTGATGATGGGATTCAGGAGAAATCGAGGGCAACCACCGAAAATTGTAGGGACAACTAGTGCGTTTGTTAACTTTTGAATTCAGTGCTTAAAGGTACTACAATTTAATGAATGTCTGGAGTCGATCTGATGATGGAACCGAAAGACAATCGAAGGAATTCCTTAACGATTTACAGCAGCTACCTTGTATTTGGTCTTGATTGATTTGTATCGATGAGAACTTTCACCTAGATAGATATATTTTTCGATTCACCCGTCACTTAAAATGATGAAAAAAAATTTTTCAATAAAAAATAAAACCGACTTCAAGCAAATCCTGAAAAATAAAATTTACTTAGCACAAAGTAATATTTATTTTGATTTATCAAATTTAATTCAATATAATATTGAAGTTGGTGCCATCAATATAATACCTACATAAAACTATATGGGTTTACTTGGCGCCGACTTCAATATGATATTGAATAAAATCTGATAAATCAAAATACATATTACTTTGCGCTAAGTAAATTTTATTTTTCAGGATTTGCTTGAAGTCGGTTTTATTTTTTATTGAAAATTTTTTTTTTCATTTTAGTAAGTATTTTTTGTTATAGCGACAACAGAACAGGGTAAGGTGGGGGTGGCAGTGTCTCTTGACATCGCAAACGCTTTCAACACCTTGCCCTGGAGCTGCGTTTGGGAGGCGCTTATTTACAATGGAATGCCTCCATACCTCCGTCGAATTGTCGGGGCCTATCGTTCCGAGAGGGCCACAACTTACCCGAGCTGGCTAGGGCTGGGTCGGCGGGATACGTCGTTCAATGTTCCATAGGGATCGGTCTTAGGACCGCTTCTGTGGAACATCGGTCACGATTGGGTGCTGCGTGGTCCGTTGCTCAGAGGTGTCGGCGTAACGTTTTACGTGCGTAACGAGTACGACGGCACCCTCATTACAGCTCGAGGAGCCGAGACGCAGCCCTAAAGGCCACCCGCGCGATTCAGCTTACATATAGGGGGCATCAGCATCGGCATCGGGCTCACGATGACGTATCTGGGGCTCGTACTTAATAGCCGGTGGAACTTTGGATACCACTTCCGAAGTTTAGTCCCATAGCTGAGGGAGGGGGGCATCAGCCGCACTCTCGTGGTTGTTGCCAAATATCAGGAGACTGTACCTTAGGCTTGTGAGGAACATGGCTCTATACGGGGCCCCCGTATAGCCGGAAATTCTGATGGCCAGCAATGCGGCTAGAATGCTTAGGCCGCAGAAGGCGACGGCTGTCAGGGTGATAAGGGGATACCGCACGATCTCAGTTGAGGCGGCATGTCTCCTAGCCGGAACCCCTCTATGGGACCTGGAAGCGTGGTCCCTTGCGTCATTGTTTAAATGGCGCAAGAAGGCGCTGGAACGGGGCCATAGGCCTCTCTCTGTGAGCAGGTCATGCTCCTCAAAGAGACGGCGGGGAGGAAGCGGGAGAGAACTCTCCACAGTCCGCGTAGGCGCCCCATACTATCAGCCTCCAAGACCAGAGGCCCGAGGACGGTGACGGGGCGGTTCACCGTCCTTACAGAAGCAGACCTTAGACGATAGCGTGACGTAAGAGATTCATGCACGCCCCCCTCAAGAAGCGGGATAGCAACTGAACAACCCCTCAAAGACGCGGCCGCAGTATGCATCATTCCAAGGGCATACTCGGGGCTCGCAACCGTAGGCTGTTAGGTAGGATACGCGTGGTTTTTAGTCGGTAGGACTCGGTAAAGTGAAAATTTTATGCCTCTATCTGTCACGGTTCCGGCGATACAACCTCGTGACTAATAGACAGACGGATGGCAAGGCCTTATGTCTCGTTAATAGGGTCCCGCTTTAACCCCTTCGTGCGAGAGTTCGACTCGAACTTGGCCGGTTATTTTTTTCAATAGGTGCAGCAAGTTCCACCGAGTGCCATTAATCAACGGTATAAATCTTCTCAAAAGCTCATTTTAGAAATATCTCCACCTAAAGAGGAGTTGATTTCTAGACTGCTGAGCCCGCAGAGAGTGATGGCCGTCAGGGTGATAAGAGGATACCACACGATCTCCGGTGAGGCGGCATGTCTCCTAGCCGGGACCCCTCCATGGGACCTGGAAGCGAGAGCCCTTGCGTCACTGTTCACACGGCGCAAGGAGGCGCTGGAGCGGGGCCAAAGGCCCGCTTATCGAGAAATCGAGGCCCAGCGGTCCCTACTCCACCAGGAAACCGTGGAGACATGGAAGGTGCGACTTAAGCAACCAAAGGGGGGATTCACCACAATCGCGGCCGTCACACCGGTCATGGACGAGTGGCTAGAGAGGAGACACGGTGCTCTCTCCTACCGGTTGACACAGATGCTTGCCGGGCACGGTAGCTTCGGTAGGTATCTGTGGCGGAAACACCGGGAAACCACGGCCGAGTGTCAGCACTGCGAGGACCGCAGCGATGACACGGCGCTCCACACACTGGTGGAGTGCACGGCGTGGGCGCAACAGCGCCAGGTCCTCGTAGTGGGTCTGGACGTGGACACTCTCTCGCTCGAGACCATGGTGCGAGCCATGCTCTCTAGCGGGAGTAAGTGGGACTGCGCCGCCTCCTTCTGCGTGCAGGTCATGCTTGTGAAGGAGGCGGCGGGACGGGTACGGGAGAGAACTCTCCCACCCGAGTTCCGCAGTCGGCGGCCTGGGCGCCGCCGACATATCTTCGCCGAGGACTATCGGCCACCATGACCGGGGGCCTGAGGACGGTGACAGGGCGGCTCACCGTCCTTACAGAAGCAGGCCCATGACGGCAGCGTGACGTGAGTGAGTCAATTCACGCACGCCTCCCCTTAGAAGCGGGATCACACCCGAAACCCCCCAAAGACGCGGGATATCACCCGAACCACCCCCTGGGCGAGGCCGCAGTGGCGGCCGTGGGTCTGTTGGGAGTCCTGGGACATCCTTCCGAGGGTTTATCCGGGGCTCCCAACCATAGACTGTTCGGCGTGACGTGAGGTTTTTTAGTCGGTAGGAGTCCGGCATAACATCCATGAGGATTATCCCTCACGTTAAAAAAAAAAATAAAAGAGGAGTTGATTTCTTTTATGTGTAGAATTACTCATAGATGCAATTGCGAACTCCTACCGACTAAAAGCACACTGTGACCTGCTACTAGCTCTTGGCTGGTTTTGGTTACATTCTAGAAGTATATAACTAAAACAAGACAACAGTGAGCAGGACTAGCGCACGTAGGGTTCCGTACAAGAAAAGCGACAAAAATTCACGTATGTTGTATGGGAGGCCCCTTTTAATATTATTAATTTGTCTATTTTTATTATTTGTTGCTATAGCGGCAACAGAAATACATCATCTGTAAAAACTGTCTAACTATAACGATGCATGAGTTACAGCCTGCTGACAGACAGACTCAGACGACCAACGAAGTCAACGGAACGGACAACAAAGGGGTAGGGTTATGTACTACCCATTCGCTCTAAGTTTGCCGGGCGCTTGCCATACTGCGCCTCAACATTAGCCTCTACGCCAGCGGCAAACTTAGAGCGAACGGGATTTAATGTCCTAGATCACCTTTTAAGGATTCCGGCAAAATTGTATTAGGTATTTTAACTATTGATTGGAAGTCCTTTGTAAATCTGTTATCTTCGGTTAGTAACATATTAACTGGTTGGCCTGACCCCAACCACGCCTCAAGCAGAGTCAGGCACTCAAAATTCATGAACACGTGAGTTTCGGCCCGGCCGAAAGTTTCGGCCCATTTTGGCCGAAACCGAAACTGCGGCCGAAACTCGATTTTTTGGCCGAAACTGGCCGAAACCGAAACCGAAACCGAAACTTCGGTCGGTCACTAAAAATTTCTCCTGCAATGTTGCATGAACCGCGGGCCAGCAATTCCCTCAGTAGTTACAACCGTCCAATTAGGGCACGTTAATAAACTTTAATCGCTGCCAATTAATGAGAACGCTTGAACTGTCAGTGTTACTACGGTTTCTCACTCGGTTATCACTTTATATTCCATGTTCGACAGCTCATTGTTGTTGAGATTTTCTACGCAGACCTATTTTTTTATGTCCTGAGATAACTCTTTCGATGGAATGGTTATGTAGGGAGTCATAACAAGGCTGTTGATTGTAGTAAGTTTACAGAAGTCATGTTTGGTGAGAGAAAATAACGATAAGTATCGATTTTCAAGAGTAGGTAAAGATTAAATAAAGTATCCACGTCACCATTTAAGTACCAGTTACTATGATACGAAGTTTTAACTCTGTTTAAAAGCAATAAGGTAATTAGGTTGACGACTGAATATATTTCTAGTTTGTTTACAAAATTACATAGCGTTATTTTTCGTTAAACCTAAAGTATTTATGTAATTCAACCTGAATATATTTCTAGTTTGTTTACAAAATTACATAGCGTTATTTTTCGTTAAACCTAAAGTATTTATGTAATAATTTTATCTATGTGTAGTAATCATTTTTCACTATAATTTTCAATAACAAATGTTCTATATTCACAATTTTACTTGCACAATAATTGTGTAATTCTTTGGAAATGTTACCGCAAGATAAAGTTTTGTAAATATTGTATGAATATTTTTAAGGTCTACAACATATTAAAAGATATTGCTGATGTTACTTTACACTTTTGCCATCTGATTCTCACATCATTATCACGTCACAAAGTGAAACAGATTCGAAAGATACCAATGGTAGTGGTGCAAACCAGAGAGTACTGGACGCAATATCCGGACATCTAGGACGTTGTCGAGGTTCGTGTTATGACCAACAAACCATAACGACGAAAGGACATATTCATTAATTATATTATATTATCTGTGGTGTCGCTATGCGCACACGCATGTAAAGCGATGTTGAAGGTTTTGCTTCGTTCGTTCTATTGTAGTGTGAAAAACAAAAATTTGTGTGTATACAAAAATATAGCGATATGCGAGATAAACTACTTATCTCGTAATATACTCAAACTAGATGATAATCGCGTGAAATTCGGTACCCGTTCCCGCTTCCCGTGGGAACATTTTCCCGGGATGTAAAGTCTATGAGATATTCCAGACTATAAGCTATCTCTGTATCCAAATTTCAGCCCAACCCGTTCAGCCGTTAGAGCGTGATTAATTAAGTAACAAACATCCAAACATCTTCACAAACTTTCACATTTATAATATTAGTAGGATTAATGACTTTGACTTTGTTTAATATGAGTTTCGTGCTTATTATCGAACACAACATTACAATTGAATTGACTAAAACTAAATTGAATTCCTGGGTTCCAGGGTATTATAATGAATCTACATTTTACAAACCACCAAAATTAAATAACCCAAACGCAAAAAAAAAAAAAAATATTATTAAAAAGAAAGCATTAGAAACTCCATATTTGTGAAGACAGTCAAAGTCAATAAAACAATGAGAGAATACGGTTATCACAATCTTACAAGTTAACAAGAACTTAATCGACGACGTTCTTACACAAACATCACATAACAAAAAAAGAAACAATTGATGTCTACAGGAAATCATCACGAAATCACAGTAAAAAAAAGACAATTCAATTGATAAAAAAAAACAGCCAAGTGCGAGTCGGCTCGCGCGCGGATAGCTCCCTATCAAGAAACGTAAAATATCACGTTTGTTGTATGGGAGCCCCCCTGTTCCGCAGTCGGCGGCCTCGGCGCCGCCGACGTGTCTTCGCCGAGGACAATCGGCCTCCATGACCGGGGGTCTGAGGACGGTGAGAGGGTCACTCACCGTCTTTACAGAAGCAGGCCCATGACGGCAGCGTGACGTGAGCAACCCACGCACGCCCCCCCCTTAGAAGCGGGACCACACCCGAAACCCCCCAAAGACGCGGGATAGCACTCGAACCTGGGCGAGGCCGCAATGGCGGCCTAAGGTCTGTTGGGAGGCCTGGGATATCCTTCCGAGGGCTTCCCCGGGGCTACCAACCATAGGCTGTTTGGCGTGACGTGCGGTTTTTTAGTCGGTAAAGTCCGGCATACCATCCATGAGGATTTTCCCTCACGTTAAACAAAAAAAAATGGGAGCCCCTCTTCAATATTATTACTTTTCTAATTTTAGTATCAGTTGTTATAGCGGCATCACAAATACATCATCTGTGAGAATTTCAGCTTTCGCGTGACGGACAGACAGACAGACGGACGGTGAAGTCTCATGAATAGGGTCCCGTTTTTTACCCTTTGTTTACGGAACTCTAAAAAAGTAAATTGTCTCGCTCGGATGTCGACAATTGGTAGTGGGGACGTGACTAAATTTTTAATCAGTATTGATTAGGACAATTGATAATACTCCCACTTCTTATTGTTCACGCTGGAGGGATCGAATATCGTATGGGGGTCAGATTTAGAAGATAATTGGTAAATGATTGTTCTCAAATCAGCTTATAGCAGTCCATTCCTGGACGGCATTTCTCTCCCAGTTTATGCCACAATACATGACCCTGTGCCTTACGCATCCATAGTCCTTGGCTGCGACCTTTTCGACCTGGTCGTCGGTCCATGTGGAATGGAAGTCCTGTCCTATCCTATGTTCTATGGTTGTTCTAGTTAGTTCTCTCAAATCAAATGTTTTCATGAAATTAAAGGCAGACCGCGTTTCCAAGTTGTATCGCTATGCTAGTTTCTTTACATTGTCTTGTGATTGATGCCTCGGTAAGGGGGTCAGATTTGGAAGTTAATTGGTATATATGATTGTTCTCAAATCAGCTTACCTATAGCAGTCCATTCCTGGACGTAGATCTCACCCAGTTTACGTCACAACACACGGTACTGCGCTTTCCGCATCCAGTTAGGTAGTCGGTCCATCTAGCGAATGTGCTTCCTACCAGGACCATTCTAGACAGCTGTCTCAAAAATGTTTCATGTAATTAAAGGTTTTTTGGTCGCATTTTCACGAGGCTGGCCAGCCCTGTGGTTAAGAAAATTGTCAAAATTAACTGAATTGTCATTAAATAGGTATATCTTCTCTCATCGCATGAGACACGAGTTATAGAGTAAACCCAATAGTTGCCCGAGGGCGGATGCTTGCACTAATAATGATATTTCCTGTCGGGTTTACGTGAACAGACCCAATGAGATATGATATATGATAGTAGTAAGCCTATAGTAGTATATAAAAGTCACTACACCTACGCAAATATTGTGTGAATGAAGTCAATATGAAGCCGGGGGTCATGACCTGGGGTCACTATCCTAATAACTAGATGGCGTCATTTCGCAATGCCAACTCATCTCAATTGTTTTGATGATACTTTTATTGGCACAAATAATACATACACACAGTCATACCTTTTATCTGAGGTATCCTTCCGAGGGCTTACCCGGGACTTCTAACCGTAGGCTGTTAGGCAGGATACGTGAGGTTTTTCAGTCGGTAGAAGTCATAGCATCCATGAGGATTTTCCCTCACAAAAAAAGGGAAAGTGACCCAAGAGGTTTCGTCAGCAATATTCGGTAACATGTACCCAATTATCTAAGATTCCAGTCATATGAATATGACATAACTAATTTTCAAAAAGATGAAGCAGGTTTTAAAGTACTGCTTCATTTAACTTTCAATATCTGCGTGATTATTAATACTGTAATAGTGACCATGAATACATAAAAAATCGCGACATTTTGAGAAGAGAAACATTTTACGCAATTTTTTTTATAGGGTACGATAAACAGCCAATGCTCTAGCGACTCGTCTTTTAAAAACCAGTAGCCATCCAGAAAATTTCCGTACTACATTACCTTCAAAGCACACCGTATATTTCCATGGGCAGGTCAACGACTCCCGAGGGCGGGGCGGCAGTCTTTACTGTCTATCTAAATTGTTGTGTTACATCACACATTAAGAACGAGGCGAGGATGTTTGGTGAACACATCGTTAGATTATGTGAGAGATTCTCGCTGCAGCGGAAGAGGACAATTTACTTTCGTTTAGTTTTAACGATGTGGAAAATTAAGTGATATGTCTTGAATATTTATTCATTTCGCACTAATGTGGTTACTAGACGATCAAGTAAATGCGTTTAGGTGCTTTCATTCATGCGTGATCGTTTAGTTGTGTTGATTGAAGCATAGTGTAGAATGCTTGATAATGTCAATGTCGCATGATCGTCTAGGGACCGTCAAGGAGACTTTTGAATCATATTTTAACACAATGTAATATTGTTTTTTAAAAATATATTAAATTGAATTGACCGCATAATACATGATAGTCACGTATTTTCCCTACAGAGTACAGGCATACTAGAAACGTATATCAGTGCCAAAATTAGCTATATTCACAGGGTCATATTTCAGAATCTACTGAAGCTAAATCTATGAAATTTGGTACACTGCCTTAGTACTAGTATATGAATACGTACGTACAATTTTATTTCTGTACTTGCAATAGGCACTGAGCTACAGGGGGGTCAAAAGTGGGTCGAAACGGTTCGTGTAAATAGAGTACGGCATGCGCTCGGCCTGTTGCTGGAACTTGGCCTCCGCACTACCGTGCGCTTAGATTTAACCGGTATTACACAGTATAATAGTATTATACCTTATGTCAGTCTTTCCCAAAGTGGGCGATAACGCCCCCTTGTGGGCGCTGCAGGTCTCAAGGGGGGCGGTAAGAGACCCAGAAGAAAATGGGGGCGTTGTGTAGAGGCGGGCGGGTGGGGGGTGATTTGTAACTTTATTTAGCTAAGAGGCCTCTTAAACAACAACTGCAAGAGCTCTCGACTCTCAACAACAACTTGTGAACATCAACTAATATGAATTAAAAGATTGCTCAAACTCGGTTCTATATTTCTCTTCGCGTAGTTCATATATCTGTCCTATTTTATTTAATATAGAAAAAAATAATAGTTATTAGTACTCGTAGATATCTATCATGTTTTAACAAGTTTTTGTTAAATAACCCGAATTGTGCATTACTGTATCAGTCGGCTGGTTCATTGAATGCTTGTTCGGACTTGTTGAGTACGATTGAGCGTCGAATGAGATAAACGAGTTTATGCATGTTTGTTTTATTCCTGTCGGTGCGTGCTGCTTAAGCATTCCTATATAAACAATGTAATATTTATTTTATTTTCATTTGTGGTCTCGCGCGCAATTGATGAGCAGTACTTACGCCTCCTCTACTCGCGAAGTTGAACGTATTTCTCAAAGCAAAACAATGTCGGAAGTAAAAAAGGAAGAGACGGCAATACTCTGCGGAATATATTAAATTCGGATTTATTGAAAATTCCACAAATCGATCGTCGCCTTTGTGTCTTCTATGTCTAAAAACATTTTCGAATGAAGCAATGAAGCCTTCAAGGCTGCAAGATCATTTGAATAAAATGCATCCAGATAAGAAAGACAAGAATGTAGCATATTTTCAAGACCTAGAGAAGAAGCATAATACTCAGCCAAGTGTAGTAAAACTATTTTCGGCGGCTGCTAAGCAAGATGACGACGGACTTCGAGCTTCGTACAATATCTCTTTGTTAATTGCTCAAAAAGGCAAACCACATAACATCGGAGAAGAGTTAATATTGCCAGCAATAAATGAAGTAATAACTACTGTGCTTCATAAACCGGCCGCAGATATTATCCGAAAAATTCCTTTGAGTAATAATTCTGTGCAAAGACGAATTGATGAAATGGCTGAAAACATTGAAGAATCATTGTGCGATCACCTGAGGACAAGTCAATTCTCAATTCAGCTCGATGAGTCCACTTTACCAACTAATGAAGCATTGTTGTTGTCTTACGTGAGGTTTATTAAAGATGAGAAAATATGTGAAGAACTATTATTTGCTAGAAATTTAGAGACCGATACAAAAGGTGAAACCATATTCAATACATTGGAAAAGTTTTGCGATGAGAAAGAGATTCCTTTGAAAAATATTATTTCAGTTGCTACGGATGGCGCTCCGGCTATGACAGGGTGCCATAAAGGCTTCATAGCGTACTTAAAAAATAAAATTCCGGATGTCCTTGGTGTACATTGCGTTATTCATAGACAACATTTAGTTGCTAGAAACTTAAGTGAAAAACTATTTCAATCACTGCAATATGTCATCAAAGCAGTCAATAAAATCCGCAACAGCTCTTTGAATGATAGATTATTTCATCAGCTTTGTGTTACTAATGACGAGGATTTCAACCGTTTGTTGTTTAATACTGAAGTTCGTTGGCTATCAAGAGGCAATTGTCTGACTCGATTTTACAACCTGTTTGACTCTGTTATAGAGTTCTTGGAAACTAAAGATACAGAATTGCTCGACAAGCTCATAACATCAAAGAATGATATAGCTTACATGACAGACCTGTATAAATTGTTCAACGACATGAATCTCCAACTGCAAGGCGATAAACTAAATTTAATTAAAACAAAAAACGTCGTTGCTGCTTTCGCAGCCAAACTGCTTCTACACAAAAAGAATCTGGGCAGACGTGAGTTTCACAATTTTCCAAATTTATCAGTATCATGCAGTAACGACGAATTGTTTGCCTACTGCCAACATTTGGAAAACCTCCACATTGACTTCATCGAACGATACCAGGACATTTTGAAGTTGGAAATACCAGACTGGGTGTTGGATCCGTTTTTCTTTCTTTCTTTCTTTCTTTCTTTCTAACACAGCAATGTCACCTCAGCTGGAAGAAGAACTTATAGAATTGACAACAAACGAGGTAATAAAAATCAAGTTCAAAAATGGTTACCAAGAATTTTGGCTTCAAAAACCGATCCCTCAATTGTACCCTGGATTGTGGTCAATCGTTCAACGATTCTTGATAGCATTCCCATCGTCATATTTGTGTGAACGTGGATTTAGTGCTGTGACAACACTGCTTACTAAAAAGAGAAATCGTTTGCTTGTTACCGAACGTGGCGACTTGCGACTGTTCTTGAGTAAATTGGAACCTGATATCAACAAACTTTTTAAACAGCATCAAGGATTGATTATTTTAGTTATATTTTTAATAAAAGATACTCTGTTTTAATACTATAAAGTTGCGTTTCAATAATCATTCTTATTGGCAGGTGGAGCCCGTAAGAGTTAACTTGAGACCTAAGCGCCGTTGTATGTTACCTACTGCGCTCAGGTTTCAAGTTGCGGGTTATAGTAAAAGTTTCGTTTAGAATTCTCTGTTAATATACATAATATTATACATTTTTTTTTACATAACATCACATATGTATATAGGTCACAATTTTTTTTTTTTTTTTTATGATTGTAGAGATTTTTATAAATTTATTAAATTTATTTATTACTATTTTTTTTATTTGAAGATTAGATTAGGTCACAATAATTAATTAATTTAATTTGAAGTTATAGTGGTTTTTAAATAGGTGAAAAAATGGGGGCGCTAAAAAAATATTTATTCTCAAAGTGGGCAGTAGACAAAATAAGTTTGGGAACCACTGCCTTATGTAATAGGCACACACTGCGCAGTAACGTTATCAGTATCAGGTTGAGTATAATAGGCGTTAATATGGATAGAGACAAGGGCTTTTCTTTTTACGTGAGGAAAATCATACAGGGATGCTATGCCGGACTCCTACCGAGTCGACTACACACCACACGTTTCCTAACTATATGCTAGTTGATGTTGGATCGGGGTTGGGAGTCGCGGGTAAACCCTCGGAAGGATGACCCCAGGACTCCCAACAACAAGAGGTAGGGTATTTGTTTTAACTTGAAGGAAAATCCATCATGGATGCTATGCCGGACTCCTACCGACTAAAAAACCTCACGTTACGCCCAACAGCCTATGGTTGAAAGCCTAGGGCAAGCCCTCGGAAGGATGTCCCAGGACTCCCAACAGAACAGACCCACGGCCGCCACTGCGGCCTCGCCCAGGGGGTGGTTCGGGTACTATCCCGCGTCTTTAGGGGGTTTCTGGTGTGATCCCGCTTGAGGCTACCTGCTGTCATAACGTTAAAGCCGCTCATAAGAGACATCTAATTTTAATCTATACATCTATACATATAATAAAATGATAGAAGAGTCAAAACTGTACATTGGAAATATTAAAAAAAAAAATACTCACCGGGTGTTCAATATAAGATACCGAAGCCGAAAATATAGTTAGAAAAATTTTTGTCTGTTTGTCGGTTTGCCTGTTTGCTTTGCTTTGTCCGGAAGGATCTCGAAAAGTACTCGATAGATTTGCTTCAAATTTTGCACAAATATTACTTAGGGGTGGGGTCTTCAAATAGGCTATAATTTATCACGCTACATATCCTAGGGGCTAAGCAGAGAGCAATGAAATATGTAATATGCAAAATATGCAAAAACGTAGCAGGAATATTAGTAAGAGATAGGTTTTACACACAGGCTCCATATTATTACGCTACTTAGCATAGAGACTTGGCAGAAAAGAATTCAAATCCAAACCAAATTGCATCATAACATAATTTTCACGCGTACGAAGTCGCGGGCAACAGCTAGTAATTTAATAAAAGTGTAAGGATTGAATTTGAGTCAATGATTCCAAATTAGAAAAGCAGATAGAATATTTTAAACAGAGTTTAATAATAGAATTTTCTATGGTGAAATACGAATAAAGTATCTCTTTGGCAAAAAGTCTAGCTTAGAAGAAGGTGATAGACCTTCTGAGCTAGACTTTTTGTCAATGTATAATAATTTTCCACCGGCAAACTTGAAAGTAAATGCCACCAAATACCGCGGTAAAACAACGATACTGGACCCGCAAATGGCATCGAGTCGTCCAGACTTTTTGTCAACCTGGACTGAATGCCATCATCTCCTTTACAAAGCGACCGGCGAATCATTAACGTGGTAATGTGACAGTATTGACGGTATAATTAATTCTACATTATATAAAAGGTAAACAGTGATTTACTGAATGTTAAAGACAAAAATCGCTGAATGTGCAAAATTCATATAAGTATACAAAGAAGGTTTTATATTCGTAATCATATTATTTGGTGATAGAATCTTAACCCCTATTGATCATTCGCTAAAAACAGTTCTTTAATTTTGTTTACCTTTATCGAAAAGTTTATTAATCAATATTTATTTTTATGTATTGTTTATTATAAATCTGAAAAACACAAACCTTTACAAAGTAAAGAGTTAAACAGATTTTGATAAATAATAACACCGCAAGAAAAGTGCTCTGAAATCAATATAACGCCAAAAATCGAAATGTTTGGCGTCGCATCGGGGCTAAAAACAAACATTGCGTACCGTAATGATAGTATTTTAATCATTACAGAGTTACAGCAGTAGAAATATAACCGTTACAAATTACAGTAGAGGTATTAGGTAATCCAATATTGTAACATACCCATATTATAACACCACACGCAACAAATAACAGCTGCTATGCATAATATTCTACGGTCACAGCTCAGTAGCTTACTGATGTGATAATATTATGTATCATCAAGGCCTCAAGGGAGCGGAGCAGTATTAATAAATGTCAACCATGTTCGTTGGCGTTTACCGATTTAATGGATGTTATGGGGTTCTTATTAGGTATGTCACTCACAGCACAGGTGCCGCTAGCTATACTGGGTGTAACAAAATTGACTCTCCAAATTTCATGAGATGACTTGGCATCGGAAATCAAATACAAATATTTAATAAAAAAGGGGGTTAATTTTTTCATTTATATTTAATTTTTTTGGTGCACATTAAGAATTCGTTTTTTACCTCGGCAATTCGAGGTAGTATGGTCGCCGTGGCAAAACAAACACAGAGCACCCGTCTGGATGTCGTTGTCGCTTTCTACTGCCGCTCAGTAGCGATAGAAAGGGAGTGATAATGAAAATTTATAGGACCTTTAAAACGGATTTACGGTTAAAGTGTTCATGTGATTTTTTTTTCTTCATTTTTGTAATGTTTCTTGACTGATGCCACGTCACGTGACGAAATTTGGAGAGTCAATTTTGTTACACCCAATAGATAGTAGAGATCAGTGACCTATAACAAGGTATAGTTTGTCTCACGCACGCACTGTATACAACTATCCTACTAACATTATAAATGTAAAAGTTTGTGAAGATGTTTGGATGTTTGCAACTCAATCACCTTTTAACGGCTAAACGGATGTGACTAAAATTTGGTACAAGGATAGATTATATTCTGGAGTTCTGGTAGTCCGGTCAAATTAGACGAAAATAAGAGTAAAACAACATAAATTCCCACAGTGCTGAAAATCAGTACGATTGTAAAAAATAAAATTTGAAAGTTCCCATCTTTTCCCTGTCTCTTAATATTTTTAATCCTTCATATATTATAAATGTGAAAGTTTGTGAAGATGTTTGGATGTTTGTTACTCAATCACGCTCTAACGGCTGAACGGATTGGGCTGAAATTTGGTGCAGAAATAGCTTATAGTCTGGAGTAGCATATAGGCTATTTTTTATCCCGGGAAAATGTTCCCACGGGAAGCGGGAACGGGAACCAAATTTCACGCAGGCGAAGCCGCGCGCATCAGCTAGTATTACTTATTTTTAGCTTGGTGGGATCAATTTATGTAGCTTCGAATGTCTAAATTGACCGAACTATGGAATAACATTGGTTGTTTGTATAAATTTCCCTGGTGCGGGGCCGTGGGTACCATCTAGTAATAGATAAGATCAGTGACCTAGTATTAGGTAGGTACCGCTCTTGTCAGTATAGACCAGCCTACCGCCATATACGTAATGGCGAACACTTACCGACTGAGTTCCCACGAACATTATCTTGTACCAAACCAAGTATTTATGTCGGCGGTATTTGATACCGGCGGCGCCATATGCTATTTGACGCCCCATGGGCATTGGCTAGTTGCTAACGAAAGTACCGTTAATGATTTAACCGATTTTGAAATGGAGAAGAGAAGTTTGCTTTTTTTTAAATATTTTGACTATCGCGTTGCCTTAGAGGTAAGTGTATTATGCGACTGTCGTGCTGGGTCTTAGTTTTTATTCGAATCCCGGAGAAATATACATACAAACATACATATAGTCACGAATTTATCCCCAAAGAGGTAGGCAGAGGCATAGTATACGCCAACATTTCACCTTATAGTTTTGTCCAACATTATAGGTGGTGAGCCAATTGTCATGTTGAAATGGACAGGCGCTGGTCGTGACCGGATAAATATAAACAAATATAATTATTTCCGGATCATAATGAACCACGTAAGTAATACACTGAAAAGAAGTCCTTGAGAATCTGAGCCAGCTTCGTCTTCAATATCCTAGAGACCTAAGACTAGGTTAGGTAAGGACCTAATGGTTTTAATCGGGTCGAGTCCGGCATAACATCCATGTTGATTTCCACACGTAAAACAAGGCCTTGGTCATCAATCCTGGCAACCTTTATCAATCTATACTAATATTATAAAGAGGAAAGATTTGATTGTTTATTTGTTTGTTTGTTTGCATCGAATAGGCTCCGGAACTACTGTACCGATTTGAAAAAAAAAATTGGGAACTACACTCTTTGCGGTATTTCCACGGGAACGGGAACTACGCGGGTGAAACCGCGTGACGTCCGCTAGTAGCTTTATAACGATAGCATATTTCGTAGTCCTAAACAATGAGAAGCTATTCAGTTCTCATACACGCGGCGCTTAGACATAAACACGGTTAGATCATTATGTTTAGACTGCGCGGGCGCATCGCTCATTGATTCGTTTGGGTTTATACTGCACGTGTTAGGTATGGCTCATGGTACCTAGAGAAAATTAAGAACTTTAACAGGAAAAATACTAGTTACATAAATGGAACAACGTCATAAGTAGAAGGTCGCGAAATATAGCTCAAGTTTATAAAGATTGTGGTGATACAAAAGTAATTCATCACGATTATCCCTCCTTATAGCTAACCGGGTAGTGTGACTGGTTTCCCATTCGCTGGAGGTGACATATCGCCTATCAGATTTTGAGACGTGTCGGTTTGAAGAGAACGAGAATGCAATCTGCTCAAAAGAAGTGACGTCAGAGCAGAGCATTAAGTACTGGACAAACTGGGGTGTTCTGACTTTTCTCCTGTCCAAGGACATGCCTGTGGAATGGGAATAGGGCCTATTAGAGGCGGCAGAGGACCATGTTCTATACGAGCACTTTTGCAGTTGGAGCAGATGCAGTGTACACCCACAGTAGAATCAGAACATCGATGCTACGCTAGAAACGCGTTGGCCGTCGTAATTCAGCAGTATTTTCTTTAAAAAAATGATTTATGCTGTGTCACGTTAATGCATTTGCACAATTTTCTAGAAATGGGGTAGGTATAATAGAGTTTTCGCTTCAGGTATTAAAAAAAAAATTGCGTGTACTTAGTGTACACACGTAAGAAGTGAAACTTCTTCATAAACTTAATTTTCACCTCACCTTAAATTAAGTCAAAAAGTACAAAAGTACAAAAGTCCAAAAGTCCAAAACTCCAAAGTCCAAAGTCCAAAAGTCCAAAAGTCCAAAAGTCTCAAAGTCCCAAAGACCCAAAGTACCAAGGTCCCATCCAAAAGTCCAAAAGTCCAAAAGTTCAAAAGTTCAAAAGTTCAAAAGTCCAAAAGCCCAAAAGTCCAAAAGTCCAAAAACCCTTAAATGACATGCTATCCCTGGATAAAGTACTCTTAATTCGAATCCACCGTGGTGGGGAACAGAACAAAGATGGCGCGTAACCAAAAATCGTGACGTGACGTGACGTGACGCAATTTTTTTTCCAACGCCGATAAAGAAGTTTCACTTCAATAAAAAAAATGTTACGTCACGGAAAACTGACACGATAAAAGCATCGCCTGAAATATTGTTTACTAGTTTCGAACATTGTTTACATACGGAAAAGAAAAGCTATAGTATTCGTTTAGTAATATTCTTGTAAAACTGTGGGCGGCTTCGCCATACCAACCGAATGAATATTGCAATAAGTGTTCTCTAATATAATTCACATTCTGCATTTTTGTTAAAACCGCTGAATCATATTGAAAATAGTTTTATGACACTTCCATGCATTTCAGAAATTCCTATGCTTTACTATAGTATAGTCCGTTCACAGTTTATTTACCTCTGACAAAACGTTTTCTGTATGTTGATATTGCAGTAAAGTCCCCCTATGAGTGCCAGCTTATTATGGGAGATTATAAGATGTAAACGTTAGCACTAACAATTTTTTTTATGTAAATATCTGATTGTCAATATACATAACTTTACTAAACACGTGATTCTGATACTATAAGATTGTAGGTACTTAAGTTTTATTTTTATTGATATGGATATTTAAAAAAGACACTCATTACCATCATCAAGGAGGGCGAAGTTACTCCTTGCACATCTCAAATAATTTCCACGCACGAAAAACGGCAACAAAAAATAAAATAAGTTTCGACTTTAAGGTTAGAGTACATGGGATAAACAAAATCTTTGTATGGTCAGATGAAAATCAAGCAAGCCAAAATCAGCGCTAGAGGTAAATTACCTTTGAACGATGTAGTCCCACTATGTCGAGTCCCGTTACGTCGAGTCTCCGCTACGTCGAGTCGTTCTTTCGGTTGGTGCAATAAAGCGTAGTCGCCTCTACGTCGAGTCGCCGCTACGTCGAATTGTTCCGAAGGCCGATGCAATAAAACGTAGTCGCCTCTACGTCGAGTCGCCGCTACGTCGAATAACCCTGAGTGTAAGCACCACCAAGTGGATGTGCCGACACGTCGAGTAGCCTCCACGTCTACTTGGCAAAGTTTGTTTTGCGTTTATTCCATTTATTCCCGCTATGTCGAATCAATGAAAACCTACTAAGTAAATTTTATTTGTACAGTCGTGTAAAAAGTTATTAGAAATAATGGTTAAATTGACTCCCTTCATAGCCAATAAAGGATGATTAGATTAGGTTAGGTTGCAACAGTGACCACTTATGTTAGTTTCTTCTATCTTTAGTCGGCTAAACTTAAGTCTAACCGCAGGCCCTTGGCTAAAAATGTAGAAATGTAGAACAGAGTGGAAGGCAAACGACAAAACAAAAAAAAATAGTCGCTCTCTCTCTCGAGTCGGGGTACTCTGAGTCGGGGTGTTAACCATTCACTTATTATGGTGAACACCTCGACTCGGATAGGTTAGGTTAGAAGGCTAAGGCGGGAGCGAAGCGTAGCGGAGCTCCCGTCTTAGCCTTCGTGGTTATTTTATTTTATAACCATTCAACACCATCGAATACATATTTAGCCGTTTCGTTTCGGTTAATGTGCACATTAACCTTAAGTTTATGTTCACACCTACCTTTAGCCGTAACATATATATATATACTAACCTAACCTAACTATGACTTTTATACACGACTGTACTATTAGAACTTCGTTCAGTAATTAGTAGACGTGACGGTAATAAATGAGACATTTTTCATTGATTCGACGTAGCGGGAATAAATGGAACAAACGCAAAATAAACTTTGAGAAGTAGACGTGGAGGCTACTCGACGTGTCGGCACATCCACTTGGTGGTGCTTACACTCGGGGTGAATCGACGTAGCGGCGACTCGACGTAGAGGCGACTTTGCTTTATTGCACCTGCCCTCGGAATGATTCGACGTAGCGGCGACTCGACGTAGAGGCGACTACGCTTTATTGCACCGACCGAAGGAACGACTCGACGTAGCGGAGACTCGACGTAACGGGACTCGACATAGTGGGACTACATCCTTTGAACGGACTACCTATTTATTTATATCGAGCAGAATCGAATACCTAGTATATGGATACGTTTTCACAGCAAGTGATAGTTTTTGCCAAAAAGCAAAGAATGCCTGATTGCCAAGGCTTATAAACTGTTTCATAGCTTTTAGTACTTATCTTAGAGTTCAAAACAAATTCTGCACCAGTATAACTAAGGATTAAGCCAGCGCCATCTATTAGAACTGTTGAGAACTACTATGGAAAAATCAAAACTTCTTTAATGGCACTTGTCACCATCATACTGTATGCTGTGTCTGCTGCCGTCGATGAGATCTTGGGTTCGTATCCCAGGTTGGAAGCAATACCGGCTTTGAGACAAAATGTAAACATTTTATTACTTTGAGATTTTCATTATTTTACACACTTAACTAAATTATAGACGGATTTTACTTTCACATATTTATCTATTATTAAACACACAATACATTTTTCTCCCCACTCGGCTCAGAAAGTTCGACAAGTACTGTTTTTAGGGTTCCGTAGCCAAATGGCAAAAACGGAACCCTTATAGATTCGACATGTCTGTCTGTCCGTCTGTATGTCACAGCCACTTTTCTCCGAAACTATAAGGCCTATGCTGTTGGAACTTGGTAAGTATTCTGTAAACCGCGTCAAGATTTTTATATAAAACTAGAAAAAAAGCAGTTAATCTTGGGGGTCCCCATACTCAGAACTGAAGCTCAATTTTTTTTCATTAAACCCATACTTGTGGGGTAGGTCTATAGATAGGTCTTCAAAAATGCTATTGTGGTTCCTAACATCATTTTTTTCTAAAGTGAATAGTTTGCGCAAGAGACAGTTCCAAAGTGAAAAAATGTCCCCCCCCTCTAAGCGAAAATTGGTTTGAACGAGATTGAGTACTACCCGTTCGCTCTAACTTTGCTGCTGGCGTAGAGGCGTATACCCGAATTGTTAATTAGACGAAGTAAATTAACAGTAGCTAATGTCACTTAGTCATAGAACATACGCAACATTCTAGGAAGAAGTGACATTAGTTGCTGTCAGTTTACTTCGTCTAATTAAAAATTCGACTTTAGTATGGAGCCGAACGGCAAAGTTAGAGCGAACGAGCAGTAGGTAGTTTATTTTTAATACGTCATAAACCGCAATTTCCGCCGAGAAAAATCACTACCACTGCGAACGTGTTAAAACATCAATGAAAGTTACATAGCAACGAACTACAAGAACTTTTATATTGTTACTTACTACTACTGGTCCAGGAGCCACCGCCTGTGTTTTTCATTGATTAATAACAGGCTGAATCTTTGTGAGTAGTTTCCGTTCGACGAGACGCCCAAGTTTTCCTCTGTGAAAATTCTCGATAGAGGTAGCTAATAAAGTGCGCAGCTATAAAACATGTTGATTTGATGGAGTGTTGAAATTGTCTGACTAACCGTTTATTTTTTATTACAATGTTTAAATAATTGTATTATAAACTGGGAGGAATAATTGTCCTACAAAACGGATGGTTTGTTTGAGAGCGTCCTCCACTCCGAATATGTCGAAACGACGGGGCCATAAAAATAATTAATAACAAGCTGATTTTTTGTAAGCACCTTTGTAAATATTGTTAGAATGGAATTACCGTTTAGTCCTACAAATTTAGTGGTAGGATTTCTCAGTCCGACACTTCGAAGTTGTCAATTCTATGGTAATATTTTTTTCATTAATAACAGCCTAGTTTAAATTTTTTCCTATCGGGGATAAAGTGTTGAACACTATTTTATCACTGGCCTACAAAAAAAGTAGTATGCATATATATAATTAAATATATATCAAGCGGTCCTGATAAGCATGTACCATTTTCCACTATTCTTGGAATAAGCACGATTAGCAGCATGGAACAGAACTGGACTCTCGTTGCGGAGGTACCGTGTTCGATCCCTTGGAGAAACTTTTTTTTTTTTAATCGGGGAACACAAATTGTCAACAATATTGGAAGAATGAATTTCCGTCGCGTATTGAATAAATTAAGACGCATTAATTATTTATTAATTTTCTAATTATTTTTCGGAGAATATTTATCAAGACACGCGGCAGCGGCTCGACGCCAAGTTAAAAAAAAAAGCGTAGCGCGCGAGCTTCCGCACTCTTATTTACAGTAAAATTGGGGATAACTAGTTACAACACATTGTAAGCAGCTGAGTGGGGACATTCAAGGGATTTTTCAGCGGGAACTGAGAAAGATCTAGAAAGAAGCCGTGCCGGCCATCTGGCCTTGGGTTCCCTTCCCAAGCCAGTAGGAGTGGGTCGTTGACGGTATTTGATTCAACGAAATGAAACCGTTTCCAGATAACCATAAACCGGTTAAAAAAACGGTTAACGTTTTCAACTGGTTTTGTATTTATTGAATGTAGTTACGTATAATAAACAGTTGATTGAGATAGAATACGTTGTATCAACGCTTGGCGTGTCGTTCGTTTATCAACTTGTACTTACTAAACTAATTCGCAGTTTATTCAGGTGGATTATTTTATTATAATTTATTACTTTGGATTATTCCTGGATAGTTCCGCGCACGAGACTTTGTTTCCAGTAGTTCTCTGGCAGTTAATATATTTATTTTTAAAACAAATTGAAATCAATACAACAAATAAAAGTACCTAGATAAAACTAACGACTATCGGCCATCGGCAAGTTGATAAGGTCGAAATGGCGTGTTAAAATTTGTCATTTTTTCATTTTTGAAAAATGTTTTGTTTAAAAATGTATTGATCAAGCTTGCGAATACATGTCTCCAAGCACCAAAACAACAGCAACGAAATAATGTCATATATTTTTTATTTTCTTGTAGGACTAGCGATACATACCCATTTTTTTGTAGGACACTGTTTGATTTAGGCAAAGGATGCACTAACTCATGATGTGTTTTTTTTTGTCCTACGGTTATTAATGAAAAAAATATTACCATAGAATTGACAACTTCGAAGTGTCGGACTGAGAAATTCTACCACTAAATTTGTAGGACTAAACGGTCATTCCATTCTAACAATATTTACAAAGGTGCATACAAAAAATCAGCTTGTTATTAATTATTTTTATGGCCCCGTCGTTTCGACATATTCGGAGTGGAGGACGCTCTTAAACAAACCATCCGTTTTGTAGGACAATTATTACTTCCAGTTTATAATACAATTATTTAAACATTGTAAAAAAAATAAACGGTTAGTCAGACAGTTTCAACACTCCATCAAATCGACATGTTTTGCGCACTTTATTAGCTACCTCTATCGAGAATTTTCACAGAGGAAAAACTTGGGCGTCTCGTCGAACGGAAACTACTCACAAAGATTCAGCCTGTTATTAATCAATGGAAAACACAGGCGGTGGCTCCTGGACCATACGGGACCCTTCATGGGCGAGTCCAACTCGCGCTTGGCCTTTTCTTTGCTTAGGTTTCAAATAAACACATTATTGAGGTGGTTTGTTTCGCTTATGTTTATGTATCAGTTTTAAACCTGATCATGTACAAGTATATATGTAGTATCTTTATAATGACAAGATGGCGCTGTGCTTACGTGTATGTGCGTGTTAGCGTGAACATAATTTCCACTAAATAGGTACGTTTCAGCATCACGAAACAGAGCCATCTATCGCCAATCTCAAGAACTACAACGTTTAAAGAAAACGTTTGAATCCTGAATAGAGAATAGTTAACACACAAAAATAAATCCTATATGCAGTAGCATTTATTTAGTCTGTACTTACAGCTGGTGTGGAACCTCTACGCGACAGGAGAGACTTTGCCTCCTTATGCGTGTTCTACCGCCTGAACAATGGTATGTGCTCTGAGGAATTGTTTGATAAGATGCCCACGGCTACGATCTATCATCGCACCGCTCGCCACAGACAGGGAGTTCATCCTCACACTCTGCGTCCGGTGCGTTCCAGCACGGTTAGATCCGATAGGTGTTTTCTTCCGCGCACGCTCAGGTTGTGGAATGACCTCCCTGCCTCGGTTTTCCCAAACGCCTACAGTATGGGGTTCTTCAAAAGGGGTTTTAGAAGGTTTTTGCAGGGTCGGCAGTGCGAGTGTGGCACCTCTGGTGTTGCAAACGTTCATAGGCTGCGGTGACCACCGGTCCTTCTGGTGGGCCGTAGGCTTGTCTGCCAACTTAGTGGTATAAAAAAAAAAAAGTATAATTTTTTTTAATGTTAGGGAAAATCCTGCGTGGATGCTATGCTATATCCCGCGTCTTTGGGGGATTTTTCGGGTGTTATCCCGCTACTTGGGGGGGCGTGCGTGAATCACGTCACGCTGTCGTCTACGGTCTGTTTCTGTAAGAACGGTGGGCAGCCCCCTCACGGCTCACCGTCATCAAGCCCCCGGTAAGCAGTATCATTATAGTAATTCAAATAGTAATAAAATCGGCTTACGCATCTCCAACGAAAACAAATTAAATTAACCCAACTTTGTTATCGTGTGAAACAGTTTATTTTAAGAACTATCTTACAGTAGTATCCACATAACCCTTGGTTATGTGGATACTACTGGATTTATGTACCTACTTGTAGGTACATAAATCCATTTAGTATCTACTTCAGGTTCAGGTTCATCATCACGCCTTTATCCCCGAAGGGGTAGGCAGAGGCATATTATATTCCCACATTTCACCTTTTTATAATTTGTCCCACGTAATACGTTGTGAGCCGTATTGCCGTGTTTAAATGGACAGGCGCAGGTTGTGACTGCCTGCTGTTGAAATAAAGCCTTCAACTTGGCTTAACGAATGCCATTTTACTGGCAACCGGGACCACCGGCTTAACGTGCCATCCGAAGCACGGAAACGCTCAAATAAATGTTACAAAGTGATCACATGGATGGTCACCCACCCATGGACCGGCCATAGTGAAAGTTGCTTACTGCAGTGATCGTTTACAGAACACTGAGTCCGCGGGGCCACGAGCGCTTCTATCTACTTGTTTTAGAAAATTCGCTCCTTGATTGTAGGTATATCAACATCATTATCACAGTCATTATTGTATGGCGAGTAGGCAATATATTTTTGTAATAGCTGTTCCCCGCGGTTTCGTTAACGTAGAAGTCATTAACCCACTTTATTCGTAGTCGGTTAAAAAGTAGCCTATGTCCTTTCCAGGAACTCAAACTACCTATATACGAAATTTCATCAATATCGGTTCAGCGGTTTAGGCGTGAAAGCGTAACAGACAGGCAGAGTTACTTTCGCATTTATAATATTAGTAGGGAATTAGGGATTAGGTACCTACCTACTAAGTATATCACCCCCTCTTTTTCCTCTTGGGATTTCTCAGCTTGAGAGTTTTGCCAAGTTTATTTATATCACAATAGTGTTATTATAATGGCGCTGTGTAAATAATAATGATTCACATTATTATTTTACACAGCGCCATTCACCCTATATTCGCACAAGCGCAACTTCTCAAAATGGCAGCTTGACATCATAATCATACAGGCAACCTATCAAAATGGCAAATCCGCGTAAAGGCAAATGTTTAGTCGAAACAAAAAGTGGGTTAGTTAAAAACGTCTAAATAGTAAATACTATTAAATAAAATAATAACACTTGTTTTGGCTTCTAAATAAAAAAGTGCAACATTTTTGCTTAGCATAGCTTCTTAAATACTAGGTTCCTTGTACTAGATGTACAGCCAGCTGAGGGTCTTTCTAAGGATTGAATTTTCCACATCCCATAATTATAATTATACACTTGTGCCCAGTTAGACTGGAAAGCCGACCCCAACTGGATTGGGAAAAGGTTAGGAGAATAATAATATACTTTTAAGAGATTTAGCATACATTTTAAAGTGGGAAAATGTCATGTCTCGAGCAGGATTCGAACCCACGTCTCCTCGCATACCGTGCAAGATGCTTTACCTTCAGCCACCGAGACCCTACACGAAACCGACAAATTCTTCCACCTTTATACGTCTTGGGGCGACGTTTCCACATTTAAATTTATACACCTACCAATCGCTTTTCAAAAATTATTCGCAATTTATTCGTAAGAGTGTGAATAGTTTCAGGATTACACAAATTTTATAATCATAGCTAATTTCATAAAAATATATTGAAACATTTTTCGAAAAATATCCATTTTCAGAGGGTGTTACTGTATACTTTTCTCTGCAGCTGTTTGTATGAGGTATGAACGCACTCACCGTGATTTGCTAATGAAACTATCCAAACTGCTGGACACCTTATTGACACTTTGGAAAACCTTCGCGTTCCTTTGATTAACACTATTGATAGGTACCGTACGGAACCTACTCTTCCGTTATTCCGTGACAGCATGAGGCATCCAGTCAACGATATTTAATCAACCTCAATCTAGGTATCTAGTTAGGTACCTATCTATGGTCTAGCCGCCAAAGTTACTTTTGTCCAAGCCAAGTTTAACTGCATCCATACTGCGTAATAACTAGAAGCACATGCACTCACACACTATCACAAATTGCCAAATGATATCAATATTATTATTGACACAAATTCAGTCCTTTTATTACTCTAAACACCATCAAAATGGGGCCGTCTATTCTCGACGCACTCGCGTAAATACTAACACACAATCGAGATGCAAGGGTTTATGACTCAGTTTGACACAAATATGGAAAATCGCCGCATTATTAGTTTTATATTTGTATTGAGTAATGGAGTGAGTAGTCTTTAGGTATTGTATGAGACACTGTAGGCATAAGAATCTACATTTTGTCCTGTCAATTGATTACGTAATCTGCTATTCATATTACACTTACATACATACATACATACATACATATGGTCACGCCTTTATCCCCGAAGGGGTAGGCAGAGGCATATTATATGCCCACATTTCACGTTTGTATAATTTGTCCCACGTAATAGGTGGTGAGCCGTATTGCCGTATTATATATAGTATATTACACTTACATACAGACATAAATATGAAATATAGTGACGCCTTATCCCCTAAGGGGTATGCATCTGCATACCATAGCCTCTTGCCGGTTAGAAATGGACAGCGCAGGTTGTGGCTTCCTGGTTTTAAAAATATCAAACCGCCCATGAAGTCTTCAACTTGGCTTAACCACTGCCATTTTACTGGCAACCGGGACCAACGGCTTAACGTTGCTTCGGACGAAAAGGCTCGCAGATAGAAATGTCACCAAGTGGTCACGCATCTGCCCAGCTCCAGTGAAAGTTGCTTACTGTAGTGGTCGTTTACAGAACACTGAGTCCGCGGGGCCACGAGCGCTTATTAGGTGGGATGGGGCTTAACCGAAATTTTCAGGGTCCAAGCAAGCCTCACTTAAAATTGGTGCAACTACTGAGTAACGGATGAGGTTATGGAGGAAGGGGTGAGATGTTCCTCCAAGACGCAAAGGGAGGAACCAGGGAAGGACCAGGCTTCAGGAAGTTAAACGGTTCATGTTGGACAAGTGTTTATTTATATCATCACTACTACACTCGAGAGCAATGAATCCGGGTCACTTAAGGGCCGAATGCCAGAGCGCATTAGGTATTTTTATCACCTCACCTCACCGCGGGCGATACCCCCGTAGCATGCGATCGACATGAACTCATTTGACCCCAAGCACTTTGTTTGGACGTTGCCAGTTGGTGCAATTAGACGTTGACAGTTGGTGCAGCGTGTATTTCATGCCGCACTTTTTGTACCACCAAATAAATTACAACAGAAGTATAAGTTTATCAAACCTTTATAAGACATTTTATTAAGTAAGTGCCTGTTAGCAGGTATATTCAAAATGGGGTTGTAAGAAACCTTTCCTTATTTTTAACCGACTTCAAAAAAGGAGGAGGTTCTACATTCGTCTGTATGTTTTTATGTATGTTCACTGATATTTCCGTCAATTATAGACGGATTTAATTCTTTTTTCTTTTCTTCAATAGGGTTTACTTCTGAGGTAGTCCCATTTTTACCAGGTCAGGATCTGATGATGGGATCCAGGAGAAATCGAGGGCAACCACCGAAAATTGTAGGGACAACTAGTGCGTTTGGTAACTTTTTAATAAAGTGCTTTACAGTGGGCGCACACTAGGCGACAGTCGCGGCGACATGTCGCGGCGACTTGTCGCGGCGACTTGTCGTGCAGTGTGCGCCTGCATCGGGCGACTTGACGCCGTGACAGACGTTGTGCAAGTAACACGTTGTCCAAAGCTGTCGCTGGGCGACTGTCGCCGTGTCGCCGCGACAATAGCGCGACAGACGCGAAGACTCCCCTTGCTTGTCTCGGAGTCGCGGCGACATGTCGCCTAGTGTGCGTAGCTTAGAACGAAATGTATGTAATTTGGCGCCCACAGCTTGTCGCCGTGACAAGACGCCTAGTGTGCGCCCACTGTTAATGTACTACAATTTAATGAAGGTCAGGAGTCGATCTGATGATGGAACCGAAAGACAGTCGAGGGAATTATTTAACGATTAACAGCACGTACCTTGTGTTTGGGCTTGATTGATTTGTATTGATAAGAACTTTACACCTAGATAGATATACTTTTCGGTCCACCCGTCTCTTAAAATGATGAATCAAAAAATTTTTAGTAATAAATAGAACTGACTTCAAAAAAATCCTGAAAAATAAAATTTACGTAGCACAAAGTAATAATATGTATTTTGATTTATCAGATTGTATTCAATATGATATTGAAGTTGGTGCCATTAATAATACCTACCTCAACCTATGGGTTTACTTGGCGCCGACTTCAATATGATATTGAATAAAATATGAAAAATCAAAATACATTTAGCTTTGTGCCAAGTAAATTTAATTTTTCAGGATTTGTTTGAAGTCGGTTCTATTTTTTACTACTTTTTTTTATCATCATTTTAATTGTGAGACGAGCCGAGAAAAGATAATAAGAAAAAAATCCGTCAATAATTTATGAAATCAATTCGAGCAGTCTTCGAAGAGGTATAACATAAGTAGCAAAAAATAATAGAATGCATCTTGTGAGTAAAATAATGCGTTTATTTATTTTACATTATAATATGAATAAGACAAGTAACACGCACGCCGCATGTCAGCTTAGACCTGTGTTACAAAATACAACCAATGATAGATGGCGCTTACACCAACATAGTCAATTTGAAGTCTATTTGAAGACCCTACCCCTAGTTAATATTTGTGCAAAATTTTAATTAAAAATATTGAGTACTTTTCGAGATCCTTCCGGACAAAGCAAAATTAACAGACAAACAGACGACAAACAGACAAAAAAATTCTAACTACATTTTCGACTTCGGTATCCTGTGTAGAACCCCTGCGAGTATTTTTTTAAATATGTTTAATGTACAGTTTTGACTTTAGATCTTTTTATTATATGTATATAGACTAGGAACTTAGGTTGCCTAGAAAGTTTTCAAAAACCTATTCTTAGTCTCCCGCAGGCTGGATCCCGCAGGTGGCCCCTTCCGAGGTCCGTGGAAGCACAAGGGATATAAACCCTTGTTTGCAAAAATAAAGGATTGAATTGAGTACTTAAACCAGAAAAATAATAAATATTTATGGGGGACTTCCATACAACAAACGTGATTTTTTTTTGCCTTTTTTTATTAATAACGGCAACAAGTACACACTTGAAATGAACGCCGCAGACGTGTCTTCGCCCAAGACTATCGGTCTCCATAACGAGGGGCCTGAAGACGGTGAGGGGGCTGCTCACCGTCCTTACAGATGCAGGCCCATGACGGCAGCGTGACGTGAGGGATTTATGCATACCCCCTTCAGAAGCGGGATCACATCCGAAACACCCAAAGACGCAGGATTGCACCCGAACCTACCCCTAGGCGAGGCCGCAGTGGCGGCCGTGGGTCTGTTGGGAGTCCTAGGACATCCTTCCGAGGGCTTACCCTGGGCTCCCAACCAAAGGCTGTTGAGCGTAACGTGAGGTTTTTAGTCGGTAGGAGTCCGGCATAGCATCCATGAGGATTTTCTCTCACGTTAAAAGCAAAAAAAAAAAGGGTTTATAACCCTTGCTTACAAAAAATAAAGCTGTTACAAAGTTGAATGAAAAAGGTACATGTCCTCAAAGTCTCGCTCTCGTATGTCAATTCGGTGAATCAGCTTATTGATAGAAATATTGGCATGCAAAATTCAATATTTGTTGTTATGGCGGCAACAGAAACACATTATCTGTGAAAATTTCAGGTCTCTAGCTATGTCCATTCATGAGCTACAGCCTCGTGAAGGAAAGACAGAAAGATAGACAGACGGACAGATAAACAGACAGACTGACCGACAGACAGACTGACCGATAGACAGACTGACCGATAGACAGACAGACGGACAGCGAAATCTCATGAATAGGGTCCCGTTTTTTTACCTTTGGGTACCTACGGAACCCTAAAAATTATCCACTTTTTCATACATTCATATTTACTAAGAAAGTAACGATTATTACACTCAAAATTAAAGTATGAAAGTACCTACGAGTACTAGGTACTTACGATTCACGTGTATCTTTTTTTGCAAATGAACCACCGTTCAATCTCGGAATCGATGAGCTGAAAAAAAAAGACTTTGAGGGTACACTACAACGAAACGGCTAGACTACAACGAAAAATAAAACTACACGTTTATTCTTTTATGTCGGTAGTGGGTAGGTACTACTGTTATAATTTATACAGTGTAGCAATAACAACGTGAATCTACTATTATACTCTAAGCGTCAAACATTATATTATTTACTACCCGTTCGCGCTAAGGTTGCCGCTGGCGGACAGGATGGTGTACAGGCGTAGTATGGGAGGCGAAAGGCAAACTTAGAGCGAACGGGCAATACGTTGATTGTTCAGGCATAGTAAAAAGAGAATATTTTACACCTAGTAGTTACTGTGGTTTAGGTAAATACTATCCCTCTTCTTATCGTAAGGTCCCAAGCAACTTTGGGGCACCGAGTTCATTTCTCACAGTCATTCATTACCAAAAACAGCCGTGATCTAACTTACTTGGCCTTTGCTAAATGACACCTACCTGTACCTACGTAGAAGAGGACTGGAATGGGAGATCTCTAAGCCTATAAGAGTACGTTTAGCTACTGTACTGCCTCTTCAGTAGGTAGCAAAATAATGGCAGCTGTTGGCTTCAGTCGCTTCGCTCAGCATCAACCTTATAATTTCATCATGCCCGTCAGTGAATTATTTGGTTGTGTATTTTTATAAATATAATAAAGATAAAACAATACTTGTAAGAACTTACCATACTTGCCGTCGTAGTAGCCGCAATTGACATCTGGGCATTTTATTTCTCTTGGCTTTTTTTTACCCATATTCACTGAGTACCTAGTCACTAATCACTATATTACACGATATTTATTTATTTATACACAATAACGTACTTATCCTAATATTTACAAATAAAAACAAAATAATATTTACAGATTTCTGCAACTACTTCTAATTAAAACGATCGATTCGCGCGAACGGCGGGTCACGGATGACAGAGCGACACAGGTCCTACCCAGAACAGCCCTGTCAGGCGTATGAAGTGATTGAAGTGTACGCTAAATGCCTAATTGTTCTAGATTCTACACTTTTTATCATTGTTTTAAAATCTGAGGTGTTTAAAAAATAAATAATAGCTTGAATATTGTTCATAAGATCAATATCTTTAATATAGACATGTGTTTATATAAAATAAACAAGTATATTTTGAGCAATAACAACATTCATCTTTAAAATTTTTGCACATTTCCAGTTTTTCGAGAACGATTTTTATCATATAAAGTTTTATTAATCGTGTTTTAAAAATTAAAGGAAGCAAGAGCATCTATTAAACTATAGTAATACATTTTTATCAGATCAAATCAAAGAATATTTCCTAGTATAAAGATCGCTTCAAAATGGGTCGATTTTGGTCGATTTCGGAAATACTAGCCTTAAAGAATCCTAAAAATCTCGGAAACTAAAAATGCTAGGTTAATGCAATAAATTGTATTTAATAGACAATGTAATACTCCTTAAATGAAGGTATTAAAACTTCTTAGTTATTGTAAAGTTATATCATAAAAAAATCAAATTTGAAAAAGGGCCACTTTCGAAGATGGAACTACGAAATTACAGCATTTGGTGTTGCTTTTGTTTGTAATCTGTCATTTATGTGGGTACATAAACCATGTTGATAGTGCTCTATATTCATTAATCAAGCTGAAATTATGTCGCTTACGCCTGAAGAATGCACCAGAATACTTACAATGCTGGAAACCGGCCGGAGTCAGCGCGATACAGCCAGGACTGTCGGTGTGTCGCTGTCAACAGTACAAAGAGTTCTCCGACGTTACGAAGAAACTGGTTCTAACCTACGCAGACCAGGAACGGGCAGAACCAGGTGTACCACAGCACGAGAAGACCGATACTTGGTGAACACCATGCTTCGAAATCGCTTTCTCACAGGAACTGAACTCACCAATCAGTTTCGACGCCTCGGAGGAAGTAACCCAAGTGCATGGACAGTAAGACGTCAGCTTGCTGAATCTAACTTAAAACCCCTTAGACCTGCAAACGGCCCTAAACTGGAGCGTGGGCATCGTATTTCGAGACTAAGGTATGCCCAGAGCCACGTAAATTGGAGTATTGAAGATTGGTCAAAAGTTATGTTCTCCGACGAATCAAAATTTATGCTCTACAAGCACGATGGAAGACACAGAGTGTATCGAAGACCAGGGGAAAGATTCAAGCAAGCATGCATCGAAGAAAAAGTAGCCTACGGTGGTGGGTCTGTACTTGTGTGGGCCGGAATTTCTTCTGAAAGTCGCACAGAGCTGGTGATCATAGAAAACGGCTCTTTAACTAGCGTAAGATATGTGGAAGAAATCCTCAATGATCACGTTGGTCCATTTATGGTCAATTTAGGTGAGGATGCTATATTTATGCATGACAATGCCCGACCTCATACAGGTAGGATTGTGAATGACTACCTTCAAGAGATGAACATTACTCGTATGGAGTGGCCAGCGCGCAGCCCGGATATCAACCCGATCGAGCATGCTTGGGACGAGCTAGGCAGATGCGTAAAACAACGAAACCCTCCCCCAATCACGCTTCGTGAGCTCAAAATTGCTCTCACAGAGGAATGGGAGAATATTCCCCAAAATCGTATAAGGAACTTGGTGTACAGCATGCCAAACCGCGTAAACGCAGTAATGGAAGCACGAGGAGGCAATACGAAGTATTAAAATTCAAGAAAATCGTAATAAAGTTCAAAAATTTCATGTTTCCTATTTTTGTTTTAAGGAGAGATCAGCAGTTTTTTCTTTATGTAATTTTGTGTTAATAAAATGTATGGTGACTCATATTTTTTTACTTTCATTTAAGGAGTATTACATTGTCTATTAAATACAATTTATTGCATTAACCTATCATTTTTAGTTTCCGAGATTTTTAACATTCTTTAAGTGACCCGGATTCATTGCTCTCGAGTGTAGTATAAAACAAAGTCGCTTTCTCTGTCCCTATGTCCCCATGTCCCTTTGTACGCTTAAATCTTCAAAACTACGCAACGGATGTTGATGCGGTTTTTTTTAACAGATAGAGTGATTAAAGAGGAAGGTTTATATGTATAATAACATTCATGAAATAGTGGAGAAATACTGTTATTTTTGAGGTTTCTAATGTTATGTCGTAAATAATTTCATTTTTTCCACGTACATTGCAAACGCTGAATCCTGCGAGATTTATCAAAATAATGTACTAAGTATTGTACACATTGTAAAGGTCTACAGAAAACTCCGCGATGGCATATCTCTATCTCTTATGGATATCCCACAATAACATTTTTATGTCATTTACTTTTTACGACAAATAATGGCTTATTTTCGAAGCGGTTTTAACCAATACAGCATTAATCCTTATCCAATTAAATACCTTAAATACATTGTTTTTTAATATAGATCTATATGGCCCTTTACAGCATATGATTTAAATTAATATTTTCTAAGATATTACACATATAAAATTGCGGGACGTAGCGTTTGCGGCTGTATCGGCCGGCTGCACACTGGTCCGGATTTTAAAATAGTTGGACATACGATCTAAGATGTCAAATTTGTTTTGGATAGGAAATATAGTGCTAATTAACATTTAGTACTACAACTTTTCCATAAAATGACTCATTCATGCCTAAAAAAAATAATGAAAATAAAAAATGTATGGGGGAAAATTTATTTGGTTCAATTTCTCAGTTCAGTATCAAAGTATCAAGGTCTCACCTTATATTTTAATAAGCAACTATGGTCTTTAATACGACAACATAAAAAAAATCCGCGAATTCCTGCGGGTTTGGGATCCATAATGCTTTAAAGTTCACAGTTTTTCTGTACTTAGTGTATTTAGTATCAGCATTGCACCCGTGCGAAGCCGGGGCGGGTCGCTAGTACTACAAATAAATCTGTTCTGATGAAAGAGGCAGACAACGAATACCTTGCACAAATGTTAAGGAGGTCCTCTACTTAACTTATGTAGGTATTCTAAGCGATAGCCTGATTTCCTCCAAGGGCCTCCAACCTCCCTACAAACCTTTCTAACACGGCTTCTAAGCAACAAAAGTCGTCTCATTCGTACATTTGCACCGGATCTGGGGCTTTGCCCTCAGCACGTGCGATACTGTTCTCTAGCGGTATTTAGTTTAGATGCTCATCAATGTGGGATAAGCTTAATAGTAACAATACTTACTATATATTATGTGAAATTAGTTTTAATTAAGTAGTACATTCATGGTTGATGAGTATGTGTGCCGTCATATTATGTAGATATAGATAGACATTCCGGATTCCCAAAATGTATTTTTGTATACAACTATGTTGGTAAGTCAGATTACTTGATCAAAAGTGGTAACAGAACATGAAATGAACCTCTCACACAACAGAGGTTTTACACTTGTGCTGGCAACTGGCAACCCTATAGCAGAGTCGAAGCACACAAATTGCTTCTGAAAATTTTCAAGCCACCGCGCCCATAAGAAATTGAGGTGAGCTAAACTATTGGCAAAAAGAATAATGGGCTTTCGATGTAAGGAAACGCTTGTAAAATGCAAATACTACTATCTCCTACTACAATCATTTATCTCGAGACCAACCGTAGATCAAGATGCTTAACACTGAAATGCAAAACAATGAGCTAGCTGGACTATCACTAACCTAGGCAGCCTAAACATGTACTTATTTTAAACAGGTTCTTCTAAAGGGGTCTTAGAAGGTTCTGGCAGGGTAGGCAGTGCGAGTGTAGCGTCTCTGGTGTTGCAAACGTTCATACGAGTAGGCTAAGGTGACCACATCACAGTCCATCAAGTGGGGCCGTAAGCTAGTCTGCAATGCCAACTTAAATGACTGCCTCTGTGGCGCAATCGGTAGTGATCCTGCGGCGCTGGAGGTCGTGGGTTCGATTCCCACCGGAGACAAATATTTGTGTGACCCATACATGTTTGTCTCAAGAGTCTAGGTGTTACTATGTATAATATGTATGTATCTAAATATATATAACTCAAAGGTGACTGACTGACTGACATAGTGATCTATCAACGCACAGCCCAAACCACTGGACGGATCGGGCTAAAATTTGGCATGCAGGTAGATATTATGACGTAGGCATACGCTAAGAAAGGATTTTAATAAATTATACCCCCAAGAGGATAAAATACGGGAAGCAGGAAGGGGAAAAATATTTACGCGGGCGAAGCTGCGGGCATCAGCTAGTTTAAAGTATATAAGTATTAATATCCGTGGTCTGATACCCATAACACAAGCAGGTTATTCCTAGCTTACTTTGGGATCAGATAGCGTTGTGTAAAATGTCCGGGAATATTTATTTATTTATTTAAATGCATATAAAAAAGCATAAGCTGAACAAATTATAGAATACAATACACGTGCATTTCTTTGAACATACCGCTCGTGCTGCAGTCATGACTTCAT
Source organism: Miltochrista miniata (assembly GCA_933228765.1). Taxonomy (NCBI): domain Eukaryota; kingdom Metazoa; phylum Arthropoda; class Insecta; order Lepidoptera; family Erebidae; genus Miltochrista; species Miltochrista miniata. Next base: position 24,952,278 of record OW121768.1, read on the forward strand.
GAGTCAGTACGTAGACCGTGTCTTACCTAAAACAATGGAAAAGTCCAAATTAGTCAAACAATAAATAAATCGTTAATATATCTATAGCTATGAATTTACACACCTACCCTAAGAAATATAGTTTCAAATCCAACTAGAAAGTTGTTGCCCGGCGGAATTCGACAGTAATGCATGAAAAAAAAATTGTATTTTTCTTAAAATGGTGTGCAAAGTTTTCTCTGCATGGTTAACGAGGCCTAATTTCATCAACTGAGCTTTTCAGAGAAATCTTCAACTTAATTCGTCATATCATGTACCCTTGAATGGCTCCAAAAAACACAATGATTGGCCATTCAGACAAGAACGCAAACTAGCAAGGAAAATGTCGGCCAATCATTGTGTTTTTACTCATGAAGACTGCTATATTTTATACCATTTTTTACACAACTGGCATTAACAGCAAACACATCAACACACCAGCCATTGTTACCCACATTCTCTGAATTGTCCTCGTCACTTGATTGACATCAGCACGCAATGTCCAATGGGAAACGTGCGGTTTAATTGAATGCGGTTTCTTTAACTAGTATATCAATCTATACTAATATTATAAAGAGGAAAGACTTGTTTATTTGTTTTTTTTTTGTTTTTTTTGTTTGTAACGACCTATTCGTTACAAACAAACAAAAAAAAACAAAAAAAACAAAAAAAACAAAAAAACTCCAGAACTACTGGACCGATTTGAAAAATTCTTTCACTGTTGGGAAGCTACACTCCTAGCGGTGAACATAGGCTATATTTTATTCCCGTATTCCCACTGGAACGAGAACTACGCGGGTGAAACCGCGTGACGTCCGCTAGTGTATAATACAATTCTATTCAAAAGATTGTTGGCGCCTGTCGCCTAAAGGAAAGTCATGCTATCTTTTGGAAACTGGGAACTGGGATTCTTGGAAACTGTTCTCAAGATTATTGCCATTGGTCCTCGAGTTGGCTGTCCAATAATGTGCCTCTACATGCTCAGCTTTAAGAACCCGGGGTTTCACGAGGAGGTAGAAGGTACACGTGCGCTGGTAGAACGTTCCAAGTTTCTATGGTTTGACAGAGAGACGATCTTATGAATCGTTCAGTTCTGGAGAAGATCTCTCCACTGCACTTATGGGAATTCAACATTTTGAAAATTCAACCTAATGGTCCGAAAGGCACTGTATGAGAGTGACACCTCTGCCCAACACGCGTTGTTAGTTGACAGTGGGTACGGCGTTTATCAAACCCATGGGGCGAGTTCAAACCCCTCATTACGCCGATCGTTTTGGGCGAAGATCCTCTCCACTGTATGAGAGTGGCACCTCTGTCCAGGTCGCGTTGTTCGTTGCGATTTGGTACGGACAAGAAAGCGATGATATTACCCTTTAAGCAGGTTCTAAACCTTATTAGGCCCTTCTTTCATCGTAAAACCAACCACCACAAACCACAATAACTATAGTACATACATACATACATATGGTCACGCCTTTATCCCCGAAGGGGTAGGCAGAGGCATATTATATGCCCACATTTCACCTTTGTATAATTTGACCCACGTAATAGGTGGTGAGCCGTAATACCGTGTTTTAAATGGACAGGCGCAGGTTGTGACTGCCTGCTGTTGAAATAAAGCCTTCAACTTAGCATATCGACTGCCATTTTACTGGCAACCGGGACCAACGGCTTAACGTGCCTTCCGAAGCACGGAAACGCTCAAAATAAATGTCACAAAGTGATCACATGGATGGTCACCCATCCATGGACCGGCCATAGTGAAAGTTGCTTACTGCAGTGATCGTTTACAGAACACTGAGTCCGCGGGGCCACTAGCGCTTCTTAATAACTATAGTAAGTAATAGATAAGTACTTAAACCTTTAATACTCGTGATGGCTAGAACAAAACCATCAAAAGGCACGTCACGTACTCATTTATGAACAAAGGAAGTTGTGTTATGAGCGCGAAGGGCGCTGCGGTTATATTTACACCATTCATAAAACTACGAGTATGGCTGGAATACGTTTAATGTTACATAGCTATTTCATAACTCACTACTGGAACACCGACATGGGGTACCTACAGGTTGGGGGTAGTTGTTGAAAAATTTCAAGTCAAGAACAGAAATTAGAGATAGTACAGAAATCTCATGTATGTAGGTACTTTTTTTTCACATCTACCCTCTGTTACGCACACTCGCGTACAAATCAGTATCGAAAACTCTCCTCAAACTCGCCTGTCCTCGTGACTGTGAACTCAGTGAGCGGTGTCTATGTGTGCGTAGCCTCAGCGAATTTAGTATGAAGCTTTCCATCTGTATTATCTAGTTTGTGTCAAGAACCACACCTTCCGTGCACGCTAAGATTGCGGAATGATGTCCCTGCCTCGTTTTTCCTAAACGCTTGCAGCATGGGGTACTACAAAAAGGGTCTTAAAAGGTTTTAAACAGGGTCGGCAGCGCGAGTGTTGCGCCTCCGGGGCTACGGTGTTACAAACGTCGCCGCCGTACGTTTGTCTGCCAACTTAGTGATATTAAAAAATCGCTTGGAAATGAAAATGCCACAAACGGTCCCCCAGCTGCGGAGGATGCTGCGGTGGGTGCTGTTGCCCCTGCATAACCATTCATACGTGCTGCACGAAGATCTGCTAGTGCTATCGATGAGGTGCCGGTAGAATTCGAGCGCATCGGCGCCGACTGGCCATGGAGTCGGCGATGGTGTTAACGCACGACACTACCTATGCCCGGTGCCGTTTCTAACTTACTATCTTCACGCCAAATCCCTCGCGGGGTAGGCAGAAAGACCCGAGCGCCACACGGCACGGTCCATACACACCTCACTTGTTTCTTCAACTTTCATTTTTTTTTTCATGCATGCACGTCGGTTTCTACGGCTCTTGACACCACCTTCAACTAACACACGATTAATTTGGTCGTGGTAGGTGTGTCGTGGCCTTCCCCGACTCCTACGTCCATCCACTTTCGCGTTGTATATGTTTTGTCATTCTTTCATCTCCCATTCGTTCCACATGCCCGAACCATCGTAGCATGCCCTTCTTTACTTTAACACCGACACTCTCTTTCAGACCAACCCTCGTTCTTACATCTGCAATTCTGCATTCCCAACGCGATCTGCGAGCGTTACTTCGCAGATTTTGCGTAGCGCGCGCATCTCGACCGCGTTTATTCTACTTTCATGAGTTTCCTGCCATACCCAACTCTCGCTTCCATACATTAGCGTAGGTATCAGCACCGCATTGTGTACTGCGAGCTGGGCCTTTTGGAAATATACAATACAATAGTTATGCGTAGGACCAACCACACTGTGAGAAACTTGCACTGATCGTTTACGAAACACTACGCTAACAGAGCTACGAGCGCTTCTACAATACAATAACCCTGATTGTTCTCTTATTACCATATCATAATATTAAGTAACCATTATAAAACCGTATCTTGTAGATATCAGTTAGTTAGCCAGTATTATTGACTCCGGTGAGCTGTTTACTGAACTGATAACAGCATTTATCAACATCGTTTACCTTTTGTCAATAAACATTAAAAATACTTTGCCTAATCTGTTGTATAATCTTTTGCGCGCTAACCCTAAAGTACATATTATAGTTGAACTGTAATCGTGTTTTGACAAAAATAACCGGACAATATTAAGTCTAGACTGAAGTAGTAAACTTTCAAATTCGCAGCCATTATTTTCTCTTTAATTAAAGGACTATATCAACCAATAGAACTGTTGGAGTGAAGTGCTTGAGGTCTTTCACAGTTAAAAAAAAATCCCCTATAGACACAGAATTATAGTAGGTAGTAGGTAGGCAGGAGCAGGATTCAATTTTGTCTTTTAAGAGATTAGTCTCCTAAATGACATATTAGATTAGATTATACAAATACCATTAACTTTTTTACACTTTACTGACTACTTACTAGGTGAGTAAACGGCCGCTTTAACCCGCTTATAATCCATCTCGCTCATTCGTACCACAAAAATTATACAATACATCGGCGGTTCCCAAACTGGTTCCGCGGAACCTAGGGGTTCCGTGGAGTGGGCATCAGGGTTCCGCCAAAATTATGTTGAAAAAAAAACGCAAAATATGTGATGAGAAAAATTCCTTAAATCTTAAACTACTTTTGCAGGGATAATCACCATTTATTTTCGTAGCGAGATTGTGTATACATATTATCTTCTAAGAAAACGCGTTAGAGTTATCAACGAAAGGAAATCTATTATTACTGAAAATTTGGTAGATCTGAAATCTACGTTCGATTACTATCCTGAAAATAACATTGAGTTTAATGGGTACACAATCTATCTATGTATTATAAAAGGACCAGCCAGAGACGCTTTTGGGCAGTGTGTGTTATGTCGTCTCTGTGATTTTCGCAGTGTTGGCCCGCGGCCGTGGTTTCCGTGTATTCCGTCACAGATACTTATCAAAGCACTCGAACTTCGGTAATTATCTGTGACAACCGATAGGAGAAATTGTCGTGACTTCTCTATAGCCACTCTTTCATGACCAAATTTATCCCCCCGATTGCGAAAACAACGACGCAAGAAGCGTTTCCAAGTACCAAGTTCCAAGAGGTTGCGATATGTCGCCTCATCGGCAATCGCGCAGGGCGAAGAAGCTGATCATCCTGATGGTCATCAGCTTCTTCGGGGTGTCTAGTCACGTTATGGACCATCAGGGTCTCTGCCGATATAGGTGCGTACTGTATTGTCGAGGCTGATCTTTCCGAGAGAGCCATAACTTACACGAGTTGGCTAGGGTCGGGTCGGCGAAGTCTCAAGCTCAAGTAGTAAGTCGAGTTTGTCGCTCGATGGGGTTCCATAAGATAAAAGGTATTTGGCTAGTGTTCCGTTGACTTTAAAGTTTAGGAAGCCCTGCAATACAATATATGTTCTAAATTCACACACAAAATAAATCGCGTCATGATCAACGTATTTATAGATCCATTTACACGAGAGTATCGTTCTATCAAAGTAACAGTATGTTAATGTTATACAACGTTCTCGATTTTATTTCCCACGTAAATACTACAGTAAAATAAACTAGAAATATCACTGGCAAATAAAATCTACATGCGAGCCGTAAAACAGTACACAAACTGGATAATATATCACTTGTGTTTATTTTTGTCTAAAAATAGATTTTAAGGTATGGCAACATTACGTAAAAAGCTAATAAATAATTTGAATATATAGGTAACTAGCTGTAAGCCACGGCTTCGTCTGTGACATATTACGAAACCTGTAGCCGTTGTATAAATGCGAAAGTAACTCGTGTCTGTTACGCTTTCACGCCTAATCTGCTGAATCGATTTTGATGAAATTTGGTTTAGAAATAGTTTGAGTCCAAGGGAGCACCCTTGGATTCAAAGTATCTATCTCTATACCATATTTCTAGGCTACTTCTTTACTGACTACGCAAAAGGAGGGATATTACCCGATAACGAATTCTAGGCGGACGAAGCCGCGGGGAACAGCTAGTTTACAATAATTATGGAATTATGCCATAATTTAGGACATTTCGTTACCATTAGTTAAGAGTTGATGATATAATGTGGCTTTCAAATGGTGAAATGATGAATAGACGACCTCAAGAAGGTGGCAGGGAGTGATTGAATAAGGAACGCCCAAGTCCGTTTTTTTTTAACGCGGGCACTGCAGGTTAGGCACTTCGCCGCCTTGTTTCGCGGGAGCAAGGCGGCTTTGTGTGGGACTCACGGTCAGCATGGGACCGTCCTACACACTAAACCCCACGGTGTTCCGTCTCGCCTTAACCGGGTCGCAGGATAGGCCGGTGGATAAATCACTGCGGCCGGGCAAAGGGTCGCCCCGTTACACCGGGACTCTCCACGAGGGGGGGGGCTTGATGGGCTGCCCCTCCCTGAATTCCTAATGGAGTTGTAGGTACTGATTCCGCCGTTCCGCTCTCGAATGCCCCTCTGTAAGCAGAGGGGGTAGAGAGTGGCCGAGCGGGCGGGCGCTAAAAGCACCCCCGAGACGAGAGGCACGCGCATCCATGTCGCCTGCGGCGCCCCCGAACGGGACGGCGGGGCGGGAGCGTCTGACCAGCACCTGCCCAGGTCCGTGTGTTGTGGCGTAATTGAGGAGCTAGAGGTCCAGCAGAAATTCAAAGTGGGTTAAGAAGTTCCCGACTTTATGAATTACAAACAAACGTTTCCTTTTAATATTACCTATTTACATATAATATTCACTCAGTATCATCAAACCAATTGTCCGTGCGTCAGTCTCGAAATAGCCGCACCGATTACAAAAGCAAATTAATGTCTAATTTCAATAGATAATCAATCTCTGCTTCTGTAAATGTTACGTAGATTTATATGTGTTACAACTATAGCGTTTGGTTAATTTATAAAAACTAGCTTTAATTGCTGAATGAGAATATACTGACAAAACAGATTTTTGAGGTGAGAGGGAATGAGTGGCAGAGGTCGACCTCGGCGTACGCATGTCGATCAAATCAAAGCCCTTTTGGAAAAGGGCCAGGTCAAGAGTACCTTTAACAGGCGATCAAATATGGAAACAGTTATGAAAGTAGAAGAAGCTAAAGTTAAGAAGCCAGGTTCGTACCTAGTAGAAAGGTCGCTGCTTACCGCGATAGGATCTGTAAATTATCCCTACTAATATTATAAATGCGAAAGTAACTCTGTCTGTCTGTCTGCTACGCTTTCACGCCTAAACGGCTGAAGCGATTGAGATGAAATTTGGTACTACCCGTTCGCTCTAAAGCCGCTGGCGTAGAGGCGTATACCCGAATTTTTAATTAGACGAAGTAAATTGACAGTAGCTAATATCACTTCGTCATAGAAAATAAGCAACATTGTATGAAGAAGTGACATTAGTTGCAGTCAATTTACTTCGTCTAATTAAAAATTCGACTTTAGTATGGAGCCGAGCGGCAAACTTAAAGAGAACGAGCAGTATAGAGATAGTTCGAGGTCCTGGGCACATAGGCTACTTTTTAACCGATTGTGCAAAAGGAGGGTTATGATTTTACGCGATAACGACTTCTACGCGGTCGAAGCCGCGGGGATCAGCTAGTTATAATATATTTTGCATGCCAATACAAGGGTGCAACTTGGAGGATATGTACACCTGCATTTATTTTGTAACGGTTCTTTGCAAAAATTAAAGATTTGATTCAAACCTACCATGCAAAAACCTTCTCAGACCCCTTTTGAAGAACCTCATACTGTAGACGTTTGGGTAAACCTAGACAGGGAGCTAATAATACCACTAGAGTGGCAGACAAGCATGCGCGAAGAAAGCTCCTATCAGACTTTACCGTGCTCGAACGCTCCGGACGAAAAGTGTGAAGATTGTATGTGAGTAATCAGACCCTTTAATGTAACCAATCTTTATTAATCTATACTAATATTATAAAGAGGAAAGATTTGATTGTTTGTTTGCATCGAATAGGCTCCGGAACTACTGGACCGATTTGAAAAACTCTTTCATGTTGGGAAGCTACACTCCTTGCGGTGAACATAGGCTATATTTTATTCCCGTATTCCCACGGGAACGGAAACTACGCGGGTGAAAAGCGTGAAGTCAACTAGTTTCTCATAAAAGTCAGGTAACATAAATCCAGTATCGTAAAACAATGGCCAGGATAAAGTATCTCAAGCCAAGGTCAAACCTAGTTTATAGTGCGGTTTACGGTAAACTTATAACATGTAGCCGCGGCTTTGATCGCGCCGCCATCGCCAGGTAGATATAAAACTAAGCGTAAACCAGTACAAAACGAAAGAGTTAATGGATTCCTAGTTTTATGATCCGGTTTGTAAAGATGCGGTAGTTGCGTAGTTATTGTTTACTGGCGGACGTCACGCGGTTTCACCCGCGTAGTTCCCGTTCCCGTGGGAATACGGAAATAAAATATAGCCTATGTTCACCGCAAAGAGTGTAGCTTCCCAACAGTGAAAGAATTTTTCAAATCGGTTCAGTAGTTCTGGAGCCTATTCGATGCAAACAAACAATCAAATCTTTCTTCTTTATAATATTAGTAGGTATAGATAACGTAACGTAAGTATAACAAAAACCAGCAAAGAGTGAGTTGGGCTCGTACATTGAGTGTTTTGTACCAAAAAAACTGGCAAAATAATTATAGGTACCTACGTTGTATGGGAGTACACCTACTTTCTTTTCAGGGTTTCATACCTAACGCCCTTAGCACACCTACGCCGCGAAACCATGATAGCGGAACCGCAGTAATTCCGCCAAGTTCTGTCACATGTAGGAGGAGCGGAACACTAGCGAAACCGCCTGTTCTAATGCATAGATTTAACTATCTTCTATCTCTTTCACCGCACGGTTTCGCCAATCTGCTCCTACGCCAGTCAAACCTCCGCGCTTCGGCCGCCTTGTTATTGCGGTGCCGCGTTGTCTACGCGCCGGTTTGTCAAAATTGACAGAAATACAGAGCGGAACGGCGAAACTAATATTTTTTCAGTAAATGGACGTGAAGTTCACGGAAAAACTACTTCAAGCCATCGGAAATAGACCCTTTATGTATTTATTAAGTCATCCAGATAATAAAAATAATATGATAAAATTGCGATGGCGCCACTTCGACTAACTCGTGTCAGGTTCCGTTGCCCAGTTCCGCTGTTCAATCCACACTTGATCACAGCGGAATTCATTCAGCGGTTCTGCTGTTCTGGTTTCGCGGCGGAGATGTGCCTAGGGCGTTAAGGATAAAAACCGGCCAAGTGCGAGTTGGACTCGCCCATGAAGGGTGGGTTTCGTAGCAGCAAGTAGCATAATATAAAAGATCTTATAGTTCGTTGTAACTTTGATTGATGTTTTAACACGTTCGCAGTGGTAGTGATTTTTCTAACCGAAAATTGCGGTTTATGACGTATTAAAAAAACTACCAGCTCTATCTCGTTCAAACCAATTTTCGTTGGTAGTGTTTATGGCAATGTACATCATATATTTTTTTAGATTTATCACTCTCTTAGTTTGGAAGTTAGAGGGGGGGGGGGGGCGGAGACACTCATTTTTCGACTTTGGAAGTCCCTCTTGCGCAAATTATTCACTTTAGAAAAAAATGATGTTAGAAACCTCAACAGCATTTTGGAAGACCTATCTATAGATACCCTACACGTGTGGGTTTGATGAAAAAAAAAAAAAAATGAGTTTCAGTTCTTAGTATGGGGATGGGGACTGGGGACCCCCAAAATTTACTGCTTTTTTTCTAGTGTTATATAAGAATCTTAATGCGGTTCACAGAATACATCTAGTTACCAAGTTTTAATAGCCGTATAGTTTCGGAGAAAAGTGGCTGGGACACACGGACGGACAGACAGACGGACAGACAGACAGACCGACAGACAGACAGACATGACGAATCTATAAGGGTTCCGTTTTTGCCATTTGGCTACGAAACCCTAAAAACGGGATCCTGAACTAAGACTCTGCTATTTGACCCGCCTGATTTTTCAAGTCGGACATGCACACGAAGAGTTAAAAAACGTCAAAATTACGTTTGCTGTATGGGAGCCCCCTAAAAAATGAATTATTTTCTTAATAGGGTTCAGTACACGAAAGGTAAAACGGGACACAATTAGTGAGACTTGGTTGTCTGTCTGTCTGTCAGGTTGTATCTCAAAAAACCTGTTGCCGCTGTAATAACAAATCTATACTAATATACTAATACTAATATACTAATAATCTATATATATAAAAATGTTGTGTGCGTTTGTGTATCTATTAAAAACTCAAAATTTACTGAATCGATTGAGCTCAAAATTGGACACGATATACAATAGGATTCAGAGATGGTTTTAGGCTACTTTATACACTTTTATCATAACAGCAATAAGAATAAAATAGCTTTAAAAAGTGATTTTACCAATAGATGGCGTTGGTCGTTTTTTTTTTCAAATTATATTCTGCCAGCTTCAGAACAAAATATTATAAACAACCTATTTAGAAGGTACCTACCAGATTGATGTTTTTTAAGAGAAGTTTGATTGCGGCCTCCTTGCATTCAGAATAATAAAAGAGAGTACTTACCTATTATAGAGGTCAGATTTGTTTTGCATGTTATTTTTGAACTTTTTGGACATTCGGAATTTTGGAGTTTTTGGACTTTTAGAATTTTAGACTTTGGAGTTATGGACTTTTGGACTTTGGACTTTGGACTTTTGGCCTTTTGGACTATTGGACTTTTGGACTTTTGTACTTTTGGACTTTTCGAGTTTTGGGCGTTTGACATTTTGGACTTTAGGAGTTGGAGTTTTGGAGTTTTAGAGTTTTAGAGTTTTAGAGTTTTAGAGTTTTAGAGTTTTAGAGTTTTAGAGTTTGAGAGTTTTGGAGTTTTGGAATTTTGGAGTTTTGGACTTTGGAGTTTTGGAGTTTTAGACTTTTAGAATTATAGACTTTTGGACTTTGTAGTTTTGGACTTTTTGACTTTGGACTTTTGAACTTTTGGACTACTACTAACTCCTATGTATATTTCATGATATTTCTTTCGAAAAATAAGGTCATGAAGAAGTTTCACTTCTTACGTGTGTACAATAGTACACGCACACATTTTTTTTTTTAAATGTACCCATCATTTAGTTTGTTACTCATTTCTCATAGGTACATAAAACCACCATAAAAAAGTCACAGCGAAGCGTGGCAGGGTACCGCTAGTAATAATATTATAAAGAAGTAAAGTTTGTGTGTTTGTTAAATTGTAAGGGGTAATCTCGGGATCTACTGAACCGATTTTAAAAATTCTTTCACCAATAGAAAGCTACGTTATTGTGGAGTGTCATAGGCTATATAGCATTACGCTACAACTAATAGGAGCGGAGCAGTAATAGTAAATGTTTTCAAAAACGGGGGAAAAGTTATTACTTTTGAGAGCTTCGTTGCGTTTGCTGCGTAAATATTTATAGTTATGTAAAAAATAAGTACTACAAAATTGTTTCTCTTAAAAAATTCTAAAAAAATTGTGCGATAGCATGTGTCTATCTTTGGGTTGGTGCACAATAACCATTTTAGTGGCAATAATTTTTTTTCTACAATAATGCCACGGGAATACACGCGACGAGAAACCTTTCTCTCTCTCTCTCACGTAGTATCGAATATTAACGACGAGACGCTACGGAAGTTAACGCAACGCGACAGGAGTAAATGCGACGGGAACAGGTAATACTCTCTCTTATGTGGCGCAAGCGAAGTTGCGCGGGTCAGCTAGTGCTAGATATACCTATAGACAAACTGATGAAATGCGTAAGTATACTATACTTACTCTGCTTACCCTTTCGGGGATAAAGGTGTGTCTAATGTACGTATTACTTAAGTACTATGTATGTAGGTATAAAACAACTTAGATTTTTAAAAATTCTAAAGATATTGAAGACTTTCACGGCCTGTTAAACTTAATATGGGGCAGCTCATGAAAATCCTATGGCAAGTTTTTTATACTACTGAGGTGAACAAGTTCATGGTCCATCTTATCCAAAATTTTACTGGCAACCGGGACCAACGGCTTAACGTGCCTTCCGAAGCACGGAAACGCTCAAATAAATGTCACAAAGTGATCACATGGATGACCATCCATGTGATCACTTTGTCATGTCATCCATGTTGATCACCCATCCATGGACCAGCCATAGTGAAAGTTGCTTACTGCAGTGATCGTTTACAGAACACTGAGTCCGCGGGGCCACGAGCGCTTCCTTTAAGGTAAAAATACACTACTTAAATAAAAAAACTGGAATAAAGTCAAGAGTATATAATTATTTTACTATCTTCATGATAAAATCATTGTGTCAAGAATATTTATTACTAGTTCGTGTTAATATTTCTTAAAAAACAAATTAATAATATGTTACTTATACCCAATCGCATTGGTTATTTAATATTTCACCAAATTATTTAATTTGTCAATCATTAAATATTCCTTATTTATATAAAATTAATATAAATAGGTATTGTGATGTAATATTAGCTTAATTCATAAACTCAAACAGACCGTGGTACACCTCTTACAAAATTTATACTGGTCAGAAGGTTACTCAGAAAGTTTACAAAAAAGTTGTTAAGTGAATAAATAGATTATTAAAAAATGTTTTCGCTCTTACATTTATGGAGAATAAAGAAATAAAAAAGTCAACCTTCGTTGTCTGTACCAAGGAAAACACGTTAGCACTGAAAATTATAATTCATGAAAATAGACGAATTACATAAGAATTGATACTACATAATAGCCTTTATTTTGTTTAACGTGAGGGAAAATCCTCATGGATGTTATGCCGGACACGTATAGGCCCAACAGCCTATGGTTGGGAGCCCCGGGTAAGCCCTCGGAAGGATGTCCCAGGACCTACAAAATAGCCTACCAGAAGTTTTCATTGCAAAGAGCATCAAGTGACAAAAATACCTTGCTCTGCGGGCTATTGCTTACTAAACAAGAGATACTTTTTTTTATGATGCCGCCCTGATGGTAAGTAATGACGACATCTAGCGATTAGTGGCTATTTGTCTATATTAAAATTAACAGTGGTCCTTAAGCTGACGGCCATATGATGTGCCTTGATAATTTATCTAAAAAAAATAATAACTACCTACTGAAAGGTTTTGGTCTGAAGACATGTTTTCGGCAGACGGTAGTGTTTGGTACAGGAGACGTATAAAACTATAGACGTATATAAATATAGAAGGGGGTGAAGAGTATTTTTAAAAGGTTTACTAAAAATATTTTGTCCACTTATAAAGTTTCTCAAAACTTTCTGAGTACCTCACCAAATACCTACCTTAAAACACGGTCAAGTAATTATATTGATAATTTTCATCAAACTATAATAATATACCTACTTATCTGATATGACATTCGGTTATCATGAAATATTCTAAAAATAACTAATTTATAGGCATAGTATAAGAAATCTGTTGCCTAACTTATTAATTCGTAAAATTCGGCATAATTATGTCACATAAAAACAATCAATACTGAGATTTAGTTTATAAAAACTGTGACAATATTTCATCAAAAAATATTTATTGTGATATACCTCTATGACATACTTACCTTAAATAATAACTTCAAACCAATATAGTTTTGTCAATATTAAAATATAAGCTATCTAATTCTACACCTATGAAATACTTCATACTAGCATAGTATGTTTAAAAAGATACAATCTTAATTTGCAAAATAAACATTTCCATTTTTGTTTCAAAAATTCATTTAAAATAAATCAAATTAATATTTTGATTGTATAAAAAGCGTATGTGACATATAAAATACAGTTTTTTACATACAAGATAAAAAGAATTCATACTAGCATAGTACATATTATGTGACAAGAATAATGTTCACGTAAGAAAATAATAAAAAAAATATTATTACACTTGTGAGAGGGATACAAACTTGACTTGTAAAAGTAAATGCTAAGCAAGTATCCCAATCAACCTCCACCTGCTGTGTGGATCTCCCCCTTAGGGTCTAGCTAGACAGACGGACCGCATTTCAAAGGCAATCCAACTGCAAATTGCAGTTCAAGTGCAGTTTGAATGCAGTTGACACGACTGCAATAGAACTACAAATCAAACGTACAGTCCTATTGCAGTTCAATTGACTGCATGATAGGTTTGCAGTTGTATTGCAGTCGTGTCAACTGCATTCAAACTGCACTTGAACTGCAATTTGCAGTTGGATTGCCGTTGAAATGCGGTCCTTCTGTCTAGAGTTCTAGACCCTTACTTAAAGGATCAACAGCGCCACCGTCGATAATGAGTTCTTTTCCTTATCAAAATTGGAGAAGTGATATCACAGTTACACGGATTAAACTCGCACCTATAAATGTGGTGGTGATTAAATATCGTTAAATCAATATGTTCAGGAAGTATGTATCTATTAGAAAAGTTTCCGATAGCACGATGCCCCCCTGCCGCAATCAAACATATACCTACGTCGTCACCCGCCATAGTTATAAAAGACCTCTGTTTCACAGCGATGCCTATCTTTCCTATTTCTGAATGATACACTTCCCAACAAACATCTACATTACCACAATTGTCTATCTCAGAAGCACACGCCATTGTTACTTTATTCAAATCATCCTTATTTATAAACCTGTTCAAATAAAACATCACAGGAATTGAATGTTTACCGCGGAAATGATCAAGCTGTACTCTGGCCCCATAACTGTCGTAATCTTCCCAAAACCTCGCGTCGCGCTCATCCCTCAAATATTGGCTTATATATGTATTAAATAATCGCAGTAGGTTGGCATTCGTCGTATACCCTGAACAATGTGTTCCGGAGAGACCTCTGTTGTAGTCGTAAGTATTAAACACTTGGAGACAATCCTGAATTCTGGGTGAATAGTTTCCCATTCTTAGTACATATCCCCTTAAGTATTCGTGTACTTGATATTCACCCATGGGAAAATCCAATTTAAGCATATCCAGGCCGAGGTCCGATATAGTAGCTATATAGAGGACCCGCTCGCTACCCACGGTTAGCTTGAATTCACCATTTCTAGGATATATAGGCAAAGTTCGCACGATAGATGTATGCCTCCTTTCGAATTGAACAACTCTTGAAAACGGTTTCGCTTCGTGAAATAATCTATTCTGAATGTATGTTATGGGAATCATGGGGAATGCAAATTGTGCCAGATAGTTGCGTGCATCTCTATCTCTAATAGCTTCGCTTGCTACACGCTCCGCACATATTTGTAACAAACTAGGAACTTGAGCCATTCTTTTGAGTTTTTTAAAGGTTTGTAGCTATGTCTTATCTTTAAACTTCAGTATTCTTGTCTCGAAAACGACGTATTTTTCAAAGAAGATTATATAGAAAACAGCTTACAGTAATAATGCACTCCTGACCTGCAGCACATTCGATGTTTTATTGAGTAAATTAGCGACATTCAGATTTAGGCTGAACTACTTCTTCTGGCTTTCATATAACCTCCATTCATAAATTCACTAGCAGGTTTAGTTCAGGTTTTTTTTCGTGACCACTTAAAATATATTTTCAAAAGGCACAAGCACTATCATAACCAGTATGTAAATGCTGTACAAAGAGAGACTGCATTGCCCTATCCTTTTTTTTTTAATCTATTACAGTATTACATCACTTTAGCACTTTGCGCCCATTACATGAAGCACAGAAACCGTTCACTACAAATCAACTCGGAGAAAAAATCGTACTAGATCAAATACACATTTTGCAAATGTGGGTAGATCATCACAAAGTATAAATTCCTTAAAGCCCCTTTCATACTGCTGCGGTGTACCGGATTGCTACCGTTTTTTTCTGTTAAGCATCCTGATTCCTTTCCACTCTGCAGCGTGGAAACGAATTGGGAACTGTACCCAAAGGGTAAAAACGGAAGTCTATTACCGAGACTCTGCTGTCCGTCTGTCTGTCACCCGGCTGTATCTCATGAACCAAAATTGAAAGGTTTACAAATGATTTATTTCCGTTCTGTTGCCGCTATAACAACAAATACTAAAACCAGAACAAACATATTTAGGGGGGGGGGGGGAGGCTCCAACAACAAACGTAATTATTTTGTTTTTTAGGGTTCCGTACCCAAGGCCCGTCACAAGACTCAGGAACCATGATTGCTATAATAGAGTTAAAATTTTCAGATGATGTACCTATTTTTGTTGCCGCTTTATCACCAAACTCTAATCAGAAAACAAAAAAAAGGATTGTGTGGTTTTACGAACCACGGTAAAAGTGACATTTTTTTTCACATGCCGCCATATTGGCGGCTGACCGTCACGCGACATGCAACACACACACGAAAAATTATGTAACGATGTAATAAAAGTTTCACTTTAATAATATTAAGGGGTCTCCCATAAAATTACCGTACAAAAAATTGGGATTAATTAAAATCCCAATTTTTTGTTACGGAACCCTCCGTGCCGTCCAACTCGGACTTGCCCGGTTTTTTTTTACAGAACCTTTAGTGCGCGAATCCTAATCGCAATCGGCCGGTTTTTTAATCGAGAAATGACAGCAAAAGATTATTGTAATAGTACCGTCCGGTATACCTTAATAATGTGTAAGAGACTTAAAATAAAAAAAATGTGCCTACCCACATTTTTTTTTTCACTTGCTAAGACGATGATAATAATTATTATCTATACTAATACTCGTATTATAAAGAGGACAGATTTGTTTTTTGTTTGTTTTTTTGTAACGAATAGGCTCCGGAACTACTGGACCGATTTCAAAAATTCTTTCACTGTTGGGAAGCTACATTCTTTGCGGTGAACATAGGCTATATTGTATTCCCGTATTCCCACGGGAACGGGAACTACGCGAATGAAACCGCGTGGTGTCTGCTAGTAAATATTAAAAAGATATAGAAAAATTGTAATTACTTGTGTCAACCTTTTTGCAAGGATTACGCTACCCTGTCATGTATCGCGTAAATTCTATCGCGTTACTAATTAGCACATTCCGTCCTTTGGCCCGGCTATAGGGCCAGGAAGGACACCGCGGGGTGTAGTGGGTAGAACAGTTTCCGAGACCGGGAGCACACGTCGACCAAGTAATATTATAGACTAGAGGACGTCACGCGGTTTTACCCGCTTAGTTCCCGTTCCCGTGGGAATACAATATTTTTTCTTCCATAAGAACCTTCTCCTGACAATACCTTACACAACAAAAAAAGAAATTAGTGAAATCGGTCCACCCGTTCTGAAGTTATGCGCTTACCAACACATTTTGCGATTCATTTTTATTTATAAGAAGATTTTTATACACTCGAGAGCAATGAATCCGGGTCACTTAAAGAATGTTAAAAATCTCGGAAACTAAAAATGATAGGTTAATGCAATAAATTGTATTTAATAGACAATGTAATACTCCTTAAATGAAAGTAAAAAAAATATGAGTCACCATACATTTTATTAACACAAAATTACATAAAGAAAAAACTGCCGATCTCTCCTTAAAACAAAAATAGGAAACATGAAATTTTTGAACTTTATTACGATTTTCTTGAATTTTAATACTTCGTATTGCCTCCTCGTGCTTCCATTACTGCGTTTACGCGGTTTGGCATGCTGTACACCAAGTTCCTTATACGATTTTGGGGAATATTCTCCCATTCCTCTGTGAGAGCAATTTTGAGCTCACGAAGCGTGATTGGGGGAGGGTTTCGTTGTTTTACGCATCTGCCTAGCTCGTCCCAAGCATGCTCGATCGGGTTGATATCCGGGCTGCGCGCTGGCCACTCCATACGAGTAATGTTCATCTCTTGAAGGTAGTCATTCACAATCCTACCTGTATGAGGTCGGGCATTGTCATGCATAAATATAGCATCCTCACCTAAATTGACCATAAATGGACCAACGTGATCATTGAGGATTTCTTCCACATATCTTACGCTAGTTAAAGAGCCGTTTTCTATGATCACCAGCTCTGTGCGACTTTCAGAAGAAATTCCGGCCCACACAAGTACAGACCCACCACCGTAGGCTACTTTTTCTTCGATGCATGCTTGCTTGAATCTTTCCCCTGGTCTTCGATACACTCTGTGTCTTCCATCGTGCTTGTAGAGTATAAATTTTGATTCGTCGGAGAACATAACTTTTGACCAATCTTCAATACTCCAATTTACGTGGCTCTGGGCATACCTTAGTCTCGAAATACGATGCCCACGCTCCAGTTTAGGGCCGTTTGCAGGTCTAAGGGGTTTTAAGTTAGATTCAGCAAGCCGACGTCTTACTGTCCATGCACTTGGGTTACTTCCTCCGAGGCGTCGAAACTGATTGGTGAGTTCAGTTCCTGTGAGAAAGCGATTTCGAAGCATGGTGTTCACCAAGTATCGGTCTTCTCGTGCTGTGGTACACCTGGTTCTGCCCGTTCCTGGTCTGCGTAGGTTAGAACCAGTTTCTTCGTAACGTCGGAGAACTCTTTGTACTGTTGACAGCGACACACCGACAGTCCTGGCTGTATCGCGCTGACTCCGGCCGGTTTCCAGCATTGTAAGTATTCTGGTGCATTCTTCAGGCGTAAGCGACATAATATCAGCTTGATTAATGAATATAGAGCACTATCAACATGGTTTATGTACCCACATAAATGACAGATTACAAACAAAAGCAACACCAAATGCTGTAATTTCGTAGTTCCATCTTCGAAAGTGGCCCTTTTTCAAATTTGATTTTTTTATGATATAACTTTACAATAACTAAGAAGTTTTAATACCTTCATTTAAGGAGTATTACATTGTCTATTAAATACAATTTATTGCATTAACCTATCATTTTTAGTTTCCGAGATTTTTAGGATTCTTTAAGTGACCCGGATTCATTGCTCTCGAGTGTATATAAGACTAGCTGACCCCGCAATTGCGTTTACGTCACATAAGGTGTATGAAAGGAGAGGTATTTCTACATCAGACTCATCAAGCAGCGTGTAAAACTGCCCTTTTTACTTAATCATAAAAGAGCTTAAAAACAAGTCAGTGAATTATTTTATAATATCCTTAATCATTAAGCTCTTTAATGATTAAGCCAATACGCCAGTTTAGATTTACCCATTTTTGGATTCATATGTCTATGTATGATGTATGATTCTTTAAAGTGATACAACTTTTTTTTATTTATAAACCGATTGCCATGAAATAAACACTAAATGCTAAGTGGAGCAAACCTCAACATAATAAAGAAAAGAAAACCGCATTGCAATCCGGTTAAGCGGTTACTGAGATTAGCGTGTGCAAACGTACAAACAATCAGATTTACAGACATACTATGATTGACTATATGATTTAATTATATATAGTATTGATATTGATGATTGATTGATGGGCCCACGTCCTACATTACAAATTAAAAAAGTGAGACTAGTTCACACACAAAGATATCGCAGCAACGATACGACATGCACACATACATTCTTTTTTCGAATTTAGGGGAGTGTTTTTAATCTTCGGGAACGCATAGGAAGGCATCTTGCGTAATCTTGCCACGTGTTTCACCTTCGGAACAATAACACCGACTACGATCGAGTGAGTGAGTCTAAAAAGGCAAGGATGGCTGTACATAGAGGAGAGCTTGTCCCTACACTTATGCATGGTAGTGAAAGTTGGGTGTGGCAGGAGAAGCATGAAAGTAAAATTAATGCAGTGGAAATGAGAAGTTTGCGAAGTATAGCTGGAGTGACATTGAGGGATAAAGTAAAGAATAGTGTGATAAGGGAACATTGCGGTATGACAGAAGATGTAGTGACTAAGATAGAGAAAGGGATGCTCAGATGGTTTGGACATGTGGAGAGAATGGATGGAAATAGGCTGACGAAACAGATTTATGAGGCGAGAGTGAATGGGCAAACTGGTAGGGGTCGACCTCGGCATACTCAAATCGATAAAATCGATAATCTTCTGAGAAAAGGCCAGGTCAAGAGTACCCTTAACCGAAGAGCATGTATGAAGACACTTATGAAAGTTGAAGAAGCGAAAGTTGTTTGCCAGGATCGTAGCAAGTGGAAAGCCATAGTCTCTGCATACCCCGTTGGGAAACAGGCGTGATGTTATGTATGTATGTATGTACGATCGAGTGAGTGCATGAGCTTACTTTAACGTCTTCAAAACTAATGTGTGGATGGGCCCGTCTATACTGTTACCTGGTCGAAGGCCTCACACACCTTTCCAGATTTCTGTGCATGTGCGCGTTGTGAACTGGTGGTAGATTTTGATTTATATTCTGGACGTTTTACAAGAGCATCTGTATATTGGGTGTAACAAAATTGACTCTCCAAATTTCGTCACGTGACGTGGCATCAGTCAAGAAACATTACAAAAATGAAGAAAAAAAATCACATGAATACTTTAACCGTAAATCCGTTTTAAAAGTCCTATAAATTTTCATTATCACCCTTTCTATCGCTACTGAGCGGCAGTAGAAAGCGACAATGACAGCCAGACGGGTGCTCCGTGTTTGTTTTCACGGCGACCATGTTACCTCGAATTGCCGCGGTAAAAAACGAATTCTTAATGTGCGACAAAATTTTTTTTAAAAAATAAAAAAATTAACCCCCCTTTTTTCTTAAATATTTGTATTTGATTGCCGAGACCAAGTCATCTCATGAAATTTGGAGAGGTAATTTTGTTACACCCAGTATGCCTATGTGAAATAAATTTCTTTTTCTTTCTTTCTTTCAATCAGTTTATTGAAAAGGTTTGAATATTGTTTTTTTTTTTCATTTCTCAGGCGGTGACTCGCATTTATACGACAATAAACAATCGGCTTTTCTCATCACAGTCGCCATTATAATTGTCGCATATTTCCTTTTCCTTTTGTTAAGATTTTTTTCGTCAATTAATTACAACTTCATAGAAGCAATTGTGCGAAGGACAACGTCTATCATGTTTCATTAAAGTCATATTGAATGATGAGATTGATTGTGCGAAATTAGCATACATGCCGCATGTACAACAAAAATTATGGTAATTTAAAATTAAAACTAACATTACTTTTCTCTGAATTTGCTAATGGAGACGGTTAAATATTTTAGCGATTGTTATCATCATCATTCGAGCGATAGTCCCGGTTATATCAAGTCTTAATAACATGACAGAGTACAGTTTTGTATAAATTTCATCACTGATGATGGTCCATTCTCTGACACAAATTACGCCTCTTGACTGGCGTAGGAGCAGATTGGCGAAACCGCGCGTGGAAAGAGATAGAAGATAGTTAAATCTATGTATTAGAACAGGCGGTTTCGCTAGTGTTCCGCTCCTCCTACAACAGACAGAATTTGGCGAAATTACTGCGGTTCCGCTATCATGGTTTCGCGGCGGAGGTGTGCTACAGGCGTAAGGATTGAAGTACGGAATGGTTTGCAACTTCAATCATGGGCCAGCGAAGCCAACTTCTCCAACTTATGGGCTTTCAAGGTAATTTTTTCTTACATGTGTATCTGCGCCTGTCCATAGCAACATGGCAATAAGCCGTGGGTGATAAAGGCCTGACTGTTTGAATGTACTAGATGGCGCCAGCGGCTCGTGGAATTGACTGCCACTGTGGCGCAGTCGGTAGTGATACCACCTGCGGTGCTGGAAGTCGTGGGTTCCAGTCCCACCGGAGACAAATATTTGTGTGACCCATAAATGTTTGTCTCCAGAGTCTGGGTGTTTCTATGTATAATATGTATGTATTTAAAAAGTATATACTAGTAAGTATTAATATTCGTGGTCTGATACCCATAACACAAGCAGGTTATTCCTAGCTTACTTTGCGATCAGATAGCGTTGTGTGAAAATGTCCGTGAATATTTATTTATTATTATTTATTAATTTTGTTCCCGTTTCCGCTTTTCATGGGACTTATTCCTGGGATAAAAAATGTCCCCGTATCAAATATCCGCCAGAGCCAGCCGCGTGAAAGAGTAGCAAACATCCACGTACAAACATCCATACACCCTGGCATCCACACTCAAAGACATATAATTTTAGTAACATGTAACAATATCGTAATATTTTAAAATGATATCACACGATCTAATTCAGCACACTAATCAATTTGGTCAATATGTCTACGTAAACACAATACTGATGTCTTGCTTATTATGAAACCTTCCACATACACACATACATACATTTAGTCATGCCTTTTCTGCTCAAAGCAAGTATTATCTACATTCTACCAGTACATTTTAGGCCGGGATAATGTATCCTGTTTTTATATTTAGCTCACCAAAATGACGCTTGCCTGATGGAAAGGTCCCCTCAATTTGGTGGCCTAAATTCTACCTCTTTCTAATTGAATTCATGTAAGTATGTAAGAGGAGAGAAACATATGCGTTTCCTCAAAATGCTGCCTCATCCTTACCCTGATAGCATTCATTGTTATGAAGCCAGGGGTAAGCTTGGAATTGGTACTAAGAACTGCTGAAATTTGTCTTTTTCAGGTTCTTCAAAAGGGGACTGAAAGGGCAAATTACCTGTATCAACTACGAGGACCACCTTCGGTTCGGTAGGCCCTATGCCTATTGCTAGTTTAGTAGTAGAAAATGGCTGATATGACGTCGTATGTTTATGTCCTATCAGATTCAATGAGGAAGACTATCTGATGATGAAGAAGGATTATAGACTTTCAACTGTTACCGATAATGCTGCTGATATGCAACCCAGGGTTAGCTTTAAGATGATGAAGTATATAACCGTAAAAGAAAATCGATTAAAATCTACCATCAAGAGATTACAACGTCTATTATCTTATTGCAATCGCGTGTCTTCAGCCATTCAACCTAACACGGATACAGCGATCGTAATAATTCACTTACCATAAGATTATCCACGGAACTGTAGCCACAGATTACATATCCAATAACTCTATTCGCCATTTTAATCGCAGATAAACTTTCCACAACACTATATAACTGGCACAACACTATTTTCTATCACTCATCAAATGCAACCACTTTACTCCTAATTATTTAATTTGCAACACATACCACAAGCAAATGTGACCGTTATACCGTTTAGTTAAAGTCGGTTTTTCGTATTACACGATGTTTACAGCGCTAAATTGTACTGACATGGCGCTGTCGCGTAATTTTACCTATTAAAGGCATATTTTTTATTAGGACGTGTGTCATCTTGTGCGGCCCGCGAGTGACTGATTGTTTCGACATCAAATCAACGTCGGGTGCGCGGGAGCATGTGGGAACGGTTCATGTAAATACAGCAGACAATGATCGACGCACGCGCAAGCAATCGTTGTTACATGTTAAAACATTGAAAAAAAAAATAAGAAAAAAAGTAGTCAAAGAGCTTTAAAAACTCTGCTCAACTAAATATTTCATGAGACACCTATTTACATAATTCATTAGTTAATTGTTTCAACATTTGTTTAATTATGGATTAACCCTCTAATTAGAGGTAATCAATATTAATTTATAATACTAGATGCTACCAACATTAAGCAAATTTTTGGGTTTTAAAACGATGTACATGTTAGAAGTCTTAGTGGCGCAGTAATAGAAATGGCAATGCTGCGTTTGAAGTGTAGTCCAGTGTTCAATTTCGAAGTCAAACAAACTTTATTAGGGCAGCTCGATATGAAAACTTTTATTACCAGTCAATTAACAAAAGGTAAATCAGAAACAACGAAGGATGAACCTAACTTATCTTCAGCACACTACTTTCTCTACACACCGATACACATCACTACATTAATTTTGAAAATTGCACACAACACAGGCTATGTTATTTAATGGATCAGCTGCAACTTGGTAGTTCAATTTCAAACTGAGAAAATATGTGCAACATTGAAATATATTTCATAAAAAACCCCCACTTATCTTAACAGCAGTCAAAATATCCTTATCAGTCCAATAAAACCAACAAGAATTCGATTAATTCACAACAATTCCGATAACAGACTTGACATTCTGACACTCGGCACGGCTGAAAACAGGCCAATATCCTACAACCTTGACAAACACGGAAATGTACCCAACCAACCGAAATAATCCCATTATCAGTGCTTCTCAAATCTTCCGGTTGTTACTGTAAACCCTGCAGATGTTGGCAAATGGACGATACACATAATACATTAATTTTGTTGAGTGAGTTTTGTTTAAATGTGTCATCGTTTCTCGTTAAGTAGTTGTGTAATGATTCGAGTATCAAATTAGGTCAACATGACTATGAATGCTTGAATGCTAACCGCAAAAAATGCAAGGAAAACGTAATTAATAGGAAAAATAACGGTTTAAATGTATTGCGCAATGAAAACCTGAGAAAGTTGGATTTAAATTTACAGAATATGTTGGAAAGTGAGTATAAACTGGTGTAGGTGCATTTTAATGATAAGACTAATGCGTTGCTAGTTACTAAGAGTATCACAAACTATTACTCATGGTAGAACCAAGCCGGTAATGGATTTTAAACTCATCTCATATCTTTACACTTACGGGTTCAATAAAGAGTCACATACTGAAGTCAAGTATGATGTTCCATTGTTTCTCAGAGAGAAAATTAGAAGTCGTTCCAAACAAATGGAAAATATTGTAAAAAAATATTCCTTGAACTCAACCAAAATAAATTTAGGTAGGTAGTTTAGTAGTAATTCCGTTAGTGTGTGGACAATATTATGATTTATTATGGGACCACGAGATAACAGCGCCACTAATATTGATTTGAACTGCCAAAATCAATCGGTGTGCGCTTAGACTATATTGACCAGGTAGCCAAGGTCTGTTGGGAATTCTGGGGACATCCTTCCGAGGGTTTCCCGAGGCTCCCAACCGTAGAATAAGTGTGGTTTTTAGTCGGTAAGAGTCTAGGTCTATGCAGATATCCATGTAGGATTTTCCTCACGTTGAAAAATAAAAGACTATTGCCCAAAATTCTGGTACTGGGAATTGCAAAATATGAATCAAAACGTATCAGTTACCGGTCACACAGTAGTCTGTGTAAAAACATGTAATCAGTGTCATTCGGTTAGATTAGATGTCGACCACAACGCAATCCTTTGTAAGTAGGTACGTAACTGTAGATAACTGGAAACGATTGACGTAGGTATGGTTTACTGCATTATGTGATTTGACAGATTGGAGTTTTGTATTCTTTTTGTTGCTTGCAAATCCTGAATTAGGAGACTGAAGCATGTGTATCTGTCTGAAGTCGGCTTATTGGCTATTAGGAGCAACTATGACTTGGGTAGGGTGGTATCCCGCTTCTTGGGTGGGAAAGAAGGCGGGATGAAGAGAAACGCCACCGTCTAAGCCTGCTTCTGTAAGAACAACAAGCAGATAACCCGCCGTTCTGAGGCCCTAGGTTATGGAGACCAATAGTGATTATCCCTATCCCTTAATGCCACAAGGGCGTCGTCACATTTATTGGTCAGAAGGGATCACTTGTAGTAATAGGCTTGTGTCCTATGTTGTAATGAGGTTGGATTGGGTCTCGAAAATATGGAGGGGCTCCTCGAAATTGGGGAGCTTTTACATAAAAATTTAAATTTACAATCCCGTCTATTGTCCTGGAGAAGAATTGAAGGCAAAGCCACTTTGCTATTAAGTTCTCGTAAGTTCCTATCTGGTAATCTAGGACTATAGGATAGTGGGGAGGGGCACTTCCTGCATATGGCAATGCCGATATCTGGCCTGAAAACCCATCAATCGTCTCTTATTATTTGGTCTGATGATGAACAGCTGACACATTCTATGTTTTCTCTCGTCTCCTGGTATAAACAAAGATATATGCTTACAACAAATAAAGCGAGACATGGAACGTTTTTCTACCAGATTGGATGGCAAATAGACCAGTGCAGATAGCTTTTAAAATATAAAAAACTAGTAGTAAAATGAAACCTATTGCAAAAGGAAGAGAATGTGACAAAATCTGGGTTTTATGAGTTTTTGACATACTTTTTGAGTTTATGTCACAAAAGTGTAAATCCAAAAGTTGTAGAGTTTTTTATTTCCTACAACTTTACCATTAAACATTTTTCCATAGGACTTGTAGTTTTGTTGGAAATCGAGAAAACCCCGTTTCCCCTTAAACCCCCATTTTTTTGTCATGAAATTTGGCAGAAACCTTTATTTTTATGTTCCTAATGCACTGTAATTTTTTAGATCCAAAATGTTTATTTTTTCTCCTGTTCTTGACTTAATATCACAAAAGCATTGAAATTTTCAATCGAAAAATCACCAGTCAAAATATCAGATATTTTTTAAAAATTGGTGGGCGTTCTGTACAATTTTGAGCTATTTATTAATATTTACAATAGGTTTCATTCTACTACAATTTTCATCATTTTCAGAGCTATCTGCACTGGTCTAAAATGTTTCGTACTTGTAATAATTATTCTTCAGTAACACGTGATGGAATCTACAGGATGCAAGATAAAAGAAATCTCAATAATTTATAGAACTTAGCTAACACTTTCGCAGCTATAAATAAACTCGGTTATGCTTATGATAATGCACTTGATACCTATAAATAGCGATGCTCTGATTGATAACGATTGTGGATGTGTTTTTTCTGTAGATTATACCTACTCAGGCTGTGAATCAATATTCGAGTCTCTCATAAGGGAATGGACATGACAGGAAAGGAGCACGAAACCACATGATTAAATAAACGGAACACACATGAAATGCTTGTAGTGGTAAATTCGTACCCTTTTTTTTTACGTGAGGGAAAATCCTCAGAGGATGTTATGCCGGACTCTTACCGACTAAAAAACCTCACGCAACGCCCAACAGCCTGTGGTTGGGCGCCCCAGGTAAGCCTTCGGAAGGATGTCCCGGGACTCACAACAGACCTACGGCCGCCACTACGGCCTCGCCCAGGGGGTGGCTCGGGTGCTATCCCGCGCCTTTGGGGGGTTTCGCTTCTAAGGGGGGGGGGGGGGGGGGGCACGCGTCAGTTGCTCACGTCACGCTGCCGTCATGGGCCTGCTTCTGTGTCGGCGGTGAGCGACCCTCTCACCGTCCTCAGACCCCCGGTCATGCAGGCCGATAGTCCTCGGCGAAGACACGTCGGCGGCGTCCAGGCCGCGATTCGTACCCTTGATTTTGCTTCAAGCCGATTTAGGTTTGCCTCTGTTCTGTTTATGTACTCATGTGATAAAACTAGCAAGAGTACAAGAAGTTCACAGGCACTTGATTAACAGAAGATCACCATCAGAAAGCGTCCGGAGGATATTTCATGTGTTTACGGGCCGCTACACCCATCAATAGAATTTGCGCGACGAAACCCCTTAAAGACATTCTCCTACCAAAAATCCAAAGCCAAAATAAGTTTTCTCTTCACAAAAAAATATCCCAGAAGTTTTTTTTACCACTAAGGTGGCAGACAAGCATATGACCCACCGTATAGACTAGTGATCACCGTAGCCTATGCATGTTTGCAACACCAGAGAAGCTTCACTCGCGCAACAAACTGCAAGAACCTTCCAAGACCCTCTTTAAAGAACCCCATACTGGTAGGCGTTCTTAAAACCGAGGCTCGAGGAAGTATTGTCAGATTTTTAGCAAGGAATCCTATGTATCATCTGTCTGCCGCAATAGATTTAATAGTGAGAAGTTGATTGAAAGTACCACACATAAATCCAAATATATCTCTACTAGCTGACACGCGCAACTTCCTTTGCGCCACATAAGAGAGAGTATTACCTGTTCCCGTCGCATTTACTCCCGTCGCGTTGCGTTGTAGCATTTATTTTCTATAGATGCAGTATTCAGGATGTGAAAGCAGCTTAATCGAGTTATCTTTTTTTAATCGGTTGTCAGTGGTGACATTTCTGCTGTCAGAATGACAGGATGTCATAAGTTCGTGGACGAATCGTTTTCGGATTTAAAGGAACAGGTTTTGTTAAGATTTTTGGTGAAAGACGGGACTTTGACCGAGACCTGCTTTGGGGTAGTTGGAGGTCCTTGGGCTTTTGGCTCTGAGACTGTGCCGCGAATCAGTTTTTCGCTCAAGTGCGATTATTTGTTGCCTCGCATGGCCTAGCGGGCTGTGATTGGGTTGCTGCATTGCATCTTACTACATTTTACCCAGAAAACTGGGTTTTTTACTACGGGGAAAAGCGGCCCGTCCGCGGTTAGCAAAAACCACACCCAATGACACGTGGACTACATGAGCGAGGTGTTTTAAGAGGGACCAGCCGCCTCCACGTGGCATTCTCGGGCTGTGCTGCTCTCCGCTTACTCAAGGCCTGTAATTGTCACCCTATTACAGTGTAGTTAGCTGCTTACCCGTGTTACCTGCTCACGCGGCAGTGGTCTATTTAGTAGCTTTAGTACCTAAACACTGACTATACTTCTGTGTACATGTGATATTTGTGTCTATCAGTGAATAAGCTCTCTGTGTGTCTCTGTGTATCTCTGTGTTATATAAATATATGTGTGTACACCCTACCTGACTGTTTTCGTCAGAGCCCTGGCCTACCCTTGCACGCACACTGGAATCTCTGTAGTAAGGCGCCCTGGGAAAGAGTTCTCTGCATAGCTACCTCGCGCTAGTTGGTGAGTAACACCGATCATCACTGTGTTAAAAATTGGCTCCCAACGTAGTGGCAAATCTCTGGGTCTACTCTGCGGTAGCCTCAGTCTAGTGTGTGTGCATAGGTGGTTACCTCTGGCGAAACCATCCTGGTGTATCGTCCGAGACGCTCCAGGACGTTAATTGGTGGTGCTAGCAGCTAAGCACAAAACCTTCCCTTTCGTCTTCTTCCAGCTTCCTACATCTTTGGCTGGAAAAGACACAAAATTCTAAATTCAAAAATTTAAAATAGCTGTGATTTTGGAAAAACTTTTTGATTTTATTTGGCATACCCACTTTTTTTTCTTATTGTGTTTTATGTTCCTTTTTTTTTATGGTGCACACATGTATTTATCATTAGTGTATTATTGTATATTATTCTATAGCTTTACCTTGTAGGGTAAACTTGGTAAACTTCTCACTGTGTAAACTTTGTGAATTTCTCTGTGTAACTTAAAACTTTTTTTATAAGGTGTGTACATACCTTGTAATTTTGAATGTTAACCTGAACATTGTTATCAGAAAATTTAGAAACTTTTCTCTCTTAGTATACCCTTAATCTTTGTTAAATTCCAAAAGTCAATTTGAAACATAAGTACCTAACTTAGTACACTTTGTTGTAACTCAATTTACATTTTTACTTTGTAATTGATCCCTATCTGTGCCATCTTATCTTTATAATTGTTGTAAGTAAATTTTTACATAATGGCACAGAGGAAAAAATATATTAATTATTTAAGAAAGGATGAACTTGCTAACGAGCTGTCCCACATGGGTATTTCAGTGGAACCGGAAACGACAGTGTCTGGCCTTCGGAGTGAGCTAAGAACGGCACACCGACTCGTCCGTCGAGGTAGCATTA
Source organism: Miltochrista miniata (assembly GCA_933228765.1). Lineage (NCBI taxonomy): Eukaryota > Metazoa > Arthropoda > Insecta > Lepidoptera > Erebidae > Miltochrista > Miltochrista miniata. The sequence continues at coordinate 24,981,165 of OW121768.1, forward strand.
AAGCGAGTGCCCCGGTACCCGCTGATGCATCGGCTGAGCTCTCGACCTGTCTTCCGAAGGTCTCCGAGTTGGAGGAGGCTATTCAGTCAGGTGAGTTTTTGGCCAATAATAATAGTCGTCTTAGGGTGTATATCAGGGCCAACTACTTATTGAGTAGGTTAGCTCGTTGTGGTCTGGATTGCCCCGACCTGGTGGATATTCGTGGTAGGCTAGTGAAGATCATCGCTAGGGCTGAACCCAGTAGTGATTCTGAATCCGAAGGTTCGGATGATGATGGTGATGATCCTTCGGGTCGTGACCAGGTGGAATATACTTCACCAGTAGTGAGAGAGGACCGCTCGGTGCGAGCTAGTTCAAGTAGGAATAGTTCTACATGTAACATAGTGTATAAAGAACGTCCCCTTAACTTATGTTCATTTAACTTAAAATATGATGGTTCTACTTGTGTACGTGTGTTTTTAGAGAGATTAGAGGAACTTAGATGTGCTCGGGAGGTTACTAAGCCTAGACTCCTTATGGCTTTCTCCGACCTGTTGGATGGACCGGCTTTGTCTTGGTTCCGTACAAACAAAGCTAACTTCATCTCATATGAGGATCTTATTAGTGAGCTTAGAGATACCTTCGATATTCCTGATTATGACTACCGCCTCAGGAACGAGATAAGACAGCGTACACAAGCCCGCTCTGAGTCCTTGGTTAATTATTTATGTACAATGCAAGCCATGTTCTCAAGGTTGTCATGTAAAATGCCCAGTGAAGAACAGCTGGACATTCTCATGCACAACATTAGACCTGACTACATGAAGGAACTGGCCTTGCATGATGTCAACTCTGTAGATGACTTGAGACGTTTGGGTAAGCGCTTGGAGCTTGCGCGTACTAGGGCAGACGCTTTCCATGAGCCTGCTCTTGACAAGTTTGAGATTTCATCTGACTTACACCAGCTTAAGAACAAAGGTGTACAAAAGCCCGCTAAGCAGGTGTCTGCAGTGGAGACGCCGGTTACCCCCCACGATCGCAAATGCTTTCGTTGCGGTGGGGGCGGTCACACTGCATACAGCTGCACACAGTCAAGGGAGCTGGTGTGTTTCCGGTGTGATCTCAAAGGAGTCAAGACCCCAGACTGCTCACACTGTACTAGCAAGTCAAAAAACGCGTAGGCCAGGGCCTTGTTAGGAACTCTGTGCATTACTCTGTATCTGAGTCTATTTCTGATAAGGTCCTGTTTCCTAAACGGGATAGTGACATTAGACCGTATCTAGTTGTTAAGGTTTTAAATTTAAATGTCTTAGGCCTTCTAGATTCCGGTGCCTCCTGCTCTATACTAGGTAAGGGAGCGCACCGCATCTTCTTGGAACTGGGTTTTGATCTTGTGAGTATCAATCCTACTTTTCGTATTACAACTGCAGACAGCACTCACTTGCAATGTCTGGGTTGTATCTCTTTGCCAATTGAGTACAATTCGGTTATCCGAGTTGTCAAGTTCTATGTTGTCCCAGGTATAACCACCTCCATGATATTTGGAGTGGATTTCTGGCAACAATTTAAGTTAAGTGATAAGTTAATTTTACAAAATATTAGTCTTGATAGCTTTAGTGATAATAATCCTATAGAGTCTGTGTCCCTTAACGGTGGCCTCGAGGATTACAACAACTTGACTGCTAAACAAAGGTGTGTAATCAACGGGGTCATTGAGAAATTTGACTCATTGAACACTGATAAGGTGGGCTTAGGTCGGACCTCACTTGTACATCATGTCATTGACACTGGTGACAGCAAGCCGATAAAGCAGCGTTATTATCCGCTCTCTCCCCTTAAACAGAAGGCCCTGGAAGCCGAGTTGGACCGAATGCTGGAGATGGGAGTAGTGTCCCCGTCTCAGTCCGCGTGGAACTCTCCAGTGGTCATGGTGGAGAAGGCAAACGGTGACCTCAGATTGTGCTTGGACTCTCGCAAGCTGAACTCTGTGTCTAAGAGTGACGCCTACCCCTTACCCTATATCAATCAAATCTTGGACCACCTTAATAACGCTAAGTATTTAACTTCTGTAGATTTGAGTGCGGCTTACTGGCAGATTCCATTTGACTCACCCCAGTCTGCTGAGAAGACTGCTTTTACGGTTCCCCGGAGAGGATTATTCCAATACAATTCGATGTGCTTCGGTCTTGTCGGTGCCAGTGCCACGATGCAACGCCTCATGGACCGTCTGTTTGGTCCCGAGTTCGACAACAAGGTATTTGCGTTTCAGGATGACATAGTCTGTGTGTCCAGCACCTTTGAGGAGCATGTAGAGCTCTTACATAGAGTCTATCAGCAACTCAAGGATGCTGGCCTAACTATCAACATGAAAAAATCTCACTTTTGTCGGAGTGAACTCAAATACCTGGGGTATTATGTGGACAAACATGGCCTACGGACAGACCCGGGTAAAGTTGAGGTTATCCTCAACTATCCCACCCCTTCTAACCCTAAGGAGGTTAAGAGATTTCTGGGAATGGCCGGCTGGTATCGTCGCTTTGTTAACAACTTCTCGAAGATTAGTAAACCTCTGTGCAAACTCACTTCTACGAACCTTAAGTTCGAATGGACCCCTGAGGCTGAACAGTCCTTTAACCTGCTAAAGTCAGCCTTGGTTTCTGCCCCTATATTAAAAATGCCTAACTTTGAGATGCCCTTCCGCATTCTTAGTGACGCGTCAGCTTACTCAGTTGCTGCTGTACTGACACAAACCCACGATGGTGTTGAGCACCCTATCGCCTACTGTAGCCGTTCTCTCAACAAGAACGAGGTGAACTACAGCACAACTGAGCGAGAACTTCTGGCCGTGATTTTCGCTTTGGAACAATTTCGACAGTACGTCGAAGGCCAAAAATGTACGGTCGTCACGGATCATTCATCTCTTCTGTGGTTCCATAAGCTAAAAAATCCCACGGGTCGTCTAGCACGTTGGAGCATGAGGCTCAGTCAATTCGATTTTGACATAGAGCATCGAAAAGGTAAAGACCACGTTGTACCTGATGCTCTGTCTCGTATCAAAATTGATTCCCTCGATGCAGTACCCACTAAAGACCCGTGGTATGACCACACCATGAATAGTGTTCGGAAGAACCCTAGGAAGTCACCAAATTATGACATTCGTGACAACCTTCTATATAGGTTAACTAAAAATAAATATTCTTTGACTTCAGACTTTGACTGGAAGCTGGTGGTACCTCAGGAGGATCGCTTGCCCCTGCTCTCTAAGTACCACGATGACACACTTAGTGCCCATGGTGGCGTTTGGAAGACGCATAAAAGGTTAGCCCTAAATTATTACTGGCCCAAGATGTACGAGGACGTCAAAGAATATGTTGGGAATTGCGAAACATGCAAGCAGTACAAACCCGTAAATACGTCTCGTCCCGGCCTAATGGGTAGCCCGAAGCGGGTTTCGAAGCCATTCGAAGCTATCTCTGTCGATCTGCTTGGTCCCTTTCCCACTTCGAGCAATAGAAACGTACACCTGATCGTGGTCTCCGACTACTTTAGCAAATACGTCATGTTGTGCCCTGTTCGGGTTGCCACAGGCGCTGTAGTCGCGAGGTTCATAGAGAAGAGTGTGTTTCTCGTGCACGGAGTCTGCAAGACTATTTACATGGATAATGGCCCTCAGTTTGTGAGTAAGCCATTTAAGGATCTGTTGGCTAAATATAATGTACCTAATATATATTATAACCCTAGGTATCATGCCCAAACTAATCAGGCGGAACGAGCTATTCGCAATGTGGTTCAAGCGATCTCATGCTATGTGAAGTCACAACACAAGTCTTGGGATCAGTTCTTGGTTGAGATACAGTGTGCTTTAAACACTGCAGTTAACGAAGCAACTCGTTTCACCCCTTACTTTTTGGTACATGGTAGGGAATTTATTGGGGATGGAGTGTTATACAGGCAGACAGATATCGCGTGCCATCCTACTTCAGTCTCTGTAGACGATCCATCAGCCTTCGGTGTCAAGCTGAGAGAAATACAACGCATTTACGACCAGGTGAGGAAACATTTGAACGTTGCCCACCAGCGTAATGAAAAGTATTACAATCTCAGAAAAAGGCATGTAGAGCTGAAAGTGGGACAGATAGTTTACAAACGCACGTTCTACCTGTCCAACAAGGCCAAGAATTTTACTTCTAAGCTAGCCCCTAAGTTCCTTAAATGTGTGGTGACTGCTAAACGATCCCCTTTAGTATATAGGCTGTCAGATCTGGACGGTAAGGATCTTGGGGAGTACCATATCAAGGACATCCTGAAGTATCAGGAGGAGCAGTCTCCAATACCTAACGTAACTACATAGCACTGTTTCTCTAGTTTATTAAACCAGTGCTATGTGATCATTATGTAAGACTATTTTAATCTTTTGTTTGTATTTCTATATGTGTACGTGACTTTAAATTGTCACGTTGTAGTTTCTTCTATGCACCACACCGAGCGTTTTTCTCTCATTCGCTCCTCAGTACTCTACAATATCCTGAGAGCTTGGGTAGTGTTAGGGTATCGGCAGTGAGTAAAGGGAGCATTCGTTTTCTATGAAGGGCATTAGACTCTAGTTACTTAGCCTAACCGGTATACGAGTCAGTGTCTAGTTAGGTACATAGGAGGATCTTTCTTTGGTATTGTAATGGTCGTAGTCAGCTGGTGTTTGAAGGACCTAGCTGGTTGTCTTTGTTTATTAGTCAATACTTTTCTGTTTTCTTTATTGTGTATTTCCAGCGTGTCATATCCGCAGGAAATACTATTAAAGGGGGGGTGGTTGTAGCATTTATTTTCTATAGATGCAGTATTCAGGATGTGAAAGCAGCTTAATCGAGTTATCTTTTTTTAATCGGTTGTCAGTGGTGACATTTCTGCTGTCAGAATGACAGGATGTCATAAGTTCGTGGACGAATCGTTTTCGGATTTAAAGGAACAGGTTTTGTTAAGATTTTTGGTGAAAGACGGGACTTTGACCGAGACCTGCTTTGGGGTAGTTGGAGGTCCTTGGGCTTTTGGCTCTGAGACTGTGCCGCGAATCAGTTTTTCGCTCAAGTGCGATTATTTGTTGCCTCGCATGGCCTAGCGGGCTGTGATTGGGTTGCTGCATTGCATCTTACTACATTTTACCCAGAAAACTGGGTTTTTTACTACGGGGAAAAGCGGCCCGTCCGCGGTTAGCAAAAACCACACCCAATGACACGTGGACTACATGAGCGAGGTGTTTTAAGAGGGACCAGCCGCCTCCACGTGGCATTCTCGGGCTGTGCTGCTCTCCGCTTACTCAAGGCCTGTAATTGTCACCCTATTACAGTGTAGTTAGCTGCTTACCCGTGTTACCTGCTCACGCGGCAGTGGTCTATTTAGTAGCTTTAGTACCTAAACACTGACTATACTTCTGTGTACATGTGATATTTGTGTCTATCAGTGAATAAGCTCTCTGTGTGTCTCTGTGTATCTCTGTGTTATATAAATATATGTGTGTACACCCTACCTGACTGTTTTCGTCAGAGCCCTGGCCTACCCTTGCACGCACACTGGAATCTCTGTAGTAAGGCGCCCTGGGAAAGAGTTCTCTGCATAGCTACCTCGCGCTAGTTGGTGAGTAACACCGATCATCACTGTGTTATAGCGTTTACTACCGAAGCGTCTCGTCGTTAATATTCAATACTGCGTGAGAGAGAGAGAGAGCGAGAGAGCGAGAGAGAGAGAGAGAGAGAGAGAGAGAGAGAGAAAGGTTTATCGTCGCGTGTATTCCCTTCACATTATTTTTAAGAACAATTTCGTTTATGAAAGAGGTATCCCGTGGCATTATTGTAGAAAAAAAATGATTACCATTAAAATGGTTATTTACTTTAATTTTTTAGAACTTTTTTAAGAGAAACAATTTTGTAGTACACATTTTTTACATAACTATAAATATTTACGCAGCACACGCAACGAAGCTCTCAAAAGGAATAACTTTTCCCCCGTTTTTGAAACATTTACTATTACTGCTCCGCTCCTATTCGTTATAGCGGGATGCTATATAGCCTATGACACTCCACAATAACGTAGCTTGCTATTGGTGAAATAATTTTTATAATCGGTTCAGTAGATCCCGAGATTACCCGTTACAATTTAACAAATATACAAACACACAAACTTTACTTCTTTATAATATTAGTATAGAAGTATAGATTATAGAACAAGAATGCAAGTAATGTATCTATTTCAGTGGTCGGTGTAAAATAGGTCAACGGGTCGGCCTCCAGCCGCCGGCCGTCGTCACAGAATCAATCACATGTAAGTACGTGCCTATATTAATATACATTTATGTATCGCTTTCTGTTTTAGTGTCCAGTCATATCTGCAAATGATATCTAAGAGGTTAAAATGTTAAATATGTCATAATTCATACAATTTGTACTACGAGTATTATCGGTGTAATCTATACTAATATTATAAAGAGGAAAGATTTGTTTTTTTGTTTGTTTGTTTGTTTGTAACGAATAGGCTCCGGAACTACTGGACCGATTTGAAAAATTCTTTCACTGTCGGGAAGCTACACTCTTTGCGGTGAACATAGGCTATATTTTATTCCCTTATTCCCACGGGAACGGAAACTACGCGGGTGAAACCGCGTGACGTCCGCTAGTTTGTAATAATATAAACTCGGGACTGTGCCCGCCTCGACTCCTTGTGGGAAATGAACTTTAATCTCCCTCATTGTACTCCACCACCCATGCCCTTTACACAATTATCAATACATATAATAAAATCGTAACAGGTCGCTGTCTGTACATGGAAGATAAATAAGAAAAAATGTTATAGGGGGCTTTATGAGCGCAATAGAACCCAAAACAATGATTTTTAGAATTCTTGTCTGTATGTCTGTATGTCTGTAGGTATATCTGTTTGTCTGTACGTTTGTGCACGCTAATCTCAGTAACCGCTTAACCGATTGCAATGCGGTTTTCTTTATTGTGTTGAGGTTTGCTCCACTTAGCATTTAGGTTAATAAAATAAAGAAGTGATATCACTTTAAAGAATCATACATAGGTAGACATTTGAATCTAAAAATGGGTAAATCTAAACTGGCGTGTTGGCTTAATCATAAAAGAGCTTAATGATTAAGACTATTTGAAAACAATTGAAGGCGTGGACTGCTCTTTTATGATTAAGCAAACAGGGCAGTTTCACACGCTGCTTGATGAGTTCAAACACCTTATGTGACGTAAACGAAGTTGCGGGGTCAGCTAGTTCTTCAAATATAAAACTAGCTTAGCTTAGCATTTAACTACATGGTCTAAAAAATAAATACTATTGGTTGAATTTCAAAAGATCTTTTATAATTTGATAGTCCATTTATTATGGATGGCTATAGGTTTTATAACATCACGCTAAAATGCATAGGAGCGGAGCAGCCATGAAGAATGTTTCGAAAATAAGGATAATTATTTATTTCTTTTGATAGCTTCCCTTGCGAACGTTACTTAAATAACCAGGGTGATGTAATATTTAGTTGTGTAATACAAAGTCGTTCCTCTTAAAGATTACCTACTAAAACAAGAAATTAATTATTAAGAAAACAAAAAAACCCGACTGCAAAGCAAAAATACAACTGAAAAGGTCATTTTATCACCAAAAATTCGCAATTTCGATTTTCTAGAATTTTTTTTTATACCTGTTGTCACTCAGACAATCACTACGAATCAAAATGACACCTCGCATATCAAAATCCGTCAAGCCGTTCAGGTTGTAGGACGTGACAAAGAAATGGACATACATACCTAGTCTCGAAAAACATTACCCTCCTTTTTTCGGCAGTCGGTTAAAAAGTTCAGGTTGGCATAAATTATGTCTTTCTTATAAGGTTAACTAACTATCTTCACGCCAAATCCCTTGCGGGGTAGGCAGAAAGAACCGAGTGCCACACGGCACGGTCCATACACACCTCACTTGCTTCTTCAACTTTCATTTTTCTTTTCATGCATGCACGTCGGTTCCTTCGGCTCTTGACACCACCTTCAACTAACACACGATTAATTTGGTCGTGGTAGGTGTGTCGTGGCCTTCCTCGTCTACGTCCATCCACTTTCGCGTTGTATATCTGTTTTGTGATTCTTTCATCTCCCATTCGTTCCACATACCCGCTCCCACTTATAAGGTTCGCTTAAAAATTAAAGGTACTTACATAATAGTGGAAAAGTATCCGGGAGTCAGAAGTCATATTCAGACTAACCTAATAAAATGTAATTTCCCACGCAAGTCCCAATGTAACCCAAGCCAATTGTCGTCTAATTAAGTGCGTTAGCGAGATGAGCTGGACCGCCAATAGCTACTTTATATCCGGTGGCATGCGGGTCCAGTGACTAATGCCGATACTGTTATACTGGGTGTAACAAAATTGACTCTCCAAATTTTATGAGATGACTTGGCATCGGAAATCAAATACAAATATTTAATAAAAAGGGGGGTTAATTTTTTAGTTTTTTAATTTTTTTTTTGTCGCTCATTAAGAATTCGTTTTTTACCGCGGCAATTCGAGGTAACATGGTCGCCGTGGCAAAACAAACACGGAGCACCCGTCTGGCTGTCGTTGTCGCTTTCTACTGCTTCTCAGTAACGATAGAAAGGGTGATAATGAAAATTTATAGGACCTTTAAAACGGATTTACAGTTAAAGTAATAATGTAATTTTTTTTCTTCATTTTTGTAATGTTTTCTGACTAATGCCACGTCACGTGACGAAATTTGAAGAGTCAATTTTGTTACACCCAATATATACTTACAACACTTACACACTGACCTATAGAAATAGCCGACGATAGGCTGAATTGATTGGTTGATTTGAGTGGGGTAGGTGGAACAGCCGTATTTGATTGACAAGAGAAAATAAGATGTTCAAATCGTTCGGTCGGGATACAAATACAATTCTGTCCACAGTATGAACTTCATGCATTTTTCGGGATTGAAAAGAACAAGGTGTAGATGGCATATTAAATCGCATCCGATAACGCCAGTTAGTAAAAAAATCGGTTGTCTGTATGGTTGAACGTGACAACGTCATAAGAAAATAAAAATAAAATTAACATTAAAAAACAAAAAGAAATATAAAAACACATCAATTGACTATAGTGCCATGTGTTGAAAACATTACTAAAATAAATGGAATGCCTCAGAGCGAGGCAGAGCGAGGTAACGCGAGGGAGGTAACGACATATTGCGTCATCTTTTTTCGTTCGTGCAGCCGGCTCCATCGAATTATAAGACGTTGTCACGTCAAAAATAGACTTGATGAACTTACATTTTCTCCTAGTGCTAGTTTTTGTCGTATCTGCGTCATATGATTTGTATCATACGTTTTTGCCTACCACCTGAGGGACATAAAGCATGAGTCTAATCTAAACACAGACGACCTACAAACGTTATCAACTCAAAGGGCTCCTGTATACATTACGAAACAAACCTTTAGTTCCAATACAAACACGTTTAAAAATAAAACAAATACTTAGGAGAACGTCCTTAGTGACTCACATGATCTAAATATAGCCGGCCCTTGGTGTGACGCCGATAAAACTGTAGATAAATACAGAAATAGAACATTTGTACCTACTTCCAGTAGGGATACCATGTAATATGGAATAAGTGGGAATTTCTTGTTCATGATATACTTGCGTGGGGTGATCGCTGTATTTTTGAGCGAACAATTCTGGGAGTACTACCTACTATCGTTCAATAATAATGTATTTTTTATAAATATGCTTAATCTTTCTTAATCTAAGAAGTTAAATCAGATCATGCAAAAAATGTATCCTTGAACTAAAACAATACTTCAAATTGTGTTATGAAAATAACAACGGAAATTTTATGAAAATAACAACTAGGAAGTAGTGACCGACCGAAGTTTCGGTTTCGGTTTCGGTTTCGGCCAGTTTCGGCCAAAAAATCGAGTTTCGGCTGCAGTTTCGGTTTCGGCCAAAATGGGCCGAAACTTTCGGCCGGGCCGAAACTCACGTGTTCATGAATTTTGAGTGCCTGGCTCTGCTTGTGACGTGGTTGAGGTCAACCCAACCAGTTAATATGTTACTAACCGAAGATTTACAGATTTCCAAAGGACTTCCAATCAATAGTTATAATTATAATAATACAATTTTTACAGAATCCTAAAAAGGTGATCTAGGACATTACATAGCCCTACCCCTTTGTTGTAGTTTTCGTTGACTTTGTTGTCTGTCTGTCTGTCGGCAGGCTGTAACTCATGCACAGTGAACCGTGATAGTTAGACAGTTAAAATTTTTGCAGATTTCTGTTGCTCCTATACAACATACGTAATTTTTTTTCCGCTTTTCTTGTACGGACCCCTACGTGCGTTAGTCCGAGTCACTGTTGTCCAGTTTTAGTTATATACTTCTAGAATGTATCCAAAACCAGCCAAGAGCTAGTAGCAGGGCACCGTGTTGTTTTTGTCGGTAGGAGTTCGCAATAGCATCTATGAGTAATTCCACACGTAGAAGAAAGAAACTCATCTTTAGGTGGAGATATTTATAAAATGAACACTTGAGAAGATTTATACCGTTGATTGATGGCACTTGGTGAAACTTGCTGCAACTATTGAAAAAATAACCGGCCAAGTGCAAGTCGAACTCTCGCACGGAGGGGTTAAAGCGGGACCCTATAAACGAGAATAAGGCCTAGCTGTCCGGAACCGGGTCAGATAAAGTACCTACCGACTAAAAACCACACGTGTCCTACCTATCAGCCCTCGGAATGATGCATACTGCGGCCGCGTCTTTGGGGGGTTATGCAGTTATTATCCCGCTTTTTGATGATGTGCATGAATCTCTCACGTCACGCTATCATCTAAGGCCCGCTTCTGTAAGGACGGTGAGCAGGCCTGTCACCGTGTATAGGGCGCCACCACAGACTGTGGAATTCGGGTGGGAGAGTTCTCTCCCGCTTCCTCCCCGCCGTCTCTTTCACGAGCACGACCTGCTCACAGGAAACGCCTCCTTGCGCCATTTAAACAATGATGCAAGGGCCCTCGCTTCCTCGCTTCCAGGCCCCATAGAGGGGTCCCGGCTAGAAGACATGCCACCTCAACTGAGATCGTGCGGTATCCCCTTATCACCCTGACAGCCGTCGCCTTCTGCGGGCTAAGCACTCTAGCCGCATTGCTGGCCATCAGGATCTCCGACCATACGGGGGCCCGTTAGGCCTAGTATAGGGCCATGCTCCGCACGATCCCAAGGTACAGTCTCCTGCAGGGAGCGTTGGGTCTCCTGATATTGGGCTCCCTCAGCTATAGGACCAAACTTCGGAAGTGGTATCCGAAGTTCCACCGGCTATCGAGTACGAGCCCCAGATACGTCATCAAGAGCTCGATGCCGATGCTGACGCCCCCTTTATGTAAGCTGGATCCCGCAGGTGGCCTTTAGGGCTGCGTCTCGGTGCGTTGCTCCTCGCGCTGTAATGAGGGTGTCGTCGTAACACGTTACGCCGACATCTCTAGAGCAACGGACCAAGCAGCACCCAATCGTAACCGATGTTCCATAGAAGCGGTCCTAAGACCGATCCCTATGGAACGCCGAACGACACATCTCGACGACCCTGTTCTAGCCAGCTCTGGTAGGATAAGGCCCTCTCGGAAAGATAGGCCCCGACAATTCGACGGAGGTATGGAGGCATGCCATGGTAAATAAGCGCCTCCCAAACGCATCTCCAGGACAAGGTGTTGAAAGCGTTGGCGATGTCAAGAGACAGAGAGATGCAACCACCACCTCGCCCTGTTATATTGCCGCTATAAGAAAAAATAGCTACTAAAATCAGAAAAAAGAATCCACACAACAAACGGAAATTTTTTTACCCAATTTTTGTATCGGAACCCTCTCTGCGGGCATCCGCTCCGCACTTGGCTGTTTCTTTTTTTTTTCAAAATGAACACGTAAGTTTCGGTTTCGGTTTCGGTTTCGGCCGAAACTGACCCTGGTGCCGAAAGTTCGGTTTCGGTTTCGGTTTCGGCCGGAAAACCAGTTTCGGTCGGACACTACTAGGAAGTGACCATGTTCTGTATGCATCTATTTCCATAGAATATTATCTATGTACATACAGATAACTTCAATCAATACCAATAACAGTACCGTTAAAAACCATAATGTTTATGCATCATGTCAATCGTTATTATTAGTCAGGATTTGGTCACCCGTTGCTGCACTAAACGCACTAGGAAATATCATAATGTAGACAAGATACTTTATTTTTAAAATTTTAAAACAGTTCGCAAGTGCCTATGTTTCGGTTTAAGTGAAATAATTGTATTTATTTACCGAATTTCAATCCGTCTAGTTAAAAGAGTGTGATTGAATAACAAACATTAATGATCCTACTTAAAATAACACATTTATATTAAGTAGGATCACTGTTGTGTGTTGGATAAGAAAAGAAAAATACGATATTCTATGTATATCCCACTTAGCACCCAAACCGTTTGTCACCCTAGTATGTAAAGATAAAAGATCTGTATCAACTATCGCAGAACAAATAACATTTGTGGATTCACTTACGAAATACTACCAAACATGAAGGTCATAATGTGGACTTTTTGGTGCCACTGCCATGGCAAATAAGCATACTGCCCTTAGCACAAAGTACTATCTGTTATTTCGATAGTTATAAGACAAGTTACTAACTTAAGTTACGGCTTGTATGTTCGAAAGAGACTCATCTTGGGGTGAACTTTATACTAGGAAATATTCTTCGATTTGATCTGATATAACTATATTATTGTAATTTATTAGATACCCTTGCTTTTTTAACGTATCAAAACACGATTAGGAATACTTTGTTCGATCGAAATCGCTCTCGAAAAATGAGAAATATTGCAAAAATCTTAACAAGAAATTTACTTTTTTTTATCTAAATAAATGAGTTTAATTCTCATGAAAACTTGTCATTAAATAGATATAGGTCTTTAGAACAATATTTTACGTATAGATTTTTTTTAAAAGCCCCTCAGATTTTATAACAGTAATACAATGTATTGGAATCGAATGAAATCCGGCAAAAGCGTACGCTGCGATCGTTCGAATTGCCTTAGGATTTGTCAAGGTCGAACATTGCAGCCTTAATCTTATATTTTGGTTTAATATATCATTTAGCTAGAGCATTGTTACAATAATTATCTCTAGAAATAAAATGTCAAGCCTCACTCTTCAAGAGTCGGCAAATTATCTGAAAAACAGATAAGACTTTGTTCTGCAAGCCTAACTTATTCATTTTTACAGTCAATATAAAATTAAAATACTCAAGTAATAATCAACTCCCAATTATCCGTATAACCGAATTGATAACCGCTCAATTTTTAATGTGTTGAAACCGGAGTTTAAATCTAATATATAAAATTCTCGTGTCACAGTTTTCGTTGCCATACTCCTCCGAAACGGCTTGACCGATTCTCATGAAATTTTGTGAGCATAATGAGTATCGGCCAACATCTATTTTTCATACTCCTAAGTGACCGGGAAGCGGGAATAACATTCCACGCGGGCGGAGCCGCGGGCATCAGCTAGTCTTACATAAAATTCTCGTGTCACAATGTTCGTTCCCGTACTCCTCCGAAACGGCTTGAGCGATTCTCATGAAATTTTGTGAGCATATTGAGTAGGTCTGAGAATCGGCCAACATCTATTTTTCATACCCCTAAATGACCGGGAATAACATTCCACGCGGGCGGAGCCGCGGGCATCAGCTAGTAATACATAAATAAACAGCACATAAAATGATACTCGTAATAAAAAAATATGCATGACAATTTATCATAATAATTGACAAATAAATATTTATACGATTTGTGTTGCCAACGCATAATAAATTTCCCGAAAACTTGGTATTGTTGGTTTTTTTTTTATACCACTAAGGTGGCAGACAAGCATACGGCCCACCAGAAGGGCCGGTGGTCACCGCAGCCTATGAACGTTTGCAACACCAGAGGTGCCACACTCGCGCTGCCGACCCTGCAAAAACTTTCTAAGACCCCTTTTGAAGAACCCCATACTGTAGGCGTTTGGGAAAACCGTGAAATTGTACAGACAAGAAAATAGAATCACGGGTCTGAAGTTTGCCAGTTCTGGCCTGGTACGTGCTGGAGGGTGGTCACGGAGGTGGAGACGATGTTGGACCACCGTATATCTGGTTCGATATCGTCTCCCCCGCCCTGAGGACCCAGGATCTAAACTACGTAGTTTTTCAGTTTCATCATATTTAAAAAAAATAAAAAGTGTGGAAAATGAAGTCACAACTAAAACATTAAAATGGCGGCTTTATCAATTACTAGCAAACGTCACGCGGTTTCACCCGCGTAGTTCCCGTTCCCGTGGGAATACGGGAATAAAATCTATGTTATATAGCCTATGTTCACCGCAAAGAGTGTAGCTTCCCAACAGTGAAAGAATTTTTCAAATCGGTCCAGTAGTTCCGGAGCCTATTCGTTACAAAGAAACAAACAAAAAAACAAAGAAACAAATCTTTCCTCTTTATAATATTAGTATAGATAGTATAAATAACAATTTCTACCAGGCAGGTAGCCTTACTACACAAATGTTAACTTTATAGATATGTTTGTAAAAATTAACATATTAGTGAGCCTGCGTTTTCCAGATTTACGACCATCCCCATCAAAAACTTGTGCCAATTCAATTATCGACGCAAAAATTGTTGCCCAAAGTAACGGACAATTTAATCAATACTTTGTTATGATATGATATTATAAAAATAATATTTGTCAATATACTTATTTTATAAATCAGGGCCATTACAATAGATATAAAGCTGTAGTAAACTAGGAACCATCATAAACGATATAATAATGTTAGTAGACATATTTTGAGGAAATCAACTGTTACAAATGGCAAGCCATGTCCGTGAGATCGTGGCTATCTAGTTAGAACTTTACAGTAGGTAAATAAATCGATGATGCCTTCCCCCCCCCCCCCCATCCATCGCCTCTATTACTCTTGCATCAGAAGCCGTTGGGGGCTCTTGTTGATACCACCTTCAGCATGTGCAAAGTCTTAAAGGTCATATTGAATAACACCACTTGTACTGTTCCACAACATTTATTTACGTTATACCTAAACTGACCATACGTCCCGTTTTGAACGGGACTGTCCCGTTTCTCGGTCCCTTGTCCCGTTGTCCCCAAACATAGCGCCGGGACGCTAAATTGTCCCGTTTTCCGAAACCTTGCGAATTTTTTAAAATTCCGTAGCTCGTGGGACATGCACGGTGGGGGAAGTTAGAGCCAGTCCGTGTTTTCACTCCACCATTGTTTTGGTTTTGTGTAAAATTCTTGGAGTAGTTTAGTGGTAAACTCATAACTAAATTTAAGTTTCATATTGCTTTGGAATTTTACTTATGGGTAGGGTAATGCCGAAACACAAGTGTTCGTTTAATGTCAACATACAAGCAAAGTAACCATTTATTGAGCAAACGACCAATTATTACTTACGGTGCCGAGACGTGGAAACTTACAGTAGGGCTTGTCCATACCCTTAAGTTGCGCAGCCAGCAATGGATCGAGCTATGCTTGGGGTGTCTCCGAGGGATAAAATCCGAAACTATGTTATCCATCAGAGAACCAAAGTGGTCGAAGAGCAACTGATGGCCGATCTAGCAAACGAGTTCTTGAGTAGAGATCGCGGCTGGTAAACGTGGGGTAGGACGACCCCTCCGCCAGATGGACCAGCGGAGAGGAACGAACGGATCTAGAAAAGGTCGCAGGCTGGGACTGAATGCTAAAGGCGCAGGACCGCCGTGTTGTGGCGTAGATTGGGAGAAGCCTACGTCCAGTAGTGGACTGCCATAGGCTAATTTGATGCTATCACAAAAATTGGTACTAAAATCAGACAAAAGGGGGATAAAGGAAAATTCCTTGTGGAAGATCGCGCACGTGCATTCTGTGCCCAAGAAGGGTGACAAGACCGACCCGGCTAATTACAGGCCCATAGTCAACACTTCGTCCCTTTTATCAACGGTGATAGAGCTTGTCAACAATACACTGCTCGTAAGGTACCTTGAGGAAAACGACCTGCTAGTGACCGGCAGTACGGTTACCGACACGGTCGCTCCACAGGCAATCTCCTTTTGTGCCTCACACACGGCTGGGCTACCGAGCTACGGCTATCGAGAGTAAGGGCGAGGCTCTAGCGGTGAGTACTCGACATTTCTAAGGCCTTTGACCGGATCTGGCACCATGGTCTTCTTGCGAAATTGCCCTCCTATGGACTGCCCAAAAGTTTATGCGGTGGGGTGTCCAGCTTTTTGGCTGGTAGAAGCATCAAGGCCGTCTTTGACGGCAGCTTTTCTGACTGCATGGCCATAAACGCTGTAGTACCACAAGTTAGTAACAGAGTACGGGTACTCTGTTTCTGCTGCTTATCAATGACAGGTTGTCTATTATTAACGGCATTCATTGCTATGCGGACGACAGTACAGGGGACACTTGTTATAAAGGCCGTCCCGGTATCTCTCGGGCTGCAGTGGAAGAAAACCGTGAAAAACTGGTTTCTGGAATCGAGAGTACTCTCACCAGAGTGTCCGATTGGAAAAAAAAATCTTTTTCAATTCAACCCTACTAAGACACAAGTTTGCGTATTCGCCACAAAAATAAAAAACCGATTTACTGTAGCGCTACAATTTCAAGGCACATCTCTCCCCATCTCTGACAGGATAGGTATCCTTGGTTTTGAAATCTCCAGTGACGTTCAGTTCCGAAGTCATTTGGAGAACAAGGCCAGGCTGGCGTCCAGGAAGCTCGGTGTGCTCAACAGTCGCAAGTGCGGCCACGCAAGGACTACTGCTGTCACCTTTCGGCGGGGGCACCTGAATATCAGTCTCGACCGGTCGACTCTGTGCAAAAGCAAGCCATGAGAGTTTTCAAGGATCCTATGCTTGCTGGTGGTGTGGAACCTCTTCGCGACAGGAGAGACTGACTATGTGCGTGTCCTACCGCCTGTACAACGGTTTGTGCTGTAAAGAATTGTTTGATATGATGCCCATGACTACTTTCTATCGTCGCACCGCTCGCCGTAGACATGGTGTTCATCCTAACACTTTGCTTGTCTTGCCACCTTCGTGGTATAAAAAGTGGGGTGGATGTCAAAAAAGAAAAACTGTTCTATTGGACCCCAATAGAACCGTTTTTCTTTTTTGCCGTTTTTTGGTAGGGATCCTTTTGTGCGCAAATCCGACTCGCACTTTGCCGGTTTTTTGTAAATAATGAAGTTATGTTTATTTTAATTGTTTACCTGCCAACTGGGCAGAAAAACTTATGTGTCCCGTTTTGAGATCAAAAATAAATGGTCAGTTTAGTTATACCTGACCGGTACCTTTGAGAATGCCGAGAGGCGAACTCTCGGCATTCTCAAAGGTACAAAAAAAACTAACTTGATGACCACTACATCATGTAAATACATCTAAACTAAACAATTTTCACTGTAGGTAGGTACTCGAATATTTTCGAGTTTACCAGCTTTTAAATTTTCCCCAAAAGTAAACAACTTAGTTTTTTTTTGTACCTTTGAGAATGCCGGGAGGCGAAACCGGTCAGGTGTAACGTAAATAAATGTTGTGGAACAGTACAAGTGGTGTTATTCAATATGTGCAGCAAGTTCCACCAAGTGTCGTCAATCAACAGTATAAATAATCCTAAAGGGTCCTTCCGAGGGCCTACCCGGGACTCTCAGCCGTAGGTCACCGTATGGATTTAGCCGGTAAAAGTCAGGCATAACATTCCCGAGGACTTTAGCACGTAAATCCTCCGACTCTCAAACCGTTGACAAAATAGCATGAGCTTGCCGAAAAGAATCAATTTTGGTCTATATCTGGTCGCAATCGATTAACAGCCTGTGTACTTTAAGAACAAGGTCTTTCAACCTTCGCCTTTTTGATACCACAAACGATAGTGTATGAATATGTTCCTACACAAAAGCCCGTGGCCACTTGTACCGATATTTGC
This sequence comes from Miltochrista miniata, assembly GCA_933228765.1. NCBI lineage: Eukaryota > Metazoa > Arthropoda > Insecta > Lepidoptera > Erebidae > Miltochrista > Miltochrista miniata. The sequence continues at coordinate 24,999,165 of OW121768.1, forward strand.
CAATCATACATAAATTAGCTGTGTAGCACTTGAAAACAGACGCGGCGCCGCACGGTGGATCCTGTTGTATGGGATGGTTGGTCAATATTATTTAACGACGTTCCGAGACTTAAGCTAAGTCTTAAAGGTGTATAATACATTCATACGTACCTAAATACATAAAATCACGCTTATTACTCACTGGGGTAGGCAGAGACCACTGATTGCCACTTGGAACGCTCCCGGCAAACATCTTTCGCTACCTTAACTTTCATAATTGTCTTTATTAAAGGTGTTTTGAGGCAAAATAACTTTATTAATGTCTTTATTACTCTAAACAATTTGAATATATATCACAATAAATGGATTTATGAAGGCTAGATTCTTTTAATCTGGTAAAATCATTTCTAGCACCTCACTAGTAAGAGTAGTTTTATATTTTCTCACAACCCTTGAGCACGATACTACTGGATCCGAAAAAATTAAAAACAAATTAAATACATCCGTTATAGTGTCCTTTCTCGAAGTTTTACGAGCGTTAAGTTAAGAAGGAAAGATATGAGGCGCGTAGCTTTGTACCACGTTATACTGCTTCTTACTTTATTTCGCTTCAGTATCTAAACATAGACAAAGCGGTTTGAGGAGATACTGCCTCTTGTTCATTTACTGTGGTTTTCGGTGATAGAATATCAGTCTTTTAATTTATTTAATTGGGAATGGTGGTCTTCAGTTTGAAAATACATTTGAGCAGAATAAAGAAGTTCACTGCCAGAACCGGATGCACGTAAAACTTCGGTCTTCCTACGCTTACTGCGGACACTACACTGCTCAAAATCCTTCGGGGGCCTACCTGGGCTCACCCTTTGCTTAATAATATATTTTTAAAAAATGCAAGTCTTATCTAGCTACGTTGAGTTATTTTTAACAAACCTTTCTTTGATTCTGTTCGACGATTGCTATTTTATTTTAAAAGATTTTTTAAAAATATGCAGTGTTTCTTTAAGGGAAGTTTTATCTGAAGCAGGGCAGTTGGTTTCTGCAATAATTATCTCCTCTAATTTTAAAAACTTGCTATCTAATTTCTTGTATTGAATTAAAAATAATTTGTCACACAAATCTCTCCTTTTTACTGGATAATCCACTATTCCTAAGAAAAAAAAACTTAAAAATAACCTATATAATTGGCTACAATACAATTCAAAACTATTCATTCATGTTAAAGACGAAAATTTTCACAGTTAAGTGTAATAACTAACCGAAATACGACTGGCTCATATTTTTAATCTACCACCGTGAAACTATAAACCACTGCCATTTGAAAAGGAGCATTTTGTCTGAACTTTTGATATCAACTATATAAAACACACTAACTAACGAGTTACGGAGAACTAATTAGTACCCTGACAAAATGCACTTTTTCGAAAAAAAACAGTATCAAAACTGCACTTCGAAGAAAAAGTGGTTTTTAAATAAAAATTTATTATGAAGAAGTTATTTTATCGTGAAGAACTAAATTTATACATTTTAAATACTACATACCTTCAGCATCACTCATGATTTTTTTTATTAATTATACCCTGTTACTTTTAAAGTAATACAATGTTTCAATACTGCACCAAACTTAAAAAACCTAATTGACTACAAGGAAAATACAAATATGGTCAACCTTGTCGTATCATAAAAAGTATACTAGACAACCAATACTACTTTAATTACTTATAATAAATGTGGTATACCCTCTATTTGCTAAATCTATGAAAAAAAATTATCTACCGGGATTTTTTTAATTTTGATTAATGACCAACCAGCTCATACTACAGGATCCAACGTGCGCCGGCGCATCCACGCTGTATCCACTCAACAATAATGCATTGTTTTTGTAACGGTCTCTATAAAACGCCCGCGGTTTCACAACTCGCATAAAATTTGGTTAAAAGTTTCGAGAATAAATAGGTGCAGATTAGAACTACCCCATAAATTATGATTTCATTTTTGCAAAGTACCTAAATGAAGGATTAGCAAACATAACATTTAGAACAGTGGTGGGCCAACTTTTTTAATGGGGGCCACAAAAATTAAGAAATTTTCTAGGGAGGGCCAGAATTATAGGAACATTGATTTCATGCTGAGACTTTTGCCCATCACTGATTTAGAACGTTATACTTAACTTTCTAAATGTCCGGACTTTTATTACATTTATGACGAATCCATACTACTATATGGATTTGTCATACCTAAACGTAATTAATGTCCGGACGATACCCCGTCTCAAACAGCGTGTTCGTGCAACTTACGAATTGCAATAATCTTAATCTGTGTCAAGGTAAGATTTGGGTCTTGTAAAACAGGACCGTTACAGATGCTCTTTTTAGATTGGTAGAACTAGCAATCACCAGCTTTGTTGATGAGCTTCGGGAGATAGATATATACTGTGTGTAACACACATGTGTACATCTCCAAATTTCATGAGATGACCTGGCATCGGAAATCAAATACATATATTTAATAAAAAAGGGGGGTTATTTTTTTTTTGTCGCACATTAAGAAATCGTTTTTTACCGCGGCAATTTGAGATAACATGGTCGCCGTGGCAAAACAAACACGGAGCACCCGTCTGGCTGTCGTTGTCGCTTTCTACTGCCGCTCAATAGCGATAGAAAGGGTGATAATGAAAATTTATAGGACCTCTAAAACGGATTTACGGTTAAAGTATTCATGTGATTTTTTTTCTTCATTTTTGTAATGTTTCTTGACTGATGCCACGTCACGTGACGAAATTTGGAGAGTCAATTTTGTTACACCTACATATACAAATGCAAAAGTCCAGTGTAAGAACTGAATTCGAATGCACATAAATCGTCTATCAGGGTACGTAATAGTGTGAGTAAGCGCGACCGCTGCATGGGACTTTTTTGGTCACTGTATCTCCACTATTAGAGCCGACTGTACATGGGAGGCAGTCAGTTTTTCTATGGTTATAGTCCGCGTGCTTGTCCCCAGCACACTCCACAGCTTCCTCCTGGAACCACAGATATACTGTCCACAACGTGACGTTACGGACACCGAAGGTTCGGACACTTTGTCCGAGAAGTTAATTTTAATTTTCTGGGTTACAATTTGGACACTAATGACTTTTGTCTGACTGTACTAAACAGCTTCATAATCAGCTTTTATCATTAGTGTCCGAATTGTCACCACAAAAATTGAAATTGACTTTTCGGACAAAGTGTCCGGATCTTCGGTGTCCGTATAGTCATTTACCCGGTGAGAAATTGCATGACAATGAAACCGTCCTTAGGTTACATTTATGCAAAAATAAGGGGAAATTAGAAAAGATACTCCATGTATTAAACCGAATGTAGCAGTCGGCAAAAACTAGTAATTATTGATACGACTTATCGTTAATTCGCATTCGCGCCTCCTACCTACAGATAGGCGATAACAGAAGAATGCGCTCCTATGAATGGGCGCCCATTCACAGAACGGACCAACCGACATTAGTTAAGAATGCATCGATTCAAACTGCTACTCGGAACCTCACGTATATCGAGTTAGATAATATAATCGATATTATCTAACTCGTATCAATTCTGAGAATTCCTGCCCTGTCTTGGGTTCATTAAGTACCTATTGGATTTAAAAAGAAATATTTATTTCCTTATTTATCTTATACTACTTATGTACCTATTTACAGTTATTAGTTTATGACTTACAATGCCGAGACGTGGACACTTTCGGTAGGGTTGGTTCAAGCCTTTAAAGTCGCGCGGCGAGCTATTCTTCGAGTGTCTTTGGAGGATAAACTTCGAAATGAGGTTATCCGGCAGAGAACTAAAGTGGTCGACATAGGTAGCAGAATAAGCACTTTAAAGTGGCAGTGGGCCGGCCATATGAGCAGAACAGTCGGACGATGAAGCAGACGTGTTCTGGAGTGAAGACGAGACTTGGCAAACGTAGGATGAACCACCCGCCAGATGGACCGAAGACCAAGAAAAGGTCGCAGGCTGGAACTGGATGTGGAACGCAAAGGACCGTGTGTTGTAGCGTAAATTGGGAGAGGCCTACGTCCAGGAGTGGACTGCCATAGGCTGATTTGATTGGATGAGACTATTTACTGATAAATAAAGAAAGGCTGAGAAAAACTAAAATTGGAAAGCCTTGGCTTTTCAGTTTTCGTTTTCATTTTAGAGTAGGTATTCCCACTCGTTTCAAAAGCCTCGAGTGCATGGGGTCAACTTTAATTGGCTACTCGAAGCAACTGTAGTTCGACTTTTTATTTACGGCCTGCCGCAATACCCCCTCCCTGACCACTTTAAACACGGTGTATATTGTTACGTGCTTTAGATTCTTGGGGACATCCTTCCGAGGGCTTACCCGGGGCTCCCAACCGTAGGCAGTAGGTAGAGAACGCGTTGGTTTTTAGTCGGTAAGAGTCCGGCATAGCATTCATGTTGAATTTTCAGTACAAAAAAAGAATAAATAAATAAAAACCGTGCTGCACATGAACCATTGAATATATTATTCAATGGGTCTTGAGGACGAAGGTTAAATAATGTATAGACAATTCAACTCATCAGTGCGCGCGGCGCTATGTGTGCGTGCGCTAGTAATTATACAGCTTTAAGGGGCGGTTAACCCGCACAAGTAGGCATTTGGCGCTCCCCTCGCCCCGGGCGCAAGACACACCGCGCGCCGGCAGCGGCAGTCAACTCTCATGCCACAGTATACAGTATAGTAGAAAGAAACAGCACGCTAACTTTGTTTGACGTAGTAAATGCATCTAACTTTATTAAGTGTAGTGATTTATTAGTTTCGTAAATAAAAATAAATGAGTTAATCGTAAATAAATTATGTATATTATACTATTATTTTTAAGCTAAAGAGTTTGTTTGTTTGTTTAGTTGTTCTAACTCTAGAGTCTAAGAGACTGCTAGTTGAATTTCAAGAGTTTCTTAACAGAATGTCCATTTTTGAAAAATACCAAAATATATAACATCACGCTAAGGCGAATAAGAGCTTAGCAGCAACGAAACATTTTTCGACAACTAGGATATTTCATTTCATTTGAGAGTTTCCGTTGCATACGTTTGCTACAGTTGCGTAAAAAATGTAAATTACATAATAGCTGGTCATAAAAATTTCTAAAGTTTTCTAAAGTTGGTATGCTAAATATGAATCACGGGATCATTGTGCAATCCAAAATGGCCGCCGCGGTGTAATCACAAAATTTCATGATGGGTGTCGTTTAAAGGGATTTTTGGAATGCTGAGTACGAATCACGCACTAATTTTGCAATCCAATATGGACGCCGCGCCGTAATCACAAAATGTCATGATGGGTATCGTTTAAGGGGTTTCTTGGTATGCTGAGTACGAATCACGTGATAATTTTGCAATCCAAAATGGCGGCCGCGGTGTAATCACAAAAATTCATGATGGGTATCGTTTAAAGGGTTTTTTGGTATGCTGAGTACGAATTACGTACTAATTTTGCAATCCAATAAGGCCACCGCGCCGTAATCAAAAATTTCATGATGGGTATCGTTTAAGGGGTTTCTTGGTATGCTGAGTACGAATCACGTGATAATTTTGCAATCCAAAATGGCGGCCGCGGTGTAATCACAAAAATTCATGGTGGTTATCGTTTAAGGGGTTTTTTGGTATGCTGAGGACGAATCACATGATAATTTTGCAATCCAAAATGGCCACCGCGCCGTAATCACATAATTTCGTAATGAATGTCGTTTAATGGGTTTTTTTGAATGCTGAGTACGAATAACATGATCATTTTGGAATTCAATTTGGCCGCCTAAGCTATTTAGGCCCACTTGCGCGGAGAGTCGAGTTAAAATATATAAATATAGAGTTAGTAAGCTCTGAGTTAAATAAATAACTTCTTAACTCTGACCACGTCTTGCACAGTTGCAAATTGGCACGCGGTTAACTAACTCACAGTAAAACGAACAAGTTTTTTTAGGCTGTGTCGTTCCATGCAATCCAACCACACACAAATGTTAGAACGAAGAATGGAACATGTGTCTCTATCTCTTTTACACTACAGTCTGCTACGTATGATTTACGATACTACCATACTTACGATACTACCATTTACGATACCAATCATAAAATTTTGTGATTACGGCGCGGCGGGCATATTGGATTGCAAAATTATCACGTGATTCGTACTCTGCATACCAAAAAACCCCTTAAACGATACCCATACAGTCTGCTACGTATGATTTACGTATCTCTTTTACACTACAGTCTGCTACGTATGATTTACGATACTACCATACTTACGATACTACCATTTACGATACCAATCATAAAATTTTGTGATTACGGCGCGGCGGGCATATTGGATTGCAAAATTATCACGTGATTCGTACTCTGCATACCAAAAAACCCCTTAAACGATACCCATCATGAAACTTTGTGATTATGGCACGGCGGCCATGTTGGATTGCAAAATTATCACGTGATTCGTACTCAGCATACCAAAAAACCCCTTAAACGATACCCATCATGAAATTTTATGATTACGGCGCGGCGGCCATCTTGTATTGCAAAATTAGTATGCGATTCGTACTCAGCATACCAAAAAACCCCTTAAACGATACCCATCATGAAATTTTGTGATTACGGCGCGGCGGCTATATTCGACTGCAAAATTATCACGTGATTCGTACTCAGCATACCAAAAAACCCCTTAAACGATACCCATCATGAAATTTTGTGATTACGGCGCGGCGGCCATATTGGATTGCAAAATTATCACGTACTTCGTACTCAGCATACCAAAAAACCCCTTAAACGATACCCATCATGAAATTTTGTGATTACGGCGCGGCGGCCATCTTGTATTGCAAAATTAGTACGCGATTCGTATTCAGCATACCAAAAACCCCTTAAACGATACCCATCATGAAATTTTGTGATTACGGCGCGGCGGCCATATTGGATTGCAAAATTATCACGTACTTCGTACTCAGCATACCAAAAAACCCCTTAAACGATACCCATCATGAAATTTTGTGATTACGGCGTGGCCGCCATGTTGGATTGCGAAATTATCATGTAATTCGTAGACATTTTAATGCATTAGGTAGCTAGTTACCATGTCGTGAAAACACTTAAAAAGTAAAAGATCACCACATTTTTACCATGAGTCGCGTATGTATTTGTAACGGTTAATCTAATTACATTTTGCCCATTACTGATATTTTTATACTGTGGCGCGATTTCAACGTAATTTGGCATAATAATTACGAAATAGTTGCGAAAAAAACTGACACAGGTCCTGCCTCCACAAGCGCCAGGGCGAGACTGATCGGCCGTCAGCGGCGCAATTCTATTGCGTTTGGTAGATATTCGTACATGATAACTATGTAAATAGTTGTTTATAGAAAAACGCTCGGAAAATGTGTATAAAAACTTAATACCTTTAATTGAGTGCAAAAAAAATATATAAAATGTTAATAGTTTAGCCACAGTATTGAAAAAACTTTTCTGAGAGAGTCAACTTTGGGATTTTTTTCTATCTAGTGAAATTTATTGGATCGTGTAACGGGCTCGGAATATGTTTAGCTTATATCCTTAACTATTATATATATTTTTCAGATTTAAAAACCCTTTACTTTTTGACTAGGATTGTTTCAAAAAACTCAAAATCTGACCCACGCGGCCTTAATTTGTGTGGCAGTGACGCGGCCGTCTTCACAGAGTACATTTTTATATTATGAGGTAGAGACGTAACTCGACTTATTGACGACACCAGCGGTGCCAAGCAGTCTTTGCAGGAAACGCTCTGCGTGGCCGCGAAATAAACGTCATATTTATACAAAAAGCATACAGCGCCATCTACCACGTTTGCAGGCAACTCTTACGTTATAATGAAACGAAATCAAATATCATGACAAGTCTCAATGTAACTGCAACGTTGAGATCCTGTGTAACTTGGTCACATTATAATTCATTACATAGTGTTCTTAGTGATAATACCATGGGTACAGTCGTTAAAGAAAATGTCTAATTCTTTACGAAGAAAATGTTTAAGAAGTCAGGTAAATATTTTTTATGTGTCAATTCGATGGAATTAATATTTGTTATCACTACATATAATAAAACAAAGTCCCCGCCGCGTCGGTCTGTTCACGATAAAGTTAAAAACTACTGCATGGATTTTCATGCTGAGATCAGCAATGATTCTTGAGAAAGGTTAACGTATATAATTTGTTGAGTTTTTGTATACATTGACTAAAATATAATGATAAATTAGTTGGAGATGTCGAAAAAAATAAGGTGTCTGGGAGCCTTTAACGAAAACGCTGCCTAAACCCTTCGAGGCATAATAAAATAATGTACGATAGAATTGTGTAACTTATAAAGGCCTACAGAATAGTCATAAATGATAGAGCTCTAAATTCTAATAAAAAAATAGAAATGCAGAGATGGTCGACGGAAAAAAAACATTGCTTATACTGCAAATATGACAAAAATTGAACTGTATGACTTGATTTGAAAAATAAAAAATACCATATCTAAACATCTAAAAAAACTGTTGAGGGTAGAGAGTCTGTACTTGGAAGATAATTTAAAACTTTTAATTGTAGGGCGTTCTCGAATCGATACTGAAGCTGAAAATGTAATTAGAAATTTTCATGTCTGTCTGTCTGTATCCTGATTATGAATTGATTTAAATGAAACTTGGTACAATCTGAGCTTATGATCCGAGGAAGGTTCTAGGATACTTTTGTTCCCGATATATTGCGCGGTTCCTTTGGGAGAGAGCCGGGCAGTTTTACACGCTTTTCGCACACCTTATGTGTCAGCTAGTTTGTTATAAGATTAATGACATACTTCTGCCATATGGCTTAAAAGTTCTTCGGCTACCACCGTATCATCATGAACTAAACCCAATAGAAAATGTATGGGGAATTTAAACAAATTATAGTGCTTTGCATAAAATCCAACAAAATGTGATGGAAATAATGAAATTATTAACGAACGTTTAAGTCAAATTGATGAAGAGATGTGGCGTTGTACTTGTCGACACGTCAAAGAAGAAGAATACTGTCGACATTTTGATTGAATTTATAATTAACCTTGGAGAGAGCAGCGAATCCTGAAATTCCTCAATTTTATTCTTCAAACAGCGAAACATATTAATATGTATAACATACATTTCACCCATTAAGTTTTTATTTTAGTTAAACAAGTGTTTTTGTATTTTGTACTTCACTGTACCTCATGTCACGCACACGAAGTCACTGTGTTCAGACGAGGCTTACCCACACATAGTGCCGCGCGCACAGATGAGTTGAACTTACTATACCACAACTTTGTATAACAACACTATAATTTAATTTATCGCTCACGTTAGCAATACAAGTAGTTCGAATACTATCGAAAACTCCAAAATGATCTCACTTATTTATAAATGTATTACATACTTATAACTATCCTAGCACAATTTTAATATCGCGATCTAGACCTTGTCACAAGCCCTTAGCGCGATCTAGACACTACATGTCGACAAACAATAACGGGATTTAGATCGAGAGAGAATGCAATATAACTCACAATATGTTTCCGTTGAGACCAAATGTACCTATCTCTTCGATCAACAATATACCTACCTACAAAAAGTCCTATTACAATTTGGACAACCATATAATACCGTAGACGTTTGAGAAAAACCGAAGTTTTTTTGCCATACAAGAGAGCACTCCAGAGTCAAGGTGGAAGCTTAAACATACTGTCTGTCGCCTCATTTCTGAAGGTACACTAGTCAACAATAATGTTTCATCTTGGGGTCTGTATAATGTATTCTTTAAGGGTCTACTGTTACTGTACCGTTAAACTGCATCTGGTATTACAAACGCTCATTAGCTACGGCGACCACAGTCCATCAAGTAGGGCCGTAAGCTTGTCTGCCACTTACTTAAGTAGTATAAAAAATAACATCGTAATGGAAAGTTCACTGTCGCCCTGAACTTTTGAACGTGATGAAACGTAGCATATGATTTATTGAGGACATGCGTTCAATGTGATTTATAGGGGATATTTCAATGCCACGTGGTGTGTAGCAACACATAACAGAAGAAGTCATAAATTATGATGGCATGGCCGCCAGGCGCCATCATGTTTCTGTTTGAGATATGTAATAATATTTGGAGTTCAAATAATATTACATTTTAGAAAGATCTAATGCAGCACTCGTAGGAATTTGCGTTTAATTCATAATTCATTTTATACATTTATATGTTTGCAAGCGTCATGAACATTGATCATGACAGTTTAAATCTATATAATATAAAAGAAAGTCGTGTTAGTTACACTATTTATAACTCAAGAACGGCTGTACCGATTTGGCTGAAAATTGGTGGGAAGGTAGCTTAGAACCAGGAGACGGATTTTTTATCACGTTTCAGCGCGCTTTTTTTAGTCACTCAGAGTAAATGCAACGGGAACGGGTGATTTACTCTCCCTTATGTAGTGATACCGCCTGCGGCGCTGGAGGTCGTGGGTTCGATTCCCACCGGAGACAAATATTTGTGTGACCCATAAATGTTTGTCTCAAGAGTCTGGGTGTTTCTATCTATAATTATGTATGTATTTAAAAAGTAAACGATCTGTAAACGATCACTGCAGTAAGCAACTTTCACTATGGCCGGTTCATGGATGGGTGACCATCCATGTGATCACTTTGTGACATTTATTTGAGCGTTTCCGTGCTTCGGAAGGCACGTTAAGCCGTTGGTCCCGGTTGCCAGTAAAATGGCAGTCGTTAAGCTAAGTTGAAGGCTTTATTTTCAACAGCAGGCAGTCACAACCTGCGCCTGTCCATTTAAACACAGCAATACGGCACACTACCTAACACGTGGAACAAATATTAAAGCTGAAATGTGGGCATATAGCATGCCACTGCATACCTCTTCGGGGATGCATTGCAATGCAGTGCATATGTATATATTTTGAACTTGAGCTTTTCCGGATATAATCCAAAAAGTTTATGAAAATCGAGGCTAACACATGAATGTTTAATTTTAAACATCAAAATTAAAATTAAACTTAATAATTAAACTTTAAAAGGAGAATATGAATTACTAACAAATATCGACAGTCAATAGTCTTCAACTATTCTAGCATAGCATATAAACCTAACTAGCCACTAACCTGAGGTTCTCTAAGGTCAGGCTCGCTGGCAGCAGCGGGCAGACCCTCAGTACTCCGCACCTCACACACGTCCCCCGCACTGGCTGATAGAGCTCTCCGTCTCTCCTCCTTCTGCTTGACACGCTCCTTGCTGGATAACATGTGCTTCGTCTTTGTCAGAATGTTCAGGGGCTTTATTGATTTGCGGACCTGGAATAGAATTATTTAGTGTTTTTAAACATTTTCACACAACGTCATCTAGATATAGCTACTTTATTATTATTCTCTTGCGGGGACGCCGGCGACGCCGGGCGGACAGTCCGACCGCCTTTCTGCTGCCCATTTTATCCATTTCCCCAGGACATCTTCCAGGGATGTGTTTGGGTATCCCAGCAACTTCACGGCGCCCCATCGAATCTTCTCGTTACCTTGCAAAGTCTTGCTATCTGATCCACCTTCAGATTCTTCAGATCATCTTCTTCCATTCTGTCTGTTCCCATTATTTCCCATTTGCTCAGCTATAGATATAGCTACTTACTGCAGACTATAATCTATCACTGTACCAAATTTCAGCCGGATCCACCGTCGTAATGTACCAGCCAAGCGCGCGAGTCCAAATACGACAAAAAATCACATTTGTTGTAAGGGGGTCCCCCTTATTCTCCCCTTTTTTTCTGATTTCAGTATTTGTTGCTATTGCAGCAACAGAAATACATCATCTGTAAAAATTAGCTATCACGGTTTTTGAGATACGGTCATAACGGTCAGACAGACAGGCAGGGTCCCGTTTTAAACCTTTGGTTTAGGAAAACTTAAAAAACGACCAAGTGCGAGTCCGAATCGCGCACGGAAATTTCTTTGCCAAAACCGGAAAAAAACACGTATATTGTTTACATTCTTTTTTAATGCACTGTGTAGATGATTAAATCGCATCTACTTCAAATCTACGACTCCAATTAAAATTATTCTCTCAACCACTCACTACAGCGACAAATGAGTATCATATGAGATTGCTGTGCTGAGGATTATTAGTATTCCATACTTCACAATTTTCTAGTTAATCTCCTATGATATTGACTGAATGCATAACTACTCCTAACTGAATAATATATTTAAAGTTGATAAACCATACACACCTTGCATTTAACACTCGCTGGATGCACAAAATTGTCATCATCCTTATCTCTGATCGGCTGTTGATCTCTCATTCCTAACACAAGCATATCGTCCAGCGATGCCTGCATATGCCTTCTTCTTGACGGCCGAGCCTCCTCGTGGCTCCGTGACGAATAAACGGACACAGAGTCCATGCTAGCTTTGCTCGTCCCGCCAGAAATCACTGTAATGTTCTCCACTGACTCGTTTGACTGCCAATCTGGTGGATGCCGCGGTCGTTCCTCGTAAATCTCAACTGAATTAAAAGTTTCCGCCACCCTGTCGATTTCCAAGTCCATATCTAACTGAGGCGGTATAAACTCGTAATGATGACCTTCGGTTTCCGTATACACCTGATCGTACACAACACCGTTGACATGACTTCGAGAACTCGATGGAATGTTTCCGTATACATTATTGTAGTTGTAATTATCATCGTCGTTTCGGGGACTTACATGTCGTACTGTTTGAAGATCGTTCGCGTTTAGCATAACGTCATCCAGGTTGAGAGGTCGACCTTGACCGCCAAAACCGTCAACTACAGGAGTAGTGTTCGACAAGAAGCAGCCATCAGCTTCAAAGCTACTACATCCCACTAAGCCAAGCGGTCTTCGGGGCATTTCTGGACGAAATCTATTAGGTGCAGCCTGTTGACCGGCAAAGTCCACTACTAGTATACGATCTGCAATATTCCGACCGTCATTATGAAATCCTATTCCAGAATCGCTGTTACTCGATGTTGTAGTTATCTCACTGTGATTACTGGGTTGCGGTGAATTAGCGACGAAATCTTGAGCCTCAATTTGTTCTTCATGTCTACAAGGCGGCCGCCGTTCACGAGGAACGCGAAACACAGGGCGATTTCCCCTCGAAAAGTTGGCTAAACCTGGACTTTCGCCCTGAACGGCCAGTTTCGAAATCTGCTGCAAACTTGGACTAGAGCAATCTTCTGCCGGCAAAGAGTACATGCCTCTAATGACACCAATTACATATTCAGCTGATGGAGGGAATTCTAAGCATCTCTCGGCCACTGGATCCCTGGTACACGCAATTTGAAACTCTCTCGCTCTAGTTAAGTGACCATTGTGTTCAGCCATACGTGGATCTACAGCAAACACGTGGCAGCTGTGTGATGCTTCAGCCTCGGAAGTTTCAGCCGATGTTACAAGTCCAAAGTACCTCCTATCGGCATCGGAACCGCAACCTGCGTAGACTATTCTTTCGCGGTGATATTGTGCAAGGATTTGGCCAGACGGACGTCGGAGCAGCAAAGAGTTTGGAAGAACACATAGTAACACAGGTGCGGCTGGACGTCTTTCCTGTCGAAGTTTTCTCACAGCAGTTCTGACTTGACCCGGAGCAGCATTTGCTGCAGCTTGTGGTGTTTCTATAGTGCCCAAATAGCCAACAACGGCGCGGCATTCCAAACGGGCTACGTGGTTTGGAGTAAGCTGAGCTCTACTCAAGTTTTGCAAGATTTCGTTGACCCCTGACGTACTTGGCGCGGCGTGGCAGGCTGAAATGAAACAAGTATACATTTTAGTACATATTCAAAATGTACTATAACAGAGTCTCCTATCATCCCCAGTGAATTACAGTAGGTACTGTTGGACCAAAAAAGTCGTGACGTCGTAATATAGCACGATTGCCAAAGGTCTCACAATCGAGATGTTTAAAAACGAAAGTGGACAATTACAGCAGGAACAACTTCCAACACAACCGGCAATTTGCTATTCTAAAGGTTGTTTTGATTTATTGGCGAATTTAATTCAAGGCAAAACATGCGACCAGAGACATTTACTAGTAAATTTTAGTTTCTACTTTCTAGTTGAGAAATTTTGCATGGGAATTCATATTTTTTAAGCAGGTGCATCAATGAGAAAAAAATAAATTATTCGGTGTGAATAATCTCCATACTAGCCTGTTTCGTAAAATCCCTCGCTAGTTGAAAGCTTTGTTAAGACTGGGTTACATAAGCATTTCTTATCTTCATTTTTACCCAGCAAATCTGGGCCGATTGCTATAACACTGTATGCAAACTTAATTTGTGTGTATCATTTAAATGTAGGTACTAGATTCTAGATGTTTCTAACGGAGTATCACATTTTCATACAATAAGTCATAAACCTACTTTCTCATTATGCTTTAACTAATTTAAATGCATATTTTTACAAGCTCTAGTTCTTCAAATCCAGTAATTAAACTGTAACATTTATACATGTTTGATTTAAGATTTTACATATAGGTACTGTGTTCATACTACATCGAAATTTAGTTAGTACTTATCTTACAATGGTGATTATAATTAAACAATCTTTTACTCTCATGTCAAGAAGAAAAGATAATAACTGGAGGTAGCATGTTGTCAGTGTCTACAATATTAACTGAACACTAAGGTAAAAGACAAGCTTACAGCCCACCAGATGGAAAGTTCGTGTTACACTCACGCTGCCAACTCATTAAAACCTGTAGTTGATATGAGATGAGAGTTGCATCTCATCTTAGACTGGATCCTCATATTGACACTGGAGGCAATCTACTTAAACGGCCTACACACGACCCTAAATCAGAGGCGATATCGGCCGCCGCAGTGGTGGTGGGGATGAAATCGGCTGCTACTCTACACACGGCCCTGCCAGTTTAGTACGCAACCGACCGTGCAACAGACTACCCGTTGATACGGGATGCCGCTGACACTTTCAAAACAGCAAAAAAAGCTGCCATCGTTGTGTCTGCCGATCCCTTCATTAAAAACTTGCAATAACATTTTTAATGCCTCCTGTCTCATGTCAGTTGAAAAGTCTATATGTTTTTATTCCACAAATATGGAACATCTTTACATACATACATATGATCACACCTTTCATCCCCGAAGGGGTACGCAGAGGTATATTATATGCCCACATTTCACATTTTTTAAACATTTTGTCCCACGTACGTAACAGGTGGTGAACCTTATTACTGTGTTGATATGGACAGGCGCAGGTTGTGACTGCCCACTGTAGAAATTTTTAAAGCAGCTCATCATGGTCTTCAACTTGATTGCCATTTTACTGGCAACCGGGACCAACGACTTAACGTGCCTTCCGAAGCACGGTAACGCTCAAATAAATGTCAAGTGGCCACATGGGTACACCACATAGGTGGACATGGTCACCCATCCAAGGACCTCCCATAGTAAATGTTGCTTACTGCAGTGATCGTTTACAGAACACTGAGTCTGCGGGGCCACGAGCGCCTCTTGCAGAGATCAATAACTTTCATCCACGCTTCGCGGTCCCTTTCCTTCGCCATGTTTACGCAGAAAAAACTAAACACGTCGTATCGCCGCGGCACTCGGGCGCATACTGCGTAGAAATCGGCCCGATTGCTCTACACACGTACCGACAACGCTCCCTGGACGATATTCGTCCCTAAATCGTGAGCTCGCCCGAAGCGATTTCAGAGTTAGGGCGGACAATAAAATTCGTGTCACGATTTGCCTACACACGAACACGACACGATTTATGGCACGATCTAGGGTCCTCCCCACCACTGCGGCCGATATCGCCTCTGTTTTAGGGTCCGGTCGTGTGTAGGCGCTTTTACACTTATTATCTTTTCTTCATCTGAATGTACTCCAGATTGCATTCAAACCTTTCAAACTTGGTGCTTGAGGTCCATTTTAATTGGATCATTTTTTTATATTCGGCTTGCTAAATTGACGTCGCCACCAGCCTGATGGAAAGCCGTGGCGCATCTAGCGATTGGGGGCCACTTCTTACGGTGGTCCTCAAGTTGGCGGTCCTGTGATGTGCCTCTTCACGCTCCTCTTAAAGAACCCGTGATTGTAAGATGATCATCATAGGGTCATAGGGTAGCTTTGATTCAGTTACTTTTGTGAATGGTCAGTTGCTTGCACCAGGCTATTCAGCAGGTGTACCACTTGCAAGGACTCAATTCTGCTATTTCAATTGTGTCAGAATGGAATCCTAATCGTGGCTTGACATCTACAAAAGCTTTTTTTTGTGTTTTGGTTTAATCTACAATCAGTATTTTTCTTTTCTTGGACTATAAGCAGATATGTTGGGTGATAATATTGACATGTGGAGTGTGCCTCCCAGCAGAGACATCTACTCCTTAGGTCCACAGCTCAGTCACTCGCAAGATGTAGGCTCAATATGTCCTTTCTCTTTAGGCGCCTGACATGACTTGGTTGAGTCAGTGTGGCTGCAAGTAAGTTAGGGTGTTTATGCAGCCGAATCTGGTACTTTTTGGATGTTGAAGAGATTTCCTCTTTGACTGTGTACATTTGGAGATTGTGATGTACTTCGTTATTTGTAACAGGCCATGGCACTTGGGCTATTGATCTGAGGATCATATTTTGCATTCGTTTTTAAGATGCTAATATTGGAGTTACTGGCACTACCCCAGAGCTGTATTCCATACATTCCTTTATTTTCATTATGCCAGGGCTAAATTCGATTTCGTCGGCAGAATTGGTCAGCGACTAGCCGGCTACCCTTCTGGAAGTCGTGAATTCTGGTCGCTCGCCAAAGCTGCCGGGGGAAACTTTTGTCGGTCGGGATTACCACCTCTACATAGACTGGATGGTAGTCTGGCCCAGAGTGCCAAGGAGAAGGCCGACCTTTTGGGTTCTCTCTTTGCCTCCAACTCGACCATGGACGATGGAGGTGTGCTTCCGCCTGGTATCCCTCGGTGTGGCACTTCCATGCCAGAAATTAAGTTCAAGCAACGGGACGTCAGGCGGGAGCTTCAATCCCGATATTCATAAGTCGAGTGGGCCGGACGGCATTCCAGCGGTGGTACTTAAGCGGTGTGGTCCGGAGTTGTGCCCGGTACTTACACGTCTTTTCACGCTTTCATACTCCATGAAGCAAGTCCCGGCGTCGTGGAAGATCGCGCACGTGCATCCTGTGCCCAAGAAGGGTGACAGGACCGACCCGACCAATTATAGGCCTATAGCCGTCACCTCCCTTTTATCTAAGGTGATGGAGCGTGTAATTAATACACAGCTCCTGAGGTACCTTGAGGAACATGACCTGCTCAGTGACCGGCAGTACGGTTTCCGTCACGGTCGCTCGACGGGCGATCTTCTTGTGTACCTCACACACCGCTGGGCGGCGGCTATCGAGAGTAAAGGTGAGGCTCTAGCAGTGAGCCTCGACATCTCGAAAGCCTTTGACCGAGTCTGGCACCGTGGTCTTCTTACGAAATTGCCCTGCTATGGACTGCCCGAGAGTTTATGCGGATGGGTGTCCAGCTTTTTGGCCGGTAGAAGCATCAGGGCCGTCGTTGACGGCAGTTGTTCTGACTGTATGGCCATAAACGCTGGAGTACCACAAGGCTCAGTGTTGTCCCCTACTTTGTTTCTGCTGCATATCAATGACATGTTGTCTATTGACGGCATTCATTGTTATGCGGACGACAGTACGGGCGACACGTATTACACGGGCCGCCCCGGTATCTCTCGGGTTGCAATGGAAGAAAGTCGTGAACAACTTGTGTCTGAAGTCGAGGCTACTCTTAATAGGGTGTCCGATTGGGGTCGACAAAATCTTGTCCAATTCAACCCTTCCAAGACACAAGTTTGTGTTTTCACCGCAAAAAAGACCCCATTCACTGTGGCGCCACAATTTCAGAGCACATCTCTCACCATCTCTGAAAGTATAGGGATCCTTGGTGTTGACATCTCCAGTGATGTGCAGTTCCGCAGTCACTTGGAGGGCAAGGCCAAGCTGGCGTCCGGGAAGCTCGGAGTGCTCAGAAGGGCGCGGCGATACTTTACTGCGGCGCAAGCACTGCTTCTCTATAAGTCGCAAGTGCGTCCGCATATGGAGTACTGCTGTCACCTCTGGGCGGGGGCACCCGAATACCAGCTTCGTCCATTTGACTCGGTGCAAAGGCGAGCTATGAGAGTTGTCAGCGATCCCATACTTGCAGGTGGTGTGGAACCTCTTAGTGACAGGAGAGACTTTGCTTCTCTGTGTGTGTTCTACCGCCTGTACAACGGTTTGTGCTCTGAAGAATTGTTTGATATGATGCCTACGGCTACATTCTATCATCGCACCGCTCGCCATAGACAGGGTGTTCATCCTCACACGTTGCGTCCTGAGCGCTCGAGCACGGTGAGATCTAATAGAGGCTTTCTTCCACGTACGCTTAGGTTGTGGAATGATCTCCCTGCTTCGGTTTTCCCAAACACCTACAGTATGGGGTTCTTCAAAAGGGGACTTAGAAGGTTTTTAAAGAGTCGGCAGCGCGATTGTGGCGCCTCTGGTGTTGCAAACGTCCATAGGCTGCGGTGACCACCGGTACATCTGGTGGGGCCGTATGCTTGTCTGCCACTCTAGTGGTATAAAAAAAAAAAAAAAAAAAAAAAAAAAAAAAAAAAAAAAACATTCAGACAGGTTTCAGAATGGTTTTGTAGATCAGGAGTTTGTTGTCCATAGACAGTTTACTTATGCAGCCCATCAACCAGTATAGAGCTATGTACCGCATATTAAGTTCATCTCTTTTTGTTTTTATGTGATGTCTCCATGTCAGCCTGTGATCAAGATGAAGGCCAAGGTATTTAGCTGTATCCTTGTGTGGAAGTGTTGTATTCTCCAGCACCACTGGAGGGCAGTCTACCTTCCTCAGAGTAAAAGTGACTTGTATGGATTTCGCAGCACTTGCCTTAACTATCTACAATTAAGTAGCCACTCAGGCAAAAGGTCTAGGCCCCCCTGTAAAGTAGCTGTGGCTTTCAGTGGATCCTTATCACTGGCCAGGATAGCTGTATCGTCAGCGAAAGTGGCAGCAGTGATGTCTCTAATCCGTGGGAGGTCTGCAGTGTAGAGAGTATACAAGACAGGGCCCAACACAGATCCTTGCGGTACTCCTGCCCTGATATTAAAGAATGTTAAAGTTGCTCTTGAATCCTTTACCTGGAACAGTCTCTATTTGAGATATGATTTAAGCATCAGGTAGTAACTGTGAGGCAAGTTTAACTTCATCTTGTACAGCAACCCATGATGCCATATTCTGTCGAAGGCTTGCTGCCGTTGAGGAAAGCAGCTGAGCAGTACTCTTTATTTTCCAGTGCGCTTCTAATTTGCACCTGTTCTAGAATTAATGGTCTGGTATAATGTTACTTTCCTTGCTTAAGCTGATGGCTTAAATGCCAAAGCTTTCAATAAATTAAAAAATAAAAAATTACTTTCTTTGAGCAGAGGCAACAGTCTTCATAGTAACGCTTTCTCAAATAATATGAGAATTGGCAGAAGGCTAATTAGCCTGTACGATCCAACATCGTTTGCAGATTTGCCCGGTTTAGGGATAATGAGGATCTGAGATACTTTCCAAAGCTATCATAATATATTTTGTACTAGCCATTCCCCATGGCTTCGTCCAAGCAAAACTCGTTATTACGTAAAATCATTACCCTCCTTTTGCATAGTCAGTTAAAAAGATGCCTGTCCTTCCCAGAGACTCAAACTATATCTCTAAGAAATTTCATCTAAATCTCTTCTGCATTTTAGGCGTAACAAGAGTTACTTTTGCATTTATAATATTGTAGATATTGAACTATGATAACAGCTTTATTTTGACACAATTGAAATAATACTGTGTCCCTGTGATGTGGGTTTAGACCCGAGAATAGTGATATAATTTACTACGTTGCTATGCCAGATCTACCCTTCCATCTACCCACATCTGGGACTCCTGGGTACACCTCCAGCAGGATAACCCCCAGGGGTACCCTGGGGGTTATCCTGTACAATAATACTAATTCACGATGAATAATGCTATTCGTCTACTACTAAAGCATAAAATTAATAAGATTAACATAGCCAATGCTTTAAAACGAAGAAATCTTAAATGGTGTAACTGGTTAGAAGATTAGGGACCCCACAAGCGCTAAGCTGGTAAGAAATATTAGTAAAGCATTATATTGTTAAGCAAGTATAAAAACAAATGTATAGCCCATTCACTCTAAGTTTGCCGCTGGCGTAGAGACTTGTATAGAGGCATAGTATGGGAAGCACCGGCAAATTTAGAGCGAACGGGAAGTACCAATGTCATGGACCTCAAATATTGCTCAAAACACTGTGTTCAGGTGATAGACACAACAATAAACAAAATATTATGCTACATTTGTGCAGGGTGCTACAACGACTTTCACGAACATCGACACATAGTGGCTACAAATTAAATAAACTCACATTTTTAGATCTTTTATTGATCCATCTGGAAAAGTAAATAATTTTATATAAATTATATATAATAGATCACAATTTAGTCAGAAAATATTGAGGAGTAGGCTATGGTGGTTCTTGAGGGCAGTAATGGTAACAACAGCAGGGGGGAAATGATCAGTTGTGATGAGATACCTGGAGAGGCATCATATTGGCTCAACACAGATTACCGAAACTCTTACTCAAATATAAGAATACATTACTTTGAAATAATTAAACACTAAAAAAGGCTTTAAACCAGGTTTACACAGTGAAATATTAGAAGTAGGTACTTAGATTCAAATATTTGCTATAGACTTTGTTAGACGCAATATTAATAAATTAAACCTTAACCCCCAACAAGGCAATGCATTCCAAAATATTTATATGTAATTCCTTACTAGATACATGCACAAAGGACCTACCTGGATGATGTAACATGGCCTGATGAGGTCTTCGTCTTGGCGGTGGATGCCTTCTACGAGTTCTCGCCCTCTCATCAGGTTCTGTGTCCTCTGTGTCAGTAGGCGGCGCCTCTCGGGGTGATACAGACAGTGCTATAGCTCCTGGCGCACCAGCAACCAGTCGAGCAACTGACGCGTGTGGCGCTCTAGCAACACTCGCACCATCGACAGCTAGCAGTGCGTCCCCAGCACGTAAACCAGCTCGTTCAGCGGGACCACCAGCCGCAACCGCCGACACCACACACGGTCGCTGCCCAGCTATAGTGAACCCGAAACCACCTGGCCCTCGAGCCACAACAACTCTTCTCTCAGCTGTTCTAACAAGAGCCGCCCTACGTCGTCTCCTTCTCTGCTGCTGAGGCACCATCACAAAAACTTCACATAAAACTACGTTACACAAGATACACAAAGCATTCTCATATCCCAGGGAGAACTATGTCAAACATCTGGAAGTAAATTTAGAATATTGCACGTTACAAAAGTAATTTTATGTTAGAAAACTAGAAAAACAAGAAATATGAAAGTTCTGAATTCTTTTACAACTGACGTTTAGAAACTTAGAAAGTTCAACGCAAGGCATTCAAAACTTCAGGGAAGTTCAAAAGTTACATTTACACTTTTTATATACAGTTTTTAATTATCATATCCCATCGATTTTGTATTGATGAGTTTTGATGCAACATTTCCTAGACCTATGCATAATATTATTGTAGTACATTGTACATATTTAATTTTAATATTAATATTTACATAACTTAAACATTTATTTAATGATGATCCTGCATATCATTTTTGATTGGCAATTCGAATGCTTAATGTCAAATTTGAAAAGAACCAACTTATAGCTGTCAAGCTGACACATTGACACATTATCAAAAATAACCTCAATTTTCTAAAGTTCTCAAAGCATGTAATTTTGTTTGTTTATTTGATATTCGGTGTGATTTATAATTATTGTGTGGTGCATTTTTATAATCAGAAAAAAAATAAAATGGCCGTAAGTATTGTACTACACATAAATTTTGATTATAAACTACATTTTGCACAATTTTATCAAAAACATTAATTTTTTACACACGCCGCGCTACCTCGAATATAAAGTTAAAATAACTTATTTAATTTAACAGAAAAAAGGTAAAATGAAGATAAGCCAAGTCAAAAGAAACAACCAAACTACAAACAAAATGCGGAAGAAAGGTCAGCTGAAATTGCAAAGGCACAGACCAAAAGTCCAAAAACAGGGACAGTCGACCACACATAACGAGATACAGTACAGCAGTGAGAGTGAGCCATCTGGGGATGAGTTCGGAGACATGTTGGACGATGAGGAACAACAATATCTTATGAGTCGACTGTCCAAACAGCCGCAGCTTCTGTCTAATGTTCCTGAAGAAGAACAGAAGAAAAACAGGTTAGATTTTCTTTTCTATAATGATTCATAACTGATATACAATATAAACTATTCGTGCCTGCTTTAATTAGACGAATACAAATTAAACATTCACATTTAATTCAGAAAATATTGTAAAGAACTGTACTTACCTTTTAAAATAATATTCTAGATCTAGAAAACGCAAGAAAGAAAATAAAGAAAAGCCACTCAAAAGGCCTCGGACCATGGATAGTGACAGTGGGGGTGAGAGTGACGCACTATCTGACAGTGACTTAGAGGATAAGTATGAACAAGAGCAAGCGGATAGGCCCGTCAAGAAAATGAGGCCGCTGTTACCTATAAAAACTAAACAGGGGCTGATGGAGAGAGCTGAAGAATGTGAAGGTAAGTTGATTAGCCGCAGTTAAAACTTAGGGGTATTGAGAAAAATTGCAATTCAATAACAATTTTTTACCCTGTAAACTTAACTAAAGTTGTAGTGGTGATGCGGGATGGATAATTAAATCAAAAATAGCTATTAATTTTAACATTTAAAAAATGAATGACTCATATTAGTAGCAATTTGTGATATTCAGTGGTGAATGTTAATTCGTATTAGTACATAAATCCTAAATATAATAAAGGTGAAAATTTTTTATTTATTTCATACTAGATGATGCTCGTGAATTTGGTACACATTTCCCCTTCCCGTGGGAACATATTACCGGGATGAAAAGTAGCCTGTGTCATTCCAGACTTTATGCTATCTCTGTACCAAACAGCCCAATCCATTCAGCTGTTAGAGCGTGATTGAGTAACAAAGATCAGAACATCTTCACAAACTTTCACATTTATAATATTAGTAGGATTGCTATGATATGCATAGTTTTGCAATATTTTCTAAAATGAGGATCTAAACTCTAAAGAGTGGTTTTGTAACTCTGAGGCCAGGAGCGTCCTTCAGTATAATGCCTAGAAAATGGTAGTCATTAAAACCTCCTTATTATATTCTATATCTAATTTACAGATCAAGAATCAGAAGATGAAAATGAATCTGAACCACAAAATGCCTCTTTAGAAGATGATGATCAATCTTCAGAAGGCCAGGCATCCGACTCGGATTCAGGGATGGTAGGGACGGGTGAGGAGGAATCTCCTGCTGAGGACGACCAGAAAGTTGTCAGTGCAGTAGAACTGATGGCAGCCAGGAGAGACAAGTTGCAGCATGATAAGCTGAGGATAGGTGCTTTATGTTCTTCATTGCTTGAGAGCCCGGAGAAGAAGGTGTGTATACTTGCACTTTTTAAAAATGACACACTGTTTTATGCTGTACCAAAGATTTTTATATTTTTCGTACATACTGGCTCAATAACAGGATTAATATTGAGAATGTAAATGTGTTAAAGCTGTGATGATTTAAAGCCGTTCCTGTTAATTCCGTTGTGAAGTGTATGTTTTTTAGTGTTCTGTACCCAAAGGGTAAAAATGGGACCCTATTTATGAGACTTGCTGTCCATTTGTCCGTCACGAGGCTGTCAGTCTTCAGTCTTCAGTCTTCTTGGGCTCCCATTTTCCGCACTTAGGTCCGCCAGTGGACCCATTGTACGTGAGCGTTGGCTGTCACTCCAGCCAACCCAGCTCCGACCAGAAGCGCAGGATCCTCTTCGGGTCCTCACACGCCTCCCGGAGTGTTGTGGGGCTGCCAAGCATGTTGACTCTGTATGTAACCAGGCTCTCGCACTCCAAGATTGCGTGAGCTATGGTTTCTTCATTTAACAGGCACGCTCTGCACAGCGCGCTGTCCGTGATACCTAAGACATTCAAGTGCTTATTTACTGTGCAATGACCCGTTATTGTGCCTACCATGGTTCGTAGATCACCTTTATTCAGATGTAGCAACGTTCTAGCTAGTTTTGGCCTGGGTCTCGGTAGAGCTTCCCTTGATTGCCTGCAACTTACTGTTTGTGCCCATCTCTTTTCATGCCGCTCTTTCGTGCGTTGTCTCAGCCATGCCCTTACCTGGTAGAATGGTATTGGAATAATCGGGCTTGGTCCCACCGGTGTGGTGCTGGAACCCAATCTGGCCAGTTCGTCAGCTGCATCATTGCCGCTCGATCCGCTGTGACCTTTTATCCACTGAAGGCTTACCTTGTGTGTTAGGGCCAGCTTTTGTAGCCCCTGGTGGCATTGAAGCACCAGCCCAGAGTCGATTGTGGTGCTCTTCAGAGCTTTTAGCACTGCTGCGCTATCGGAGAGGAGCTTGATGTGGTTGTGCTCAATTTTCCTGGAGTCGATTTCATTGACGGCATTAATTAAACCTATGCACTCACATTGGAAGATTGACGAATGAGACCCTAAAGGTATTGATGAGTGTATGTTGAGCTCCGGGGAGTAGGTGCCTGCTCCTGATCCGTGGTCTGTTTTGGATCCATCCGTGTACACTCTGAGTTCTCTTATACCGGAGTGGTCCTTGGCGGACTCTGCCAGCGATATATTGTACTTACGGTCAAACACGTATGTTTTCGGTATTTTGTCGTTAGGGGCTTCCACGAGAGGTTCATACTCTATTGCGTCCTCCAGTATGCGCCTATGACCTACCCTAGAGCGCGTCCATTGTTTTGACGCCTGAAGTCGTGCCGCCGCAGCGGCCGCTTCCTGGTGGACGAACAGGTCCAGAGGCGGTAAGCAGAGCATTGCTTCCATCGCTGCCGTGGGTGTGTTGCGAAAGCATCCCGTGATGGCGCAACACGCCGCTCTCTGGAACTGCTGCATTTTATCTATGGCTGAAGCTAGTTCGGCCCTGGGCCACCAAACTATTGCGCCATACGTTACCTGTGGTCTTATGACTGTGGTGTAGAGCCAATGTATGATTTTCGGTGAGAGTCCCCACTTCTTACCGATCATTCGTTTGCATTGCCAGAATGCAATGGTGGCCTTACTGATTTTTTCTGTGAGGTGCTTATTCCATAGCAGTTTGCTGTCCAGTGTGACCCCCAGGTACTTGACTTCATTTGCTAAGGATAGTTTTGTGCCAAAGAGCTGTGGGAGTTTCAGATTATCTATTTGGCGTTTGTTGGTGAACAGAACCATTTCTGTTTTCGTCGGATTTACCGTGAGATCATGTCTGATGCACCATTTTTCGACGATCCTCAAGGCGTTGTCCATCAGGTTTGTTATTGTACCTAGGAACTTGCCACTTACCAGTATGGTGAGGTCGTCAGCGTAACCTACAGTGAAGTATCTCTCTCTATTGAGTACATCTATGAGCTCGTTCACCACGAGATTCCACAGGAGCGGAGATAGAACCCCCCCCTGCGGACATCCTTTGGCTGCGATCCCTCTAGATGTGGAGTTCACTGTAATTTGTATAGCCCTGTGTCGTAGCATATTCACTATCCAACTTACCATTGTGGGGTGTACTTTATGCTTTTGCAGGGCTCTTTCGATACTTACAAAGGTCGTCTTGTCGAAGGCACCTTCGATGTCTATAAAGACGCCCAGTGTTGATGATTTACTCTCTAGGGAGTCTTCTATGTACGATACTACCTCATGCAGTGCTGATTCGGTGGATTTTCCGGAGCAGTAAGCGTGCTGCTTTGTGTGCATTGGTATTTGTCGGAGTACTTTCTCCCTTATTTCTCTCTCGCATAGCCTCTCTAGAGTCTTTAATAGGAATGAAGTGAGGCTTATTGGTCTAAAGGACTTAGGATGAGTGTAGTCACTTTTACCTGGTTTAGGTATGAAGAGTACTTTGACTTCTCTCCATGACTTTGGCACGTACCTGAACGCGATGCATCCCGTGAAGATCTTTGTCAGGTGCGTAGTGATAGCCTCTATACACCATAACATAAGTCCGGGGAATATACCGTCTAGTCCCGGTGATTTATATGGTTGGAAGCTTTCGATTGCCCATCTTACCTTGTTATCGGATACTATGGCCCTAGCTGTGGACCAGTCCGGCTCGGATTCGATGGCGCTTTCTGTGTCTTCCCAGTTGATATCTGATTGGATTTGACAACCTGGGAAGTGTGTCTGTAGTAAGACCTCACATGTTTCGGAGTCAGATTTTGTGTAGGTGTTGTCTACCTTTTTTAGAGATCCAATAGACTTATCCGTGTCCTGAGATAGAAGTTTTTTGACTCTTAGTGCGTGACTATTGGATTCAATATTGGAGCAGAAGCGTTTCCACGCCTCTTTTTTTCTCTGACTTATACGCTTTTTGAACTTTGCTTGTGCTAGCTTATAGGCGTCCCAGTCAGACTCTGTTCTGGTGTTTTTGGCTCGGTTGAAGCATTTTCTTACCTTGGTTCTCAACCGTTCGAGGTCCTTACTCCACCATTTTTCTCCCGATTTTGTTCGATTGTCAGGGACGGTTAGGGGGCACGTTTCCTCATAACAAGTGGTGAGTGTGTCTGTCACCTTCCGGACATGCTGTTCTATGTCGGCGGTGCCTGAGTAACTTACCTCTGAGTGTGCATCTCCTATGTTTAGACCTACTAGAGTTTTGTATTTTTGCCGGTCCGTTTTACGTGGGTTACGTCTTGGGACCGTGGGAGTTTTGCTCCAGTCCAAGTCGAACATGATTCTTCTGTGGTCGGAGCATGATGGTTCTTCTGATAGTCTCCAGTTTTTTATCAGATTTGATGCTAGATTAGATGCTAAAGTAATATCTATGAGTGTGTGGGCCCTGCGAGTATTGAAGGTCGGTTCGGAGCCTACATTTAATACGTTTAGCTGTGTGGATAATAGGAAGTTGAAAAATGACTCACCCCTACTATTTGTGTCTGCGCTTCCCCAGATGTGGTGATGCGCATTGGAGTCTGCGCACACGATGAGCTCCAGGCCCTCATCTTCGCAATATCTCGTCAACTTGACCAGTTCGTCGTTGGGCACTGCGTCTTCTCCGGGCTGGTAGGAGGACGCTAGTATGATGTCACCGGTCATGGATGTAGTGCTGTCAACAGCGGAGGTGTTCTTGAGTCTAACAGCAGTTAGGTCTCTAGAACAGAACTCATTTAGTAAAGTGGCAGGGGTATTGTTAGGCATATAAACACAAGTACGAGGCCCGCTCACTGTAGTATCTAGGAGTAACTTACCCCCAATGTTGGAGAGACCACAGATCTTGTTTTTCGCTATCCACGGCTCCTGGATAGCGGCTATGGTCGACTTGTTTACCTCCAGGTGTCTGCGCAGGGCAGCCGCTGCGAGCCGCTTGTGCTGGAGGTTTGCTTGCACTATCGGTATAGTGCAAGCCTGGGAATTATTGGGATGAGGTGGTGGCGGCTGGGAGGTCATCATTATTGATGGTCTCCATCCCCTCTTCCTTCTTCTTCTCGTCGCTCAACGATGCGCCAGGGGTTTCCGGCCTTGCGGCGGCACCTCGTCCGGCGGGGGCGCTTTCGCTTCTCCCCTGAGTGGCGAGCGACTTAATGCCCGATGGTCCGGCCTTGTCCACGTCGGTATCTACTGGTGGTTGGGCGGCTTCGGTCGTCTTCTTCGTCTCTTCCTGCGCGACGGAGGATCCAATAAACTTGAGGTAAAGGCTGCCCAGCTCGTAGGCAATCCTTTGTCCTCTGGCCTTGATCTTCTCGACGTCGTACACAGGAATCCCGAGCATGAGGAAGACGCCCTCTTCCTGCTCCTGATCCGAGTAGATGTGCCACTCGTTTACATTGTACCATCTGTTTTGGCTCACCAGGAAGGATCTGATGACGTTGATATCCTCCTTCTCTGGGATGAAAATCCCCGCTTTCACTCGCTTCGGGATGTCCGACTGTCTCTTGACGACGAGTCGGGTCCCGGGTACCGGCGAGCTGATGGGTTCGATGGTGGAACGGAGCCAGTCCACTTCTTCTCGGCTTTCGCACCATAGCTTCAGCGTCCCGTCGCTGAAGGTCGGCTTGCCCTTGAAAGCCGGGATGAACTTCTCCTTCCCTGTGATCGCCGCTCGCAGTCCAGCCCTAATCGCCTTCCTGATGCCCTCAGCCTCGTCCTCGGTGAGGTCGCGGGAGGGTTCGGTGGTGATTGCGACGCGGAGTTCGTCGTTGGCCGCAGCGTCGGCGTATGATGTTCCAGGTGGAAGGCTGGTGTTAACCTTCGCCCTCTTGACTGGTTCCTTCGGGGATGCGGTTTCGTTCGGGCGACCCCTCTTGTCGGGCCTTCCCTTCCGAGCGTCGCCATCCGATGGTCCATTTTTCGGCGAGGAGTGCGAGAGCGGTCCAGTCTTTACAGACGGTCTCCCTGCGAACTTCCTGCCATGAGCGTCGCCTTCCGAGGGCCTATCTCTCGACGAGGAGTGCGAGAGTGGTCCAGTCTTTTCAGACGGTCTCCCAGCGAACTTCCTGCCGTGAGAAGTAGCGGATGCGGGTTTCTGGTCGGCGGTGGCACCTTCACCACGGCTGTGGCTGCTTTGGGTGCTAGACCCTCCAGCCGTGTTTGACTTCTGGCTTTCGCCTTCTGTCATCGCACGGCGGCTGCAGTCCACCTGGGAACTAGTCCCTCCATTGGTGTCGGGCCTCCTTCCGTTACCACGTCCGCGTTTCCGCTTGCGGGAACGCCCTGTCGACTTGTCGTGCTCTATGAGGCGCAACTTGTCGCGGGCTTTTTGACGGGGTGTTCTACCCTTCCTGACGACGTGGCTCCAGGAGCCAGAGTCGCGGCGGGCCGAACACTCAGCGTTGTCGATGGCATTCTTCAGTGCATCGACATTAAATGCCTCGGATGTTCCACAGGCTGAGTTGACATGACTTTCGTCATGCCCAGGGGGTTTGTTGCTGCGTTTAGAGTCCATGCTTGACAACAGCTTGAATTCATCCACCGTGGTGCGCTCACCCTCCATGGAGCCCGCAAACTGGGGACGCTGGATGTACACCATCTACAGTCGCCAAGGCTGCCACGGTAGATATAGGGTCCGGAAAGGACGACAAAGCGAGGAGAATGATGCGAGAGACGCCGCAACCAGCAAAATCACGACCTACGCGCACCACCCCCTGCCCGCCACCCTAACCGAAACCCTAGCCAATGCCATCCTCTTACGGATGACGCAGCCGATTGGTAATTACTGGCTAGGTGAGAACCTCCCGTTTCGGAAGAAATCAGGGCCAAAGACGCGTGTTGACGCAACACTGCAGTCTCAGCAATCCAGGATCCCTTCATCCCCCCTTACGGGTCTCCACGCACGGCACAAACACGCGGGTGGCCTCCCCTCCCTCCGCAACCCCACCCCCCATCTGATCCGACCCTCACATATTTTAGTGTGAGTCTCGCCGCAGAGCACAGCCACAGATACCCTGCGGGCAGACCAGATTTGTATGCGGGTGGCCTCCCCTCCCCCCCCGTTTTCCCTAAATCCCCCCAAGCCCCTTGCCCACCTAAAACGACCCTCACGTGTTTTAGTGTGAGTCGCGCCACAGAGCACAGCCACTGATGTCCTGTGGACACTTCGCCAGGGATTTCTGTTACGTCTATTTCTGAAGGAATTAGACCGATAACGGGTGGCACCACGTGAAGGATAATCTCTCTGACTTGCCTTGGGGATCTACATGACTTGCACTCACTCCCAAGACCGTTCTGCTTCCATGTAGGTCAGAGGGACCTACATGGATGGCCCAGGCTACATGCTACACTTACAGCTAGTGCATAAGCGCAAAGCGTGAAAGCGGGGGAAAAGCGCAACCCTGAAAGCATTAGCTTAGACCACACCCGTCACGAGGCTGTATCTCAGGAACCGTGATAGCTAGAGGGCTCCGTGATAGCTAGAGGGCTAAAATTTTCACAGATGATGTATTGTATTCGGTTGCCACTATAACAACAAATATTGTAAACAGAACAAAAGAGGGGATTAATAGACGAATTTGGCGGGATTTTATTTTATTCATGATTCAAGTTCTGGGTTGATAAATACAAAAAAATTAATCATTTGCGGTGGAAAATTCGAGACGCTTCAGCTGCTGGTGGCTTCTATACTGTATTTCAATAGCTTTGCGCAGAAATGTAAACAAACACATTTGATCCTATATATCCATAGTTACTTGCAATTGAGATTCACGCTGATTATATTCCAGTATCCAGGAGTCATACAGTGTTCTTACAATCATTTCGACACCAAATAACTTCTTTATGATAGTTTTTTTTTGATTTAAAAAACCTACTCAGGATAGTAAAAAATTCAATGATATACCATACTATATTTTTCTACTCATCTGTCTTAGACAACGATTGTCAAAACATGACATGTTTACATTATTGCCAGATCGGGTAGGATTGGAATGTAGTCATACTAATATTATAAATGTGAAAGTTTGTGAAGATGTTTATAGGTTTGTTACTCATTCATGCTCGAGCGCTCTAGCGACTGATTTAGCTGAAATTTGGTACAGGGATAGATAATAGTCTGGAATAACACATGGCTACTTTTAAACCCTGGAATATGTACCCAGCCATGGGATGCGGATCGGGTGCGAGAACCGAATTCCACGAGAGTGCCGCCGCGATCGACATTATAGTTTATACTAATATTATAAAGAGTAAACATTTGATTGTTTGTTTGTTTGCATTGAATAGGCTCCAAAACTACTGAACCGATTAGAATAATTCTTTCACTGTTGGGAAGCTACACTGTCCCCGTTGAACATAGGCTATATTTTATTCCCATATTCCCACGGGAACGGGAGCTACGCGGGTGAAATCGCGTGACGTCCCTTATTACTACCTAAAAATGAGGCAGGTATAAAAGTATTTTTCAAAATACGTTACAGCTCAAGAATCTTTTCCCAATCCTGTACCTGATGGAAGATCGTCTCAAAGACAACACCTTGAACCTGCACTCCATTCGGAAGCTTGCCACGCTGTCAGCCTTCGAGGTGTTCAAAGACATACTACCGGAGTATATGCTACGGCATCAGGATTATGCTAACGTTAAATGTAAGTATGACAGCAACTGTAATCAAACTTAACCTTTTATAATCACACCTGTATACCAGAAAGGATAGCCAGAGGCATATTTATACACCCACATTTCACCTATAGTTTTTGTCTCATGTAGGAGACGAGGCTATTGCCGTGTTGAAATTGACAGGTGCAGGTTGTGACTGCTCTGGACTGAACTCTAACAAAACTTGCTTACTGCAGTGATTTTTTTTGTTTTGAAACCTCGGTACCTTTACAAGATCCATTATACATGGTGTGACTTGCTGTTGTAAATTATTAACAAAATCAAATCAGGTTTATCCATAATTTATTGATTTTTGTAAAATTTCAGTGAAGAAAGACACGTTGTCTCTTTATAAATATGAGAAAGAGTTGCTAGGGTTCTACAAGAGGTACCTGCAGAGGCTAGAAAAGGCGGCGGGCGTGTTGCGTCGGAAGAAAGGGGACAACAGGTGAGTTGCTACCTCAGTATGTGCATGACTTTCTCTCACAAAGGTGTAGGCTTGAAGTATATGGTTGATAGTTTTTTTTAACCTCAGAAAAATCCTATGCTATGCCGGACAGAAGTCCGGCATAGCATCCACATAGGATTTACGTGAGGTTTTATAGTCGGTAGGAACCGACTAAAAAACCTCACGTAACGCCCATCAGCCTATGGTTGGGAGGCCCGGGTGCACCCTCGGAAGGATGTCCCAGGACTCCCAACAGACCCATGGCTGCCACTGCTTACCTAGCAATGGTTCGGGTGTTAAGGTCATAGCCCACTTAAACGACTGCTCCAACACCGCTCCCACCCAACACTGCCCTAAACTAAGACTACTGCTCGCAGTCTACGCGGCGACAGCTAGCACGCACCCAGCAGTCCACACGGTGACAGCTAGCAGACGGCCAGCTGTCCACCCGCCGACCGCTCTCGCTTTTCGCAATAGACACAGTTTGCGATTGGTTTCCATTAAATTTATTTATTTCCGATAACAATATTTTTTTATAACTTAGCATAAAAACTATAGTAAATTAAGTAGATACACATCAAATATGCGATAGCGACCTGCCAAACTAGGTAAGAAACCTGTATTTCAGCTTACGGTGCTACAGCAATCAGATACAATATTAAATACTAGTCTAAATTTTACACAGTAGAAATAAGTGCACACGAATGACCTTTAACTACAATAATTATTAGATAGTAATACAAAGCAAGCAAAACTAAAACTAGTGAGTATTTTCGTTAATAACGGTGTGTCTTTTAGGTTGTGCACGGTGTATATTTGAGTGTGTATGCGTGGAGAGTGAGGTGTGATTAAAGCAATGAAATATACCAACTTGCACAGGGAAATTTATACCGATAAAAATACCGATTTTAAAACGTGTTTTATTCTTTAATTACTACCTTATTTTTATAAAAGAAGAACCTAGAATTGACATTTAACATTCTATTTGAAGGATGGAATTCAACATACTTCACCTTCATCACGCTTCCAAAAAAAAATCTGCCCCATTGATGTGACAACGGAAAATATCATTTAACCGTGGTTCGATTGGCTAATGGAACTACTGAACATAAAATTATAATATGCTCCCGAATGAAATATTATGTACAAAATCCGGGAAATCCCCAGAACTTCAATGTTCGCTGAGACACGGAGGTGTAACCCTAACCTTTTATTTAAAATATACCTAAAAATACTGACTTTTGCCAATATAACCATTTATAAACTGATATTGAAAAAGTCAATAAAATATACCGAAAAAGTATTAAAATTCAGAAAACGGGCACACTGCCGGCGACTATAAGCAGTAAGCGAGCGGGCACCGGGGCGGCACCGCTCCGACCGCTCGTCTACAACGCACGGCCAGCGAGGCGTCAACTCCCGAGCAGTCTGACGGCGGTAAGCTCGCTGAAGGCGAGCTGTCTGCTAATTGATGATGGCAATGTAAAATATATCTAAAGAGCAATATTTAAAGTCTATTATGGCGACTGCATGGACGTGACTGATAGTAGCAAATTCATATTACATTACGCAAGTCACGTCCTGCACCATAGCATTATAATTCATTATCTAAATATTTGAATTTGTCAATTTAACAATAATCGCATCTTCATGTACGTGCCACAGGATGACAATCATCCCCCGCACTACTCCTCAGTTAGATGTATATAATCTTTAGTATTCTAGATTAATCATTCCATTCATCCGTCTGTATCCAACTACCTAGGAACGCTGTAGCTCTGTAGAATCTCTGTGGCGGCTATGCCGCTAACTTAGTACGTCATAATGTAGTGCGTAATATAATTAATAGTGATCTGTAAATAGTCAGTAATTATCAGTAAATAAAAGTGTGCACACAACTTCTGTCTCTCCCTACGAACACGCTATAAAATGGTGACCCCGACGATGAAAAAACCGAGGATGTAACAAGAACCCGACGATGAAAAAATACTCCAGCGATGAAGAAATACCGCTACGAAGCATGAAGAAACAAATCGACGTCAATGGAAATAACGTTCAAACTCCCCGAAACCAATCAGCAGCAGCATCGCAATCTTCACAGCAGTCCAGTACGAATTGTAAATAACGTCTCAGACAGCCAGCCAGCAGTGGCGAATTGTCCATAGAAGCCCATTCCTTGTGGCTTCCCTTTTCAGATCGGGCAGTGACATGTAATATTTACTCATAACTAATAAACACAATTATATATTCTCGAACACTCATTCAAATATAAAAATATTTGCAAATTTACATGGTAAGTCGGCATTTTCGTCTCAACCCCTGCTACAAAAGTCATAGCAATAAATTTTCGAGTCAAAGTTCAAAGACCCTATCTCTGACATCACGCGGTAAGCCCGGCTTCCTGATCATTTTGCGTCTGCTTCGTTAGTACTACGCAAATGTATATATGCGTCCTATTCTCTCACATTTTTTCAAGATTTGATTCGTGGATTTTCGCCTAAAGTAAGCCATGAGTTCGTGGCTTACACCTGAGACAGTCATATTAATAGAAAAGGACAACGTAATTGACTTGAAAACTCGACCAATTTAAATGCACCTAACGCACGTCGAAAGGTTTTGCATCGAAGTGTGTTTTTAATTTGATGTGTTGTTATTACTTCATTTCACATGCGTTTCCCGTGAATAATAATAAAACATAACATAGTTTCAATTGACTTTATAAAGTACTAGCTGACCCGCGCAACTTCGTTTGCGTGATAAATGAAGAACCGCTTGACCGATTTTGTGCAAACTTCACATAAACCATCTACTAAATAGTCCGAACAAAGCCTAAACATTTGGTTTGAATAGATGAGCCCGTTCTTGAGTTATAAAATTACAACGAAAAGTGGCATTGATTTTTATATATATAGATTGTGCTGTTTATTAGTTAATTATAAATAATTATCTACTTCAAGTACTAAATACATCGTGAAAGTGTGTAAAATTGTGTTTTGTGTTCTGTATTTTGTTGTGATTTCTGTACACATGATTATTGTTTTGGAGTCACATAATGCTCACTGATGGACGTAGGCCTTCGGTATTACGGGTTCGATAAAAAATAAAGGTCAGTGTTTTTTTTATATTTATCAAGTAGGTATCTCAGAATACGCTAGTGATATTAGTTCAATGGCTTGGGATACCTAATAATCTTTATTTTGGCTGAATGTTTCATTAATAGTTTATGACATAATAAAGCAGTTTTGTTCCATAGAATCACTTTGTCAGATATTTTTGAAAAAATAGATAAGAAGTATGTTTTTATTTCAATTTTGTATTGTAAAATATCGCGGTTTTTAATACTCTATAGGTACTTGAAATCTTACTAATATTATAAATGTGAAAGTATGTGAGTGTGAATGTGGATGTTTGTTACTCTTTCAGGCTCGAACGGCTGAACGGATCGGGCTGAAATTTGATACAGATATCCATTATAGTCTGGAATAACACATAGGCTACTGTTTATCCCGGAAGTAACTTCCCACGGGAACTAATTTTACGCGGGTGAAACTGCGGGCATTAGCTAGTACATGCATATTATTAAAAACATTAGAAGTACCTATAGGTACCTATTTCGCGTCTAAGTCCCAAATTTATGAATTATTTTCAATTAACTTCAATCGAGACAATTTGAAATAGGTAGGTATGAGCTTGCAGAGAGTAGTAGAATAATTTCAAAACATGGTTAGTGTTCAAGTCAGGTTTTAGTTCAAAATATGTAACTAGATGGCATCACTTTTTTGCATATAGTATCTAGATCGCGGTATGGTTTCGTTACCTGAGCAGACATATATAGCTGTGAATATTATTTTAATAAAAAAAAATTTAGTACAAGGATATACAGTCTATTATTTACACCTAAGGTCGGTTAAGACCTTTTCAGTTAGTGTAAATTTGAAAATCTTTTTAGTCATCAGTAGATAATTTATGATACTTTTTTATAAGCCAATTTATCATGCACGTAAGACATTGTTTTGAATTAAATACATGGATCTTACGAGTATAGTACAGGTGGCAAACAAAACACAAAAGGCATTACACCGCCGCGCGCCACCATTTAATAAATACGCAAAATACCTACACTACAGGTGTGACCAACTGGATATTATTTTTTTCACCGGCTTTCCTTTTGAAAAAATTCAGCCTTCGCCGCTGCCAGCCAGCATCTCCGGCTTCATCAAGGATACCACGAGCTAGTAGCAATCTCTTCAGCCTGCTTACCCTTCGGCCACAACAGTGTATAGGCACAGCAAACTGCAACTACGGTAAATGTAAGTAGAGCAAACGTCTCTCCCGTCTACGCAGCAGTCAGCCACACTACGAAGCAAACACCCCGACAATGAGGGTTGCTCATCGCGCACCGCAGAACTGCACTCAGCCCGGCTCACTGAGGAATAGCAGCATTGAACCTACTCCATGGGATCAGCGGCATAGAGTCCCTACGGGACCAGCGCAATTTAGTTCCATTCCAACGCAATGGAACTACAGGATCTGGCACTGGCGAATCATGGCAGACTAAGACACCGTACTGACCTATACGCAAATAAGGAAGCAAGTGATCTGCGTAAAATTGAAGAAATTTGCCGACGTCAAATACAAATCGAAAAGTTAAGAAAAACAACGGTTTACGATTCAAGAAAAAGAACGATTTAATAGAAAGCTACAATCAGCTGTCATATTGTGATGAATTACGTTACAAACATGTTGAGTCGACGCGATAGCTACAAACGTAGCTCAAGAAAGAATTTCAGCGTCAGCATTTTCAAGTGGTCTAGGTCAAGTTCGCACAATTATTACTCGTCATGAATATGTTATTATAATCGCCAATATAAAAGCAAGTTGAATAAAAACCGCAAGCCTCGTTCCTGGAAAAATGATATGGAGCAGCTGGAAACCGAAAACCAGCTCTAATTGAGATGGATCTCAGAAATATATGACCCTTCACGCCTTATCATAACCGACTGAAAAAGTGGTTATTGAATTTTGGTTAAAATATGGGCAAATACACCAGGAATAAAAAGCCTAGAAATGGCAATACGAAGGCGAGTGAATTGAAACTCTTAAGCGGCCAACGGAAAAATCATTGATACTTATAGCGAATAACGACGAAAACCGATTTGGAACTTTATATTTAGTTTGTGGACGAGATCTTGATAGAATCCAGAAGCAAAGAAGAATAATTAGGCATGTGAAATGCAAAGAAGCATACGAAACGGGAATCAGAAATAGTTGAAACAAGCGCAAATTAGTCAAAAAAAACATTTACATGTTCTTGGTTATCAGATAACGAGCCAAGGGATGAAATCGACTCAATAAAAAGCGCAACAAAATATGGATTACCCAAAATGCTGTTGGTACAGATAGCCAGAAGGAATACCCAGAACAAAACAGGGAAGGAATTGCCCTCAGTGTACGCGGACTACGCTTCGCCATACTCGTTTATGGGACATCAATACAGCTACTATAAACTTCTTCTGTAAACGAAAACATCAAGATCCAGACAATCCAGACCGACCAGACTCAACTCACGATCCACCGTTCGAGCAAACATCGTACATAGCATAATGTTGTATTATTTATTTTTGTCATAATTTTTGGATTTTTTTTAAAAGGGGGAGTTCTATGGCGACTGCATGGACGTGACTGATAGTAGGAAATTCTTATGACATTACGCAAGTCACGTCCTGCACCATAGCATTATAATTCATTATCTAAATATTTGAATTTGTCAATTTAGCAATAATCGCATCTTCATGTACGTGCCACAGGATGACAATCACCCCCCGCACTACTCCTCAGTTTGATGTATATAATCTTTAGTATTCTAGATTAATCATTCCATTCATCCGTCTGTATCCAACTACCTAGGAACGCTGTAGCTATGTAGAATCTCTGTGGCGGCTATGCCGCTAACTTAGTACGTCATAATGTAGTGCGTAATATAATTAATAGTGATCTGTAAATAGTCAGTAATTATCAGTAAATAAAAGTGTGCACACAACTTCTGTCTCTCCCTACGAACACGCTATATCTATATTTGAATTATTTTTGCCGGGTGGGAGCAGAGTCGTGTAAGTGGGCTATGACCTTTATCCCGCTTCTTGGGGAGGTGTTAGTGAATCCCTCACGTCACTCTATCATGGTTGATGTTATAAAGAACATATTGACTGCGGTCTCGCATTCGGTAGTGCAAGCGACTGCTGCGCTGAGGTCTTGGGTTCGAATCCCGGCTCGATAAAAATATATGTGTGAGCCACAAATGCTTGTTTCGGAGTTTAGATATATCTAACTATAATGTTGTCTAGATTCTATAGCACAAGCTTATATTAGCTTTTTTTGGGTGGAAATCCTCATTTATATCATACCGGACTTCTACCGACTATAACCAAAGATAGTATTACATACAGATCGGCAACTCCCTGCCTCCCACCGAGTAAGCTTCCCCATCCCCCCACCAAAGTTAATGTGTCTATTGCCGTGACAGTACTTGAGAGTGTCACTGCGTTGCATTACGTATTACTACCTACGTACTTTGTGCTATTGCTTTGGTTTAGCCGAGGGTAGACTTGAAAAGAAGTACCTGCAATGACCTACATACATGAGATTGCGTTCTGTTCCTTATTATTTTGTTTCCATAGCTAGTGTCCCTAGTATACTCATACACACATTCAAGCATTCACATTAGGGGTCGTCCATTAATCACGTGAGGCTCAAAAGGGGGAGGGGCTCTGACAAAAATCACGAAACAACACCAGGGGGGGGGGGGGGTGTAGTGAGATATCACGTGTATTTTTTCTGAACAACAAAACCTATTTATAGTATTAAAACTTGTATAATAATGACTTGTGGAATAATTCATTAAGCACTTAATTCCTTTCTTACATCAGAAATTAATTGAAATCGGAATACCTATGTGTCTTTCATCGTGTCTCCCAAAGGAACCGCGCAGAATATCGGCATCAATCCGATCAATAATAATCTCAAAATATGTCAGTACTCGTATTATTTCACATGGTACCTACTAAAGTTTTGGCGTGATATAGAAAGACATACAAAAAAATAAACAATTTTAGCTTCAGTATCGGACGTAATGGAAGTTACATAGAATATCCAGTAAAAAAATCTTAAAAAAGAATTTAGTATCAAATATATTCGATGTTCAGATTTTTGACTCTCTATAGCCGCTATACTCAAACGGTGGCCCGCGGCCCACATTTGGCCCGCCGAGTCTTTATTGCTGGCCCGCCGGCGCCGGACCTTTATTGTTGGCC
This sequence comes from Miltochrista miniata, assembly GCA_933228765.1. Classification (NCBI taxonomy): domain Eukaryota; kingdom Metazoa; phylum Arthropoda; class Insecta; order Lepidoptera; family Erebidae; genus Miltochrista; species Miltochrista miniata. Next base: position 25,038,200 of record OW121768.1, read on the forward strand.
CATAATTTCGTACTCATCAAAAAATGGGCACCGAATGATTTTGGCATAGTATGAATTAGTAATCTGTGATTGCACGATAACAAATTATAAAACTACCCTATATAAAATAATATATAGATTGTCTTCTAATCATAAAAACTAAAATTCTTTGGTTCTACACACGTGTGTGAATCGTCTTTTTCAAAAATGAAGTACACGAAAAACGTGACAGAAATAAACTATCAAATTTTCATCTCGATGATGTTCTAAGATTAGCAGGTAGCGATAAGCAAGATCTTGATAAAGTTTTAAAAATGTGTTCACAATATCAAAAATCGCACTAAAACAATATGAAACAACTTTGTATTTTTTTTCTTTCATTAATAAAAGTTCAATAGTAATAAAAGTTAATTTATCGTAAAAAAAATGAAATTTCAATTAATACCTAAATAATCCCCCCCCCCCTCCGGCTTGTGGCCCGCAACCCCATGGCTGAAACGTGTTTGTGGCCCACATAAAAAAAAGTTTGAGTATCGTTGCTCTATAGCCTAATTAAGTTATATACACTAGACTAGCACGCAGCTCAGTCCACTGGTGGGCGAAGGTCGTGGGACCCCATCCACCCTCTGTGTTCCGGAGATGCCTTCAGGGCCCACCCGCTCGACCGCTCTCTACCCTCTCTGCTTCCAGAGAGGCGCTCGAGAGCGGTGCGATGCGGGCCTGGGTTTTTGTCAGCTTCTCAGACAGCTCCGGGGAACCCACCCATCTTGCTCCCCTGAGGAGAGCCCCGGAAGCGTGGTGAACCCCCGTCCGGGCCGACGTGAATAATCTTTAGATATCCTTCGGCCCGGCTATAGGATGAAGAGGTGCACCGCGGGGTTTAGTGGATAGGGCGGTCCGTTTCCGGGACCGGGAGCCCCACACACCGTCCCGGCTGCTGCCAGCTGCGGGCTGGGATGACGGTGCCTAACCGCATTCCCCCGTGACCAACAAGAACGCAGCTTTGTCCACATGGATGTCGATAGTCGTGACCAAAAGCGTAATGATCGCATGGAAATTCAACCTTGATTTTTTTAATACCACTAAGGTGGCAGACAAGCATACGGCCCACCAGAAGGACTGGCGGTCACCGCAGTCTATGAACGTTTGCAACACGAGAGGCGCCACTCTCGCGCTGCCGACCCTGTGATTATACTTTTGTCCATAACTTCGCTTCCATTTAGTTAACAGCGATCAAACAAACGTAAGATTTTAAGCTTGACAAACTGACACCTTCTTAATTAATTCCAAAATAATGAATATTAAATACCAACACGACGGGAGTCAATGCGAAAGGAAATATATTAAAATATTAATACCATATCTCTCTCTCTCTCTCTCTCTATTATCTGACGCAAACGAAGTTGCGCGGATCAGCTAGTATTCGTATAAAAGTATGGATAGATTATACAATAGGGACACTTCTATAAAATTTAAAAAAAATCTTTGTCGTTACTAAAAATACACGTGATTCGGCCCAGGGCACAGTGGTCCCGCGCTCTAAGAACGGCGGTCGTAGGGGTTACATACATACATACATACATACATATGGTCACGCCTTTATCCCCGAAGGGGTAGGCAGAGGCATATTATATGCCCACATTTCACCTTTGTATAATTAGTCCCACGTAATAGGTGGTGAGCCGTATTGCCGTGTTTAAATGGACAGGCGCAGGTTGTGACTGCCTGCTGTTGAAATAAAGCCTTCAACTTAGCTTAACGACTGCCATTTTACTGGCAACCGGGACCAACGGCTTAACGTGCCTTCCGAAGCACGGAAACGCTCAAATAAATGTCACAAAGTGATCACATGGATGGTCACCCATCCATGGACCGGCCATAGTGAAAGTTGCTTACTGCAGTGATCGTTTACAGAACACTGAGTCCGCGGGGCCACGAGCGCTTCATAGGGGTTACGTGCAACGAATAACTACTGAATTTCATAATAATGCATTTGATAATAGTATTATGTGATTAATTAAGATAAATATTAATAAAAATACAATTTATTGCATTGAAATAATAATCTAATCTCTATAAATAATGATTTTTTTGAAAAATTAATTTATTCAATAAAATCAGTTATTTCCTGTAATATTTTATTTATGAGAACAATGCATTACAGCCACTCTGCAGCTTAAATGTATGTTACTATAATGCCTTTGAACTAATCTTTTACTCACTACATACACAAATATAAATCAAATAAAATTATATTAAATTAGTTTTATATTTTTAAAAAGTTAAGAGTTAGAGACATTTAAAAACATCTATGCATATAAAATAATTTTATTGTAAACTAAAGTCTTTTACGTAATTGAACACAAAATCTAATACATTTTTACAGGGACAATACATTTTATACCTAAGCTAAAAGAACATACTTCTTCTTCTTTCTTAGTAATTACTAGAAATATATGGAAGCTTATGCTTTCCTTAATTTGAATTACCGATCTTATGACCGGTGTTTGTGACTACAGGATATGACTTCATGATACGTTCGCCTGATGGATAATACCGCTTCTTCTCTTCCAAGGCTAATAAAATAGCAGGGACTTTGAATTTATAAATTCCTTTGGCAATAAATAAGTGATAATAGATAACACTTCATCAGGGTTAATTAAAAAAAAGTGGTAAGTTCGGCTGGACGAGTCTTTACTAGCCGAGGTTAGTAAAGACTTTTTTGCTGAATTATCCTAACTCAGTCTACCAACATTATAGTGATCTCTTGCTGCAGTCTGCATCCAGTCTCCTCTGTGCTGTAGACCGCTTATAGATAGAAGATCACACTGCTTAATGTTATGATAGTCAGCAGCAGGCGCAGCTAACTGATCGCAATCTTGTGTCTATCAGTCACTGTATTTATTGATTTTTCAAGATGCAGCCTAATTAACTGATTGCCAATAGCTTGCCAACCCTTTGTAAAGATTGGAAATACAACTTTCCAATTCCTCAGTGTTAACATCTTCTATATCTGGGATCAATTGCCTCAGGCTTTGAAGAACTTGACGACATCTGTAGCTTTGGAAGTATCATTCTATATAGACAGCCAAGTATATCTACAATACAAGCAACCTTGTGAAAGAACTTAAATGTTGTACCTATAACAAAAATCAAATAGTTTAGTGGTAAAAAATAAATAGTGATATCTCGTAGACATCTGCTACGACTTAAAGTCTGACGTTGACCCTCGACTACACTTACAAAAGCAGCTAGAAGTACCCAAATGTTAAAAATAAATAAATATGGGACATTTACATACATTTCTATACAAACCACATACTGAAGTTACTGTTAAAAAGTAGTTAAAACCTTCAAAGTAGTGAAAATAACAAAAAATCAAGAATTTCCTAATATCATTGACGTAGCACCAATTTAAAAAAAAAACCATACTATCAATATTTGCAATAATGCTTAAAATGTGTTATACATACCTACCTCATTTTAAATATTCATTGCAAAAAACTCCGTTCTTCAACAAGTAATTCTTGGAAAAAGAAGCGTCACTGATAATGGTAAATAATACTCGCTAATTACGTAAATGAGCAGATTAATAATGAGTTCACTTTCTATGCACAAAATTATATGCAAATAATAACTTATAGAAATTTTGTTAATATCCTCACGAAGTGTGACAAATAGTGAGTGATTTAAATAAAGTATTGTGTTGTAATTCAAATGTCGTGGTTGACGCCCTATGACCTACTACGGAACCACCGTGCAGGGGGGGGGAGGGGTAGTCTGAAACCTCACTAAGTATCATCAAGGGGGGGGGGGGGTGGGGTATTAAACTGCCCAAAAAACCTCACGCGATTAATGGACGACCCCTTACGTGTATATTAGTGTAAGTGAAAATGAACATTTTTGTACGGAGTTTCCGCCCTGTAATATAACCACACGGTGTCTTGCCATCTGTCTAAGGCCAGGAGTTCCGGGTAAACCCACGGAAGCATACCCCCAGGGCTCCCGACAGAGACTTTGACAACCATCGCCAACTTTCCCAATGATAAGCTTATAATTCGCTTAAATTGGGCTGGATGGCGTTGTGCAGTCCCACAGTGATAAATTTATTTACAACCGAATAATGCTTGCATGACGAATATTGAGATCTACGAATGAAACCTAACTTATAACCTTCCATTCCTGACAACTAACAGAGTCCAGTCAAAGTCTAGCCCTAGTATCTCTGCAGTGCATGTGTGGCCTCCTGGTAGCCAGGCCACATTTCAACTACGCCCCCAACATAGCACAGAGCGTGGTGCCATTTCTCGACAGGTCGTACCCTCGCGCCGCTGAACTGGTCACTGAGTGCTGTTCCAATCTCTTCAGAGCTGTTAAGAACCCTTTCCAATTATTTCTGAAGTTTTCCCAAACGCCTTCAATATGGGGTTCATCAAAAGGGGTCTTAGAAGGTTCTTGTACAATTGGCCTTGCGAGCATAGCGCCTCTGGCGTTGCAAACTTCCATAGGCTAAAGTGACCTCTATATTTAACGTATAACCTTCCATTCCAGACAACTAGCAGATTCCAGCCTAAGCCTAGCCCTAGTATCTCTGCAGTGCATGTGTGGCCTCCTGGTAGCCAGGCCACATTTCAACTACGCCCCCAACATAGCACAGAGCGTGGTGCCATTTCTCGACAGTTCGTACCCTCGCGCCGCGGAACTGGTGACGGAGTGCTGTTCCAATGTCTTCAGAGATGATAAGAAGGGGGATATTACGCTGGTGGTAAGTCGAAATCCTACTAATATTATAAACTAGCGGACGTCACTCGGTTTCACCTGCGTAGCTCCCGTTCCCGCGGGAATACGGGAATAAAATATACCCTATGTTCACCGGGAAGAGTGTAGCTTCCCAACAGTGAAAGAATTTTCCAAATCGGTCCAGTAGTTTCGGAGCCTATGCGATGCAAACAAACAATCAAATCTTTCCTCTTTATAATATTAGTATAGATGTGAAAGTTTGCAGTTAGAGCGCGATTGAGTAATGAACATAATTATCATTACTCAATCGCGCTCTAACTGCTAAACTTAGAGAAATTGGCAAAGTAACTCTCTCCCTATGTTAATTTCTCTCCCCATTTAAGTACCTATGTTTTATCATTTTCTTTCGTTTATTTAGATCATAGTAAAATTACACATACACAACACTCAGCTATTTGTACAAAAATTAATTTGGCCACGCTGAAATCAAATATAGGCTTAAGTATACTTATAATTTTGTTTAAAAAAAAAGTGTGTAGGCAAATGTATGACAGGTCAGTTAACTTCATGAGTGTGCAGCGAAAGAGACTAGTCTTCACGACACAGGGTATCCTAGTGTGAAGATCAGTGTCATATTTGCTAAGAAACATTATTTGTTAAGAAAGATGTACCAATGTATATTGAATTTTAATAAAGATTTATTATTATTGTAAAGATGTATGTAACGTACCGAAATGTTTTCTGAATCCTGTTCCAATACCGTCCAGCCTCTGTAACACACCGTAACGTTTTACAAGATCTCCCCTGCCCGCCTAAATTGCGTTACGTAATTCTTGAACGCCCCCTTTTGTTCTTGTTCTAGCTTAAGGCTTATATATTCGAAAGACTCATCTTGGGGTGAACTTTATACTAGGAAATATTCTGTGATTTGATCTAATAAAAAATATATTATTGTAATTTATAAGATACTCTTGTTTTTTTAACGGTTCAAAACACGATTAGGGAAACTTTGTTCGATCGAAATGACTCTCGAGAAGAAATATTGCAAATATCTTAAATGTACTTTTTTATCTAAATAAATTAGTTTAATCTTCGTAAAAACTTGTCATAAAATAGATATAGGCCTTTAGAATTTTTTACACAAAATCGAATTGCCGTAGGATGCGATGCCGAATACGGAATTCTTATATGTTTTCTAATATTCTGCATGGTTCCTCCGCAGGTAGTCCGCCTCATAAACCAACTAGTGAAACGTCGCGGTGAACGGTTATCACCTAACGCGTTAGACTGTCTGCTCACCCTCAAGATACGAGACGTGGACCTCGACGCGGAAGCTGACGTCAAGAATAAGAAGCGAATAGAAGAGAAGCATAAGAAGAGGATCGTTAACTTGTCTAAGAAGGAGAAGAAGGTGAGTTGAGCTGAGCATCTTCATTTTGTGATCATACTATGAATTCCTTCACCTTATACTCCAGCTACACACTCCGTCTTGCCTGTGCACTGACGTATGACTGTGTAGTGGAAACACGTGCAGGCAATCTCGATCAATGCAGTTGACGCTAATCGGCGTCAACCCCTACGACCTACCGCACCTGTATATAAAAAGTTAATTTTGCAACCGCATTGAATGTGTTCACTGTGCAATCCTCCCATAAAGCTGATAATGAAAACATCAATGAACTTGTTAAAATATCCATAATTTCTTATCGCTGATTAATTGCTCCATGTAGGTATTGTGTTGTGGGTAAATATAATTTTGGACTGATCCTTCCGGCTGCGCTTGGTCACGTAACAGTTAAAACCATTTAAGTCAGGTTTGCTCTGTCCAAATCTTTCTCAAGTCAACGATTGCGCAAGTCACGCCTTCGGGAATGCTGAGCTACTGTCTAACTATACACAAAAAATCTGCTAAGTGCAGGCATTCTCACAGGCAAAACGGAGCGTGTAGCCGGGCATAGGGTATAAAAGTACTGTTTTAGCGAAGTTGCCTATTTTATTTATTTATTTATTAAACTTTCCGCACAAAATCAATTTGCACATAGGCGTACTTAATGTCAAAGGCATTTTGTAAAAATCAACCTTTGGAGATGCTGTGATAAGTTAAAGTAGGTGCTTAAAGTATACCGACGAAGGTTAAAAGTATAAAATGGTACAAATTGTAAGTTTCATAAAAAATTAAATATTGAGAACTGACTGTAACTAAGTGCATATCTGTACGTCATCATCATGTGAGCCGACTCGGCGCCCACTGCTGGGTATAAACCTCCCCCGCAGATTGCCACAACGGTTGATCTTGTGACGCGCGCGTCCAGTACGCTCCCACGACCTTTATTAACATCTTCATCTGTCAACCATGTATTAAACATCTTCATCTGTCAACCTTGCGGGAGTTCTACTCGCCCTGTTTCTTTGCGTATCTGTATCTAGTAATATAAAATTATCTTTGCTTATTTACAGCGCTCTAAGAAACTAAAGGAAGTAGAACGCGAACTGCTCGAGACTGCCGCACAAGAGAGTGAGACTGCAAGACGCAAGCAGCTCACAGAGGTGACTCGCACTCTGTTCCACATATACTTCCGCCTGCTGAAGAGTGCTCCGAGGTCCCGTCTGCTGGCCGCTGCGTTGGCTGGACTTGACAAGTGAGTCTGCTTTCTCTGCTGGTAGCTTTTCATCTGCTACCATTCTGACATAAGACTTATGCATAAAATTGTTTTTAAAGTCGAAAATTTGATTATAAGGTGAAAACTTATTTTTAGGAACTTTACCCTAGGGGTAAAAAGGGGACATTCTTCATGAGACTTCGCTGTCCGTCTGTCTGACTGTCTGTCATAAGCAGTGGCGGCTGTACCTTAAGTGCGCTCGTGCGGTGAACCACCAGTTCAAAAGATTTAAAATTACAAAATTTTACGACAATCACCTACTATTAGGTATGTAAGTGACACCTATTCTTACAATAACTTAAAACAAATAACATTATCTAATTGTGACGAAACAAATACCTAAGCTCTTTGCTGCAGTACTAAAGCCTAAATTCCATGTAAAAACATCGGCGTGCGCTTTCCCGAGTGCACGAGGAACGCCCATACAACTTGTACTGTTCCGAGCTAATACGCCTGGCGCGTGAGACAAAACATCGTTCATAGAAAATGTACCGAGCAATGAGTCTGATTTCGTGCGCCGCACGCGATCGGGAAACCGAAGATTACCGAGACTGATGTTTTGTTTGACTAAATTCAAATTCTCAAGCATATTCTTTCGCTGTACATAATTATCAGAAACAGAAATCCCACACTTGTATCGAAAACTACTATTTTAATACAGTTGCTCAAAAAGTGGCGTATTACAGGGACGTATAGCGTTCGGGATGTGGGCTATTACACACGCGTGCTTTTTTCTTTACCTTTCCCGCACTCGTGCGTTTTCTTTACCAACTGTCAAAATAATGTCTATTAAAAATAAAAAACCAACCAAAAATTCATAGAAGTTTTAGTGATTCGTGTAAATATTTATGAAAAATGATACTAACTTGTATTAATATCAGATTAAAGTAATTAAAATTTAAACATAAATAATATAAGCATGGCCAAATTAAATTTATAAATATGAAAAAAGTTGGCTGTATGAAGTGCACTGCCATAGTCTCTGCTTAGGTAGGTATTATTATTTTACAGTTGCCGCCATTTTGGACAATTCAGGTTTATTGTGTTTTTATTATTTTATTAAATTGCTTAATTTTTTCGCAACTGTATTAAAAATAGTTGTTCAATACAACGTGTGGGACTGTTATTTAAACTCGTTCCGACTGTCTACCCTCGCCTTCGGCTCGGGTCAACATCTGTCGTAACTCGTTGTAATAACAGAAATCCCACACTTGTATCGAAAACTACTATTTTAATACAGTTGCTCAAAAAGTGGCGTAATACAGGGACGTATAGCGTTCGGGATGTGGGCTATTACACACTCGTGCTTTTTCTTTACCATTCCCGCACTCGTGCGTTTTCTTTCCCAACCGTCAATAGTAGTTTTCGATACAAGTGTGGGATTTCTGTTATTACAACGAGTTACGACAGGTGTTGACCCGAGCCGAAGGCAAGGGTAGACAGTCGGAACGAGTTTAAATAACAGTCCCACACGTTGTATTGAACAACTATTTTTAATACAGTTGCGAAAAAATTTAACAAATTTTATAAAATAATAAAAACAATAAACCTGAATATCCAACATGGCGCCCACCGTAAAAAAATATATACCTTCATAAGGGTCCTTCGCTGTTTGACACCACGAATTATTGACACCACGGTGTCAATCGCAGAAGAACGTTTTTTTTATTGGCTGTTTGGGACCATTTTCATAACGATTTGCGACCGTGGTGTCAAACGGCGAATATCTTATTTTGTTTTCGTCGATTGACACCATGGTGTAAAACTGTTGATTTGGACCACTTTCAACAATTTAAAGGTCAAGTGTGATTTGTGTACTGGCGAAAAGAACACGGTTATTAAAACAACAATTACAATTGAAATTGAAAATTGAATCAAATTGTTCCTATGGCTACGTTCTATAATATATAACTTCAAATAATCCGATTTGGATAGGTTAGGTTAGAAGGCTAAGGCGGGAGCGGAGCTCCCGCCTTAGCCTTCGTGGTTATTTTTTTTTTCATAAATTAAAGTAATAGTTTTGTAGTATAAACTTTTATTTTAATTTTTTATTGTATTAACTATATTATATTATTTTAACTTTTATTTTTATTTTAGTTTTGTAGTATAAACTATTATTTTAATTTATAAAAAAAAATAACCACGAAGGCTAAGGTGGGAGCTCCGCTCCGCTCCGCTCCCCCCTTAGCCTTCTAACCTAACCTATCCAAATCGGATTGCATTATTTTTAGGTATTTTGACCTTAATTGATATAAAATGTTGGTAAATGTAAATTATGCATATTGATGATAAAAATCGTTTAAACACTTTTGTGCATGATTGTTATGTTATAATAAAAATGCCAATGAGCCGTCCTTTGCTGTTTTACATCATGGTGTCAATCAACGAAGCCATATAAGGTATTCGTCGATTGACACCGTGGTGCCAAACAGCCAATTCAAAAAACGTTCTTCTGCGATCGACACCGTGGTGCCAATAATTCGTGGTGTCAAACAACGAAGGACCCCTTCATAAGCAGAGGCTATGGGAGTGCACCTTATACAGCCAACTTTTTTTATATTTAGATATAAATTTAATTCGGCCGATACTTATATTAATTTATGCTTAAATTTTAATTAAAATTACTTTTAATCTGATATTGAAACAAGTTAGTATCTTTCTCTAGAAATATTTACATGAATGTATGGCAATGTATTTTATATATTTTTTCTAGATTTATCATTCTCTTGGTTTAGAAGTTTTGGAAGTGTCTCTTGCGCAAACTATTCACTTTAGAAAAAAATGATGTTAGAAACCTCAATAGCATTTTTGAAGACCTATCTATAGATACTCCACAGGTATGGGCTTCATGAAAAAAAAAATTTTGAGTTTCTTTTCTGAGTATGGGGACCTCCAAAATTAACTGCTTTTTTTCTAGTTATATATAAAAATCTTGATGCGGTTCACAGAATACATCTACTTACCAAGTTTCAACAGCATACTTAGGCCGTATAGTTTCGGAGAAAAGTGGCTGTGACACACGGACGGACAGACAGACATGACGAATCTAGAAGGGCTCCGTTTTTGCCATTCGGCTACGGAACCCTAAAAAGTGTTTGGTGTATGTAAAATGAGCATAAACAATATCTAAGTACTACCTATATAAAACTTTTCAAAATACATGGTAGGTACATTACGTATAGTCATGACTATATCCCCGAAGGGGTAGGCAGAGGCATAGTATACGCCCACGTTTCACTTTATAGTTTTATGTCCCACGTAATAGGTGGTGAGCTGAGAAAGTTGATATAAAATTAGCGGGACCACCAAGGCTCTTATTAAATTCAGAACTAAAGAGCAAGTAAAGTGCACCACCAGTTTGAGGACCCACCGGCCGCCACTGGTCATAAGACTGTATCTCAGGAACCGTTAAAGCAAAACAGCTGAAATTTTCACAGATAATGTATTTCTGTTGCCTGTTGTCTGTTGTATGTATGTTGCCGCTACGACAACAAATACTATAATCGGAAAAAAAGGGCGGGATTAAGGGGAGCTCCCATACCACAAACGTGTATTTTTCCGTTTTTTGGCACGGAACCATACGTGTAAAGACTAATAGTGAGTCAACTCCATTGTTAAATCGCAAAATACCTACAACGCTATCTCGACATAAAATATGCTAGGGTTGTCACAAAAATACTTCCGTTGATTAGTTAATTACCTACAATTACACAAACCCTTAGTTAAGGGTTTGTGTAATTGTAGGTAAGTAAATAAAATAGTAGGTACTCATGTCACTATAATCTATCTATCTTTATTAGGTACGCTGCATAAATGGTTAACGTTACGTAAAAAATGTGTGGTAAGTAAAAAATTGTTCCTCATATAAAGTTCGAAAACAAAGTCCTCAACAGCGTATGTCTATCAAGGTTCGCTTACAATAACCTTTTAGTTACTAAAATATTAGCGACGCAACGGTCGTAAATGCGACGGAAAACATGAAATTAATATATTAATACAACTCTCTTTCTATTATGTGTTGCGTCACTTAAGAGAAAGAGGGGTGTTTTATAAAAAAAATATTTATTATTTATTTATTATACACTTTATTGTACACCATGTAAATATAAACAGAAATAACGAAGTTTCCTGGGTTAGGTCTAACGAATATAAGCGACGCGACAGGAGTAAATGCGGCGGGGAACATTATAATTACATAACATTTTACCACACCTCTCTCTTTCTCTCTCTTGTGACGCAAACGAAGTTGTGCGGGTCAGCTAGTTAGTAATTTATATAATGTACCTATCAACCTTACACAGTTCAATACCTAATGGTACCCACGCGACCACGTACCTATATAATATTATAAGATACCTACTAGCTGAGCCGACAGACGCTGTCCTGCCATAACATGAATATGGAAATCGGTATCCCGAGTTCTGAGTTCCCGGTTTCGGGTACCGAGTTCCCGGTTCCTGGTTTTCAAAGAATAAGCGAAATCGGTCCGGCTGTTCACGCGTCATGTCGTGACCAAGGAAATATGGATTCATTTTTAATTCATTTTTATATTTATAGATATTTTAACGAAATAATTCTAAGTTCACAATACCTAACAGCTACAGTGTTTTTCTGAACAACTTTTTAAAAATACCTTTCGTAATGATTTCGTACCTACATTTCGATGTCGACTTGATTTTTTATTTCGTAATATACCTAATTAAAAATAACAATACGTCATTAATTCCGCGACGCGAGTATTAATCTTTATTTATAAACATTTATCTTATTATTATATTACATATATTGTATTTTGAATGCTAACATCTGTCCTGGCTGTTGGAATTTTTGGCTCGAATTACAGAATGATTTTGGGATCCTTTTCTACCCCATCCTTTCCTACCTTATTCATTTCCTTATCCGCAAATCCCTTCCTACCCTATCCTCATCCCCTCCACTATCCGCCAAGCGAAGGTCGCCGTGCCGATGAGCTGCGTGGCTACGGGTGAGCGTAGTCTTAAGCGTGCCTATTACCCTGGGACCGGGCGAGCCCAGAATAAGGTTAGCCTTACTTGGACAAGCGGGGCTCTGTTCAGGTGGACATGTTTTTCCCTTGCTACTCGTGGGAACACAATGGAGTTGAATTTAAAAATCCAGAATGACGGCGATGTGGTTCGCAACCCGTCACGTCTCGTCTCCCATCGGGGCGAAAAGTGGGCTAATGATAGCCGCTTTGCTACGTTGAATGTAAGAGGAGGTATGGATGATAAAATTGAAGAGGTATGCAAGATAATGCAAGAGAGGCGACTGGATATTTTGTGTGTCAATGAGACAAAGCGGAAAGGATGCCACACCACGACGCATGGAACCTATACGGCATACTGGTCAGGCGTAGCCACAACCCGTGCGGCTTGTCAGGGTGTCGGTGTAATACTTTCCACGAGAATGAATGAATGTGTGACAGATTATGAATGTGTGAGCCCAAGACTCGTTTGGTTGAGGTTAAAGGTTGGACTCACCCGCATTTTTGTGTTAGGAGTGTATGCTCCACAGGATGCGCGGTGGCGCCGGTCCTCAAAAGACCAAAGTGAGAGGCAGGCATTCTGGGAGAGTGTGAATGATATTATGGGTAAATGCAAACGAAACGAAAGGATTGTAATGTTAGGTGATTTTAATGGGTTGGAGTGAAGCGGGATGGATATGAAAGTGTATTGGGTAAGTTTGGGGATGAGCGAGTGAATGAAAATGGCGAAAGTTTGCTAGAAGTATGTTTGGAGAGGAATCTTGTGGTAACCAACACCATATTTAACCACAAAGATATCCACTTGTATACAAGGAAACAAGAAAGCCAGAGAAGCATGATTGATTTTGTGATAGTAGACGCAAGAATGAGAAAGAATGTTCTGGACACCCGGGCATACCGCGGTGCCGGAATTGACACAGATCACTTCTTGGTAATTAGCCGAGTAAGAGGTCTGTTTCAACTGTGGCGGCATCGTGTGCATAAATCCATTGGTGTATTGGAACGCATTAAAGTCGAAAATATGAAAGATATACGCGTGAAAGAGGAATTTGTAAGTAAATTGAGCGAGCAATTTGTAAATTTAGAGGAAATATG